>JASDDO010000031.1:337693442-339025935 GCA_030015575.1 Agapanthus africanus
TATGGGCTCCACTAATGTGTAAAGGCGATATGCTAAAAGAAACACATGCACACATTAAAGCAGAAACAAACCAAGTAGCATACTACCATTTTGAGCAAGAATGTCAATACAAGGTGAATATCCCAAGCTTCCATCAAGTATTATACAATCCAGTATGATACAGTAATGGCCTCTAAGGCATATACACTAACAACTGATACTATCTACATACATATATATATATACGTGTGTATGAAACACATCTCCTAAAGATCCGCTATAATATCATATCGTATCTCAATATACGAACCCAATCACATCACCGATCTGATGGCATCATGCCCAATCTCATCGACTCATCTCCAAATATCATATACTATCCTCATCATCCATGTATATGTATACGTATATATATACATAGTCCCATACCTATGTGTGTGTATATATACATATCCCCATATACGCACAAGTAATAAAAGTATGCAAGTGTGTGTGTGATTGTAAACATTATTCTAGGGTTCGCGACTACAACTAACTACGACACCATCAAATAGTTATACTAAATTAACCCATGATCTTCTAAGATCCTACTTACTAATCATCCAAGTTTCACAATAAACATATTTAAATAAATAGGTATACGTATTCGTATACGACACAACGAAACTGCGGGGGTGCTATACGCCATCCACCCGACTTCCCCCGTAGATATATATCTACTCACCTTGATTCTGTAGGGTTACTAGGCACTCTAATAAGGTTCTACAAGGCATCAACCATGCCCGATTAAAATTTTAGCCGTGCCGAATAACCCTAAACAAGATCTTTGCTAGATAATTAGGGTAGCACATGCAAGTAAATAACAATTATCACTAAGCGAATACGAAATACAACCTTTGTAGATCGGTCCTTCACTTCTAAAGCTCCTTGTTGTAGTCCCTTCGCTGCGATCATCGAACTCCCGGACTCTCGGACGGCTCCATGAGAAGAGGGCAACGGTTTTGCTTGAAGTCTTTGAGGCCGAAGATGATCTACGTCGAGGAATACGAACTCAAGCTTCTACTTCACTAACTAGAGAATTAGTGAAGCAAACACCCTAAACTAAAGTGCTAGTCTAGTAGAGGATGATGAAATAGGAAATGGGTACACTTTAGAATTTCTTTTCTCACAATCTTTCTCTCTCTTTATCAAACCCTAGCAAGCATTTGAAGGAGGAAGAAGATGAGCTCAAAATGAGAATGAAAACTAATCAAGAGAGAGAGAGCTAACCATGGTGAGTGAGTATCATATACTAACTCATGTAGAGACTTAATCATGGCTAAGTGTGATGGTTAGCTTAACAAAAATCCAAAGTAAAAACAAACTTAGCGGACTTTAGTCAATGCATCCACAAGCTTCCACAAGCTTCATGCATTTTCTAATTTTCCACTAATTTTGTAATTACTTTAAATACATTAAACCCAACATAACAAATAGCATGGTGTAAGTCTCATACACCCATGAAAGTTGTATCAACAACCATGATACAAAATGAACACAAATAAATATATATCACATATATATTAAGTTGTGCACAAGTGAGAAAAACAAAAGCTTAAGTGAACCAATGTTAGTTAATGTAAATTAGTATATCACATATACAATTATACACTAAACTATTAAATCAACACTTGACTTAATAATCCGGTTATATCACATATAACCGACTAATATCCAATGTATCGACTTATCGAATCAACCCTTGATTCGATAACCTGGTTATATCGCATATAACCGATCGATACAAACATCGTGAGAATAGAATACGGTATCACATACTCGCATTATTCTCGGTCCCGCACATATCATATATGCGCTCCCATTTCTTTTTGCCTGAGCCAGTAAAACCTCTATGTAGGACTCTAAAGACTCGTCAATACGCCGGCAGTAGGTGATGATCATATCAAGCACCCACAAGCCGTCAGCGGTACTAGCTGGACGTAACGGCTACCCGGGTATTGAGCGATCAGAAGATCAGCAAGCAAGCCCGCTCCAACTCCTGCAAAAAGCCTGACAGTGACACTACCGTACAGTCCGGTCTTCTCGTCTGATATGTCGCATATCAAGTCTAGGAGTGGTAAACGTCAGACCCCAATAACCGATAAGTCATGCCGATATGAGGCTCATAACGGGTCGAGAATCTACTGGTAACAATTACCAGTAAATCTCTAAACCAGCCCTGACCAGGGACTTCCCTGTTATGGCCAATCGAGCATAGCGCAACATCAACCCCCAATACCGGGAGAGACGAAACCCCTCCTATCGCTCATTGCCTCCATGTGACTCGGGACTGTACCCAAAAACCACCGTTTTGCACGCCCTCTTGGACGTGGTAAGGTGGAAATCAAAGCACAATGGGAATCACACAAGACTCTATGACGATCTCGGGTCTACAGACTAACCTGTACCAGTGTCACCAGAGAACTGCCATCTGACGTAAGGTATAATACCATCTGGGAGTTCTCGGCGAGTCCGTCCAGTGTACCCAGTTTCTACTGAGCACCCGTATATCATCTCTGATGTCAAACACCAATGGATATAGGATCATCCATCGCCCATCTATATGGGTCGAGAAGGTATACGCTAGTCTACTCTGGTATATCGATGCCCCGTCTCGATACACCCACGACTAGGGACCTTGAAGGATGTACTTATGGACTACCATGTCCCCACTAGTATAATCCACATCATAGTCCAGGTAGTCAAGTACACATCCTAAGGGCTTTACCAACATGTAACAGATAGACAATCAGTGTACACGTTAAGGTAAAGAGTAACCAGATAGCATACTATCATGTCGAGCAAGAAAGTCCTCCCTATATATGTCCAAGCATCCACTACAATATACATCTCATATATAGTAATGGCCTCTAGGGCATACATATAACTAACAGATTTTCACTTGCTGGAGTCGATGACGCTACGCTCTCCTCGTCGTCTCGAAATCCACATGGGGGTACCTATATATCACACGTAGTGTCGTAAACTGAAATCGCAAACGAAAACCGAAACGAAACACGAAACGTACATAGGTTAAAACCTATGATCTAATCATGCACGAATAACCAAACAACTCTCGACGATAGACGTATAAACGTGAATCGAACGAGACAAAACACAAATACCAAATTCCAATTCATTAAAAGCCGCAAAACAATTTCAGAAACTATGTAAAACACTTCCAAATTTCCCTCAAGTGACAATTTGCCAATTTTGCATATAGGAAGGGTCTGGTTTACTGGAGATAAGGCTATGGAATAAATACGGATCCCAACACCACTGCTCTAGCCGCAAATTGTAGCCAGAAAGAATATATTTGCGGCCAGGGTAGAGGGTTAGGGGCTAGTGTTTCAGTGGTAGCATCCTAGGTGCCTGCATGTATCACTGTGTTTGCAAAATAAATCCTAGTGTCCCCGGGTAATAGCAGATATCAATACAACCTCACAATTCTCACAATTCTCCGATATCGGGGTTTTTAAGTTTGTGAATTGGGGTTCTAGTCTATGGTTTAGCCCACCATGCAATCCCTACAGGGGTCTAAGGTCACTACTAAACCACAATTTCACCTTTAGATTCAAATCAAACCCTAATCCTCAACTTGGAATTTTCTAAGTTCACAAAACCACTCAATATCGATACTAAACATGTATGGATGCTTAAGGAATTGAAATACTACACTAATGGTGCAGAAATTACCTCATTTGGCAACTCAAGAATTTACTTAAGTTGCCCTAAGTCTTCAAAATCCGATTTTTCTTGGTCCAAAGTGCTTGTGATGTGTTTGTGCATGTTTTTAATGAAATGGAGATGAGGTTTTGATGGGTTTTTGGGTGTGTTGTGAGGAGATAGAGGGGGGGGGGGGGGAGGAGGCAACAACCATGAGAGGAGGGAGAGGAGAGATGATGAAGATGATGAATGATTTACAAGGGCCTTTGGTCAAAGAAGACCCCTCACCTCTCTCTCTCTCTTGCCCATACCCAATATTCTAACCCTTTTTCATTTTCTTTTTCTTTTATGTTTTCCTTTCTTTTCTTTCAAAAACAAGTCATGCATGAAAAATGAAGAAAATACCATGGTCGAAAAATGTAACAAAGTGAAATATGACACGGTGCATGTCTTGTGCACAAAACCGGATTAATGCAAGATTATAAATATTTGATCGCGATTAACATTAAAATGGAATATAATTAATTATAAAAATTCATAATTTGCCTAAATCACATAAAGCACCCTCTTTTCAGTAATTTCTATAATTTTCCAAATATTTCCTGATTTATCTGTATTTAATTATACTGCATTATCAAAATATTCATAATATTTATTATTTAATTATAAAAATTCCCCAAAATAATATTTTATTTTTCTGAAATATTACAACACACACACACACGTTTCGCTTAAGATATACGTCACGCCTTTTTGAAAATGATTTAGAAGGTTTTTTTCCTTTGTGTAACTCATGGACAAGTCGGAAAATAGTGAGACTATAGCTCCTTTTTTAAAACCTCTTCAGTAAATATCGATGCATGCAAAAATACTCAGTATTGTTTTCAGACCAGTCCTGCTCTACTACTATATAACATAGTATATGTCATAAAAACATGATGCTCGAAAGGAAATCAATCCCAATAAGTGTACATGAAAATAAATCCATGTTTGTCTGGTGAGCAACAAAAATCGAAGTCAAATCCAAGTGCCACGAATGTGCACGAAAAAAACTGAGTGTAATGGGTGTGCACGATAGTATCTGTCAAGTGCATCGAGTGAGCACGACAACATCAAGTGCATCTAGAGTGCACGAAAAAATCTCAATCAAGTGCATCAAATGTGCAAAAAACCACATCAAGTGAGCCGAGTGTGCACAGAAATTTAAATCAAGTGCATCAGGTCTGCACAAAACAATCTAGTGGCATAAGATGCACGAAAATCAAAATCAATGGGTCGAAAGCGCATGTAAACAATATTGAGCCCATGAATTAAAATCAGGTGCATACAGCATGCACGAAAATGAAATCGCGTGTATCGGAATACACAAAATCATAAATATATGCAACGAAATGCACAAAACAATATCGAGTGCAATGGATATGCACAAAAACACAAATCAAGTGTACTGGTATATAAAAATATAAATCAAGTGTAGCTGCTGTGCATAAGGGAAAGTATCCATCAGGTGCGGCTATGGTGCACGAAAATCTTAATCATGAAACCCAATCATCAAAACACAAGAATCAAAAAGATGAAAACTTGATCTTCGAATCACTAAAATACAAATCATAAATAAATGACATTGAGATACATCTCCTTCAATGTCAAAAGGTGCCGGTGCACCCAGAGCTGGCAGAGTAAGAGTTCTCACTTGCCTTCTACCCACGGTCTGGCGTCCTTTGTCTTCAGGTCCTTATTCTCTCTGTAGATCACTAATCCCATGACCTCTCAGCTCGACGGCCAAGTTAGGAGCAACAATGGAAACAATCCCGCTCTGACACCTCTCTGAACATCTCCTGACCAATTAACTTGGCCACTCGCAACATAGCACGTCAACGACGGCAGCCTCTAGCCCATTTGAGTACGTTCAATACAATCGATCCCGGGTCTAAATCTTTATCACTATGGTATCCTGGAAAGAACCTGCCATGGTCTCTTCCGATATCATCTCTACCAAATTTCCCAGAAACTGGCACTCTTAAATTAATCCATTTTCGTTCTGGAACAGCTGCAATCTCATCAAGACTTTCCTCTGGAAATGTGGCCGTATCCAAATTTCCCAGATACCTATTATATATTCTTTGGATTTAGAGTCGAGACATGTATATTCTTATATTCGATTTGATAATATTTGGATCGGTCCTCATATCCATCTGTCTCATATCACTCCAGTCGGTATCCTACAGATATCCGCCGAGTCTAATACTGTCACCGGTAGGTAGTGTTCCCCTGCCAGGCTCAATGCATTTCTATACGATCTTCTTTCCCCGGGATACCGTACCGAGTCCACCATGTACCCACAACTGGTGACTCCTCTCTCCTCGAATCTGGTAGTACCATAGCTCAAAACCGAGAAATCTCATGGTGGACGTAGAAATATCATATCAAGAGAAACTACATTTTTAAAACAATCATAAATTTTTAAATAATATTTGCGGTTTCTTAAATCCAGAAATCTCATGAAAAAAATCTCATAAAAGTATGGCAGTAATGAAATAACATGTACAAGCATGGAAGAACACTGTAATGCATAGCAAGTGTGTTCATATGAGCGTGTCGTGTAGTAAGGTAAAGAAAGTGCAATATTTACAATAATATAGGGTACTGTACTAATCAGTAACTAAAATGCTAACAGGTTATAAGGTGATACGATGACATAATAATTTATAATGTGTACATGGCATGGCAATTACCGATGATGTGTGTGTGAGGCGACAAGTATGTGTACGTGCAACATGTGCATCATCGGTAATGGTGCGTGTGTCCTAGCAACGAAGTCACATAAAGATAAGGGTATGAAGCGTAGTATATATATCATAAATAGAAATAATATGAGCGTATGCAGAAATAAGAAATCATAATGTAAGTGTAAACATAATAGAGAAATCGCAAACGTGAACAGTATAAAAATACACAACTACGTATGAGCCATACAATTATAGTTTAAAATAGTACGAATTGTTGTTTTAGAAAATATGGGTTTTGATGTTTTTGAAAAAGACACCATTTGAAAAGTCGTAGCGTCCCTTGAAATTATCATTTAAAGTGCGTAAAGATTCGTTAGTTTTCAAAATAGGTATGGCTCTAGACATATCATAATCTCTACTATGTGGATTTAACAAGCTTTTCTTGAGTCGATATATAAGTCGGCGATTCATCCTCATCATATTACGTACGGAATATCCATCGTACGATATCATCATATCAATAGTATATATCTATAGTCACCTACATCATCTCATCTCATATCATCATATATCATCTCATGTCATCATATATTATATCATATAATATCGTCTCATATCATCATATCCAATCATATCGACTCGCATCATCCTATCAGATCATATCCTCATCTCATTATATCATATCGTAGTTATCCCCATATTTATATGTGTGTGTGTATGTGTAAGTGTATATACATATAGCTCAAAGGCTAAGAAAAAATAGAACTAGGGATATACGTTCCTACAAGTATACTTCTATTACATATAGTATTCTAGAACCCTATTAGCTAAGTATACATATCTAATATCTACGTAAATATACATATAAATACATATCCTAATTCTACGGTTGCGGAGGTGCTATATGCCATCTACCCCACTTCCCCTGTAGATATACATCTACTCACGTAGTTTCGCCTCGTCCCGGAAGTCCATGCGCTTGTACATACATATCAAATCTTATCGTATCGTATAAAAATATAATTCGAAAATCGATACAACGAGCGAAGCACACATAAGTTAGAACATATGGTCAACACATGCTAAAACAACAAAACCACCTTCGACGTCGACGTACGAACGTCAAACGACCGAGTTAAAACTCAAATATCAAAAATCAATTTTCAAATATTAGCAGAAATCAAGTAAAAAAACTCCAGACTTTTTAGCATATATGGTGTTCTTAGTTATTTAACGAGTGAGCTACAGAACAAAAACCACACCCAAACTCCAAACTAGACCCGCAAATTGCAGCCATTATCATTAAATTTGCGGCCAGGGCTAAATAGTTTGGGCTCGGGCTTCTACGGTGGCTTTCTATATGTCTATACATCTCACATTATCCTCTATTTAATTTTCAGAGTCCCCATGTCATCCCTGTTAGGTTTACCTAGTACCTCATGAAGGGTTTGGAAGCATCACATGTCTCAAAATCAAAATTTTAAGGTGCTAAGTGAACATACAAAGAATCATCACTAGAAAATTAGGGTTTCATTACAAAGACAACATCACAAGTAATAAAGGCTAGGGTTTTGAGAGTACAACCTTTGTAGCTCCTTACGCTGGACTCCTTGGCTACTTGAGGGTTGGAAAAAGGTTCGCTTGAGGTCTTCTAAGTCCACGACGATCCACCCGAAGCTCCTTTGCCCAAAGCTCCTTGCTTTACTCGATATGTGAATGAAGTAGAGCAAACACCCTACACAAATGAGCTAGATGTGTGTAGTATGATGATGTGGTTTGTTTTCTATAATCAAAACTCTTTCTTTTTCTCAACCTCGCTTAAAGAAATTATCAAGAGAGGAAGAAGAAGATGGTGGCTAAGCTTTCTCTCAAGAGGAAAATGAAAATGAAAATGAGAGTGAATAATAATTGAAATGAGAAAAGAATAATATATCTTAATTCCTTCTCACTTCAACCATGGTTAGAATTATCTAGATCTTTTTCAAAATGAGTTAAAAGGTAAAAGGATAATTAACTCAAGGTTAAGAAGTGGTTGAAGCATGGTCAAAGATGATAAACATTAACCTCTTGTGAATTATCCTTTCCTTTTTACAAAATGATAAATAAATAGATAATTCTACAATGTAAGTCTTGCATTGCCACCAAACTTGTATCAACAACTATGATACTATGTATGTATGTATCCATGCACATCATTATGTGCATACATGCATGCATACAATAATAGAAAAAGAGTTTGATTAAAGAATTAATCTAAAAGTCATTTGTTAAATCAACACTTGATTTTGCAAACCGGTCATATCACATACGACCCGACCAATAGAAAATGCCCGATTAATATACGATATCACATATCCGTATTTAATCGGGTCCCCGCGCATATCTCATATGCACACCACATCTTTTCGCCCGAGCCAGGAAACTTCATTGTGGGACTCTAAGACTCGTCAATACGCCGGCAGTAGGTAATGATCATATCAAATACCTACAAGACGCAAGCGGTCAGCTAAACGTAACGGCCACCAGGGTATTGAGCGATCAGAAGAAAACAAGCGAACCTGTTACAACTCCCGTCGAGCCAACCGGCAACACTACCGTACAGTCCGGTCTCTTCGTCAGATATGCTGCATATCGAGTCTAGGGATGGTAACGTCGACCCCAATAACTCAATAAGTCATGCCGATGAATGGTCTATAACAGATCGAGATACTACTGATAACACTTATCAGCAAATCTCAACAGCCCTGGCCAGGGACTTACTGATATAGCCAGTCGAGCACAGCACAACATCAACTCCCAATACCGGGAGAGACGAAACCCCTCCTATCGCTCATCGCCTTCGTGTGTCTCGGGACTGTACCCAATGGCCACCTGTTTGCACGACTCAGTAGAGCCGTGGTAGGGTGGTAATCAAAGTACAGTGGGAAAACACAAAAGACTCTATGACGATCTCGGGTCTACAGATTAACCTGCACCAGTGTCACCTGAGAACTGCTATCCGACGATAGATATAATTCCATATAGGAGTTCTCGGTGAGTCCGTCCAGTGTACCCAGTCACCACTGAGCACCCGTATACGATCTCGATGTCAAACATCGATGAATGTGGGAACATCCATCGCCCATCATATGGGTCTAGTATCATATACGCTAGTCTACTCTGGTATATCGATGCCCCGTCTCGATACACCTACGACTAGGGACATTCCAGGATATACTTATAAACTACTGATGTCCCACTAGTATGATCTCTATCATAATCACAGTAGTCAAGTCAATATCCTCAGGGCTTTATCAACATGTATGAATGAATAAAAGCATGATCAAATCAACATGTCAGATAAAGAAGAACCAGATAGCATACTATAATGTCGAGCAAGAATGTACACTGAATATATATATATATATATATACATGTATAAATACATCCACTATCATATAATGGCCTCTAGGGCATACATATATCCAACAATCCCAGATTTCATTTGAACATCAACAGTCAAAGAAAATCCGATATCGGAAAATTCTAAACTTATGTTTGGAACTTCTAAACTCATCTGAACTATGGATTCTATCACTAATAGAGTAGTAAACACTTACTAAACCCTCTACTACACTTCTATTACAAATTTCACTCACTAAATCCCACTTTAGAACTTTCAAGCTTATAAAACATGCACTTTTAAACTCTGAACTAGTTTGTGAGGTTAGGAAACATAAAACTTGTCTAAAAGTGAGAGTATTACCTAAAAAGAGCAACTTAAGAAAATTCTAGGATGGCCAAAGATGTTCAAAATCCAAACTTGATCCTACCAGGAGGTTTAGATTGAGCTTGTGAACATTTTTTGTGAAGGTTTTGTGTGGTTTTGAACAGATTTTGGTGGTGGTTTCATGGTGGTAGTGAGGGTTTGGAGGAGGGAGATGAAAAAGATGGAGGAGGAGATGAAAAAGAGGAAGAAGAAAATAATAAGATGAAGAAAACAAATGAAGATAGAAATGGTTAAAAGCAACCATATCACACACTCTCTCTCACCCATACCTCAATGTTTTCTTCCCCCCCCCCCCCCCCCCCCCCGCTTTTTTAAGAAAAAAAGAAACCATCACAAAACATCAAAATGAAATGTTGCATTTCATGACACTTAAATAAGTTTAACAATAGGAAGCTAGATTAAATGCATAATTAGTGAAATACTAATCAAGTTTAATATTAAACTTGTATGTAAATAATTATATATTAATTTATAAAAAGCCTAAATCAAATAAAAGATTTCATAAATAATAATTCATTTTAAATTCCAATTATATTCCAAAAATATAGGTATATAACTATACCATTCTACGAAAACTCAAATCTATACTCGTATAATATCTGTAATATTTATTATTTATTATTTAAATCCAAAAATATTATTTTATATTTTCTGAAATGTTACACTATGGTTTTAGCGAAGGAACCTCGGTCCCATCAGAAATCTAGTCACATCTTGAGGCGGTATCAGATCAGGAAGATCGTAGATCGGCGGGAGAACGAGATCCAGAGAGTAGATACGAAAGACAACACGGCGGATCCATTTACCAAGGCCCTCCCTTAAGCACAGTTCAAGCGACTTTTTGAGATGTTGGGTATGCGATACGCCAACAATTGGCCCTAGAGTAGACGTTGGGTATTCGGTACGCCAATTATAGGCCTTAGTGCAAGTGGGAGATTGTGGGATATGAATTCCCTACAGGCTTATATTGTATAGGATGTTAGAGATATGTATGTACAGGACAATCTTTCTCAGTTATATGGTATACTATTTGAGTTGTCTTTATCTGAACATGTGTATATGTTTTTCTTATTGGTTTGTATTGCTTATACATGTTGATAAAGACTCGTTACAGTAGTATACTATTTTGGTTTGTCTTTATCTTAACATGTGCATATGTTATACTAGATATCACATATGGCTGGTACATGTTGATAAAGCCCGTAGGATTTTGCTTGACTACCAGGGTTATGATGGCGATCATACTTGTGGGAGCTAGGTAGTCCATAAGCACATCCTTAAATGTCCCAAGTCGCAGAAGTATCGAGACCGGGCATCAATATTCCAAAGTAGACTTGTGTATACTTTTCTAGACCCTGACAAGGGGCGGTGGTTGGCCCCACAGCCATTGGTATGATCACCTAAGATTGTATACAGGTGCTCACTGGGAGTGAGTACACTGGACGGATTTGCCAAGAACCTTTAGATAGTATTATACCTACCGTCAGATAGCGGTTCTCAGTTGACATGAGTACAGATTAGTCTTTAGACCTAAGATCATCATTTGTCTCATATGAGTTCCCACTGTGCTTTGATCACTACCCTACCACGACTCTACTGAGTCGTGCAAAGAGGTTTTGGTTGGGTACAGTCCCTAGCTACATGGAGGCAGTGAGTTATTATCAGGGATTCGTCTCTCCCGGTATTGGGAGTCGATATCGCACTGTGTCTGGTTGGCCAGAATCATAAGACCTTGGCCAAGGCTGTTGAGATTTACTGATGGTTAGATCGGTAGTTTGTCGGAGCGGTCCTGAACTAAATCAACACGTTTACCATCCTCTAGACTTGGTATGCGATACTCTTAGAAGAAGAGACCAGACTTTACGAAGATTGTCACGGATAGGCTCAGTAGGGGTCCAGATGAGCTTGCTCGTCGTCCTTCCTTTCGACAGGTACCTGGGTAGCCATTACGTACAGCTAGTGTCACTGACGTGCTTGTAGTTAAAGCCAATGCCGGCGTACTCTCGAGTCTTTAGAATCCCACACAGAGAGTTTCCCTGGTTCTGGCGAAATGATGTAGTGGCCGTATTTTGATACGTGCAGGGTTCCGATCGAATAATAATACTTGATGGTTTAGATTTAAACCGGATTATTAAATCAGGTATTGATTTAATAATTTACATATACATATTTCGATATGTATATACTAGTGTTATCCGGTCTTTCGATCGGACAGTTGATAATACTAGCCGGCTTAGAATTAAGCCGGATTATTAAATCAGGTGTTGATTTAATATTTTACATATGCATATTCCGATACGTATATTCTAGTATTATGTTCTTTGTATTATTCTACCTCTTTGGATATTCGTATTTTGATACGAATACGGGTATGTATATACGGTAGAGTGTATTCCGTATTTATACGGAAAACATTCTAGAAGGAAGACACCTCATTTCCATGGTTTTTTCTTTTATTGAAAAATTGAAATGAGGTGGAGGGGTGAGGTGGAAAGGAGAATGGTGTGAAGCATGGTTGAATAGGGTAGACAAATGAATTTATAATTCATTTGTCTACACTATTCAAGTATGGTTGGATTTTATATTTGCAAAATCTATTTTGTTAAAACTATGCTTGCATTATTATTTTGTGATGAAATTTTCATTTCACCATTCTCTTTCTCTCACCATTCATGAGCTCCTTCATCCTCTTTACCCTACACTCTCATGAGTTGAGAATCAAGGGTGAAGAGAGGTAGAAAAAAATACTAGAACAACAAACTACATCACTAGACACTCTAGATTAGCAATCTAGAGCCTTTAGTTGCTCCACTAGGTTTTTTGTATGGAGGTAGAGCCATGAACCACATCTCTCGGGTGGATCTTCTTCGACGGAGGAGGACCAAAGATCAAGCTCGATTATGGAGACCCCTAGGAGCTATGAAAGAGGGTAGAAGACCGAAGGACACGTATCTTTCGGTATAACCCTCTTATCACAGTAGCTAGTTTTCCTCATATTTGGTTAGATTCTAGGGCGTGGTTTCTAGCGCCATGTTTTTTAAAAGTCAAAGCTTTTCATTCCTCAACGGCCGCTGTTGGTGACTAGGGCGTTAGAAACCCCAACACTTGCCTCCGTCTCTATTCTTCGAACTTCCCATTTCACCGGCAAGCAACCCCGATCACTCCTCCGATAGATTTTATTTCTTCAAATATAGCTTGTTTGACAATGATTTTGTCATGTACAAGCTCTCCAGTTTCAACCACAAACTTGCCGCAGAAGTTTCTTTCATAATATTATACAACACGTTATCTGCCAAACAAAATTCTATCGTGCACTGTGACTTCTAATCAAATTCTATCCATGGAGTATCTGTCATGTCGATAGGTTTAGTACCGCCAAGTATCTTAAACAATCCTTCCTTCAACAGAAGTGCCTTCACCCTTCTCTGCAGCATAGAGAAATTCTGTTTCCCATTAAATTTCTCCATCTCAAACTTTATGTTATTTACTTTGTTATCCGTCATCCTTAATTCCAAAGAGAATACATTTCTCTCGGATCCTTACGAACCACTATCAATATAGTTACGATCTAAGAAGGTAGGGAGTGGACACAAGCGTCGTCACCTACCGTAAACTTAAATCGTAAAAATACAAGATGTAGCTTTGATACCAATTGTTGCTGCCGTCAGACCGATCGGCAACGCAGCGGAAAACCTTATAGACGAAATAACAAAAGAAAACTGGATGCAAACCGCAATAAAAATAATACAAGAGATTAATAGGGGAAACCGGGAGAACCTTTATCAGAACTTGAGAAGAAGAAAACCTTACAAAGAATTATTACACCCTCTCCTTATAATCTCCAATGAGACCTCTCTCCTTTTACAAATTCTCCTTAATTACCTTTGATAACCTAGATCCTTTATAGAGACGCCGTTTACTCTTTTTGCTTTATGATCTAAAACTCTCCAAAGTTGACCCTAATACAAAACCCTAAGATTCTATATATAGCTTTTATAATTTAAGATCTAAGATATTACTAAACTGGCACTAAAAACCTGATTTTCGAGTTAAATCCCGAACCTGAGATTCGCTGTTAGCGCCGAACAGATGTCAGTACGACGTCTGCACAGACGTCAGTAGCCATGCAGGTTGACGTCTGATGCTTTAACATAATTCTGTCCAGATTGTAGGCAAACGTCTATTCTGACGTCTGTACAGACGTCAGTACCCAACGTCTATAGTTCATCTGGGGTTCTATATTTTCTTTTGACTGACGTCTATTATTTGCAGGCAGACATCAGTCGCTCTTTCTGATACGCAATCTTCTTTAAATACGAGACATTTTCACAATATTGCTCCAGATTCAAATTGAACATCAAAAACTTCACGAAAACCATACTTTAAAACTTATAACTCTTTCAAATTCCTAACCTTAACATAAAAACTACACCTTTTACTATTCAAACACTTTAAATCATAAAGAACTTGAGAAAAAGAGAGAATTTTACCAACATGTGTGATTAAAAGTAAGGATGAGATGTCTGTTTGAAACTCATGAAGTTTTAATTGCAAATCTTGGCTCAAGCAAGAATTTTGATGGAGATAGGTATGATTTTTTATGGAGGGTTTAGGTTGAGGAGTTTTCTTGAGAGGAAAATGAAGAGGATAATGAGAGGAGTTGAAGATATTCTCATAAGAGATATTTTGTGATGATGAAAGAAGAATGAGTTGTTAGAATGATGTGTTGGAGGGAGTGTAACACCTTAGAAATGCGATTAGTGTTAATTTGGCGATAATGCGGGTTTTTGGTAAAAAGTTTACCAATTTGGGTTCCTTACATTTTTTAACATTTAATTAATAATTTATTATTATTTGTTATGGCTTACACACACTTATGCATGTTTATGTGAGAGTTTGTTTGTGTTAATCTAGTTTTAGTGACCATGACAACTTAACCCTAATCCTAATCCTTTGCTTTAATCTAATCCTTTTCCTTGATTTAAACCCTAGATATTTGTTGTGAGATATTTCATTTGGGTTTTGTCTTGGAGAGAGGTGGCATGGTGACACAGCTGAGAGCATGGTTTGCATTAATGGGAGGAGTTATTGCAATGGTGCACTCACCTTAACCTCACCTCTCTCTCTCTCTCTTTTCTTCACACCTCACTCATTTCTCTCTCACTTTATCCCTTATCATTTTCTTTCATCTTTCCTTCATCTCAACTGAACACTTATCTATCCTTCATCAAAACCTTCAAAAACTTCACAAAAATCTCACCCAAATCACTTCTAAATCCTTGTTTTGCCTCTTGGATGCCTTGGAGCTTGGAAAGCTAGGATCTTTGAGCTTGTGGGTGTTGGTAATGATCTCTATCTATTAAATAAGTCTTTTTAGTGTTGCGTGGCTTTTTCGTTTCAGTTTAGAACGCTTAATGTTTCGTTTCGTACAAATATCGTATTTTTAGTGTAGTTTTGGATCTCGGATGATCTGCTATCAAACCAGGTATTTGTTGGAAAAGTTCCCATCACAGTGACCTAGTGTGGTGACCTAAAAGATACCCTCAAAATGCGAGCCCATTCCCTCAAGAACTGGCCTCAGATTTAATTGCTATGGCCGCAAATTGCGGCCAGAGTAGGGGCTGGGGGGTTGAGTTTTGGTGTAGGGGTCTCTGGGGTTGTGTGTGATCATGTGGTATGTGCAATTTTTATAAATTGTTTGTGTAGCAAAATCTGGGATCACTTGCTTGTTTTCTAGTGTTTTGTTTACGCGCGTTACGTTATCTGATACGGTTCGTGTTCTTTGTAGCTGTTGCTCTGAGTTGGTTTTGTTGTGTCTCTATGCACGTTAGCCACTAGACGAACATTTGAGAGTTTGTTTGGAGTTGTCGCGTCGGTCAAACGTAATTTGTACGTGTTATTGGTCGTTTGCTAATATACATACTTGTTATATTGTTTTATGTTTTGGGTTCGCAGGCGAGGACTTCGGACGCTGCAAAGAAAGGTAAGCGAGTGGTTGGCTTTACTTAGCCAGGAGCGTTGGTGAGTAGATTTAACATCTACAGGGGAATTGCTCGCATGGCGTTATGCGTCTGGGCTAGATTAAATGACCTGACCATTAGTTAGAAGTTTATGGACATTATTGTGCATGTGTACCTTGGTTGCTTATCTCCTTTCCTATTTGTGTATGGACTTAATATTAATAAGACACAACAACATTATTGACGGTTTATGTTTCACGAGCACTACTTATATGCTACACACACACACCGTCGATAATTGCCATGACACGCACAACACCTATACTTACGTGATACTGTATTGATTAGGGAAATTAAGACTTGATCCTTATATCCTTTTCGCATATGACGGATAGCATACATGTATACCTACATGCTTACACATATGCCTTGGCATGCCTACATGCTAGTTACCTATATACCTATATGGTATTGTACCATTAGTGAAAGGTATATACACATATGAGACATAGCTACATGTACATCTTGCTTACATACTTACATACACCAGTATGGTATTACTTCATTATTGATAGGTAGATACACATATCTTGCTATACCGACATGGTTACGCATACCTGGCTATAGCTACATGTTCACCCTTATATGATGTTGTATGGATTTGGAGAAATTAGGAACCGCATGATATATTTAATAACTTGTTGCAGTTAAATAGCGGTTTTCCTTTATATGCTCATATTACTGTTTCATGTTGCATATATTATATTTCATGGATTTCGCATTGATATATGGATTTCACTTGATGTTTTCTAGATTTGAGGGCTGTGGCAGTTTCATGAAATTATGCATTATTTGAAAAACACGGTTTCTCTTGATATGATATTTCAGCATCCACCATGAGATTTCTCGGTTCTGATATATATACCCCATGCGAGGAGGTGTCGTGGGCCGTGTGCGGGTACATGGTGGGGCCCGGAGGTACCCCGGGGCAAGAAAGGTATGTCGATGGACCACGCCGATGAGCCTGACAGGGGAATCATACCTACCGGTGACAGTATTTAGACTCGGCGGTTATCTTGGGGATACTGATCGGAGTTATGTACATATGGATACGTCGAATTGCGAGAGTCAAAACTGGGCACTCGGGTTTTCGAGATAGCGTATGATACGTACCCATCAGGGCCAGTCGTGGTGACAGCACCTGATAGATCAGTATTTATGTGTCGATGCTAGATACTTGTTTTCATGATATTTTTACTCCTAAATATATATAACAGTGGAATGGGACGCTGTTATATATGTATATATATATGTATATATATATATATATATATATATATATATAGATATATTAGTGGAATGAGACGCTAATACATATGTATACATATCTAATTTATATACATCATCATAATGATTCATGCAAATGTACTTCTCATTTCATGAGACTTGTTCGATTTTGGATATATGATATATGAGATTTACTCGATATTGGATACAGGATATATGAGATTTACTTGTTATTGGAAACTCAGGATATATGAGATTTACTTGATATTAGACACTCAGGATATATGAGACTTATAGGATATGAGAGCCAATTTGGGGGCTGATTTGAGGAAATTTGGGATTTTGATTGTCTTGATGGACTTTGGTCCTGCCACGAGGTCAGGATTCCGTGAGGATGACATGTTTTTATCCAATACTCCGCATTTATCTTATATGCATTGCTTCATGTATTAGTAGTACCTGATAGAGTACCTTTCATGACTGTTGCATATACATATTGCCATTTATTGCTTCATGCATTAGTAGTACCTGATAGAGTACCTTTCATGACTGTTGCATACATATTGCCATTTATTGCTATCCGCTTGCATATGTTAGATTCGCGTTGTACATGCATACTTGCAATTACCTGCATATGTTATTTACTATTCACGAGTTGGCAACTCACCCCGTTGTGCCACAATGTTTTGCAGGTAGTCCCTCAGGGCAGTCGAGGCAGGGCTCTCTATCTATCGTATCATCTTTTGCAGTGGATACCGCTACTGCTGACTGTCTACAGTTTTGCTATAGATAGGTTTTGCGTGTATCCGATGTTGCTAATTGTATATTCATTGTACCATGTACTCTCCATCTACTACTTTCATGTATGACTTAGAGACTTGATGTGTGGACGATATTGTATATTATTTTGTGACTTGGAGGTCTTTTATGCAGTTTTATTTATATCGTCTTTTAATTCTTCGCTACGGCGTCGTATATCTGTTGTGGTGGTTGTTTTCCGCCTTTAGGCGTCTATTTGCTCCCGTTTGGGGATGCTTTACTTATATCTTTTGTTGTACCCCTTTTGGGGGACTTGTTTTACAAAGGAGGTGCTGCCAAAATTTTTAAAAGAAATAAAGTTGGATTTTAAAGAATTTGATTGAGATTTCAAAATTTTTGAAAATGTTATTATCACTTACTACTTTTGATAGTTTAGATTGCTGGGTTTTCGTCTTGCTTAAATTGCGTTACGCCTGTAGACGTTGCGTAGTTTTAGGGCCGTCACGTGCCAATTTCAGGTCGTAACAAAGTTGGTATCAGAGCGATATGTTTTACCTTTCGGAGTGTAGGATGACCTTGGTATGATGGAGTAGGTAGCTTAAGCAGAGTAACGTAGTGTGCATATGTCCGCGGCATACTCACGACACGGTACTCCGCCTAAAGTGACCTAAGTACTAATTGCTTGAAATTCTTTTCTTGATGATACAAATCCTTGTGATTCGATTTCCGTGTTCTTATCGAATCCTTTTTCCATTTATAGCCATATGCCGCCGATAGCTATGAGGGCTCAGAGAGGTGCAGCGAGAGCCGAGATTAGAGTTGACTCGTTTGGGGCGAGGACTGGCCAGGATGTTACGCTCGTTGCACAAGAGCAGATGGATCTGCCTTCGATAGATCGTATCGCTATGCTTGAGGCAGAGATGCAGGACTTGCTCCAGACGATGAGGTCGTTGGTTGAGACCAGTCGAGCGCAGTGACAGGAGGTTGCCACCCCTGTTACCCAGTTGTTCCTTACGATCAGTACACAGCTTTTCGTCACTTATACAGCACCAGTGGACGCAGCCCTTTTGGACGAGGAGCGTCTTTCCGAGACTTTAGGAGTTCGAGGACCGAGGAGGGCTTGTACAGGTGTATCGGCCAGAGACAGAGGTTTAGTCTCCGTGATAGGTTTTGTGTATGTCGTGGGAGTAGCAGAGACATGGGACGAGGACAGTCGCTCAGCTCTCATCCCCAGGAGGGTCAGCCGCCATGGTGTGGATGTTTTCGATGCGGGAGCCATCATCACTTCATCTGGAATTGTTCCTTAGCACCGCGTCAGGCTCGTGTTCAGAGAGGTCGTGGTCATGGAGGGTTCGCTCAGAGGGGACAGGTTGGCAGAGGAGGAGTTCAGCCAGTTGCGGGTAGGGGGCAGACACGAGAGTTTGCTTCTACTCATCGGAACGCGCGGGCGTCCAATGCAGAGTTTTCAGGTATTCTTAATTCGTATGTTCTTTTGATGCACTTGTTTGTTTTACACACTTTGTGCCATGGTTGGGCCAAGAGTCATGTTAGCTAGATCAGCCGTTTGTTGTGTTAACTTCTGTCATCGATCCTTTGGTTGCGCAACACGTGTTTCGGTCGTGTGCCAATCGGATAAGAGATAGAGATTCGTCCATCGTTTTGATCCTTCTAGAGATGTTGGATTTGACGTTCTCCTGGGCATGGACTGGTTAGCTACGTGCTATGCGTCTGTGGACTGCCGCGAGGAAACAGTCAGGTTTTGTTTTCCTGGCGAGTCAGTTCTTGTTGTGCAGGGGGACAGTGGCGCCGCCTTTCACAGCTTGAATTTAGCCTTTTTCGCTAGTCGGCTTTTGAGGAGAGGATGTGGAGGATTCTTGGCTTTCATTCGTGATACTGGAGCCACAGTGGGTTCGTTGGACCGGGTTCCTATCATGCGGGAGTTTCCGACGTTGTTCCAGATGAGCCGGCGGAGCTTAGGGAGCTTAAGGATCAGCTGTAGAGTTGCTTGTAGGGGGCTTGTGCGTCTGAGTGTTTCGCTTTGGGGAGCTCCTATTCTGTTCGTCAGGAGAAGGATGGAAATTGAGTTTATGTATTGATGGATCGTCAATTGAACCGAGTTACGGTGCGGATAGGTATCCTTTACCTCGCATTGACGATTTCTTTGATCAGCTCCAGAGTGCGAGACATTTTCTAAGTTTGTTTGGGATCAGGTCATCATTGTTGCGGGTTCGGAGTGATGACATTCCGAAGACTGCTTTTGTTCGTGCTACGGGCTTTAGGAGTTTTGGTGGTGTCGTTGGACTCACCAATGCCCTAGCAGCATTCGTGGATGTGATGGACCAGATTTCTTCAGACCGTTCCTCGACCAGTTGATTGTTGTGTTATTGATGACATTCTGGTCTTTTCTAAGAGTCGTGAGGAACGTGGGCGACACTTGAGGATTTGCTTTGCAGGCATTGGGAGAGCTCCAGTGGTTTGCAAAATTCTCGGAGTGTTCCTTCAGGCTTGATTGTGTTGACTCCTAGGTCTTGCAGTTACGGCAGACGGTTTTCGTATGGACCCGAGGGAGATCGTGGCCGTACAGCTTGCGCCCAGACTTATATCCAGGACAGAGGTCCGCAGAATTTTGGGCTTAGCAGGTTTTTACCGCCGTTTCATGCAGGATTGCTTGTTTATCGCTGCACTGTTGACTGGACTGACCGGAAAGGAGGTTCCTTTTCTTTGGACTGAGGCATGCGTGCGGAGTTTTCAGCAGTTGAAGACTTGGTTCACGACTGCACCAGTTCTTTCTTTACTTTTGTGTAACACCCTAGTTCATTTATACCAGTTCAAGTTCAAGTATTTTTTTATTTATGGTATTTTCCTGATTTACTGTGTTTTGGGTGCGGATAGTGTTTTGACAGCTGTATTTGCATCCTACCTGACCTGCATGCTTGAAACCTATCTTGATTCATGTTTATGATTTATCCTGGCTTGTTACGTGGATCCATGCACTTTTATTTATACATCCTGCATACTGGCATTTATCTGGCATCTGCATTTTAATTATAACTATTAAAGTCGCATAAAATATTTTAAAAATATCTTGCATGGCCTGCATAATGTCCCTGACCCTGTGATAGCATCCGCGCATCTTGTTCTCATCCTGTTCAGTGAAACGGATTTGTTTAGATGACTACGTGCACGTGCGTGCATCCGTTCTTGGGGGTATGCATTTTCGTTACCCGGATATCCAACATTAATTTTGGTCGACATATATATTTTTCGTATTTTAAAACTGAATTTTAGACCCGACCCGTTCGTGTTTTGGACTATGTTTGTATTTACCAGAATATCAAATTTTATTTATATAATATTAATTTTATAAACTGATACAAATTAAAATTTAGTTAACTAATAAAAGATTTTTTTAAATTTAAATCTAAACTAATTTCCTAACAAACTAACAACTCCTTTTTCTCTTTCCTCTCTCTCCCTTTCTCTCTGTTACTTTATAAATATTAATTCTTTCAATATTTACAACCTCTACATCTCTTCTCCACATATATATTTGATATACTTTTAAATCCCATATAAAGAAAATCAATGTTCCCTTTCTTCTTCACGTTTTCCCGCCTACGAACGAAACCCACGCCTCGCCTCTGCCCTCGTCCCGCGTGCCGTGTATGCGTTGCGACGATTTACCGACGTCGGACGTGCCGTACGTATCCATCGCGTGATCCATCGAGGCAAGTTTATCTTGCTGCATGCTATAATACTTATCTTGCATCCATATGAATATCACATGTTGATTGCATTATACATCCATACTAATGTTTTACTGTTTTCGGATATCCGTATGCATCCATATCGTTATTTACATATCTAGTCGCATGCTAGTTCATTTTGCTTCATGCTAGGTATATTATTATGCATCCATATGAGTAAAATATTACCCGTTTATCACATTATACATCCATATTAAAGTTTTACCGTTTTCGGATACCCGTTTGCATCCATATCATTTAAAATATATATATAACTGCATCTATAGATCATATTAATTCATATTATAATTGTAGTAACACCCCATGCTTAATAATGTGCATCCCACTTAGTCTTGGAACAGTAAATATAACCCTAATCGATAATTGTGCATCCATACCATTAATTATATATCTATTTGCATTCCAAGTCACGTTATTTCATATTACTGCTACATTAACACCCCATGCTAGATAATGTGCATCCTATATAGTCATGAAACTATAGTTGTAACCCCTGATAGTTATTTATGCATCCATGTTTATTTGTGTATCCATACCATTAATTCTTCATAACTAGTTGCACCCCATATTACATTAACTCATATTATTAAATACATTAGTACCCCATGCTTGATATTGTAAATCCTACTTAGTCATGATGTAACCCCTGATCGATATTTGTGCATCCATACTTTTATTGTACATCCGTACTTTCACCCTGATTCAATACTTGCTGCAGTTAGATTATGAGCACCCGTTTGATACCTGTGCACTACTGACATGACCTGATACACCACTACTTGCCATGACTTGATACTTGTACACTATCTGACATGACCTGATATATCACTACTTGACATGTTACCTGATTCTGTTTCTAATGCCGACAATCTTGACATGTTGTCCCGATGGACATATCCTGTTGTCTGTATAGACAAACCTGTTCCTGCTGGATCCTGTGTTGGCATTAGCTTCATATTTATCAATACCTGACTTGAACACATAACTTGGGGGTATTGGGAAATCAATGATGAAACCTGACTTGTAACTCGACAGTTCGATACTTATACTGATCAGTTTTACGGGCTAGGCCAGCCTCGGGATGATGCTGCTGACATCATTCGTCTGTACATGTTACATGTTTACTGCCTAGCGGCACGTCTCAGATTCTGCCCGAGAGTCTTGACCGTGGTCCCGGGCATGCACGGGATACTATTGAGTTATATCGACGATTCATTAAATTGATTTCAAAGACTTGAGAGTAATTAACCCAGTAGCTTAGTTCAGATTACTCACTGCACATCACATATGCTTTTACCCTTCACTGTTCCTTATTCGTGTTACTGTTCTACTTTTATTACTGTTCATACTCGTGCCTGCATGTCTTGCTACCCCCTGATTATATTATTGTTGATATTATGACGCACTGACGTCTGGGTTTTACATGGCCCAGATCTTCTACCTTTGTCGCAGGTTGATCAGGAGTATTTCCGCCGTCAGGCCGAGCAGTGAGGATCCTGTTAGTATCCAGTTAGTTTATTTATTTCCGTACTTTCCAGATGTTACTGTTTATTGGATTTATTGCTTCCGCATATTATTTCTTGACTCGTTTATTCTGGCATGTGGACATGTACTATATAGTTTATTTTACTTTTCTGTTCTTGATATCTTATAGACAGCCGTAATGTGACTGTGGAGGGATGTTTCCTATCCACAGGTAGCATGGTTGGCTCTGTCACGTGCCGATCTTAGCGCACTCTGGAAACGGGGCGTGACAGGGTTTGTTTGGTATCAGAGCCTTAGGTTTTAGGTCAATTGGGTTTGATTCTTTTGTAGTTGGGTATTGGACCCAATACACGAGTCAGAAAACCCGTAATTAGGAACATGTCCTGCCACATTATTCTCGTGATTATTGAATCTTATCTTTCTCTTGATCCTTTGTCTTGACGATATGCAAACAACTTTGCATCTCGTCTTGAAATCCTTTTGGTTTCCTATTGTTTTTTCATTTCCTGTTCTTTTGATTCTGATGCTAGGATTTGGGCGACTTGAACGGAGTTATATGATTGTAACTATGAACTGCAGCATGGTTACAATGCGGTACTCTATTTAAGTAACTTAGTGTCCTAGTCTTGATTCACTTTCTTGATTTATGGTCGTTATATTGCCTTGCTTCTCTTGCTTTCCAGTTCATGTTTTATCGTCAGCTTGAATCCTGTTTACCGTGCTCATTTTCTTCAGTGTCTTGGCTTCAGATGAAGTTGTTTCTGGTATCTTACTTGTTCATGTTTTTCCCGCATTAACATTGTTCGATTCTGGTGCATCCTATTGTTCTGTTGTTATTTGCGGACGAGAGTTATCTGCAGATATCTTGGTGATTGATACTGGATGTTATGATGTTGTCTTGGGAATGGACTTTCTTGGCACTTTCCACACTCACATTGATTGAAGGGAAAAGAAAGTGATTTTCCAGATTCCCGGACATCCGGAGTTTGTTTTTGCTGGAGGAAGCAATTCCGTCGGGCCAGTAGAGTTTAGGGCTAGGCCGACACACAGTGTTATTTCGTCGATGGAAGTTTATAAGGAGGAAGCACCAGCTGTAGTTCGAGAGTTCATGGACGTGTTCGAGGACATCTCGGGTATACCGCCAAAACGAGATGTGGAGTTCGCGATCGATCTTGTTCCTGGTGCAACGCCAATCTCAAAGGCGTACTATCCGATGGCAACAGTGGAGTTGGAAGAAGTCAAGAAGCAGGTTACCGAATTGCTAGAGAATGGTTGGATTCACAGCAGTAATTCACCTTGGGGAGCTCCAGTTCTTCTAGTCAAGAAGAAAGATGGCACAAGAAGGATGTGCATCGATTATCGAAAATTAAACCGGGTGACTATTAAGAACAAGTACCCGATCCCTCGCATTGGCGAATTATTCAAGCAACTCTGTGGCGCGAGGGCATTCTCGAAGCTGGATTTGCGGTCCGGATATCATCAAGTTCGAGTTAAAGTAGAGGATATTTACAAGACTGCGTTCCGAACTCGATATGGACATTATGAGTATTTAGTGATGCCATTCGGAGTCACGAATGCACCGGCGATATTTATGGATTTGATGAACCGAATCTTTTCACCGTTCTTGGACCAGTTTATAGTGGTGTTCATCGATGATATTCTAGTCTACTCGAGGAGCAATGAAGAGCATGCGGAACAATTGAAGATCACACTGCAAACATTAAGGTAAGAAAGATTGTATGCAAAGATGAGCAAGTGCGAGTTTTGGCTTGAAGAAGTGATTTTTTTGGGGCATATCGTATCTGGAGATGGAATCGCCGTTGACCCTGAGAAGATTGCAGCAGTTCAAGATTGGCCGATTCCGAAGAATATAGCGGAGATCAGAAGTTTTCTGGGACTTGCCGGATATTACAGAAGGTTCGTGGAGAATTTTGCTCGATTGGCTGAGCCTTTGACCAAGCTTACACGGAAGGAGGTACCGTTTGTATGGACTGTTTCCCCAATCAGAGCAAAGCTCTGTTTTAATTTCAAAAATTCAAAAAAATTGAAGCAACGCTTCAGATGCTTTGCGCTCTGCGCTGCGCGACACGTGGCAGCGCAGTTGTGCTGCGCTCTGCGTGTCGCGCAGCGCAGTTGTGCTGCGCTCTGCGCTGCGCGACACGTGGCAGCGCAGTTGCGCTAGCACACTTGCGCTGCGCTCTGCGCTGTGCGACACGTGTCAAGCGCAGGTGCTCTTGCGCCAACTGTGCCAGCATTTAAACAGAAAAATTCTGGAAAGATCTTTCTAATCTTATTAAAACAATAAGATTCTCTTCTATAAAACAGGAGCCTTTGGATCAAAGATCCAACGGTAGGGAAAAATACCTAAATCACTCAGAGAAAGATCTCTTTAACTGATTTAACAAATCAATTGGTACTATATAAAGGCCCCTAGACTCCAAGTCTAAAACAACATCGACAAACAGAGAAAAAGATAGAGAATTCCTCTAAAAATTTTAAGAAGAACTCAGAGAGAGAAAAGGTAAACCTTTGAAAAAAGAAGAGTTTCTTCTAAAAAGATCAATGATCTAAGAACAAGATCAAGATCTTAGATAAATAATAATAATAATAATAAGGAAGAAGAAGTAATTTACTTCTGTATAAAGGCATTGCCTTTTGATGAACCACTGGTTCTTGAAAACAAGAAAAACTTGTTTTCTTTGATCTAAATTTGATCAAAATATTAAACAGTGCCTTGCACTTTTTGAAATTTGCACTGTTGCGCTCCTTGGATTGGCGCAAGCCACCAGGGAGCGCCACGTGTCAGCCCCATAACAGTTGCACCTTGCGCTTCTAAAAACAGAGCACTAATCTCTTGGTTTGGCGCAAGTCACCAAAGCGTGCAACGTGTCAGCAGCGCAACAGCGCAGCGCACTGGCGCAACGCTCGCCAGAGCGTGACACGTGTCACCCCCACATGAGTTTGCGCCTTGCGCTGGCGCAAAGCGCCTGACAAGCCACGTGGCGCACTGTCAGAACAATAAATGCTTTGCATTATTAAAGAAGGGACAGAGCCCAATTAAAAGGCCTAACATGCCTAATAAAAAATGCAATGCATTATTAAAAAGGGGCAGAGCCCAAACAAAGGTCTGTCAGACCAAAACAGATGCCGCGCATCATTTAAAAAAAAGGGGCAGAGCCCAAATAAAGGTCCAATAGACCAAAAAAAAATGCCATGCATTATTAAACAGGGGCAGAGCCCTAGTAAAGGCCTAACATGCCAAATGCAGATAAAACGTTGAACATTTTCAACTGGACTTAGCCCAATTCTAGCCGTAAGTCCTTAAATTAAATTGAACCGAGCACAATTGCTCTCTCAAATCAATTTACACCCGGTTCAAGGGTACATCTCTGAACTCCTCTGATATTTGTCATTGTAATTCTTCAACGTCGTCAGAGAGGTGACGGGTCCCGATAACCACACATCAATATGGATTGTGGGGTCCTTAAACTCATGGACTGACGCGTCCTTAAACTCATGGACTAATCCGTCCTTAAACTAAAATTTGTCCCTAAAACGGGAATGTTGGACCACCATGTCCCTAAACTGGAGATGGACCACTACGTCCCTAAACTGGCAATGGACCACTATGTCCCTAAACTGGAACAATAGAGCCCAAACGCTCTTTTGTCGTATCTAAACGATCCCGTTAAGTTGATCTTTGTCTCAAACTGGACTAACGTATCCTTAACAAACGTTTAGGTTGATCTTAGCCTCAAATACGGCTAACGTATCCTTAAACCAAAACCCCAAACCCAAATCTAAGAAAATACGGATTTGGACTAATCCACGTCCTACGGGTAACGACATAAATTAGTCTCCGTATACAATCCACGGGCAACCATAAATAAAACAAACACCCACGACACGAAGTGAAATTCTGGAGAAGGAGAAAGTTGTTACCGTGATGCGGTAGCGTAATTAACTGCAGGGGCTTGCGCCTGCAGGGAAGAGCGTCCCCACAATCAAAACCCCCTCAAACGAGGGGGAATCTGACGAAGTCTGCTACATCGGCCGCATCCGTCTAAACCTTCGATACACGGTGCCATAAATCAACTTGGCATCTTCGGAGAGGTGGACGGATAGCACCAATTAGCTTCTGCCCCGAATCTCAGGTAAGACAGTCCGTCTTGCACGTCTTTCGGAGGGGAACAGATTCTGGCACGCCCGGTGGGACCTCTTCCTCTTTCTACTCCACACTTCGTGTGTCGTGTTCGCGAACGAATCGCGGTTTGCTATGGTTGCCTGTGGATTCAAGGTACTTAGATTTGGTGTCTTGCTCCGTGCAGAAAACAGAAGATCAATGGCTTCAAACTGCACTGCCTGCAACTGCAACTCTCGCTCCGTCTTTGCTGGAGGAGTGGCTTATGGGCCCCAAGCGGCCTCCCTTTTCAAGATGCCAGTGGAGCAGGTAACTCAAGCCACCAATGGACTATTCTTTTGGACTATGCTCCCACCGATGAGCTTCAATACCCCAATGACGTCGCAAGAAGCTCCAAAGAAGTCGGTCTTTGATCGGCTTACAACTACCGCGGCCCCTTTCAACGGGTTGCCCAACCCCACTGTTTCGGTTTTTAACAGACTAGGCCAGAGCCCCAACGGGCCCATGAAGAAGCCTGCAATACCAGAAGGCGTTGTCCCGAAGCGGATAACCAACCCTGCTCCCGTTCCAGGCGAAATCACCAAGGTTGCTTCCCCTACTCGGAAGTCTGCTTTTGATAGGTTGACCGTCCCCAGTCAACGGACGTCGGTCTTTAAAAGGCTGATACCAGCAAATTCTGACCAACACAGGGGGCATGAGGGGGTCACCCCTGCGGCTGAACCAACACCATCCCCGCGACATGCTCGCCGTCGTCACTGGCGCCGAGTACGGAAGGATGGGGGCAGCTCTCCCTCTGGATTTACTCCACCAGCTCCAACGGTGGGGATCGATGCTGCTGTTCCAACCGAGAACAGCTTTGAACTGCTCAACAAGGTGCGCAAAAACTCTCCTACTACAGTGCTGAAGAGAACTCCTTCACCTGTGGGGAATGATACAGAGAAGAAGCTAGAGCAGCCCCCTCAGCGGCTGTCCTCTAAGATTTGCAAAGTCTGGCGTCAAGTCCAAGACTCGGTTGTTGATCAAGACTACCTCCGCCGACAGAAAAAGATGAAGGTTCAGCAGGAGAAAGACTACTCTGTCAAGACGGAAAAAGCAACAGCTGGCTGGGTGCCCACTGCAACGGCTCCCTCAACGTCAATCACTCAAAAGAAAAGGAGGCTGCAAAAAGCCCCTGTGAAAATGGCGAACCGTAAAAGCATTGAGAACAAACGCCCCAAGTCTGTGGGCATGGTGGTCCATACTGTTTATATGGCTTCCGGAAAGGAGGAAGGCCGTGCTTCAACGGGTCACCGACCTTTCACTCAATCCGTGACTAAAGCCCAGGAGCAACAACAGAAGCTTCAGGAAATGATGACTGCAATGGCCACACTTACCGGGACAAAAGAAAGCCCGGAGGCATCATCAAAGCAGCGTCACGAACAAGAAACTGACGTTGACTTCCTACGTAGAGTCCTCGAAAAGAAGGACAAAAAAGCCGCAGAGCAAGCGGCTAATATAAAACAAATGGCGCTTCTGTTCCAGGACATGGTCGGGATGATGATCCAGCCGGATCCCCCAGCCGAAATCCTCCGATTATCCTTGAAGATGACAGAGGAGAAACGTCAAATCCACCTCCGACTCTTTCAGCAGCCAGGGAAGAAACCATTTACAAGGACGCTCTGGATGACTATATAGCTCAGCAAATACGAGCCCATCAGGCGAGTGAAGCGGCTGGGCAAATTGTTAAAACTGGATGACCCTATCCGAGCTGGTATGACAAATCAGTTACCCGCCGGGATACACGATACCTAAGTTCCACGTATATAAAGGGACAGGGAATCCCCATCAGCATGTCACTCAATTCAGGGCTCTTTGTGGCAACACTGGAGGTGACGACAAACTGCTGCTCCGCCAATTCGTCGGCAGTTTAGCAGAAACAGCCTTTGAATGGTATTCAGAGCTACCTAACGATTCTGTCAAAACATTTGCGGAGATGGAGCTATTGTTTACACAAAGATTCGCAAATGCTAGTGAACGCACCTCGATAACAACACTGATTAATGCCAGGGTAAGGCTAGGAGAGACATGGGTTCAGTACGCGACACGATGGCGGAATCTATGGTCGAAATGCGAACAACGCATCGAAGAAGCACCTGCGGTGGGCATGTTCGTGGGCACCCTAGACCCTCATGCAACTATTTCACATTTCATGATGTTCCTTAAACTGACCACGTTTCAGACTTTAATTGATAAGCTAGCCCAAATGGATCAAATGGGTTACAGACCGTCTCCTCCGAAGCCGGAACCCCGAAACGACAAGGGTAAAGGGAAGGCGACCTTCGTTGCGAACACCCAACAGCAGCCCGGTGCCCCGAAGCTAGCGGATCAACTGGAAGAGAGACGGCGGTATTATAATGAGAAAATGAAGTGCCCTTACTCATTCCCGCGGGATAAAATGAGGAGGCTGTTCGAGCTAGCGATGCGCAATAGGCTTATCTATCTCCCGAATCCAAGGAGACCACCGCAACCCAGTGAGGTGAATAATCCCAATTATTGCCCTTACCACCAAACGGTAAGTCACCCGATCGAGGATTGCTTCGTCTTTAAGGGATGGATTGAAGACCAATACCTACAGGGCAAGTTTGCGCTGTCTGAAAAGTGGAAAGTAAACCCACCACAGCCGTACACTCCAAAGAAGACGGACACGCCGGGGGCAACTTGCTCTTTTATTGAAGAAGCTCCATGGGAGGTCATGCTTTCCGCCAAAACCAAAAAGATGCTGAATGATCTCCTGACATGCCCGGCGATTAGGTGGAAGAACCCGTCGGAACCTGAGATCATCGAAGGGATGCTGAAACCGTGTCCAACTCCAAGGATTGGTGGGGATAGCCAAAGTGTTCACACCCAGCCATCGAAATCTCCGAAAAAGAAGAAGAGATCCAAAAAGCCCGTGAAGCCTGCGACAAGTGCACGGACCTGCAGAAACAAATCGACGCACTGGAAGAGTACAACCAGAAAGCGCGAACCCCAATCACGCTCCAAGAGTTTCTCAGCCACGTCCTTGAAGACGGAGATGATGGAGAAGACTCAGCAGATGGATCTGAGAATTACATGGCAAGTTGTCATGTGATCTCTCACTCGTCGATAGATGATAAAGAAGCTCCTTGCACCGAGAAACCGAGGGGGGGTCCTAAAACAGAACTTCTGTGGCCGTCAGACGAGATGATCGATGCCTTCCTGGATGAGATTCGTCTGAAAAGTAAAGCCAATCAGGAGCATGAGATGGCCATATTGGAAGGAGCCAAACGCCGACGACTAGACGAAAGAGTCGAGGCACTCCCGTCAAATCAAGAGACATGCGCTGTGGATAAAAATAAATTCAAGACGAGTAAAAGGTTTGCTAAAGCCATATCAATGGGAATGAAGCTACCACCCTCTGAAGAAAACACTCTCGGTGGAGTAGAGATGCATCCTAATTACTGCTTATATCATCAGAAGATCGCACATCCTACTGAAGACTGCGAATCCTTTAAGTGTTGGTGGCAAGGGTATGTCGCTCACAGGAGACACGTCAACAGAACAAAGCGGGAAGCTCGTAGACAGCGAAAAAATACGACAGATGAGCATAAAAGAGTTGTCGGCAATTGTCATAGGGATGATCCCGGGGGATCACGAGTTCTCACCTTCGGGGGTGACTCCGACGAAAAAGTAGCCTTCGGCCCTCTCTTCTAGGAATCCATCTCTGAAGAATTGAAGAATTGCGAGAACATTCAGCCGTGCAATTGCACGATACCCGGAGAGAATCTCGGACCCACAAACAACAGAGCGAACAAAAATGATAAAGGAAAGGGAAAAACGGTCTTCGTCGCCAACACTCAACAACAATCGAGTGGCCCTAGACCGGTTGTTCGCCAAAACAACAAGCGGCAACCCCTCTATGAGAGGTTGAAACGTCCTTACTCGTTTCCCCAGGATGAAACAAGGAGGCTGTTCGAAGTGGCAGTGCACAACAGGCTTATCACTCTACCGGAGCCGAAACACCAGCTGCAACTGAATGATGTCAACAATCCTAATTACTTCCCTTACCGCCATGTATTGGGCCATCCGATCGAAAACTGCTATGTTTTCAAAAACTGGGTTGAAGACCAATACCAACAGGGCAAGTTCGCGTTGTCCGAAAACTGGAAGGTGAGCCCGCCATAACCACATGCTCCGAGAAAGATGGATATGCCGGGGGCATCATGCTCATTCATAGGGAAAGCCCCATCGACCGAAAAGTCAGTAAAATAGAGATTCGCCTCAAATACGGCGACATTGGACCATTATGTCCTAAAACTGGCGAAAGACCGAAACGTCGTTAAACTAACGATGGACCACTATGTCCTAAAACTGGCTGATGACCGAAACATCCTTAAACTAATGACGGACCACTATGTCCTAAAACTATCTGCTGACCGAGATGTCGATAAACTACGGTGGATCGTGACATCCCAAAGCCGATACAAAAAAAAAGAATAAAAAAAAAAATAATAAAACGGTATGTCCATAAGCAAAAAGGGCACGGATGAAAACCCGAAAGGGCTCCGTGAGTAAAAACAGCAGGGCTACCGGCGAGTATTATGAAAACCTGAAAGGGCGCAACCTCGTTAGAAAGAAGAATAAAAAAAGTTCGGTATGTCTATAAGCAAAATGGGCACGGATGAAAACCCGAAAGGGCTCCGTGAGTAAAAACAGCAGGGCTACCGGCGAGTGTTTGTGAAAACCCGAAAGGGCGCAACCTCGTTAAAAGACACTTACAGGGTCCTCTCGATCTTGTAAGGAGAAACCACCCGCGTGAGATCCTTACGACTCACAAGGGAGCAACACACTTAGGGATCCTCACAATTCCTAAGGAGAAATTACACTTGCGAGATCCTCACGACTCGTAAGGAGATCTCTCTTAAGATTTGAAAGTCTTAAGTTACAAAGACCTGAACCTGTTCTTAAGCAACCCCCACAACCTTCGATATTGCCCTACAAGCGGCTCATACTGACCCTTGTATACAATCCACGGGCGCGAATAAACATTTCCCTAACAAAGTCCCAACCGTGACTGTCACGACCCAGAATTGGCCCGTGACGGCCCTAATACTACGCAACGCCTAAAGACGCAACATAATAAAAGAAAGCCAAACCCAGAAATCTAAACCAAGAAAAATACGGAAAAGATAATATAAGTTTAAAACAATTGAAATCGCAACCCAAATTCTTTAAAAGTCTTACTTTCTTTCCTTTAAAATTTTAGCAACACCCTTTTTTTTGTAAAGACAAGTTAAGAAGAATGCAACACAAAATAATGACAGTAGAGAAAAAGGCTGTATATAAAAGACATCAAATCCACAATAATACACATAACGTCCTCACCAAGTCTCTATGTCAATAATACAATAGTAGATAGAGAGAGAGTACAATATACAACGAGGGTACAATATGAAATACAGATAACCGTCTAACCCACCTAAGCAAAATGGTACTGTGAGATGATGCGGTATCTGTAGCAAAAGATGGTAGCTGGATAAAGGAATAGCCTGCCTCGACTATTCTGGGGAACAACCTGAAACACCTGCGGCACAACGGGGGTGAGTTGCCAACTCGTGAATAGTATAAAACATATGCAGGTAATCGCAGGAATGCACGTACAGCATGAATCTAAGATATGCGATTACAATAGTAATAATATGTCATGAAATGCTGAAATAAGGAGAGTACACTAACAGGTACAATCAATATATGAAGCAATAGTAACATGACAAAAGTATGCAATAGCTATGCAATAGAGATATGAGAAAGCAGATATGCAACTATCATAAGGGTACACTACTAGTACTACCAATATATGAATCTGTGCATAAGGTAGGTAAGGGTGAGGTATAGGGTGGAATATGTCATTTCCCACGGAAACCTGACGTCGTGGCAGGATCACAATCCATCAAGATACTCCAATCCCAAATCCTCAAACCGGCCCCCACATTGGGCTGTCACAAAATAAAAGTCTCGCATCACCTCAATGTACAATATCGAATAGCTCTCCTATATCTCGAATATACAAATCACCAATCACATAGGTATATCCAATGTCCAATTCCAATGAATCACCTAGTATCCCAAGTCCAATCTCAAGTAAGTTTCTAGCATCCTAAAGGTAAATATATGTACAGAAATAAATATGATGGGGGCAATACACATATATTAGTGTCCCATACCACTAATATTGGTGTAAAGGTATATATAACAACGGCTAAATCCCCTGTTATATATACAAAAAGGGGTTAAAGAAATATCATGAAACCATGTGCTAAGCATCGGCACAGAAATCCTCGTATATGGGGCATCCGTCAGTCCGGATCAGGCCACGGGGTCCGTCTGCAGTGTCGGCCCTCGGCCTCGACAGTACAGGTCATCCCGCATCCACCTCTCTACTCAGGCCAGTAGCCTCCAGACAACTGCCAGGTCTAAACAATCACCGGTAGGTACTCGCCCGCCTCCAGGCTCAATCGGCAAACCCATCGATCTTCTTGCCGAGGGGAACCATACCGGGCCCCACCATGTACTCTCATACGGCAACCACACATCGTATAGAGCATAAAATTAGCACCGATAAAACTCATGGGGGACGCTCGAAATATCATATCAAGGGAACCGGGTTGTTACATGTATGCATAATTTCATGAACTCCCGCGGTTCCCAAATCCCGAAAACCTCATATAAAATCCAGATAAACAATGCATGAATCCAGGAATAAATGTATGCGATATATCTGAATGCGAGCGAGTAAACACAAGTATATAGCTGAACCAGATGTATGCGAAATCATGATAAGGTACAGCTAAGTAACATCAGTAAATGTGAATATGCGACAACAACTGAATATGTATCTACATACAGGTGTAGCAAAGTATAGGTATCTACCTATAAGAACTGATGTCGTATACCCCCTTGGGTATAAGTAACATATGTAGGAAATCCCTCCCGGTATAGGTAAAATATGTAGGAGGTATACCTGTAGCTGTATCGCAAAGTGAAAATATACATATCACTAAAGGTATGATACACTATAGGTATACCGATAAACTAGATGTCAAGTGTGGCAAGCAATGGTAGCTATAAGGGGTAGTGTGTGACATGGCAATTATTGACGGTGTGTGTGTAGCATGCAATCCGTGCTCGTGCAACATGAACCGTCAATAATGTGTGCAGTGTCCTACGGCTGCTAGTCACAGTATATAGCTATATCTAGGAAATGCAGTAAGGCGCAATTCTACAATGACGTAGAATGTGCAACAGGTAATTGAATCCTAGCCCAGACGCATAACGCCATGCGGGCGATTCCCCTGTAGATGTTAAATCTACTCACCTAAACTCCACGCGGGGTGAATCCTATCATCTGCTCCCCCTGTAGTGGTGTCTGTAGTCCCTGTCTGCAAACCTGCAAATAAGACATGGAAATCACATATAAGCCACATATCTCGCGAAACGCGATATCGAATCGAAACGAGAAACTCGCGTCGCGAACTAAACGCGCGTGTGCACGATACGCTGAATCGTGTGTGTACGCGTCTAAAACCATCGCGACACGCCGCGATACGCTGGATCACAGAACCCACTCGCGTATCGCGCGTATCGCGCAAACACAACTAAACACAAAAGCGACATATAGTCCCAGATTTTCCTACAGGCAAGATATTACAAAACTAGACATGTCAAAGACCTAGAAAGCACAGCAGGGAGCCCTACACAAAACCCCAACACCCATGCTCCCCACTGGGCCGCAAATTGCGGCCAAAACCAGGAAATTGGCGGCCAGAGTTAGGAGTTTGGGGGTCGTCTTCTGGTGGTTTATCCTAGACCTAGGTATCATGTCCCAGTTTTCCCAATTTTTACCTGAAGGCATCGGGTCTATAGCAGATCACAGATATCCAATAAAACACTTTAAAATCACCAAATTGCACAATATGGGAAATCTATGGTATTTTAGTGAAATCTGGGGATTTCTCAGAAGAAGTGGCCTTACTAACACTCAATTAACCTAAGGTAGCTAACACAATTCACAAATTACCACCATTCCACTCAAACACCATAATTTAGCACAAATTAGCTAATTTAGCACTAATCGAATCAATCGATGCACAACCAAGCAAACCATGCAATAGGGTTAAGGAAATATACCCACTGAACCCTAGAAGGCAGGTGAAGGTGTGGAGAAGAGCTCCTGCGAGAGCTGGGGTCCCTGTTGCTGTTGCTGCTGCCTGCTGATCCTGTTCCTACCGCTTCTGTTGTTGCTGCTATTGTTGTTGTTATTGTTGCTGTTGTTGTCTTGGTTGTTGTTGTGAATGAAGATGATAAGGATGCTGATGATGTTGAAGCTGCTGCTGATGGTGAGGGTGATGCAAGCTGCTGCTGCTGTTGATGTCTTGGTTGTTGTTGTTGATAAGATGATGATGATGAAGCTGATGATGGTGAGGATGCTGCTGGGGCAGCTGCTGCTGCTGCAGCAAATGTGTGTGTGTGTGTGTGTGTGTGTGTGTGTGTGTTTGAGAGAGTGAAAGAAAAGAGAGGAAATGAGAGAAAACCAAACCCCCTCCCATTCTCTTTCTCTTCCCTCATTAAATGAGGCATGGGCAAAGCCATAATGCCCATGCTCTCTCTCTCTCTCTCTCTCTCTCTCTCCCAAGGTCAACCAATCAACCATACAAAAGTCCTATTTAAATTCATTATCCAAATCATTTTAATTAAAACCAACCATAACACTATTAAACCCAAAACAGCTAAACAAATCAAGAAACTAACCTAAAGAGAATGGGTTAATTTATCATGCTTGCTAAACATGGTCTAACCCCAAAAACAACTCTAGTTATCATGCACAAGTGTGTGTGTGCCTAACAAAATTCTAATAAAATACACATTAAATAGGATAAAATATTTAAAACTTAATTTGGTAAACTTTTTATTAAAAACTATATATTAAAATATAATTAGCTACAAAACACATTCTAAGGTGTTACAATCTCCCCCCCTTAAAAGAAATTCGTCCCCGAATTTAAAAAAAATAATCCGATACGCATACCTTCAAGAGAAGATTAAAATCCTCAAATCTCGTTCGCAGCCTCCCAAGTGACTAACTCACTATACGGCTACGTCCAAGGAAACCCTTCACAGATGGCAAGACTCTTGACCGATGTTCCTCCACCTGCCGAGCCATTAACACACATGGCTGCTGGTGAACTAAAGATCGCGTCCAGCTCAATGGTCTGATGCCAAATCATGTGAGAAGGTCATGAAGGTAATTGTAAGGTATTATCACAAGGAATACGGGATGAAAATCCAATAATCTGGGCGGAAGTGCCAATTTAAAGGCAACGAAACTAACTCGCTAATAGGATCTAAAAGGACCTAAAATCCTGGGATAAGCTTTCCAACATCCAACACGCCATTCATCGGAAGGTCCATAGGAATACGTGATCTGTCCTACGAACTCGAGTCTATGACCAACACCATCGTCATAAGACCTCAGTTCGAAATGGACAATCCCCATCCTGACCTAACACAACTGGACCGTCTCCGAAATCTCTAGACTAGCTGGGGTCCAAAGTCCTACTTACGCAGAGTCAGAAAACAACAGGCTGGCGATCGACACGATCTAACCCCTAAGCCTAAGGGTGGCCAATTGGAGTGTCTCCTGATAACATCTATCGAAGGAGAACCCTAACGATGGCGAGTGACGATCCCAACTGCTGACGACAAACACACCACTTAAACAAACAACTGAGCACTGAGTATAACCGGATGACCAGAATCCGAATGGAGTCACACCCTATCCAAACTTGGGTAGAAACCATAACGAAATTCATGGAGATCTGCCCCCATTCCTGCTTCGGAACGGAAAAAGGTTGCAATTCTCCAGCCGGCCTCAGATGCTCGACCCAAAGCATACAACAAGGCAGACACTTGAAACGAAACCTGAAACTTCTCTTTACATCCCTGTCCACTCGTAACTATCTCACAAGTCACGCCAAAGCTGGTGGAACTTGAATGCATAAAGAGAGTTGACAGATGTGCATGCTCTAGGATTTCACGCCTCTACCCGATGAAACCAGGTACACAAACGCGTCCCTAAGTTAGCACATCATTGTCACAAATCAAGGTCTCTGAATCATTACCCAGCCGAGTATGCTCAAGTATCGCTAACGAACAAGCTTCGGTGGGCAGTGTCTCACGAAAACGACTTAAGAAAAGTGGTCGAGCGTGGACATGAGCAAGCTGTCCCCTCCGTAGAGATGAACTAAGCTATACTCAACGATCACACAAAAACTGTAATTCTGCAGAAGACCATCACAACAATCCAAATCTGCTGCAGGAAGATGTACATTAAGCTCTAGGGGTCCGTGGAAAATCTGACACGACTCTCAACAAGAAGTGTCTCCAAATTTCCAACGCAAAACCACCGCGGCCATTTCCAGATCATGAGTGGAATATCCTCCTCGTACTTCCTCCAAATGTAGGGAAAGCAAAAGCAACGACTCTGTAGTGTCACATCGGTACACCCTCGAGCCCACTCAAGAAACATTACAGTTAAACAACAAGGTCGCCCGAACCAAAAGCAAAGAAAGACTGATGCAGTTGCTAACTGAATCTTCAACTGCTGAAAACTCCGTACACATGCCTCAGTCCAAAGAGAAGAAACCTCCTTACTGGTCAATTCAGTCGACGGTGCAGCACTACTCTAGCAATCCTGCATGAAACGGTGGCAAAAACCCTGCTAAGCCCAACAATCCGTGGATCTCCGTCCTGCACACAAGTCTGGGCCTAAGCTGTACGGCCACGATCTCCCTCGGAACCATACGGAACCGTCTCCCGCGACTACAAGACCTAGGAGTCAACACAAAACAAGCCTGAAGAAACACCCTGAGAATTAGCAACTGCTGGTGCTCTCCCAGCATCTGCATAACAAATCCTCAGTGCTACTCCTGTCCCTCAAGACACATTAAATAGACCAGAGTGTCGTAAATAACACAACAGAAACTGGTCGAGGAACGGCCTGAAGAAATCTGGTTCATCACATCTACGAATGCTGCTAGGGCGACAGTGAATCCAACGACTCACCGATACACACAAAGCCCATAGCACGCACAAGGCAGTCTTCGGAATGCCATCATCCCGAATCCGCAATAATGATGACCTGATCTCGAACACACTTAGAAAAATGTCTCGCACTCTGGAGCTGATCGAAGAAATCGCCACGGCGAGGTGAAGGATACCTATCCGCACCGTAAGCCGGTTCAATTGACGATCCGTCGATACGCAACTCTAAACTGCTGTCTTCCTCCTCGAAGAACAGAAATCGGAGCTCCCAAAAGCGAAACACTCAGACGCACAAAACTCCCCAAACCAAAACTCTGCAGCTGATCCTTAAGCTCCCTCAGCTTCGCCGGCTCATCTGGAACAACGTCGGAAAGACTCTCGCACGAAAAGAACCCGGTCCAACAATCCCACGGTGGCTCCGGTATTACGAATGAACGCCAAGAATCCACGCCATCTCCTCAGTAGCCGACTAGCGAAAAAGGCTGAATTCAAGCTGTGAGAGGCGGCCCAACTATCCACCTGCACAACAAGAACTGACTTGCCGGGGAAAACAAAACCTAACTTGCTTCCACACGGTCGTCCACAGATGCCTAACACGTAGTTAACCAGTCCGTGCCCAGGAGAACGTCAAATCCAACATCTCTAGAAGGATCAAAACGACGGACGAATCTCTACCTCCCATCCGATTGGCACAAAACTGAAATACGTGCCGCGCAACAAAAGAATCGCTGACAGAAATTTAAACAACTACGACTAATCTACCCAACAACGGTACAAGCAAGAAACAAGCAAATACACCAAGAGAAAATATAACTCAAGGGTACCTGAAAACTCCACATTGGACGTCTGCGCGTCCCGATGAGTAGAAGCAAACTCCTGTGTCTGCCCTCTACTCGCAGCTGGATGAACTCCTCTGGTAGCCTGAGCCCTCTGAGCAAATCTTCCACGTCCACGGCCCCTCTGAATACGATCCTGACGCCGTGCTGAGGAACAATCCCTGACGAAGTGCTGAAGGCTTCCGCATCGAAAACATCCACGCGCTGACTGCTGACCATCCTGGGGATGAGAGCTGAACGACTGTCCTCGTCCCAAGCCTCTGCTACTCCCGTAGTGGCCACGAAATTTGTCTCGACGACCGAACCTCTGTCTCTGGGCTGGTACGCTGGTACGAGTCCTCCACTGTCCTGGAACTCTCTGAGCCTCTGAAATATGTGCCTCGTCAACTGGGGCTGCAACCACTGGTGCTATGTAGGTGACGGACTGCTGCATGCTGATCGTAAGGGACAGCTGAGTAACAGGGGTGACAACCTCCTGTCGTAGCTCCCGAACGACATCAACCAAGGAACTCATCGTCTGGCAGAACTCCTGCATCTCTACCAAAAGTCTATCCATAGTATAGATCGTAGGCTGATCCGTCTGCACCTGTGCAACTAGAGTGCCATCCTGGTCAGTGCTCGTCTCACCCGAGCTAACCCTGACCTCGGCCCTCGCTGCATCACTCTGAGTCACCATAGTCATCGGCGGCAAGGCTATAAATAGATATAAGATGAGATTCGATAAGAATGAGGAAATCGAATCTCAAAGATATGAATCATCAAGGAAGGAATGTCAAGCAAATTGTACTTAGGTCACTTAATGCAAGGTACCGCGCTGTGGGTATGCTGCAGACATACACACACTACGTTACTCTGCTTAAGCTACCTACTCCATCATACTAAGGTCATCCTACACTCCGAAAGGTAAAACCTAACGCTCTGATACCAACTTTGTCACGACCCAGAATTGGCCCGTGACGGCCCTAATACTACGCAACGCCTAAAGACGCAACATAATAAAAGAAAGCCAAACCCAGAAATCTAAACCAAGAAAAATACGGAAAAGATAATATAAGTTTAAAACAATTGAAATCGCAACCCAAATTCTTTAAAAGTCTTACTTTCTTTCCTTTAAAATTTTAGCAACACCCCTTTTTTTGTAAAGACAAGTTAAGAAGAATGCAACACAAAATAATGACAGTAGAGAAAAAGGCTGTATATAAAAGACATCAAATCCACAATAATACACATAACGTCCTCACTAAGTCTCTATGTCAATAATACAATAGTAGATGGAGAGAGAGTACAATATACAACGAGGGTACAATATGAAATACAGATAACCGTCTAACCCACCTAAGCAAAATGGTACTGTGAGCTGATGCGGTATCTGTAGCAAAAGATGGTAGCTGGATAGCTGGATAAAGGAATAGCCTGCCTCGACTATTCTGGGGAACAACTTGAAACACCTGCGACACAACGGGGGTGAGTTGCCAACTCGTGAATAGTATAAAACATATGCAGGTAATCGCAGGAATGCACGTACAGCATGAATCTAAGATATGCGATTACAATAGTAATAATATGTCATGAAATGCTGAAATAAGGAGAGTACACTAACAGGTACAATCAATATATGAAGCAATAGTAACATGACAAAAGTATGCAATAGCTATGCAATAGAGATATGAGAAAGCAGATATGCAACTATCATAAGGGTACACTACTAGTACTACCAATATATGAATCTGTGCATAAGGTAGGTAAGGGTGAGGTATAGGGTGGAATATGTCATTTCCCACGGAAACCTGACGTCGTGGCAGGATCACAATCCATCAAGATACTCCAATCCCAAATCCTCAAACCGGCCCCCACATTGGGCTGTCACAAAATAAAAGTCTCGCATCACCTCAATGTACAATATCGAATAGCTCTCCTATAACTCGAATGTACAAATCACCAATCACATAGGTATATCCAATGTCCAATCCCAATGAATCACCTAGTATCCCAAGTCCAATCTCAAGTAAGTTTCTAGCATCCTAAAGGTAAATATATGTACAGAAATAAATATGATGGGGGCAATACACATATATTAGTGTCCCATACCACTAATATTGGTGTAAAGGTATATATAACAACGGCTAAATCCCCTTTTATATATACAAAAAGGGGTTAAAGAAATATCATGAAACCATGTGCCAAGTATCGGCACAGAAATCCTCGTATATGGGGCATCCGTCAATCCGGATCAGCCCACGGGGTCCGTCTGCAGTGTCGGCCCTCGGCCTCGACAGTACAGGTCATCCCGCATCCACCTCTCTACTCTGGCCAGTAGCCTCCAGACAACTGCCAGGTCCAAACAATCACCGGTAGGTACTCGCCCGCCTCCAGGCTCAATCGGCAAACCCATCGATCTTCTTGCCGAGGGGAACCATACCGGGCCCCACCATGTACTCTCATACGGCAACCACACATCGTATGGAGCATAAAATCAGCACCGATAAAACTCATGGGGGACGCTCGAAATATCATATCAAGGGAACCGGGTTGTTACATGTATGCATAATTTCATGAACTCCCGCGGTTCCCAAATCCCGAAAACCTCATATAAAATCCAGATAAACAATGCATGAATCCAGGAATAAATGTATGCGATATATCTGAATGCGAGCGAGTAAACACAAGTATATAGCTGAACCAGATGTATGCGAAATCATGATAAGGTACAGCTAAGTAACATCAGTAAATGTGAATATGCGACAACAACTGAATATGTATCTACATACAGGTGTAGCAAAGTATAGGTATCTACCTATAAGAACTGATGTCGCATACCCCCCTGGGTATAAGTAACATATGTAGGAAATCCCTCCCGGTATAGGTAAAATATGTAGGAGGTATACCTGTAGCTGTATCACAAAGTGAAAATATACCTATCACTAAAGGTATGATACACTATAGGTATACCGATAAACTAGATGTCAAGTGTGGCAAGCAATGGTAGCTATAAGGGGTAGTGTGTGACATGGCAATTATTGACGGTGTGTGTGTAGCATGCAATCCGTGCTCGTGCAACATGAACCGTCAATAATGTGTGCAGTGTCCTACGGCTGCTAGTCACAGTATATAGCTATATCTAGGAAATGCAGTAAGGCGCAATTCTACAATGACGTAGAATGTGCGACAGGTAATTGAATTCTAGCCCAGACGCATAACGCCATGCGGGCGATTCCCCTGTAGATGTTAAATCTACTCACCTAAACTCTACGCGGGGTGAATCCTATCATCCGCTCCCCCTGTAGTGGTGTCTGTAGTCCCTGTCTGCAAACCTGCAAATAAGACATGGAAATCACATATAAGCCACATATCTCGCGAAACGCGATATCGAATCGAAACGAGAAACTCGCGTCGCGAACTAAACGCGCGTGTGCACGATACGCTGAATCGTGTGTGTACGCGTCTAAAACCATCGCGACACGCCGCGATACGCTGGATCACAGAACCCACTCGCGTATCGCGCGTATCGCGCAAACACAACTAAACACAAAAGCGACATATAGTCCCAGATTTTCCTACAGGCAAGATATTACAAAACTAGACATGTCAAAGACCTAGAAAGCACAGCAGGGAGCCCTACACAAAACCCCAACACCCATGCTCCCCACTGGGCCGCAAATTGCGGCCAAAACCAGGAAATTGGCGGCCAGAGTTAGGAGTTTGGGGGTCGTCTTCTGGTGGTGTATCCTAGACCTAGGTATCATGTCCCAGTTTTCCCAATTTTTACCTGAAGGCATCGGGTCTATAGCAGATCACAGATATCCAATAAAACACTTTAAAATCACCAAATTGCACAATATGGGAAATCTATGGTATTTTAGTGAAATCTGGGGATTTCTCAGAAGAAGTGGCCTTACTAACACTCAATTAACCTAAGGTAGCTAACACAATTCACAAATTACCACCATTCCACTCAAACACCATAATTTAGCACAAATTAGCTAATTTAGCACTAATCGAATCAATCGATGCACAACCAAGCAAACAATGCAATGGGGTTAAGGAAATATACCCACTGAACCCTAGAAGGCAGGTGAAGGTGTGGAGAAGAGCTCCTGCGAGAGCTGGGGTCCCTGTTGCTGTTACTGCTGCCTGCTGATCATGTTCCTGCTGCTTCTGTTGTTGCTGCTATTGTTGTTATTGTTGCTGTTGTTGTCTTGGTTATTGTTGTGAATGAAGATGATAAGGATGCTGATGATGTTGAAGCTGCTGCTGATGGTGAGGGTGATGCAAGCTGCTGCTGCTGTTGATGTCTTGGTTATTGTTGTTGATAAGATGATGATGATGAAGCTGATGATGGTGAGGATGCTGCTGGGGCAGCTGCTGCTGCTGCAGCAAATGTGTGTGTGTGTGTGTGTTTGAGAGAGTGAAAGAAAAGAGAGGAAATGAGTGAGAAATGAGAGAAAACCAAACCCCCTCCCATTCTCTTTCTCTTCCCTCATTAAATGAGGCATGGGCAAAGCCATAATGCCCATGCTCTCTCTCTCTCTCTCTCTCTCCCAAGGTCAACCAATCAACCATACAAAAGTCCCATTTAAATTCATTTTCCAAATCATTTTAATTAAAACCAACCATAACACTATTAAACCCAAAACACCTAAACAAATCAAGAAACTAACCTAAAGAGAATGGGTTAATTTATCATGCTTGCTAAACATGGTCTAACCCCAAAAACAACTCTAGTTATCAAGCACAAGTGTGTGTGTGCCTAACAAAATTCTAATAAAATACACATTAAATAGGATAAAATATTTAAAACTTAATTTGGTAAACTTTTTATTAAAAACTATATATTAAAATATAATTAGCTACAAAACACATTCTAAGGTGTTACAGTGACTAGGGATACGCTCGTATAGCAAATAACACTTGTAAGTCCTCTCGACTTATAAAGAGAAAATCCTTTTGTAAGATCCTTATGACTTACAGAGGAACATGCACTTAGGAAACCCCACGATTCCTAAGGAGAAAACACACCTACGAGATCCTCACGACTTGTAGGGAGAAATACCTTTATGAGACCCTTATGGCTCATGAAGTCAAAAGCCTTGGTCGACAGGATCTTAACCCTGTTCACTAAGCCACCTTTGTTCAACATCGACAGAGGCAAATGATGATTCGTTCCTGGCAATATCCCAGTTGTAGCGATGCTGATGCCTAAACTGGTATCAAATTCCAAGTCCTTTCAAGGAAAATGATGATTCGCTCCTGGCGATATCCCAGTTGTAGCGATGCTGATGCCAAAATTGTTGTCTAATTCCTAACTTGCAGCGAAAAGCCAACGAGCCACACATGCATACGAAATAGCCGAAATGATGGGGCAACTTGCAACGAAATCAGCAAGTAAAAATGTATGCATACAAAAACAGCCGAAATGATTGGGCAACTCGCAATAAAAAGCAGCGAGTAAAAATAAAATAAAAAGCAGAAATGATTGGGCAGCTCGCAATAAAAAGCAGCGAGTAAAAATAAAATAAAGAACCGAAATGATTGGGCACCGCGAAAAATAGCCGAAATGATTGGGCAATCGCGACCTTCGCGATATAAAAGCTGAAATGATAGAGCATCGCGGAAAGAATAAAAAAATGATGAAAGAATAAAACTCTTTTGCCCTACAGGTGAGATCACATCGATCCCTGTATACAATCCAGGGGCACAAACAAAGAGGGAACCATATCTTCCCAACAGGCTCCACCAGAAAGCGAAGCCAAAATCTCGACGGTTCATAGGCAACCTAGAGACAACCTCGACATTTGTCGCAATATTGCAGACACAATGTCAACAAACGAAGTGAAGGAAGATCCCTAGCTTCAGGGTCTCGACGTCGATATCGACAACCTAGAGATCACCAACGGCGTTCCTTCGCACTCCGGCAGGATGCAGATGAAACGTCAACAAAAGACCCCATGGTCAGTAAAGCGGAGCGACGGCAAAATCCCAGCTCCACCTCAGCATTCGTCTCGTTACAGAAGACGCAATGTCAACAACGACGTTCCTTCGCAGTCCAGTAGTATGTAGATGCAACGTCAACAAAAGACCCCATGGTCAGTAAAGCGGAGTGACGGCAAAATCCCAGCTCCACCTCAGCATTCGTCTCGTTATAGCAGACGCAATGTCAACAACAATGTCCTTCCTCCAACAGAATTCGGACATGACAAAACAAATGAAGCAAAGGCCAAATTCCTACCTTCAGGGTCTTGACGGCAAGTCATATAAATCCTGAAAGACAATCGGAGATCATCTCGCACCAGTGCGGAGTGGTCACCACCTCGACGATCGTCTCGATACAGCAGATGAGATGTCACCCCAGCGTGCTTCCTCCAACAGGATTCGGACACACCACAGCAAGCGAAGCGAAGGCCAAATTCCTAGCTTCAGGGTCTTAACGGCAAGTCATATAAAGCCGGAAAGACAATCAGAGATCATCTTTCACCAGTACGGAGTGGTCACCACCTCGACGTTCGTCTCGATACAGCAGACGAGATGTCACCCCAGCGTTCTTCCTCCAATAGGATTCAGACGCGACAATCAAACAGCGGAGCCACGGCAAAGTCCCTAGTTCCAAACCTCGACGGTTCACCAACAACCTAGAGACAACCGCGACATTCGTCTCGATATAGAGGACGTAATGCCAGAAAACGAAGCAAAGGCCAAATTCCTAGCTTCAGGGTCTTAACGGCAAGTCATATAAAGCCTGAAAGACTATCGGAGATCATCCCACACCAGTGCGGAGTGGCTATGACTCATCGGGGCTCTCCAAAATGAGCCTAACCTCAAGTAAAAAGTGACATGGAATATCCCTATGCTTGCTCTTTCGACGGTAATATTACCTGGAAGATTACTTGAAGACGTCTTGTCCAGCCCCCGAAGGGATCAGAGACACGACAATCGCAAGGCTACTCGAACAGCAAGATCGCCTATCGAGGAATACATCAGCCAACACGACGGTACGACGGACAAAACCCTAAGTACCACAGACCCTAACGGACCTCTGTCGTAAAAAGCAGATGTTAACTGTGACGTTAGGATACTCTTACGAGAAATGCTCGATTCGTCTCGACTCGTGAGGAAATTAGTGTCTTTACGAGAACTACTCGATATGTTTCGACTCGTGAGGAAAAGCCTTAGGCAGCGGGGATCAAAAAACCTGTTTCCTAAGCACTGGGACCCTGCAAGTCGGTCCAAAATAGACTCTTGCATACTATTCACGGGTCACACTCTCCAAAGTAGAATCTCGACAAGGAGGGAAACAACCGCTTACGGGTCCTCTCGACTCGTAAGAGGGAAAATTCTCTTGTGGGATCCTTACGACTCTCAAGAGAAAACACACTTAGGAGTCCTCACGACCCCTAAGGAGAAAATACACCTATGAGATCCTCTCGATCCGTAGGGAGAAAAGTCTTTGTGAGACCCCCACGGCTCATAAAATTGAAAAGTCTTAGGCAACAGATCTGAACCTGCGGCCTAAGCCATCGCTACCTCTTGAAGAAACCAAGACAGGATGCTCGTTCTATCATCTGTCGACCATGTTAGCTAAAGTAACATGCTGATAATAAAAGAAAGAAGAAAGCGGAGAAATGACACAAGACATTACAAAGAATGTATATCTTTTATTCATAAATTTGATTGAGTACAAGATACATTGTGTTAAAGAATAAAAGAAGCAAATACATTTTATTTACAATTGCAAATGGTACAAAGTGTTCAAGGAGAAGGAAGCATCTTAAATAGCCCCATCAATTGCTCGCGCACTTCCTTTAATGCCTTCTCCTGATCGGCTGCCACTGCCAGTTCTGCTTCCACTTGAGCCCGCTGCTCTAGGAATGATGAAAGATGCTCCTTAACTGTCTGTTGAGCTGCGTCGCGACCTTGGGCATCATGTTCAGCGGCATCGAGCTTCTGCTTCAGTGCTAGCCCATCGGAAATACTTTGCAGAAGGCCCTCGAAGATAGCCTTCACCCGGGCAGCGTTCGCATCGACTTCAGCACGCAGGCGAGCAGTTTTGCTTGAAGACTCTTGGCATTCCTTCAGCCTTAAAGCTGCTTCTTGTTCCAAATGGCGGAAGTAAGAAGCGCTTTGCTCGATCCATGCCGCCCGTTGAGTACTTATGGCCAAAACCTTGGGGACAGGACGCATAAGCTTCAGCTGATGCAGGCGAACCTCGATCTCCCTGCAGTGATTAACCCAAGACTCGATGACGCCTTCATTATGAAAATTTACAAGCGTCGTCAGCATCGGATTAACCTCCGCAGCGAAATCTGCGGCAGATGGGGGAACGTCCGCGTCAAGCTCTTCAACGTATCCGCTCAGCATTCCCAAACTCATTGTAGCATTCTTTGAAGATGGACGTCTCAAGAAGGGGCCTGCCGGCATTATGATGTGAGACCCAAGAGGGACCGGAACCAGAACGATAGCTGCAAAACAAAACACGGTCAAATGATGATTCAAGAAATATAGAAAAGTCATCAATGAGGGAATTTACTATACCAGCTGCAGCAGGCGGCAAAGCCGGGAGAACCGGTGGCGCAACCGATCTTTCATCTCCTCCTTCGATATGTAGCACTGCAATCGGGGCAAGAAAAAATCAGAAACAAGTTCATTATGGGAAAAAGAAAGAGTATTAATTGAAAACTATACTCACCAGCGCCACCGGAGGAAGCGAGCTCCGACGGGAAGGAGAAGTGCGGGTGCAGCACCTGGTAAAGGTGATCAAAAAGTACTCCTACAAGGACGCAATAGTATAACGTCAATACATGAATTATACGGCCGAGAGATAAAAGCTGATGGGTTATAAATCTATACCTTCCAACATTTGCGATGGTGCGAGAGAAGGTAGAGAGGTAGCCACCGTCAAGGCAGTAACTAATGGCGCTCCCTCGAGCAATGGAGCATCGGCACTGGCCTCACCTGCGTTGAAAACAAAGATAAACCTGTCAGGAAGGATTGCAAGATAAAAAAAGGGACGGTAACCCGAAATTTACTTGATGAGCCGCCAGCTGAAACGGAGGCGTCTCCCTCCTCCATCGACATGAGGCCACCTCCCGTGGCTTCATCACCAGACTTTACGGGGGCCGTCGTCGTGCTCGCGAGGCCAGGAGATGGCGGAGGACCGTAGGCGGGGAGAGCAATGATCGGAGCATTGCCATACTCTTGAGAAAGAGCGGCCGGCTTGTCCTCGGGAATCATACCCGTCTCACCCGCTACTCCCTCGGGCTCAGTGGTCGCGACCGGCTCGTCTACCGTTGCCATGGGGTCGTTGGTTTCAGGCGCTCCATCCGCTGCTGCCCCAGGCTCGGTTATGGTAGCCGTCTCATTTGCCGCTACCTCGGGCTCGGCATCGACAACCTTCTCTGGCATAGTTCCGTCAGCCCCTAGCTCGGGTCCAGCAACCCCAGCTACGTTGCCCACCATTGCTTCGGGATCAGCCGCCGCCTTCTCCACCGTCCCTTCAGGCTCGACGGTTTTCGCCACTCCTTCAGTTGGACTTGGCCCTGCAGGACAAGATATATAAGAACCGATAGGTTTACAATTCTTACAATAAAATCTTGAAAGACACATTACCTGAGGTGGACTGATCGTTGGCCTCCCGAGCTGCGCGCGCCGCCTATCTGTAAGCAGTAGACAAGGCGACCAGAGACTCTTCTGAAGGAGTAGCATCATGAGGAACAGTGCTTGGGCCTGCTCCCACGGCCAAAGCAGCTCTGCGCTCCTTCGCCTCGCGCCTCAACCGCTTCCTCTCTTCCCGGGCCATCATGACGGACCTCTTGGAAGCTTCCAACAAGGCGTCGTCGTCCTCGTTTAGAGTTGCCTCCAGAGTCTTCAGGGCATCCCTCATCGGCTTTTCGAGTCGGGTCTCTCGCGGCAGCCCCGAAGAGGCCGGGACTTCAGTAGCTGGCCCAGGAAGAGTCCCCACATCGGCTTGCACGGCCCCTGCAAAGAGACAAAGAAAAGATTAGATTGGCCATAAAAAGGAGAATAAAAAAAACTCGATGAGCCGAGACATACCAACGCCCGACAGAGCGTGTTTCCTTTCCTCCTCGTGGAAAGTTTTGAGGGAAGCAGCGATAGCTTCTTCAGTGGTGACGCCTGTTAAAAAAGGGGAAAAAGCATTAGTCAAAGACAATAATAAAAGAACGATGAAAGGATGAAGAGTGAAACCAATGATTACCTGACTGAGCAAGTTTAGCCAGCCACGCTTCGAGCCTTGCCGATCGCTCAGAAGCCTCAATGGCGGCCGCCAAGTTGGTGTCTTCTGGCTTTACCAAGAAACCCTCGTTGCTCCCGTATTCGATTAATCCTTCAGTGAGAGGGGCCTGAGGTTCTAAGCCGAGGACGGCATCCAGAGAAAGAACGGACTTCTTCTTCCTCTTTTGCGCGCGGGCCCCGGTGGCCGCCAAAATCATCTTACGCTTTGCGGGCACCACAGGGCGGCGGGTTCCGATGTCCGAGTCCACGCTAGACTCGGGCGAAACTACATTCGCCGTCTCCACTGGAGCACGAGGCGCTGGGGGCGCGTTTACGGTATCACGAGGCGACAATCCGCGTGGAGGGCTCAGCACGCGCGGTGGCCCAGCTCCAGCATCTTTCAGCGGAGGAACGACCGGGGTCCTTGGGTTTAGGGGAGCCTTGAGGTCACTGCCGGGAGGCGCACCCTTGCGGTCAACCAACATGCGCTTCTCTTCTCGGATGACGACACCCATCGCGTGCGCGTACCAAGCCACGTACACGTTGAGGACTCGGGGGACGCAGCTCGGCTCGCTGATAAAGAAGTGTGAGCCCGTATTCAGCCGCATAAAATGGTGCATCGCGCTCCGTATCCCCTCCATGGTGGTCGTAGGCTCTTCTAAAAACGCCTCCAATGGGACCCCCTGGTTATAGCTTGATTGTTGGGCGAACCGGTGGGGGTTGTACCTCATGAAGAGCGCCATGTCGTTTTTCCTGAACACCAGGAAGCCTGGCCGGATGGAGTAGAGGTGAAGAATCTCCCAGGCTTTCAGTACGGAAGCCCAGTCCTTAAAACCATCACGCAGCGCCAACACCGCCTTGGAGGTCTCTGAGCCGATAGTCACGACTTTGTCTGTGAAAGAAATCCTCGCTCCGACCGTGGGCGGACGAAGGATCAACCCCCTAGCCTCCCGCGTAGATGGATTCACAATGGAAGCGCCAATCAGCCGCATGACTCTTGGGAGTCTGCACTTCTCGAAAAACGAGGGGCTCTTATGAATGCCGAATACCCCGAGCACATGCATTTCCATCCATTAAGTGAAGTAGTGCATCGGGAAATTGGCGGGTTGCACCCCGGGTTCATTCGCGTCCGCCGCCATACTGAGTCCATGGTATAGGTGGGCCAACCTGGCGATTCCGATCGACAACTATAGGCCAGTCACCATACGATGCGCTGGGTAGAAAATGGATGGCCTCATGTATCGCGGGTGCATGGGGAGCGCGAACCAGGACAGCCCCAATCCCAAGAACCCTAAAAAGAAGGTCTCCTCATCAATGCCCGGGGCGGCGATTTCTGATAAGGGCATGATGGCGGCATCGGGGAGATAGAAATCCTTTTGATCGTCTTCCGATGCTGGTCGACGATCTAAGCCGAAGCCGAAATGGTCGTCGAGCTTGGCAAACTTTTCACTCCGCTGCGCTAAAATTTCCGGTCGAAGGAAGCGGGCGATAAAATCTGTGAAACTGACTCCCTGGACTCCCGATTCCAGATAGAAACCTTCATATATATTCAGCACCTTCACCAGACTCGGAAACTGGTGCTGAATAGCACTCTCCGGCGTCAAATCAAATACCAGCGGCTTGTTGGCGAAGACGTACTCGTCAGGAGGAAGCAGCTCCTCATAATGCTCCCCCCTCACCGGCAAACCCGAGATCTCAGCGAACTCTTCTAGGGAGATGGAGACTTCCCTGTCCGATAAAAGGAAGGTGTGGGTGGGGATGTTCCATTGTTCTATGAATGCCTTAACCCACCACGTCGGAGGAACGGGGTACTCGAACAAGGAGACGTAGATTGCGGAGTACAAACCAATCTTCATCAGATGCGTCCTCTTCGCTGATAGAATATACCTGGCCCATTGCAAGTATCCGACAGGTGTCAATCCAATATTGCAAGGTTGCCCCTAAGGGCGTGCCTCACCCTGACATATGCGCCGCCCCAAAATGTCCACGGCCAGCGGCGGCTGCACGGGAATGGCGCCAATCGAAGGCTGGAGAAGATCCTCCAAATTCCAGTTCTCGACCTCCACGGCATACTTCACCGGGGGTTCATCCGCATAGGGGATCGACGAGATAGGCTCTAACGGCATCGCGCAACCGAAGCTTCGGCGACCCTTGATAATTTCACTATACCACCTACCCCACAGGTGAAGGCTCTTATGCTCTGGGTCATGATCCTTAATCAGAGCGAGAACCTCCCAGTCTACTGGCGCCTCAGGGAATCCTCCCTCTGAGCGAACAAACGGGAATGATAGGTTAGCAGACATGTTTCCTGCGAAGGGACAGAAATCAGCCATCAGTGTTGTAATTCCAACGCTTGGCATTTTAAAATTTATACCATACTGCAATGCAGTAGGTAAGGGACCAAAGGGGGACCCACAAAATCTAGATGACGATGTGTCAGTTAATAAGACAGCTCCATCATTGGACGAGACTGACAATTAATAAGAAGATCCCCAAAAGAATATTCTTATCAATGAGAGATCCCTAGAGACAAGGAGAAAATCTCCTCTTTCAGAGCAAAGCTCTGTCACAGAGTGACACTTGTCAAACTCTGGTCTTAAGGGAATAAAATTCCTCAAAAGATTAAAAGAGCTTAGCTCTGTGATAATGATGGAGATATCCATCAAGGGAAAATTAATTCTTAAAACAAATTAAAAATTATTTTTTTTTTGGGATTTTAAAGATCCATGAAAACTCTCAAGAGTTCTTCATTTTTAGATAAAAAGATCTATGTTTTGCCAAAGAGCAAAGCTCTGTTCATGGGTTAAGAAACCCTAAAACAGATTCTTGAGAGCAAGGCTCTGTTGGTGAAACCCCAAAGGGGTTTTCTTTAGATCAAAGATCTATGAGAGCAAGGCTCTGTCAATTAAAATTAATTTAATTTAATAATTTTTTTTACCTAAAAATTTTAAGAGTTTAAATCTCTTGGAGTTCTTGAAAATAGAGAGCAAGGCTCTGGAGTTCTGAGATTAAAAATCTTGAAGATGATAATCATCTGTTGAGGGCCAAGGGTCCTATTTATAGGCGCTTGCGCTCCTTCAACTCCTGAGTTGATCCGACGGTTGGGATCTTGCCACCGTTGCACTCACGTGTGCGCCACGTGAGCGCAACGGTGGGGGGCATTTGTTTCCCCAATCAGAGCAAACCTCTGTTTGAATTTCAAAAATTCAAAAAAACTGAAGCAATGCTTCAGATGCTTTGCTCTCTGCGCCGCGCGACACGTGGCAGCGCAGTTGCGCTAGCGCACTTGCGCTGCGCTCTGCGACACGTGTCAAGCGCAGGTGCGCTTGCGCCAACTGCGCCAGCATTTAAACAGAAAAAATCCGGAAAGATCTTTCTAATCTTATTAAAACAATAAGATTCTCTTCTGTAAAACAGGACCCCTTGGATCAAAGATCCAACGGTAGGGAAAAATCCTTAAATCACTCAGAGAAATATCTCTTTAACTGATTTAAAAAATCAATTGACACTATATAAAGGCCCTAGACTCCAAGTCTAAAACAACATCGACACACAGAGAAAAAGATAGAGAATTCCTCTAAAAATTTTGAGAAGAACTCAGAGAGAGAAAAGGTAAATCTTTGAAAACAGAAGAGTTTCTTCTAAAAAGATCAATGATCTAAGAACAAGATCAAGATCTTGGATAAATAATAATAATAATAATAATAATAAGGAAGAAGAAGTAATTTACTTCTGTATAAAGGCATTGCCTTTTGATGAACCGCTGGTTCTTGAAAACAAGAAAAACTTGTTTTCTTTGATCTAAATTTGATCTAAATTTGATCAAAATATTAAACAGTGCCTTGCACTTTTTAAAATTTGCACTGTTGCGCTCCTTGGATTGGCGCAAGCCACCAGGGAGCGCCACGTGTCAGCCCCAGAACAGTTGCGCCTTGCGCTTATAAAAACATAGCACTGCTCTCTTGATTTGGCGCAAGTCACCAAAGCGTGCCACGTGTCAGCAGCGCAACAGCGCAGCGCACTGCGCTTGCGCTCGCCAGAGCGTGACACGTGTCACCCCCACATGAGTTTGCGCCTTGCGCTAGCGCAAAGCACCTGACAAGCCACGTGGCGCACTGTCAGAACAATAAATGCTTTGCATTATTAAAGAAGGGACAAAGCCCAATTAAAAGGCCTAACAGGCCTAATAAAAAATGCAATGCATTATTAAAAAGGGGCAGAGCCCAAACAAAGGTCTGTCAGACCAAAACAGATGTTGTGCATCATTTAAAAAAAGGGGCAGAGCCCAAATAAAGGTCTAATAGACCAAACAAAAATTCCATGCATTATTAAACAGGGGCAGAGCCCTAGTAAAGGCCTAACAGGCCAAATGCAGATAAAACGTTGAACATTTTCAACTGGACTTAGCCCAATTCTAGCCGTAAGTCCTTAAATTAAATTGAACCGAGCACGATTGCACTCTCAAATCAATTTACACCCGGTTCAAGGGTACATCTCTGAACTCCTCTGATATTTGTCATTATAATTCTTCAACGTCGTCAGAGAGGTGACGGGTCCCGATAACCACACATCAATATGGACAGTGGGGTCCTTAAACTAATGGACTGACGCGTCCTTAAACTCATGGACTGACGCGTCCTTAAACTAAAATTTGTCCCCAAAACGGGAATGATGGATCACCATGTCCCTAAACTGGAGATGGACCACTACGTCCCTAAACTCGCAATGGACCACTATGTCCCTAAACTGGAACAATAGGGCCCAAACGCTCTTTTGTCGGATCTAAACGATCCCGTTAAGTTGATCTTAGTCTCAAACTGGACTAACGTATCCTTAACAAACATTTAGGTTGATCTTAGCCTCAAATACGGCCAACGTATCCTTAAACCAAAACCCCAAACCCAAATCTAAGAAAATACGGATTTGGACTAATCCACGTCCTACGGGCGACGACATAAATTAGTCTCCGTATAGAATCCACGGGCAACCACAAATAAAACAAACACCCACGACACGAAGTGAAATTCTGGAGAAGGAGAAAGTTGTTACCGTGATGCGGTAGCGTAATTAACTGCAGGGGCTTGCGCCTGCAGGGAAGAGCCTCCCCACAATAAAAAAACACCTCAAACGAGGGGGAATCTGACAAAGTCTGCTACATCGGCCGCATCCGTCTAAACCTTCGATACACGGTTCCATAAATCAACTTGGCATCTTCGGAGAGGTGGACGGATAGCACCAATTAGCATCTGCCCCGAATCTCAGGCAAGACAGTCCGTCTTGTACGTCTTTCGGAGGGGAACATGGACGGATAGTTGTGCGTCAGCTTTTGAGGCGTTGAAGCAAAGGTTGATAACCGCTCTTATTTTGACCGTACCAGACGGTTTCGGAGGATTGGTGATTCATAGCGACGCATCTGGGAAATGTTTGGGATGTGTTCTGATGCAGCATGGGAAGGTTATAGCTTACGCATCGAGGCAGTTGAAGTCCCATGAGAAGAATTACCCAACTCATGATTTGGAGCTTGCAGCAGTGATTTTCGCTTGGAAGATTTGGAGACACTACTTACTGGGTGAAAGGGTTGAAGTATTCACCAATCACAAAAGCCTAAAGTAAGTGTTCACACAGAAAGAGCTTAATATGAGGCAGCGCAGATGGTTGGAGCTGATGGCTGACTATGATCTTGATCTTAACTACCATCCGGAGAAAGTTAATGTAGTGTCGGATGCGCTTAGTCGGTTGCCAGCAATTCGGATGTTGACTGCACAGAAGGAGCTTATTGAAGATTTTCAAAGATTCGAGTTAGAGATTGTGCTAACGCATTCTTCGGGACAGTTGATGCAGCCGCAAGTACAGTCGTCATTGATCGATAATATTAAAACAGCGCAGTCGCACGACCCAAGATTGCAGATGTTTCGAGAACAGGTAGAAGCGGGACTTCGAACGGACTTTTTGATTCATGAAGATGGTTCGTTGCGATATGGTAGCCATTTGTGTGTGCCGAAAGGAGATTTTCGTGAAGAAGTTATGAAGGAGGTGCACAGTTCCGCATATTCCGTACATCTAGGAGGCACGAAGATGTACCGTGATCTACGACAGCATTTCTGGTGGGAAGGCATGAAAAGGGAGATTGCTCGCTTTGTAGTGAAGTGCTTGGTGTGTCAGCAAGTTAAGGCTAAACATCAAAGGGTAGCTGGTTTATTGCAACCACTTCCGATTTCTCAATGGAAGTGGGAACATATAACCATGGATTTCGTGACAGCTTTACCGCGGAGTCCAAAGGGCAACAATGCAGTTTGGGTGATTGTTGATCGATTGACCAAGGCAGCTCATTTCATACCATTTTGAGTTGGTTAGTCAATAGAAGTGTTGGCAGAACAGTACATGCAGGAGATTGTGAGATTGCATGATGTACCAGTGAGCATCGTGTCCGACCGTGACACCTGATTCTTATCGCACTTCTGGAGGAGTTTACAGGAAAGTTTGGGGACGCGATTGAAGTTTAGCATAGCTTATCATCCTCAGACAGATGGCCAGTCAGAGAGAACGATCCAAACTCTTAAAGACACGTTGAGAGCTTGCATGTTAGACTTCAAGGGTTCATGGGAAGATCATCTACACTTGCTGGAGTTTTCTTACAACAACAGCTTTCAGGTGACTATTCAGATGGCTCCATTCGAAGCATTGTATGGTCGCAAGTGTCGCTCACCCGTTTGTTTGGATGATGTTGGAGAAGGAAGATTGTTGGGACCGGATTTGATCGTGCAAACAGTAGAGAAGGTTAATCCTATCTGGAATCATATGAAGGCAGCACGGGATCGGCAGAAGAGTTGGGCCGACACATCGAGAAGACCTCTAGAGTTTGCTGTTGGTGATCTGGTATTCTTGAAGATATCACCGACTAGAGGAGTGATTCGTTTTGGGAGTTGACGAAAGTTTAGTCCTCGATTCGTGGGGCCTTTCGAGATTTTGGAGCGTGTTGGAGAAGTGGCTTATCGATTGGCGTTACCACAATCTTTGGCGAAAGTTCATGACGTGTTTCATGTATCTCAACTCCGTAAGTATGTTCGAGATGAAACACACGTGCTGGATCATTCGGAGCTGACTGTAAGGGAGGATTTAACCTTTGAGGAACGACCGATATCGATTGTTGATTGAAGAGAAAAGGTCCTTAAGAACATGGTTATCCCTCTCGTACTTGTTTCGTGGGGGAATCGCTCGCACGGAGAATCCACTTAGGAACGAGAAGACGAGATTCGATAGAAGTTTCCACATCTATTCTTGTAGATTCTTGATTATTTATCTTTTCTTGTTTTGGGAATTTCGAGGAAGAAATTCTTTTTGTAGCTGGGTATAATGTAACACCCTAGTTTATTTATACAAGTTCAAGTTCAAGTATTTCTTTATTTATGGTATTTTCTTGATTTACTGTGTTTTGGGTGCGAATAGTGTTTTGACAGCTGTATTTGCATCCTACCTAACCTGCATGCTTGAAGCCTATCTTGATTCATGTTTATGATTTATCCTGGCTTGTTACGTGGATCCATGCACTTTCATTTATACATCCCGCATACTGGCATTTATCTGGCATCTGCACTTTAATTATAACAATTAGAGTCACATAAAATATTTTAAAAATATCTTGCATGGCCTGCATGATGCCCCTGACCCTGTGGTAGCATCCGCGCATCTTGTTCTCGCCCCGTTCAGTTAAACGGACTTGTTTGGATGACTACGTGCACGTGCATGCATCCATTCTTGGGGGTATACATTTTCGTTACCCGGATATCCAACTTTAATTTTGGTCGACATGTATATTTTTCGTATTTTAAAACTGAATTTTAGACCCGACCCGTTCGTGTTTAGGACTATGTTTGTATATACCAGAATATCAAATTTTATTTATATAATATTAATTTTATGAACTGATACAAATTAAAATTTTGTTAACTAATAAAAGATTTTTTTAAATTTAAATCTAAACTAATTTCCTAACAAACTAACAACTCCTTTTTCTCTCTCCTCTCTTTCCCTCTCTCTCTGTTACTTTATAAATATTAATTCTTTCAATAATTACAACCCCTGCATCTCTTCTCCACATATATATTTGATATACTTTTAAATCCCATATAAAGAAAAGCAATGTTCCCTTTCTTCTTCACGTTTTCCCGCCTACGAACGAAACCCACGCCTCGCCTCTGCCCTCGTCCCGCGTGCCGTGTATGCGTTGCGACGATTTACCGACGTCGGACGTGCCGTACGTATCCATCGCGTGATCCATCGAGGCAAGTTTATCTTGCTGCATGCTATAATACTTATCTTGCATCCATATGAATATCACATGTTGATTGCATTATACATCCATACTAAGGTTTTACTGTTTTCGGATATCCGTATACATCCATATCGTTATTTACATATCTAGTCGCATGCTAGTTCATTTTGCTTCATGCTAGGTATATTATTATGCATCCATATGAGTAAAATATTACCCGTTTATCACATTATACATCCATATTAAAGTTTTACCGTTTTCGGATACCCGTTTGCATCCATATCATTTAAAATATATATAACTGCATCTATAGATCATATTAATTCATGTTATAATTGTAGTAACACCCCATGCTTAATAATGTGCATCCCACTTAGTCTTGGAACTGTAAATATAACCCTAATCGATAATTGTGCATCCATACCATTAATTATATATCTATTTGCATTCCAAGCCACGTTATTTCATATTACTGCTATATTAACACCCCATGCTAGATAATGTGCATCCTACATAGTCATGAAACTATAGTTGTAACCCCTGATAGTTATTTATGCATCCATGTTTATTTGTCTATCCATACATTAATTCTGCATAACTAGTTGCACCCCATATTACATTAACTCATATTATTAATACATTAGTACCCCATGCTTGATATTGTGCATCCTACTTAGTCATGATGTAACCCCTGATCGATATTTGCGCATCCATGCTTTTATTGTACATCCGTACTTTCATCCTGATTCAATACTTGCTACAGTTAGATTATGAGCACCCGTTTGATACCTGTGCACTACTGACATGACCAGATACACTACTACTTGCCATGACTTGATACATGTACATTACCTGACATGACCTGATATATCACTACTTGACATGTTACCTGATTCTGTTTCTAATGTCGACAATCCTGACTTGTTGTCCCGATGGACATTTCCTGTTGTCTGTATAGAAAAACCTGTTCCTGCTTGATCCTGTGTTGGTATTAGCTTCAGATTTATCAATACTTGACTTGAACACATAACTTGGGGGTATGGGGAAATCAATGATGAAACCTGACTTGTAACTCGACAGTTCGATGCTTATACTGATCAGTTTTACGGGCTAGGCCAGCCTCGGGATGCTGTTGCTGACATCATTCGTCTGTACATGTTACATGTTTACTGCCTAGCGGCACGTCTCGGATTCAGCCCGAGAGTCTTGACCGTGGTTCCGGGCATGCACGGGATACTATTGAGTTACATCGAAGATTCTTTAAATTGATTTCAAAGACTTGAGAGTAATTAACCCAGTAGCTTAGTTCAGATTACTCACTGCACATCACATATGCTTTTACCCTTCACTGTTCCTTATTCGTGTTACTGTTATACTTTTATTACTGTTCATACTCGTGCCTGCATGTCTTGCTACCCCCTGATTATATTATTGTTGATATTATGACGCACTGACGTCTGGATTTTGCATGGCCCAGATCCTCTACCTTTGTCGCAGGCAGATCAGGAGTATTTCCGCCGTCAGGCCGAGCAGTGAGGATTCTTTTAGTATCCGGTTAGTTTAGTTATTTCCGTACTTTCCAGATGTTACTGTTTATTGGATTTATTGCTTCCTGATTGTTAAAGTTTTTGCGTGCTTAGTTAATTACCGCAATCAAGACGGTTTCGCTTGTAGCTAGCCGGTTGAGTATGGGTCGTCCGCAGGGAGATGGGAATCTTTTTCTATGTGCTTTAACGAGTTAAGTCCAACTGTCCAGGTTTGTTTGAGATTAACTATGTGCTAAAATGTATATAAAGAGAGCTTGTTAGGGTTAGGATTATATTAGTTTGAGATAGGAGTCGCTCACTTCTTTCGTTGCCACTCTTAATATCGGTGTTACGGTAATCGGCAACGCGGGGATTAGCACGACTAGGAAGGAACTTGCGAGTATAATCTAGGCTTTCCAACGCTTAGTTCCTTCCTTTTGGTCCTTGTCCGTCCGTTCTTGGCTCTCAGCCTTAACCTCCGGTTAATTCAACCACAACCGGTCTCACTAAGGAATCACCGCTATTATGTAGGATAGGGTGCCGTAGGGAGCGGATTGTGGTTCAATTAACAGGAGTCCGAATTAAGATGTTGGGCAAGAAAAGAGTGAGAGAGATTTACTTCTCTCAAACTTTCCTTATCCTACCCTAACAAGTGAGAAACTACTCACCCATTACAAAGAAAAAGAAAATACAACAAAAGGAGTAAGATATAAAGAAAGAGGTTAGAAGTTTACAACTAGCTATTTGAGACCTCACCTTGCCAAGGATCAAGCTTAAGCATCATTGTTGTTTAGGATAAAGAAAAATAGAAAAAGAAAGAAACAAACAACAAATACAACAACTAGATTAGCAAATGAAAATTACAAGATTATAATTAACAACATCACAAAACAAGCATCATAAAGAAAAGAACTCTTTTATTCATCACTTCACTCATAAAAGCTCACTACAAAGTTTTAATGGAGAAAAGATGAAAAGAGGAAGATGAACAACAAAATATATCCTAAAATATAACACAAGAATTAAGCACCCCTCACTTGGCATTGTTCTGGGCTATTTATAGGCAGGAAACAGAAACCCTAAGGCAACATTCTGGCCCCATATGAAGTTACTAAAATGCCCCCAAAAAATCATCATCTGCCGAGTCAACTCGGCCGCGGATCCGCGGCCGAGTCACCATGTAGGCCGCGGATCCGCGGCCATCTAGGGGAGTTGGCATGCCGTTTTTGGTGGGTTTCCCTGTGCTGATGTTCTCTTCACTTTGGTATACTTGGTTTCTTAGAAGCTCTTCACATTTCTTCCAGATTTTCAGCAGATCAAAAGGTGATTTGATGTGGATCTTTTGCCATGATTTTCTTGAGCTCCGCGTAGATATCTTGGATCTTGTGTTGACATTGTGCTTTGTGCATGAAAATGACCATTGATTTGCCATTTTGTCCCTTAAACTGGTGTGCGACAACATACGGATAGAGAGCGGAGACCCGTATTTTATCTGTGGTTGGCAGTAATCCAGAATTTGTCGTGCTTTTCCATGAATTTTACTGCTTGGAGCTGAGAACCTGTAACCTGCAATTATCTAGCAAACACGGCTCAAGAGTACCTACCTACAAGCAATGTGATAAAAAATGGGCGGTATAAAAATGCAAAAATCTTATATGAACAAATACCCCCAAACTTATCATTTGCTCGTCCCGAGCAAAACCAATTTATTCACAAAAATTCCTAACCTCACTTTCGCAGGGAACGCGATTGCACTGAGCATGTGCAACAAGCCGTTAAACCTCTAGGTGTCCCTAGAAGGAGGAGTGTTGTCTCCTGAGGGTTTTCAGCGGATACTACCCACAAAATCCCGTCAAGCTAGTTTTGCGAAATAACTATGATTCAAATCCTAAGGTTTTGTTTTAAAAATAACAATTCTATTATCCTAATTCTAGACTATCGAACCTTTATTTTTCACACCTCGCTTCTTATTTAACTTAAGATTCTATATGTCTTTACGTGCAGTGCAAATAGTGTCGTTAAATTTCAGAAGGATCGATTAAAGTCATTATGTCACAAAATAAAGCCCAGATAAAAATTTAAAAAGGATCACATAAGTTTTATAAAGAGTTAAGCATTTTTCAAGTTTCGTTTTCCAGTAAGGTTTTAATTTCAGAATTTCTATCTTCCTTAACAGGAAACTAGGTCTTATTTTTCACTCCACATTTTTCTTGTTTTCATTTCATACACACCTCTGTGAACGTGCAATAGTCTTTATCATAGAATAAAACCTTCATATCTCCGCTAGAAATATTTTTTTATAAAAACCTGTCTTTTGTCAAGATTATTCTCACACAAAGAACCGTTAGGAATTTTAACTCGAAGAGAACACTTGCTTGACTTTGTTTTAATCTGGACTTTCTAGGCTTCTTAACGAGCTTTGGGCCAATGCTCCCAAACCAGTTGGCTTTAGGGCATTAGGTGTAGAGACACCCCAGCGGACTTAATTACTCAAGTTACCTAGGCCCAAAAACAAAAGACAATTTAGTGTGAAAATCATGCCGATTTAATGCGAACGGAGATATAACCGGCAGTTCAATTATTATTTTTTTTGGGATAAAAGACGTGTTTTTAGTGGGTTGGGTGTGTAATCATTCCAATCAAGTTTCAGATGGGTTATTTTTCAGAAATAGTTCCAATTAAGGCATCAATAACATCCCTTCATATCCGCTCCACTTCATAAACTATTCTTGATATTACTTATTTCAGAACAAACCTATTTGATCCTCAGAAAATAATTTATCCATTTAAAAGTTTTTCAGACATAATAGACTTGTCATCAAATTTTCAAAACTCAAGACACGTGTAGTGTGATGTAAAGACGTATATCAGCTATAGTTAACTTCAAAGGAGAGTTATCTTTCAGGTTTTCAAAATCTAAAAATAAGATTCAGTTATTCTTATCTTATCAAACAAAACCGTCGAAATGTTGAATCTGAGTTCCCCTACTAGCTAACTTGACGAAAAAGTTTTTATGTTATTAGAAAATTTTCTGATTTTTATGGATTTTAGTATGCAGATGCAAAATATACATATGAATGCGAAGGTTAGAAATGCGTACCGAGTGTACCCCCAAACTTAAACTGTACAGTGTCCTCACTGTCATTGCATGAAGAAATCATTGAAGGATCAAAATTGTCGGTTAGATATACACATTTTATTTTATTTTTTTAAAAGAAAATTGTTAAAAATGGATATGCACCGGACAAGAATATCCACATATATATACAAAATGGTATATACATACCACCAAACTTATTTTAAACAGTGTCCACTGTTTTGGCTGGATAACCGAAGTTTGGTGGTAGGCAGAGGAAGATATGCAGGGTAAACCGGCTCCTGTAAGACCAGGAGCTCCTCTATTGGTTCGGCGCTAAGGTACGGTTTTAGTCTGTGTCCGTTTACTTTGAAAAATTAACCGTCCTTTGGATTCTCCAAATCCACAGCGCCATGCGGATACACATTCCGCACAAAAAATGGCCCTTTCCAGCGAGATCTGAGCTTTCCTGGATGGAAATGTAGCCGGGTGTCGTAAAGCAGTACCTGTTGACCAGGTGCGAAGGTTTTGCGCAAAAGGTGTTTATCGTGAAACACCTTCGTTCGGTTCTTAACGACAACCGCGTTTTCATAAGCCCATCCCGAAGCTCGCTCAATTCGTTCAACTGCAGCTTCCGATGGCTGCCCGCATCTTCAAGAGACAGATTCAGCTCCTTTATCGCCCAAAATGCGCGATGCTCTATTTCCACAGGAAGGTGGCAAGCCTTTCCGTAAATAAGCCGATAGGGAGACATGCCAAGATCGGTCTTATAAGCAGTTCGAAATGCCCAAAGGGCATCAGTGAGTTTTAACGACCAATCCTTACGGTTCTTGGAAACCGTCTTCTCCAGTATCTGCTTGATTTCCCGATTTGAAACTTTGGCTTGCCCACAGGTTTGGGGGTGGTAGGGCGTATATACCTTATGATTAATGGAATATTTTCGCATCAAGGCCTCGAAATTCTTATTACAGAAATGGGTTCCATTGTCGCTAATGATCGCTCGGGGGTGCCCAAACTGGGAGAAAATGTTTTCCTTAAGAAATCTAATGACAACCTTGTTGTCGTTATTCCGGCTGGGTACAGCCTCGACCCACTTAGAGACATAATCAACAGCGAGAAGGATGTACAAGTTCCCAAAAGAGCTGGGAAACAGCCCCATGAAATCAATCCCCCAAACATCGAAAATCTCCACAACCAAGATTGGTTGGAGCGGCATCTCGTTTCTCCTGGATATCCGGCCCAAGTGTTGGCACCGGGAGCAAGTCTTGCAGTAGTTATGAGCGTCTTTGAAGAGTTGTGGCCAGTAGAAACCACACTGCAATATCTTCTCGGCTGTCTTTCTGGGGCCAAAATGCCCGCCACATGCTTGATCATGGCAAAACGACAGCACACTCTTGAATTCATTGTCAGGGACACACCGACGAATAATCTGGTCGGGACAGTACTTGAACAGATAGGGTTCGTCCCAGTAAAAGTGTTTTACTTGAGATAAGAATCGAAGTCTGTCCTGACTTGACCATTCAGTCGGTAGAAATCCTGTGGCCAAATAGTTCACAATATCTACGAACCAGGGTTCGCAAGATACTGTCAAGAGCTGTTCATCCTGAAAAACGTCGTTGATCGGAATGTGAAGCGACGGCGAAGAAGGAAGTCGTGAGAGATGGTCGGCGACTACGTTTTCACATCCTCTTTTGTCCTTGATGACAAGGTCAAACTCTTGAAGCAAGAGGATCCAACGTATCAGCCGAGATTTTGCATCTTTCTTCGCAAAAAGATGGCGCAGAGCAGAATGGTCCGTATAGACGATGACTAGAGAGCCGATGAGGTAGGGCCTGAACTTTTCTAAAGCAAATACAACAGCCAAGAATTCCTTCTCGGTTGTTGTATAGTTAAGTTGGGCGTCGTTCAGGGTTCGGCTAGCATAATAGATTACGTGTGGCATCTTGTTGATGTGTTGTCCAAGGACAGCACCGATGGCAAAGTCGGATGCATCGCACATAATCTCAAATGGGTGCGTCCAGTCAGGAGAAGAAAGAACGAGAGCAGAAGTGAGTGAGATTTTTAATGATTCGAACGCAGTCACACAGCTCGAGTTGAAGTCGAATGTCGCGTCCTTGGCCAACAAAAGAGTCAAGGGCCTAGCAATCTTGCTAAAGTCCTTAATGAACCGTCTATAGAAACCGGCATGGCCAAGGAAGGCTCGGATGTCTCGGACGCATCTGGGAGGAGGGAGATTGGAAATGACTTCAATCTTTGCTTTATCTACCTCAATACCATTTTGCGAGATGATATGTCCTAAGACAATACCTTCGCGCACCATGAAGTGACACTTCTCCCAATTCAAAGTGAGGTTCTTGTCCTTACATCGGGTAAGGACAGCATCGAGATGCAACAAACACTCATCAAAGGAATTGCCAAAAATGGAGAAATCATCCATGAAGATCTCTAAGAATTTTTCCACCATGTCTGAGAAGATTCCCATCATACACCGCTGGAAGGTAGCGGGCGCATTGCATAACCCAAAGGGCATGCGACGATATGCAAACGTGCCGAAAGGACAGGTGAATGTGGTCTTGTCCTGGTCTTTTTCGGCGATGGGAATTTGATTATAGCCGGAGTAGCCATCAAGAAAGCAGTAGTACTCGTGTCCAGCCAATCGTTCAAGCATCTGGTCAATGAAAGGTAGCGGAAAGTGGTCTTTCCGCGTTGCGGCGTTGAGTTTTCTGTAATCGATGCATACGCGCCACCCAGTCTGGGTGCGAATAGGGATTAACTCGTTCGCCTCGTTGGTTATGACCGTTATGCCTGATTTCTTGGGGACAACGTGAATGCGGCTAACCCACCGGCTATCAGAGATAGGGTAAATGATACCACTATCTAGACACTTTACGATCTCCTTTTTCACAGCCTCCTTCATGACTGGGTTGAGTCGCCTTTATGGATCCCTGGCTGGTTTGGCATCATCCATCAGATGAATGTGATGTTCAACGATCAGGGGACTAATCCCCTTGATGTCCGCCATTGACCAGCCAAAAGCTTGCCTATTGCTGTGCAAGACCGTAAGAAGGGCTTTCTCTTGCTCTGGAGCTAGAGAAGCCGAGATGATAACAGGAAGGGTCTCGTTCTCACCTAAGTAAGCGTACTTAAGGTGAGACGGCAATGGCTTGAGTTTGAGCATTGGAGGTGAAACGATTGAAGGCAAGATTGGTGAAAAGGTCTCGAACTCAAAGGATTCCCGCAGAGAATCAAAATGAGTGTAAGCGACCAAGTTGGATGGTTCAGGTAACTCATCCGGAAATTCGAAGGATTCAAACTCGGGTGGTGATTGGCCAAGATCGTTCGAGAAAGTGAAACACTCGTAGTCATTGTCGGGCGCAGAAGCAGTAGTAGGTTCAAAGAGAGACGCACTAGTGGCGTCAAAATTGCTGTGATCGAATAAAAACTCCTCGAATTCACAGTCCTCTGGGGTGATCTCCTGGATTGAACAAACGTCTAGGATATGAGCATTAGATTTGGAGGGCTGATTCCCTAACCTAAAAATGTTGAGTTCAATTGTCATGTTTCCAAAAGATAGGTTTATCGAACCATTTCGACAATTGATCACAGCATTTGAGGTTGTGAGGAATGGGCGACCGAGTATCACCGGAATTTGATTCCGGGGGTTAGCTACAGGCTGTGTGTCTAAAACAATGAAGTCAACGGGGAATATGAAGTCCCCAACCTTGATTAACACATCCTCTAGCTCACCCCTAGGATGGGTGATCGATCGGTCAGCCATTTGGAGAGTACAGTGTGTGGGTTTCAGCTCTCCTACACCTAATTGCTCATATACTGAGTACGGAAGCAGGTTAACACTGGCACCAAGATCCAAAAGTGCGCGGTTGATGTTCTTATCCCCAATGGTAATAGAAATTGTAGGACAGCCAGGGTCTTTCCGTTTTTGAGGTAGAGATTGGGTAAGAGCATCACTCACAGCACTAGCTAAGAAAACTTTCTTGGGTACCTGAGATTTCCTCTTTTTCGTGCACAAGTCCTTTAAGATTTTTGCGTAGGAAGGGACTTGTTGGACGACATCTAAAAGGGGAATGTTGATGTTAACCTGCTTAAACAACTCCAGAATCTTCTCCATTTGTGGATTTTGTTTATTGGACCTCAACCAGTTTGGAAATGGAACGTTTTTGAAATTGGTTGAGTCCAATGTTTGTGGAGGAGATTGTGGGGTGAGATGTGGGGTTGGAACGGATCCCAGAGCCGGAGTGTTCGTAGAGTGAGATGTGGGTCCGTTCAGAGTAGTAGAAGAAGAAGAGCCTTTGGAAGAATGAAGAATAGGCTCAGAAGATGAGGAAGGAGAAGAAGAAGACGAAGCGGCCGGGGTGTCATTTTCCTCAATTGTTGTGCCGATATTGTTGTGCAGCATCCTTCCAGATCTCAATGTAGTCACGGCACTCACATTATGGTTCTGTTGTTCAAGAGCAACATGCACATTATGTGGGTGACCAGGATTTGGGAGTGGTTGAGATGGAAGCTTCCCCTTTTCTCGCTCGCTTAACGCCGCATTCAGCTGTGCAATCTGGGCTTCGATGGTCTTGATGCTTTGCCCGTGTGCAGCAGTGTGTTGCACTAAAGACTGAATAGACGACTGGATGTTTGCGGTGGATTGTGTTGATTGTTTAACGAATGCCTCCAGACTTCGTTCTAGCGAGAAAACCTTATCGTTGTTTGACGGAACAAAGCTGTTTTGAGGAAAAGAATTGTTGGGGGCAAAGTTGTTCGTCTGATTTTGAAAAGGTTGGGGTTGGAAGGGCTGCTGAAATTGATGTTGAGTTTGTTGCTGAGCTTGTTGTTGCGGCGTAGGGGGCCTTTGGAAATTGTTGCCTTGGAAGTGATGCTGGTTCTGATTCCAGGCGAAGTTGGGGTGGTTCCTCCAACCGAGATTGTAGGTGGAAGAGTATAGATCGTTTCTTGGTCTTTGCTGAAATGCAGCATTAACCTGATCCTGTCCTTGAGATGGTGGATTGTAAGGACACTCTTCGGTTAGGTGAGATAGATTGGAACAACAAGCACAAATGGTACGAAGGGGATGAACAGGGGAAGGAGCAGGAGATGAAAATTTGCTCTCTATCGCTTCAAGTTTTCTCGTTATTGCAGCCATTTCGGCTTTCATTGCAATAGAGACATCGAGTTGATGAATGCCTACCCTAGACTGACCAGTAGAAGTAGAGGAAGAAGAAGAAGTACTTGGTCTGGTGCTCTCCCATTGAAGCGTTTGTTCCGCAAGCTCGTCGAAGAATTGCCATGCTTCCTCGTCAGATTTCGATAGGAAGTGGCCTTGACAAATGGTTTCCAACAACTACTTGGTTGCTGGATTCAAGCCCTCGTATAAAGTTTGGCAAAGTTGCCATTTCTCAATACCGTGGTGAGGGCACTGAACAAGAAGGTCTTTATACCGGTCAAAGCACTTCCAAAAAGGTTCAGTAGGAAGCTGGGCAAATTGGTTGATTTCGTTACGGATCCTCGCGGTTTTATGATTTGGATATAATTTCTTGAGAAACGCTTTCACAAACTCGTCCCAACTGGTTATGGAGTGGGAAGCAGTGCTATACAGCCACTTTTCAGCAAGATCGCACAAAGTGAACGGAATGACCCGTAGCCGTATAGCATCGTCTGACAGCTGGGTCGTTTTCATCATGGCACAAACATTCTGGAACTTGTTGATGAAGATATAGGCATCTTCAGATTCAAGCCCATGAAATTTCGGAAGCATGTTAATGAAGTGGGGATTAATTTCATAATTATCCCCATTGGCCGGTGGAAGGGAAAGACATGTAGGAAGTGCGGAGCGGGTGGGATAGAAACGATCCTGGAGCGCGATTCGCTGTGGCGCTACAACAGGCGGTGGTAGTGGGTTATTCGCATCCATAGGAGGTGGAATCAATCCCGGGGGAGTTGAAGGGATGTTAGGATTAAATCCTGACATCGCAGAAGAAGAAGTTGGTGATAGTGAAGGTGAGGAAGTATGAACAGAATCCCGGTCAACGTTGGAGTTGGCCGGCAAAGGTAAGGGTGAAAGAGACGTGGAAGGAGTTTCGACGTCTGAGTCGATCGCGTAGTCGGTAGCGACTAATGTAACGCGGACTAGGCGGGTGCTAGTGTCCCGAGTCCAATCGGAAATACACTAAATGAGTTTAATGTAGTCAAAGCGGAGAAGGTGAGGGTAAGAAAACGTCAATGGAGAAATACGATGGGAGGTGGGTGAAAAAAATAGGATTCTGGCGACAAAGGGCAAGTTTTTGTTTTGCGTTTTTTTAGAAAGAGATTTACAGAAATATGTACGGACTTACGGCTTCAAACAATCACAGACAAAATATGCACAATCACTCCTAGATCTAGGGTCACCTAGGTCAGCTAGACAGCTCCTAACTGTTCCAAAGGGCTAGAAATAGGACCTCAAACCGCCTCTTCTCTGCCAATTGCGGCCAGGTAAGTGCCAGGTAAGTGGGAGGCTCCCCACTACATAAGTAGTGGTCTTAATCAAGTAACCACTTGCCTTAGACACACTTGCCTATACACCGCAAAGTCAGGATAGGATAAACGGCCGATGCCTACAACCAGTCCTCTGTCCTATTGAGCGCGACGTCCTTAGGGCTGAGTCTAGTATTTTTTAATTAAATAATGGTCAATGCATATGCCTTTTGTGATTTCTGGGGTCCTGGGAAGGGTGATGAAATCCCCACCCAATCTGGATTGGTTTCAAGCTCCTTAAAGTCCGATTAAAATATGTAAAGCAGTAATAATCAACTGCAATCATTTTTTTTAGCGCGGCGCAAAGAATCATGCACAAAAACAATTTATTGGAAGGGGGAAGAGAGTTTGCGCAAAGAATGCTGCAGAAAAAAAAACAGTTCAGTGGAGTTCAGAGGAATAGGGAAGAAGGCAGAAAGACTCACAGAAATTTTTGGTCACTGAAGGCAGCAAACAACCGCGGATCCGTGGCCAACAAGCCCTATGGCCGCGGTTCCACGGCAGGAAAGTGGACTTGGGCCTTCATATTTCTTGACTTTGCAGAGTTTGGTGAGTTCTTCTTGTTTCGAGCCCCTGAATCCTGATTGGCTCACTGGGTTTGCTCCAGAATTTTACAGTAGACCATTGGTTCTTGTCTTGATCCGTCGCGGTGTAACCGCGAGATATGGGTCTAACTTCCCACGTCTTTGGCACTGAACTCGACCTTCTTTTTATCCTGCACACTTGCACAAAAACTAATCAAAAATAACAAGATGATTTTTACAATATATTTTTTTTTTGTTTTGTTTTTTCGGTTATATTCACAAATTAACCCGAAATTACACAAAGAAATAAACTACCGTCTCCCCGGCAACGGCGCCATTTGATTGTTAAAGTTTTTGCGTGCTTAGTTAATTACCGCAATCAAGACGGTTTCGCTTGTAGCCAGCCGGTTGAGTACGGGTCGTCCGCAGGGAGATGGGAATCTGTTTCTATGTGCTTTAACGAGTTAAGTCCAAATGTCCAGGTTTGTTTGAGATTAACTATGTGCTAAAATGTATATAAAGAGAGCTTGTTAGGGTTATGATTAAGTTAGTTTGAGATAGGAGTCGCTCACTTCTTTCGTTGCCACTCTTAATATCGGTGTTACGGTAATCGGCAACAACGGGGATTAGCACGACTAGGAAGGAACTTGCGAGTATAAGCTAGGCTTTCCAATGCTTAGTTCCTTCCTTTTGGTCCTTGTCTGTCCGTTCTTGGCTCTTAGCCTTAACCTCCGGTTAATTCAACCACAACCGGTCTCAATAAGAAATCACCGCTATCATGTAGGATAGGGTGCCGTAGGGAGTGGATTGTGGTTCAATTAACGGGAGTCCGAATTAAGATGTTGGGCAAGAAAAGAGTGAGAGAGATTTCCTTCTCTCAAACTTTCCTTATCCTACCCTAACAAGTGAGAAACTACTCACCCATTACAAAGACAAAGAAAATACAACAAAAGGAGGAAGATAGAACGAAAGAGGTTAGAAGTTTACAACTAGCTATTTAAGACCTCACCTTGGCAAGGATCAAGCTTAAGCATCATTGTTGTTAAGGATAAAGAAAAATAGAACAAGAAAGAAACAAACAACAAATACAACAACTAGATTAGCAAATGAAAATTACAAGCAATTATAATTAACAACATCACAAAACAAGCATCATAAAGAAAAGAACTCTTTTATTCATCACTTCACTCATAAAAGCTCACTACAAAGTTTTAATGAAGAAAAGATAAAAAGAGGAAGAAGAACAACAAAATATATCCTAAAATCTAACATAAGAATTAAGCACCCCTCACTTGGCATTGTTCTGGGCTATTTATAGGCAGGAAACAGAAACCCTAGGGCAACATTCTGGCCCCATATGAAGTTACTAAAATGCCCCCAAAAAATCATCAATTGCCGAGTCAACTCGGCTGCGGATCCGCGGCAGAGTCGCCATGTAGGGCGCGGATCCATGGCCATCTAGGGGAGTTGGCATGCCGTTTTTGGTGGGTTTCCCTGTGTTGATGTTCTCTTCAGTTTGGTATACTTGGTTTCTCAGAAGCTCTTCACATTTCTTCCAGATTTTCAGCAGATCAAAATGTGATTTGATGTGGATCTTTTGCCATGATTTTCTTGAGCTCCGCGTAGATATCTTGGATCTTGTGTTGACATTGTGCTTTGTGCATGAAAATGACCATTGATTTTCCATTTTGTCCCTTAAACTGGTGTGCGGCAACATACGGATAGAGAGCGGAGACCCGTATTTTATCCGTGGTTGGCAGTAATCCAGAATGTGTCGTGCTTTTCCATGAATTTCACTGCTTGGAGCTGAGAGCCTGTTACCTGCAATTATCTAGCAAACACGGCTCAAGAGTACCTACCTACAAGCAATGTGATAAAAAATGGGCGGTATAAAAATGCAAAAATCTGATATGAACACTTCCGCATATTATTTCTTGACTCGTTTATTCTGGCATATGGACATGTACTAGATAGTTTATTTTACTTTCATGTTCTTGATATCTTATTGACAGCCATAATGTGACTGTGAAGGGATGTTTCCTATCAACCGGTAGCATGGTTGGCTCTTGTAACGTTTTGAAAATCGTTTCGGTGAAATTTCGAAAAAACGGTAAAATAAGAAGGTTTTCTGTAAAAAGTCAAACTGCAAATATCTTTATTATAATATTAAATATATATATTCTAGCTATGTAATTGCTAGTATTTGGTGTTTATTGAGCCACTGGTGAAATTTCAAATTTTCTGAAAATTTTTCCGAAATTAATTATTTTAATATTATTTTAAGCCGTCACTAATATATTTAATTAGGGAAAATTACAAATTGGAATGAGTTGAAACAAATTTTGTGCAACATAAAACATTAAATAAAATTTTATCATGTGGTTTTTGAAATGAAATCGTTTGCCAAAACGGTTTAGAAAATATCGAAGAAAAAGGCTTTTTTTATAGTGTAAATGGATGTTTGGGGTATTGTATTTATCATTTTTCATCACCCCACACCCATACCCACACTGACACCCCCCATTTATTTCCTCCCTTGGCTGAATTCAGCAGCCCCATCAATTTTCCCCACTTGAATTTCAAAGTTAAGAAGAAAGGAAAAGAAAAGAATAATGAGAAGAAGAAAGTATTAGTTGAATGTTGACTTGGACTTTTCCTTTACCCATACCTCACACCACACTCCCTCTCTCCTCTCCCCCACCTGCAATGGCCGAGCCCCCCTCCATTTCAGCCCCTTCATTCTTCATCTCTTTCTCTTAAAGAAAAATTCATAAAAAATGCTTGAAAATCCACAAAAAATCAAGCAAAAATCCAAATCAAAATCCACCTCCTATCCATTTTTCCTTGGCTACCATAGCATGGATCTAGGGATTAAGATTCCAATTTGGGAGGCTAAGTGTGCTTGTGGGATCTTCAAATTTATTTGGGTATAATTCTAAACTTTTTGTTAAATTGTTGTTTAATTGCTTCTATGTTAACAAATTTGATGTTTAATTGGGTTTTATTTCAACCTTAGGAAATTCAAGACTAGGGTTTGAATTTAATTAGGGTTTTATCATTAGTTTATGGTTGTAATGAGGAGATTAACATGTAATTGTATGCAAAATCTAAGTTGGTTGCTACTTGCTAATTTGTTAAATTAAAATAGTGATAATTTTGCTAAATTGCTAACTAGGTTTTAAAAAATTGTTTAAATATTGGGTTTAAAAATGTGATTAGGTTTTTCATGACTTCATTAACATTATAAAATATAGTTTAATACTTTAGTTCATGAAAATCCAAGCTAAATTGTTGTTTGTGCATTTTTGCTATAAAATTGTTAAATTTGGGTATATTGTAAACTAGAATTTTGGAATTTATGGAAATTGATGAGAATAAATTATAGGAATGGTTTATATGACTTTGTTATGATATTTAGTGAATATTGTGGCCGCTAGATTCGTTTAAACATCAAGATGTTGTATTAAAGCGGATAATTTTGCTTATTAGGTTTTCGGAAAAATAGCTTTAAAGCGAATTTGAAGTTTTGGTGATTTTAACTTTTTTTTTATATATATATTTAAGGTGTTGTGAAACCACGATTGATACGTTTGAGTTTTTCTCGATGGTTTGGCGTTTGTACGCCGACGTCGAGGGTTTTTGGGTTGATTTGTGAAAGCAACCATAGGTTTTGACCTATGTGGGATTCACGTGCCGTTTTGGGTCATGAGTCGGATTTTAATACGACACGGTGCATTATGATATGTAGGTACCCCATGTGGACTTCGAGACGAAAAGCAAGCACGTGGCGACGTCGGCACCGGCGAGCGAGGACCAGGTGAGTAGATTTATATCTACGAGGAGAAGTCGGGTGGATGGCGTATAGCACCCCCGCAGTCCGTAGTGTAGCTCATATATATATGTTTATATAGGTGTTTTATGATATGAGAATGTTTATTCATGTTATGTTTATGTGTTCATGGTTTACCTTTGGGTTAGTTGCGAAACCCTAGAGTAGTTGTTATACCCACATACGCACACACAGACTTGCATACCTTACTTTCTTGTGCGTAGATTGGGATGTGTATATATGTATATATGCGTGGGTATGGGACTATGCATATGTACATTCATATACGCATGCATGGATAATGAGGATAGTACTTAGGATTTATGATGAGTCGATGAGATTTGATTTGAGGCCGTGAGATCGGTGATATAGCAGGGTTCGTATTTGAGATACGACATGACGTTGTAGCGGGTCCTTGACGTAGTGTTTCACACACGTGCATGCATACTTAGGCGGTATCAGTATTGTACTAGACGTAGATCAGTACCCCGATCATGATATTTGATAAAGAGGATACTAGGTGAATAGTATGATGAATGTGATATTGACCCGTACCCCGATTTGGGATGCCGTACGACGGATTTACGTACGAGCTATATTGATGATTGATCCGCACTCCTGACTTGGGATGCCTGATTATAGATATGGTATCGGATGTGATATTATTGAGGCGGGATCACCGACTATACATATACAGGTATGTATATGTATCGACTCAGATGATAGGCGGTTTCCTTACCTGTAGTTCAGCTTGTTAGTTCACCCGTATAGTTTAGTGTAGTTGTTAGATTAGATTAGTCTCCTACCTATTTTAAAACTAGCGGATCGTGGGTATTTTAAAAGATAAGTTAAGGGATCTACGGATATTATAAAAGACGTATCCTTTCTTAAAAACCACCGTAGCCCCTATTTACAAAACCCCGCGATTCGTGTTATTTCAAATGGCACCATTGTTTAATATTTAGCTCTCGCTCATTTTGGTTGTTCGCTCCGCATTGCATACTTACATTGTTATTTCATATTGCATTGTTGATATTATGCTGTTAGGACACCAGCACCATTACCGATGATGCGTATGTACCACGTACACTTACTTGCCGGCTCACACACATCTTCATCGGTAATTGCCATGTCACGTACACCTTAGAAAATATTATTGCTTAACTTAGCTTGATAGCTAGTATTTTGACATAATATTAGTGTACTTACCTTATATGCCAGCTTAGATATTGTAGTTATTACTTGTCACTTCATGCATACTGTTATTCATTGTTATGCCGTATTCATGGATTCTTATGCCTATATTCATGGGTTTATATGCTATTGATGATTTGGATTCGGATTTCTATGAGATTTTCTGGATTTGGGGGAAAACCGCAAAACTTGTATAAGCTTCTTCCCTCTCTTTTAAATAAAAAGTGCGGTTTTCCCATGATGTATGAGTCGTCCACCATGAGTTTGCTGATGGATTTCGAGACCCGATTCGAGGAGTGTAGGAACCGTTTCGGGTACATGGTGGGCCCGGTGCGGTACCCCGGGGCAAGAGGATCGTGTTGTTGACGTTGAGCCTGGCAGGGGAGCACTACCGACCGGTGATATTACCCTACGTGTTGGATATCCGAAGGATACCGTCGTGGTCTTGAGATGGATGGTAGGGGCCGGTCTGGGCTGACGGCGCCCTAGATATTGTGATTGAGACATTGAGATTTCGAGATATTGAGGTACAGAGACTGTGATACAGAGATATCGAGATATTGGGATTACGTTTTGTGCCGATGCTAGGCACTGTTTTATGTTGATTTCATTATGATACCTCATTTTAAAAATACAAAGGAAATCTCACTAAATTATGAAAACAGTTTCTTCATTTGCATGTATTCTGTTTTCATGCATTCATACCTCATTCATATGATATATTGCTACCTGAGGCACTGACACGGGCACATGAGATTACACTCGGGTTAGATATTTACCCTAGCCTTTATTATAGGCTGTATGTTATATACATATTTGGGGATATATATTGATCGTATGACCTAGGATTGCGTCATACATGCGATTCCTATTCGTAGATGTTTTTCTATTCACGAGTTGGCAACTCACCCCCGTTGTGCCCCAGTTTCTTGCAGGTTTTGCCGTACAGCTTTCATTACGGCTTTGCTGGCACCGCTTCCCATTTTTCCGGGTGACTTGCTAGTAAGTGGGTTTACTTGTTTCGTACCCCCATTATATATCTTGTATATCATTATTCTGTTGTATCTAGAAGTTCCATCAACCAAACATGTATTTATTTTTGAGATAGAGACCAGTGATGTTATTCTTTCGACCTTAGAATCGCGCGTTGTATTTATGTAGATTTCTTGTTGTTTTGCGTTTCCTTTTGAGTTTTGATCCTCGCCCTTGGAGTTGTATATGATATTACTTGTGTGGTTGTGACCGTCGATTGACGAAGAGCTAGCTCCCGCTTGGGGATGCCTTTTTATTGATTTCGTATACTATTCATGTTGTATCCCTTTTGGGGGCCAGTATTTACAAAGGAGACTCTGCCGAAATTTTCGGGAAATATTTGATGTTTTTAAAACCGCATAATTCGGCTTATGCTATTAAAACTACTTGTTTTAAATTGGTTTTCCTTCACTCTACTACCTTTCTTGGTTTGGATTTCTTGGTTTTTGGCTTACTTAGATTACGTACGCCTCGAGACGTTCGTAGTTTAAGTGTCGGTCATATTCCGTACTTTCGGGACGTGACAAAGTTGGTATCAGAGCGTTAGGTTTTACCTTCGGAGTGTAGGATGACCCTTGGTTGATGGAATAGGTGACTAAAGTAGAGTGACGTACCGTAGGTATGTTCCGCGGCATATTTACGATACGCCACTCCACTTAAGAAGCCTTAGGATGTACATTTCTTTGCTCGGTATTATATTCATTCCGATCTAGCCTCATCAGTACCAGTTATGGTTTTGCTGCCACGATTACGGGCAGGGAGAGCTACAGCTAGAGTTGCGGTCAGCACGAGCTCGTCACGAACGAGGACTGACCAGGGAGAAATTCCGGCGACACACGATTGCGGAGATGTGTCTTTTTACTGTGTTTCCGCTCCACGAGCGTTTGGCGGATCGCCTTTATGAGGTTACTCGGATATGCTGATCGACACTAGAGGATTGAGCCAATGATAGAGGCCAGCCAGATTTGGTGTATTGCTTACTCATGATGATTGAGGCACTGTTCAGCGTGCAGACGAGTGAGCCAGTTGTTGCTGCGAGCGATGAGATATCGCCCCATATGTTGGAGCTATTGCAGTACAGGTTGTACTAAGAGATGACAGAAGGTCGCTAGTCACCCGAGGATGAATGACTAGGACAGGTGGTTCGTTCGCCTACCCGATGAGAGGTCATCAGATAGATTGATTCCAGCAAGAGACGACTTCACGCGGAGACGTTGAGAGTCGACAGAGACGATCGAATGTCAGAAACCTATTATTCCAAGTTTAAAGTATTCGGAAGGGCATGCAGGCAATTCTATGGACCCTCTAGAAGAATGAAACCCTAACTCGACTTAATGACCGTGTGAAAGCCTTTGAACCATCGGGTTTGCGGCAGTTCTACGTCGCCATTAGTGAGGCTTTGGTTTTCCCTTCTACGGCTGGACCACCGATGCTGTGGTATGTACTCGATACTATTAAACTGTGCCCAAGATGTTGAGCTCTTGGGGGATTATGAGGTTTTGACGACTCGATCGGATGGCTCGACTTAATTCGGATTCTAGGTGGTGAGATGCATTTCTTGGGAGACTCCCGATACGAGGATAGCCGTTGGAGCTCAGTCCATGCAGCCGCGACGAAACGAGTCCAAAGTAGACGACATTAGAGAAAAGTGAAGTAAGAGGTTCGTACCAGATCTAGATGAGAAGACGTTCCACTCCACCGACATAAGAGATGCGATGCGCATGCCGAGGCATGGTACTTGGATTTACCTTCCTGAAGGAGTCGTGATGAGTATGCAGTCGTTCCAGAGCAAGATGCAGATATAGGAAAGGACGATGACTTCCGGACAGTTGGCAGAGACGAGACATGGAAGAGACCGTGAGCAGGATTCCTTCCAGGACACTGCTACAATGATACTTGCACCCAGGATCAGATGTGTCACGTACATTCAGAGAGCCAGAGGCCGACGCCAGTGATATGCTGTCTTACGAGTGGTCGCGATGATTGACCGAGAGATGACCAGAGAAGTGTCAGAACGGAATCATCCCCGTTAGCACACCTGACAGGGCCGATGAGCCGATGGACCGAGAGATTGGTAATTCACAGTGAAGACCTTGACCCAGGAGAGGTCATTGTTACGCACACCAGCATGCTAGAGTTCATGATCATCGACGAGACGTCCCACTAGTAACCGCGATAGTTGGCCCGAGATTCTTAGAGGATGCGCTTGAGCGGTACTATTCCGCCATTATTGATTTCGATGTTTTGGGTGATTTATTCGCATGATTTGATTTTGATGATTGAGGATTTACGATCTTTGCACAGTGTTGCACTTGATATCGTCTTCGTGCTTTGGTTTCACATGTTTGTGATTTTACGGTTTTAAATATTTGAGTTGATTTTGTGCGTATGCACGCACACGATTTGGTTCCTGCACTCTGTATAGTTTATATATGCTTGCAGTGCAGTGATACGCCTTTTGTACACTTAGATGCACTGGACTTCGATTTCGATTGTGATACTCGATATTTGTTTTGTGCACTTTGTGCACCTGATTTGATTTTGCGCATGTTCGGCGCTTGATATTGGATTTCATGATTTCGTGCATGATGGATGCCCATGGTTTTGGGTTTTCGCGCATGTTGAGCGCATGTCTTGAGATGCGATTTTGGTGCACGCCAGATGCACTAAATCGAGATTTTTTCGTGCATGTCAGATGCACCTGATTTTGCTGTCAGGCACACACGTTGCCTACGACAGATGGTTTGTGCACACCCGATGCACTTAGATCTTGTTTCTGTGCACTTGTATGGCACGTATATGGATTTTGATTGTCGTGCGCACCAGACGCACGTAGTATTCATACGTGTATTTTGGGATTGATTTCTTATAGAGCAGTACGTTTTTATGATGATTGCTATGAGTTTTTGTACTGAGCAGGACTAGTCAGAGGACAGTACCTGAATATATTTTGCATGCATTGATAGTTATTGAAGGGAATTCCAAAAAGCGAGCTATAGTCTCAGTATTTACCTACGTGTCTGATATGACGCGAAACGTTTAAAACAAGGAAAACCCTTCTAAATTGTTTCCAAAACGGCGGAACGTACATTTCAAACAAAGGTATATATGTATATAGTTATTTTCTTATGATAGACGTCCGCCGCTGTGCAGTGTTATGTGCATTGCACAGCAACTTAAAGGATTTGGCATGCATTTCCTCCTGATATTTGCATGTATAGTTACGATTTATAGCATATCGGTCTTGCTTGAGATTTGGCAATCGTGTCTTCACCTTGATTCCGATGATTGCGGGAGGCTTGACGGAGTTTTGATTTCGAGTTATCTACTCATTACTCATGCGCATGCATTGCGCTATGATGTGTTTATGTATTTATGATTTCGGAGCCCCGGCGATTTGATGGTTTTGGCTGAAATATTTTAGTATTTAGGGGGGGAGTTTTAATTTAAATTCGGGGACCGAATTTCTTTAAGGGGGGAAGATTGTAACGTTTTGAAAATCGTTTCGGTGAAATTTCGAAAAAACGGTAAAATAAGGAGGTTTTCTGTAAAAAGTCAAAATGCAAATATCTTTATTATAAAATTAAATATACATATTCTAACTATGTAATTGCTAGTATTTGGTGTTCATTGAGCCACTGGTGAAATTTCAAATTTTCTGAAAATTTTTCCGAAATTAATTATTTTAATATTATTTTAAGCCGTCACTAATATATTTAATTAGGGAAAATTACAAATTGGATTGAGTTGAAACAAATTTTTTGCATCATAAAACATTAAATAAAATTTTATCATGTGGTTTTTGAAATGAAATCGTTTGCCAAAACGGTTTAGGAAATATCGAAGAAAAATGCTTTTTTTAGTGTAAATGGATGTTTGGGGTATTATATTTATCATTTTTCATCACCCCACACCCATACCCACACTGACACACCCCCATTTATTTCCTCCCTTGGCTGAATTCAGCAGCCCCATCAATTTTCCCCACTTGAATTTCAAAGTTAAGAAGAAAGGAAAAGAAAAGAATAATGAGAAGAAGAAAGTATTAGTTGAATGTTGACTTGGACTTTTCCTTTACCCATACCTCACACCACACTCCCTCTCTCCTCTCCCCCACCTGCAATGGCCGAGCCCCCCCTCCATTTCAGCCCCTTCATTCTTCATCTCTTTCTCTTAAAGAAAAATTCATCAAAAATGCTTGAAAATCCACAAAAAATCAAGCAAAAATCCAAATCAAAATCCACCTCCTACCCATTTTTTCTTGGCTACCATAGCATGGATCTAGGAATTAAGATTCCAATTTGGGAGGCTAAGTGTGCTTGTGGGATCTTCAAATGTATTTGGGAATAATTCTAACCTTTTTGTTAAATTGTTGTTTAATTGCTTCTATGTTAACAAATTTGATGTTTAATTGGGTTTTATTTCAACCTTAGGAAATTCAAGACTAGGGTTTGAATTTAATTAGGGTTTTTATCATTAGTTTATGGTTGTAATGAGGAGATTAACATGTAATTGTATGCAAAATCTAAGTTGGTTGCTACTTGCTAATTTGTTAAATTAAAATGGTGATAATTTTGCTAAATTGCTAACTAGGTTTTAAAAAATTGTTTAAATATTGGGTTTAAAAATGTGATTAGGTTTTTCATGACTTCATTAACATTATAAAATATAGTTTAATACTTTAGTTCAGGAAAATCCAAGCTAAATTGTTGTTTGTGTATTTTTGCTATAAAATTGTTAAATTTGGGTATATTGTAAACTAGAATTTTGGAATTTATGGAAATTGATGAGAATAAATTATAGGAATGGTTTATATGACTTTGTTATGATATTTAGTGAATATTGTGGCCGCTAGATTCGTTTAAACATCAAGATGTTGTATTAAAGCGGATAATTTTGCTTATTAGGTTTTCGGAAAAATAGCTTTAAAGCGAATTTGAAGTTTTGGTGATTTTAACTTTTTTTTATATATATATTTAAGGTGTTATGAAACCACGATTGATACGTTTGAGTTTTTCTCGATGGTTTGGCGTTTGTACGCCGACGTCGAGGGTTTTTGGGTTGATTTGTGAAAGCAACCATAGGTTTTGACCTATGTGGGATTCACGTGTCGTTTTGGGTCATGAGTCGGATTTTAATACGACATGGTGCATTATGATATGTAGGTACCCCATGTGGACTTCGAGACGACAAGCAAGCACGTGGCGACATCGGCACCGGCGAGCGAGGACCAGGTGAGTAGATTTATATCTACGGGGAGAAGTCGGGTGGATGGCGTATAGCACCCCCGCAGTCCGTAGTGTAGCTCATATATATATGTTTATATAGGTGTTTTATGATACGAGAATGTTTATTCATGTTATGTTAATGTGTTCATGGTTTATCTTTGGGTTAGTTGCGAAACCCTAGAGTAGTTGTTATACCCACATACGCACACACAGACTTGCATACCTTACTTTCTTGTGCGTAGATTGGGATGTGTATATATGTATATATGCGTGGGTATGGGACTATGCATATGTACATTCATATACGCATGCATGGATAATGAGGATAGTACTTGGGATTTATGATGAGTCGATGAGATTTGATTTGAGGCCGTGAGATCGGTGATATAGCAGGGTTCGTATTTGAGATACGACATGACGTTGTAGCGGGTCCTTGACGTAGTGTTTCACACACGTGCATGCATACTTAGGCGGTATCAGTATTGTACTAGACGTAGATCAGTACCCCGATCATGATATTTGATAAAGAGGATACTAGGTGAATAGTATGATGAATGTAATATTGACCCGTACCCCGATTTGGGATGCCGTACGACGGATTTACGTACGAGCTATATTGATGATTGATCCGCACTCCTGACTTGGGATGCCTGATTATAGATATGGTATCGGATGTGATATTATTGAGGCGGGATCACCGACTATACATATACAGGTATGTATATGTATCGACTCAGATGATAGGCGGTTTCCTTACCTGTAGTTCAGCTTGTTAGTTCACCCGTATAGTTTAGTGTAGTTGTTAGATTAGATTAGACTCCTACCTATTTCAAAACTAGCGGATCGTGGGTATTTTAAAAGATAGGTTAAGGGATCTACGGATATTTCAAAAGACGTATCCTTTCTTATAAACCACCGTAGCCCCTATTTTCAAAACCCCGCGATTCGTGTTATTTCAAATGGCACCATTGTTTAATATTTAGCTTCCGCTCATTTTGGTTGCTCGCTCCGCATCGCATACTTACATTGTTATTTCATATTGCATTGTTGACATTATGCTGTTAGGACACCAGCACCATTACCGATGATGCGTATGTACCACGTACACTTACTTGCCGGCTCACACACATCTTCATCGGTAATTGCCATGTCACGTACACCTTAGAAAATATTATTGCTTAACTTAGCTTGATAGCTAGTATTTTGACATAATATTAGTGTACTTACCTTATATGCCAGCTTAGATAATGTAGTTATTACTTGTCACTTCATGCATACTGTTATTCATTGTTATGCCATATTCATGGATTCTTATGCCTATATTCATGGGTTTATATGCTATTGATGATTTGGATTCGGATTTCTATGTGATTTTCTGGATTTGGGGGAAAGCCGCAAAACTTGTATAAGCTTCTTCCCTCTCTTTTAAATAAAAAGTGCGGTTTTCCCATGATGTATGAGTCGTCCACCATGAGTTTGCTGATGGATTTCGAGACCCGATTCGAGGAGTGTAGGAACCGTTTCGGGTACATGGTGGGCCCGGTGCGGTACCCCGGGGCAAGAGGATCGTGTTGTTGACGTTGAGCCTGGCAGGGGAGCACTACCGACCGGTGATATTACCTGACGCGTCGGATATCCGGAGGATACCGTCGTGGTCTTGAGATGGATGGTAGGGGCCGGTCTGGACTGACGGCGCCCTAGATATTGTGATTGAGACATTGAGATTTCGAGATATTGAGGTACAGAGACTGTGATACAGAGATATCGAGATATTGGGATTACGTTTTGTGCCGATGCTAGGCACTGTTTTATGTTGATTTCATTATGATACCTCATTTTAAAAATACAAAGGAAATCTCACTAAATTATGAAAACAGTTTCTTCATTTGCATGTATTCTGTTTTCATGCATTCATACCTCATTCATATGATATATTGCTACCTGAGGCACTGATACGGGCACATGAGATTACACTCGGGTTAGATATTTACCATAGCCTTTGTTATAGGCTGCATGTTATATACATATTTGGGGATATATATTGATCGTATAACCTAGGATTGCGTCATACATGCGATTCCTATTCGTAGATGTTTTTCTATTCACGAGTTGGCAACTCACCCCCGTTGTGCCCCAGTTTCTTGCAGGTTTTGCCGTACAGGTTTCATTACGGCTTTGCTGGCACCGCTTCCCATTTTTCCGGGTGACTTGCTAGTAGGTGGGTTTATTTGTATCGTACCCCCATTATATATCTTGTATATCATTATTCTGTTGTATCTAGAAGTTTCATCAACCAAACATGTATTTATTTTTGAGATAGGGACCAGTGATGTTATTCTTTCGACCTTAGAGTCGCGCGTTGTATTTATGTAGATTTCTTGTTGTTTTGCGTTTCCTTTTGAGTTTTGATCCTCGCCCTTGGCGTTGTATATGATATTACTTGTGTGGTTGTGACCGTCGATTGACGAAGAGCTAGCTCCCGCTTGGGGATGCCTTTTTATTGATTTCGTATACTATTCATGTTGTATCCCTTTTGGGGGCCAGTATTTACAAAGGAGACTCTGCCGAAATTTTTGGGAAATATTTGATGTTTTTAAAACCGCATAATTCGGCTTGTGCTATTAAAACTACTTGTTTTAAATTGGTTTTCCTTCACTCTACTACCTTTCTTGGTTTGGATTTCTGGGTTTTCGGCTTACTTAGATTACGTACGCCTCGAGACGTTCGTAGTTTAAGTGCCGTTCATATTCCGTACTTTCGGGACGTGACAGCTCTGTTATGTGCCGATCTTAGCGCACTCTGGGAAGCGGGGCGTGATATTTTGGATCGGGCGACTTTGTTGTTTACTGTGATGTTTCTCGAGTGGGGCTCGATTGTGTACTGATGTGACACTATAGAGTTATCGCTTTTGCTTCCCGACAATTGGGGGAAGTACGAGCAGGATATCCCACTCATGATCTGGAGATGGCCGCGGTAGTCATGCGTTGAAGATTTGAAGACACTACTTGTGTGAAGAGTCCCGTCAGATTTTCATAGACCACCAGAGCTTAATGTACATCTTCCTGCAGCGGGTTTTGATTGTTGAGACAGCGCCGTTGGATGGAGCTTGTGAAGGATTGTGTTTGTGAGATCCTCGTTACCCGTGGCAAGGCGATTGTGGTAGCTGATGCCGGAGTCGTAGGCCCGTGGTTAGCTTCTCCCAGTTGTGCGTAGTTCTGAGAGAGTCTACTGCAGATTTTCAGTTCTTGTGCGATCGTTGAGTATAGTTTAAGTTCGCCTCTACTGAGGGGACACCTTTCTCATGTCCGCGCCCGTCCATTTTTCCTCAATCGTTTTCGCGAGGCACAGCTCGCCGATGCTCGTTCGTCAGAGATTCTGGAGCATACTCGGCTGGGTAAAGATTCGGAGTCCTTGATTTGTGACCAGGGTGTGCTACATTTAGGGACGCGTTTGTGTGTACCTGATACTGATGGGTAGAAACACGAAATCCTAGAGCATGCACATCAGTCAGCTTCTGTGTTCATTCAAGTTCCACCAATATGTGACGTGACTTGTGAGATAGTTACGGATGGGCAGGGATGAAGAGTGAAGTTTCGGATTTCGTTTCGAGGTGTCTGTCTTGTTGTGAGCTAAGGTCGAGCATTTGAGACCGGCTGGAGAGTTGCAACCTTTAATCGTTCCGGAGTGGGAATGGGAGAAGATCTCCATGAATTTCGTTGTGGTATCTACCCAGGTCTAGACAGGGCGTGACTCCATTTGGGTGTTTGTTGTCCGGTTATGCTCAGTTTTCTCAGTTGTTCTTTGTTAAGTTTATGCGTTTTCACAGAGTTCCTTCATGCATTGTATCCAATAGAGACACCCAGTTCGCTAGCCGTCTTTGGCAGAAGCTTCAGGAAGCCTTCGGTACTGGTTGAGCATTAGCTCCGCTTTTCCATCTGTAGGCCGATGGTCAGATAGAGCGGACTATAAAGACTCTGGAGGATATGATTGTGCATACGTACTTTTGTTGTTGGCAGTTGGGATCATCACTTGCCATTTTTAGGGTTCTCCTTTGATAGCTGTTATCAGGAGACATTCCAATTGGCAACCTTTAGGCCTTGTTTGGTAGGTGGTGTCGATCACCAGTCTGTTTTTCTGACTCCGCGAGAGTAGGATTTTTGGACCCCAGCTAGCCGAGAGGCTTCGGAGATGATCCAGTTGATTCAGGCCAGGATGAGAGCAGCCCACTGCAGACAGAGGTTTTATTCCGACCGTGGTGGTCACATACTTGAGTTCGCAGTGGGAGATCATGTATTCCTACGGATTTTCCGATGAATGACGTGTTGAATTTTGGGAAGCTTATCCCAGGATTGTAGGTCCTTTTGAGATCCTTAAAGCGAGTTAGTTCTGTTGCCTATAATTTGGCACTTCTGCCCAGATTATTGAGTGTTCACCCAGTATTCCTTGTGTCGAGACTTTGCAAATACCTTCGTGACCTTTCTCACATGATTCAACACTAGACCATATAGCTTGGGCGCGATCTTTTTGTTCACCGGAAGCCGATAGTGTTAGTGGATCGGCAGGTGGAAAAACTTCGGTCAAGGGTCTTGCCATATGTGGAGGTTTCTTTGGCATAACCGTATAGTGAGGTGATCACTTGGGAGGCTGGGAGCGAGATTTTGGGAGTTTTGTACTCATCTCTTTGAAGGTACGCTTAGTGAGAATTTTTATATTCGGGGAAGAATTTTTATAAGGGGGAGATTGTAACACCTTAGAAATGCGATTAGTGTTAATTAGACGATAATGCGGGTTTTTGGTAAAAAGTTTACAAATTTGGGTTCCTCATATTTTTTAACATTTAATTATTAATTTATTATTATTTGTTATAGCTTGCACACACTTGTGCATGTTTATGTATGGGCGTGTTTGTGTTAATCTAGTTTTAGTGACCATGACAACTTAACCCTAATCCTAATCCTTTGCTTTAATCTAATCCTTTGCCTTGATTTAAACCCTAGATATTTGTTGTGAGATATTTCATTTGGGTTTTGTCTTGGAGAGAGGTGGCATGGTGACTCACTTGAGAGCTTGGTTTGCATTAATGAGAGAAGTTATTGCAATGGTGCACTCACCTTAACCTCACCTCTCTCTCTCTTTTCTTCACACCTCACTCATTTCTCTCTCACTTTATCCCTTATCATTTCCTTTCATCTTTCCTTCATCTCAACTGAACACTTATCTATCTATCATCAAAACCTTTACAAACTTCATAAAAATCTCACCCAAATCACTTCTAAATCCTTGTTTTGCCTGTAGGATGCCTTGGAGCTTGGAAAACTAGGATCTTTGAGCTTGTGGGTGTTGATAATGATCTCTATCTATTAAATAAGTCTTTTTAGTGTTGCGTGGCTTTTTCGTTTCAGTTTAGAACGCTTAATGTTTCGTTTCGTGCAAATATCGTATTTTTAGTATAGTTTTGGGTCTCGGATGATCTGCTATCAAACCAGATATTTGTTGGAAAAGTTCCCATCATAGTGACCTAGTGTGGTGACCTAGAAGATACCCTCAAAATACGAGCCCATTCCCTCAAGAACTGGCCGCAGATTTAATGGTTCTGGGCGCAATTTGCGGCCAGAGTAGGGGCTGGGGGGTTGAGTTTTGGTGTAGGGGTCTTTGGAGTTGTGTGTGGTCTTGTGGTATGTGCAATTTGTACAAATTGTTTGTGTAGCAAAATCTGGGATCACTTGCTTGTTTTCTAATGTTTCATTTACGTGCGTTACGTTATCTGATAAGGTTCGTGTTCTGTGTATCTGTTGCTCTGAGTTGGTTTCGTTGTGTCGCTATGCACATTAGCCACTAGACGAACACTTGAGAGTTTGTTTGGAGTTGTCGCACCGGTCAAACGTAGTTTGTATGTGTTATTGTTCGTTTGCTAATATACATACTTGTTATATTGTTTTATGTTTTAGGTTCGCAGATGAAGACTTCGGACGCTGCAAAGAAGGGGAAGCGAGTGGTTGGCTTTACTTAGCCAGGAGCGTTGGTGAGTAGATTTAATATCTACAGGGCAATCGTCCGCATGGCGTTATGCGTCTGGGCTAGATTAAATGACTTGACCATTAGTTAGAAGTGTATGGACATTATTGTGCATGTGTACCTTGGTTGCTTATCTCCTTTCCTATTTGTTTATGGACTTAGTATTAATGAGACACAACACCATTATTGACGATTTATGTTTCACGAGCACTACTTGTATGCTACACACACACACCGTCGATAATTTCCATGACACGCACAACACCTATACTTACGTGATACTGTATTAATTAGGGACATTGAGACTTGATCCTTATATTCCTTTTCGCATATGACACATAGCATACATGTATACCTACATGCTTACACATATGCTTTAGCATGCCTACATGCTAGTTACCCATATACCTATATGGTATTGTACCATTCGAATATTCTATTTTTCATCTTACTTTTACTATTCGAATATTCTATTTTTTATACTTAATCTTTTTTCATCTTACTTTTACTATACTGTACTATTTGGTTCTTTGTATGACCCAAAGAATACCGGTCATATATATAATACCTCATAATTCTATGTATATGTATAAATAGTAGAGTTGTATAAGCAAGATGATGGGTTATAGAAAAGAAAAAGTGGAAAAAGGGGATGAAAATCCAATGATAGGTATTTCTGATCCAATCAAAAATGATATTTTTTTTATTTAGTATGTGTAAAAGATCTTCCTATGTTGTACTATTCAATTCTCGACGATGAATTGATTTAATAGATCATCAATTTTTATTCATAATATTGATCTGATTCAGTATCATCAGGATGCAATTCATCCCATTGAATTTACGGGAGTCAAATTTCTCATACACATATGAGACATAGCTACATGTACATCTTCCTTACATACTTACATACACCAGTATGGTATTACTTCATTATTGATAGGTAGATACACATATCTTGCTATACCGACATGGTTACACATACCTGGCTATAGCTACATGTTCACCCTTATATGATGTTGTATAGATTTGGAGAAATTGGGAACCACATGATATATTTAATAACTTGTTTCAGTTAAATAGCGGTTTTCCTTTATATGCTCATAATACTGTTTTATGTTGCATATATTATATTTCATGGATTTCGCATTAATATATGAATTTCACATGATGTTTTCTGGATTTTAGGACCGTGGTTGTTTCATGAAATTAAGCATTATTTGAATAACCCGGTTTCTCTTGAAATGATATTTCAGCACCCACCTTGAGATTTCTCGGTTCTGATATATATACCCCATGCGAGAAGGTGTCGTGGGCCGTGTGCGGGTACATGGTGGGGCCCGGAGGTACCCTGGGGCAAGAAAGGTATGTCGATCGACCCCGCCGATGAACCTGACAAAAGAATCATACCTACCGGTGACAGTATTTAGACTCGGCGGTTATCGTGGGGATACCGACCGGAGTTATGTAAGTATGGATACGTCGAATTGCGAGAGTCGAAGCTGGGCACTCGGGTTTTCGAGATAGCGTATGATACGTACCTATCAAGGCCAGTCGTGGTGACAGCACCTGATAGATCAGTATTTATGTGTCGATACTAGACACTTGTTTTCATGATATTTTTACTCCTAAGTATATATAACAGTGGAATCTAACGCTGTTACACACACACACACACACATTAGAAGAATGGGACGCTAATATATACGTATACATATCTAATTTATATACATCATCATAATGATTCATGCAAATATACTTCTCATTTCATGAGACTTGTTCGATATTGGATACATGATATATGAGATTTACTCGATATTGGATACATGATATATGAGATTTACTTGATATTGGACACTCAGGATATATGAGATTTACTTGATATTGGACACTCAGGATATATAAGACTTACAGGATATGAGAGCCAATTTAGGGGCTGATTTGAGGAAATTTGGGATTTTGATTGTCTTGATGGACTTTGGTCCTGCCACGAGGTCAGGATTCCGTGAGGATGACATGTTTTATCTCATACTCCGCATTTATCTTATATGCATTGCTTCATGTATTAGTAGTACCTGATAGAGTACCTTTCATGACTGTTGCATAAACATATTGCCATTTTTATTGCTTCATGCATTAGTAGTATCTGATAGAGTACCTTTCATGACTGTTGCATACATATTGCCATTTATTGCTATCCGCTTGCATATGTTAGATTCGCGCTGTACGTGCATACTTGCGATTACCTGCATATGTTATTTACTATTCACGAGTTGGCAACTCACCCCCATTGTGCCACAGTATTTTGCAGGTAGTCCCTTTGGGCAGTCGAGGCAGGGCTTTCTATTTATCGTATTATCTTTTGCAGCGGATACCGCTACGGCTGACTGTGTACAGTTTTCTATAGGTAGGTTTTGCGGTTATCCGATATTGCTCATTGTATATTCGTTGTACCATGTACTCTCCATCTACCACTTTCATGTATGAGTTAGAGACTTGATGTGAGGACGATATTGTATATTATTTTGTGATTTGGAAGTCTTTTATGCAGTTTTATTTATATCGTCTTTTAATTCTTCGCTACGGCGTTGTATATCTGTTGTGGTGGTTGTTTTCCGCCTTTGGGCGTGTATTTGCTCCCGTTTGGGGATGCTTTACTTATATGTTTTGTTGTACCCCTTTTGGGGGCTTGTTTTACAAAGGAGGTGCTGCCAAAATTTTTAAAAGAAAAAAAGTTGGACTCTAAAGAATTTGGTTGAGATTTCAAAAGTTTTGAAAATGTTATTATCACTTACCATTTTTGATGGTTTAGATTGCTGGGTTTTCGGCTTATTTAAATTGCGTTACGCCTGTAGTCGTTGCGTAGTTTAAGGGACGTCGCGTGCCAATTTCGGGCTGTGACAGGAAGGTTGTGATGTACATGAGGGCATGATAGAACTTAACAAATTCTCTCTTTTACAAATAAAATATTAACTTTACACCAAAATCTCGTATCATTCTCAAAACAAAATAATTATCATTTTTAAAATATCTCATATTGTCATTTTCTCTCAAAATGATACACATGAGGATATCAATCTACGAAAACCCAAAATCCATTTACATGATACTATTGTCGTAACTCATAATATCCATATTTAAATTATAAAATAATATTTATAATTTTCAAAATGTTACAACTTCTCCCCAACATTGATCGTTAAAAGTTATGAACCAAGATAAATCAAAACACACATGAATATCGGCGCCGAAATCAAGCCATCAATCAATTGAAGAAGTAGTAATGATAACTATGGGATTAGAAACAACTAATAATTCTTTACTTGAAAGCATAAATATAATAGAATAGCAACATTATAAAAGGATAATAATTCAATATAATAAACAAATATATGGCAAGTCTAATCAATAGGCAATTATTCCTAATATATTTTTAGATTGTTGGATAAAATAGGAAAATAATTGCTAAATAAACATTTAAAATAGAGTATGATTTTATAGAATATTTGTTTGAAAAATATAATCACATAAACAGTATTGAAAATAAAATAAAAGTTAGAAAGTCATGCCTGACGAAGTGAGGCACGCAGATAGCTGCGCTGCCCTAAAAACGTACTGCCACTTCTCGTACGGATTGTACCGACAAAGACGTTCTCAAGATACAATACTTCTCGGTCCGTCTAATTCCTCTATTGAGTACGAATCACGGAAGAAGCTTTGATTTTCCCGAAGTTGACTTCAAGAGTTCCGTTTGCTTTCTTCCTTCTTCAGTCGGTGTGGATGCTTGTGGACCCAAGAACTTGCCATGATCCCAATCAATGCTTAAACATCCTACTCACGCTCACACGTGCGAAGCTTAAAGCAGCTATCATAACCGAGACACTAGCCCTCCGCCAGATTTACGACCCAATGGGTCTGCACTCACCAAAGTGGCCGACCCAAAGGCCTACCGGGTCCATATCCGAACCCGCACTGACTTAATTAGAATCCACTCATTCTAAATATGACAAGAAATCTAATTGATAGTTGACTAATGAAACATTTACCATATTTGAGAAACAAGAAAAATCTCTAATCAATCTCCGAATCCTATCAAAACCCTCTCCGAACAAGTCCTATATAAATCAGGCTTTAAACTCAATCTCGATATGCACTCACTCTTCCTAAAATTCCCTATACCCTTTGAACTTACTAACTTGGATGGATGTTAATCTTACAAAACTATCTTCAAACATCATTTGTTTAGCAAGCCTGCAGAGTCAACGGTCTATCGTCTTTTTCTGTCCTATGATAAATAAATTTTAGTGCATGCAGGTATGCTAAATTTTGTGCACCATCATGCAACATGTATAGCATATACATATGCTACGAATTATTTGAAAAAACTTATCCATAATGAACGAAACTTTGTCATACGATCTGTAGCAAATTTTGGAATGTGGCTAGCTACACATTTTGAATTGTTTTCCGACTTGAATATATAGGTCATACGAGAATGAAGTACGACATGTAGGTAGAATTTTTGATCGTTCAGTTGGCTAGACTCTGTCATTAGCTCTTAAATAGTCGGTATATATTTCTTAAAAAGAAATTTTGACAAGTTTATTAAGAATGTAGATGATTTACTTTTCACTAACCGAAGTTTGCAGGTGTAATTAGCACGATTGAATAACAATTATTGGCCGAGTGCATCGATCTTCCTCCTTTCTTAAAACTATCATTTTATATATATAGTGTGATTACTTGGAGTCCTCGCATATCACAGTATTGTTTGTGTATGATGGAGGTCCTTTTCGGGTCTCCGTCAGATGTTTTCTTCCGTCGATCTCCCGGTGGATCTTGGAGGTGATCTCCTGTTGCGTGTGGGTCTCAATGGGTTTTGAGGAGATTGGTGGTTTTGAGGAGTTTGCGCCGAGTACCTGCAAGGAAGTCCTCGGATGGTTTGGTTCCACCGAGGACCCTCCGACGATCAAGTTAGCACAGAATCCGAGCAGAGTAACGGCTAAGTGGGTGAAAAAAGCTTACTCGACCCCTCTGTGATGGTGGTTTATATAGAGGCGGCAGCATGCAGTAGCAGGCGCGAGAATCTCGCCGGCAGTTACGCTCCCGACGTCACGCCCGCGTAATAAGCGGATCCCCCGTTAATGGGGATCGTGATGGCGTAGAACGTGGGATGTTCCCGGCAGAGAATCCGCGCATGGCGAGATTTGCGGAGCGGCGGTTACGCCTGTGAGTGGTGGGGTTGGTCGGTCGGAGGGACCGAGGAAGATGGCCTCGGCGGGAGAGCTCGGGATCGAGCGGGAAGGCTGAGGCATCTTAGTCCTGTGGTAGCTCGGGGCGAGTTGAGAGGCCAAGGAGGCTAATTTGCAAGGGGCTCTGAGGTGAGCCAGCTTGTGCTTGCAGGTCGGGCACAGAGGTAGCCTGGTCGGCCCCTGTGGGCCCTTTCTTCTGAGTTCTGGGATACGTCATCTGCCACGTGTCCTGATCTGGGAGATCGTCAATATAGAGCATCATCATTAGCCCCCCACTCTTGTCTCGACCAGTTGACGGGTCGGGTCAAGAGTGGATTGCCGGGCCGCCCGGGGTGAGCTCCCTCCTAAGATTTCGTCGGGACGCGTTCTCGGGCTGTCAGCTGTCTTTTCTGCCAGCGAATCAGGGGGAGATCTCTGCATTTAAGGAAGGTGCACCGGTTCGTGCATCCTGTCACTGAAGTGACGGTCCGCATGTCAAGCGTCGGTTGGACGACGCGACATGTGCAGACCTGCGGCGTCTGATGGGATGCGGCCCAGTGTGGGAACGACAAGTGGAGCGATCAGAGCCGTTGGATGCGAGGAGGCGCTTTGGTGGGAGATGAAGAGCGCTGTTGGATGAGGGCGATTGCAGTGATAAATAGGGTTGGGGCCTGCTCCAGAGCCTCTACTCCTTCATATTTTTCTTCTTTCTAGGTCTTGGCTGCTCGGCGCTCTTTCTCTTTTGGGTTGGATACATGGTTCGTTCCCACTCTTTGGGTTTCTCGTTCCGGAAGGAGGCCAGCGGTGCGGCCGTGCCCCCGGCTGGCTCGTGCCCTGCGCCGAACATTCCGCCGGCGGCAGGGCCGTCCACTTCGCTGAGGGCTCCTGGTGATTGTTTCGGCGGTGGCCAGAGACGTCCATGGTCATCCGAGCCCCAGACGAGGGATGCAGGGGAGGGTGAGGACGGGGTCCCCCTTAAGAGGAAAAGGACAATCTCTCGTGCGCCGCCATCGAGGGTACCTGAGGGGATTCCCGTGCAGGAGGGGGATGCCGTCTTCATGTCCCCATTTGGACTTTCCGTCGCTGCCGGCCTGCTCGCCGGAATGGAAGAGTCGGCCGGGGGGAGGCTTCTGCATGGTACCCTGAGGGTCCAGATGGAGGCCATAGCCCAAGGGGCGGTCCAGGTATGAACTCCTCCACGCGTTGTTTTTTTTTCAAAGCTTTTTTTTACCTACCTTTCTTTGGCTTGAGCGTCTCCATGTTTCTCATCCGTTTCTCGTCAGGTCCTTCAACACTGCGCCCTCGTTACTCGTATGGAGGCCAAGGGGGCGTTCCATGCACCGAGGCCGGTGGAAGCGTTTCCTTCAGAGGTCGAGGTCTTGCGACGTGACCTGCGTCTGGAGAAGGCGAGGGCCGATGTCCTGGCAGCCCGAGCGGAGGTTGCGGAGTTCTCCATCTCAGCGAACCGGGGTGCCTATCGTCGCCTGAGTGCATCCAACCGAGTTGCTGAGGCGAGGCTGGCGGATCCGGCCGATCGTTTCGCGGCCATGGAGAAGGAGAGAGACTCCAGCAGGGGGATGCCGAGGCGACTCTTCGGGCGGCCGGGATTGCCGAGATTCGGGCTAGGAAGGCTGTGGCCGATTACAAGGTGTCAGAGCAGTTTCACACCGAGCTTGGCGAGCATTCCGCCGTCGCGTAGAATAAGGCTCTAGATGCCGTGAAGGACCAGCTTCCTGAGTTCTCCGATGGCAAGCTCCGTGCTCGGGTCTTACTCCTAGTGCCAAAGCCTCTGGCAGACAGCGAGGAGGGAAGCGAGGAGTATCCCTGGTGGCAAAGCCTCCGGTGGTGAAGCCCCTGGCAGACTGCGATGACAGTGATGAGGGAAGCGAGGCGCAGGAGGGGGTTTGTGACTTAGGCCCTTTTGATATTTCCCCGTCCCTCTTTTGTAAGCGTCCGGAACTTTGTAAGGCTTGGGATCCCCCAATACCCCTGTAAAAACATTTTGCTTGTGCGAGTAAAACTCTTGCCGTTTCATTGCTTTGCACTTTATCTTCTGTTTGTGAAGAATGCTCGTAAAATATCCTTGCTTGCACTGTTTGGGCTTCTATGTCAGGTCGTCTATCTGTCTAGCGATCGTCCGTCGAGTTGATTTCGATCACTTGCCAAGGGTGCCAAGCGCTGATGAGAAGGAGGCATCTCCATGGCCCCGAAGTCGAGGGGGGATCACTCAGACTTGGATAGACCTGACGTCTCTTGCTGGGGATTTGGATCCGCTGCATGTGACGGGCAGAGGGATGTCCGCCGTAGTTTTGCCGAGCATAAAGGGGCTCAGTGGCCTCGTTATGAGGGTTACAAACCCGCAGCGTCTGTTGGGCAGGAGGATGCCTGCTTGGGATGACCGAGCAGGGAAGCTGCTCGGTTGTTCTTGGCGAGGGCTTTGATCCCTGTCGGTTGTGGTAGGAAGCTACCAACAGGGGATTGCTGAGCAAGGGTCGGGCTCGACTGTAAGTCTACGCTAGCGCCCCGGCAGTCTACAGACGCCAAATACGGAACAAAAACTTTATAACTGGTGCTATCGTATACTTTAACCCGGATCTGCCATTATTGCTAAACTAACAAACTGTAAAGAGTGTAGAAAGGTTATACCGAACGATCCGAGTCCTTCGTTCTTTAACCATCATCCCACGCTCCGTTGCGGCTGCTCCGATCTCGTCGATCTCCGATCTCCTCGTCGAGGTGGCACCACGTCGACGATTCTTTAAACGGGCTCCCGCCTCTGACTTGAGGCAACTCGGTCGTCAAGTTGCTAAAAGAGACGACCAAGAATGATGTAGAGAATGAGTAGATGACTTTGTCTCACTTCGTCCAAGTCCGTGGACGATCGGTTAATGAAGTTGCCGAGGGAATCGAGTGATGGAATGAAATGAGGTAATGAAATTTCCATGGACCCAAATACTATCATAATCTTTTTCTACAAATGAAACATCAAGTGAGTGAGGAGAGAGAGGGCCGGCCACTTTATAGGATGGAGGAGGGTGAGTGTAGGAGCAAGTGGTGACCACAACCCAAAGCATATCATGAAGAAAGATCTTAACCAGAACAAAAAGCATTAAGGTTAAAGCATGAGTCATAAAACCTAGTCACCATTTAATAAATGCAAAGATGAGTCATGAACCTAGTCACCATCCTAGTCATCACTTCTATAAACTTCTAGAACACTGACTCACCTCATCCAAGAAAAAATAAACCCGTCTTTAACCGAATGTTAAAAGACGGCTGATAGAAAACTGAAAACTGGCAACTTCCAAAAGTGATCCTGAAATGACATTCAGGATAACCCCGAAACTGTATAAATATACCCGCATTTGTATTACGACCGAATACAAATGCAACTGAGACAATGATATTATACCTACTCAATATAATACTCGGATCCGGATTAAACCAAAGCCGACCAGTATTATCTGCCCGAAAAATAACACATGCGTAAACGCGCGTGCATTTTCTGAACCCTGCCATAAAACCATACGGCCTCTACAACGTTTCGCCCGAATTTAGGAAACTGTCTGTGGGGGACTCTAATGACTCGTCAGTACCCTGGCAGTGGGTTTAACCACAAACCGTCAGTGGCACTAGCAATGCGTAACGGCTGCCCATGGACTGACCTCAAGGGAGGCTGATGAGCGAACTCATCCAGAAACCCTACTGAGCCTAACAGTGACAATGTATATACAGTCCGGTCCGTTCGTCTATGAGTATCGCATATCTGCCTGGGGGGCTAGTAACGTCAGACCCCCAATAGCAGTATAAGTCGTGTCGGAGTGTAGCCCAATAACACCCTGAGATACTACTGGAGTACCTACCAGTAAATCTCCTGCCATGGCCATGGACTTTGTGTAATGGCTCTCCTAGACACAGCACGATCTCGCCCCCAATACCGGGAGAGACGAATCCCCTGCCGATCCGCTCACGTACCTCCATATGGCTCGGGACTGTACCCAAAAGCTACCTGTTTGCACGACTCCTTTGAGCCGTGGTAGGGTAGAAATCAAAGCATAGTGGGAACTCACACGAGACAAATGACGACCTCAGGTCGATGAACTAACCTGTACATATGTCACCAGGGAACTGCTATCTGACGATATGTATAATACCAACTAGCAGGTTCCCGGCGAGTCCTGTCCGGTGTACTCATAACCCAATGAGCACCTGTATACATCTTAGGTGATCCAACTAACACCAGTGGCTTGTGAGACCGGCCACCACCCCTCTACGGGGTCTCGACTGTACACACTAGTCTACTCCGGAGTATCGATGCCCTGTCTCGAAACTCCCACGACTAGGGACCACAATTAAGGATATGCGTATAAACTACCCAACTCTCACGTATATGATCGCCATCATACTGTTGGTAGTAAAGCAAGATCCTAAGGGCTCTATCAAAGTGTAACAAGTAATCAGTCACCTGATCATGTACACGACTGATAAAGGCAAACCAGATAGCATACTATCATTTCGAGTAAGCCTGTCCTACTGGTATAGGTCCTCCGCAATCATTGCAATCACGTACCTGTGATCCAATAATTGACTATGAGGGCACTATCTCCAACAATCTCCCACTTGCACTCAAGGCTAATTATTGCGATGTCGACTACTCACAGCCCGTGTGAAACCGAACATCCAACTCCTCTACTAATCAGTATCACAAAGCCCGTTTGTAAAACTATTGTGTTCGAGAAATAGCCTCAGTGAGTGGATCCGCCTAGAAGTTTCTTTCTATATCTCTCTTAATCTCAAATTCGCGGAGAAAGCCATCTCCCGAATCGAGTAACACCTGTCTTAGAATATGTCTGGATGTCTGATGGGACCTAGTTCATAAATGAACTCCAAATCCAAACTTCTTAGACAGTATCGATCACTGAACCTAATCAGTATCCGGCACCATGCCACCCACAGTATCCTCTTGAACCACCTGTCCATAATACTGTCCCTCTTCGTCAGAGGGAAAACTATAACTCTGACAATCACTCTATCAACCATGTCACCTTTGAAGCTTGGAATGATAACCGTCTCCCGAAGGAGGCTGCCATCATCAAATCCGTAGAACATGTACTTATGTTCTAAAACTGCTTCCTTATATTTCTCCAGGATTGGATTAATACAAACTTATTGCATCTAGTGCAAAAACAACATCTGGTGTGGTACTTGACATCTCATGATTGACTCAATTGCCTAAACAAGTGATCTGCCAATCATGCACATCCCTCTCCCCTTTAGTCTATGACACCTTTAGAGAGGGTGACTCCATCACCTGCAGGTACACCACCATGCTAGGAGTCAACTATTCCAAAAACCATTAGAATATCTGTCAAAGTACCCACATTGGGAAACTACCCAAATCTAGATCTAAACCATAGATCCAGAAACCAGAATGTCAAATATTATATCCATATCCTGTCTGGAGAAACAACTGTGTGACGACCACAGTACAACCGATCGTAGTATAGGAATTTTACTTCCTACTTTGTGTATGTCATCCAGATACCATGACATCACACCCTACTACCTTCTTAACAGATCCATCCCCTATTCTGATTGAAGTCAAACCCATGACTGTCACATCAAAACTAGATGATCTTTCTCCGCTATAACTGCTCAAGTCTATAAATAGACATAAGCTACTTGCCCACTATGCTTCTGCTGCTCCCACTGACTACGACAACCCTCCTACCGGGTCTCACAACCTGGAACAACAGTAGTGTCAAGTCTGGATAGATAAGGACCTCCCTGTCACCGTCCTTGAGGCTACCGAAGTACCTCTCGGGTGTCTGAGGTTACCCACCATATCTGCGGAGTGGCTATTGGAATGTCAAACCTGATTGAATATATAGGTCCTATTAAATTTTCCGTAATCGTTCGCGGTTCTGGAATCACTTCCAGTTCTACCATACTCCCACTACTGTTTTCTGAAAAAGATCCATTTTACTAAAACTGTGGCGAGTCAAGAACAATATCACTATTGATCTTCCAAATGGTAGAATATCAACCCTCGTCATAGCCAGGGTCAACCCACAAACAGCCATTACAGAAATGTGCCCTGAGTTATCCAGAGTCTGGTTTTAAGCATAAGCTGGACAACTCCCCGTACCTTAATATCTTTTAAGGTACGATCCATTCTATATCCAATACAGAAACTTTGGCACTTATTTAATTGGAACCATATTCAAACCATGCAGCTGTCTCCAGTGCATATCAACTTAATGGAAAGAGGCTAATCAGCATTACTCAACTTAGGAATCCATCCAATTATGAGCAACCTGAAAAAGAAAACACGTTTCTCAAAACCATCACTATCATCTGAATACCAATCACATGAATCTACATCTTCGATCTCTTTGAAGAATCCCGATACTTGTGACACCCGGTTCTTTACTTTATTCTTATACCCACAACTTCTCAAAACTTAGACCTTGTATTTCTACGAAACACTTGTCTAAATACTAGAGAAGTTATAAGTAAACAGAACATAGTACGAGGACCTACCCCTTTATCCTGATGGACACTTGGACAACATACAATACTCTGTATAAGTCCGCTGAGTTAAACAACTCAAAACCTGTGCGTCGTAGGTTGAAAACTGTACCCTGGCGATTTCCTCAAATATCACCAATTACAACGAATTCCGATATAATGAGGATAATCACCTAATTCCCAATAACTTACTCCCACTCATCATCTGTAAAACCATACAGAGATGAGAATGAAACCTGGTAAATACATACCCTTGGAGTAAGTGTCTAATCGGGAAAACAGTTTTTCTTTAACAATGCACTGAAACATGAAAATGTTTCGCAGGGGTATCCTGGTATTCATAGTAATGCCTCTTCCATAATCCAATTCATGACTTCAACCGTATATTTTATTGCCGTCTCTCCAAATCCCTTTATTTGTCTTTAGTCGTTACCTTCTGTACACCATCGTTAGGCTAAATGGTTTTCTTCCTTCCCTACCGTTCGGCACCAGCCTATGGTTTGGAAGAAGACTATCCAGTAAGCATAATAGGTGTACCCTCCTAAACCAAGGAGTACTCGTATCTTGAGAGAAGGTGATGATAAAAGACAACTGAATAATACCTTATTCTTTTAAAGGTGAAATTGGAGTGGCGATGAAGTACGCGGTTTGGTCGTGAATGATAACAGTCGCAATTTACTTTGCCCTCTTTCTAATCCCTTTATTTTGTCTTTACATATTACCTTCTGCACACCCTACTTAGGCTAATTGGTTTTCTTCATTCCCTACCTTCCGGCACCAGCCTATGGTTTGGAATAAGACTATCCAATAAGCGTAATAGGTGTACTCTCCTAAACCAAGGAGCTCTTGCAACCTGAGAGAAGGTGATAATAAAAGACAACTGAATAAACCAATTCTATTTCTCCTGAACCTGGATCCATCCTCGAAGAAGTCCCTTCGAGTTCGTATATAACCATACGATGGATCTATCCAATGGAAGTGGATATCCGTAGTAATACGGGTGTTCTGAGAAATTCAAAGGGTAAAAGAAGGAGTGGCAATGACTTATGCAACATAGACAATCCAAAAGCCAGTATTTTAAGAAGGTTCGGTCAACTTGGTCACTGAGTCATAGTCTAGGGTCGGTCAAAGGTCGCTGCCAAAGAGAGAGAGAAAAGAAACACTCTGCGTGCACTCTAACCTAGATCAGAATGGTTATCACTTTATCTAATCCGGAAACCTCCCACTGTCCTGTCAAATTCTCCTCCAAACCTAAAGAAGAATCAATCGGGATCACCCGAAGAGTAAACCAACTCATCAGTGGGAATCAGGATCCAACTCTCATCGCATGATAACGTGATGGAATGCATCCACGTTACTCATACTCCAGATGGTATGCGCATACTTGGCAAGTTTCAGTTTCTTTAGAAACTCCCGATATGATTTATGCCCCATGCTCTTATGACCTTGGCGTATGTCAACAAATCATAAGTCACATGTCAGGTTCTGCCCGTCATTATCTTGTTAATTTGAACCACCCGTACATACCCTTGACGTATGCCAACAAGGTAATACGACTGTCCCAAACCAACTCATCTATCTATGCAACAAATGAATACCTAGCAGCTACCAAACACTATGCCTTCACGTATGCCAACAAACATAGCTTGAATACTACTGACCATCCATAAGAAACGACGGAGGGCTACGGCTGGTTTTTGGCGAAAAACCTTTAACGTAATGAACTTGATCTCGTTGAAGGAACCTGATAGCTTTTTATAAAATATAGTGGTGAAAACCTTTGCTAAAGAGGTCACTCCCGGTGAAGGGATCTCGGCTCTTTCCTCGTGGAATGAGGTGCAGGATATTCCACTGAATACCGCGATGCAAAGCAACATGTAATCGACTATAGTGAAGTTATTACCCTGACGCAAACTTCTGCCCAAGGGGTCAGTCCCGGTGAAGGGATATCGGCCCTTGCCCCGTCGAATGAGGTGCAGGATATTCCACTGAATACCGCTATGCATAACAAAAGGAAACGTCTTTGCAATAACACTTTTTAAATTTGTTTCAACAACATCCAAACAGGTTTGTTTTACTTTGCATTGATCAGAATCAACGCAGTCCCATCATTTAATCACACCAGAAAAGAACGAAAATAAAATGTACGTATATGCCATCCGCATTCGTCACTGGGTCCCGTCATCACCCGTTAGGTTACTTATCTAACGACAGAGCGGGGACTGGACTAGCGCGGGTGTAAAACATATACAACATCTAATAGTATATAAACCAATATACAATAATCGCTCCAGGCGTGATAATATGCAACATTACAGAAAAGTAATAAGCATCACAGAACAATACAGATAATCTGGGATCCCCGGGTTTCACAGAGCCGCTGCTGAAACCCGACGTTCCCCTGTCGTGTGGATAGCCTGTGCAATGAAACCTAGACCCCTACGGGTCCGGCAAGTTACCCGCCAAAACCTGAAGCGAGGCAGCCCCCTACAGCATAGTGAATGGACCACCCAGCACTTCACGGAATCTGGTAATCTTGGGCACCCCTCCTTGGGTCAACCTGTACCCCCTACGAGTGCGGCGAATAGTCTGCCAATTCTAGAGTGGGGCCCCTCTGCCTCTCAAAGCCATGAGATGCGGACCCGTTGCTTCTCAGAACCCGGCTATCCGTGCACTCCGTCTCGGGGCAAAACCTAGTACAGTAATGAAAAATAGTACAATAGGTACATCGACCGCAACCTGGTCGTGCCCCAAAAGAATATTATACAACAGGCAGTGACGGCAGTCCACATGTTAGACACTCGCCCCGCAATATCAAATGTACAAATAAACTCAAACTGTACTACCATTTCACACTGCTATCCACCACGACAAATCCGCAACATCACAGCACAACACAGAACATCAACGCGAATGTCACGTTCGCAAGCCCGTCTAAAAGAACTATAGCAATCAGACGCGGTTTACCGATCAAATGACATTCCCGGTCGGAGATATAATGTAAGCACTGTAAACTAACGTGTTTAAATTTCGATCGACCAAATATCAAGAAGTGGGCCCCACGACTTACTGGTGAACAGTAACAAAACCTGGGCCCAAACGATATATACCAAAAACCCCAAAATCCAACAGAGAACCCACTGTACAAATTTGGGAGCATGAGCTCACCAAGTTGCCGCGGATGCGCGGTCAAACCATGGGTTTGGCCGCGTTTCCGCGGCGGTTTGGTGGAGTCACGTGCCCAAATTTTGTCGTGGTTCTTAGAAAAGTCTGCACAGTTTTCTGAGACATGTATAAAAATTTTTGGAGATCATTTTAAAACAACAGAAACTGTGAAGTTGGAATTTTGTAGTTTTCGATTTCCGGTTCGATCGATATTTTAAACGCGTTAGCACAAGTTAGCATAACAAAATGGTTAGGCTCTGATACCACTGTAAGTCTACGCTAGCGCCCCGGCAGTCTACAGACGCCAAATGCGGAACAAAAACTTTATAACTGGCGCTATCGTATACTTTAACCCGGATCTGCCATTATTGCTAAACTAACAAACTGTAAAGAGTGTAGAAAGGTTATACCGAACGATCCGAGTCCTTCATTCTTTAACCATCATCCCACGCTCCGTTGCGGCTGCTCCGATCTCGTCGATCTCTGATCTCCTCGTCGAGGTGGCACCACGTCGACGATTCTTTAAACGGGCTCCCGCCTCTGACTTGAGGCAACTCGGTCGTCAAGTTTGCTAAAAGAGACGACCAAGAATGATGTAGAGAATGAGTAGATGACTTTGTCTCACTAGATCTAAAACCATAGATCCAGAAACCAGAATGTCAAATGCGGGTTTATTGTAAAAAGTTTACCAATTTGGGTTCCTCACATTTTATAACATTTAATTAATAATTTATTATTATTTATTATGGCTTGCACGCACGTGTGCACGTTAATGTGAGGGTTTGTTTGTGCTAATCTAGATTAGTGACCTTGACCACTTAACCCTAATCCTAATCTTTTGCTTTAACTTAATCCTTGCCCTGATTAAAGCTTTAGATGTTTGTATGAGATATTTCTTTTGGCTTTTGGATTTGGGAGGAGGTGGCATTGGTGACTCACTTAAGAGCATGGCTTGCTTTAATGGTGAGTTATTGCAAGGTGCACTCACCTCTTACACTCACCCCTCTCTCTCTTTTCTTCACACCTCACTCATTTCTCTCTCACTTATTCTCTTATCATTTCCTTCTCATTCCCTCAACCCTCAACTGAACACTTATCATCCTGTAACATTTCAGAAAAATAAAATATTATTTTTGGGAATTTTTATAATTAAATAATAAATATATTGAATATTTTAATAATGCGGTATAATTAAATACCGAAAAATTTGGAAAAATTATGGAAATTACTAAATAGAGGGTGTTTTATTTGATTTAAGCAAATTATGAAATTTTATAATTGATTATACACTATTTTAATGCTAATCGCGATTAAATATCGCTAATTGCGCATTAAGCTAGTTTTGTGCACATGACATGCACTGCGCCATATTTTACACTTGTGTTACATTTTGTAACCATGGTTTCATTTGGGATTTATTGTGTTTAGTTTAAATGTCTAATGAAAAGAAAACAAAAGAAAAGAAAAGAAAAAGAAAATGGATTAGAATAGTGAGAGGTATGGGCAAGAGAGAGAAGGAGAGGGGTTCCATTGACCTTTGGCATTCTCTTTCACTTCATTTCTCTCATCATCTCTCTCCCCTCACTCCCATGGCTGCTGCCCCCATCTCCCTCCTCCTCTACAACCCTCAAATCACCCTCAAAACAACATAAAAAGTCCATCCTCACTTCACAAAAAACATGCACAAGACCATTTCAATCACTTTGGACCAAGAAAAATCCAATTTTGAAGACTTGGGGCAACTTAAGAAAATTCTTGAGTTGCCAAATGAGGTAATTTCTGCACCCTTAGTATTGTATTTCGATTACCTTAGCAACCATACAAGATTAAAGGTGTTTTATATCGGTTTAGTGAACATTGAAATTTCCAAGTTAGGGTTTAGAGGAATTCTTGAGTTGTGGTGTGTAATTGAGCTTGGTATAGGCCACACAACCCTCTAGTGCTAGAATTCAGACCCAAACCTGAAACCTGGAACCAAATACAAACTTAGAATTTAAATTGTGTCGGTTTGTGAAAATTTGGTGTGTGCAGGGAAATCTGGAGTGAACCGAAGCCAATACTAGGAAAGCAAACAATACCACAAGCCTAGATGGACCACTAGGGGGCCGCCCTACAAATACGAACCTGTAACGCCTTGAAAAGTCATTTTGGTGTTTTCCTGAAAATCGGTGAAAATTCGGTATTTTTCCGAAAACCGTCTTTCTCGTTATTTTGCAGTTTAGGACTAATTATACCTAAAATGGATAGGTAATTGCTTGTTTTTAGTAGCTAATGAGTTACTTATGAAATTTTGGTCATTTAAAAATTTTTCCCTATTTTTCAATTTTTTAATATTATTTTAAGCCGGTAAGAAAATACATTAAATTAGCGATAAATACAAATTTTTCTGGGCTAATTTTAATCTTTGAAAGTATGTTAATTAAAATCTAGTTGTAACATAAATTTTTAGTATTTTATTTTTATTTTTAACTAATTTTTATTATAGGAAACGAAATTTATTGAATTTAAGCTTAAACTTGCAATTTTTGACTTGTAGGGGGTCTTTTTGCATAAAATTTCTTTTGTAAAACCCCTCTCTCTCTTCCCTCAGCCCTAGGCCAGCCCCACCATCATCAGGTCCAGAAAAAAAATGCCATGCTCTTTGACTTTATTCTGGTGTGGAAATGAGGGTATTTTTAAAGGTTTTTGAATTGTTAATTAGGTATGGTCTTTTGTGGGTTGGTAGGAGTTGACCAAGACTTTTCCCACACACCCTAGACCATCCCCTTCCCTTGTTCTGGCCAAAATTCTAGCAGCCCCCTTCATCTCCTTGATCTTTTCATTTTTCTTCAAAAAATTCATTAAGTGGCTTCATATTAGGCTAATCTATGTTAAAGTTGTGTGAAATTTTCATTAAGGTTGCTAATTATGAAAATCAAGAAAGGTTTTGTTTATTGAAATTAGGATTTTAAGCATAGTTAATGGTTTAAAATTAGTGTAATGGCTAGCTAGTGGGTTAGTTTGGATTGTTGTGTTGGATTGTGTTAATGTTCTCGCTAATTGTCTATGTTTGCACCAATTTTGCAAACTTCTAGCTTACTAGGTTTTTATTATATTATTGTGGCGATTTAATTGCGATATCTAGAGTATTTTTTTGGCTTATCCTATGACATTTAGGATGCGTGAGTGCGGATTTTTGAGTAATCGGGTTTTAGTTTTGCCGGACGACCAAATCGGCGATTTTTGCAGTTTTTGCGATTTTCGCGTGTGTTCCGCGCACTTTGTGCACGTTGTACATAGCTTGTGAACGTTAGTAGTTTCGTTTGGGTTTTGCGTCGTTCTTGATATGTAACCTTATGTTTGGTATTGATGTAAATTCCAGGTTCGGTCGCCCAGACGTCAGACGCGGCACGGAAGGGAAAAGCGGTGATTGGACGTGACTAGCTAGGGATTCCGGTGAGTAGATGTAACATCTACGGGGGACTATCGTTGGATGGCGCAAGCCGCCCGATAGTTTTAGTAACTTAAAAGATTCTTAGTGATGTTAGTAATTAGGGGTGAAATACTTATATGATTATTTGCTGCATCCATGCATTATATTGACATACATATGCGAACCCATTTTATAGGACACCTGCACCATTGCCAGGGTTTTTATATGCAGCACGAGCACTATTCATGCTTACACACACGCCCTGGTAATTGCCATGCCACCACACTAGATAACCTATAATTTGAAACCTTTTACTAATTGATGCTTAAACCTGTGCTATTGCCTTTAATTCTTTAAAATGAAATCGTAGGATTGCCATTCATGTGCATGTACCTCATCATATTATTTGTTCATACCTAGTCTATTAATCATACATCGTAACTTAATTATTGATATCATATCCATTCATCACCATTGATATATGCACTTATGAGGATTTCTTGAGATTTTATGATATTTCTGGATTTCGGGGGAAAGCCGCAAAATTTCTAAACTTATTATGTTTTTAAAATATGTAATTGCGGTTTTCTAGTGATGTAAAGTGTCGTCCACCATGAGTTTGCTGTGGTTTTCGAGATCCGTGTCGAGGAGTGGAGGAACCGTCACGGGTACATGGTTGGCCCGGTATGGTACCCCGGGGCAAGATGAATGTGGTGTTGACGTTGAGCCTGGCAGGGGACGGATTACCTACCGGTGACTGTTTGGCACGGCGGATATCCAGAGGATACCGACCGTGGCCGCGAGATGATGAGATTTTGATATTGAGCTGGGTCAGCCGGATGGCTGAGGCCAGAGATACTATGACATGGATATATGAGATTTGAGATAGTTTTGAGGTGTCGTTGCTGGACACAGGTTCTTGTTGATTCTATTGGTATTGTGCTGGTATTTCAAAAGACATTCTTAAAAGGAAAAACATGATTTCTTATACTTACACATTCAGATCACGAGTTGATTCGCATTGCATTCATACCTGCTAGTGTATCCATATTGCATACATACTTGCCATTATGTTCTGCCTTACCTGTATTTAGATGCTAGGATGCTTGTGTGCATGCATTCGATAGCCTGTGTAGATGTTATTTATTACTCACGAGTTGGCAACTCACCCCCGTTGTGCCATAGCCTTTTGCAGGTCCGCTCCGTCAGTACAGTAGCGGCGGGTGCGCTTGCTTCTTTTGCCTCTTTTGCCTGGACTCGAGGTTTTGCTCTTAGGTGGGTTATATGATTATTTTTGCACCACCTTGTATATTCTTTGTATCTAGTGTACTCCGTCTACTGTATCTACCAGTATTATTGTATATTGACCTAGAGATGAGACTGTGAGGTTTGTGGACTTTTATGCTGTATTTTGGGGTCGAGCTCACTTGAGTCGACATGATGTTTTTCTTATGCTTCATTATGATTATTTCGCATGTTGTTGCTTTATATTGTGTGGGATTTGTGACCGCCTTGTGGCGAAGAGCTATCTCCCGCTTGGGGATGCCTTATTTGTTGGATTCATATATATTCTTGTTGTACCCATTTTGGGGGCCAGTATTTACAAAGGAGACTCTGCCGAAATTTTCGGAAAAATTTATATTGTTTTTTAAAAAAGGTTTTATATGACTTATTTGATAAACTCGCTTTCAATTGATTGGGTTTTCTTCACTCCTTTGCTTATTTGGTTTTGGTTTCTGGGCTTTGGCTTACTTATTTTACGGACGTCTTGAGACGTTTCGTAACCTAAGTGCCAGTCACGTTCCGTACCCTGCGGGTCGTGACAAAGTTGGTATCAGAGCGATAGGTTTTACCTTTTTGAGTGTAGGATGACCCTTGGTAGATGGAGTAAGTGACTTAAGTAGGGTAACGTAGCGTGTGTATGTCCGCGGCATACTTGCGATACGGTACTCCGCCTAAGTGACTTTAGGATACTTGCTTGAAATCCCTTCTTCAATTCCGTGTATCCTATGATTCTTTTGCATTGTTCTTATTATCCTTTTTCTGTACCAGCCGCTATGCCGCCGAAGGCTACGAGGGCACAGAGGGCTGCCGCCCGAGATGAGATTCGAGCTGGCTCGTCCGAGACTAGGACTGAGCAGGGTGGTATGCCTACGCCGCAGGGACAGACCGATCCACCTTCCCCAGGCCGTATGGATAGGCTCGAGACTGGTATGGAGGAGTTGCGACAGATGATGGGGGGCATGCAGGAGCTACGTCAGATGGTAGGATCCCTAGTTGCAGCCAGTCGTACACCGAGGCCGGATGACGTACCTACTATATCACAGACGACCATGATACCTGCTCCTACTACTACCACCGTGTCCATTCCGGTTTCGCTACAGGATTTCATGAGGCTGAGACCTCCAGTATTCACCGGCACCGAGGCAGCGGAGGACCCACAGACGTTCCTTGACAGTTTAGCCAGGATCTGCCGTTCGCTGAGATGTTCGGATGATCGATGGGTAGAGCTTGCGAGTTTCCGACTAGAGGGTCTTGCGCAGACATGGTGGGAGTCAGTCTTGAGAGGTCGAGCTGCAGGTCTACCGCCTATGACGTGGGCCGAGTTTACAGCGGTCTTTCTAGCTCGTTTCCTCCCAGAGAGCGTTCGTGACGCCAGAGCTCGTAGTTTCGAGGCCTTAGTCAAGACACCTGGGATGACGGTGTCTGAGTATGACATCCAGTTTACACAGTTATCCCGATATGCTCAGTATTTGGTGGATACCGAAGAGAAGATGGTGAAGAGGTTTGTACAGGGACTTGATGCCCAGCTATATCTTGCTATTGGCGCCCAGCACTACGACACTTATTCAGCTGCTATGGATACGACATTACGGATGGAGGCACGCATATCACAGACTTCGGCCGTTTCTGGGCCGAAGAGGATTCGCACCGATGTACCGTCTCAGAGGCAGCGTGCCAGATTCTTCCCGAGAGATAGGCCTGGCAGAGGATTTGGACGGGGACAGTTATATGGTTCTTATCCCCAGGGACAGCAGCCGTCGCCAGGGTGTTTTGGGTGCGGGAGTCTGCACCATCTTGTCAGAGACTGTCCGGCGAGACGACAGGGAGCAGCGACAGTTCCGCATGTGACCCTACCACCATCACCACCCCCTCCTCAGAGAGCCCTACTTCCTACCACCGGCGATGCTCCACGCCAGTTAGGTGCACCCAGAAGCCGTGGACGCGGCGGTCCTGTTCAGAGAGGACGAGGAGGCAGAGGCCGAGGTCGAGGTCAGCCCGCTATCGGTAGAGGACAGGCCCGAGTATTTGCTTTGACACCGCAGGATGCGCAGGCATCCAATGCCATTGTGACAGGTACCTTGCCAGTTTGTTCTTTCGACGCACGTGTATTATTTGACCCAGGTTCCACACATTCGTACGTCTCTACACACTTTGCACCGATGTTGGGCCGTGAGTCGTCGTCGTTAGATCATCCGCTTGTTGTTGTTACTCCGGTAGGCGAGTCGTTTGTCGCTCGTTTTGTATTTCGTTTGTGTTCCGTTCGTATCGGGGAGAGGGATTCATCAGTTGATTTGATTCTCCTTGATATGTTGGACTTTGATGTGCTTTTGGGCATGGATTGGCTAGCCACTTATTATGCTTCGGTGGACTGCCGTGAGAAGGCAGTCATATTTAGCTTTCCGGGAGAGCCAGTCCTTGTTATTCAGGGAGACCGCGGCGTCACCCTTCCCAGCTTGATTTCTTCTCTTCGCGCTGGTCAGCTCTTGCGGAAGGGATGTCAGGGATTCTTAGCGTTTATTTGTGATACTCGAGCCGTAGAGGTTCCGTTGGACCGGGTCCCGGTTGTTTGTGAGTTCCCTGATGTTTTCCCTGATGAGCTACCTGGGCTACCACCTGAGCGCGACATTGAGTTCTGCATCGATTTGATTCCCGGCTCGGGGCCTATCTCTATACCGCCTTATGAGATGGCCCCGGCAGAGCTTCGAGAGCTGAAGGATCAGTTGCAGGATTTGTTAGATAAGGGGCTTATTCGACCTAGTGTTTCTCCGTGGGGTGCTCCGGTCCTGTTTGTCAAGAAGAAGGATGGAAGTTTGCGCTTATGTATCGACTACCGCCAGCTGAACAAAGTTACCGTTCGGAACAGATATCTGTTGCCACGCTTTGATGATTTGTTCGACCAGCTTCAGGGTGCGGGATATTTTTCGAGGATCGACTTGCGATCAGGATATCATCAGCTGCGAGTTCGACAGGAGGATATACCGAGGACAGCTTTCCGCACGCTCTACGGCCACTACGAGTTTTTGGTGATGTCGTTCGGACTCACCAACGCCCCAGCAGCATTCATGGATTTGATGAACCGTACATTCAGGCCGTATCTTGACTTGTTCATCATCATGTTTATCGACGATATCTTGGTGTACTCCCGGAGCAGAGAGGAGCACGAGCAGCACTTGCGGTTTACGTTACAGACTCTGAGGGAGCACCAGCTGTTCGCAAAGTTCTCCAAGTGTGCATTCTGGCTGGACAGCGTCGGATTCTTGGGTCACGTGGTTACGAGAGACGGCATTTGTGTGGACCCGAAGAAGATTGAGGCTGTTCAGACGTGGCCCCGACCTACATCGGTTACTGAGATCCGTAGTTTTCTAGGCCTGGCGGGCTACTACAGGCGTTTTGTTCAGGACTTCTCCCGTATAGCTGCACCGTTGACCGGTTTGACCCGGAAGGGAGTTCCTTTCGTCTGGACGGAGGAGGGCGAGTGCAGTTTTCAGCAACTACGGACTCGTTTGACTACGGCGCCGGTATTATCTTTGCCTTTGGGATCAGGCGGATTTGTGTTCTACTGTGATGCTTCGCGAGTGGGATTAGGATGCGTGTTGATGCAGCATGGCCGGGTGATCGCATATGCTTCTCCGCAGCTGAAAAAGCATGAACAGAACTACCCCACTTATGATTTGGAGATGGCTGCAGTAGTCTTTGCACTGAAGATTTGGCGACATTACCTATACGGAGAGTCGTGTCAGATATTCACCGATCACAAGAGCTTAAAGTACATATTTCAGCAGCGAGACCTGAACCTCAGACAGCGTCGTTGGATGGAGTTGGTGAAAGACTACGACTGCGAGATCTTATATCACCCCGGCAAGGCGAATGTAGTGGCAGATGCGTTGAGTAGGAGGCCCGGGGGTAGTCTATCCTTTTTGCGCGCAGTGCAGAGGCAGTCGTCAGCAGATTGGCAGATGTTATACGACAGTCGAGTTGAGTTCGAGTTCACTCAGACAGGGGGACAGCTCGCGCATGTTCGTGCACGCCCACAGTTGCTTGACCGTATATATGAGGCACAGTGCAGTGACGACCGTTGCTCAGAGATCATGGCACAGATGGGACATGGCAGATTTTTCGAGTTCGTGATTGACGATCAGGGGATTTTACGTTATGGATCTAGACTGTGCGTACCAGATGCTGATGGATTGCGGCGCGACATTCTTGAGGTGGCACACCGATCAGTGTATAGTGTCCACCCCGGTTCCACCAAGATGTACCACGATATGAGAGAGACCTACTGGTGGGACGGGATGAAGAGGGACATTGCGGAGTTTGTATCGAGATGCCTGACTTGCCAGCAAGTCAAGGCCGAGCACCAGAGGCCCGCAGGAGAGCTGCAGCCGTTACCCATTCCGGAGTGGAAATGGGAGCAGATTTCGATGGACTTCGTTGTGGGTCTACCCAGGACCAGTCGAGGGTACGACTCCATCTGGATGATCGTGGATAGATTGACGAAAGCGGCTCACTTCCTGCCAGTGAAGACGACTTTCAGTTTCGCTCAGTATGCCCAGCTTTACATCGACGAGATCGTGCGGTTGCATGGAGTACCGAATTGTATCGTGTCAGATCGAGGCACCCAGTTCACCAGCCGACTTTGGCAGAGACTTTAGGAGGCTTTGGGCACTCGTTTGAGCTTCAGCACAGCGTTTCATCCGCAGACCGACGGACAGTCAGAGCGGACCATACAGACTCTCGAGGACATGCTCAGAGCGTGCGTTTTAGACTTCGGCGGTAGCTGGGATCGTCATTTACCTCTAGTGGAGTTCTCCTACAACAACAGCTTCCAGGATACTATTCAGATGGCACCTTTCGAAGCATTGTATGGGAGGAGATGCAGATCGCCCGTCTGTTGGACAGAGCTCAGCGAGAGCAGTATACTGGGGCCGCAACTTGTTGAGGAGACGACAACGAAGATACAGTTGATCCGAGACCGGATGAGAGCGGCTCAGAGCAGGCAGAAATCGTATGCAGACAGGCGCCGTCGCAGATTAGAGTTCGCAGTTGGCGACCATGTTTTTCTGAAAGTCTCTCCGATGAAGGGCGTGATGCGTTTTGGGCAAAAGGGAAAGCTTAGCCCTAGATTCGTAGGTCCTTTCGAGATCCTCGAGCGTGTCGGCGCAGTTGCATATCGTTTGGCCCTTCCACCCAGCTTTCCCGATGTTCACCCCGTCTTCCATGTTTCGATGCTCCGCAAGTACCTTCACGACCCTTCGCATGCGATTCAGCACCCGACAGTCCAGCTAGAGCGCGACCTTTCGTTTGCAGAGCAGCCGGTGGCCATCCTGGATCGGCAGGTGAAGAAATTGAGATCGAAGATTATACCAACCGTCAAGGTCCTTTGGCGTAGCCCGAGCAGCGAGGAGGTTACCTGGGAGACCGAAGGCGAGATGAGGAAGAAATATCCCCATCTCTTTGAAGGTACGCGTAGCTATATTTTTTAAATTCGGGGACCGAATTTCTTTAAGGGGGGAAGATTGTAACGCCTTGAAAAGTCGTTTTGGTGTTTTCCTGAAAATCGGTGAAAATTCGGTATTTTTCCGAAAACCGTCTTTCTCGTTATTTTGCAGTTTAGGACTAATTATACCTAAAATGGATAGGTAATTGCTTTTTTTTAGTAGCTAATGAGTTACTTATGAAATTTTGGTCATTTAAAATTTTTTCCCTATATTTCAATTTTTTAATATTATTTTAAGCCGGTAAGAAAATACATTAAATTAGCGATAAATACAAATTTTTCTGGGCTAATTTTAATCTTTAAAATTATGTTAATTAAAATCTAGTTGTAACATAAATTTTTAGTATTTTATTTTTATTTTTAACTAATTTTTATTATAGGAAACGAAATTTATTGAATTTAAACTTAAACTTGCAATTTTTGACTTGTAGGGGGTCTTTTTGCATAAAATTTCTTTTGTAAAACCCCTCTCTCTCTTCCCTCAGCCCTAGGCCAGCCCCACCATCATCAGGTCCAGAAAAAAAATGCCATGCTCTTTGACTTTATTCTTGTGTGGAAATGAGGGTATTTTTAAAGGTTTTTGAATTGTTAATTAGGTATGGTCTTTTGTGGGTTGGTAGGAGTTGACCAAGACTTTTCCCACACACCCCACACCATCCCCTTCCCTTGTTCTGGCCGAAATTCCAGCAGCCCCCTTCATCTCCTTGATCTTTTCATTTTTCTTCAAAAAATTCATTAAGTTGCTTCAAAAATTCAAGCTAAAACTCACAAATTAAAACCCCATTCTTCATCCCTTTTTCCTTCACCTCTCTTGCTTGGAATCATGGTGCTAGGAGGCCATCATTGAGGTAAATTTCTTCTTGCTAGATCCATAGATTTGAGATATAATTTCTACTCTTTTAATTTGTTATGGTTAGAATACTTTAATCTAGTTGCTTAGTGTTAATTTTAGTGTTAATCCTAATCTAGTTTTTTTTAGTTAATGATTGAAAATTAAACTAGGGTTTCTTGAAACCATGTTTTAGTCAATTAAGTCTTTTTAATTAACCTAGTTGTTTACTTAACCAATTTATATGGTTACTTTGCTTAAGTGGCTTCATATTAGGCTAATCTATGTTAAAGTTGTGTGAAATTTTCATTAAGGTTGCTAATTATGAAAATCAAGAAAGGTTTTGTTTATGGAAATTAAGTTTTTAAGCATAGTTAATGGTTTAAAATTAGTGTAATGGCTAGCTAGTGGGTTAGTTTGGATTGTTGTGTTGGATTGTGTTAATTTTCTCGCTAATTGTCTATGTTTGCACCAATTTTGCAAACTTCTAGCTTACTAGGTTTTTATTATATTATTGTGGCGATTTAATTGCGATATCTAGAGTATTTTTTTGGCTTATCCTATGACATTTAGGATGCGTGAGTGCGGATTTTTGAGTAATCGGGTTTTAGTTTTGCCGGACGACCAAATCGGCGATTTTTGCAGTTTTTGCGATTTTCGCGTGTGTTCCGCACACTTTGTGCACGTTGTACATAGCTTGTGAACGTTAGTAGTTTCGTTTGGGTTTTGCGTTGTTCTTGATATGTAACCTTATGTTTGGTATTGATGTAAATTCCAGGTTCGGTCGCCCAGACGTCAGACGCGGCACGAAAGGGGAAAGCGGTGATTGGACGTGACTAGCTAGGGATTCCGGTGAGTAGATGTAACATCTACGGGGGACTATCGTTGGATGGCGCAAGCCGCCCGATAGTTTTAGTAACTTAAAAGATTCTTAGTGATGTTAGTAATTAGGGGTGAAATACTTATATGATTATTTGCTGCATCCATGCATTATATTGACATACATATGCGAACCCATTTTATAGGACACCTGCACCATTGCCAGGGTTTTTATATGCAGCACGAGCACTATTCATGCTTACACACACGCCCTGGTAATTGCCATGCCACCACACTAGATAACCTATAATTTGAAACCTTTTACTAATTGATGCTTAAACCTGTGCTATTGCCTTTAATTCCTTAAAACGAAATCGTAGGATTGCCATTCATGTGCATGTACCTCATCATATTATTTGTTCATACCTAGTTTATTAATCATACATCGTAGCTTAATTATTGATATCATATCCATTCATCACCATTGATATATTCACTTATGAGGATTTCTTGAGATTTTATGATATTTCTGGATTTCGGGGGAAAGCAGCAAAATTTCTAAACTTATTATGTTTTTAAAATATGTAATTGCGGTTTTCTAGTGATGTAAAGTGTCGTCCACCATGAGTTTGCTGTGGTTTTCGAGATCCGTGTCGAGGAGTGGAGGAACCGTCACGGGTACATGGTGGGCCCGGTATGGTACCCCGGGGCAAGATGAATGTGGTGTTGACGTTGAGCCTGGCAGGGGACGGATTACCTACCGGTGACTGTTTGGCACGGCGGATATCCAGAGGATACCGACCGTGGCCGCGAGATGATGAGATTTTGATATTGAGCTGGGTCAGCCGGATGGCTGAGGCCAGAGATACTATGACATGGATATATGAGATTTGAGATAGTTTTGAGGTGTCGTTGCTAGACACAGGTTCTTGTTGATTCTATTGGTATTGTGCTGGTATTTCAAAAGACATTCTTAAAAGGAAAAACATGATTTCTTATACTTACACATTCAGATCATGAGTTGATTCGCATTGCATTCATACCTGCTAGTGTATCCATATTGCATACATACTTGCCATTATGTCCTGCCTTACCTGTATTTAGATGCTAAGATGCTTGTGTGCATGCATTCGATAGCCTGTGTAGATGTTATTTATTACTCACGAGTTGGCAACTCACCCCCGTTGTGCCATAGCCTTTTGCAGGTCCGCTCCGTCAGTACAGTAGCGGCGGGTGCGCTTGCTTCTTTTGCCTCTTTTGCCTGGACTCGAGGTTTTGCTCTTAGGTGGGTAATATGATTATTTTTGCACCACCTTGTATATTCTTTGTATCTAGTGTACTCCGTCTACTGTATCTACCAGTATTATTGTATATTGACCTAGAGATGAGACTGTGAGGTTTGTGGACTTTTATGCTGTATTTTGGGGTTGAGCTCACTTGAGTCGACATGATGTTTTTCTTATACTTCATTATGATTATTTCGCATGTTGTTGCTTTATATTGTGTGGGATTTATGACCGCCTTGTGGCGAAGAGCTAGCTCCCGCTTGGGGATGCCTTATTTGTTGGATTCATATATATTCTTGTTGTACCCATTTTGGGGGCCAGTATTTACAAAGGAGATTCTGCCGAAATTTTCGGAAAAATTGATATTGTTTTTTAAAAAAGGTTTTATATGACTTATTTGATAAACTCGCTTTCAATTGATTGGGTTTTCTTCACTCCTTTGCTTATTTGGTTTTGGTTTCTGGGCTTTGGCTTACTTATTTTACGGACGTCTTGAGATGTTTCGTAACCTAAGTGCCAGTCACGTTCCGTACCCTGTGGGTCGTGACAGAACCCATTCAAAGACCCCCAGGCTGGTGAGCTCGGATTTTAGGTTATAGGGGTCGGCCACTTGGTGGAGTTAGGGGTCGGGGTTGCTTCAGTAGATCATATACACCCTATATAGCACCCCAGTGTTGTTTGCTTACCTTGTTTTCACCTGAGACAAAATCTGGAGCATGTTTTCATAATTTCTGCTTTGCATTTTGCGATGTTTATGGATTTAAGTTTTGGTATTTTGTTTTGCATCGATCACTAGACGTTGTACGTCGAAATCGAGTGTTATTTGGTTGATTTGCGAGAGCAAACCATAGGTTTTGACCTATGTGAGTTCCGCGTGTCGTTTTGGCTTTGATTTGGATTTTAATGCGATACGATACGTTGTGACATGTAGGTACCCCTTGTGGACTTCGAGAAGACAAGCAAGCGCGTGGCGACGTCGGCATCAGCAAACGAAGATGAGGTGAGTAGATATATATCTACGGGGGAAGTCGGGTGGATGGCGTATAGCTCCCCCGCAGTTCGAAGTATAAAATACGATATATATGATATACATTTATATGCTTATGTGTTATATGAAACTTGTATTATTTAGCAAGTAGGATCATAGAAGATCATGGGTTAGTTTAGCGTATTTAGAAGTTATTGCTAGTTTAGTGTTAATCGCGAAACCCTAGAATAGTTGTTACACCCACACGCACACGCACACGCACACTTGCATTTATTTATTTACCCGTGCGTATATGGGGATATGTATATATATATACATACATACACATGTATATGGGACTATGTATATATATATACACACACACACACACGCGTATACATATACACGGATTATGAGGATAGTAGATGATATTAGAGAGGAGTCGATGAGTTTGGGCTGGATGCCATGAGATTGGTGATATGACGTGGTTTGTATTATGAGATACGACGCGATATTATAGCGGGTCCTTGGGCGATGTGTTTCATACACACGCATATATATATATATATATATATATATATATATATATATATATATATATATATATATGGTATCAGTATGTACTAGACTTAGATCAGTACCCAGATCATGATGTGATGATAAGGATACCGGATGAATAACGAGATAAATGTGATATTTGACCCGTACCCAGATTTGGGATGCCGTACGATGGATTTACCATACGAGCTATATTGATGATAGATCCAAACTCTTGACTCGAGGATGTCATATGATATATTGTATCGTACGTGATACTATTGAGGCGGGATCACCGACTTATATATATATATATATATATATATATATATATCGACTCAGACTTAGGTGGTTTTCCTTACCCTTTTCGATTAGCCTGTTAGCTTAGTCATGTAGTTTATTTGTAGATGTAGACTAGACTTGAGTCATACCTATTTCAAAACTGACGAATCGTGAGTATTTTAAAGACAGACCAAGGGATTCTACGGATATTTCAAAGGATGTACCTTTTCTTAAAAACACCGTAGCCCTTATTTCAAAACACCCCGATTCGTATTATTTCAAATGGCAAAATGGTATGATACTTATATAGAAATGTAGATTCTTTATTGTTGCGTTTTATTCATGTTCCGCATATTATTGCTGCATTTACTATTCATTGCCATTCATTCTGCTATTCGCATTGCATTGCATGCTTAAATGTGTTTATTGTTATATTGAAACCCATGCTGTCAGGACACCAGCACCATTACCGATGATGTGTATGCTCCACGTACACCTGCTTGCCTGCTCACACACATCATCATCGGTAATTGCCCATGTCACGTACACATTAGAAAATACTACTTCATTAGTGTAAAATGTTAGTTGATAGTTTTGACATGGTACCAGTGAGCTTGCTTTTATATGATAGCTTAGACATTGCATTTATTACTGTGATTTTCATGTATATTTATATATTCATTGTCATGCATCATTTAAGGGCCAGTCCGGATTGCCGGAGCCCAGTATTCATTATTGTTGACTTTTATTTTGGATTTCGGATTTTCCATGAGATTTCTGGATTTGGAGAAACCGCGAGATTTAATAAACTCATTTATCATTTTAAAATGAAAGTTGCGGTTTTCTCATGATATGATTTGAGATTGTCCACCATGAGTTTTCTCGGCTCTTGAGCGATATCATACACCCAATTCGAGGAGGAGTAGGAACCGTCTGTGGGTGCATGGTGGATCCGGTGCGGTACCTCGGGGCAAGAAGATCGCAGTTGATCGGCGTTGAACCAGTGACAGGGGAGCATTGCTGACCGGTGATTGTATTGTGACTCGTCGGATATCTGGAGGATACCGATCGGAGTTGGGCCAGTTCGGATAGCCGGAGCCCCAGATATTGATATTGAGGTATTGAGATATTATGATATGGGCCAGTCCGGATAGCTGGAGCCCTAGATATTGAGATATTGGGATTTATGTTTTGTGTCGATGCTAGACACTGATTTATGTTGATTTCATTGTTGATACCTCATTTTAAATTACAGAAATCTCACTAAAACAAGAAAGCAGTTTCTCATTTATATGTATTCTGTTTTCATGCATTCATACCTCTTATTATGATACATTGCTACCTGAGGCACTGACACGAGCACATGGGATTTCACTTATGTATATCCGTTTACCCTTGCCACCTCTTCATGCTTTAGACTTTATCATTTTGAGCTTATATATTATTGATCGTATTGACCTAGAATTGAGTCATACATACGATTTCTGCTCGGTGATGTTTTCTACTCACGAGTTGGCAACTCACCCCCGTTGTGCCACAGTTTCTTGCAGGTTTTGACGTACAGGTTTCGTGCGGCTTTGTTGGCACGCTGCTTCCATTCCGGTGATTGCTTTGGTAGGTGGGTTCACTTGTGTCGTGACCACCATTGTACTTTATTTTTTATTCATTGTATCTAGTAAACTCCATCAACCAAACTTGTATGTTTATTCAGACTAGAGACCAGTTGTATTATTATTTTGACCTTAGAGTCGTGCGATGTATTATTATGGGTTTTCATGTTGATTTGAGTTTCCTTTTGAGTTTTGATCCTCTCCCTTCGGCGTTGTATATTATATTGCTTGCGTGGTTGTGACCGTCGATTGACGGAGAGCTAGCTCCCGCTTGGGGATGCCTTTTATCATTCATGTACATATTTATCATGTTGTACCCCGTTCGGGGCCAGTATTTACAAAGGAAACTGTCATGACCCAAAGTTTGGATGTGACTGGCACTTAGATTGTATAATATCTAAAGATATCTACACAATCCGAGTAAGCCAAAAACCAAGATCGAAACCCCTTTTAGCGGAATTTTAGAAAAATGCACTTTTTAAGTAAAAATCACAGTTTTAAGTAATTAAAATCTGAACAGTAATTCCCTATTGTATTCATAAAAAAAATAGTTATAAAGTGTTTAATTTGATTGCATCTCTAGTTGGGATCAACAATGCCAACAACGAAAAAAATATACAACTTATACGACATCAGTAAGAATCTCAGACATAAGTAAAAGAAATATCATTCCATATAACCAAACGATCTCATCTGTCAAATAATATACATACAACCACTTATCGTTCTAAGTCATAATACAGAGTTTGATGGAGATATTCTAGATTCAATATACAATACCAAAAGAAGAGGTTACTACATAAATAACCCACCTAGCAAAAGATGCGATAAAAGCTGATAAGTGGATATGCACTACTGCTAACCGTCCACTCTATCCCTGAAAGGAACTGTGGCACAATGGGGGTGAGTTGCCAACTCAGTGAATAGAACTAACATATAACGGCTGATAATGTAAACATGACGAACTATAACTAAATGCAGTGTGGATAAGTATGATACATGATAGCATGTGGAAAACATGAATTTGTACTACTAATCACATAAACTCAAAACTGAAATCTCATCACTTTTTCCCAATAAAGTTTATCTTTCCGTGTCCAACATCGACACAAATCTTCTGTTTCTCTCAGGCATCATTCCTCGAACGATCCTGTAATCAATATGTAACACCTTAGGATGGTTTTAGTGGCTAATTATATTTTAATAAGGGGTTTTAATAAAAAGTTTACCAAATTGATTTTCAAATATTTTTCCAAATTTAATGAATATTTTATTAGATTTTTCCTAGTCTTGCACACACTTGTGTATGTAAACTAGGGTTAAAATGGGGCTAAACCATGGTTAGCAACCATGGTGGGTTAAGACATGGAAATTAAGTCATGGGGGTTTTAATTAACTTAATTGGTAGTTTTATTTAAATATTTTTTTATTATATATATTTGAAATGATTTGAATATGTTGACTTGGTGAGAGAGATGGTGCATGATGGGGCATGATGGCCTTGCCATGCCTCATTTAATGAAGAGAGAGGTAGTGAGAGAGAAGGGTTGACTAGCATGGTTATCTTTGTATTTTTCTAAACTCTTTTCCTCACACACAACTCTCTCACTCTCACTCTCATACACACACCCACACATCCCAGCAGCCTCCACAGCAGCAGCAACATCAGCAGCTCCAGCAACAGCATTAGCAGCTCCAGCATCAACACCAGCAGCTCCAGCTTCAGCAAAAACAACAGCAGCAAAAACAGCAGCAACACCAGCAGCAGCTTCCTCTCTTCTTCTTCTCCTCCTCCTTGCACCTAGGGTCAAGTGAGGTATAACTCTTAGGCTTAACTCTCTTGCTTGCTAATCTTGTGTATTGATTAGCTTCGATTAGCGTTTAATGTGTGTTTTAGTGCTAAAAAGGTATTTTGTGTGAAGTTTTGGCATGGTGGTGATTTTGATAGCTAGCCTAGCTTAATTAGGTGTTGTTAGGGCCATGTTAACCTAGCTTAACCCCTATTTCATTAAAATACCTTTAGGTTTCTGTTTGATGCAAAATTATCGTTTTTAAGCAAAATTCTAGCTTCCTGCAATCTTCTGTTGACCCAGTGATTTCAGAATAAATCTGAGTTAACTGGAGTATAGTTATTAGATATTGATCACATATCCAGAACACGACCCCCAAATTCCACCTCTTGGCCGCCGGAAAATTCGTTTTGGCCGCAATTTACGGCCAGATGGGGGACACGGGGTTTGGGTTTTGCTCTGTAAGTGTCTGCTGGTATTCTAAGACTTATGGTATATGCAACTTTGTTAAATTATTTCTTTAGGAAAATCTGGGATCAATTACCCTATTTCTTATGTTTTTAACCTTCGCGACATGTGTGATACGTGTGTGGGTTTGGGGTTTTCTGCGTATCGCGACGTGTCGGAGTAGCTTCAAGCGCGTAATCACACGTTTTAGCGTATCATACACACACGCGTTTGGTTCGCGACATGGGTTTCTAGTTTGGTTTTAATGTCGTGTTTTTGTAGATTTGAGCTTATGTGTACCACTTTGTGAAATTCTAGGTTAGCAGGCGAGTACGACGGACGTCGCGAAGAAGGGGAAACAAGTTGTCGGCTACACTTAGCGCGAGACTACGGTGAGTAGATTTAACATCTACGGGAAAATCGCCCGCATGGCGTTATGCGTCAGGGCTGATAGGACCTTGTAGCAACTTATTGCATTTACCTACATTGACTGTTCATGGATACTATTTGTTGCATATCGCAATCCCTGCTGCATGTATATGAACTTAGAATTTATAAAGCACCGCACTGTTACTAACGGTTCATGTTGCACGAGCACTAATCTGCATGTTACACACACACCGTTAGTAATTGCCATGACACTCACATTATAGAATTGCCATGATCATTATACTGTAGCCCATCTCACATTTGACTTGACATGATTATGCTATTTGTACACATACTCATTTGCATATCCAGACTTATGCATATCCAAACTGTACCTACCTAGATAAGCTGATTTTTGGGTAAAAACTGGGGACCGCATGACACCTTTTAAAACTGAATCTACTTAAAGAGCGGTTTCCCCTTTTTCTTCATAGTATTGTAGGGTTCCTAGGCACTCTAACAAGGTTCAAGAAGGTATCAACCATGCCCGAATAAAATTTTAGACGTGCCGAACAACCCAAAGCCGGCATCTTTGCTAGATAATTAAGGTTTAACATGCAAGTAAGCATCTTTACTACTAAAAGTGAGGGATTACAACCTTTGTAGTCCGCTCCTTCGCTTTATAAGCTCCGTGTTGAGGTCTCTTCGCCGCGATCATTAAGAACTCCGACTCTCGTGAGGCTCCAAGAGGTGAATGATGCATCTTGCTTGAATTTTTCATGATCTAAGATGATCTACCTAGAAGAATCTCTAACCCAAGCTTATACTTCACTAAACAACTTATTAGAGAAGTGAACACCCTAATCTATGTGGCTAAAATAGATGAGGATGATGAAGTAGGAATTTTTCTCTCTTTTGTTTTCTATTTCTCACACTTATTCATCACAAACACAAAAGCTAGTGTAGGTTTTTCAAGAGCTAGAAGAAGAAGAAGATGAAGCTAATACTTTTGTGATGAATAATGAATTATTGTAGTGGTTACAAATCTAACCATGAGTTAAGCATGATAGAGTTAACTCATGTAGAGAATTAACTAGAAGTTGAGGTTTGGATTGGGTTAAATAATATCTTCACAAAATATCAAGCTTAAGGATAAAGTCAAAGCTTCATGAAGCTTCATGAAAAAGCTAACCCTAATCCAAACCCTAACCAAGTTTAAACCTTATACCATTGTTAAATTTGTAACCCTAACATGTTACAATATTATATATCACATATACAATATATTTTGTAACAATAGAAAATAATACAATTAACATATATCGCATATATATCAATGTATTATCCCGTGAGAAAATGAATCAATAAAGCGAGCTTATATTAGTTAACGTAACGTAAGATATCACATATATAATTATAAATTAAATTATCGAATCAACACTAGATCCGATAACCCGGCTATATTACATATAACCGACTAATATAACATGTACCATTTTATCGAATCAACACTTGATCCGATGACCGGTTATATCACATATACCCGGCCGATATCTCATATCGCGAGAATATAATACGGTATCTTATATCGTATTATTCTCGGTCCCGCACATATCACTTATGTGCTCCTACTCCGTTTTTCCTGAGCCAGGAAACCTCTGTGTAGGACTCTAAAGAATCGTCAATACGCCGGCAGTAGGTGATGATCATATCAAACACCCACAAGCTGCAAGCAGTCAGCTAAACGTAACAGCCACCCAGGTATTGAGCGATCAGAAGATCAACAAGCAAGGCTGTACATTCTCCTGTGAATCCAATCAGTAACACTCCCGTACAGTCCGGTCTCTTCGTCTGATATGTTGCATATCTAGTCTAGGGGTGGTATAAGTCTGACCCCAGTAACCGATAAGTCGTGTCAATATAAGGCTCATAACGGGTCGAGAAACTACTGATAACTCTTACCAGTAGCACTCCATATCAGCCCTGGCCAGGGACTTCCAGTTATAGCCAATCGAACACAGCACAACATTAACTCCCAATACCGGGAGAGACGAAACCCCTCCTATCGCTCATTGCCTCCATGTGATTCGGGACTGTACCCAAAAGCCACCGTTTTGCACGCCCTCTTAGACGTGGTAAGGTGGAAATTAAAGCACAGTGGGAATCACACAAGACTCTATGACGATCTCGGGTCTACAGACTAACCTGTACCAGTGTCACCGGAGAACTGCTATCTGACGATAGGTATAATACCATCTAGGAGTTCTCGGCGAGTCCGTTCAGTGTACCCAGTCTCCACTGAGCAACCGTACACCATCTTCGATGTCAAACACCGATGGATATGGGATCATCCATCGCCCATCATATGGGTCAAGATGCGTACACGCGAGTCTACTCTGGTGTATCGATGCCCTGTCTCGACACACCCTAGAATAGGAACAATTATAGGATGTACTCTTTGACTACCCTGGCCCCACTAGTGTGATCTCATCACAGTCCCAATAGTCGAGTACATATCCTAAGGGCTTTATCAACATGTGAGAGCAAGACAGTTAACTAATACAAGTCAACATGTTAAGACAAAGTGAAACCAAATAGCATACTATCATGCCGAGCAAGAAAGTCCTCTCTATATATATCCAAGCATCCATTATAATATACATCATATGTACAACAATGGCCTTTAGGGCATATATATAACTAACAATCTCCCACTTGCACTAGGACCAGGTGTTGTAGTATCTCATACCCAACATCCCGAATAATCTCTCAAACTGTATCTGGGGAATGGCCTTCGTGAGTGGATCCGCAGTGTTGTCCTTCGTGTCAACTTTCCTGACCTCGATCTCGCGGCGATCAACTATCTCCCGGATCAGGTGATACCGCCTCAGAATATGTCTGGATTTCTGATGGGACCTGGGTTCCTTGGCCAAAGCCACAGCTCCATTGTTATCACAATACAAAGGTATTGGATGCTCAATGGAAGGAACCACACCAAGTTCAGTGATGAACTTCTTCATCCAGACAGCCTCTTTGGCAGCATCGTTGGCAGCGATGTATTCAGCTTCCATCGTCGAGTCTGCCACGGTTTCTTGCTTGGAACTCTTCCAACAAACCGTTCCTCCATTTAGGGTAAAGACAAATCCCGATTGCGACTTAGAGTCGTCCTTATCACTTTGGAAGCTTGAATCGGTAAAGGACTCCACCTGGAGTTCTCCGTTACCATACACCAAGAATATCTCCTTAGTTCTTCTCAAGTACTTGAGAATGTTCTTCATAGCTGTCCAGTGATTCTTTCCTGGATCTGCTTGATACCTACTCACTACACTTAGTGAGTATGCTATATCGGGTCTGGTACATAGCATCGCGTACATGATAAAGCCTATTGCCGAAGCATAGGGTATCCCCTGCATGCGAGTTCTCTCCAAATCAGTCTTAGGAGACATCTCTTTGGAGAGAGTGAGTCCAGAGATCGTGGGTTGGTTCCCACGCTTGGATTCTTCCATACTAAACCTCTTTAGTATGGTGTCAATGTACCTGGACTGGGACAATCCCAGTATCCTCTTGGATCTATCTCTATAGATCCTAATCCCCAAAATGTAGGAGGCATCACCTAGATCTTTCATTGAGAATCTATGTAATAAGAAGAGCTTGACCGAGTGCAGCATAGGAACATCATTTCCTATCAAGAGTATGTCATCCACGTACAATACGAGGAAGACAACCTTACTCTCTGCAACCTTCTTGTAAATACAAGGTTCATCTATGTTCTTGATGAAGTCAAACTCTTTGACTACCACATCAAAACAGACGTTCCAACTCTGCGATGCTTGCTTCAACCCGTAGATGGATTTAAGCAGCTTGCACACCTTTCCGCTGCCCCCACTATCTACGAAGCCCTCTGGCTGAGTCATGTACACGCACTCCTCTAAATCACCATTTAGAAAGGCGGTCTTAACATCCATTTGCCAGATTTCGTAGTCATGGTATGCAACAATGGCAAGTAAGATCCGGATGGACTTAAGCATAGCCACTGGAGAAAAGGTTTCGTCATAATCCACACCTGGTCGTTGATGAAAACCCTTTGCAACAAGTCTAGCTTTCAAAGTCTCCACTTTTCCATCTACACCAAGTTTCTTCTTAAAGATCCACTTTCCCCCAATGGGTTTTACCCCTTCAGGAGCAACTTCCAAAGTCCATACTTTGTTGGTGTACATGGATTCCATCTCAGATCGCATTGCATCCAGCCATTTCACAGAGTCACCACTCGTGATGGCCTGCTCGAAACTAGTCGGGTCATCATCTTCCATGATGCAATCCTCGCTCCCACCATCTATGAGAAAACCATAGTATCTCTCAGGTGGATGAGAAACCCTACTAGATCGGCGGAGAGGCTGGAGTTCGTCGGGTACTACTGAATTCTCTGGTTCCACTAAATCTTCAGTTGCAGTTTGTGTTGCTGGAACTTCTTCCAGTTCTACCTCATTGCCACTATCTTGTTTCATAAGAAAACCCTTTTCTAAGAAGGTGGCATGTCGAGAAACAAACACTTTTTGTTCTTCGGAGTGGTAGAAGATATACCCTTGCGAATGCTTGGGATATACAATAAATTTGCATAGAACTGATCTTGCCTCGAGCTTGTCCGGATGTTGTGTTTTCACATATGCCGGACAACCCCATATCTTAATGTAATTAAGATGTGGTCTCTTTCCTTTTCATATTTCATATGGAGCAGTAGGCACAGATTTGGTGGGAACCCTATTCAATAGGTCTATGGTTGTCTCAAGCGCATACCCCCAGAAGGAAATAGGCAACTCAGCAGTGCTCATCATAGAGCGCACCATATCTAATAGGGTGCGATTCCTCCGCTCCGATACACCGTTGTGCTGTGGTGTATAAGGAGGAGTAAGCTGAGAGAGAATCCCATTCTCTTTTAGATAGTCCAGAAACTCATTGCTCAAGTATTCTCCTCCTCGATCAGATCGAAGGATTTTAATACTTTTGCCCGTTTGGTTCTCTACTTCGTGCTTATATTCTCTGAATTTCTCAAAAGCTTCAGACTTGTGTTTCATCAGGAACACATGTCCGTATCTAGAGAGATCGTCAGTGAATGTAATGAAGTAGGAAGAACCGTTCCTGGTGTGTGTAGACATGGGACCGCATACATCACTATGTACCAGTCCTAAGAGTTCTGTAACTCTTTCTCCGTGTCCACTAAACGGAGTCTTGGTCATTTTTCCTTTGAGACATGAATGGCAAGTATCATAAGATGATAATTCAAACGAATTCAAATATCCATCCTTATATAACTTAGCTAGCCGTGTCGCATTGATATGACCGAGTCTACAATGCCACAAGAAGGATTCGTTCATTTCTGAACTCTTCCTCTTGTGTGTGTTTTGTACATTAAGGACTGTATTTTGATTGAGAATGAATATGCCATTATGTAACGAGCATGATCCAATCAACTTTTGATCTAGGAAGATGTTCATAACATTATCCTTTACTACAAAATTATATCCTTCTTTACTTAATAAAGAAACTGATATAATGTTGTACATCATGTATGTTCGGTATATAATAGCACTCATTCAGAATCAGTGTATTACTACTTGGTAATACAAGGTGATATTCGCCAACTGCTTTGGCTGCAATACTTGCACCATTCCCTACTTGTACGGAATGATCACTCTTTCCCAGTTCTCTACCTTTACGTATCCCATGTAACAATTTACATATGTGGGATCCCGATCCGGTATCTAATACCCAGGACGTAGGGTGAACTGAGAAACAGTTCTCAATAACTAACACACCCGAAGGAGGTGCATCAACATGCATGTTCTCCGTTTGGGCGGCGTGAGAATCCAGATATTCTCCTATTCCCTGTTCAGTCTTATAACTCTTATAAGAAAGAATGGGACCAACGTTCCCCTGCTCAGTATAATAAGCGGGTTCAGTCAATACATCCATATTATTATCTTGATTAAGGCCTGACAGGGTCGCTACCTGGAGAGAGAGAGAAGAAAACACTTTAGCGTATGCTCTTGCAAGATTAAATTGGTTATTATCTTATCTAATCAGGATGTCTCCCACTGTTTTTATCCAATCTTCCTTCAAACCCTAAAAAGTAAGATTAGCCGGGATTAATTACACCCTACAATTTCGTCAATCTTTCATCCAGATCAGTGTCGGTACTTGAGAGAGGTTCCTCGTGCTCTCGCACAGACCTAATTAAAGTAAACCTCGTTTTCCCATAGGCATAACCCCGTTAACACCTTTCTAGACACCTACTTGATCGACTAATTGTCCTGTGTAAAACTCTCCCAGGAGTAACTCTTACTCGCAGTGGGTATCGGGATCCAACTATCTCATAGTAGGTATGCAATCTCATTGCAAATTTCAACACTTGAAATTCCCGATAATGCTTTTATCCCTAGCGTGCTATGACCTTGACGCATGCCAAACAACCCATAGTGCGCTAGTCAAGTTCAACCCGTACATTTCGTGATTGAATTAAACCCACCCGTACGACCCTTGACGCATGCCAAACAACGCCGTACGAATACCCTAATCCAATCGCATCTCATGCTACAGATAAGTAATAATCAGCTACCGTACACTACGCCTTGACGCATGCCAAACTACTGCAACACGAATACTAAACATTACTTATCTGAAATGACGGAGGGTTACGCAGGTTTTTCAGAAAACCATGAGCGTAATGAACTTGATATCGTTGTAGAAACAAGTGATTTTTTTTGAAAAGGAGTCTTTTTGAGGCTTTTCTAGTTTTGCTAAAGTGGTCACTCCCGGTGAAAGGATCTCGGCTCTTTACCCATCGAATAAGGTGTAGGGTATATCATATATACCGCTATGCAAAGCAAGAACTATATAAGCTGTCAAAAACTAAACCGTGAGTTTGTAGAATCTTCCAGTTTTGCTAAAGAGGTCACTCCCGGTGAAGGGATCTCGGCTCTTTCGTCATCGAATAAGGTGCAGGGTATATCGCATATACCACTATGCAAAGAAAAACTGTAGCTACCCTTTTTATAAAGTTTTGATTCTACAACATCTTTTAGGTTTCTTTTCTTTTTATTAATCTCATTAATATATCCCATCAACTTATGCTTCCTAATCATCACAGAAGAAACGAAAGCAATAATATTTATATATCAGCATATATATATAGTATAAGCATTCGTCTCAGGCAGTAATATGATCTCATCACAGAACATTGCAGCAGAAGAACATATATGAAATATTGGATATACTAGGATGTCCGTGTTTTTAATACGAGCCTGTATAAAACACGGATTCCATGGTCGCGATGAATAGCCAAACCCACATCCCTAGACCCCTACGAGAGCGGCAAGTAACACTGCCAATTCTAGGGTTAGGAGACCTGGTCTCGACTCCTCGAGATGGCCTCCCACTGGACCCTAGAACCCGGTTACCTGTGCTCCCCTCCTTGGGTCTACCTAATGCGGAAAAGTAAATAATATACAATGGTGACATCATCCTCATCCCGGAAGTGCCCCAATAAAAGAATATTACATACAAATGAATTTTACATGAATGAAAATAAAAACCCTCATCTCATATAAAACCCTAGGCTATTCAGAACACGACGATCCAATATAACATATCACAGCAACACATAATATCTCATATCATCAATGTAAGCAAGTATGCGTATCCCGATTGTCGTTGATGTATAGCAACGAAGCCGGCGATACACCACATACTACGTTTACTGTCACAGAAAAGAAAGTGTAAAACAACAACATTTGGAATCCACAATCACTTTAGACATCGTAAATCCAAAACATCACATACTTCGCATTTCATGCCTAACTATATGAATTCCACATATTGTATCACATTCCAGATAAATAGACAGTATTAAACTTTCCGATCGAATAATCAAATAAACAAGATTTCCTTAATAGCTCAACACTTGAAAGGAGTTCAAATAATCCTAGAATATGTCACAGTAGCAATGGTCCAGCCGTAGAAGGGTCAAGCCAACGCCTCACATGTGGCACGCCGTACTGCCCCAAACCCTAAGGTTTAGAGGCAGTTCAGACGGTCACATAATCGAGTTAAGGTTTGTGTTCTTCTAGAGGGTCCACCGCATTACTTGCACATTTTTCCGAAAGATTTAAACTCAAGAAAAAATTCAACACTTGAAAGTTTTTCGTGCCGGGAAAAAATGAGTTAATGATATCCGTTCGAACATTTTAACAGTTTCTAAATATCCGGAAAACAGAACGAAATTAAAATTTCCGATCGAATCAACGAATTCAAAATAATCCCAGAACACTCAACACTTGAGTCAGATTAAAAATACCCAGAAATAAGCAGGATCGGATACGGTCATAACTGTATAAAACACTATCCCCAATGCACTGTTTCCGCCGCGGAACCGCCGCTAAAAGTAGCTTATTGCCGCGGTTCCGCGGCTATATGAGAGCTTTGGGGGAACGTTTTTTATGGTAACTCTTACAATTCCCTGCTGAATTTTTAAAGTATTTTTAATGCAGAAAAAATCACATTTTAAAAAAATTTCCAAAGAGGGGGTCTTTTTCGACGTATCGAGGTTCGATCGGACTTTTAACTTCGTATACACGTCGCCTAATGCTCTAGCTTGGCTCTTATACCACTGTAGGGTTCCTAGGCACTCTAACAAGGTTCAAGAAGGCATCAACCATGCCCGAATAAAATTTTAGACGTGCCGAACAACCCAAAGCCGGGATCTTTGCTAGATAATTAGGGTTTAACATGCAAGTAAACATCTTTACTACTAAAAGTGAGGGATTACAACCTTTGTAGTCCGCTCCTTCGCTGCGATCATCAAGAACTCTGACTCTCGTGAGGCTCCAAGAGGTGAATGATGCATCTTGCTTGAAGTCTTCATGATCTAAGATGATCTACATTGAAGAATCTCTAACCCAAGCATACACTTCACTAAACAACTTATTAGAGAAGTGAACACCCTAATCTAAGTGGCTAAAATAGATGAGGATGATGAAGTAGGAATTTTGCTCTCTTTTGTTTTCTATTTCTCACACTTATTCATCACAAACACAAAAGCTCGTGAAGGTTTTTCAAGAGCTAGAAGAAGAAGAAGATGAAGCTAATCCTTTTATGATGAATAATGAATTATAGTAGTGGTTACAAATCTAACCATGAGTTAAGCATGATAGAGTTAACTCATGTAGAGAATTAACTAGAGGTTGAGGTTTGGATTGGGTTAAATAATATCTTCACAAAATATCAAGCTTAAGGATAAAGTCAAAGCTTCATGAAGCTTCATGGAAGCTTCATGCAAAAGCTAACCCTAATCCAAACCCTAACCAAGTTTAAACCCTAAACCATTGTTAAATTTGTAACCCTAACATGTTACAATATTATATATCACATATACAATATATTTTGTAACAATAGAAAATAATATAATTAACATATATCGCATATATATCAATGTATTATCCCGTGAGAAAATGAATCAATAAAGAGAGCATATATTAGTTAACGTAATGTAATATATCACATATATAATTATAAATTAAATTATCGAATCAACACTTGATCCGATAACCCGGCTATATTACATATAACCGACTAATATAACATGTACCATTTCATCGAATCAACACTTGATCCGATAACCCGGTTATATCATATATACCCGGCCGATATCTCATATCGCGAGAATAGAATACGGTATCTCATATCGTATTATTCTCAGTCCCGCACATATCACATATGTGCTCCTACTCCGTTTTGCCTGTGCCAGGAAACCTCTGTGTAGGACTCTAAAGAATCGTCAATACGCCGGCAGTAGGTGATGATCATATCAAACACCCACAAGCTGCAAGCGGTCAGATAAACGTAACAACCACCCAGGTATTGAGCGATCAGAAGATCAACAATCAAGCCTGTACATTCTCCTGTGAATCCAATCAGTAACACTCCCGTACAGTCCGGTCTCTTCGTCTGATATGTTGCATATCTAGTCTTGGGGTGGTATACGTCAGATCCCAGTAACCGATAAGTCGTGTCGATATAAGGCTCATAACGGGTCGAGAAACTACTGATAACTCTTACCAGTAGCACTCCATATCATCCCTGGCCAGGGACTTCCAGTTATAGCCAATCGAACACAGCACAACATCAACTCCCAATACTGGGAGAGACGAAACCCCTCTTATCGCTCATTGCCTCCATGTGATTCGGGACTGTACCCAAAAGCCACCATTTTGCACGCCCTCTTGGACGTGGTAAGGTGGAAATCAAAGCACAGTGGGAATCACACAAGACTCTATGACGATCTCGGGTCTACAGACTAACCTGTACCAGTGTCACCGGAGAACTGCTATCTGACGATAGGTATAATACCATCTAGGAGTTCTCGACGAGTCCGTTCAGTGTACCCAGTCTCCACTGAGCACCCATACACCATCTTTGATGTCAAACACCGATGTATATGGGATCATCCATCGCCCATCATATGGGTCAAGATGCGTATACGCTAGTCTACTCTGGTGTATCGATGCCCTGTCTCGACACACCCTCGACTAGGAAAAATTATAGGATGTACTCTTTGACTACCCTGGCCCCACTAGTGTGATCTCATCACAGCCCCAGTAGTCGAGTACATATCCTAAGGGCTTTATAAACATGTCAGAGCAAGACAGTAAACTAATACAAGTCAACATGTTAATACAAAGTGAAACCAAATAGCATACTATCATGACGAGTAAGAAAGTCCTCTCTATATATATCTAAGCATCCATTATAATATACATCATATGTACAACAATGTCCTCAAGGGCATATATATAACTAACAAGTATGACTTATGAGGCATATATTACATCGCATGGATTACGCATTGGCTTTGGTTTTCATGTGATTTCTGGATTTGAGGACCGTAGGATTATTTAAGAAAAGATGCACTGTTTTGAAAACCTGGTTCCTCTTGATATGGTATTTCAGTGCGTCCACCATGTGTTTTCTCGGTGCTAGAGTGACATGTGAAACCCGATTCGAGGAGTGGACGAAGCCGATTGCGGGTACATGGTAGACCCGGTATAGTACCCCGGGGCGAGAACGGATCTGCTGTGTTGCTAGACGGTGAGCCTGGCAGTGGGACTACTACCTACCGGTGATTCATTGGTCCTGGCGGTTATCTGGAGGATACTAAACAGAGTCGATAGATGGATACGGGACGACTTGTACTGCCGGGGCCGAGGGCCGATACCGCAGATAGAGCCCGTGGGCTGATCCGGACTGACGGAGCCCGATATATGAGGATTTGCATGTCCATGCTGGACACGATTATTTTATGATATTTTGAGTGCCGATGTTGGGCACTCGTGATTCTCAGAGATTTACAGGATTTGAGGGCCGATGAGAGTGCCGGCGCCTGAGTTATTGGGATCTGGGTGCATTGATGGGCACCGATTATATTTTCCACGTTGACATTCAGTGTAGATGCTATATTTCCCATGCTCAGCATTCATTATTTTGCATCTCATCCTGTAGTCATATTACCTAATAGAGCACTTGCATGATTATTGCACATATTGCTTATCGCATATAGATATCATCTGCTGGCATATGATATAGTAGCGCAGTATGTGCATGCTCACGATTACCTTTATATGTTATCTTCTATTCACGAGTTGGCAACTCACCCCCGTTGTGCCACAGTGTTTGCAGGTTGCCCCTCAGAGTACTCACGGCAGGCTGCTTTCTTGTATCTTTTGGCTACAGATACCACTATAGTTGGTGCGCGAGCTGTTTGCTGTTAGGTGGGTTATGGTATATGATTATTTACATTGTACCCATACTTTTGTATCTAGTATTCTCCATCTACCTTTATGTATTGACTTAGAGACCAGTGTGAGGACGATGATGTATATTATCTGTATTCTGGTGTCGAGCTCGTGTGGGCCGACTTTACTTATGCAGTTTATCATTCTGTGATGTTTTTAACTTATTGCTCATTTCTTCGCTACGACGTCGTATATTACTCTTATGGTGTTTGTTTCCGCCGTTGGGCGTGATTGCTCCCGTTTGGGATGCCTAATTTCACTGTATATCATTTTTACTCATATTCGGGGTTAGTTTTACAAAGGAAATGCTGCCAAAATTTTTAAGATAATAACTTAAACTTTAAAGAATATTATTAAACAACTTAAGGTTTTCCAAATGTCTTTAAACAAATGTTTTCAACACTCACTACTTTTAATGGTTTTGATTTCTGGGTTTTCGGCTTACTTAATCGCGTTACGCCTGTAGACGTTACGTGGTTAAGTGCCGGTCACGAGTCGAACTTCGGGTCATGACAAAGTTGGTATCAGAGCCTAGGTTTTACCTTTCGGAGTGTAGGATGACCCTGGTATGATGAAGTAGGCAGCTGAAGCAGAGTAGCGTAGCGTGTGTATGTTCCGCGGCATACTCACGACACGGTACTCCGCCTAAGAGACCTTAGGACTTATTGATTTAAATTCCCTATTGAGTATATACATTCTTGCGATTCGATTTCCGTATCCTTATCGAATTCTATTTCCTTTTCAGCCATTATGCCGCCAAAGACTACGAGGGCGCAGAGAGCGGCTGCGAGGGCCGAGATTCGAGTTGACTCGTCCGAGACGAGGACTGATCCGGGTAGTACGCCGGTTGTACCCGAGCAGGCTGTTCCTCCTACGACAGATCAGATCGCCATATTAGGGGCTGTTATGTAGGAGATGCGCCAGACGGTGGGATCCAGTTTGCAGAAGATGCGCCAGATGATGGGGTCGCTAGTTGAGACGCTTCGAGCGAAGCGACCACAGGTAGTTCCACCCATTGCAGGGACCGCGATGGTACCTACGGTGCAGGCAGTTGGCCCTGCAGCTATAGAGGTCATCTTAGTATCGCTATTAGAGTTTATGAGGTTGAAGCCTCCGGTCTTCACAGGCACCGATGCAGCCGAGGACCCACGGTCTTTCATTGATAGGATGGCCCGGATATGTCGTTCCCTCAGATGCGCAGATGCGAGATGGGTAGAGTTCGCGAGTTTTCTCCTGGAAGGTCTTGCGCAGAAATGGTGTGAATCGGTCGAGAAGGGTAGAGCGGCAGGTCTTCCTCCTATGACCTGGATAGAGTTCGTGACGATATTCCTTGCCCGCTTCCTTCCACTGAGTGTCAGAGATGCTAGAGCACGCAGGTTCGAGTCCTTACTCCAGACTCCGGAGATGACAGTGGCAGAGTACGATGTACTATTTACCGAGCTATCAGTTTATGCCCCATATCTAGTGGCTACTGAGGAGATGCGAGTCAAGAGATTTGTCCGAGGCTTGCTTACACCACTGTTCCTTACGATCAGCGCCCAGCATTGCGAGACTTATGCAGCAGCTGTAGACGCAGCCTTATTAGTCGAGGAGCGCCTTACTGAGACTTCGGTAGTTCCAGAGCCGAAGAGAGTTCGTGCGGATACATCGGCACAGAGACAGCCTTTTCGGCGCCGTGACAGACGTCTTGCAGGTGGCAGGGATTTAGGGCGAGGCCGGTTGTTCAGCTCCTATCCCCAGGAGGGTCAGCGGTCATCGTCGGGATGTTTCCGCTGCGGGAGTTCTTATCATCATGTACGAGATTGTCCTGAGATACCCCGGAGGGAGGCAGCAACACCGCATGTCACATTACCACCTTCACCACCCCAGAGGGCATTGCCTATTGTACCTACTGTTTCTCCGCACTAGTTTCATGCACAGAGAGGTCATGGTCGCGGAGGATTTGCTCATCGAGGACGAGGTGACCGAGGCAGAGGGCAGCCAGCTGCCGGCAGGGGACAGTCAGTCGCAGGTAGAGGACAGGCACGGGTTTTTGCTTTGACGCATCAGGACGCGTAGGCGTCCAATGTGGTGGTCTCAGGTATCCTTCCAGTATGTTCTGTTGATGCACACGTGTTGTTCGATCCCGGATCTACGCACTCGTACGTATCCACACACTTTGTGCCGAGTTCGGGTAGAGAGTCCGGTTTGCTTGATCAGCCGCCGGTTGTGACTACTCCTGTGTGAAAGTCGTTTGTTGCTAGGCACGTGTTCCGATCCTGTGTTGTCCGTATTGGCGAGAGAGAGAGTTGCCTGTCGACTTGATCCTTCTGGAGATGTTGGACTTCGACGTTCTTTTGGGCATGGATTGGTTAGCCACGTGCTATGCGTCTGTGGACTGCCGCGAGAAGACAGTTAGATTTTGTTTTCCCGACGAGTCGGTCTTTATTATGCAGGGGACCGTGGTGCCGCCCCTCACAGTTTGATTTCTTCTTTTCGCGCTGGACAGCTTTTGAGGAAGGGATGTCAGGGATTTCTCGCCTATGTTTGCGATACTAGAGCTACAGAGGTTCCGCTGGATCAGGTTCCAGTTGTTAGCGAGTTTCCTGATGTATTCCCTGACGAGCTTCCTGGGCTACCGCCTGAGCGCGACATTGCCTTCTGTATTGATTTGATTCTCGGTACGGGGCCTATTTCTATACCGCCTTATCGGATGTCCCCGACGGAACTTAGAGAATTGAAGGGTCAGTTGCAAGATTTGCTGGATAAGGGACTTATTCGACCCAGTGTTTCTCCTTAGGGTGCTCCAGTCCTGTTCGTCAAGAAGAAGGACGGCAGTTTGCGTTTGTGTATCGACTACCGCCAGCTGAACAGGGTTACCGTGCGGAACAGATATCCTTTGCCACGCATCGACGACTTGTTCGACCAGCTTCAGGGGGCAGGATATTTTTCGAGGATCGCTTTACGATCGGGCTATCATTAGCTGCGAGTTCGATAGGAGGACATTCCGAGGACAGCTTTCCGCACGTGCTACGGCCATTATGAGTTTTTGGTGATGTCGTTCGGACTCACCAACGCACCAGTAGCATTCATGGACTTGATGAACCGTATTTTCCGGCCGTACCTTGACTTTTTCATCATCGTATTCATTGACGATATTCTGGTATATTCCCGGAGTAGAGAGGAGCACGAGCAGCACCTGCAGATTACACTGCAGACTTTGAGAGAACACCAGCTTTTCACGAAATTCTCCAAGTGTGCATTCTGGCTGGACAGCGTAGACTTCTTGGGTCACGTGATTTCACGAGACGGTATATGTATAGACCCGAGAAAGGTCGAGGCCGTTCAGCGTTGGCCCAGGCCCACATCAGTTACGGAGATTCACAGCTTTCTAGGACTGGCCGGTTACTACAGGCGATTTGTGCAGGACTTCTCTCGTATTGCTACACCTTTGACCGGGTTGACCCGGAAGGGAGTTCCTTTCGATTGGACGGAGGAGTGCGAGCACAGTTTTCAGCAGCTACGGACTCGATTGACTACGGCGCCGGTGTTATCATTGCCTACAGGATCGGGCGGATTTGTGGTCTATTGTGATGCTTCTCGAGTGGGGCTAGGGTGCGTGTTGATGCAGCATGACAGGGTGATCGCGTATGCGTCACGGCAGTTGAAGAGACATGAACAGATCTACCCCACTCACAATTTGGAGATGGCTGCAGTGGTCTTTGCACTTAAGATCTGGCGACATTACCTATACGGTGAGTCGTGCCAGATATTCACTGATCACAAGAGCTTAAAGTATATATTTCAGCAGCGAGACCTGAATCTCAGATAGCGCCGTTGGATGGAGCTAGTAAAGGACTACGATTGCGAGATCTTGTATCACCCGGGCAAGGCTAATGTAGTGGCGGATGCTTTGAGCAGGAGACCCGATGGTAGTCTATCTTGTTTGAGTGAAGTACAGAGGCATTCGTCGGCGGATTGGTAGACTCTATGCGACTGCCGAGTGCAGTTCGAGTTCACGCCGATCGGAGGACTTCTTGCGCATGTTCGTGCATGCCCGCAGTTGCTTGATCGTATACATGAGGCATAGTACAGTGATGACCGTTGTTCAGAGATCAGGGCACAGATTGGACATGATAGATTTTCCGAGTTCGTGATCGATGATCAGGGGATACTGTGATTTGGGACTAGACTGTGCGTACCAGATGCTGAGGGACTGCAAAGTGAGATTCTTGAGGAGGCACATCGATCGGTGTACAGTGTTCATCCAGGTTCCACCAAGATGTACCATAATATGAGAGATGTTTATTGGTGGGACGGAATGAATAGGGACATCGCAGATTTCGTGTCGAGATGCCTGACTTGTCAGCAAGTCAAGGCCGAGCACCAGAGGCCCGCGGGAGAGCTACAGCCGTTACCCATTCCGGAGTGGAAATGGGAACAGATTTCTATGGACTTCATCGTGGATCTACCCAGGACTAGTCGAGGGTATGACTCCATCTGGGTGATCGTGGATCGTTTAACGAAAGCTGCTCACTTCCTTCCAGTGAAGACGACTTTTGATTTTGCTCAGTATGCCCAGATATACATCGACGAGATTGTACGACTACATGGAGTCCCAACGTGTATCGTGTCCGACAGAAGCACCCAGTTTACCACCCGACTATGGCAGATGCTTCAGGAGGCTTTGGGCACCCGCTTGAGTTTCAGCACAGCATTTCATCCGCAGACCGACGGCCAGTCAGAGCGGACTATTCAGACTCTCGAGGACATGCTCCGAGCGTGTGTATTAGATTTTGGAGGTAGCTGGGATCATAATTTGCCTTTAGTGGAGTTCTCCTATAACAATAGTTTCCAGGATACTATTCAGATGGCACCTTTCGAGGCTCTGTATGGGAGGAGATGTAGATCGTCCGTATGTTGGACAGAGCTCAGTGAGAGCAGTATTTTGGGGCCACAGATCGTACAGGAGACGACCGAGAAGATACAGCTGATTCGAGACAGGATGAGGACAGCTCAGAGCAGGCAGAGATCGTATGCTGACAGACGCCGCCGCAGATTAGAGTTCGCAGTTGGAGATCACGTTTTTCTGAGGGTCTCTCCGATGAAGGGAGTGATGAGGTTTGGACGTAAGGGGAAGCTTAGCCCCATATTCATAGGTCCTTTCGAGATCCTCGAGCGTGTGGGCGCAGTAGCATATCGTTTGGCTCTTCCACCCGACTTCCCAGATGTTCACCCCGTGTTCTACATGTCGATGCTTCGCAGATACATACATGACCCTTCGCACATGATTCAGCATCAGACCGTTCAGCTAGAGCGCGATCTTTCGTTCACCGAGCATCCAGTCGTGATATTGGTCCGGCAGGTGAAGAAACTTCGATCGAAGGTCTTGCCGTCAGTGAAGGAGCTTTGGCGCAGCCTGAATGGTGAAGAGATCACTTGGGAGGCCGAGGGCGAGATGCGGAAGAAGTTCCCTCATTTCTTCAAAGGTATGCGTGGCTTTATATTTTTTAAATTCGGGGACGAATTTCTTTAAGGGGGGAGATTGTAACACCTTAGGATGGTTTTAGTGGCTAATTATATTTTAATAAGGGGTTTTAATAAAAAGTTTACCAAATTGATTTTCAAATATTTTTCCAAATTTAATGAATATTTTATTAGATTTTTCCTAGGCTTGCTCACACTTGTGCATGTAAACTAGGGTTAAAATGGGGCTAAACCATGGTTAGCAACCATGGTGGGTTAAAACATGGAAATTAAGTCATGGGGTTTTTAATTAAGTTAATTGGTAGTTTTATTTAAATGTTTTTTTATTATATATATTTGAAATGATTTGAATATGTTGACTTGGTGAGAGAGAGGGTGCATGATGGGGCATGATGGCCTTGCCATGCCTCATTTAATGAAGAGAGAGGTAGTGAGAGAGAAGGGTTGACTAGCATGGTTATCTTTGTATTTTTCTAAACTCTTTTCCTCACACACAACTCTCTCACTCTCACTCTCATACACACACCCACACATCCCAGCAGCCTCCACAGCAGCAGCAACATCAGCAGCTCCAGCAACAGCATTAGCAGCTCCAGCATCAGCATCAGCAACTCCAGCTTCTGCAAAAACAACAGCAGCAAAAATAGCAGCAACACCAGCAGCAGAGGCAGGCAATAGCAGCAACTTCCACTCTTCTTCTTCTCCTCCTCCTTACACCTAGGGTCAAGTGAGGTATAACTCTTAGTCTTAACTCTCTTGCTTGCTAATCTTGTGTATTGATTAGCTTCGATTAGCCTTTAATGTGTGTTTTAATGCTAAAATGGTATTTTGTGTGAAGTTTTGGCATGGTGGTGATTTTGATAGCTAGCCTAGCTTGATTAGGTGTTGTTAGGACCATGTTAACCCAGCTTAACCCTTATTTCACTAAAATACCCTCAGGTTTATGTTTGATGCAAAATTATCGTTTTTAAGCAAAATTCTAGCTTCCTGCAATCTGCTGTTGACCCAGTGATTTCAGAATAAATCTGAGTTAACTGGAGTATAGTTATTAGATATTGATCACATATCCAGAACACGACCCCCAAATTCCACCTCTTGGCCGCCGGAAAATTGGTTCTGGCCGCAATTTGCGGCCAGATGGGGGACATGGGGTTTGGGTTTTGCTCTGTAAGTGTCTGCTGGTATTCGAAGACTTATGGTATATGCAACTTTGTTAAATTATTTATGTAGGAAAATCTGGCATCAATTACCCTATTTCTTATGTTTTTAACCTTTGCGACACGTGTGATACGTGTGTGGGTTTGGGGTTTTCTGCGTATCGCGACGTGTCGGAGTAGCTTCATGCGCATAATCACACATTTTAGCGTATCACACACACACGCGTTTGGTTCGCGACATGGGTTTCTAGTTTGGTTTTAATGTCGTGTTTTTGTAGATTTGAGCTTATATGTAACACTTTGTGAAATTCTAGGTTCGCAGGCGAGTACGACGGACGCCGCGAAGAAGGGGAAACAAGTCGTCGGCTACACTTAACGCGAGACTACGGTGAGTAGATTTAACATCTACGGGGAAATCGCCTGCATGGCGTTATGCGTCAGGGCTGATAGGACCTTGTCGCAGCTTATTGCATTTACCTACATTGACTGTTCATGGATACTAATTGTTGCATATCGCATTCCCTGCTGCATGTATATGAACTTAGAATTTATAAAGCACCGCACTGTTACTAACTGTTCATGTTGCACGAGCACTAATCTGCATGTTACACACACACCGTTAGTAATTGCCATGACACTCACATTATAGAATTGCCATGATCATTATACTGTAGCCCATCTCACATTTGACTTGACATGATTATGCTATTTGTACACATACCCATTTGCATATCCAGACTTATGCATATCCAAACTGTACCTACCTAGATAAGCTGATTTTTAGGTAAAAACTGGGGACCGCATGACACCTTTTAAAACTGAATCTACTTAAAGAGCGGTTTCCCCTTTTTCTTCATAGTATGACTTATAAGGCATATATTACATCGCATGGATTACGCATTGGCTTTGGTTTTCATGTGATTTCTGGATTTGAGGACCGTGGGGTTATTTAAGAAAAGATGCACTGTTTTGAAAACCTGGTTCCTCTTGATATGATATTTCAGTGCGTCCACCATGTGTTTTCTCGGTGCTAGAGTGACATGTGAAACCCGATTCGAGGAGTGGACGAAGCCGATTGCGGGTACATGGTGGACCCGGTATGGTACCCCGGGGCGAGAACGGATCTGCTGTGTAGCTAGACGGTGAGCCTGGCAGTGGGACTACTACCTACCGGTGATTGGTTGGACCTGGCGGTTATCCAGAGGATACTGACCAGAGTCGATAGATGGATACGGGAAGACTCGTACTGCCAGGACCGAGGGCCGATACCGCAGACGGAGCCCGTGGCCTGATCCGGACTGACGGAGCCCGATATATGAGGATTTGCGTGTCGATGCTGGACACGATTATTTCATGATATTTTGAGTGTCGATGTTGGGCACTCGTGATTCTCAGAGATTTACAGGATTTGAGGGCTGATGAGAGTGTTGGCGCCTGAGTTATTGGGATCTGGGTGCATTGATGGGCACCAATTATATTTTCCACGTTGACATTCCGTGTAGATGCTATATTTCCCATGCTTAGCATTCATTATTTTGCATCTCATCCTGTAGTCATATTACCTAATAGAGCACTTGCATGATTATTGCACATATTGCTTATCGCATATAGATATCATCTGCTGGCATATGATAGAGTAGCGCAGTACGTGCATGCTCGCGATTACCTTTATATGTTATCTTCTATTCACGAGTTGGCAACTCACCCCCGTTGTGCCACAGTGTTTGCAGGTTGCCCCTCAGAGTAGTCGCGGCTGGCTGTTTTCTTGTATCTTTTGGCTACAGATACCACTACAGTTGGTGCGCGAGCTGTTTGCTGTTAGGTGGGTTGTGGTATCTGATTATTTACATTGTACCCATACTTTTGTATCTAGTATTCTCCATCTACTTTTATGTATTGACTTAGAGACCAGTGTGAGGACGATGATGTATATTATTTGTATTCTGGTGTCGAGCTCGTGTGGGCCGACTTTACTTATGCAGTTTATCATTCTGTGATGTTTTTCACTTATTGCTCATTTCTTCGCTACGGCGTCGTATATTACTCTTGCGGTGTTTGTTTCCGACGTTGGGCGTGATTGCTCCCGTTTGGGATTGTAACATTTCAAAAATATAAAATATTAATTTTGGGAATTTTTATAATTTAATATTATTTTATTGATTATTTTAATATTAAATGCAATTAAATAGGAAAAATGTTAGAAAAATTATGAAAAAAATTATGGAAATTCTAAAATAGGGTAAATTAGTGAATTATGACATTTTTAAGTGTTTGTGATTAGTTTGACACTAATTTAGTGCTAATCGCGATTAAAATCGCTAATCGGGTTTTTTGGCAATTTTGTGCAAAACTTGCACATATTACATTTTCTACACTTGTGCATTTTCTAGCCATGGTTTTCATTTGGGTTTACTATTCTTGTGAGAAGCCTTTGGGAATTATGGAGAAAAGGGAAAAGAAAAAGAATAAAGAAAATGGGAGTTGGTGAGAATGAGAGGTATGGACCTTTGATCAAACCCTTAGCCCTTGTTTTCTCCTTCTCATTTCTCCCCCTCTCTCTCCCATGCTTGCTGCTGCTGCCCCTTCTCCATCATCCCCCCCCCTCTTCAACTCCTCACTTCATCTCAATAATCACCCCAAAACCTCACACTCATTTCTTTAAAAATGTGCAAAATCCCTAGATCTACACATGGAGCTAAAGAAGCATGGATTTGGCCACTAGAGGGCAACTCAAGAATTTTCTTGAGTTGCTAATGAAGGTAATTTCTGAACCATTTGCTTAATTATAGCCTTTCCTATAACCCCATGTTAAGATTTAATCGATATTGTGTGATATTATGGATTTGATGAAAACCTAGTAGGGTTTGAGAGGAACTTGGGTTGTATTGTGAAATTGAGTTCAATTGAGGATACACCAACACCCTAGTGTATGAATTGAGACCCTAACCTGAAGTTTAAACCCATAATACGGATATTAGAAACCGATATCGGAGAATTTGTGTAATCTGTGCAGGTTAATTTGAATCTGCTATCACCCCGAGACCCCTAAAATAATATTGAGTGGAAATTGAGATGTGCAGGCAACCTAGAGGCAACACCCCAAACCCTAGCCCCTAACTCTTCTTCCTGGCCGCCAAAACCTCCTTTCTGGCCGCAAATTGCGGCCAGACCAGAGAGGAATCTCCTCGTTTTGCGTGCCTGGCCCCATTTCATCAATTCTTGGCCCTGGGTACTTCTAGTTTTGACAGATTCTTTCTAGGGTGAAATCTGGGACATATATCCTATGTTGTTGTTTTGGATTCGTGTTTCCGTATTCCGTATTTTTGGATTGGAAATGGTGGAATGTGTTTTGCCTCGACTATTGTCGTTTATACGACGATATAGAGGATTATTGATGGTTTTGAAGGCGTGCCATAGGTTTTCACCTATAGGCCCCTTATCGTATCGTTTTGGATTTTATGCGCCGTTTTAGATTAGATTTGGTTTTAATGCGCATATACGATATTTTGATGTGTAGGTACCCATGAAGACTTCGGGACGACAAGCATACGTGGTGACGTCCGCAATTGGTGATGCAAGGCGAGTAGATTATATCTACGGGGGAAAGTCGGGTGGATGGCGTATAGCACCCCCGCAATCCGTAGATAGCTTATTATATGGTATTGTGATATTAGGTGTATTTTGGATATGTAGGGTTAGAAGTGACTAGTGTAGTTCATAGTCGCGAACCCTAGGATAGAATTACCCTATACATATACCCTTGCTTTTCACATGTACTTACACTGTGATTGATGATATGTGACGACTTTGGAGATGAGTCGATATTGTGGGCTTGGTGCCCTGGGATCGGTGATTTGATACGATTCATATGTGGGGTATGACTTGTGATTCTTGCGGGCTTGGGATGTGTGTTTACCCCCGCATGCATACTTTACCGATGTTACCGTTTGTACTAGACATAGAGTAGTACTCCAGACTATATGATCTGATGATGGTGATATTTGTTATGTGATGAGACAGTGAGATGTTGACCCCTACCCAGCTTTTGGGAATGCCGTACGATGATTACCGTACGAGCTGATATTGATGATAGATCCGCACTCATAGCTAGAGGATATCTTACGATATGACATTGAGGCGGGATCACCGACTATATATCTACATATATACTTAGACTCAGTTTTAGGTGGTTTCCATACCTACCCCTCCTGATTGACAGGATACTTAGGTGTAGTTGCATAGTAGATACTTCACTGTGCTGTTGATTACTAGATTTCCGCATATTCATACTATTCGCATTGCTGGCATATGTTCATTACCATGTTATTACCATGCTGTTAGGACACCAGCACCATTATCGATGATGCGTATGTTTCACGTACACTATTTGCCGGCTCACACACTTCATCATCGATAATTGCCATGTCACTACACAGTAGTACAATTACATTCGTGATATGATGCTTCCTTTGACATATGCGCATTCCTATTCCATGTTGCATGATTTCCGATATGATTACTCTCTTTACATGTCGCATATATCATGGATTGATTGCATAGTACATCGCATTGGATTTACTGCTGGATGTTGGATTTTCATGTGATTTCTGGTTTTTGAGGACCGTGGGGTTATTTAAGAAAAGAGGCACTTTATGAAAACCCGGTACCTCGTGATATGATATTTCGGTGCGTCCACCACGCGTTTTCTCGGTGCTGAGACGTGTGCTTGAAACCCGATTCGAGGAGGTGATGTACCGTTTGCGGGTTCGTGGTGGGCCCGGTATGGTTCCCCTCGGCGAGATGATCGATGGGTTATGCCGATTGAGCCTGGAGGCGGGCGAGTACCTACCGGTGATTTTACCTGAGCTCGGTGGATATCCGGGGGATACCGCCTGGAGCCGAGAGATGGGCATACTGCCGGGGCCGACGGGCCGATATCCGCAGACGGAGCCCAGAGATGGACATGGGTTGACTCATACTGCCGGGGCCGAGGGCCGATATCCGCAGACGGAGCCCCATACGGATGAGGATTTACGTGTCGGTGTTTGGCACGGGTTTCATGATGAGTTTTCCATGATTTTGGTTATATCCTCACATTGCATACATGATGCTTACTGTCAGTGGGTGACAGGTGGACGGGTTCCACATATATACAGACTTGGTTCATATACAGACTGGATTTACACTTATCTTACACCAATATTAGTGGTATGGGACGCTAATATATGTGTATTGATATTATTGATATTTCTTCATTGATACTTCATGCAGACATACCTTACACTGATGACATGTTGTTACCTGAGTACCTGGCACTATATACATGATTAGATGTTACCTTGCCACCTTATTACACTCAGATGTACTCTTGTGGATATTTTACTGATCGTTGACTTAGGATTATGTCTTGCATTCGATTTATCCTTGTAGATGTTTCTATTCATGAGTTGGCAACTCACCCCCGTTGTGCCACAGCTCTTGCAGGTTATGCCGTACAGGTCCTATTGCGGCATTTCTGGCACACTACCTTCTTGCGGGTGATTTGCTTTGGTAGGTGGATTCTTTCGTATCAGGAATCACCTTTGTATTTAATTATTTCATTGTATCTAGAAATTGTCCATCAACCAAAACTTATATATTCTTTCAGACTCAGAGACAGTGTTGTATTATTCGACCTAGAGTCGCGCTTAGTAGTATTGCGGTTTTCTTGCTACTTTTGAGCTTTCTTTTGGTTTTGATCCTCGCCACTTGGCGTTGTATACTATCATATTATTGCGTGGTTGTGACCGTCGATTGACGAAGAGCTAGCTCCCGCTTGGGGATGCCTTTATCATTTTATATATTGTTATTCATGTTGTACCCCATTCGGGGCCAGTTTTACAAGAGAAACTCTGCCGAAATTTTTAGAAAAGACTGTACTGTTTTCAAATGCACATTCGGCTTAGTTATTGTGAAAACTTTGATTTCAAACCTGTATTTCTTCACTTCTTTAAACCAGTTTTCTTACTTATTCTTAAAATGGTTTTAGATTTCTGAGCTTTTGGCTTACTTGGATCAGATGGAGTCCTATAGGCTTCATATGGTTCAAGTGCCAGTCACGTGCTCTTTCGGGTCGTGACAAAGTTGGTATCAGAGCGCTAGGTTGACCTTGGTTCGAGTTTAAGTTTGACTATGTGGAGCCTAGGGAGTTATTTATATACGGAACTTAGGCTTGACCTTACGGAACTTAGACTTGGTCGAGGGGGTGTAAACCCGAACTTTCGTCGTTTTAGGATGACCCTTGGTTGATGGATTAGGTGACTAAAGTAGAGTGACGTACCGTTGGTATGTTCCGCGGCATACTTACGACACGCCACTCCGCTTAAGGAACCTTAGGATGGACATTTGTTTAGAGATCAGTGATTCTCTTCCTATCCAGGATTATACATCCATTTGAGATCCCCGATTCTATTAGTTTCATGATCATACCTTCATTGATGCTGTTCCTTCCTATGATCATGTATCCCCTTTGGATCTGTTGTTTCCTTTCTTGCCTTTGATGTGCTCTCTTTTGATACTCGATTGAGATTCCTTTCACCGTGTTTGAGCGCAGTTTGGGCTGCTGCTAGGGTTACGGCCGGTGTGAGCTCGTTTGGTACGAGGGCCGACCGTTGTGTTTTCTGGTGACATGGGAACGTCTCGAGTTAGTGTTGGTGATCGTGACCTCTAGTGGAGGCGAGTGCTTGGTCTTGCACCGGATGATCGAGTCATTGTTAGAGCTGCCAGTTGAGAGATGGACTGTTGATGTACAACATACCTCAGAGTTTGTGATGTCGCCTATCGTGCAGACAGATGGACCAGCTGTTGCTGAGATTGACAGGATGTTGCTTTCGGAGCTTACGAGCTGAGATTGCCGGAGCTTTCAGGCAGATACGCGACAGATGGTAGCTAGTCTACCCGATTTGAGAGACGAAGGTGATTCGTCCGATTTTGCGCCAGAGCGGGCCCAGTTGAGTTGAAGATTTCCAGTGTGGAGAGTCTTACTCAGACCTAGAGCAGGCTGATTCAGAGATGACCGCTTATGTATTGCCTTTCCTGGAGGATTGAGGCGTTGTTCGGCGTACAGGCGTATGAGCCAGTTGTTGCTGCAAATGATGAAATATCGCCCAGATGATTGGAGCTACTGCAGCATGAGCATGTACTTAGAGAGATGATAGCGAGTCGCTAGTCACCGAGGATGAATGACTAGGACGTGTGGTGAGTTCGCTTACCCCGATGCGTGGATATCAGATTGATTGTTTCCAGCTAGAGACGACTTCACGCAGGTTCGTTGAGAGTCGACTGAGACGATCGAATGTCAGGAGCCATTTTCCAAGTTTAAAGTATACGGAAAGACATGCAGGTGATTCTATGGACCCTCTAGAAGAATGAAACCCTAACTCGACTTAATGACCGTGTGACAGCCTTGGAACCTTAGGGTTTACGGCGGTTCCACGGCGCCATTAGTGAGGCTTGGGTTTGCCCTTCTACGGCTGGACCACCGATGCTGTGGCATGTACTCGATACTATTAAACTGTACCCGAGATGTGAGCTCTTGGGGGATTATGAGGATCTGACGAGTCGATCGGATGGTTCGACATCTTTCGGACATTGTGATAGGACACTGCTTGGGAGACTCCAGATGCGAGCATAGCCGTCGGAGCGCAGTTCGTGTAGCCACGATGAGACGAGTCCGAACCAGTCGACATTTGAGCAGAGTGAAGAAAGGAGTCCGTGCGAGATTTCGACGAGATGACATCCCACTCCGCTGACGTTAGAGATGTGATACGCACCTAGAGGCGTGGTATATGGATATATCTTCCAGAAAGAAGCGCGATAAGTATGCAGCCGTTCCGGAATAAGCGTGAGCTTCAGCATTGGATGATGACTTCCGGGCACTTCGGCAGGATTGAGATTTGAGAAAGGAATCTCGGCAGGACCTTTCTGGAGTACGATACGAGAAGACTTAGACCCAGAGTGGTCATTTTGTGCACACCCAGCAGGGCAGAGTTCAGCATTGTCGACGAGGTGGTTGACCAAGTTCGGATAGAGGAACTTAACCAGATGCGTTGCGAATTGATCAAGGATGGACGAGTGATGAGTATTCCTCCGATGGTTGAGACGTGTTCCCGAGGACCAGTTCGGCCTGACATCTGCTACAGAGTGATGAAGCTACAGAGTACGAGATTTCGAGTCCGTGTGAGAGACTTCAGATTGACCGTGGCCGAGACAGTGCAGTGCATAGTAGCTTGGCGTGACGTCATAGTGGACGACGATAGAGACAGTTGGAACAAGAGGTTCGTGTGAGACCCTGACGAGCTGTCATTGCTTTCCGCCGAGACTAGAGACCTGAGATGTTTACAGAGACGTTGCGATGTGACCAGTTTCTGGAGAAATATTGTGCTGAGGACACAGATGCCCTTTGAGCGAGAAGAGGTTATGCAGGAGAGCTAGCCTCTGTACAGATCAGCATAGGCATGATTGGAAGAGACCTTGAGCAGGATTCCTTCCAGGACATAGCTTCCATGATGTTGCACCCAGGATCGGATGTGTGACGTGCTTTCAGAGAGCCAGAGGCCGACGCCAGTGATATGCTGCCTTACGAGTGGTCGTGAGGTTTGACCGAGAGGATCCAGAGAGTCAGAAGACGCTAGACCGTGAGCAAGAGGCAGGTAGATATCCTGCGCTGCTAGCTGTGGATTGCACCGACTCCTTCTCGACCTCGAAGGAGGAACTACCGAAGACGGTATTTGTGATTTGTGATTTTGTGATTCGATTATCATGTATCCGTCATTTTGGATTTCGGTATTTTGGGTGTTCTGTTTGCATGATTTAGTTTTGGTGACTGAGTTTCATGATATTGGTTTCATGCACCCACTGGACATTTATATGTTTGCGTAGAGTTTTTATGCATTTTAGTGATATGCTTTGATTCGTGCACGCTGATGCACACGGTTGTGAGATTCTCCCTTGCGGTACACCTGATTTTGGTTTGAGCCGCATTATATCGTTGATTTTGACCCGGATTTTGATGGTGGATTTTTGCACTCCGTGCTGGTGATATGCTTTAGCCTGTTCGGTGTTTGCTTTTGGATTTCGTGATTCCGTGCATGTTGAGTGCGCAGGGCCTAGATTTTCATTCGTGCACGATGGATGCACAGATTTGGATTTTCGCGCGTGTTGGGCGCATGTTTTTTAGATACGATTTTGGTGCGCACCCGATGCACTAAATCGAGATTTCTTCGTGCATGTTAGATGCACCGGACCTTGGCTGTCAGGCACATACGTTGCCCATGACAGAGGTTTCGTGCACACCCGTTGCACCTAGATGTTGTTTTGTGCACCTGTTTAGCACATGTTGGATTTTTTGATTTCCGTGCGCACCAGACGCACAGGATTGTGTTATGTACATTTTTGAGATTTATTCCCTTTGGAGCAGTACCTTTTATGATGTTGGGTTTTTGCTTTCATGCTAAGCAGGACTAGTCAGTAGACGATACCTGGATATACTTTTGCGTGTTTTACATCAGCTTTTTACGTGTATAGATTGGATGTCTACATGTGTAGTTTCGATCCATATCATATCGGTTTTGTATTGGATTTGACATTGTGTTTTTACATCGACTCCGATGACTGCGGGATGCTTGACGGAGTTTTATTTTTGAGTTATCTGCTCAGTACCCTTGCGCATGCATTGCGCTGTGACGTTCTTTGTGTTGATGATTTCGGAGCCCCGACGACTTTGGTTTATTACTGAGATTGTTTTAGTAGTGGGGGTTTAAATTTAAATTCGGGGACCGAATTTCTTTAAGGGGGGTAGATTGTAACATTTCAAAAATATAAAATATTAATTTTGGGAATTTTTATAATTTAATATTATTTTATTGATTATTTTAATATTAAATGCAATTAAATAGGAAAAATGTTAGAAAAATTATGAAAAAAATTATGGAAATTCTAAAATAGGGTAAATTAGTGAATTAAGACATTTTTAAGTGTTTGTGATTAGTTTGACACTAATTTAGTGCTAATCGCGATTAAAATCGCTAATCGGGTTTTTTGGCAATTTTGTGCAAAACTTGCACATATTACATTTTCTACACTTGTACATTTTCTAGCCATGGTTTTCATTTGGGTTTACTATTCTTGTGAGAAGCCTTTGGGAATTATGGAGAAAAGGGAAAAGAAAAAGAATAAAGAAAATGGGAGTTGGTGAGAATGAGAGGTATGGACCTTTGATCAAACCCTTAGCCCTTGTTTTCTCCTTCTCATTTCTCCCCCCCCTCTCTCCCATGCTTGCTGCTGCTGCCCCTTCTCCATCATCCCCCCCCTCTTCAACTCCTCACTTCATCTCAATAATCACCCCAAAACCTCACACTCATTTCTTTAAAAATGTGCAAAATCCCTAGATCTACACATGGAGCTAAAGAAGCATGGATTTGGCCACTAGAGGGCAACTCAAGAATTTTCTTGAGTTGCTAATGAAGGTAATTTCTGAACCATTTGCTTAATTATAGCCTTTCCTATAACCCCATGTTAAGATTTAATCGATATTGTGTGATATTATGGATTTGATGAAAACCTAGTTAGGGTTTGAGAGGAACTTGGGTTGTATTGTGAAATTGAGTTCAATTGAGGATACACCAACACCCTAGTGTATGAATTGAGACCCTAACCTGAAGTTTAAACCCATAATACGGATATTAGAAACCGATATCGGAGAATTTGTGTAATCTGTGCAGGTTAATTTGAATCTGCTATCACCCCGAGACCCCTAAAATAATATTGAGTGGAAATTGAGATGTGCAGGCAACCTAGAGGCAACACCCCAAACCCTAGCCCCTAACTCTTCTTCCCGGCCGCCAAAACCTCCTTTCTGGCCGCAAATTGCGGCCAGACCAGAGAGGAATCTCCTCGTTTTGCGTGCCTGGCCCCATTTCATCAATTCTTGGCCCTGGGTACTTCTAGTTTTGACAGATTCTTTCTAGGGTGAAATCTGGGACATATATCCTATGTTGTTGTTTTGGATTCGTGTTTCCGTATTCCGTATTTTTGGATTGGAAATGGTGGAATGTGTTTTGCCTCGACTATTGTCGTTTATACGACGATATAGAGGATTATTGATGGTTTTGAAGGCGTGCCATAGGTTTTCACCTATAGGCCCCTTATCGTATCGTTTTGGATTTTATGCGCCGTTTTAGATTGGATTTGGTTTTAATGCGCATATACGATATTTTGATGTGTAGGTACCCATGAAGACTTCGGGACGACAAGCATACGTGGTGACGTCCGCAATTGGTGATGCAAGGTGAGTAGATTATATCTACGGGGGAAAGTTGGGTGGATGGCGTATAGCACCCCCGCAGTCCGTAGATAGCTTATTATATGGTATTGTGATATTAGGTGTATTTTGGATATGTAGGGTTAGAAGTGACTAGTGTAGTTCATAGTCGCGAACCCTAGGATAGAATTACCCTATACATATACCCTTGCTTTTCACATGTACTTACACTGTGATTGATGATATGTGACGACTTTGGAGATGAGTCGATATTGTGGGCTTGGTGCCCTGGGATCGGTGATTTGATACGATTCATATGTGGGGTATGACTTGTGATTCTTGCGGGCTTGGGATGTGTGTTTACCCCCGCATGCATACTTTACCGATGTTACCGTTTGTACTAGACATAGAGTAGTACTCCAGACTATATGATCTGATGATGGTGATATTTGTTATGTGATGAGACAGTGAGATGTTGACCCCTACCCAGCTTTTGGGAATGCCGTACGATGATTACCGTACGAGCTGATATTGATGATAGATCCGCACTCATAGCTAGAGGATATCTTATGATATGACATTGAGGCGGGATCACCGACTATTTATCTACATATATACTTAGACTCAGTTTTAGGTGGTTTCCATACCTACCCCTCCTGATTGACAGGATACTTAGGTGTAGTTGCATAGTAGATACTTCACTGTGCTGTTGATTACTAGATTTCCGCATATTCATACTATTCGCATTGCTGGCATATGTTCATTACCATGTTATTACCATGCTGTTAGGACACCAGCACCATTATCGATGATGCGTATGTTTCACGTACACTATTTGCCGGCTCACACACTTCATCATCGATAATTGCCATGTCACTACACAGTAGTACAATTACATTCGTGATATGATGCTTCCTTTGACATATGCGCATTCCTATTCCATGTTGCATGATTTCCGATATGATTACTCTCTTTACATGTCGCATATATCATGGATTGATTGCATAGTACATCGCATTGGATTTACTGCTGGATGTTGGATTTTCATGTGATTTCTGGTTTTTGAGGACCGTGGGGTTATTTAAGAAAAGAGGCACTTTATGAAAACCCGGTACCTCGTGATATGATATTTCGGTGCGTCCACCACGCGTTTTCTCGGTGCTGAGACGTGTGCTTGAAACCCGATTCGAGGAGGTGATGTACCGTTTGCGGGTTCGTGGTGGGCCCGGTATGGTTCCCCTCGGCGAGATGATCGATGGGTTATGCCGATTGAGCCTGGAGGCGGGCGAGTACCTACCGGTGATTTTACCTGAGCTCGGCGGATATCCGGGGGATACCGCCTGGAGCCGAGAGATGGGCATACTGCCGGGGCCGACGGGCCGATATCCGCAGACGGAGCCCAGAGATGGACATGGGTTGACTCATACTGCCGGGGCCGAGGGCCGATATCCGCAGACGGAGCCCCATACGGATGAGGATTTACGTGTCGGTGTTTGGCACGGGTTTCATGATGAGTTTTCCATGATTTTGGTTATATCCTCACATTGCATACATGATGCTTACTGTCAGTGGGTGACAGGTGGACGGGTTCCACATATATACAGACTTGGTTCATATACAGACTGGATTTACACTTATCTTACACCAATATTAGTGGTATGGGACGCTAATATATGTGTATTGATATTATTGATATTTCTTCATTGATACTTCATGCAGACATACCTTACACTGATGACATGTTGTTACCTGAGTACCTGGCACTATATACATGATTAGATGTTACCTTGCCACCTTATTACACTCAGATGTACTCTTGTGGATATTTTACTGATCGTTGACTTAGGATTATGTCTTGCATTCGATTTATCCTTGTAGATGTTTCTATTCACGAGTTGGCAACTCACCCCCGTTGTGCCACAGCTCTTGCAGGTTATGCCGTACAGGTCCTATTGCGGCATTTCTGGCACACTACCTTCTTGCGGGTGATTTGCTTTGGTAGGTGGATTCTTTCGTATCAGGAATCACCTTTGTATTTAATTATTTCATTGTATCTAGAAATTGTCCATCAACCAAAACTTATATATTCTTTCAGACTCAGAGACAGTGTTGTATTATTCGACCTAGAGTCGCGCTTAGTAGTATTGCGGTTTTCTTGCTACTTTTGAGCTTTCTTTTGGTTTTGATCCTCGCCACTTGGCGTTGTATACTATCATATTATTGCGTGGTTGTGACCGTCGATTGACGAAGAGCTAGCTCCCGCTTGGGGATGCCTTTATCATTTTATATATTGTTATTCATGTTGTACCCCATTCGGGGCCAGTTTTACAAGAGAAACTCTGCCGAAATTTTTAGAAAAGACTGTACTGTTTTCAAATGTACATTCGGCTTAGTTATTGTGAAAACTTTGATTTCAAACCTGTATTTCTTCACTTCTTTAAACCAGTTTTCTTACTTATTCTTAAAATGGTTTTAGATTTCTGGGCTTTTGGCTTACTTGGATCAGATGGAGTCCTATAGGCTTCATATGGTTCAAGTGCCAGTCACGTGCTCTTTCGGGTCGTGACAGGGATGCCTTATTTCACCGTATATCATTTTTACTCATATTTTGTCTTGTACCCGGATTCGGGGTTAGTTTTACAAAGGAAATGCTGTCAAAATTTTTAGGATAATAACTTAAACTTTAAAGAATATTATTAAACAACTTAAGGTTTTCCAAATGTCTTTAAACAAATGTTTTCAACACTCACTACTTTTAATGGTTTTGATTTCTGGGTTTTCGGCTTACTTAATCGCGTTACGCCTTTAGACGTTATGTGGTTAAGTGCCGGTCACGAGTCGAATTTCTGGTCGTGACACAATAACACCGGTCGGTATCATCTAGATATCCACCGTGTTCATAACTGTCTCCGGTATCGAGTATCCTCGTTAGGCTCCCCGCCTAAAGTGCGGCTATTCTGCCCCTCGGTCTCGACCGGGTCCACCGTGTATCCAACTGTATGCCCCCCGACTCAGTCTGGATAAAACTGTAATCCGCAACCGTATGACCCCCAACTCGGTTCGGAATAAAACCAAATCATAAAAACGACATCTCATGGTGGACGTGACACATAATCATGAAAATCACTGATTTTTCGTAATAGTATATGGAATCTGGGGACTAATATCGGAAAAGGGATCAAAATTCTAAAATACGACACGTAAATTCGTAACGCGTTTAAGTTTTCTGTTGCAAACAACGATGGGTAAAAATCCAGTTAAGTTAGTATGAACTTTGTAGCAAGACTTAGAGTTTAAGAGTGGTGATGTCGCACTCTTTGGAGTCGATTTCTGATTTAGATTGTTGGTTACTCCATCGTTTGGACGTGGAGACTAGCTTCTTTTGGGATGCTATTTTTTATTATTATGCTGTATCCGGTTTTTTATAAAAATGCAAAGGAGGTGATGCCAAGTTTTCAAAACGTCACAAATGTTTTTCAATACACCTAGTTAAAATTAAATGTTAATTTTTTAGATTGATTTCATCGGATGACTATTTTAAACTCACCTCCAATATTTTCAAAAACGGTTTAGATTCCGGGTTTCGGCTTACTTGAACCGCGTCGACGTATTTAGATGTCACGTGATTTAAGTGCCTGTCACGTGCCACATTTGGGTCGTGACAGAAACTTTGCCGAAATTTTCAGAAAAGACTTAATGTTTTAAAAATGCGTAATTCGGCTTATTTTAATAAAACACTTTCTTTAAAATGGTTTTAGATTTCTGGGCTTTTGGCTTACTTGAATTAGATGTGGTCCTATAGATTTCATATGATTCAAGTGTCAGTCACGTGCCATTTCGGGTCGTGACACATCCCCTTCACAAATCTTCACTAATTCTTCACAAAACTTCACTAAATCTCACAAAGATCACATCTTTAGACTTGTTTTGCCTATTGGATACTTTGGAGCTTGGAAAGTTAGGATCTTTGAGCTTGTGAGAGTAGGTGTTGGGGTAAAAATTTACACCCCGGTTGACCAAGTCAAAATCAAAGTCAACCCCAAGCCAGGTGGGCCCAAGCCTAGGTCAAGCGGGCCCATGACCAAGTCGAGCCCGCAGCCAGCCTCCCCATGCCAACAACAAAATCATGTAATAAATAATTTTATGTAATTGTTTATGCATGAATGTAAACCAAATGGGCATAAAGCCAATATTTTATAAGCCCATGGCTTATGTGCAAAAATGAAATGGCACATGAGCCATGGGATGGCTAAAATGCCATTTTTGTAAAGCTCAAGGGACTATATGTAAATATGTAAGCCTATATAAGGCAACATGATGATGAATAAAGCATACACTTTTCATTCTCACAAAAAACCTAGGGTTTGTATCTCTTTCCCTTTTCTGAAGGTCTCAAACCTTCTTCTTTCTTTTGAATTAAATCAAGAGTTTTACTCTTCCTTTTCAAAAACAAAATAGTTTTTCACCACGAAACCCACAAAGGGGAACTTGGATCTGTCATCAGATCTCAAAAAGGAGAGATTTTGAGATCTCACACCACGAAAACAAAATAGTTTTTCCCCTCCGAGAATCTTTTTAGGCTAAAACCCTCTTTTCCTCGCCGGCGCTCAAGCGCAGAGCGCCCACGTGCCGACACGTGGCACGCTTGCGCTCCAGCGCTCAGCGCTCGAGCGCAAAGCGCCCCCGTGCCGACACGTGGCGCGCTTGCACTCCAGCGCAAGCGCTCGAGCGCAAGTCGCCCCGGTGCCGACACATGGCGCGCTTGCGCTCCAGCGCAAGCGCTCGAGTGCAAGTCGCCCCCGTGTCGACACGTGGCGCGCTTGCGCTCAAGCGCAAATCGCCCCCGTGCCGACACATGGCGCACTTGCGCTCAAGCGCAGAGCGCCCACATGCCGACACGTGGCACTCTAGCGCCTGAGCGCACAACACCTAGGCGCACAGCGCCCAAGGTGCAGCCCCACACATCCTTTGGATGTCTTTTCCCCTTCTTTCTTTTATATATATATATATATATATATATATACATGTATACATACATATATATATATGTACATATGCATACATATTTACACACACACATACTCCACGACACTGTCCCTGTTAGAAAAAAATTTCTATCGGGGCGCTGCCCCGCACCCCGCAAGGGTGCTGCTAGCCCCCTTGACCCCCAGCCCGCTATCCGGGTAGCGGGACCCCCGTAAAAACTCTGCGTGGCTCCCGATATATCCAAAACCCCTTTTCAAAATATAACACACGCACACCGCACATTGAGTTCGCATGACCAGTTTAAACCCGTTAATCGGAGGTTCCCCCGCCCCAAAGGCGAGGGGTAATTAACGACAGCTTAGTCCGCGGCTGCCGGAGATTTGGATCCCCACAATCAATAAACCCCAGCCTACCCCAGGCAGGGAGAATCTGTAGTACGCCTGACAAACGCGCGCGTATTCCCATCTCAATGGGGTGACGAAAAACACCCTACAGATTCTGGCACGCCCGGTGGGACCAATCTCTCCTCCCATATTTCGGGTTAAACGTTCATGCGAACTCAATCAATATACATATCTATATTTATACTAAAATAATGCTTTTTCATGAAGGATTTTCAATCAATCACCTTTCAACAATGTCTCCGAAGATGAACTCAGCTCCCATCTCATACACGATGAAGATGGACTCCAGAACGGTCCTTCCGGCCAGTCTCGGGCGACAATGGGAGGAGGAGCCGCTACCATTTGGCTCTATTATGTTCGTGTCAGCTAACGCCATCCCAGCTCCTCAAGCTCCGGTGACCGACAAACCGGCCTCCAAAGAAAAGAGGCCAAATGTGGTGGTCTCGAAGGCATCCCAACCCAAACGCAAATCGGTGTCTGAACGGCTTTCTATGGCCCCAACTGGGGGCAAAGCCATTGGAACAAAAGAAGTTGCCAGACGTCGTAGGAAATCCCAGGCGACACCTTCGACGGACACGCGGACAGATGTCTTCTCGAGCATCCCCATCACTCGGCCTATGGCGGCTTCCCGAAGAGCAGAAGCCTGCCAAGCGCTTAAGGCAGAGAAGCTGAGGCAGAAGCGGCTCAGATATAGAGCCAACAAAAGGGCTAGGGCTCTGGCCATATTAAAATTTATGAATTTCCAAAGCTCGAATCGCTCCGCGAAACCAGCTGCCAGTGATGAAAGAATGGCTGAATGTGTTATCCACACTGTCTACATGGCCGGACATGAAGAAACGAACCCTCCTCTTCTTCACAGCCATGGTGACGATATGGTTGACGCTACCCAGCATCGGCTCGATCTAAATGATGAAGAGCCCGCTCAGGCCGATAAGCCAGGGGAGCCCATGGTTCCTACGGAATTGAGCTCAGGCAATAAAGATTACCCGGTTGTCATAGCCGGAACTACAGAACAAGCATTATTCCAATCGCAACAAAGGCTATTTCAAGACAGGGATGAGAAGATGGCCGAGGTCTATTCAAAAGTCGACGAGCTGGCAAACGTCGTGGCAGATCTCGCGACCCAAGTCGCCCGATTGCAATTACAGCAGAATCAAATTTTGGTTCATGAGCCAGGGATTGATACCCGGAGGCAGCCAACTGATACCCCCTTCAACCTAAGGGCGAAGCGCCTTCGCAGAAAACGGCCGGAATCAGCTTCCAGTCCCTCCGACACATACGCCGGGAGGAATCGCCTCTGAAAGAGAAACTGGAGAAAGTCTATTCCTTCAAAAGGGAAAAATTCCACAAGATATTCAGGGACGCCCTAAGAAACGGTCTACAACTGCCGGAATCAAAGAGACCGCAAGAAGTGAATATGACCGACGACCCAGAATATTGCCCCTATCACAGGGTGATAGGTCATTCCATTGAGGACTGCTTCGTCTTCAAAGATTGGGTCGAAAGTCAATACAAGACGGGAGAGATAGAACTGTCTAAAGGCGCGTTAGAAAACAGGCAAGCTACGACTGCCGATTCCATACAAATGGAGACCGAAGCTTTTCGGGAACCCAATCCTCCCAGACATGTGCCACTATCTGAAAAGGGCAAACCAAAGACTGATCGGCCTCAAGAACCAGCATCAGTAAGGGCACCTACTCTAATGGAGAGAAAGAAGTAGGTGTACTCCTTCAGGAGGGATGAGGTCCGCAATATATTCGAGGAAGCCTTGAACAATGGTCTGCAATTGCCTATTCATAAAAGGCCACATGAAATGAATATGACCGGCAATCCCGTATACTGCCCATACCATAGAGTGCTAAGTCATACCATTGAAGACTGCTGTGTTTTCAAAGATTGGGCAGAGGACCAATATAAGCTTGGAAAAACCTCACAATCCTCGGATGTATCAGCAAGCCACAAAGCTAGGTCATCAACACAGCTCCGCCAAGATCAAAATTCAAGGAGCTGGGATAAGAAAAAAGGACCACCACGTCGTTAAACTGGGAACAATCGACCTCTAAGTCGTTAAACTGGGAATGTAAAAAAAATGTGTAAATAAAAAAAAAATGTAAATAAAAGAAAAAAATAAAAGCCGAAATGATGGGACAACTCGCAATAAAAATCAGCGAGTAAAATAAAGATGAAATAAAAGCGGAAATGATGGGGCAACCGCGAATAAAAGCCGAAATGATAGGGCAATCGTGACCATCGCGATAAGAAAAGCTGAAATGATAGAGCAATTGCGGTAAAACAAAAACAAAAACAAAAAAACAAGGGCGGATGATGAGTTGCTCCTGGCATTATTCCAGTGCAGCAATGCAGACGCCAAACAAAAATACAATTTCCCAAAATTCTTTTGGCCCTACGGCCGGTCCCCAAATTGACTGCTGTATACAATCCACGGGCTCAAATAATTCTCAGCATACCCATGCCCCACCGTAATCACCAGTTACGCGGCTGGTCTCCGCCTTTGGAGTTATGCTCCATTGAGAAGACCCACTCATGTGCCCTCACGATACATGAGGAGAACAAACCTTTGTGGGATCCTTACGACTCACAAAGGAAAAACACACTTAGGAGTCCTCACGACTCCTAAGGAGAAAATACACCTGTGGGATCCTCATGAATCGCAGGGAGAAAATGCTTTTATGGGACCCTCACGGCCCATAAAATTGAAAAGCCTTAGGCGATAGGGACCTAAACCCGTCTCCTACGCCATCGCTCCGCCAACAAGAGTAGGCAAATGATGAATTTCTCCTGGCACCTCTGCTTCAGTGTTAGCAACGCTGATGCCGGCCCCTACCCCAAAATTCCAAGCTCGCCATCAATAGACCCCTAAGTCTTTAAACTGGAAACAGATGACCGCCAAGTCGTTAAACTGGAAACAGATGACGTCCAAGTCGTTAAACTGGAAACAGATGAGCTCTACGTCGTTAAACTGGAAACAGATGACCTCTACGTCGTTAAACTGGAAACAGATGACCTCCAAGTCATTAGACTGGAAACAGATGACCTCTACGTCGTTAAACTGGAAACAGATGACCTCTACGTCGTTAAACTGGAAACAGATGACCACCAAGTCGTTAAACTGGAAACAGATGACCTCTAAGTCGTTAAACTGGAAACATATGACCTCTAAGTCATTAAACTGGACATAGACGACCTCTACGTCGTTAAACTGGAAACAGATGACCACCAAGTCGTTAAACTGGAAACAAATGACCACCAAGTCGTTAAACTGGAAACAGACGACCTCTACGTCGTTAAACTGGAAACAGGCGACCTCCACGTCATTAAACTAGAAACAGATGACCACCACGTCGTTAAACTAGAAACAGATGACCACCACGTCGTTAAACTGGAAACAGATGACCACTACGTCGTTAAACTGGAAACAGATGTCCACTACGTCGTTAAACTGGGAACATATGACCACCAAGTCGTTAAACTGGAACAGATGACCACCACGTCGTTAAACTGGAAACAGATGACCTCTAAGTCGTTAAACTGGAAACAGTAGACCTCTAAGTCTTTAAACTGGAAACAGATGACCATTACGTCGTTAAACTGGAAATAGTAGACCTCTAAGTCTTTAAACTGGAAACAGATAACCTCTAAGTCCTTAAACTGGAAACAGTCGACCTCTAAGTCATTAAGCTGGGAATGAGGGAAATCTACTCATGTGTCCTCACGATACATGAGGAGAACAAACCTTTGTGGGATCCTTACGATTCACAAAGGAAAAGCACACTTAGGAGTCCTCACGACTCCTAAGGAGAACATACACCTGCGGGATCCTTATGACTCGCAGGGAGAAAATACCTTTATGGGACCCTCACGGCCCATAAAATTGAAAAGCCTTAGGTGATAGGGATCCAAACCTGTCTCCTAAGCCATCGCTCCCCAATCCCCAAGTGGCGAATGATGAGTTGCTCCTGGTACCATATTCCAGTGTAGCGATGCTGACGCCAACCAAATTCCAAATCCCATACCCCAACGGCGAATGATGAGTCGCTCCTGGTACCACATTCCAGTGCAGCGATGCAGACGCCAACAAAGTCCTGAAATTTTTTCCGGCCCTACGGTCTGGATCATACATCCTGCAAAACCGTATACAATCTACGGGCGTAAAACAATCCCGATCTCTCCACAAAAAAAAAGAAAAAAAAGAACGGTATGTCCACAAGCAAAATGGGCACGGATGAAAACCCGAAAGGGCTCCGTGAGTAAAAACAGCAGGACTGCCGGCGAGTTTGTGAAAACCCGAAAGGGCGCGAACTCGTAAAAAAAAAAGAAATGAAATGCACTCGCAAAGTCCTCTCGACTTTGTGAGGAGAAAATTCCCGCGTGAGATCCCTACGACTCACAAAGGAGCAACACACTTAGGAGTCCCCACGACTCCTAAGGAGAAAATACACCTACGGGATCCTTATGACCCGTAGGGAGAAAATGATTTGTGAACCCTTACGGCTCACAAAATGGAAAAGCCTTAGGTGACAGGGATCTAAACCTATCTCCTAAGCCACCAATTCCCAAATCCTCTCGGGGCACATGATGAGTTGCTCCTGACATTATTCCAGTGCAGCAATGCAGATGCCAAACAAACCAAATCCAAATCCTCTCGGGGCACATGATGAGTTGCTCCTGACATTATTCCAGTGCAGCAATGCAGATGCCAAACAAACCAAATCCAAATCCTCTCGGGGCACATGATGAGTTGCTCCTGGTATTATTCCAGTGCAGCAATGCAGATGCCAAACGAAAAAAAAAACAAATCCAAATCCTCTCGGGGACACGTCAACCAGCGACACTCCGCATCGGGGAAACGTCCAACGGCAGACACTCCGTCTCGGGGAAACGTCCAACACAGACACTCCGTACCGGGGAAACGTCCAACAGCAGACACTCCGCCTCGGGGATACGTCAACCAGCGACACTCCGCATCGGGGAAACTTCCAACACAGACACTCCGTACCGGGGACACGTCCAACAGCAGACACTCCGTCTCGGGGATACGTCCTACAACAGGCACTCCGTCTCGGGGAAACGTCCAACAACAGGCGCTCCGTCTCGAGGAAACGTCCTACAGCAGGCACTCCATCTCGGGGATACGTCCTACCACAGGCACTCCGTATCGGGGAAACGTCCTACCACAGGCACTCCGTCTCGGGGAAACATCTTACAGCAGGCACTCCGACTCGGGGAAACGTCCTACAACAGGCACTCCGTCTCGGGGATACGTCCTACAACAGGCACTCCGTCTCGGGGAAACGTCCTACCACAGGCACTCCGTCTCGGGGATACGTCCTACAACAGCACTCCGTCTCGGGGAAACGTCCTACAGCAGGCACTCCGTCTCGGGGAAACGTCCTACAGCAGGCACTCCGTCTCGGGGAAACGTCCTACAGCAGGAACTCCGTCTCGGGGAAACGTCCAACATCAGGCACTCCGTCTCGGGATAACGTCCTACAGCAGGCACTCCGTCTCGGGGATACATCCTACCACGGGCACTCCGTATCGGGGAAACGTCCTACCATAGGCACTCCGTCTAGGGGAAACGTCCTACCATAGGCACTCCGTCTCGGGGAAACGTCCTACAGCAGGCACTCCGTCTCGGGGAAACGTCCTACCACAGACACTCCATCTCGGAGACGGATCAAGCGCCGACCGTCCATGTCGTAAAAAGGGCAGTGCATCCCAAAAAGTGGGAACTAAAGCAAGTCGCCTCCACGCAAAAGAAGATCCATCAATTTCATGCACACGACCCACATATGCTGTGTGCATTTATTGATGGGGGGCAATTTGTTGGGGTAAAAATTTACACCCCGGTTGACCAAGTCAAAATCAAAGTCAACCCCAAGCCAGGTGGGCCCAAGCCCAGGTCAAGCGGGCCCATGCCCAAGTCGAGCCCGCAGCCAGCCTCCCCATGCCAACAACAAAATCATGTAATAAATAATTTTTATGTAATTTTTTATGCATGAATGTAAACCAAATGGGCATAAAGCCAATATTTTGTAAGCCCATGGCTTATGTGCAAAAATAAAATGGCACATGAGCCATGGGATGGCTAAAATGCCATTTTTGTAAAGCCCAAGGGGCTATATGTAAATATGTAAGCCTATATAAGGCAACATGATGATGAATAAAGCATACACTTTTCATTCTCACAAAAAACCTAGGGTTTGTATCTCTTTCCCTTTTCTGAAGGTCTCAAACCTTCTTCTTTCTTTTGAATTAAATCAAGAGTTTTACTCTTCCTTTTCAAAAACAAAATAGTTTTTCACCACTAAACCCACAAAGGGGAACTTGGATCTGTCATCAGATCTAAAAAATGAGAGATTTTGAGATCTCACATCTCTTGATCTTCAAGATCCAGCTAACAGAGGAGGAAGAAGAAGAACCCCTTCCATTAACCCCAAAATCACACTCAGGAGTCCAACTCCTCTCTGATTTCTCTTTCGAGAAATCTTTTTTAGGCTAAAAGCCTCTTTTTCTCACCGACGCTCAAGCGCAGAGCGCCCGCGTGCCGACACGTGGCGCACTTGCGCTCAAGCGCTCAGCGCTCGAGCGCAAAGCGCCCCCATGCCGACACGTGGCGCGCATGCACTCCAGCGCAAGTCGCCCCCGTGCCGACACGTGGCGCACTTGCGCTCCAGCACAAGCACTCCAGCGCAAGTCGCCCCGGTGCCGTCACGTGGCGCGCTTGCGCTCCAGCGCAAGTCGCCCCCGTGTCGACACGTGGCGCGCTTGCGCTCAAGCGCAAATCTCCCCCGTGCCGACACGTGGCGCACTTGCGCTCAAGTGCCAGCGCTCAAGCGCAGAGCGCCCACGTGCCGACACGTGGCATTCTAGCGCCTGAGCGCACAGCACCTAGGCGCACAGCGCCCAAGGTGCAGCCCCACACATCCTTTGGATGTCTTTCCCCCCTCTTTCTTTTATATATATATATATACATGTATACATACATATATATATATATATATATGTACATATGCATACATATTTACACACACACATACTCCACAACACTGTCCCTGTTAGAAAAAAATTTCTAACGGGGCGCTGCCCCGCACCCCGTAAGGGGGCTGCTAGCCCCCTTGACCCCCAGCCCGCTATCCGGATAGCAGGACCCCCATAAAAACTCTGCGTGGCTCCCGATATATCCAAAACACCTTTTCAAAACCCAACACACGCACACCGCACATTGAGTTCGCATGACCAGTTTAAACCCGTTAATCGGAGGTTCCCCCGCCCCAAAGGCGAGGGGTAATTAATGGCAGCTTAGTCCGCGGCTGCCGGAGATTCGGATCCCCATAATCAATAAACCCCGGCCTACCCCAGGCAGGAGGAATCTGTAGTACGCCTGACAAGCGCGCGCGTATTCCCATCTCAATGGGGTGACGAAAAACACCCTACAGTAGGTAATGATATTTTTCTATTAATTAAATCTTTTTAGTGTTGCGTAGCCTATTAGTTTCAGTTTAGATCGCGTATTGTATCGTTACATGCAAATATCGTATTTTTAGTGTAGTTTAGGTCTCGGATGATCTGCTATCAAACCAGGTATTTGTTACAAAAGTTCCCATCACAGTGACCTAGTATGGTGACCTAGAAGATACCCTCAAAATACGAACCCATTCCCTCATGAACAGGCCGCAAATTTAATGGTTCTGTCCGCAATTTGCGGCCAGAGTGGAGTGGTTAGTGTTAAGTTTTGGTGTAGGGGTCTCTGGTGTAGTATGTGGTCTTATGGTATGTGAAACTTTTACAAATTGTTTGTGTAGCGAAATCTGGGATCACTTGCTTGTTTTCTTGTGTTTCGTTTTACGCGTTATGATTGTCAGAGATTTTATGTGTTTAAATTTACCGCAATCAAGACGGTGTCGCTTGGTAGCTAGCCGGTTGAGTACGGGTCGATCCACAGGGAGAATGAATCCTTTTGTTTATGTTCTAACGAGTTAAGTCCAATTAAGTTGGGTTTTGTTTTAAGATCTATGAATGAGAATAAGTTGATAAAAAGCTTGCTAGGGTTTGGATTAGGTTAGTTCGAAATAGGGATCCTCTCATTTCTTTCAATACCTTAGTTGTGAATAAAGCTGTTAGGGTAATCGGCAACAACGGGGATTACCACGAATGGGAAGAAACATAGTTTCTTCCTTTTGGTCCTTTTCCGTCCGTTCTTGGCTCTTAGCCCTAACCTCAGGTTAATCCAACCACAAACGATCTAACTAGGGAACCACCGCTATCATATAGGATAGGGTGCCGTAGTGAGCGGATTATGGTTGATTTAAAGAGAGTCTTTTAATTAAAATTATTTGGGCAAAGAAAGAAGTGAGAGAGATTTCCTTCTCTCAAACCTTCCCTCTCCTATCCCTAACAAGTGAGGAATTACTCACTCATTAGGAAGATAACAATAAAATTCATTTTTTTTATTTTAAAAGATGAACTAAATTGCATATAATAAGAAAACAGAAAAAAAATGCAGAACTAAAAAACAGATAATAAAAGAACAGATAAGAAATTTCAAGAATTAAAATACGGATAAAAACAATACGAAATAAAACGGAAACTTACTTTATTGATGTCCTCTCAACAACGCATTACAATTGAATCTAAGAATTAAAAAGAGTAAAAACTAAAGAGAGGCATCCTAAGAAAGGCACCCTAAAAGAGGCCTTGAGCTCTCCTATTTATAGATAGGAAAAACCCTAGGTTACATTCTGATCCACACATGAATTTACAAAACTACCCTAAGAAAGCCGGGTCAAATCACCGACACCCACCGACCAGTGCACCATACTGCCGCGGTTCCACGGCTGAAAGGCCTGTTTGGCCGCGGTTCCGCGGCCATTTGGTGGGATCTTGGGCTCAATTCTTCAGGGTTGCTTCATGTTGCTTTTTCTTTCTATTTTCTTCACTTGGTTCCTCAGAATCTCTTCTATTTTCTTCCAGATTTCCAACAGTGCAGAATGATGTGGACTTTTGCCGTGAGCTTCGCGTTGAAGTCTTGAATCTTGTGCTGCCCTTGTGCTTTTAGCATTGAACTGTCTAATGATTTTCCATTTGTTCCTTGAACTGGTAGGCGGCATCATACGGATTCATCTATTGTTGGTCGTAGTCCAACATTTGTAGCGACTTTTCATGAATTTCACTGTAACGATCTGAGAACCTGTAACATCCAACTATTTAGCAGACATGGATCAAAAGCACCTATTTATATATAATGTGATTAAGAATGGGCGATATAATAATGCAAAATTTTGATATGAACACGTTACGTTATCCGATACGGTTCGTGTTCTGTGTTGCTGTTGCTCTGAGTTGGTTTCGTTGTGTCGCAATGCACGTTAGCCACAATACGAACACTTGAGAGTATGTTTTGTATTGTCGCGTCGGTCAAACATAGTGTGTACGTGTTATTGGTCGTTCGCTAATATATATACTTGTTATATTGTTTTATGTTTTAGGTTCACAGGTGGGGACTTCGGATGCTACGAAGAGGAGGAAACAGGTGGTTGGCTTTACTTAGCCAGGAGCGTTGGTGAGTAGATTTAACATCTACAGGGGAATCGCCCGCATGGCGTTATGCATCTGGGCTATAGATGATATGATAATAGTCGCATATTCTATTGCATATATAGAGTTTGCGCATACACCTCATTGCATATTTACTTGTTGTGCTTGGACTTGTACCCTTAGGACACTGCACTATTATTGACGGCTCATGTTGCACGAGCACTGATTGTATACCACACACACCGTCAATAATTGCCATGATACGCACAACATACTTACATATATGATATTGTTTGGTCAGGGACATTGAGACATTGATTCATATTCCTTTATGCATATGACATATAGCATACCTGTATACCTACATGCTTACACATATGCCTTGACATGCTTACATGCTAGTTACCCGTATACCTATATGCTATTGTACCATTAGTAATAGGTATATAAACATATGAGACATAGCTACATGTACATCTTGCATACATACTTAAACTTATACCTGGAGGGTATATTACATCATTACCGATGGGTAGATACACATACCTTGCTATACCTATATGTTTACACATATATCTGGTTATAGCTACATGTTCACCTTTATTTGATATTATATGGACTTAGAGAAATTAGGAAACGCATGACATATATATTAACTTATTGTGGTTAAATAGCGGCTTTTCCTTTATATTCTCACATTACAGTTTTATGTTGCATATATTATATTCATGGATTTTCGCATTAAGATATGGATTTTTCATGATGTTTTCTGGATTTGAGGACTGTGGTAGTTTCATGAAATTATGCATTATTTGAAAAACCCGGTTTCTCTTGATATGATATTTCTGCAGCCACCATGAGATTTATCGGTTCTGATATATATACCCCATGCGAGGAGGCGTCGTGGGCCATGTGCGGGTACATGATAGGGCCCGGAGGTACTCCGGGGCAAGAAAGGTATTTCGATGGACCACGCCGATGAGCCTAAAAGGGGAACCATACCTATTGGTGACAGTACCTATGACTCGGCGGTTATCGTGGGGATACCGACCGGTGTCATGTACGTATGGATACGTTGAAAGGCGAGGGTCGAAACTGAGCACTCGGGTTTTCGAGATAGCGTATGATACGTACCTATCAGAGGGCCAGTCGTGGTGACAGCATCTGATAGATCAATATTTATGTGTCGATGCTTGACACATGTTTTCATGATATTTTTACTCCTAAGTATACATAACAGTAGAATGGGACGCTGTCATATATGCATATATATATATATATTAGTGGTATGGGACGCTAATATATATATATATATATATATATATTAGCGGTATGTGACGCTAATATATATATATATATATATATATATATATATACACACACACACACACACACACACATATCTAATTTATATACATCATCATAATGATTCATGCAAATATACAGGATATATGAGATTTACTTGATAGTGGATACAGGATATATGAGATTTACTTGATATTGGACACTCAGGATATATGAGATTTACTTGATATTGGACACTCAGGATATATGAGACTTACATGATATGAGAGCCAATTTGGGGGCTGATTTGAGGAAATTGGGATTTGGATTGTCTTGATGGACTTTGTATCTACCATGAGATCAGGATTCCGTGGGGATGACATGTTTTATCCCATACTCCACATTTATTTTATATGCATTGTTTCATGTATTAGTTGTACCTGATAGATTACCTTTCATGACTGTTGCATATACATATTGTCATATTATTGCTTCATGTATTAGTTGTACCAGTTAAGTACCTTTCATGACTGTTGCATATACATATTGTCATATTATTGCTTCATGTATTAGTTGTATCTGATAGAGTACCTTTCATGACTTTTGCATATACATATTGTCATATTTTTGCTTCATGTATTAGTTATACCTGATAGAGTACATTTCATGACTGTTGCATATACATATTGTCATATTATTGCTTCATGTATTAGTAGTACCTGATAGAGTACCTTTCATGACTGTTGCATACATATGATTATTTATTGCTATTAGTTTGCATATGTTAAATTCACGCTGTACGTGCATACTTGCGATTACCTGCATATGTTATTTACTATTCACGAGTTGGCAACTCACCCCCGTTGTGCCACAGTGTTTTGCAGGTTGTTCCTCAGAGTAGTCGAGGCACGCTTTTCACCTATCATATCATCTTTTGCAGCGGATACCGCTACGGCTGACTGTGTACAGTTTTGCTATAGGTGGGTTTTGTGGTTATTCGATTTTTCTCATTGTATATTCGTTGTACCCTGTACTCTCCATCTACCACTTTCATGTATGACTTAGAGACTTGATGTAAGGACGATATTGTATTTTATTTTATGACTTGGAGTTCTTTTATGCAGTTTTATTATATCGTCTTTTATTTCTTCGCTACGGCGTTGTATATCTGTTGTGGTGATTGTTTTCCTGCTTTGGGCGTGTATTTGCTCCCGTTTGGGGATGCTTTACTTTTATTTTTGTTGTACCCATTTTTAGGGCTGGTTTTTACAAAGGAGGTGCTACCAAAATTTTAAAGGAAATAAAGTTAGACTTTAAAGAATTTGGTTTGAGATTTCAAAGGTTTTAAAAATGTTATTATCACTTACTACTTTTGATGGTTTAGATTGCTAGGTTTTCGGCTTACTTAAATTGCGTTACGCCTGTAAACGTTGCGTAGTTTAAGGGTCGTTACGTGCCAATTTCGGGTCGTGACAAAGTTGGTATCAGAGCGCTAGGTTTTACCTTTCGGAGTGTAGGATGACCTTGGTATGATGGAGTTGGTAGCTGAAGTAGAGTAACGTAGTGTGTGTATGTCCGCGGCATACTTATGACAAGGTACTCCGCCTAAAGTGACCTATGTACTAATTTCTTGAAATTCATTCCTTAATGATACATATCCTTGTGATTCGATTTCCGTGTTCATATCGAATCCTATTTCTATTTATAGCCTTTGCCGCCGATGACCATGATGACTCAGAGTGATGCAGCGAGGGCCGAGATCAGAGTTGGCACGTTTGGGATGAGGATTGACCAGGATGGTACGCTCGCTGTACAGGAGCAGATGGATCCGCCTTCGATAGATCGTATCGCTAGGCTTGGGGCAGAGATGCAGGACTTGTGCTATACGATGAGGTCGTTGGTTGAGGCCAGTCGAGCGCAGCGACAAGAGGTTGCCACCCCTGTTACCCAGTTGTTCCTTGCAATCAGCATACAGCATAGTGTTACGTATACATCACCAGTGGACATAGCCCTATTCGACGAGGAGCGTCTTTCTGAGACTTTAGGAGTCCGAGGACAGAGGAGGGCCCGTACAAGTGTATCGGCCCAGAGATAGAGGTTCAGTCGCCGTGATAGGTTTCGTGCACGTCGCGGGAGTAGCAGAGGCTTGGGACGAGAGACATGTTAGCTAGATCAGCCGTTTATTGTGTTAACTTCTGTCAGCGATTCTTTTGTTGCGCGACACGTATATTGGTCGTGTGTCAATCGGATAGGAGATAGGGATTCGTCCGTCAGTTTGATCCTTCTAGAGATGTTGGATTTGACGTTCTCCTGGGCATGGACTGATTAGCTACGTGCTATGCGTCTGTGGACTGCCGCGAGAAAACAGTCAGGTTTTGTTTTCTCGGCGAGTCAGTTCTTGTTGTGCAGGGGGACAGTGGTGCCGCCTCTCACAGCTTGAATTCAGCCTTTTTCGCTGGTCGGCTTTTGAGGAGAAGATGTCGAGGATTCTTGGCTTTCATTCGTGATACCGGAGCCACAGTGGGTTTGTTGGACCGGGTTCCTATCGTGCGAGAGTTTTTCGACGTTGTTCCAGATGAGCCGGCGGAGCTTAAGGATCAGCTGCAGAGTTGCTTGTAGGGGGGCTTGTGCATATGAGTGTTTCGCATTGGGGAGCTCCTATTTTGTTCGTCAGGAGAAGGATGGCAGTTTGAGGTGGTGTGTTGATTGATCGTCAATTGAACCGAGTTATGGTGCGGATAGGTATCCTTTACCTCGCATTGACGATTTCTTCGATCAGCTCCAGTGTGTGAGACATTTTCTAAGTTTGTTTGGGATCAGGTCATCATTGTTGCGGGTTCGGAGTGATGACATTCCGAAGACTGCTTTTGTGCATTCTACAGGCTTTATGAGTTTTGGTGGTGTCGTTGGACTCACCAATGCCCTAGCAACATTCGTTGATGTGATGAACCAGATTTCTTCAGGCCGTTCCTCGACCAGTTGATTATTATGTCATTGATGACATTCTGGTCTATTCCAAGAGTCGTAAGGAACGTGAGCAGCACTTGAGGATTTGTTTTGCAGACACTCAGAGAGCACCAGCTGTTTGCTAAATTCTCGGAGTGTTCATTCAGGATTGATCGTGTTGACTCCTAGGTCTTGTAGTTACGGGAGATGGTTTTCGTATGGACCCAAGGAAGATCGAGTCCATACAGCTTTGGCCCAGACTTGTGTACGAGACGGAGGTCCGCGGATTTTTGGGCTTAGCAGGTTTTTACCGCCGTTTCGTGCAGGATTTCTTGTGTATCGCTGCACCGTTGACTGAACTGACCGTAAAGGAGGTTCCTTTTCTTTGGACTGAGGCATGCGTGCGGAGATTTCAGTAGTTGAAGACTCGGTTGACAACTGCACCAGTTCTTTCTTTGCTTTCTGGTTCGGGTATTTTTGTTGTTTAACTGTGATGTTTCGCGAGTGGGGCTCGATTTTGCATTGATGTGGCATTATAGAGTTATCACTTTTGCTTCCTGACACTTGCAGGAAGTACGAGCTGGATATCCCACTCATGACCTGGAGATGGCCGCGGTGGTCGTACGTTGGAGATTTGGAGATACTACTTGTGTGGAGAGTCATGTCAGATTTTCACGGACCACCAGAGATTAATGTACATCTTCCTGCAGCGGGTTTTGATTGTTGAGACAGTGCCGTTGGATGGAGCTTGTGAAGGATTGTGTTTGTGAGATCCTCGTTACCCGTGGCAAGGCGATTGTGGTAGCTGATGCTGGAATCATAGGCCCGGGGTTAGCTTGTCCCAGTTGTGCGCAGTTTTGAGACAGTCTTCTGCAGATTTATAGTTCTCGTACGATCGTTGAGTACAGCTTAAGTTCACCTCTACTGAGGGGACAGCTTGCTCATGTCCGCGCCCGTCCATTTTTCCTTAATCGTTTTCGCGAGGTACTGCCCGCCGATGCTCGTTTGTCTGAGATTCTTGAGCATACTCGGCTGGGTAAAGATTCGGAGTCCTTGATTTGTGACCAGGGTGTGCTGCGTTTAGGGACGCATTTGTGTGTACCTACTACTGATGGGTAGAAACGCGAAATCCTAGAGCAGGCACATCAGTCAGCTTTCTGTGTTCATTCAAGTTCCACCAATATGTGACGTGACTTGTGAGATAGTTACGGGTGGGCAGGGATGAAGAGTGAAGTTTCGGATTTCGTTTCAAGGTGTTTGTCTTGTTGTGAGCTAAGGTTGAGCATTTGAGACCAGCTGGAGATTGCAACCTTTAACCGTTCCGGAGTGGGAATGGGAGCAGATCTCCATCAATTTTGTTGTGGTGTCTACCCAGTTCTAGGCAGGGTATGACTCCATTTGGGTGTTTGTTGTCCGGTTATGCTCAGTTTGCTCAGTTGTTCTTCATTAAGTTTGTGCATTGCACGGAGTTACTTCATGTGTTGTATCCAATAGAGGCACCATGTTCGCTTGTCGTCTTGGGCAGAAGCTTCAAGAAGCCTTGGGTACTGGTTGAGCTTTAGCTCCGCTTTTCCATCCGTAGGACGATAGTTTGTGAGAGCGGGCTATACAGACTCTGGAGGATATGCTTGTGCGTACGTACTAATTGTTGTCGGCAGTTGGGATCGTCACTTGCCATTGTTAGGATTCTCCTTCGATAGCTGTTATCAGGAGACATTCCAATTGGCAACCTTTAGGCCTTGTTTGGTAGGTGGTGTCGATCGCCATTCTGTTTTTCTGACTCTGCGTGAGTAGGATTTTTGGACCCCAGCTAGTCGAGAGGCTTCGGAGAAGATCTAGTTGATTCAGGTCAGGATGAGAGCAGCTCAGTGCAGACAGAGGTCTTATGCCGACCGTGGTGGTCGCAGACTTGAGTTCGCAGTGGGAGATCATGTATTCCTACAGATTTTCCGATGAATGACGTGTTGAGTTTTGGGAAGCTTATCCCAGGATTGTAGGTCCTTTTGAGATCCTTAAAGCGAGTTAGTTCCGTTGCCTTTAATTTGGCACTTCCGCCCAGATTATTGAGTATTCACCCCGTATTCCGTGTGTCGATACTTCGCAAATACCTTCATGACCTTTCTCACATGATTCGGCAACAGATCATTTAGCTTGGACGCGATCTTTTCGTTCACCGGCAGCCAATTGTGTTAGTGGTTCGGCAGGTGGAGAAACTTCGGTCAAGGGGTCTTTCCATCTGTGGAGGTTTTTTTTGGGCGTAGCTGTATAGTGAGGTGATCACTTGGGAGGCTGCGAGCGAGATTTGGTACTTTTGCACTCATCTCTTTGAAGGTACGCTTAGTGAAAATTTTAAATTTGGGGACGAATTTTTATAAGGAGGGAGATTGTAACGCCTTAGGATTCGATTAGTGTTAGTTTAGGCGGTAATGCGGGTTTACTGTAAAAAGTTTACCAATTTGGGTTCCTCACATTTTATAACATTTAATTAATAATTTATTATTATTTGTTATGGCTTGCACACACGTATGCACGTTAATGTGAGGGTTTGTTTGTGCTAATCTAGATTAGTGACCTTTACCACTTAACCCTAATCCTAATCCTTTGCTTTAACCTAATCCCTGCCTTGATTAAACCTTTAGATATTTGTGTGAGATATTTCTTTTGGCTTTTGGATTTGGGAGGAGGTGGCATTGGTGACTCACTTGAGAGCATGGCTTGCTTTAATGGTGAGTTATTGCAAAGTGCACTCACCTCTTACACTCACCTCTCTCTCTCTTTTCTTCACACCTCACTCATTTCTCTCTCACTTATTCTCTTATCATTTCTTTCTCATTCCCTCAACCCTCAACTGAACATTTATCATCCCCTTCACAAATATTCACTAATCCTTCACAAAACTTCACTAAATATCGCAAAGATCACATCTTTAGACTTGTTTTGCCTATTGGATGCCTTGGAGCTTGGAAAGCTAGGATCATTGAGCTTGTGGGAGTAGGTAATGATCTATTTCTGTTAATTAAGTCTTTTTAGTGTTGTGTAGCCTATTAGTTTCAGTTTAGATCGCGTATTGTATCGTTTCGTGCAAATATCGTATTTTTAGTGTAGTTTTGGGTCTCGGATGATCTGCTATCAAACCAGGTATTTGTTGCAAAAGTTCCCATCATAGTGACCTAGTATGGTGACCAAGAAGATACTCTCAAAATACGAACCCATTCCCTCATCAACAGGCCGCAAATTTAATGGTTCTGGCCGCAATTTGCGGCCAGATTGGGGTGGTTGGTGGTGAGTTTTGGTGTAAGGGTCTCTGGTGTAGTATGTGGTCTTGTGGTATGTGCAACTTTTACAAATTGTTTGTGTAGCAAAATCTGGGATCACTTGATTGTTTTCTTATGTTTCGTTTCACGCGTTACGTTATCCGATACGGTTCGTGTTCTGTGTTGCTGTTGCTCTGAGTTTGTTTCGTTGTGTCGCCATGCACGTTATCCACAATACGAACACTTGAGAGTATGTTTTGTGTTGTCGCGTCGGTCAAACGTAGTTTGTACGTGTTATTGGTCGTTTGCTAATATATATACTTGTTATATTGTTTTATGTTTTAGGTTCACCGGTGGGGACTTCGGACGCTGCGAAGAAGGGGAAACAGGTGGTTGGTTTTACTTAACCAGGAGCGTTGATGAGTAGATTTAACATCTACAGGGGAATCGCCCGCATGGCGTTATGCGTATGGTCTAGAGATGATATGATATTATTCGCATATTCTATTTCATATATAGAGTTTGCGCATACACCTCATTGCATATTTACTTGTTGTGCTTGGACTTGTACCCTTAGGATACTGCACTATTATTGACGGCTCATGTTGCACGAGCACTGATTGTATGCCACACACACCGTCATTAATTGCCATGACACGCACAACACACTTACATATATGATATTGTTTGGTTAGGGACATTGAGACATTGATTCATATTCCTTTATGCATATGACATATAGCATACCTGTATACCTACATACTTACACATATGCCTTGACATGCTTACATGCTAGTTACCCATATACCTATATGGTATTGTACCATTAGTAATAGGTATATACACATATGAGACATAGCTACATGTACATCTTGCATACATACTTACACTTATACTTGGAGGGTATATTACATCATTACTGATAGGTAGGTACATATACCTTGCTATACCCACATGTTTACACATATATCTGGCTATAACTACATGTTCACCTTTATTTGATATTATATGGACTTGGAGAAATTAGGAACCGCATGACATATATATTAATTTGTTGCAGTTAAATAGCAGCTTTTCCTTTATATGCTCACGTTACAGTTTTATTTTGCATATATTATATTCATGGATTTTCGCATTGAGATATGCATTTTTCATGATATTTTCTGGATTTGAGGACCGTGGTAGTTTCATGAAATTATGCATTATTTAAAAAACCCGGTTTCTCTTGATATGATATTTCTGCAGCCACCATGAGATTTATCGGTTCTGATATATATACCCCATGCAAGGAGGCGTCGTAGGCAGTGTGCAGGTACATGGTGGGGCCCGGAGGTACCCCGGGGAAATAAAGGTATTTCGATGGACCACGCTGATGAGCCTGATAGGGGAACCATACCTACCGGTGACAGTACCTATGACTTGGCGGTTAACGTGGGGATACCGACCGGTGTCATGTACATATGGATATGTCAAAAGGCGAGGGTCGAAGCTGGGCACTCGGGTTTTCGAGACAGCGTATGATACGTACCTATCAGGGGCCATTCGTGGTGACAACACCTGATAGATCAGTATTTATGTGTCGATACTTGATACATGTTTTCATGATATTTTTACTCCTAAGTATATATAACAGTGGAATGGGACGCTGTTATATATATATATATATATATATATAAATATATATATGTATTAGTGATTTGGGACGCTAATATATATGTATATATATCTAATTTATATACATCATCATAATGATTCATGCAAATATACAGGATATATGAGATTTACTTGATATTGGATACAGGATATATGAGATTTACTTGATATTGGACACTCAGGATATATGAGATTTACTTGATATTCGACACTCAGGATATATGAGACGTACATGATATGAGAGCCAATTTGGGGGCTGCTTTGAGGAAATTGGGATTTGGATTGTCGTGATGGACTTTGGTCCTACCACGAGATCAGGATTCCGTAGGGATGACATGTTTTATCCCATACTCCACATTTATTTTATATGCATTGCTTCATGTATTAGTTGTACCTGATAGAGTACCTTTCATGACTGTTGCATATACATATTGTCACGACCCGAAGTTCGACTCGTGACCGACACTTAACCACGTAACGTCTACAGGCGTGACGGGACTAAGTAAGCCGAAACCCAGAAATAAAAACCATTAAAAGTAGTGAGTGTTGAAAACATTTGTTTAAAATATTTGGAAAACCTTAAGTAGTTTAATAACAATCTTTAAAGTTTAAGTTATTGCCTTAAAAATTTTGGCAGCATTTCCTTTGTAAAAATTAACCCCGAAATCGGGCACAAGACAAGATATGAGTAAAAAAATGATATACAATGAAATAAGGCATCCCAACGGGAGCAATCACGCCCAACGGCGGAAACAGACACCACAAGAGTAATATACGACGCTGAAGCGAAGAAATGAGCAATAAGTGAAAAACATATCAGAATGATAACTGCATAAGTAAAGACGGCTCATACAAGCTCGACACCAGAATACAAATAATATACATCATCGTCCTCATACTGGTCTCTAAGTCAATACATAAATGTAGATGGAGAGTACTAGATACAAAAGTGTGTACAATGTAAATAACCAGATACCACAACCCACCTAACAGCAAACAGCTCACGCACCAACTGTAGTGGTATCTGTAGCCAAAAAGATGCAAAAGGCAGCGTGCCGTGACTACTCTGAGGGGCAACCTGCAAACACTATGGCACAACGGGGGTGAGTTGCCAACTCGTGAATAGAAGATAACATATAAAGGTAATCGCGAGCATGCACGTGCTGCGCTACTCTATCATATGCCAGTAGATGATATCTACATGCGATAAGCAGTATGTGCAATAATCATGCAAGTCCTCTATCAGGTAATATGACTACAGGATGAGATACAAAATAATGAAGGCTAAGTATGGGAAATATAACATCTACACGGAATGTCAACGTGGAAAATATAATCGGTGCCCATCAATGCACCCAGATCCAAATAAACTCAGGCGCCGGCACTCTCATCGGCCCTCAAATCCTGTAAACCTCTGAGATTCACGAGTGCCCAACTTCGGCACTCAAAATATCATGAAATAATCGTGTCCAGCATCGACACGCAAATCCTCATATATCGGGCTCCGTCAGTCCGGATCAGCCCACGGGCTTCGTCTGCGGTATCGGCCCTCGGCCCCGGCAGTACGAGTCGTCCCATATCCATCTATCGAATCTGGTCAGTATCCTCCGGATAACCGCCAGGTCCAACCAATCACCGGTAGGTACTCGCCACCCTGCCAGGCTCATCGTCTACTCCACGAAAAACATTTCTCGCCCCGGGGAACCATACCGGGTCCACCACGAACCCGCAAACGGATCATCCAACTCCTCGAATCGGGTTTCAAGCACATATCTCAGAACCGAGAAAACGCGTGGTGGACACACCAAAATATCATATCAAGAGGAACCGGGTTTTCAAATAGTGCATATTTTCTTAAATAACTCCACGGTCCTCAAAACCAGAAATCACATGAAATCCAAAACCAATGTGTAAGTCAATGCGATGTGATATGTGCATCAAGTCATACTATAAGTAAAAGGGAGAAACCACTCTTTAAAATAGTTTCAGTTTTTCAAAAGGCATCATGCGGCTCCCAGTTTCTACCAAAATCAGCTTATCCAGGTAGGTACAGTTTGAATATGCATAAGTATGTAAATGAGTACGTGCACAAGTATGAACATGTAAAGGAGTACGTGCACAAGTATGAACATATAAGGAAGTACGTGCACAAGTATGAACATGTAAAGGAGTACGTGCACGAGTATGATAATCATATCGAATCATAAGTGAGATGAACTACAGTATAATGATCATGGCAATTCTACAGTGTGAGTGTTGTGGCAGTTACTAACGGTGTGTGTGTAACATGCAGATTAGTGCTCGTGCAACATGAACCGTTAGTAACGGTGCAGTGTTCTTACCAATTCTAAGTTCATGTACATATAGCAGGGGATGCGGTATGCAACAAACAGTATCCATAGACAGTCAATGTAGGTAAATGCAATATGCTGCTACAAGGTCCTATCGGCCCTGACGCATAACGCCATGCGGGCGATTTCCCCGTAGATGTTAAATCTACTCACCGTAGTCTCGCGCTAAGTGTAGCCGACGACTTGCTTCCCCTTCTTTGCGGCGTCCGTCGTACTCGCCTGCGAACCTAGAATTCCACAAAGTATCACACATAAGCTCAAATCCACAAGAACACGACATTAAAGCCAAACTAGTAACCCGCGTCGCAAACCAAACGTGTGTGTGCGATACGCTAAAACGTGTGATTAGGCGCCTGAAGCTACCCCGATACGTCGCGATACGCAGAAAACCCCAAACCTACACACGTATCACACGTGTCGCGAAGATTTAAAAATACGAGAAATAGGGTAATTGATCCCATATTTTTCCACAGAAAGAATTAAACAAAATTACATATACCACAAATCTTCAAACAGCAGCAGAGACCTACAGAAAAGACCCCAGCACCCAGGTCCCCCATCTGGCCGCAATTTGCGGCCAGAATGAATATTCCGGCGGCCAGGGTAGGGAGTTTGGCTCCCGTGCTTCGTGTGTGTTCTCTATACCCAGTGTTCATGCTCCAGTAAATACAGTTTTATTCTGAAGCTAACGGGGTACAAGCAGATTACATAGAACCAAAACCTAGTTAAAAATGCCATTTTAACACTAAATCGATACTTTAAGGTATTTTTGTGAAACCTGAAGCAAACCCTTGGTTAAAACCACACTAATAACACATCAATAAGCTAAGCAAGCCATAAAAATGATCACTTAACATAAACTCCACTAAACCCCTTCATTAGCACTTAAAAATGCACAAACTATGATATTTTGCTAAAAATACTACAAGTTATAAAATAGGGTAACATGGTTGAGTTTGATACCTTCAAAAGATCCTAAGGGAACTCAAAATCCAGCCCTTGCCCTTACTTGCTCTGATTTGTTTTCAAAATCACCAAAAGACCCATTTTTCTAAGGTTTTGAGTGAAGGAATGAAAGGTTTTGGGTAGGGTTTTGTGTAAGAACCAAAAGAGAAACAAGAGGAGAAGAGAATGAGGAAAATGTTGCTGCTGGAGCTGCTGTTTTTCTGCTGAAAATTTCAGCAAGAGAGGGAGAGAAAAGAGAGAGAGAGAGAGAATGGTCAAAAAGTCCACCAATCTCACCTAACCGCCATACCTCCCCTTTCTCATTTAAATTTGAATTTTAAAGGGGTTTTAAAGTGATATATTGGGAAAATAATAAGCCATGCAAGAAAGAAAATGGGTTACAAGTTAACACTTTCTTAGGTTACATAAAAAGATAAGTGTGCATGTGTACACTAAACCTAGCTTAAGAGAGCAATTAAGGAAATAAAATTTTAATTAAGGTGGATACAAGCAAAATTATAATTAATACACCCCAAGTATATATATATATAAACATCTCTCATCACAATTAGCACTAGTTTACAAAAGGAAAATAAGATTTACGGGTTTTTATGAAAAACGCGCATCATTTACTAATTAACGCGAAATTATCCTAAACGAATTTCCAAAGCGTTACACATATTGTCATATTATTGCTTCATGTATTAGTTGTACCTGATAGAGTACCTTTCCTGACTGTTGAATATACATATTGTCATATTATTGCTTCATGTATTAGTTGTACCTGATAGAGTACCTTTCATGACTGTTGCATATACATATTGTCATATTATTACTTCATGTATTAGTAGTACCTGATAGAGTACCTTTCTTGACTGTTGCATACATATAACCATTTATTGCTATTAGTTTGCATATGTTAGATTCGCGTTGTACGTGCAAACTTGCGATTACCTGCATATATTATTTACTATTCACGAGGTGGCAACTCACCCCCGTTATGCCACAGTGTTTTGCAGGTTGTTCCTCAGAGTAGTCGAGACATGCTTTTCACCTATCATATCAACTTTTGCAGCGGATACCGCTACGGCTGACTGTGTACAGTTTTGCTATAGGTGGGTTTTGCGGTCATCCGATGTTGCTCATTATATATTCGTTGTACCATGTACTCTCCATCTACCACTTTCATGTATGACTTAGAGACTTGATGTGAGGACGATATTGTGTTTTATTTTGTGACTTAGAGGTCTTTTATGCAGTATTATTTATATCGTCTTTTATTTCTTCGCTACGGCGTCGTATATCTGTTGTGGTGGTTGTTTTCCACCTTTGGGCGTGTATTTGCTCCCGTTTGGGGATGCTTTACTTATATTTTTGTTGTACCCATTTTTGGGGCTTGTTTTTACAAAGGAGGTGCTGCCAAAATTTTAAAGGAAATAAAGTTGGACTTTAAAGAATTTGGTTTGAGATTTCAAAGGTTTTAAAAATGTTATTATCACTTAATACTTTTGATGGTTTAGATTGTTGGGTTTTCGGCTTACTTAAATTGCGTTACGCCTGTAGACGTTGCGTAGTTTAAGGGCCGTCACGTGCCAATTTCAGGTCATGACACGGGCTTTGGCCCGGAGGCGGCGGGATGCTCCCTGATCTTCTAGGAGCGTACCGTCCTTCAGGAATTCCACGAGGGGCTTCCTCCAATCTTGGTCGCCTTCCTGCGCCGCATATACGTGGAGTGTTGTCACTCCGTCTTCCATACTGGTCTGAGGCAAGGTTTCGAAGAGGATAGACCGCTTATTGTTGGCCGAGTATCACGAAGTCAGCTTGCTCAGGGCGTCGGCTTGGGCATTCAGCTGCTTAGGTATTTGTTCTACTTGGACTTCGTCAAAGTTCCTCCGGAGTTTCCTTACCTCGTCCAGATACTTCATCATCAGAGGCTCCCGAGCTTCAAAGCGGCCGGTCACTTGGTCGACGACTAGGGCCGAGTCACTGCGGATTCGAATTTTCTTCAGCCCTAGCCCGGCGGCCATGCGCAGTCCAGCCAGGAGGGCCTCATACTCTGCCGTGTTGTTCGAGGCTTTGAAACCGAGCTTCAGAGAGTACTCCATTTCTGCCTCGTTTGGGCCCTGGATAATGAGGTCGGCACCATAGCCTTCCTCGGTTGAAGACCCGTCGACATAGATGACCCACTCAGGAACCGAGCCAGGCCTTTCCGCGCTGAGACACTGGGTTGCGAGGGTCGGCATGGACTCCGGTTCCTTGCTAGGAATGGTGCATTCAACGATGAAATCGGCCAGGGCCTGCGCTTTGATGGCCTGCCTCGGGCGATATTTTATGTCAAACTGAGATAGTTCCCACCTCCACTTCTCTAAGAGGCTCGAGGATTCCGGTGATGCAAGGATAGCCCCCAACGGGCGCTCAGTGGGGACGAGGATGGTGTGTGCTTGGAAGTAGTGTCGTAGCTTCCTTGAGGCCGCCACGAGGGCCAAGACAATCTTCTCTATGGCTGGATATCTCGTTTCTGCGTCCTTAAATACATGGTTCACATAGTACACCGGCTTCTGCACTCTACCGAATTCTCGGACGAGCACCGATCTCGCTGCCTGGTCGGATACCGCCAGGTACAGCGACAGCTCGTCACCTTCAACTGGTCGGGTGAGCAGTGGTGGCGTCGCGAGGTGCTTCTTCAATTGGTCGAAGGCGGCCTGTGTAACATTTCAGAAAAATAAAATATTATTTTTGGGAATTTTTATAAGTTAATAATAAATATTATGAATATTTTGATAATGCGGTATAATTAAATACCGATAAATTGGGAAATATTTGGAAAATTATAGGAATTACGGAAATGAGGGTGTTCTATATGATTTAAGCAAACTAAAATTCTTAGGATTTATTTTATTCCATTTTAATGCTAATCGCGATTAAATATCACTAAGCGCGTATTAAGCTCGATTTGTGCACATGACATGCACCAAGTCATTTTGCACATTTGTTACATTTTCTAACATGGTTTTTTTTCTTCATTTTGGGTATTATGAGAAGAGAAAAGAAAAGAATAGAAAAGAAAAAGGAAAAAGGAAAAAGGAATAAAATAAAGGGTATGGGCAAGAGAGAGAGGGTGAGGGGTCAAACCTTGGTCTTGGTCTTATTTTCCCTTCATCATTCTCTCTCCCTCTCAGCCCCATGGCAGCCCCCTCTCCTCCACCACCTTCACCACCTCAAATCATCATAAAAAACAACTCAAAACTCAATCTCCATTTCATTAAAAACATGCACAAGCCCACTACAAACCCTTTGGACCAAGAAAAAACGGATTTTGAAGACTTGGGGAAACTCAAGAAAGTTCTTGAGTTGCCAAATGAGGTAAATTCTGCACCATTAGTGTAGTATTGGGTTTACTTTAGCATCCATACTAGTTTAAAATCGATATTGTGTAGTTTAGTGAACTTTGAAATTTCCATGTTAGGGTTTTGTGGTAATCTTGAGTTGTGAATTGTAATTGAGGTTCATAGAGGCCATACAACCCCTGTAGTGATGGTATATTGAACCAAAACAGAGACTTAAACCCCATTTCATGAACTTTGAAATCTGCCGATATTGGATTTTCTGGAAATTGTGAGGGTAATTGGAGATCTGCTAACACCCGGGTGACCTGAAAACTATTTAGCGAAAACAGAGAGATGTGCATGTGATATGGAGTATACCCTGAAGACCCGAGACCTTACCCCCTCCACTTGGCCGCAGATTTATTCTTCCGGGCCGCAATTTGCGGCCAGGGTGTGGTGGAATCCCTTCGTGTTTGGTCCATGTTTTATCTCCTGTAAATTAGACCCTTTACATATGCAAAATTTTCTAATTTCATCTAGGGTAAAATCTGAAGCATGTTTTCTGAGATTCCGTTTTGAATTCGTGATGGCTTATAACTTGAACTTGGGTATTTGTGTTTGTTAGTTATATGTATGCCCTAGAGGCCATTACTGTACATACGATGTATATTGTAATGGATGCTTGGATATATATAGGGAGGACTTTCTTGCTCGACATGATAGTACGCTATCTGGTTGTACTTTATCTTAACATGTACTCTGATTGTCTCTATGTTGATAAAGCCCTTAGGATATGTACTCGACTACTGGAACTATGATGAGATCATACTAGTGGGGCCATGGTAGTCGACGAGTACATCCTATAACTGTTCCTAGTCGAGGGTGTATCGAGACAGGGCATCGATATACCAGAGTAGACTAGCGTATACGCATCTTGACCCATATGATGGGCGATGGATGATCCCATATCCATCGGTGTTTGACATCAAGGATGGTGTATGGGTGCTCAGTGGAGACTGGGTACACTGGACGGACTCGCCGAGAACTCCCAGATGGTATTATACCTCACGTCAGATGGCAGTTCTCCAATGACACTGGTACAGAGTAGTCTGTTGACCCGAGATCGTCATAGAGTCTTGTGTGATTCCCACTGTGCTTTGATTTCCATCATACCATGTCCAAGAGGGCGTGCAAAAAGGTGGCTTTTGGGTACAGTCCCGAATCACATGGAGGCAATGAGCGATAGGAGGGGATTCGTCTCTCCTGGTATAGGGAGTTGATGTTGTGCTGTGTTCGATTGGCTATAACCGGAAATCCCTGGCCAGGGTTGCTGAGATTTACTGGTAAGTGTTATCAGTAGTTTCTCAAACTATTATAGACCTCATATCGACACGACTTATCGAGCTACTGGGGTCTGACGTTTACCACCCGTAGGCGAGATATGCAACATATCAGACGACGAGACCGGACTATACGGGAGTGTTACTGTTTGGATTCACAAGAGAATGTACAGGCTTACTTGTTGATCTTCTGAGCGCTCAATACCTGGGTAGCTGTTACGTTTAGCTGACCGCTTGCAGCTTGTGGGTGTTTGATATGATCATCACCTACTTCCGGCGTATTGACGATTCTTTAGAGTCCTACACAGAGGTTTCTTGGCTCAGGCAAAACGGAGTAGGAACACATATGTGATATGTGCGGGACCGAGGATAATGCGATATGTGATACCGTATTATATTCTCGCGATATTTGATATCAGCCGGGTCATCGGATCAAGTGTTGATTCGATGAATCGGTACGGATAAATATTAGTCGGTTATATGCGATATAGCCGGATTGTCGGATCAAGTGTTGATTCGATAATTTATTGTATAATAATATATATGATATATTAAATTACATTAACTAATATTTGCTCACTAAAAGATTCTTTTTCTCACTCGGGTAATACATTGATATATATGCGATATATGTTAAATGTATTATTTTATTTTGTTACGATAAATATTATATATGTGATATATAATATTGTAACATGATATGATAACTAATGCAACTTGTTTAGTGGAGTTTAAACATGATTAGGGTTAAGCTTTCTAGATGTTTCTAGAAGGTTTTCTTTTTGTTTTGGAAAAGATATTTACAAGTGACTCATTCTTAACTCAACCCAAACCCTAACCCTTGGTTAATTCTCTACAATGGTTAATTCAACCATGGTTGCATTATTCTTCATATTAATCCTTTCATTATTCATCACAAAAGAAAATGGATCACTATTCTTCTTCTTCCTTCATTCTTTCATGAAAAAGCTTGCTAGATTTTTCCAAAGTGATGAATAAATATGAGAAAAAGGTAAATAAAGAGAGCAAAAATCCTACTTCATCATCCTCATCTTCCCTTGCCATTTAGATGAGGGTGTTCACATCATTTCATGAGTGTTAGCTTGTGTTAACGGAACTTCAAGGTAGATCATCTTAGTATCGAAGATCGGAAGCAAAGGTTGCATTTTTCTCTTCGTGGAACCTCTCGAGAGTCTGGATCCCGATGATCGCAGCGAAGGGACCACAACACGGAGCATATGAAGTGAAGGACCGGATCGACAAAGGTTGTAATCCCTCTCACTTAGTGTTAAAGAGTTTAACATATTTGTTTTCGCCTAATCTCTAGTTTAAAGATCCGTATTCGGGTTGTTCGGCACGACTAATTTTTTAATCGGGCATGGTTGATGCCTCGTAGATCCTTGTGCGTGTGCATAGCAACCCTACAGTGGTATCAGAGCCATGCTAGAGCTTTAGGCGAAGTCTAGACGAAGTTTAAAGTCCGATCGAACCCGGAAAACCCGAATTAACCCCTTCTCTGGAAATTTTCTGAAAATTTGGATTTTTGTGAATTAAAAATTGCCAAAAAATTCAGCAGGGAATTTGATGAATTACTGTGAAGCACGTGCCATTGATTCGACAGAAGAGCCGCGGAACCGCGGCCACACCCTGGCTTGCGCGGCGGTTCCACGGCCAAAGTGCTGAATCAATGCACGTGCTTTGCACAGTAATTAGTAGCTTTATGTGCTGAGTCTTCTGGAAATTTTTATATTTTACTCAACAGTTGAGTTTTTCTGGGGTTGCTTTGGGGATTCGATTATTCGATCGGATTATCAGATTTTTTCTATGTGTTTTCCGGATAATTTTTAGAAACTGTTAAAAAGTTCGAACGGATATCAATAACTCACTTTTTCCCCTGTCGGAAAATTTTTCAAAAGTTTGATTTTTTCTCGTGTTTAAGAACGTTCTAAGTCGTGCAAGTAACGCGGTGGACCCTCTAGAAGACAACAAACCTTAACTCGATTATGTGATCGTCTTGAACTGCCTTTTGAACCTTAGGGTTTGGGGCAGTACGGCGTGTCACATGTGAGGCGTTGGCTTGACCCTTCTACGGCTGGACCATTGGTACTGTGGCATGTGATGGATGTTTTTAAACTGATTTCAAGTGTTGAGATATATTGGGGAAATCTTAGGTGTTTGATTATTCGATCGGAAAGTTTAACATTGTCTATTTATCTGGAATATGATACAATATTTGGAATCCACATAAAGTTATGAGATAACTGATTTGAATATTATAAACATAGCAGTTTAGTCTCAAATGATCGGTTGCCATGGAATTTTGATGTGATCAAAAGTCCGTCGCAATCACGTAGCGTACGCGGATACTCGCCGGGTAAACTTAATAAACAGCTACACCCCATAGCCCCGACCAAGTGACTGTAGGAGAACCCCGTCGCCAAAAGCATCTGTTCGGGTGCTCGCGGCAGCGGTGTTCCGCCTTAGTGCACTTCGTCGACGGTATCGGGGGTGCGGCCGTCTACTAAAGTTTGCGACGAGTATTCGATCAGGACGTCGGGAATCTTGTTGAATTGCCCGACTTGATATTGAAAAGAGTTTTCGATAATGAGACTAAAATGCGGGGTTTATAATTGTTAGGCATGTGATGTCTAAGGAATTCATTTGGTTAGGCATGCGATGTCTAAAGAGGTTGCGGATTCCAACTGTTGTAGTTTTACACTTTCTTTTCTGTGACCGTAAGCGTAGTATGTAGTGTATCGCCGGCTTCGTTGCTATACATCAACGACAATCGGGATACGCATACTTGCTTACGTTGATGATATGAGATATTATGTGTTGCTGTGATATGTTATATTGGATCGTCGCGTTTTGAATAGCCGGGGGTTTTATGTGAGATGAGAGTTTTTCTTTTTCATTAATGTAAAATTCTTTTGTATGTAATATTCTTTTATTGGGGCACTTCCAGGTAGCGGAAGATGTCACCGTTGTATATTATTTACTTTTCCGCATTAGGTAGACCCAAGGAGGGGAGCACAAGTAACCGGATTCTAGGGTCCAGTGGGAGACCATCTCGAGGAGTCGGGACCGGGTCTCCTAACCCTAGAATTGGCAGTGTTACTTGCCGCTCTCGTAGGGGTCTAGGGATGTGGGTTTGGCTATTCATCGCGGCCGTGGAATCCATGTTTTATACAGGCTCGTATTGAAAACACGGACGTCCTAGTATATCCAATATTTCATATATGTTCTTCTGCTGCAATGTTCTGTGATGAGATCGTATTACAGCCTGAGACGAATGTTTATATTTTATATATATGAGATATATGTTATATTGCAGATTTCGTTTCAACTGTAATGCTTGTGAAGCATAATAAAATGGGACTTCATTAATGAGATTAATGAAACTAAAAGAAACCTAAGATGTTGTAGAAACTTGTTTAAAAACTGGTAGCTCTAGTTCTTGCTTTGCATAGCGGTGTTCCTTGTAGAACATCCAGCACCTTATTCGATAAGGAAAGGACCGAGATCCCTTCACCGGGAGTGACTCCTTTAGCAATAACTGGCAGATGCTACACACTCGGTTTGTCTTTTGATTGCTTCTATAGTTCTTACTTTGCATAGTGATATTTGTGAAATATCCTGCACCTTATTCGATGAGGAAAGGGCCGACGATCCCTTCACCGGGAGTGACCCCTTAGCAAAACTAGAAAAGCCTAAAAAACATGTAAGTGCACGGCGGCGCCCCGGCCGTCAATCCGACGCCGGAATGCGGAAGCGGTGATAAACTTTAATTTTGCGGACTTAGCAAACCGGCACCCCCGCGCACTAAACCCCGGATCGGGCCATTAAACTAGTTCTAGCTAACAACAAGACGGGTTAGAAATATACCGAGTGATCCGAGTCCTCCGGTCTTCTCGTCGTCGTCCCGATCTCTCGCGGAATGTCCGGTCTCCATCTCCTCGCCGGAAGGGCACCACGTCGCCTGCATCTTTTACGGGCTCCCGCCTCAATACCGAGGCAACTCGGGCGCGAAGTTGGCTAGCCGACGCGTCCAAGATTTGCTGTAGAATAGTGTAGCAAGCGGGTCTCTTTGGGGTTTATGAGGAGTTGCCATGATGGAGGGAATTTTGCACAAGAATTTTCCATGGATGCTTGCAAGGAAAAATCAATGGAGCTTTGCAATGAAAATGAAGGAGCTCGGCCAAAGAAAAATGCTCTCTGGAAAAAAAAAATGAAGTCTCCCATCACTTGAAGAATGAATGTAGGAATTAATACCAAAAAAAGGAAATGAAGAATTCCTTTCCAGCACACCAAAATGGAGGGGGGGGCCACCACAAATACATGAAGGAAAATTCTTCACACCAAATAATTAAACACTCCCCTCCATTCCCAAACAGTGCCGGCCATTCCCAAAACCCCATTCAAACAGTGGCCGGCCCCACCATTAAACCCATACCTCCTCAAGTCAAGAATTAATGCATCATGGAGCCAAAAAAAAATGCAATCATATCAATCCTTTTTGCAAGAAACCCCCTCCACTAAAGTTATTTGCACAATTGCAAACAACCCCCTCCATCGGAAAAGTCCGGCCGGGAAAGAACAAAGGAAAACCGGCCGGAACGGAATGCAAACTGGCAACTCCAGAAAACTGGTCCCGTAATAAATTACAGGAAAACCCCATACTGTGCATACACACCCGCATCTGTATTCCGTCCGAATACAAATGCAAAGAGACAAAACTACACTATCAAATACTAAGATCCGGCTTAAACTAAAGCCGGCTAGTAATATCCGTCCGATCCTGATCCGTGCAATACCGCACGTATCTGATCGAACCCTGCCATATCTCCATACGGCCTCCACAGCGTTTCGCCCGAAACTTGAGTAACTGAAAGTGTGGTGGACTCTAAAGACTCGTCAATATTATGGCTGTGGATTTAACCACTAGCACGTCAGAGGTATAAGCCAATACGTGACGGGCCACCAGCTATTGACCAAAAGGGACGTCGATGAGGAAGCTCACCCCGACACCCAACTGAGCCTGTCAGTGACAATATCCGTACAGTCCGGTCCGTTCGTCTATGAGCATCGCATGGCGGGCCTAGGGGGTTGGTAAAAGTCAGACCCCCGAAAGCGGTACAAGTCGTGTCGGAGTGTAGCCCAGAACACCCTGAGATACTACTGGAATACCTACCAGTAAATCTCCTGCCTTGGCCAAGGTCTTCGTGTAATGGCTCTCCTAGACACAGCGCGACCTCACCCCCAATACCGGGAGAGACGAAACCCCCGAAGATCCGCTCACTGCCTCCATGTGGCTCGGGACTGTACCCAACTAAAACCTGTTTGCACGACTCCTTTGAGCCGTGGTAGGGTAGTAATCAAAGTACAGTGGGAACTCACACGAGACAAATGACGATCCTCAGGTCGATGAACTAACCTGCACACATGTCACCAGGGAACTGCCATCTGACGTCTGGTATATGACCAACTAGCATGTTCCCGGCGAGTCCTGTCCGGTGTACTCATAACCCAATGAGCACCTGTATACATCTTAGGTGAACCTACTGACACCAGTGGCTTGTGAGACCGGCCACCGCCCCTCGTCGGGGTCTCGACTGTATACACTAGTCTACTCTGGAGAATCGATGCCCTGTCTCGAAACTCCCACGACTAGGGACCTTTTAAGGATGTGCTTATAGACTCCAGCTCTCACTTATATGATCGCCCTCATACTGCCGGCAGTCAAGCAAGAATCCTAGGGGCTTTATCAACGTGCAATAGCGACATGTCAGGTCACCTAAAGCAGTACACGATGATAAAGGTAAACCAGATAGCATACTATCATCTCGAGTAAGACTGTCCTACCGGGATAGGTCATCCCTCAATCATTGCAATCACGTGCCTGTGATCCAATAATTGACTCTGAGGGCACTATCTCCAACAATCTCCCACTTGCACTCAAGGCTAATTATTGCGATGTCGCATACTCACAGCCCGTGTGATACCGAACACCCAACTCCTCTACTAGTCAGTCTCACAAATCCCGTTTGTGAAACTATTGCGGTCGAGGAATAGCCTCAGTGAGTGGATCCGCCTAGAAGTTTCTTTCTATGTCTCTCTATATCTCAAGTTCGCGGAGAAAGCCATCTCCCGAAATGAGCAATACCTGCCTTAGAATGTCTGGATGTCTGATGGGACGTAGCTCATAAATGAACTCCAAATCCAAACTTCTTAGACTGTATCTTCAACTGAACTTAATCAGTATCCTGCGCCATGCCACCCTCAGTATTGCCTTGGACCATCCGTCCAAAATACTGCCCCTCGTCAGAGGGAAAAACTATAACTCTGACAACCTCCTTGTCGTCCAGGTCACCTTGGAAGCCTGGAATGATAACCGTCTCCTAAAAGAGGCAGCCGTTATCATATCCCTAGAACAGCCACTTATGTTCTAAAACTGCTTCCGACTGTTTCTCCAGGATTGGATCAATATCAACTTATTGCATCTAGTGCAAGAACAACACCTGGTGTGGTACTTGACATCTCATGATTGACTCAATTGCCTAAGCAAGTGATCTGCCAATCATGCACATCCCTCTCTACTTTAGTCTAAAAGACACCTTTAGAGAGGGCAACTCCATTACTTGCAGGTACACTACCGTGCCAGGAGTCGTCCATTCTAAATACTCATAGAATGCTGTCAAGGTACCCAGATTAGGAAACCACCCAAATCTAGATCTAAAACCATAGATCTAGTAACCAGTATGTCTGATATGATGTCCAAGTCCTTTGTGGAGAAACCACTGTGTGACGACCAAAGTATAACCGATCGTAGTACAGGAATATCACTTCCTACTACCTTCTCAACAGATCCATCCCTTATTCTGATGACGTCAAACCTATGACTGTCACATCAGAAACAGATGATCTATCTCCGCTACATCTGCTTTAGTCTATAAATAGACATAAGCCTGATGTCCACCAATGCTTCCGCTGCTCCCACTGACTACGACAACCCTCTGGCAGAGTCATATACACGTACACTTCTGAAGCTAGTTCAGAACGACGCTATACTCATCCTCCTGCCGGGTCTCGCAGCCTGGAACAACAACAATGGCAAGTGTGGGTAAACAAGAACTTCCCTGTCACCGTCCTTGAGGCTACCGAAGTACCTCTCGGGTGCCTGAAGTTACCCACCTTATCTGCGGAGTGGCCAATGGAATGTCAAATCAGATTGAATCTTCAGGTTCCTTATCAAATCTTCAGTAATCGTTTGCGGTTCTGGAATCACTTCCAGTTCTACCATACTCCCACTGCTGTTTTTGAAAAAATCCATTTTTAATAAAACTGTGGCGAGTCTAGAACAATATTGCTATTGTTCATCCAGATGGTAGAAAATCAACCCGCGTCATAGCCTGGGTCAACCCACAAACAGCCATTACAGAAACGTGCCTTGAGTTGTCCAGTGTCTGGTTTTAAGCATAAGCCGGACAACTCCCCGTACCTTAACAACGTTAAGATATGAACTGTTCTACATCCAATATAGAACCAGAGGCACTGATTTAATTGAACCAGATTCAAATCATGCAGCTTTCTCCAGTGCATGTCAACTAAATGGAGAGAGGCCGATCAGCGTTACTCAACTTAGGAATGCTTCCAATTATGAGTAACCTGAAAAAGAAGCAATTTCTCTTTATCATTACTATCAACTGAATACCATGCACAAGTATCTACATCTTCGATCACTTTGAAGAATCCCGATACTTGCTACACCTGGTTCTCTACTCTATTCAAATACCTATAACTCCTCAAAACTTAGACCCTCTGTTTCTACGAAACACATGTCTAAGAACTAGAGAAGTTAAAAGTAAACAGAATATAGTATGAGGACCAACCCCTCTGTCCTAATGGACACTGGACAACATACAATACTCTGTATAAGTCCGCTGAGTCTAACAACTCTTTCACTGTGTGTCGTAGGTTGAAAACTGTGCTTATGGTTAAGAAGAATTACACCGCTGTTCAATGCTCCTTACCTAACCATCCACTGATATAGGTAAATGTCATCGACATAATATCAAAAGGTATATCTCACTCTATGAAAATAGACGTACAGATATATCAATTTGAAATTGGTGCATAACCGCGGATATTCAAAACCAAATAATTGCTAACTTGCAAACAACCCAGGTGACTTCCTCAAAAATGAGGATGATCACCCAATTCCCAATAACTCACTCCCACTCATCATCTGTAAAACCATACAGATGTGAGAATCATACCTGGTAAATACATACCCTGGAGTAAGTGTCTAATCGGGAAATCAGTTTTCCATTAACAGTACACAGTGAGACTGAAACATTGAAATGTTTCGATGGGGTATCCCGGTATTCCTAGTAATGCCTCTTCCAGATTCACGACTGTAACCGTATAGTTCTTTGCCACCTCTCCAAATCCCTTCATATGTCTTTAGTCTTTACCTTCTGTACACCCCTTTAGGCCAAATGGTTTTCTTCCTTCCCTACCTTTCGGCACCAGCCTATGGTTTGGAAGAAGACTATCCAAAAAGCATAAAGGGTGTACTGTCCTAATCCTAGGAGCACTCGCAACGCGAGAGAAGGTGAAGATAAAAGACACCTGAATGTACTTTATTCCTATTTCTCCTGAACCAGGATCCATCCCCGAACTGGAACAAGTTCCTTTCGAGTTCGTATATAACCATACGATGGATTATCCAATAAAATGGGATCTTCGTAGTGATACGGAGTGTCCTGGAGAAATACAAAGGTGATTTAGGATTGGCGAAGAAATACTTGGTTTGGTCGTGAATAGCAGTCGCAATTTACTTTGCCCTCTTACTAATCCCTTGCTTTGTCTGAACTTAATACCTTCTGTACACCGCTTAGGCTAACTGGTTTTCTTCATTCCCTACCGGTCGGCACCAGCCTATGGTTTGGAAGAAGACTATCCAATTTGCATAATAGGTGTACTACTCCTAAACTAAGGAGTACTCGCAACCTGAGAGAGGGTGAAAAGGAAAGACAACTGAATAATCCTATCCGTTTTCTCCAGAACCGGAAACCATCCTCGAATAAATCCCTTCGAGTTCGTATCTAACCATACGATGGTTTTGTCCAATGGAAGTGGACGTTCGTAGTAAAACGGGGTGTCCTGGAGAAAAGGGTAAAAGTAGGAGTGGCAATGAGGTCTGCAACTCTGACAATCCAAAAGCCAGTGTTAAGAAGGTTCGGTCAACTTGGTCACTGAGTCATAGTCTTAGGGTCGGGTCAATGGTCGCTGCCAAAGAGAGAGAGAAAAGAAACACTCAGCGTGCACTCTAACCTAGATCAGAATGGTTACCAATTTATCTAATCTGGAAACCTCCCACTGTACCTCAAATTCTCCTCCAAACCTGAAAGAAGAATTAGTCGGGGTCACCCGAGGAGTAAACCAACTCATCAGTGGGAATCGGGATCCAACTCTCATCGCATGATAACGTGACGGAATCCGCTCACGGTATCACACTCCAGAAGGTATGCGGATATCTGGCAAGTTTCAGTTCTTTTGAAACTCCCGATGTGATTTCTGCCCCATGCTCTTATGACCTTGACTAAGGCCAACAAATCATAAGTCACATGTCAAGTTCTACCCGTCATTGTCCAGGTTGATTTGAATCCACCCGTACAAACCCTTGACTAAGGCCAACAAGGCTATACGACTGTCCCAAACCAACGCATCTATCTATGCAGCATATGAATACCCAATAGCTACCAAACACTGTGCCTTGACTAAGGCCAACAAACACAGCTTGAATACTATTGACTACCCATATGAAACGACGGAGGGCTACGAATGGTTTCTGGCGAAAACCTTTAACGTAATGAACTTGATATCGTCGAAGGAACGGATAGCTTTTTAAAAATATAGTGACGACGACCGTTGCTAAAGAGGTCACTCCCGGTAAAGGGATCTCGGCTCTTTCCCCGTAGAATGGGGTGCAGGATATTCCAACTGAATACCACGATGCAAAGCAAAAGTAATCGGCTATAGTGAAGTTAATGCCCTGATGCAAACTTTTGTCCAAGGGGTCACTCCCGGTGAAGGGATCTCGGCCCTTGCCTCGTCGACTGAGGAGCAGGATATTCCAAATGAATACCACGATGCAAAACAAAAGTGAACGTCCTTGCAATAACAGCTTTTTGAAAAGTGTTCCAACAACATCAGATTAGGTTTGTTTAACTTGCATTGATCCGAATCAACGCAGTCCCATCAATTGATCACACCACAAAGAACGAAAATATACTGACGTACGTATATGCCATCCGCATTCGCCACTGGGTCCCGTCATCACCCGTTAGGTTAGCTTACTAACGGCAGAGCGGGGACTGGACTAGCGCGGGTGAAAAACATATACAACATCTACTAATATATATACCAATATATTATATTTCGCTCAAGGCGTGAAAAGAAATGCAACATCACAGAAATGTACAGCATCACAGAACAATACAGATATCTGGGATCCCCGGGTTTCACAGAGCCACTACTGAAACCCGACGTTCCCCTGGTCGTGTGGATAGCCTGTGCAATGAAATCCTAGACCCCTACGGGCGCGGCAAGTTACCCGCCAAAACCTGAAGCGAGGCAGCCCCCTTCAGCTCCGTGAATGGACCACCCAGCACTCCACGGAATCCGGCAACTTGGGCACCCCTCCTGGGTCAACCTGTACCCCCTACGAGTGCGGCGAATAGCCCGCCAATCCTAGAGTGAAGCCCCCTCCGTCCCAATGCCATGAGATGCGGACTTGTTGCCCTCTAGAACCCGGCTATCCGTGCACCCCTCCGCGGGGTAATCCTAGTACAGAAAGTAAAATATACATACAACGGGTACATCGACCGCAACCAGGTCGTGCCCCAAAAGAATAATACAAACAGGCAGTGACGACAGTCCACATGTCGGACGCTCGCCCCGCAATATCAAATGTACATAATACAACATCACAGTACTAGCATTGCATCCAGGCTATCCCCCACGACCGATCCGCAACATCACAGCATAAACATAGAACATCAACGTGAAAGTCACGTTCGCAAATCCGTCTAACCGGGCTATAGCAGTTAGACCGGATTTACCGATCGAGTGACATTCACGGTCGCAGATATAATGTAAATACTGTGAAAAATGTGTTTAAAATTTTCCGATTGATTAAACATTAACAAGTGGGCCCCCAAACAAAACTGTAGCAACCACAGAAAACCTGGGCCCAATTTTAATATTCCAAAAACCACATTTATCATTCAGGAACACACTGCAAAAATTTGGAGGGGTGAACAGTTACATCCGCGGCGGAAGCGCGGCCAAAGCAGGGGTTTGGCCGCCCTTCCGCGGCGGTATGAGGAGATCGTTGAACCAAATTTTTACAGTGACCTTAAAATTCCCTGCACATCACTCTGAGACAACCTGAAAAATTTTTGGACTCAAAAAAAATTCGACAGAAACTGATGTGCAAAAATACGGGTTTTCGGACTTTTTGATCGATCGGAAATGCAAACACATTACACAAAGCTAGACTAAGTTAATGGCGAGGCTCTGATACCGCTGTAAGTGCACGGCGGCGCCCCGGCCGTCAATCCGACGCCGGAATGCGGAAGCGGTGATAAACTTTAATTTTGCGGACTTAGCAAACCGGCACCCCCGCGCACTAAACCCCGGATCGGGCCATTAAACTAGTTCTAGCTAACAACAAGACGGGTTAGAAATATACCGAGTGATCCGAGTCCTCCGGTCTTCTCGTCGTCGTCCCGATCTCTCGCGGAATGTCCGGTCTCCATCTCCTCGCCGGAAGGGCACCACGTCGCCTGCATCTTTTACGGGCTCCCGCCTCAATACCGAGGCAACTCGGGCGCGAAGTTGGCTAGCCGACGCGTCCAAGATTTGCTGTAGAATAGTGTAGCAAGCGGGTCTCTTTGGGGTTTATGAGGAGTTGCCATGATGGAGGGAATTTTGCACAAGAATTTTCCATGGATGCTTGCAAGGAAAAATCAATGGAGCTTTGCAATGAAAATGAAGGAGCTCGGCCAAAGAAAAATGCTCTCTGGAAAAAAAAAATGAAGTCTCCCATCACTTGAAGAATGAATGTAGGAATTAATACCAAAAAAAGGAAATGAAGAATTCCTTTCCAGCACACCAAAATGGAGGGGGGGGCCACCACAAATACATGAAGGAAAATTCTTCACACCAAATAATTAAACACTCCCCTCCATTCCCAAACAGTGCCGGCCATTCCCAAAACCCCATTCAAACAGTGGCCGGCCCCACCATTAAACCCATACCTCCTCAAGTCAAGAATTAATGCATCATGGAGCCAAAAAAAAATGCAATCATATCAATCCTTTTTGCAAGAAACCCCCTCCACTAAAGTTATTTGCACAATTGCAAACAACCCCCTCCATCAGAAAAGTCCGGCCGGGAAAGAACAAAGGAAAACCGGCCGGAACGGAATGCAAACTGGCAACTCCAGAAAACTGGTCCCGTAATAAATTACAGGAAAACCCCATACTGTGCATACACACCCGCATCTGTATTCCGTCCGAATACAAATGCAAAGAGACAAAACTACACTATCAAATACTAAGATCCGGCTTAAACTAAAGCCGGCTAGTAATATCCGTCCGATCCTGATCCGTGCAATACCGCACGTATCTGATCGAACCCTGCCATATCTCCATACGGCCTCCACAGCGTTTCGCCCGAAACTTGAGTAACTGAAAGTGTGGTGGACTCTAAAGACTCGTCAATATTATGGCTGTGGATTTAACCACTAGCACGTCAGAGGTATAAGCCAATACGTGACGGGCCACCAGCTATTGACCAAAAGGGACGTCGATGAGGAAGCTCACCCCGACACCCAACTGAGCCTGTCAGTGACAATATCCGTACAGTCCGGTCCGTTCGTCTATGAGCATCGCATGGCGGGCCTAGGGGGTTGGTAAAAGTCAGACCCCCGAAAGCGGTACAAGTCGTGTCGGAGTGTAGCCCAGAACACCCTGAGATACTACTGGAATACCTACCAGTAAATCTCCTGCCTTGGCCAAGGTCTTCGTGTAATGGCTCTCCTAGACACAGCGCGACCTCACCCCCAATACCGGGAGAGACGAAACCCCCGAAGATCCGCTCACTGCCTCCATGTGGCTCGGGACTGTACCCAACTAAAACCTGTTTGCACGACTCCTTTGAGCCGTGGTAGGGTAGTAATCAAAGTACAGTGGGAACTCACACGAGACAAATGACGATCCTCAGGTCGATGAACTAACCTGCACACATGTCACCAGGGAACTGCCATCTGACGTCTGGTATATGACCAACTAGCATGTTCCCGGCGAGTCCTGTCCGGTGTACTCATAACCCAATGAGCACCTGTATACATCTTAGGTGAACCTACTGACACCAGTGGCTTGTGAGACCGGCCACCGCCCCTCGTCGGGGTCTCGACTGTATACACTAGTCTACTCTGGAGAATCGATGCCCTGTCTCGAAACTCCCACGACTAGGGACCTTTTAAGGATGTGCTTATAGACTCCAGCTCTCACTTATATGATCGCCCTCATACTGCCGGCAGTCAAGCAAGAATCCTAGGGGCTTTATCAACGTGCAATAGCGACATGTCAGGTCACCTAAAGCAGTACACGATGATAAAGGTAAACCAGATAGCATACTATCATCTCGAGTAAGACTGTCCTACCGGGATAGGTCCTCCCTCAATCATTGCAATCACGTGCCTGTGATCCAATAATTGACTCTGAGGGCACTATCTCCAACAAAACACTCCATTTAAAATCACTCGATTCTACAACGATATCAAGTTCATTACGCAAAGGGTTTTCTTAAAAACCTGTCGTAGCCCTCCGTCATTTCAGATAAGGACTGTTTAGTATTCGTGCTGCGTTTGTTGGCCTTTGTCAAGGCGTAGTGTGCGGTAGCTGAATAGTACTTATCTGCTTATGCATATGATGCAGATTGGATTAGGGTAGTCGTGCGACCTTGTTGGCCTTTGTCAAGGGCCGTGCGGGTGGGTTTACTTCAATCAAGAAATGACGGGTTGAACTTGACTAGCAGCCTATGGTTTGTTGGCCTTTGTCACGGTCATAGGAGGCTTGGGGCAAAATATTATCGGGAATTTCAAGTGTTGAAATTTGCAATGAGATTGCATACCTTCTATGAGATAGTTGGATCCCGATACCCGCTGCGAGTAAGAGTTACTCCTGGGAGAGTTTTATACATTACAATTAGCCGATCAAGTAGGCGTGTAGAAAGGTGTTAACGGGGTTACGCCTCTGGGAAAACGAGGTTTACTTTAATTAGGTTCGTGCGAAAGCACGGGGGACCTCCCTCAAAGTACCGACACTGGCCTGGCTGAAAGATTGGCGAACTTGTAACGTGTAATTAATCCCGGCTAGTCTTTCCTTTTAGGGTTTGAAGGAAGATTTGATTAAAACAGTGGGAGACATCCTGATTAGATATATTAGATAACCAATCTAATCTTGCAAGAGCATACGCTGAGTGTTTTCTTCTCTCTCTCTCCAGGTAGCGATCATATCACGCCTTAATCAAGATAATAATACGGATATATTGACCGAACCCGCTTGTTATACTGAGCTGGGGAACGTTGGTCCCGCTCCAACTTATAATTGTTATAAGACAGAGCAGGAAATTGGGGAATACCAGATTTCCCGTGCTGCCCAAACGAAGAAAGTGCATGCTGATGCATCTTCTTCGGGTGTGTTCATTACAGAGAACTGTTTCTCAGTATCCTTTACGTCCTGGGTATGTGATACCGGATCAGGATCCCGCATATGTAATCTGTTACATGGGCTACAGATAGGTAGAGAACTGAGAACGGGTGATTAGTTTCATGAGACAGAAAACGGTGCAAGTGTTGCAGCCAAGTCTGTTGGTCACTATCACCCTGTATTACCAGAATACATTGATTCTGAACGAATGTTATTAGATACCGAACCTGATATACAACATCATATCTTTTTCTTTATTAGTAAAGAAGGATATAATTTTGTATTGTTGGATAATGTTTTGAACATTTCCTATATCAAGAGTTGATCGGTTCAGGCACGTTATCTAAAAGCATTGACGTTCTAAATCAAACTACAGTTCTTTATATACAGAACACACACAAGTGGAATAGTTCAGAAATGAACGAATCCTTCTTGAGGCATTGTAGACTGGGTCATATCAATGCGACCCGACTGGCTGAAGTTACATTTAGATGCATATTTAAATTAGTTTGAATTTACATCTTGTGAAACTTGCCGGTCATGTCACAAAGATAAGATGACCACAGCTCTGTTTATTGGAAACAGAGAAAGAGTTAGTGAACTCTTGGGATTGATACATGATGATGTATGTAAGTTCCCCTGTCTAGACATGCCAAGATCGGTTCTTTGTACTTCATTACATTCTCTGATAATCTCTCAAGATTCAGACATATGTTCCTGTTGAAACACAAGTCCGAACCTTTTGAGATATTCACAGAATATGAGTTAGAAGTAGAGAACCGAAAATACGGGTAAAAGTATTATGTCCTTTGATGCGATCAAGGAGGAGAATACTTGAGTACGGAATTCCTGGACTATTCTAAAGGAGAATGAGATTCTCTCTCAGCATTACTCCTCCGTATACACCACAGCACGTCGGTGTATCGGGGCGGAGCAATAGCACCCTATTTGTTATGGTGTGCTTTATGATGAGTACTACTGAGTTTCCTATTTCCTTTTGGGAGTTATGCACTTGAGAAGCTGCATACCTATTGAATAGGGTTCAAATCAAATCAGTTACCTACCACTTCATATGTGATATGGAAAGGGAAGAGCCCATATCTTAAGCTTGTTAAGATTTGGGGTTGTCCGGCCAATGTCTAAAAGCAAAATCCGGACAAGCTCGAGGCAAGGTCTGTTATGTATAAATGGAAAGGTTCCAGCTATACAAACTGCAGCTGATGATTTAGTAGAACCAAAGGATTCAATAGTTTCCAACGAACCTCAGCCTCTCCGCCGATCTAGTAGGGTTCCTCACCCACCTGAGAGATACTTAGGTTTCTCCATGACAGTGGGAGCGAAGATTGCATCATGAGATGATGACCCAACTAGTTTCGAGCAGGCTATCAGGAGTAGGACTCTGTAAGAATGGCTGGATGCTTATCGATCTGAGATGGAATCCTTATACACCAACAAAGTATGGACTTTGGTTGCTTTATCTGAAGGGTTAAATCCCCATCAGGAACGAGTATATCTTGAGAAGATTACTTGGTGTACATGGAAAAGTTGAGACTTTCAAAGCTATGCTTAAAGTCCATCCAGATCCTACTTGCCACGGCTACATACCATGACTACGATATCTGGTGGTTGGGTGTCATGACTGCTTTTCAAAATGATGTTTTAGAAAAAAAAGCATCTATAAGTACACAGCCAGAGGGCTTCGTAGACAGTAGGAGCAGCGGAAATGTGTGCAAGATGCTTTATAGGATAAAGCAGGCATCGCGGAGTTGGAACATCTGTTTTGATGTGGTAGTCAAAGAGTTTGACTTCATCAAAATGGTAGATGAACCTTGTATATATAAAAAGGTAGTAGGGAGTATGGTGGTGATCCTCGTAGAGTACGTGGATGACATACTCTTGATAGGGAAGGAGTTTCCTATGCTTCGCTCGGTCAATCTCCGCTTATCACAAGGATTCTCCATATAGGATCAAAATGATACCTCCTAAATCCTGGGTTTTGGATCTATGAGATAGATCTAATTGGATGTTAGGACACTCACTAGTTGTAGTGAGATGGTATCAATCGATCCTGAGGAGAATCACTGGAAAGGTTCCAGGGTGATAAGGACGACTGAATGTCAGTCGCAGGCATTGTCTTTACCCTCAGTGGAGGGACGGTATGTTGGAAGAGTTCCAAGCTAGATACCGTGACAAACTAGACGATTAAAGGCAAGATACATCGTTACCAAAGATACTACCAAAGAGGCAGTCTGGATATATATAAGTTCATGAGATGAACTTCGTTCCTACCATTGTGTGACAATGGAGTTGTGGCTTTAGCCGAGAAACTACCGTCCCATCAGAAATCCAGATATAATTCTTAGGCAGTATCACCTGATCATGGAGATGGTTGATCTCCAGGAAGATCAAGGTTAGGAGAGTAGACACAGAGGACAACAACGCGGACCCACTCACAAAGGCCTTTTTTCCCAGTAGAGACTTTTATGGGATGGTTGAGTATGAGATACTTCAACCGCAGCTAATTGTTGGGTATGCGATACCATAACAAATGGCTCTAGTGCAAGTGGGAGATTGTTAGTTATATGTATGCCCTAGAGGCCATTACTGTACATACGATGTATATTGTAATGGATGCTTGGATATATATAGGGAGGACTTTCTTGCTCGACATGATAGTACGCTATCTGGTTGTACTTTATCTTAACATGTACTCTGATTGTCTCTATATTACATGTTGATAAAGCCCTTAGGATATGTACTCGACTACTGGGACTATGATGAGATCATACAAGTAGGGCCACGGTAGTCGACGAGTACATCCTATAACTGTTCCTAGTCGAGGGTGTATCGAGACAGGGCATCGATACACCAGAGTAGACTAGCGTATACGCATCTTGACCCATATGATGGGCGATGGATGATCCCATATCCATCGGTGTTTGACATCAAGGATGGTGTACGGGTGCTCAGTGGAGACTGGGTACACTGGACGGACTCGTCGAGAACTCCCAGATAGTATTATACCTCACGTCAGATGGCAGTTCTCCAGTGACATTGGTACAGAGTAGTCTGTTGACCTTAGATCGTCATAGAGTCTTGTGTGATTCCCACTGTGCTTTGATTTCCATCATACCACGTCCAAGAGGGCGTGCAAAAAGGTGGCTTTTGGGTACAGTCCTGAATCACATGGAGTCAATGAGCGATAGTTGGGGATTCGTCTCTCCCGGTATAGAGAATTGATGTTGTGCTGTGTTCGATTGGCTATAACCGGAAATCCCTGGCCAGGGTTGCTGAGATTTACTGGTAAGTGTTATCAGTAGTTTCTCGAACTGTTATAGACCTCATATCGACACGACTTATCGAGCTACTGGGGTCTGACGTTTACCACCCCTAGGCGAGATATGCAACATATCAGACGACGAGACCGGACTGTACTGGAGTGTTACTGTTTGGATTCACAGGAGAATGTACAGGCTTTCTTGTTGATCTTCTGAGTGCTCAATACCTGGGTAGCTGTTACGTTTAGCTGACCGCTTGCAGCTTGTGGGTGTTTGATATGATCATCACCTACTGCCGGCGTATTGACGATTCTTTAGAGTCCTACACAGAGGTTTCTTGGCTCAGGCAAAACGGAGTAGGAGCACATATGTGATATGTGTGGGACCGAGGATAATGCGATATGTGATACCGTATTATATTCTCGCGATATTTGATATCACCCGGGTCATCGGATCAAGTGTTGATTCGATGAATCGGTACGGATAAATATTAGTCGGTTATATGCGATATAGCCGGATTGTCGGATCAAGTGTTGATTCGATAATTTAATGTATAATAATATATATGATATATTAAATTACATTAACTAATATTTGCTCACTAAAAGATTCTTTTTCTCACTCGGGTAATACATTGATATATATGCGATATATGTTAAATGTATTATTTTATTTTGTTACGATAAATATTATATATGTGATATATAATATTGTAACATGATATGATAACTAATGCAACTTGTTTAGTGGAGTTTAAACATGATTAGGGTTTGGATTAGGGTTAAGCTTTCTAGATGTTTCTAGAAGGTTTTGTTTTTGTTTTGGAAAAGATATTTACAAGTGACACATTCTTAACTCAACCCAAACCCTAACCCTTGGTTAATTCTCTAGAATGGTTAAGTCAACCATGGTTGCATTATTCTTCATATTAATCCTTTCATTATTCATCACAAAAGAAAATGGATCACTATTCTTCTTCTTCCTTCATTCTTTCATGAAAAAGCTTGCTAGATTTTTCCAAAGTGATGAATAAATATGAGAAAAAGGTAAATAAAGAGAGCAAAAATCCTACTTCATCATCCTCATCTTCCCTTGCCATTTAGATGATGGTGTTCACATCATTTCATGAGTATTAGCTTGTGTTAACGGAACTTCAAGGTAGATCATCTTAGTATCGAAGATCGGAAGCAAAGGTTGCATCTTTCTCTTCATGGAACCTCTCGAGAGTCCGGATCCCGATGATCGCAGCGAAGGGACAACAACACGGAGCATATGAAGTGAAGGACCGGATCGACAAAGGTTGTAATCCCTCTCACTTAGTGTTAAAGAGTTTAACATATTTGTTTTCGCCTAATCTCTAGTTTAAAGATCCGTATTCGGGTTGTTCGGCACGGCTAATTTTTTAATCGGGCATGGTTGATGCCTCGTAGACCCTTGTGCGCGTGCATAGCAACCCTACAGTGTTTTACCTCGATCACTTGACGTCTGTACTTCGATATCGAGAGTTGTTTGGTCGCGTTCTGCATGCGAGGCTACAGGTTTTAACCTATGAGCGAACCATGTGCCGTATTGGTTTTCCGACTTGATTTTAATAAGCTTTTGCGATTGTGTATTTGTTGTAGGTACCCTCGCGTGGATTCCGAGACGACAAGCACCTCGACTTCGGCAAAGCTTGGATCAGCTGAGTAGATCTATATCTACGGGGGAAGTCAGGTGGATGATGTATAGCACCCCCACAAACTTGAAGGAAACCGATTTATATATAGAATATGGGTGAGGAAACCTAGATTAGGGAACTAGGGTTATGGTTAAAAGATAGTTAGAGATGAATGATGGAATATATGTGTTGAGATATAACATGAAATCTTTTTAAATATGAAAAGTGAATGTGAATCACGACTTGTAGATATATAGTTGCACTAGAATAAGTATGAATTTTAGAGTAACATGACATTTGATGTATACGGTAGAATGTATATATATATATATATATATATTGACTTGATGTGAGATATAAATGTGATGAAAAGAATATGCGATGTGATATGATGGCTTGATGGTATGTTGGTATACGGATGCGAGTCGATTGAGATGATTGATACCTTTGCCGGTCCCCCGATTTGAGTTTGTTATGGATATGACCTGGGACATACGTATATAAATATATATAGAATGCCATGAATCATGAGTGATATGCCGTATGAGACGTTAGGTCCGTACCCCTCATTTTCACATAGGATGGTAGGATCCCCGATGGTTTAATGCCACCGTACGATGATTTTCAGTATGTGATGAGTTGGGCTTGATGATTGATCCATACCCTCGACTAGAGAATGTCATACGATGGATTATACCGTACGTGATGTTGTGAGGCTGGATGTCGATTAATAGATTCACCTACTCGGTCATGTTAGATACGTATACCTGTCAGCATTTGCATACGATTCACTTTATGCTACGCTCATGTCACTCTCATTGCATTACATGTACCTGTGCTAGTACACCTACACAATTATCGATGATGCGTATGTTACACTTACACTGATTGGCTGGCTCACACACTTCATCATCGATAATTGTCATGTCACTACACAGTAGGATTGCTGCATCATGATATGACTCTTTGCATAATTTACTTGCTATAGTTGTATATGCACCTTTATACGATGTTGCATTGGACTTTGGACAATTTGGAAACCGCGGGATATATTTTAAAACTGGATTCACTTAAAGAAGCAGTTTTCCCTCGATATGTGCATGTTACTGTTCCATGTTGCATAATATACGGATATGCTTACATTTCTGTTATATGTCGCATACATCATGCTTTACGATAATACGCATTGAGATATGTTGTTTTCATGAGATTTCTGGATTTGAGAACCGTGGTGATTTTAAAAAGAAAGTATGTATTGTTTTAAAAACCCGATTTCTCTTGATATGATATTTCAGTGCGTCCACCATGTGTTTTCTTGGTTCTGAAACGTGTGACAGTGATACCCGATTCGAGGAGATGGATGAGGCCGATTGCGGGTACATGGTGGACCCGGTATGGTACCCCAGGGCGAGAACGGATTGCTGTGCAGTAGACGGTGAGCCTGGCAGAGGGGCTACTACCTACCGGTGATAGTATTTTGGCTCGGCGGATATCCGGAGGATACCGACCGGAGTCGAGAGATGATATGGGCCGATCCGGACTGACGGAGCCCGAGGACCGATCCGGACTGACGGAGCCTGAGGACCGATCTGGACTGACGGAGCCCAAGATATGAGTGTTTACATGTCAATGCTGGACACAGGTTTCATGATATTTCGAGTGTCGATGCTGGACACTCAGGTTCCATGATTTTGATGTGTCGCGAGGGACACCCGTTATTTTATATCCTCATATTTTCATGCATATGCTTTTATGATATTTACATGCATGATGTTGTTATGTCATCGGTTGACACGTGGACGAGATCCACATGAATACAGGCATTTATTATTACTGTTGGATGTTATCCGCATGCTCATAGGCATTGATTATATTGTTGGCACATATACAGTTACGGTCACCCTAGATATCATAGTATTACCTTTATGATATAGTTGTCCTAGGAAATCGTTATTTTATTCGATTTCTACTTGTTGATGTTTTTCTACTCACGAGTTGGCAACTCACCCCCGTTGTGCCACAGTTCTTGCAGGTTGACCGCTTGGATCAGTAGCGGCATCGTTGGCGCACAGCTGTATTTGGATGATTTGCTTGGTAGGTGGTGTTAGTTATATGTATGCTCTAGAGGCCATTACTGTACATACGATGTATATTGTAGTGGATGCTAGGACATATATAGGGAGGACTTTCTTGCTCGACATGATAGTACGCTATCTGGTTACTCTTTATCTTAACATGTACTCTGATTGTCTCTTTGTTACATGTTGATAAAGCCCTTAGGATGAGTACTTGACTACCAGGACAATGATGCGGATCATACTAGTGGGGACAGTGTAGTCTCCAAGTACATCCTTCAAATGTTCCTAGTCGTGGGAGTACCGAGACAGGGCATCGATACTCCAGAGTAGACTAGCGTATACGCATCTTGACCCATATGAAGGGCGATGGATGATCCCATATCCATCGGTGTTTGACATCAAGGATGGTGTACGGGTACAGTAGAGACTGGGTACACTGGACGGACTCGCCGAGAACTCCCAGATGGTATTATACCTCACGTCAGATGGCAGTTCTCTGGTGACACTGGTACAGGTTAGTCTGTAGAACCGAGATCGTCATAGAGTCTTGTGTGATTCCCATTGTGCTTTGATTTCCATCATACCACGTCCAAGAGGGCATGCAAAAAGGTGGCTTTTGGGTACAGTCCTGAATCACATGGAGACAATGAGCGATAGGAGGGGATTCGTCTCTCCCGGTATTGGGAGTTGATGTTGTGCTGTGTTCGATTGGCTATAACTGGAAATCCCTGGCCAGGATTGCTGAGATTTACTGGTAAGTGTTATCAGTAGTTTCTCGAACTGTTATAGACCTCATATCGACACGACTTATCAAGCTACTGGGGTCTGACGTTTACCACCCCTAGGCGAGATATGCGACATATCAGACGAAGAGACCGGACTGTACGGGAGTGCTACTGACTGGATTCACAGGAGAATGTACAGGCTTTCTTGTTGATCTTCTGAGCTCTCAATACCTGGGTGGCTGTTACGTTTAGCTGACCGCTTACAGCTTGTGGGTGTTTGATATGATCATCATCTACTGCCGGCGTATTGACGATTCTTTAGAGTCCTACACAGAGGTTTCTTGACTCAGGCAAAACGGAGTAGGAGCACATATATGATATGTGCGGGACCGAGAACAATACGTGTATGTGATACCGTATTAGATTCTCGCGATATGAGATATCGGCCGGGTATATATGATATAGCCGGGTCATCGGATCAAGTGTTGATTCGATGAACTGATACAGATTATATTAGTCGGTTATTTATGAAATAGCCGGATTATCGGATCAAGTGTTGATTCGATAATTTAATGTATAATTATATATTTGATATATTAAATTACATTAACTGATATAAGCTCACTAAAAGATTCTTTTTCTCACTCGGGTAATACATTAATATATATGCGATATATGTTAATTGTATTATTTTATTTTGTTACAATAAATATTGTATATGTGATATATAATATTGTAACATGATATGATTACTAATGCAACATGTTTAGTGGAGATTAAACAAGGTTAGGGTTTGATTTGGGTTAGTTCTTTCTTGAACCTTCTAGAAGGTTTCCTTTTTGTTTTTGCAAAAATGTTTTGCAAGATATTTACTTAACCCAACCCACACCCTTTACCATGGTTAGATCTCTACAATGGTTAAGTATTTTCTTGACTTAACCATGGTTGCATTTGTAATGATATTATCACAATTCATTTTTCATCAAAAAAAGCATTGATTGTTCTTCTTCTTCCTTCTTCTTTTCTTTCATGAAAAGCTTTCAAGATTTTTATGAAGTGATGAAAATGAGTGAGTTAATGAAAATAAATGAGAGCTAAAATCCTACTTCATCATCCTAATCTATCCTAGCCATTTAGATTAGGGTGTTCACTTCATTTAGTGAGTGAGAGCTTGTAACATTTCAAAAAAATAAAATATTATTTTTGGGAATTTTTATAATTTAATATTAATTTGTAATGAATATTTTAATATTTCGGTATAATTAAATACCGATAAATGGGAAAAATTTTGGAAAAATTATGGAAAATTCTAAAATAGGGTATTTTATGGAATTATGCCATTTTAAAAGTTTTTATGGTTCATTATATGCTAATTTAGTGCTAATCGCGATTAAAAAATCGCTAATCGGTTTTTAGTATTTTTGTGCAAAACATGCACATATCATTTTTCCACACTTGCTACATTATCTTACTTGTTTTAGGTGCATGGGTTGTTTTGGGTTTACTATTGTGAGGAGAAGGAAAAGAAAAGAAAAGAAAAAGTGAAAGAATGATTAAGAGAGAGAGAGAAAGAGTGGGTGAGGGTTACTTTTGACTTGTTGAACCATGCTCCCCATCATTTCTTCTTCTCATTTTCTCTCCCCTCATTCCTTGAGCTGTTGCTGCTGCCTCCCTTCCCTCTTCCTCCTCCATCTTCAAAGCCCCATAACACCATGAAATTCACCACAAAACCCCATTCCCACTTCACAAAAATTGTTCCCAAGCTTGAGAGGAACACATCAAACCAAGAAAGAGATGATTTTGACGACTTTGAGCAACTCAAGAAAATTATTGAGTTACCAAAGGAGGTAATTTCTTCACCATTAGAGTAGTATTTCGATTCCTTATGCATCCATACTTGCTTCATGTCGATATTGTGTGTTTTGATGAACTTTGGAAATTTCAAGTTAGGGTTTGATTTGAAATCAAAGATGAATTGAGGTGTAATTAGAGACTACAACCCCTGTTGTGATGTTATATTGGACTAAACCAGAGACTAGAACCCGGAATACGGATTTATGAAAACGATATCGGGAAAAACTGTAATTCTGTGAGTGCTTTTGGAAATCTGCTAACACCCGAGCCACCTGAAAATTATTTTGGATTGACAGTGGTACATGCAGGCACCTATGAACCACCACCCAAAGCCCTAGCCCCTACCCCCTTATTCAGGCCGCCAATTAATCCCTTCTGGCCGCAATTTGCGGCCAGAGCATGGGTTCTGGGGTCCGTTCTTGTTCTGTAGCTTTATACCCTATAAATAGCCCCTTGGCATATGCAATTTTAACTGATTCCACATAGGGTAAAATCTGGGATAATTTTCTTGTGTTGGGGCATTGTTTTACGACTTGTTTTAACATGGATTTAGGTATTTGATGATTCATTTCTGTCGGGTGGCGTTTGAACGTCAACGGCAAAGGGTTATTGGTCGTGTTTGCATGCGAGACTATAGGTTTTTACCTATGAGAGTAGCGTGTGCCGTTTTGGTTTTTCGATGTGATTTTCATGATTCTTTGCAATTGTGTTATCTTTGTAGGTACCCTACGTGATGTCGAGGCGTTGAAGATGAAGATGGCGACATCGACATCGGCACACAAGAAGCAAGGTGAGTAGATTTATATCTACGGGGAGAAGTCGGGTGGATGTCATATAACACCCCCGCAGTTCATGGTGATGTATACGAATACGTATACACACATATATTGATTATATGTTGATTTAGTTTATTGATGATAAAGATGGATTTTTAGTGTTCTTGGATTGGTTTAGTGTAGTTGCGAAACCCTAGAGTAGTGGTTGCACCCACACTCACACACGCACACAAATACTTGCATACTTTCTTTCTTTTATCTGTGCGTATATGGAGATGTGTATATTTACACATGGGTATGGGACTATGTGTTAATATACTGGATTTGAGGATAGTACTTGGGATTTGAGATGAGTCGATGAGATTTGATTTGAGGCCGTGAGATCGGTGATTTGGCAGGGTTCGTATTTGAGATACGACATGACGTTGTAGCGGGTCCTTTGACGTAGTGTTTCACACACGTGCATGCATACGTAGGTGGTATCAGTATTGTACTAGACATAGATCAATACCCGGATTATGATCTTTGATAAAGGGGATACCAGATGAATAGTGTGATGAATGTGATATTGACCCGTACCCAGATTTGGGATGCCGTACGACGGATTTACGTACGAGCTATATATTGATGATAGATCCGCACTCTTGGCTTGGGAATGTCAGATTATAAATATTGTATCGGATGTGATATTATTGAGGTGGGATCACCGACTAATATATATATATATATATATATATATATATATATGTATGTATGTATGTATGTATGTATCGACTCAGATGTCAGGCGGTTTCCTTACCTTTCGGTTAGCCTGTTAGCTCAGCCCTATAGTTTAGTGTAGTTGTTAGACTAGATTCGATTCCTACCTATTTCAAAAACTATCGAATCGTGAGTATTTTAAAAGACAGGTCAAGGGATTCTACGGATATTTCAAAGAACGTATCTTTTCTTAAAAACACCGTAGCCCTTATTTTCAAAACAACCGTGATTCGTATTATTTCAAAAGGCACTACTGTATGATTTACATTTATATTAAATGCAGATTAGTTATCATTGTGTTTAGTATTCAACACCCGCACATTATTGCTGTTCGCTCCGCATCGCATACTTATATTGTGATTTATATACCATTATTGATATCATGTTGTTAGGACACCAGCACCATTACCGATGATGCGTATGTTCCACGTACACTTACTTGCCGGCTCACACACATCATCATCGGTAATTTCCATGTCACGTACACTTAGAAAATACTATTGCATTGACATAGCTTGTTAGCTAATAGTTTCGACATGATATTAGTGTACTTGCCTTATATGCCAGTTTAGACATTGCAGTTATTATTTGCTACTTCATGCATATTATTATTCACTGTTATGCCGCATTCATGGATTTTTATGTCTATATTCACTGGTTACATGCTATTGATGATTTGGATTCGGATTTTCATGAGATTTCCTGGATTTGGGGGAAAACCGCAAGAACATATATAAACTTCTTCTCTCTCTATTTTTAAAAAAATGAAAAGTGCGGTTTTCCCATGATGAATGAGTCGTCCACCATGAGTTTTCATGATTGCTGATGGATTTCGAGACCCGATTCGAGGAGTTGGATGAACCGTCTCGGGTACATGGTGGACCCGGTAAGGAATCCCGGGACGAGAAGGTCGCAGATGATGGCGTTGAACCTGGCAGGGGAAGACTACCTACCGGTGATTTTACCTGACGCGTCGGATATCCGGAGGATACCGTCGTGGTCTTGAGATTGATGTTAGGGGCCGGTCTGGACTGACGGCGCCCTAGATAGTGAGATTGAGACACTGAGATATTGGGATTTATGTTTTGTGTCGATGCTAGACACTGCTTATGGTGATTTCATTATGATAACTCGTTTTAAATATACAGAAATCTCACTAAGTTATGAAAGCAGTTTCTTCATTTTCATGTATTCTGTTTTCATGTATTCATACCTCATCCATATGATATATTGCTACCTGAGGCACTGACACGAGCACATGGGATTATACTTGGGTTAGATATTTACCCTTGCCACCTTTCATGCCCCAGACTTGTCATATTTGAGGATTATATATATATATAGTGATCGTATGACCTAGGATTGCGTTATTCATGCGATTTCTGCTCGTAGATGTTTTCTACTCACGAGTTGGCAACTCACCCCCGTTGTGCCACAGTTTCTTGCAGGTTTTGCCGTACAGGTTTCATTACGGCTTTGCTGGCACTACTTCCATTTCCGGGTAATTTGCTAGTAGGTGGGTTCACTAGCATCGTGACCATCATTATACTTTGTATATTATTATTCTGTTGTATCTAGAAGCTCCATCAACCAAACATGTATTTATTTCAGATAGAGACCAGTGATGTTTATTCTTTCGACCTTAGAGTCGCGCGTTATATTTCTATGGATTTCATGCTGTTTTGAGTTTCCTTTCTGTTGTGATCCTCGCCTTTTGGAGTTGTATATTATTGCTTGCGTGGTTGTGACCGTCGATTGACGAAGAGCTAGCTCCCGCTTGGGGTTGCCTTTATTCATTATATATGCTTTATCAGGTTTTGTACCCGTTTGGGGTCTGTTTTTACAAAGGAAACTCTGCCGAAATTTTTAGAAAAGACTTGTGATTTTAAAAATGTAAGTCCATATTGCGACCCCCGGTACTTACGGGGAGGCGGAAACGGTATAAAAAACAAATTTTTATCGCAAGAGGCAACATGGACTAAACTAGGTCGGGATCGTGTCTAAACTAAACTAGCATACAAGCTAAAGAGTCTTAGCTACTCGGATGAGGGTTATACCTAAACTTGAACTCCTTCTTCTTCAAACCTTGTAGAGGTTGATGGTTCTCTTCTTGTCGCCTTCTTCCGTCGAAGATGGATCCACCTCGAAGGTTCAACCTTTGGGCTCTTCCTCGATCTTTGAGTGAACTAGGGTTTCCGGCTTGCTAAACCTTGATCCTAGAATGAGTAGAGAGTAACTAGGGGTTGTTTTTCTTTTCAAGGTGATGGATTCTCAACACATGAGAAGGGTTCACCTTGAGCTTGAGGAAGAAGAAGATGATAAGAGGAGAGAGAAGCTAAATGAGATAATGAGCTAGGTTTTTCTTTCTTGCAACCATAATGCCAAAAGAAAAGAATTATCTAAATAATAATAATTCAAAATAAGAATAGTTGATGGTAATTTAGAATGACCACTATCATGCTTCTTTAAATGAAGTGTAAGCATGAATCAAGGAGGATCTTTCAAAGCATGATGGTGGTCAATGGTCAATAAGTCAACAAAAATCAACCATAACATAATTCTCATTTAATTACTATTATTAATAGATAATTCATAAATCCATTAGGGTTTGGAAAAAGATAACTGTCAACTGTGCATACGCACCCGTTCCGAAACCCTAATGAAAAATCTCATCCTCCGCCTCAAGCAACTGTGCATACACACCTGCATTCTCGTTCCGAGAAACAAGAATACCGAGATATAAAAGCAACCCCCAAAACATATACCAGTATCTGGCTCAAACCAGAGCCTGCCAGTATAATCCGTCCGGACTCCAAACGTGCACAAGTGCGCGGATGAGAACGAACCCTGTCGCAAAACCATGCGACCTCTACTCTGTTTTGCCCAGAGGCGAATACCCTCTGTGTGGGACTCTAAAGACTCGGCACTACGCTGGCAGTGGGTTTAACCACAGACCGCAAGCGGCACTAGCTGTGCGTAACGGTCCCCAGGTAGATGCCGACAAGAAGGCTGACGAGGTGAAACCCCATCTGTACTCCTACTGAGTCTGAATGTGACAGTCTCCGTACAGTCCGGTCTGTTTGTCTGATACATCGCATGTCGGGCCTAGGGGGCGGTAAAACGTCAGTCCCCCAATAGCGGTACAAGTCGTGTCGGAGTGAAGCCCAAAACACCCTGAGATAACACTGGAACCTACCAGTATATCTCGCTTGCCCTGGCCAGGGACTAATCGTATAATGGCTCTCCTAGACACAGCGCGATGTCAACCCCCAATACCGGGAGAGACGAATCCTGTCTAACCGGCACTGCCTCTAAGTGCTTCGGGACTGCACCCAACCACCACCTGTTTGCACGACTCCTTTGAGCCGTGGTAGAGTAGTGATCAAAGTGCAGTGGGAACACACTCGAGGCGAAGTGCTAGTATCAAGTCAGCGGACTCAGCTGTACTTATGTCACCTGGGAACTGATGACTGACGATAGGTATAATACCAACCTGTCAGTTCCCGACGAGTCCTGTCCAGTGTACTCGTAACCTAACGAGCACCCGTATACTATCTCTAGTACGACGTACTGATGGCTGTGGGACAGACCATCTCCCACACTGGGATGAGAAGCGCATACGCTAGTCTACTCCGGAGTATCGATGCCCTGTCTCGATAGTCCTGCGACTAGGGACCTGTATAAGGATGTGCTTATAGATTACCCAGCCCCCACTAGTGCGACTGCCATCACAACGCTGGTAATCAAGCAAAGATCCTAAGGGCTCCACTAATGCGTATAAGTGATATAGTAAAATAAACACAAGTACACATTGAAGTAGAAACAAACCAAGTAGCATACTACTATATTGAGCAAGATTGTTTATACAAGGTGAATATCCCAGGCTTCCATTAAGTAATATACAAACTAGTATGATACAGTAATGGCCTCTAGGGCATATACACTAACAATCTCCCACTTGCACTAAGGCCATGTACTGGCGTATCGAAGACCTATCATCTCGATCAGCCGTTCGAACTGAGTCTGGGGTAGGGCCTTGGTGAATGGATCTGCAGTGTTCTCTTCTGAAGCAACCCTCCGAACCTCGATCTCCTTGCGATCCACGATCTCCCTGATCAGGTGATACCGCCTCAAGATGTGCCTGGATCTCTGATGGGACCTGGGTTCCTTTGCTAAAGCTATAGCCCCGTTGTTGTCGCTATACAGAGGTATTGGGTCAACAATGGACGGAACCACCTGAAGTTCTTTTAAGAACTTCCTCATCCAGACAGCTTCTTTTGCGGCATCAGATGCAGCAATGTATTCCGCTTCCATAGTCGAGTCTGCAACGGTTTCCTGTTTGGAGCTCTTCCAACACACCGCCCCTCCATTGAGGGTAAAGACAAAACCCGACATGGACTTGGAATCATCCTTGTCACTCTGGAAGCTGGAGTCAGCAAAGGCCTCGATCTGGAGGTCTTTTCCGCCATACACCAAGAACATCTCCTTAGTCCTTCTCAGGTACTTGAGAATGTTCTTTACCGCTATCCAGTGTTTCTCCCTAGGGTTTGACTGATACCGGCTTACCACACTCAGTGCATAAGCTACATCCGGTCTGGTACACAACATCGCATACATTATAGAGCCTACCACAGAAGCGTAGGGTATAATAGACATGCGATCCCTCTCCAAATCAGTCTTGGGAGACATCTCTTTAGAGAGGGTGATCCCGTGACAAGCCGGTAGGTTACCGCGCTTGGAATCTTCCATACTGAATCTCTTCACTATAGTGTCGATGTACCTGGACTGAGAAAGTCCTCATATCCTCTTGGATCTATCACGATGGATCCGGATCCCCAGGATGTATGAGGCATCACCCAGGTCTTTCATGGAGAACCTGTGTGACAAGAACCCCTTGACAGATTGTAGCATAGGAATGTCATTTCCTATTAAGAGAATGTCATCCACGTATAAAACGAGGAATACTACAGTTCTCGCTACAAATCTACTATAGATGCATGGTTCATCTGGATTTTTGATAAAGTCAAATTCCTTGACTGTCTCATCAAAACAGATGTTCCAACTCCGCGATGCCTGCTTTACTCCATAGATGGACTTAAGCAACTTGCACACCTTTCCGCTGCTCCCATTCTGAATGAAACCCTCTGGCTGATCCATATAGACACACTCCTCTAAATTTCCATTTAGAAAAGCGGTCTTTACGTCCATCTGCCAAATCTCATAATCGTGGAAGGCAGCAATGGCAAGAAGGATCCGAATGGATTTCAGCATAGCCACTGGAGAAAAGGTTTCGTCATAGTCCAAGCCAGGTCTTTGACGGAAACCCTTTGCTACAAGTCTAGCTTTATAGGTCTCAACCTGTCCATCTACACCAATCTTCCTTTTGAAGATCCACTTGCATCCTACGGGTTTTACCCCGTCTGGAGCAATGTCTAACGTCCATACTTTGTTGGTGTACATGGACTCCATTTCGGTCCGCATTGCATCCAGCCATTTTACCGAGTCAACGCTCTGAACGGCCTGCTGGAAGCTAGTAGGCTCATCATAATCTATGATGCAATCCTCTCTATCCCCGTCTATGAGAAAACCGTAGTATCTCTCGGGCGGATGAGACTGCCTACTACTCCTGCGGAGCGGCGTAGGAATGTCCTGTTCTTTCGAACCCTCTGGTTCCTCTAAGATTTCAGTAATGGTTTGTGGTTCTGGAACTTCTTCCAGTTCTACTGCGCTCCCACTTATCTGATTTTCCAAAAACTCAGTTTCCAAGAAGTAGGCATGACGAGAAACAAGAACTTTTTGTTCCTCTTCGTAGTAGAAAAGATACCCCTTGGAGTTCTTTGGGTATCCCACAAACTTGCACTGTACTGAACGTGCCTCGAGCTTGTCCGCATGCTGCTTTTTTACAAAAGCCGGACATCCCCATGTCTTAAAGGATTTAAGACAGGGTTTCTTCCCACTCCACATCTGATATGGTGTGGTAGGCACTGTCTTAGTAGGAACTTGGTTCAAGAGATGTGCAGCTGTTTCCAGTGCATAACCCCAGAAAGATCGCGGTAACTCAGCCTTACTCATCATGGAACGAACCATATCCAATAGGGTTCGATTCCTCCTTTCCGATACACCGTTATGTTGCGGAGTGTATGGAGGAGTACGCTGAGAGAGAATTCCATTCTCTTTTAAATAGTCCAGGAACTCGGCACTCAAGTATTCTCCACCTCGATCCGATCTTAGAATCTTAATACTTTTGCCTGTTTGTTTTTCAACTTCATTCTTGTAATCCCGAAATTTCTCAAAGGCCTCGGATTTGTGCTTAATCAAGAAGACATGTCCATACCTAGAGAAATCGTCTGTGAAAGTAATGAAGTATGAATAACCGCTTCGCGCATGTGTAGACATTGGACCACACACGTCGCTGTGTACGAGTCCCAAGAGCTCGCTCGCTCTTTCTCCGTGTCCAGTGAACGGAGTCTTTGTCATCTTTCCCATGAGACAAGATTCACAAGTGGCATAAGACTGATACTCGAACGGATCGAAGTATCCTTCTTTATGTAACTTAGTCAACCGTGTCTCATTGATGTGACCCAGTCTACAATGCCATAAGAAAGCCTGATTGATATCTGGAGACTTTCTTTTGTGTGTATTCTGGACATTGAAAATCTGTGGTTGGTTCAATACGTATATACCATTGCTCAGTGTACCTGACCCAATCAGAACTTGATTAAGGTGAATGTTTACAACATTACTTACAAACGCAAATTCATAACCTTCTTTAGAAACCAAAGATACAGAAATGATATTACAAGTTGCGTTGGGTACAAAAAAGCAATTACGCAAAACCAAAACATGCCCATCTGTCATTCCCAGGTGATAGTCCCCCACGGCTTTAGCATCCATGCTAGCTCCGTTCGCAACTCTGAGGGTCATGTCACCTGCCTTCAAAAACTTACGGTTTCTCAACGCCTGCAAAGAATTACAGATATGAGATCCTGATCCGGTATCCAATACCCAGGAAGTAGAGTTTATAGAAAGACAGTTTTCAATAACATACACACCTGAAGCTGAAGCCGCAACCTGCTTCAGTTCCTGTGTCTTGGCCTTCCAAGCCCTGCAATCTTTCTTCCAGTGTCCACTCTTATGACAATAGAAGCATTCTTCCTTTCCAACAAGCTTCCCCGCAATCTTAGTTGCCTTTTCCTTTCCCTTCGTACCCACTTTACTAACACCGCCTCTTGGTTTGGCGGGGGCTTTCTTCCTCTTTCCCTTGGCTTTTGCCTTGGACCTAGAGGAAGAAGATCCTCCTACAAACAAAGCGGGTGTTTCCCTACCCTTCTGTAGGGTGCCCTCTGCGCTTCTCAGCATGTTGAGGAGTTCTGAAAGTTCAACTTCCTTTTCTTGCAAGTTGAAATTCAGTATGAACTGGGCGTAAGTGGATGGAAGGGACTGGAGAATTATATCCGTGTAGAGTTCACTGTCCAACGTGGTCCCAAGTTCCGCGAGCTCCTCAGTGTAGCCAATCATCTTAAGCACGTGGTCCGCTACCGATGATCCGACGACCAATTTTGTCGAAAACAACTTCTTCGACACTTCGTATCTTGCGATACGAGACTGCTCTCCATACAGTTCTTTTGTATGAAGAAATATGGATTCCAAATCCATATTCTCGTGCCTCCTCTGATGTTCGTTGTCCATCGAGGCAAGTACGAGGCACCTGGCCTTCGTGCTGTCAATCTCCCAAGTCTTACGGATTTCCTTATCCGCGACGCTGGAGGTGGGACCTGGGACGGGGGGAGCTTTGGTGGTAAGAAGATACCCCAGCTTGTCGTAAGTGATTGCCAACTTGACATTCCTGAGCCAATCTTTGTAGTTTGGCCCTGTCAATATGTTTTTATCTAGAATCAACTTAAGTCCAGTCATTTCGATTTGGTCGCTGCAGGGGGGAGAGAAGGAACACTTTAGCACGATGCTCTTGCAAGTTTAGAATGGTTTTTAATTTGTCTAAACAGGATGGCTCCCACTGTCTCTCGAATCCCTCCTCAAACCACAAAGGAAGAATTAGCCGGGATCAATCCCACCGTGCAATACTTGCTTAACCGTTCAGCCAGGCCAGTGTCGGTACTTCGAGGGAGGTTTTCCAACGCTTTCGCGAAGTTCCTTAATTAAATAACCTCTTTTCCCTGGGGGCGTAGCCCCGCTAACACCTTTCTAGGCACCTACTAGGTTTATAGCATTGATCGTCTAGTGAGAAATTTCCCGAGGAGTAGCATATACTCACAGTAGGATCGGGATCCAAATATCATTGCGTGACGAGTCTGAAGGAATCCTACCGGAATCACCACACTCCAAATGGTATGCAAATCTAGCAAGTTTCAGTACTTATGAAACTCCCGATGTGGATTTTTGCCCCATGCTCTTATGACCTTGACTAAGGCCAACAAATCATAAGTCACATGTCAAGTTCTACCCGTCGTTATCCAGGTTAATTTGAATCCACCCGTATCTACCCTTGACTATGGCCAACAAGGCAATACGACTGTCCCAAACCAACGCATTCTATCTATGCAACATATGAATACCCACCAGCTACCAAACACTGTGCCTTGACTAAGGCCAACAAACACAGCTTGAATACCGTTGAATATTCATATGAAACGACGGAGGGCTACGAATGGTTTTGGCGAAACCGTGAACGTAGTGAACTTGATATAATCGATGGAACGAGATAGCTTTTAGAAGGAGTGGCTCAAACTCCGCATTTAAAAGTTAGTTTTGAAAAGAACCGAGTGGTTTTTCGAAAGTGTTCCAATGATTTTAACTTGGTTTATTATCTTGCATTAGTTCTTTTAATGCGTGATATTCTTGCATTAGTACTTTTAATGCGTCCCATCATTTAAATCCTACCATTGCAGAAAACAACCAAAATATGACGTACGCTTATGCCATTCGCATTCGCCACGGGGTCCCGTCATCACTCGTTAGGTTACTTAACTAACGACAGAGCGGGGGCTGGGCTAGCGCGGCTGTAAAACATAAGCAACGCCTAAATAGAAAGCAATGATAGACATTACAGATCACAGATGAATACATTGGATATACTAGCAATCCGCAATCCTTTCGAGCCTGAAACGAAAAGCGGATAACACGGTCGCGGTGAATAGCCAATATCCCACCCAAGACCCCTACGGGTGCGGCAAACTACCCGCCAAGTACCCGGCAGTTTGTGCACCCCTCCATGGGTCTATCCTAGGAGCAAAAACAGTAAAAAGAATTATACAATGACGGCTACAACCCCGACCCGGTTGTGCGGCCAAACAAATAATAATTATTACATCAATTTACATTTACAATGAATGAAAGAAAAAACAAAAGCTCATCTCACATCCACCCCGGCTATTCACCCGCGACAGTCCAACACATTCATATACACATTCCAATATCAAACACAGATCATGTATAACCCCGACTAATCGTCTTATAGCGATTAGCCGACGTTCAATACATGCAAGCATCACAGATATAACCATCATAGTCAAAGTGCAGTGAAGTTCGGAAAAAATACGGAATTATAGGACCCCAAAAGCAAATTTCTGTTCTGGAAAATCTGGGCACATATAATATATTTTAAAAATCCCAAAACCAACACACAAACACACTGCACGAAAAACGATCCACAGAAGAAGACAAAGAGCGGCGCTTCCGCGGCAAATACCCACCTCGTGCGGTGGAAGGGCGGCGGTTTGGATGAATTAGGGCATCGTTTTTCTTGGGTGTTCATACAAAACCCTGAGCCGAATTTACAAGTATAAAGTTTTTCATTTAGAGCAGAAAAAAAATTAACAGAAACTTAGGGTTTTGTTTTTCCGGTTTTGTGACTTTTTCGGTTCCGAACTTCGTTACACTTCACTACCTAGCTAGTTTAAGTTTAGTTAGGCTCTGATACCACTGTAAGTCCATATTGCGACCCCCGGTACTTACGGGGAGGCGGAAACGGTATAAAAAACAAATTTTTATCGCAAGAGGCAACATGGACTAAACTAGGTCGGGATCGTGTCTAAACTAAACTAGCATACAAGCTAAAGAGTCTTAGCTACTCGGATGAGGGTTATACCTAAACTTGAACTCCTTCTTCTTCAAACCTTGTAGAGGTTGATGGTTCTCTTCTTGTCGCCTTCTTCCGTCGAAGATGGATCCACCTCGAAGGTTCAACCTTTGGGCTCTTCCTCGATCTTTGAGTGAACTAGGGTTTCCGGCTTGCTAAACCTTGATCCTAGAATGAGTAGAGAGTAACTAGGGGTTGTTTTTCTTTTCAAGGTGATGGATTCTCAACACATGAGAAGGGTTCACCTTGAGCTTGAGGAAGAAGAAGATGAGAAGAGGAGAGAGAAGCTAAATGAGATAATGAGCTAGGTTTTTCTTTCTTGCAACCATAATGCCAAAAGAAAAGAATTATCTAAATAATAATAATTCAAAATAAGAATAGTTGATGGTAATTTAGAATGACCACTATCATGCTTCTTTAAATGAAGTGTAAGCATGAATCAAGGAGGATCTTTCAAAGCATGATGGTGGTCAATGGTCAACAAGTCAACCAAGGTCAATAAGTCAACAAAAATCAACCATAACATAATTCTCATTTAATTACTATTATTAATAGATAATTCATAAATCCATTAGGGTTTGGAAAAAGATAACTGTCAACTGTGCATACGCACCCGTTCCGAAACCCTAATGAAAAATCTCATCCTCCGCCTCAAGCAACTGTGCATACACACCTGCATTCTCGTTCCGAGAAACAAGAATACCGAGATATAAAAGCAACCCCCAAAACATATACCAGTATCTGGCTCAAACCAGAGCCTGCCAGTATAATCCGTCCGGACTCCAAACGTGCACAAGTGCGCGGATGAGAACGAACCCTGTCGCAAAACCATGCGACCTCTACTCTGTTTTGCCCAGAGGCGAATACCCTCTGTGTGGGACTCTAAAGACTCGGCACTACGCTGGCAGTGGGTTTAACCACAGACCGCAAGCGGCACTAGCTGTGCGTAACGGTCCCCAGGTAGATGCCGACAAGAAGGCTAACGAGGTGAAACCCCATCTGTACTCCTACTGAGTCTGAATGTGACAGTCTCCGTACAGTCCGGTCTGTTCGTCTGATACATCGCATGTCGGGCCTAGGGGGCGGTAAAACGTCAGTCCCCCAATAGCGGTACAAGTCGTGTCGGAGTGAAGCCCAAAACACCTTGAGATAACACTGGAACCTACCAGTATATCTCGCTTGCCCTGGCCAGGGACTACTCGTGTAATGGCTCTCCTAGACACAGCGCGATGTCAACCCCCAATACCGGGAGAGACGAATCCTGTCTAACCGGCACTGCCTCCAAGTGCTTCGGGACTGCACCCAACCACCACCTGTTTGCACGACTCCTTTGAGCCGTGGTAGGGTAGTGATCAAAGTGCAGTGGGAACACACTCGAGGCGAAGTGCTAGTATCAAGTCAGCGGACTAAGCTGTACTCATGTCACCTGGGAACTGATGACTGACGATAGGTATAATACCAACCTGTCAGTTCCCGACGAGTCCTGTCCAGTGTACTCATAACCTAACGAGCACCCGTATACTATCTCTAGTACGACGTACTGATGGCTGTGGGACAGACCATCTCCCACACTGGGATGAGAAGCGCATACGCTAGTCTACTCCGGAGTATCGATGCCCTGTCTCGATAGTCCTGCGACTAGGGACCTGTATAAGGATGTGCTTATAGATTACCCAGCCCCCACTAGTGCGACTGCCATCACAACGCTGGTAATCAAGCAAAGATCCTAAGGGCTCCACTAATGCGTATAAGTGATATAGTAAAATAAACACAAGTACACATTGAAGTAGAAACAAACCAAGTAGCATACTACTATATTGAGCAAGATTGTTTATACAAGGTGAATATCCCAGGCTTCCATTAAGTAATATACAAACTAGTATGATACAGTAATGGCCTCTAGGGCATATACACTAACAAAAAATGCATATTTCGGCATAGGTTGCGAACTACTTGATTTAAATTGGTTTTCCTTCACTCTACTACTTTTCTTGGTTTGGATTTCTAGGTTTTCGGCTTACTTAGATTATGTACGCCTCGAGACGTTTCGTAGTTTAAGTGCCGGTCATGTTCCGTACTTTCGGGTCGTGACAAAGTTGGTATCAGAGCGTTAGGTTTTACCTTCGGAGTGTAGGATGACCCTTGGTTGATGGAGTAGGTAGCTTGAGTAGAGTGACGTACCGTACGTATGTTCCGCGGCATATTTACTATACGCTACTCCACTTAAGAAGCCTTAGGATGTACATTTCTTTGCTCAGTATTATATTCATTCATGATCTAGCCTCATCGGTACCAGTTATGGTTTTTCTGCCACGATTACGGGCAGGGAGAGCTACGGCTAGAGTTGCGGTAAGCACGAGCTTGTCACGAACGAGGACTGACCAGGGCGTAATTCCGGCGACACAGGATTGCAGAGATGTGCCTTTTTATTGTGTTTTCGTGCCACGATCATTTAATGGATCGCTGTATGGGATTACTCGGACATGCTGATCAGCACCAGAGGATTGGGCCACTGATAGAGGCCAACCGGATTTTGATGACCGTTGATACATTGCTTATTCATGATGATTGAGGCACTGTTCAGCGTGCAGACGAGTGAGCCAGTTGTTGCTGTGAACGACGAGATATCGCCCCAGATGTTTGAGCTATTGCAGTACGAGTTGTACTAAGAGATGATAGAAGGTCGCTAGTCGCCGAGGATGAATGACTGGGACATATGGTTCGTTCGCCTACCCCGATGCGAGGTCATCAGATATATTGATTCCAGCTAGAGACGACTTCACGCGGATACGTTGAGAGTCGATAGAGGCGAACGAATGTCAGAAACCTATTATTCTAAATTTAAAGTATTCGGAAAGACATGAAGGCAATTCTATGGACCCTCTAGAAGAATGAAACCCTAACTCTGTTAGTTATATATATGCCCTAGAGGCCATTGTTGTACATATGATGTATATTATAATGGATGCTTGGATATATAGAGAGAGGACTTTCTTGCTCGTCATGATAGTATGCTATTTGGTTTCACTTTATCTTAACATGTTGACTTGTATTAGTTTACTGTCTTGCTCTCACATGTTGATAAAGCCCTTAGGATATGTACTCGACTACTGGGACTGTGATGAGATCACACTAGTGGGGCCAGGGTAGTCAAAGAGGACATCCTATAACAGTTCCTAGTCGAGGGTGTGTCGAGACAGGGCATCGATACACTAGAGTAGACTAGTGTATACGCATCTTGACCCATATGATGGGCGATGGATGATCCCATATCCATCGGTGTTTGACATCAAAGATGGTGTACGGGTGTTCAGTGGAGACTGGGTACACTGAACGGACTCACCGAGAACTCCCAGATGGTGATATACCACACGTCAGATGGCAGTTCTCCGGTAACACTGGTACAGGGTAGTCTGTAGACCCGAGATCGTCATGGAGTCTTGTGTGATTCCCACTGTGCTTTTATTTCCACCTTACCACGTCCAAGAGGGCGTGCAAAACGGTGGCTTCTGGGTACAGTCCCGAATCACATGGAGGCAATGAGCGATAGGAGGGGTTTCGTCTCTCCCGGTATAGGGAGTTGATGTTGTGCTGTGTTCGATTGGCTATAACTGGAAGTCCCTGGCCAGGGCCGATATGGAGTGCTGCTGGTAAGAGTTATCAGTAGTTTCTCGACCCGTTATGAGCCTTATATCGACATGACTTATCGGTTACTGGGGTCTGACGTATACCACCCCTAGACCAGATATGCAACATATCAGACGAAGAGACCGGACTGTACGGGAGTGTTACTGATTGGATTCACAGGAGAATGTACAGGCTTGCTTGTTGATCTTATGATCGCTCAATACCTGGGTGGCTGTTACGTTTAGCTGACCGCTTGCAGCTTGTTGGTGTTTGATATGATCATCACCTACTACCGGCGTATTGATGATTCTTTAGAGTCCTACACAGAGGTTTCCTGGCTCAGGCAAAACGGAGTAGGAGCACATATGTGATATGTGCGGGACCGAGAATAATACGATATGAGATATCGTATTCTATTCTCGCGATATGAGATATCGGCCGGGTATATGTGATATAACTGGGTCATCGGATCAAGTGTTGATTCGATGAAATGGTACATGTTATATTAGTCGGTTATATATATTATAGCCGGGTTATCGGATCAAGTGTTGATTCGATAATTTAATGTATAATTATATATGTGATATAATGCATTACGTTAACTAATATAAGCTCGCTTTATTGATTCATCTTCTCATGGGATAATACATTGATATATATGAGATATATGTTAAATGTATTATTTTCTATTGTTACAAAATATATATTGTATATGTGATATATAATATTGTAACATGTTAGTGTTATAAATTTAACAATGGTTTAGGGTTTAAACTTGGTTAGGGTTTGGATTAGGGTTAGCTTTAGCATGAAGCTTCCATGAAGCTTCATGAAGCTTTGACTTTATCCTTAAGCTTGATATTTTTGTGAAGATATTCTTTAACCCAATCCAAACCTCAACCTCTAGTTAATTCTCTACAAGGGTTAACTCTCTCTCATGCTTAACCCTAGGTTAGATTTGTAACCACTACAATAATTCATTGTTCATCACAAAAGGAATTATCCATTCATTCTTCTTCTCCTCCTTTTAGCTTTGAGAAAGCTTGCTAGTTTTTCTTTTTTGTGGTGAATAAAAGTGAGAATTTGAAAAAAAAAAGAGAGAAATATTCCTACTCCATCATCCTCATCTAATCTAGCCAATTAGATTAGGGTGTTCACCTCTTGAGAAGAGAGAGAGCATGAGTTATAGAAACTTCAAGGTAGATCATCGGAGAAAAGGAAGACTACAAGCTAGCATGGATCGTTCGAGTTATGGAGCTTCTCATGAGTCCGGGAGATCATGGATTGCGGCGAAGGGACTTCTACTCGGAGCTTATGAAGCGAAGGAGCGGACTACAACGGTTGTAATCCCTCACTTTTAGTAGTAAAGATGTTTACTTGCATGTTAAACCCTAATAATCTAGCAAAGATCCCGGCTTTGGGTTGTTTGGTACGTCTAAAATTTTATTCGGGCATGGTTGATGCCTTCTTGACCCTTGTAAGAGTGCCTAGGAACCCTACAAACTCGACATAATGACCGTGTGAAAGCCTTTGAACCTTAGGGTTTGCGGCAGTTCTGCGGCGCCATTAGTGAGGCTTGGGTTTGCCCTTCTACGGCTGGACCACCGATGCTGTGCTATGTACTCGATACTATTAAACTATACCCAAGATGTTGAGCTCTTGGGAGATTATGAGGTTTTGATGAATCGATCGGATGGTTCGACTTCATTCGGATGCTAGGTGGTGAGATGCGTTTCTTGGGAGACTCCAGATACAAGGCTAGCCGTTGGAGCTCAGTCCATGCAGCCACGACGAGATGAGTTCGAAGCAGTCGACATTAGAGAAAAGTGGAGTAAGAGGTTCGTACAAGATCTGGATAAGATGACGTTCCACTCCGCCGACATCAGAGATGCGATACGCATGCCGAGGCATTGTACTTGGATATACCTTCCAGAAGGAGTCGCGATGAGTATGCAGCCGTTCCGGAACAAGAAGCAGATATAGTAAAGGACAATGACTTCCGGACAGTTCGGCAGAGACGAGATTTGAGAGAGACCTCGACAGGACCTTTCTGGAATAAATTACGAGAAGACTTGGACCCAGGAGTGGTCATGTTACGCACACCAGCATGCCAGAATTCATGATCGTCGACGAGACATGCTATGAGTGACCACGACAGTTGGCCAGAGATTCTGGGATTATTCTAGAATTCATGATCGTCGACGAGACATGCTAGGGTTTGTGGCAGTACGGCGTGCCACATGTGAGGTGTTGGCTTGACCCTTCTACGGCTGGACCATTGCTACTATGACATATTCTAGGATTATTTGAACTCCGCTCAAGTGTTGAGCTATTTAGGAAATCTTGGGTATTTGATTATTCGATCGGAAAGTTTAATTTTATCTATTTATCTGGAATGTGATACAATATGTGGAATTCATATAGTTAGGCATGAAATGCGAAGTATGTGATATTTCGGATTTACGATGTCTAAAGTGAATGTGGATTCCAAATGTTGTAGTTTTACACTTTTTTTTCTGTGACCGTAAGCATAGTATGTGGTGTATCGCCGGCTTCGTTGCTATACATCAACGACAATCGGGATACGCATACTTGCTTACGTTGATGATATGAGATATTATGTGTTGCTGTGATATGTTATATTGGATTGTCGTGTTCTGAATAGCCAGGTTTTTTTTATGTGAGATGAGAGTTTTTATTTTCATTCATGTAAAATTCATTTGTATGTAATATTCTTTTATTGGGGAACTTCCGGGATGAGGTTGATGTCACCATTGTATATTATTTACTTTTCCGCATTAGGTAGACCCAAAGAGGAGAGCACATGTAACCGGGTTCTGGGGTCCAGTGGGAGGCCATCTCGAGGAGTCGAGACCAGGTCTCCTAACCCTAGAATTGGCAGTGTTACTTGCCGCTCTCGTAGGGGTCTAGGGATGTTGATTTGGCTATTCATCGCGACCATGGAATCCGTGTTTTATACCGGCTCGTATTAAAAACACGGACATCCTAGTATATCCAATATTTCATATATGTTCTTCTACTGCAATGTTCTGTGATGAGATCATATTACTGATTGAGACGAATGCTTATATTATATATATATATATATATATATATATATATATATATATATATATGCTGATATATAAATATTACTGCTTTCGTTTCTTCTGTGATGCTTAGGAAGCATAAGCTGATGGGATTTATTATTGAGATTAATAAAAAGAAAAGAAACCTAAAAGATGTTGTAGAATCAAAACATTATAAAATGGGTAGCTGCAGTTTTGCTTTGCATAGCGGTATATATGATATACCCTGCACCTTATTCGATGAGGAAAGAGCCGAGATCCCTTCACCGGGAGTGACCTCTTTAGCAAAACTGGCAGATGCTATAAACTCACGGTTTAGTTTTTGACAGCTTATATAGTTATTGCTTTGCACAGTGGTATATATGATATACCCAGCACCTTATTCGATGGGGAAAGAGCCGAGATCCCTTCACCGGGAGTGACCTCTTTAGCAAAACTAGAAAAGCCTCAAAAACACTCCTTTTCAAAATCACTTGTTTCTACAACGATATCGAGTTCATTACGCTCATGGTTTTTTGAAAAACCTGCGTAGCCCTCCGTCATTTCAGATAAAGACTATTTAGTATTCGTGTTGCGTTTGTTGGCCTTTGTCTAGGCGTAGTGTACTGTAGCTGACTGGTACTTATCTGTTTAAATATGTGATGTGATTGGATTAGGGTATTTGTACGACCTTGTTGGCCTTTGTCAAGGGTCGTGCGGGTGGGTTTATTTCAATCAAGAAATGACGGGTTGAACTTGACTAGCTTCCTATGGTTTGTTGGCCTTTGTCAAGGTCATAGGGGGTTAGGGGTAAAAATATTATCGGGAATTTCAAGTGTTGAAATTTGCAATGATATTGCATACCTCCTATGAGATAGTTGGATCCCGATACCCACTACGAGTAAGAGTTACTCCTGCGAGAGTTTTACACAGGACAATTAGCCGATCAAGTAGGTGTCTACAAAGGTGTTAACGGGGTTATGCCTCTGGGAAAACGAGGTTTACTTTAATTAGGTCCGTGCGAAAGCACGGGGAACCTCCCTCAAGTACCAACACTGGCCTGGCTGAAAGATTGGCGAACTTGTAAAGTGTAATTAATCCCGGCTAATCTTACCTTTTAGGGTTTGAAGGAAGATTTGATAAAAATAGTGGGAGATATCCTGATTAGATAAGATAATAACCAATCTAATCTTGCAAGAGCATACACTAAAGTGTTTTCTTCTCTCTCTCTCCAGGTAGCGACCCTGTCAGGCCTTAATCAAGATAATAATATGGATGTATTGACTGAACCCGCTTATTATACTGAGCAGGGGAACGTTGGTCCTGTTTTTTTCTTATAAGAGTTATAAGACTGAACATGGAATAGGAGAATATCTGGATTCTCACGCCACCCAATCTAAGAATAAGCATGTTGATGCATCTTCTTCAGGTGTGTTAGTTATCGAGAACTGTTTCTCAGTTCACTCTACGTCCTGGGTATTAGATACCGGATCGGGATCCCATATATGTAATATGTTACATGGGCTATGTAAAGGTAGGGAACTGGGAGAGGGTGATCATTCAGTAAGAGTAGGGAATGGTGCAAATGTTGCAGCCAAAACAGTTGGCGAATATCACCTTGTATTACCAAATAGTAATACATTGGTTCTGAACGAATGCTATTACATTCCGACCCTGATATGCAATCTTATACCAGTTTCTTTATTGTGCAAAGAAGGATATAATTTTGTAGTACAGGATGATGTTATGAACATATTCCTGAATCAAAAGTTGATTGGATCAGGTTCGTATTTAATGGCATATACGTTCTCAATCAAACTACAGTCCTTAATGTACAAAACACACACAAGAGGAAGAGTTCAGAAATGAACGAATCCTTCTTGTGGCATTGAGAGTTAGTCATATCAATGCGACACGTCTAGCAAAGTTACATAAGGATGGATATTTGAATTCGTTCGAATTATCATCTTATGATACTTTCCATTCATGTCTCAAAGGGAAAATGACCAAGACTCCGTTTAATGGACACGGAGAAAGAGTTACGGAACTCTTAGGACTGGTACATAGTGATGTATGCGGTCCCATGTCTACACAGGCCAGGAACGGTTCTTCCTACTTCATTACATTCACTGACGATCTCTCTAGATACGGACATGTGTTCCTGATGAAACACAAGTCTGAAGCTTTTGAGAAATTCAGAGAATATAAGCACGAAGTAGAGAACCAAACGTGCAAAAGTATTAAGATCCTACGATCTGATCGAGGAGGAGAATACTTGAGCAATGAGTTTCTGGACTATCTAAAAGAGAATGGGATTCTCTCTCAGCTTACTCCTCCTTATACACCACAGCACAACGGTGTATCGGAGCGGAGGAATCGCACCCTATTAGATATGGTGCACTCTATGATGAGCACTGCTGAGTTACCTATTTCCTTCTGGGGACATGCACTGGAGACAGCTGCATACCTATTGAATCAAGTTCCATCTAAATCTGTACCTACCACACCATATGAGATATGGAGTGGGAAGAGACCATGTCTTAAACGAGTTAAGATATGGGGTTGTCCGGCATATGTGAAAACACAACATCCGGACAAGCTCGAGACACGGTCAGTTCTTTGTAAGTTTGTGGAATATCCTAAACATTAACATGGATATCTATTCTACCATAGCGAGGAACAAAAGGTGTTTGTTTCTCGACATGCCACCTTTTTAGAAAAGGAATTTCTTGTAAAAGAAATTAGTGGCGAGAAGGTAGAGCTGGAAGAAGTTCCAGCACCACAAACTATAACTGAAGATTTAGTAGAACCAGAGGATTCAGTAGTACCCGACGGACCCCAGCCTCTCCGTCGATCTAGTAGGGTTCCTCATCCACCTGAGAGATACTACGGTTTCCTCATTGATGGTGGAAGCGAGGATTGCATCATGGAAGATGATGACCCGACTAGCTTCGAGCAGGCCATCACGAGTGGGGACTCTATGAAATAGCTGGATGCAATGCGATCTGAGATGGAATCCATGTACACCAACAAAGTATGGACTTTGGAAGTTTCTCCTTAAGGGGTAAAACCCATTGGGAGCAAGTGGATCTTTAAGAAGAAATTTGGTGTAGATGGATAAGTGGAGACTTTCAAAGCTAGACTTGTTGCAAAGGGTTTTCGTCAACGACCAGGTGTGGATTATGACGAAACCTTTTCTCCAGTGGCTATGCTTAAGTCCATCCGAATCTTACTTGCCATTGCTGCATACCATGACTACGAAATCTGGCAAATGGATGTTAAGACCGCCTTTCTAAATGGTGATTTAAAGGAGTGCGTGTACATGACTCAGCCAGAGGGCTTCGTAAATAGTGGGAGCAGCGAAAAGGTGTGCAAGCTGCTTAAATCCATCTACGGGTTAAAGCAGGCATCGCGAAGTTGGAACATCTGTTTTGATGTGGTAGTCAAAGAGTTTGACTTCATCAAGAACATATATGAACCTTGTATTTACAAGAAGGTTGCAGAGAGTAAAGTTGTCTTACTCGTATTATACGTCGCTGACATACTCTTGATAGGAAATGATGTTCCTATGCTGCACTCAGTCAAGCTCTTCTTATCATATAGATTCTCAATGAAAGATCTAGGTGATGCCTCCTGCATTTTGGGGATAAGGATCTATAGAGATAGATCCAAAAGGATACTGGGATTGTCCCAATCCAGGTACATTGACACCATACTAAAAAGGTTTAGTATGGAAGAATCCAAGCGTGGGAACCAACCCACGATCTCTGGACTCACTCTCTCCAAAGAGATCTCTCCCAAGACTGATTTGGAGAGAGCTTGCATGCAAGGGATACCCTATGCTTCGGCAGTAGGCTCTATCATGTATGCAATGCTGTGTACCAGTCCCAATGTAGCATACTCACTAAGTGTAATGAGTCGGTATCAAGCAGATCCTGGAGAGAGTCACTGGACAGCTGTGAAGAACATTCTCAAGTACTTGCGAAGGACTAAGGAGATGTTCTTGGTGTATGGTAACGGAGAACTCCAGGTGGAGTCCTTTATCGATTCAAGCTTACAAAGTGATAAGGACGACTCTAAGTCACAATCGGGATTTGTCTTTACCCTAAATGGAGGGGCGGTTTATTGGAAGAGTTCCAAGCAAGAAACCGTGGCAGACTCGACGATGGAGGCTGAATACATCGCTGCCAACGATGCTCCCAAAGAGGCTGTCTGGATGAAGAAGTTCATGACTGAACTTGGTGTGGTTCCGTCCATTGAGCATCCAATACCTTTGTATTGTGATAAAAATGGAGCTGTGGCTTTGGCCAAGGAACCCAGGTCCAATCAGAAATCCAGACATATTCTGAGGCGGTATCACCTGATCCGGGAGATAGTTGATCGCCGCGAGATCGAGGTCAGGAGAGTTGACACGAAGGACAACACTGCGGATCCACTCACGAAGGCCATTCCCCAGATACAGTTTGAGAGATTATTCGGGATGTTGGGTATGAGATACTACAACACCTGGCCCTAGTGCAAGTGGGAGATTGTTAGTTATATATATCCCCTAGAGGCCATTTTTGAACATATGATGTATATTATAATGGATGCTTCGATATATATAGAGAGGACTTTCTTGCTCGTCATGATAGTATGCTATTTGGTTTCACTTTATCTTAACATGTTGACTTGTATTAGTTTACTGTCTTGCTCTCACATGTTGATAAAGCCCTTAGGATATGTACTCGACTACTGGAACTGTGATAAGATCACACTAGTGGGGCCAGGGTAGTCAAAGAGTACATCATATAACTGTTCCTAGTCGAGGGTGTATCAAGACAGGACATCGATACACCAGAGTAGACTAGCGTATACGCATCTTGACCCATATGATGGGCGATGGATGATCCCATATCCATCGGTGTTTGACATCAAAGATGGTGTATGGGTGCTCAGTGGAGACTGGGTACACTGAACGGACTCGCCGAGAACTCCCAGATGGTGATATACCACACGTCAGATGGCAGTTCTCCGGTGACACTGGTACAGGGGAGTCTGTAGACCCGAGATCGTCATGGAGTCATGTGTGATTCCCACTGTGCTTTGGTTTCCACCTTACCACGTCCAAGAGGGCATGCAAAATGGTGGCTTTTGGGTACAGTCCCGAATCACATGGAGGCAATGAGCGATAGGAGGGGTTTCATCTCTCCCGGTATAGGGAGTTGATGTTGTGCTGTGTTAGATTGGCTATAACTGGAAGTCCCTGGCCAGGGCTGATATGGAGTGCTGCTGGTAAGAGTTATCAGTAGTTTCTCGACCCGTTATGAGCCTTATATCGACACGACTTATCGGTTACTGGGGTCTGACGTATACCACCCCTAGACCAGATATGCAACATATCAGACGAAGAGACCGGACTGTACGGGAGTGTTACTGATTGGATTCACAGGAGAATGTACAGGCTTGCTTGTTGATCATATGATCGCTCAATACCTGGGTGGCTGTTACGTTTAGCTGACCGCTTGCAGCTTGTGGGTGTTTGATATGATCATCACCTACTACCGGCGTATTGACGATTCTTTAGATTCCTACATAGAGGTTTCCTGGCTCAGGCAAAACGGAGTAGGAGCACATATGTGATATGTGCGGGACCGAGAATAATACGATATGAGATACCGTATTCTATTCTCGCGATATGAGATATCGGCCGGGTATATGTGACATAACCGGGTCATCGGATCAAGTGTTGATTCGATGAAATGGTGCATGTTATATTAGTCGGTTATATATATTATAGCCGGGTTATCGGATCAAGTGTTGATTCGATAATTTAATGTATAATTATATATGTGATATATTACGTTACGTTAACTAATATAAGCTCGCTTTATAGATTCATTTTCTCACGGGATAATACATTGATATGTATGCGATATATGTTAAATGTATTATTTTCTATTGTTACAAAATATATATTGTATATGTGATATATAATATTGTAACATGTTAGGGTTACAAATTTAACAATGGTTTAGGGTTTAAACTTGGTTAGGGTTTGGATTAGGGTTAGCTTTTGCATGAAGCTTCCATGAAGCTTCATGAAGCTTTGACTTTATCCTTAAGCTTGATATTTTTGTGAAGATATTCTCTAACCCAATCCAAACCTCAACCTCTAGTTAATTCTCTACAAGGGTTAACTCTCTCTCATGCTTAACCCTAGGTTAGATTTGTAACCACTACAATAATTCATTGTTCATCACAAAGGGAATTATCCATTCATTCTTCTTCTTCTTCTCCTTTTAGCTTTGAGAAAGCTTGCTAGTTTTTCTTTTTGTGGTGAATAAAAGTGAGAATTTGAAAACAAAAGCGAGCAATATTCCTACTCCATCATCCTCATCTAATCTAGCCAATTAGATTAGGGTGTTCACCTCTTGAGAAGAGATAGAGCTTGAGTTATAGAAACTTCAAGGTAGATCATCGGAGAAAAGGAAGACTACAAGCTAGCATGGATCGTTCGAGTTATGGAGCCTATCATGAGTCCGGGAGATCATGGATCATGGCGAAGGGACTTCTACTCGGAGCTTATGAAGCAAAGGAGCGGACTACAAAGGATGTAATCCCTCACTTTTAGTAGTAAAGATGTTTACTTGCATGTTAAACCCTAATAATCTAGCAAAGATCCCGGCTTTGGGTTGTTTGGTATGTCTAAAATTTTATTCGGGCATGGTTGATGCCTTCTTGACCCTTGTAAGAGTGCCTAGGAACCTTACAAACTCGACATAATGACCGTGTGAAAGCCTTTGAACCTTAGGGTTTGCGGCAGTTCCGCGGCGCCATTAGTGAGGCCTGGATTTGCCCTTCTACGTCTGGACCACCGATGCTGTGGTATGTACTCGATACTATTAAACTATACCCAAGATGTTGAGCTCTTGGGGGATTATGAGGTTTTGACGAATCGATCGGATGGTTCGATTTCATTCGGATGCTTGGTGGTGAGATGCGTTTCTTGGGAGACTCCAGATACGAGGCTAGCCGTTGGAGCTCAGTCCATGCAGCCACGACGAGATGAGTCCGAAGCAGTCGACATTAGAGAAAAGTGGAGTAAGAGGTTCGTACAAGATCTGGATAAGATGACGTTCCACTCCACCGACATCAGAGATGCGATACGCATGCCGAGGCATTGTACTTGGATATACCTTCTAGTAGGAGTCGCGATGAGTATGCAGCCGTTCCGGAATAAGAAGCAGATATAGTAAAGGACAATGACTTCAGGAAAGTTCGGCAGAGATGAGATTTGGGAGAGACCTCGACAGGACCTGTTCAGTTGATAAAACTGCACATTTGTATTACATTTTTCCTACCATTTTCATATTAAAAAAGGACTTTATTATAATATATTATATATATGTGGGTTTATGTGTGAAAATACAATTTTCCATGTGTTAATATATTTTAATTAGCATTTGGTAGAAAAATGTATGCAAATAAATTCATTGATCAAATCCTAGTAGAACTAAGTCTACTAAATATTATTTAAAGATTATTGTGCAGAATTTTCCAAGTTGTTATGCAGAATATATCAAAGAAATCAAGCTGTTGAAGAAATCTTGCCAAATTAAGAAGCAAAACTTGGAGACCAAGTCTGGAAGCAACTGAGAGAAGATTTCTGAATTATGAAGGTGCCTAGGATTGCCACATGTCACAAGATGCAAGCACAAGAATTTTGATCAAGAGATCTCATCCGTTGGTCGCGGATCCGTGATCTTAGCCCCCATTTGCCGCGGATCCGCCGCAATATTATGGAGTTAGAAATCAATATTTTTGGAGATCAATCATTGCTGAATTTTACCAAGTTTCCAACTAAAAGATTCTGGCTTTGCACTATAAAATAGCACCGAGAGCCTCTTGGAAAAGTTATCAAGCCGAAGAGATCACGAAGTCCAAGACGGCTCACGCATCCAGGCTGATCATCAACTGTTCATCTACCTCCTTCGGAAGAGATCGAGAAGCAAACTAGTCTTTGTAATCATTTTCTAAGGAATCAAAGTGTAGCTTGTTTAAGTTGATTAATAAAGGTAGTTGTTTTATTTTATTCTTTTGCATTTTACATTATGTTTTCCCTCTCTTTCTTTTCATCTTCTTCTCCCAACATGCGCGAGTAATTCTTCGCTTGTTAGGGTTCGTAGGATTAGGGTAGGCTAATGGACGATGAAAATAATTAAACCCTTTTTAAGTCCTATAAAGTTTAGGAACTTTATCAAAAGAATCATTAACATCCTAATCGGGCGCGCTAGCAATTCTTTGCTAGTTCCGACCGCGATTAGAGATTAGATTAATGATTGTTTTGGTAAAGGCTAGATATGAACGGAGTTCCGTGTCGAGATAAGGGTTAAGAGTGGGATTCCTTTTCCCTCCAGAAACCCTAATCTACACGCATCACCGTCGTTCTAGTTCTAAATCTATTAATGGATAAAAAGGGTAACTTTTAATTAATCGTCCATAACTACTAAATCCTAACGAACCCTACAAGCCTTCTTATTATATTTACTACATCTTTAAAATAATCTAGATCTATATTTTACATTCTTGTTTAACGTAGGTCTAGAAACCAATCTATAAAATTCTTATTTCCTCCTCTCTTTCAACACATCTAAAGTAAAAGTAAAAGGTTCCACGTTTCCCTGAGGACGACCCGTACTCACCTCGGTCTAGCTACGCGCGACACTGTTCTGATTGCGGTTAAACTACAAACACACTCTTTCGTAACAATCAAATGGCACCGTTGCCGGGGATACGTGCGTAATTTTTTATTCTTACTATTTGTGTTGAATTCTTAGACGAGTCATATCATTATTAAAACAAAACTGCAAATTGCATATTTAACGATTTGTGTGTGAATTTTGCGAGGGAATCTGGAGTCACGGACTTGAGAAAACAGGAGATCTAGGATTCCGAACTTCTCTGGTATATTTCTTAACTCCTTCTCTCTCCTCTAAATCCAATAAAATCTATTTTCTGCAGGATTCTTTGCAAAATCGCGCCGCAAAAAAAATTCTTTTTGCAAAAGTTTTGTGATTGGTTTTGTTTCGCATATTTTAATACGGACTTTAAGGGGCAAAGACCGAATCAAGATTAGGTGGCGATTTCATCACCCTTCCTAAGCCCCACAAATCACAAACTGAGCATATAGATCAACCCTTCATTAATTTAAAAAATATCTAGACCAGACTCTAAGGACTGTCGCGCTCAATAAGGACAAAGGAAGGTCGTGGGTAATCTATCGTTTATCTGCATTATTTTTGTAGTGCCTAGGCAAGTGTGTCAAAGGCTAGTGGTTTTTAATTAGGCCCATGACGTGGTTCCTTCCCACTTACCTGGCACTTACCTGGCTACAAGGGTAGTACGGAAGCGGTAGAGGATTGATCCTGCGGCTTGTCCTTTGGAAGTTTAAGAGCGGTCTAGAGACTGGACCTAGGTAACCTTAGTTCTAGGGTTGCTTGTGCATCTTAGGGAGATTTGTCTTGAGTCCCACTTTTTCAAAACAAGCCAATTTTAAATCACACACACGCTGCCACTTGCACTAAACCCGCTTAGTGCATGCTTGGCTGGACATGGGATCCTAGTGCCCGTCTTGTCCGCGTTCCTGCTATCGACGCCGAAGTCGGTACTTCTTCATCTTCTTTTCCCCCACCACACACCACATCGACCGTGATGGACGGCACTCCATCTAATTATAACACCACGCTGCCACCGCCCGCAGGTGAGCAGAATCCACCGCGCATCTCTCTCCAAGAGAGATGCTATCCTATTCGTGGTCCTCTTCCTACTTGTCTATCTCTTCCACCACCTAACGGGGATAATTTCGAAATTAAACCCCACTACATCAATCTGCTGCCCAAATTTCATGGGCTTGAGTCGGAAGACGCGTACGTTTTCATCACCAAATTCGAAAACGTATGCGCAATGATGGGTACTTCACAATTGACTTTAGATGCTATGCGCTTACGTCTTCTCCCATTCACACTGTGCGACTTGGCAGAAAAATGGCTTTATAATACTGCCGCACACTCTATCACTAATTGGGATGAATTCGTCATAGCATTTCTTAAGAAGTTTTACCCAAATCATAAGACTGCACATGTTAGGAGCGAGATCAACCAGTTCACCCGGCTTCCAAATGAACCATTTTGGAAGTGCTTTGAACGTTTCAAAGATCTGCTTGTCCAATGCCCCCATCACGGAATACAAAGATGGGATTTATGTCGGATTATATATGAGGGCATTAATCCAGCGACAAAGCAGATGCTTGAAACAATGTGTCAATGCAATTTCATGTCTAAAGATGACGGTGAAGCTTGGAAATATCTGGAAGACCTTGCTGAACACACGTTGCAGTGGGAAAGCGTAAGACCACCTTCAACTAAGGGAGGTATTCACCAGCTTGATGTTTCTATTGCAGTAAAAGCCGAAATGGCAGCGATTCAGAAGAAACTCGATGCCATTGAAAACAAGTTCTCAACATTCTCCCTAAATCAGGTCACGCTTCCAAAGACCGTCTGTGGTTGCTGTTCGGATCCTTCACACTTAACGGAAGAATGTCCTATGAATGCATCGTTTCAAGCTAATGCTGCTTTTCAGCAGCGACCTAGAAACGATCCTTATTCTTCCACATACAATCAAGGATGGAGGAATCATCCTAACTTTGCTTGGAATCAAAACCAACAAAGCAATTATCAAAGACCTCCTCCACAGCAACCACAACCACAGAATCAGCCCCCCTTTCAGTCACAAAATTTCCAAAATCCGGCCAACATTTCTACACCACAAGTGGCCGGTACTGACAACTCACTTGCACAAACTTTGGATATGTTCATGAAACAATCCATGCAAAATTCGGCTGAGATAAGGTCTTCTATTGATACCCTAACGAAAAACTCCTGCTCCCATGGTGAGAGTATTAAATCAATAGAAAGCCAAATCGCACAGTTAAACGCCGCAATGAGTGCGAGAGAGAAAGGGAAACTCCCATCTCAACCCATACCTAATCCTGGCCACTCACAAAGTTATAATGTGAGTGCTGTTACCACGTTGAGATCGGGAAAAGTGCTGAATGACCGAGTGGGTGAGCAATGTGATGATAGTGACACCAATGATACCCCAGCTTCTTCTTCTTCCCCTAATTCGTCTAGTCTCCCACCTTCACCCGAGCCTATTCTCCGTTTTCCCCAAGGCTCGAACCCTTCGCCCATTTCGCCAAATCTATCTAAGTCGATTCCCACTCCAGTTTTGGGATCGAATCCATCCCCACAGTTTTCTCCACAAACATTGGACTCAAAACTTATTGATCAAGCACCTTATCCAAACAGGTTGAGGGGCAACAGACCAAGTTCATAAATAGAGAAGATTGTGGAAATTTTTAAGCAAGTCAACATAAACATTCCTCTCTTAGATGCTATTCAACAAGTTCCGTCATATGCAAAAATCTTAAAGGACTTGTGCACTAGGAAGCGAAATGTTCAAGTACCTAAAAAAGTTTTCCTTGCGAGTAATGTGAGCACTGCTTTTACACAACAACTACCCAAGAAACGAAAGGACACCGGAAGTCCTACAATTTCTATTTCCATTGGGGGTAAAAATATTAATCGTGCTCTACTCGATCTTGGTGCTAGTGTTAACTTGCTTCCGTATTCTGTTTATGAGCAATTAGGGATCGGAGAGTTAAAACCTGCGCATTGCACTCTTCAGATGGCCGATCGATCTATCACCCAACCTAGGGGTGAGTTAGAGGATGTGTTAATCAAAGTCGGGGAATTCATATTCCCTGTTGACTTTATCGTTATAGATACACAACCTGTAGCAAACCCACGGAATCAAATCCCGGTGATACTCGGTCGACCCTTTTTGGCCACTTCCAACGCAGTTATTAATTGTAGAAATGGCTCTATGACCCTATCCTTTAGAAAGAAGTCAATTGAGCTTAACATTTACAAGTTGGGAAGTGAACCCTCCGAACCCTATGCTCATGTGTGTTCTGTCGAATTAATGGATGTCGACAGCAGCGAATTTGATCAACCTCATGATACAGACTCTTTTCATATGTTGTTGTTTGACCCAACCATTTACTCTTCCACCGAGTTGTCCGGGTCAACATCTAATGAGGAACTTTATATTGAGTCTGACGATCACCCCATTTTTTCTGATGACATTATTTTTCAGGGTATCGATGAAAGCTTTGAGGAAATTTTCGCTGATGAACTCGCATTTTTACAAGACACGGGTGTTGAGATGAATCAACTCCAAGATGAAAAAATTAGACCTCCACCCTCTCTTTTGGACAATCATGACAATGCGAGTAATCCATTATTACTATCACTGTGTCGTCTCTCTAAATTGAGACGCGATCCTTTTCCAATACACCTCTTGTCACCTCCCCACTTCTTCACGTCAATAGGTGACATGTTCTTCCACCAACCTTGGTGCTTCATCGATAAAATTTTTGAATGGTTGGTGTTGACCTTCGGTCTTTGCAAAGCTTGGCATTGACCAATAACCTTGACCCCCTCATTTGATTTTAAAAGATTAAAATTGTTTAACTCAAGTTTGGGGGGGGGGGTATATTTTGGCTCTTGAAAAGAAAATGATTTTTACAAATTTGTGAGCCTAAAATAAGTTTGGGGGAGGATTTTCACTTTCATATATTATTGCCCCCATTAATAATTTTCTCCCAAGTCTACAGGTTTTTGAGCTTAACGGATGACATCAGTGAGGACACTGCTGTAAACAGGTTTGGGGGAGGTTTGTGCTTATTTACACATCAATTTGCATCATATTTTGCATAAGCACAATATTTTCAAAAAAATTTCAAAAATTTTCTTTTATAACAAAAGAGTAGAAAGTGAAAAATTACATCCAAAAGATAGGAATAGTTTAAGAAAACCAAAAAAATTAGAAGTTTTCTTACACGAACTGGTAATAAGTAGTTATGAGCTGTTGTCCCAAGGGTTAGTAAAATGAAGGAAGTCACTAATCTGAGGATAAAAATAAGTCTGAAAAATAGTTTCTATTCTGGAAGCCGAACATTTGAATGCTGATACCCTACTATATGCACTTACACACGTCTTGAAACTCGGGATAGTAGAGGATACCTTGAAATGCTCTTGTCTAAAAGCCAAAGTATGAAGGAAGTGAAAAAAAAATGAAGAAAATATAAAAATGGTGAAAAGAAAAAAATGAACACTGGTTTTGTATCGCCAAGGCAGCAATAAAAAAAATATAGCGAGGGTGCTTCTTCACCTAGTGCCCTAAGGCCAACTGGTCTGGGAGACACTGCTAAGCCTTAGGTGGTGCAAGTCGAGGAAAATATTATCACCTAATCAGCAAGCACATAAGTAATCGGTCTGTTAGTTCCTCAAAAAGTATTAACGGACGCATGAAAATGTGTGAGCAAATCTTAATATTCATAAAATTAAAAAGTACTAAGGTAGATGGACAAGAGTATGATAGCTTGAATTGAATTCTCCGAGTGTAGGGATATCCATTACACACACGTAGGGGTATATGATCTATGTTTGGATGAAAGGTAGGAATCAAGAATAAAGACGATGTTTTATTGAGGGATGATGTGATTTCTAACATTTTTTCATGACTATTAAGATAGGGCTCATGACAACTGAAAAGCTAGTATAGTTAGAAACTCTTCTTTTCAAGGCCTTTCTTTTATGGTTCTTATCTTTGTATGTAAATTTCACCATCTCTCTTTTGTTACAGGATTTTGTGGGTGTAATCCGCTGAAAACCCTCAGGAGACAACACTCCTCCTACTAGGGACACCTAGAGGTTTAACGACTTGTTGCACGTGCTCAGTGCAATCGTGTCTGCCTACGAAAGTGTGCTTAGTTTTCTCCTTTCTTTTTCTCCTCTTAAAATAAACTAGTTTGCTCGGGACGATCAAAGATAAGTTTGGGGGTATTTGTTCAGTTGATAAAACTGCACATTTGTATTACATTTTTCCTACCATTTTCATATTAAAAAAGGACTTTATTATAATATATTATATATATGAGGGTTTATGTGTGAAAATACCATTTTCCATGTGTTAATATATTTTAATTAGCATTTGGTAGAAAAATGTATGCAAATAAATTCATTGATCAAATCCTAGTAGAACTAAGTCTACTAAATATTATTGTGCAGAATTTTCCAAGTTGTTATGCAGAATATATCAAAGAAATCAAGCTGTTGAAGAAATCTTGCCAAATTAAGAAGCAAAACTTGGAGACCAAGTCTGGAAGCAACCGAGAGAAGATTTCTGAATTATGAAGGTGCCTAGGATTGCCACATGTCACAAGATGCAAGCACAAGAATTTTGATCAAGAGATCTCATCCGTTGGCCGCGGATCCGCGGTCTTAGCCCCCATTTGCCGCGGATCCGCCGCAATATTATGGAGTTAGAAATCAAGATTTTTGGAGATCAATCATTGCTGAATTTTACCAAGTTTCCAACTAAAAGATTCTGGCTTTGCACTATAAAATAGCACCGAGAGCCTCTTGGAAAAGTTATCAAGCCGAAGAGATCACGAAGTCCAAGACGGCTCACGCATCCAGGCTGATCATCAACTGTTCATCTACCTCCTTCGGAAGAGATCGAGAAGCAAACTAGTCTTTGTAATCATTTTCTAAGGAATCAAAGTGTAGCTTGTTTAAGTTGATTAATAAAGGTAGTTGTTTTATTTTATTCTTTTGCATTTTACATTATGTTTTCCCTCTCTTTCTTTTCATCTTCTTCTCCCAACATGCGCGAGTAATTCTCCGCTTGTTAGGGTTCGTAGGATTAGGGTAGGCTAATGGACGATGAAAATAATTAAACCCTTTTTAAGTCCTATAAAGTTTAGGAACTTTATCAAAAGAATCATTAACATCCTAATCGGGCGAGCTAGCAATTCTTTGCTAGTTCCGACCGCGATTAGAGATTAGATTAATGATTGTTTTGGTAAAGGCTAGATATGAACGGAGTTCCGTGTCGAGATAAGGGTTAAGAGTGGGATTCCTTTTCCCTCCAGAAACCCTAATCTACACGCATCACCGTCGTTCTAGTTCTAAATCTATTAATGGATAAAAAGGGTAACTTTTAATTAATCGTCCATAACTACTAAATCCTAACGAACCCTACAAGCCTTCTTATTATATTTACTACATCTTTAAAATAATCTAGATCTATATTTTACATTCTTGTTTAACGTAGATCTAGAAACCAATCTATAAAATTCTTATTTCCTCCTCTCTTTCAACACATCTGAAGTAAAAGTAAAAGGTTCCACGTTTCCCTGAGGACGACCCGTACTCACCTCGGTCTAGCTACGCGCGACACCGTTCTGATTGCGGTTAAACTACAAACACACTCTTTCGTAATAATCAGGACCTTTCTGGAATAAATTACGATAAGACTTGGACCCAGGAGTGGTCATGTTACGCACACCAGCAGGCCAGAATTCATGATCGTCGACGAGACATGCTATGAGTGACCACGACAGTTGGCCAGAGATTCTTAGAGGATGTGCTTGAGCGGGACTGTTCCGCCATACTTGATTTCGGTATTTTGGGCAATCTATTCGCATGACTGATTTTGATGATTGAGTTTCATGATAATTGTTTTCATGCACCATGGTTGCACCAACTGAGTATTTACGATTTTTGCACAGTTGTTGCACTTGATATCGTTTTCGTGCCTTGGTTTCACATGTTTATGATTTTATGGGTTTCATACAGTTGAGTTGATTTTGTGCATATGTACGCACATGATTTGGTTTTTGCACTCGGTATAGTTCACATATGCTTGCAGTGCAGTGTTACGCAATTTGTGCACCACAGTTGCACTGGACTTCGATTTCGATTGTGAAGTTCGATATTTGTTTTGTGCACCTTGTGGATCTGATTAGATTTTGCGCATGTTCAGCGCTTGATATTGGATTTCATGATTTCGTGCATAATGGATGCACCTGAGTTGGGTTTTCGCGCATGTTGGGCGCATGTTATGAGATACGATTTTGGTGCACACAAGATGCACTAAATCGAGATTTTTCGTGCATGTCAGGCGCACCTGCTTTTGCTGTCAGGCATACACGTTGCCTATGACAGATGTTGTGTGCACACCCGTTGCACCTAGATGTTGTTTCTGTGCACATGTATGGCACATATATGGATTTTGATTTCCGTGCGCTCCAGACGCACGTAGTATTCATATATGCATATTTTGGGATTGATTTCTTATGGAGCAGGACTAGTCAAAGGACAGTACCTGAATATATTTTTCATGCATTGATAGTTATTGAAGGGATTTCCAAAAAGCGAGATATAGTCTCAGTATTTACCTACGTGTCTGATATGACACGAAACGTTTAAAACAAGAAAACCCTTCTAAATTGTTTTCTAAACGGCGGAACGCACATATTAAACAAAAGGTATATACGTATAGAGTTATTTTCTTACAATTGGCGTCCGCCACTGTGCAGTGTTATGCGCATTGCACAGCGACTTTAAAAGATTTGGAATGCATTTCCTTCAGATATTTACATGTATATATTTGATATTTACAGGTATAGTTCCGAGTTATATCATATTGGTTTTGCTTTGGATTTGGCATTCGTGTCTTTACCTTGACTCCGATGATTGCGGGACGCTTGACGGAGTTTCTATTTTGAGTTATCTGCTCATTACTCATGCGCATGCATTGCGCTATGGTGCGTTTTATGTATTGATGATTTCGGAGCCCCGACGACTTGAACATTTTATTGAAATGTTTAGAATTTGGGGTTTTTAATTTAAATTCGGGGACCGAATTTCTTTAAGAGGGGAAGATTGTAACATTTCAAAAAAATAAAATATTATTTTTGGGAATTTTTATAATTTAATATTAATTTGTAATGAATATTTTAATATTTCGGTATAATTAAATACCGATAAATGGGAAAAATTTTGGTAAAATTATGGAAAATTCTAAAATAGGGTATTTTATGGAATTATGCCATTTAAAAAGTTTTTATGGTTCATTATATGCTAATTTAGTGCTAATCGCGATTAAAAAATCGCTAATCGGTTTTTAGTATTTTTGTGCAAAACATGCATATATCATTTTTCCACACTTGCTACATTTTCTTACTTGTTTTGGGTGCATCGGTTGTTTTGGGTTTACTATTGTGAGGAGAAGGAAAAGAAAAGAAAAGAAAAAGTGAAAGAATGATTAAGAGAGAGAGAAACAGTGGGTGAGGGTTACTTTTGACTTGTTGAACCATGCTCCCCATCATTTCTTCTTCTCATTTTCTCTCCCATCATTCCTTGAGCTGCTGCTGCTGCCTCCCTTCCCTCTTCCTCCTCCATCTTCAAAGCCCCATAGCACCATGAAATTCACCCCAAAACCCCATTCCCACTTCATAAAAATTGTTCCCAAGCTTGAGAGGAACACATCGGACCAAGAAAGAGATGATTTTGAGGACTTTGAGCAACTCAAGAAAATTCTTGAGTTGCCAAAGGAGGCAATTTCTTCACCATTAGAGTAGTATTTCGATTCCTTATGCATCCATACTAGCTTCATGTCGATATTGTGTGTTTTGATGAACTTTGGAAATTTCAAGTTAGGGTTTGATTTGAAATCAAAGATGAATTGAGGTGTAATTAGAGACTACAACCCCTGTTGTGATGTTATATTGGACTAAACCAGAGACTAGAACCCGGAATACGGATTTATGAATACGATATCGGGAAAAACTGTAATTCTGTGAGTGTTTTTGGAAATCTGCTAACACCCGAGCCACCTGAAAATTATTTTGGATTGACAGTGGTACATGCAGGAACCTAGGAACCACCACCCAAAGCCCTAGCCCCTACCCCCTTCTTCAAGCCGCCAATTAATCCCTTTTGGCCGCAATTTGCGGCCAGAGCATGGGTTCTGGGGTCCGTTCTTGTTCTGTAGCTTTATACCCTATAAATAGACCCTTGGCATATGCAATTTTGACTGATTCCACATAGGGTAGAATCTGGGATAATTTTCTTGTGTTGGCGCATTGTTTTACGACTTGTTTTAACATGGATTTGGGTATTTAATGATTCGTTTCTGTCGGGTGGCGTTTGAACGTCAACGGCAAAGGGTTATTGGTCGTGTTTGCATGCGAGACTATAGGTTTTTACCTATGAGAGTAGCGTGTGCCGTTTTAGTTTTCCGATGTGATTTTCATGATTCTTTGCGATTGTGTTATCTTTGTAGGTACCCTACATGATGTCGTGGCGTTGAAGATGAAGATGGCGACATCGACATCGGCATACAAGAAGCAAGGTGAGTAGATTTATATCTACGGGGAGAAGTCGGGTGGATGGCGTATAGCACCCCCGCGGTTCGTGGTGATGTATACGAATACGTATACACACATATATTGATTATATGTTGATTTAGTTTATTGATGATAAAGATGGATTTTTAGTGTTCTTGGATTGGTTTAGTGTAGTTGCGAAACCCTAGAGTAGTGGTTGCACCCACACTCACACATGCACACACATACTTGCATACTTTCTTTCTTTTATCTGTGCGTATATGGAGATGTGTATATTTACACATGGGTATGGGACTATGTGTTCATATACTGGATTTGAGGATAGTACTTGGGATTTGATTTGAGGACGTGAGATCGGTGATTTGGCAGGGTTCGTATTTGAGATACGACATGACGTTGTAGCGGGTTCTTTGACGTAGTGTTTCATACACGTGCATGCATACGTAGGTGGTATCTGTATTGCACTAGACATAGATCAGTACCCGGATTATGATCATTGATAAAGGGGATACCAGATGAATAGTGTGATGAATGTGATATTGACACGTACCCAGATTTGGGATGCCGTACGACGGATTTACGTACAAGCTATATATTGATGATAGATCCTCACTCTTGGCTTGGGAATGTCGGATTATAGATGTTCCTCTCCGAACACAGAGACGCGACCGCGTAGGTTCGTCTTGCCTGAGATTCGGTGTAGATGCTATTTGGTTTTATCCGTCCACCTCTCCGAAGATGCCAAGTTGCTTTATGGCACCGTGTATCGGGAGTTTAGACGGATGCGGCCGATGTAGCAGACTTCGTCAGATTCCCCCTCACTGGAGGGGTTTTTGATTGTGGGGACGCTCTTCCCTGCAGGCGCAAGCCCCTGCAGTTAATTACGCTACCGCACCGCGGTAGCAACTTTCTCCTTCTCCAGAATTTCACTTCGTGTCGTGGGTGTTTGTTTTGTTTGTCGTTGCCCGTGGATTGTATACGGAGACTAATTTGTGTCGTCTCCCGTAGGACGTGGATTAGTCCAAATCCGTATTTTCTTAGATTTGGGTTTGGGGTTTTGGTTTAAGGATACGTTAGCCCTATTTAAGGCTAAGATCAACTTAAATTTTTGTTAAGGATACGTTAGATTAATCTCCAGACTAAGATCAACTTAACGGGAACGTTTGGATCCGTCAAGAGAGCAATTGGCTTTATTGTTTAGTTTAATGACATTGCAGTCGATTTCCAGTTTAGGGACATGGTGGTCCATCATTCCCATTTGGGGACGAGCATTAGTTTAAGGACATTTCAGTCCAACGTTCCCATTTTGGGACGAATATTAGTTTAAGGACGTTTCGGTCCACGAGTTTAAGGACTCCGCAGTCCGTATCGATGTGTGGTTGTCGGGACCCGTCACCTCTCTGAAGACGTTGAAGGATTATAACGACAAATATCAGAGGAGTTCGGAAATGTACCCTTGAACCGGGTGTAGAGCAGTTGTGCTCAGCTCAATTTAATTTGATGACTTACGGCCAGTATTGGGCTAAGTCTAGTTGAGAATATTCAACAATTTATTTATTTGTCTGGCCTGTTAGGCCTTTGATTGGGCTCTGCCCTTGTTTAATAATGCATGGCATTTTGTTTGGTCTATTACACCTTTATTTGGGCTCTGCCCTTTTTAAATGATGCACATCATCTGTTTTGGTCTGACAGACCTTTGTTTGGGCTCTTTATTGCATTTTATTCTGGCCTGTTAGGCCTTTTAAATTGGGCTCTGTTCCCTTTTTTTATAATCCAGAGCATTTGTTTTGGTCCATTAGGCCTCTTAATTGGGCCCTGCCCTTTAATAATGCGCTGCATTAATTAGTCTGCCAGAGCGCCGCGTAGCTTGTCAAGCGCCTTGCGCCAATTGAGGAGCGCAAACCGCAAGTCCATGTGGAGGTGACACGTGTCGCGCTCTGGTGAGCGCAAGTCTGCTAGCGCAGTGAGCTGCGACAGTGCGCTGCACTGTTGCGCTGCTGACACGTGGCGCGCTCTGGTGACTTGCGCCAATTTAAGAGAGCAGTGCTCTGTTTTAGAAGCGCATAGCGCAGTCTGTTCTGGGGCTGACACGTGGCGCTCTCTGGTAGTTTGCGCCAACCCGAGAGCGCAACAGTGCAATTTTTTCAAGTGCAGGGCACTGTTCAATATCTTGATCCGATTTTGGATCAAAGAAGAGAATCTTCTAAGATCCCAGAACCAATGGTTCATCAAAAGGCAATGCCTTTATTTAGATCAGAAAGATCTAAAGAAGAAGTAAATTACTTCTTTTTATTAATATTATCATTTTTTATTGAAGATCTTTGATCTTGTTCTTAGATCATTGATCTTTTCAGAAGAAAATTCTTCTTTTTCTAAAGGTTTTACCTTTTTCATTCTTTCTTTCTGAATTCTTCTCAAAGTTCTTAAAAGAGCTTTGTGAATTCTCTGTGTGCTAATGCCTTTTAGACTTGGAGTCTAGGGGGCTTTTTATAGTGTCATTTGATTTGTTAAATCAGTTAAAGAGATCTTTCTCTGAGTGATTTAGGGATTTTCCCCCACCGTTGGATCTTTGATCCAAGGGCTTCTGTTTTACAGAAGATAATCTCCTTGTTTTAACAAGATCAGAAAGATCTTTCTAGAATTTTAATTCTGTTTTAGTGCTGGCACAGTTGGCGCAAGCGCACCTGCGCTTGACACGTGTCGCGCAGCGCAGAGCACAGCACAACTGCGCTGCCACGTGTCGCGCAGCGCAAAGCGCAGTGCAGAGCGCTAGCGCAACTGCGCTGCCACATGTTGCGCAGCGCAACTGAAGCGTTGCTTCCTTTATTTTCATTTTAAATAGAGCCTTGCTCTGATTGGGTGCGCTGCTTTGGGCGCTGCGCTGGCGTGTCAGCTTTTGACACGTGGCGCGTTGCGCGCAGCGCAAGAAATCTGAAGCGTTGCTTCAATTTTTGAATTTTTGAAATTCAAACAGAGCTTTACTCTGATTGGGGAAACAAATGCCCCCCCCACTGTTGCACTCACGTGGCGCACACGTGAGTGCAGCGGTGGCAAGATCCCAACCGTCAGATCAACTGAGGAGTTGAAGGGGCACAAGTGCCTATAAATAGGACCCTTGGTCCTCAACAGATGTTCACCATCTTCAAGAATTTTAATTTTCAGAGCCTTGCTCTTGCTTTTAAGAACTTCAGAGCCTTGCTCTCGTTTTTCAAGAACTTCAGAGTTCAAACTCTAGAAAAATCTTAGGTAAAATTTAACTTAAATTAACTTAAATTAATTTTAATTAACAGAGCCTTGCTCTCATAGATCTTTGATCTAAAAAAACCCCTTTTGGGGTTTCACCAATAGAGCCTTGCTCTCAAGAATCCATAGATCTAAAGAGATCTTGTTTCAGGGTTTTCTTAACCCATGAACAGAGCTTTGCTCATGGACAAAGTATAGATCTTTTTGATCTAAAAATGATGAACTCTTAAGAGTTTTCATGGATCTTTAAGATCCCAAATTTTTTTAATTTTTAGGAGTTAAATTCTTTTTAAGGGATTTTCTCATCACTATTACAGAGCTAGGTTCTTTTAAGGAATTTTATTCCCTTGAGACCAGAGTTTGACAAGTGTCACTCTGTGACAGAGCTTTGCTCTGAAAGAGGAGATTTTCTCCTTGTCTCTAGGGATTTCTCATTAATGAGAATATTCTTTTGGGGATCTCCTCATTAATTGACAGTCCCATCCAATGATGGGGTTGTCTTATTAACTGATGAATTTTCATCTAGATTTTGTGGGTCCCTCTTTGGTCCCCTATCCACTGCAGTGTGGTATAAATTTTAAAATGCTAAGCGTTGGAATTACAACACTGACGGCAGATTTTTGTCCCTCCGTAGGAAACATGTCTGCTGACCTGTCATTCCCGTTTGTTCGCTCAGAGGAAGGATTTCCCGAGACGCCGGTGGATCGGGAGGTGCTCGCTCTCATTAAGGCTCATGACCCCGAGCACAAGAACCTTCACCTGTGGGGTAAGTGGTATAACGAAATCATCAAGGTTCGCCGAAGCTTCGGTTCTGCGACGCCGTCTGAGCCCATCTCATCGATCCCCTATGCGGATGAACCCCCGGTGAAGTATGCCGTGGAGGTCTTGAACTGGAATTCGGAGGATCTTCTGCAGCCTTCGATCGCCGCCATTCCCGTGCAGCCGCCGCCGGCCGTGGACATCTTAGGGCGGCGCATATGTCAGGGTGAGGCACGCCCTTGGGGACAGGCATACAATATTGGATTGACCCCGCGACAACCGGCCGGGTATTTGCAGTGGGCCCGATACATCCTATCAGCTAAGAGGACGCATCTGATGAAGATTGGTCTGTATTCCGCAGTCCACGTCTCGCTGTTTGAGTACCCCGCTCCTCCAACGTGGTGGGTTAAGGCCTTCCTCGAACAATGGAACATCCCCACCCACACCTTCATTATGACAGACAGGGAAGTCTCCATCTCCCTGGAATAGTTCCCTGAGATCTCAGGTTTTCCGGTGAGGGGGGAGCATTATGAGGAGCTGCTTCCTCCTGACGAGTACGTCTTTGCCACCCAGCCGCTGGTATTTGATTTGACGCCGGAGAATGCTATTCAACACCAGTTTCCGGGCTTGGTGAAGGTGCGGAATATATACGAAGGTCTCTATTTGGAATCAGGAGTCCGGGGAGTTAGTTTTGCAGATTTTATCGCTCGCTTCCTTCAACCGGAGATTCTATCGGAGCGGAATGAAAAGTTCGCCAAGCTCAACGACCCTTTCGGCTTCGGCTTAGATCGTCGACCAGTATCGGAAGACGATCAAAAGGATTTCTATCTCCCCGATGCCGCCATCATGCCCTTATCAGAAATCGTCGTCCCGGGCATTGATGAGGAGACCTTCTTTTTAGGGTTTCTGGGATTATGGCTGTGCAGCTTCGCGCTCCCCATGCACCCGCGCTACATCCGGCCGTCCGTTTTCTACCCAGTGCATCGGATGGTGGCTGGCCTACAGTTGTCAATAGGAATCACCGGGTTGGCTCACCTATACAATGGTCTCAGCGTGGAGGCGGACGCTAATGAACCTGGGGTGCAACCTGCCAATTTCCCGATACACTACTTCACTTTGTGGATGGAAATGCATGTGCACGGGGTATTCGGCATCCATAAGAGCCCTTCATTTTTTGAGAGGTGCAGACTCCCAAGAGTCATGCGGCTGATCGGCGCCTCGATCGTGAATCCGTCTCCGCGGGAGGCTAGGGGGTTGCTCCTTCGTCCACACCTGGTCGGAGCGAAGATTTCTTTCATGGATAAAGTCATAACTATCGGCTCAGAAACCTCCAAGGCGGTGGTGGCGCTGTGTGACGGCTTCAAGGACGGGGCCTCCATACTGAAAGCCCGGGAGATTCTTCACCTCTACTCCATTCGGCCGGGCTACCTGGTTTTCAGGCAGAATGAGATGGCGCTTTTCATGAGGTACAACCCCCACCGGTTCGCCCAACAATCAAGCTATAACCAGGGGGTCCCACTGGAGGCATTTTTAGAAGAGCCCGCGGCCAGTATGGAGGGAATATGGAGCGCGATGCACCATTTCATGCGGCTGAATACGGGCTCCCACTTCTTCATCAGCGAGCCGAGCTGCGTCCCTCGGGTCCTCCACGCGTACGTGGCTTGGTACGCGCACGCAATGGGTGCGGTCATCCGTGAGGAGAAGCGCATGTTAGTTGACCGCAAGGGTGCTCCTCCCGGCGGCGACCGCAAGGCTCTACTGAAGCTAAGGACCCCGGTCGTTGCTCCATTGAAAGATGCTGGAGCTGGACCACCGCGCGTGTTGAGCTCTCCACGCGGATTACCTCGTGCTACCGCAGACGTGCCACCAGCGCCCCGTGTTCCAGTGGAAACGGTAAATATGGTTTCGCTGGAGTCCGGCGTAGGCGTGGATATCGGAACCCGCCGCCCTAAAGTGCCTGCAAAGCGCAGGTTGAACTTGGGTGCACCCGGGGCCCGCGTGCAAAAGAGGAAGAAGAAGTCGCTCCTCTCTCTCGATGCTATCCTCGGCTTAGAGCGTCAGGCCCCTCGCGAAAGGCATAAGTGAGTACGGCAGCAATACGGGCTTCTCAGTAGATCCAGCAGACACCGATCTGGCGTCCACCATTGCGGCTTCTGAGTGATCTGCAAGGCTCGAAGCGTGGTTGGCGAAACTTTCTCAGTCAGCTAATCATTGCTTGCACTCTTCGTCATTTCATTGTACCTTTATTATTGTCTTTGACTAATGCTTTGCCCCCTTTTTTAACAGGCGTCACCACTGAAGAAGCTATCGCTGCTTCCCTCAAAACTTTCCAGGAGGAGGAAAGGAAACGCGCTCTGTCGGGCGCTGGTATGTATCGGCTTGCTGAGTCTTTATTCTTCTTTTTATAGCCAATCTAATCTTCTCTTTGTCTCTTTGCAGGGGCCGTGCAATCCGATGCGGGGACTCTCCCCGGGCCAACTACTGAAGTCCCGGCCTCATCAGGGCCACCGCGAGAAACCCGACTTGAGAAGCCGATGAGAGATGCCTTGAAGGCTCTGGAGGCAACTCTATACGAGGACGAAGATGCCTTGATGAAGGAAGCGTCGAAGAGGTCCGTCGTGACGGCCCGGGATGAGAGGAAGCGGTTGAGGCGCGAGGCGAAGGAGCGCAGAGCTGCTTTGGCCGTGGGAGCAGGCCCAAGCACCATTATTCCTGCTGCTTCTCCTTCCGAAGAGCCCCCGGTCGCTTTGTCTACCGCTTACAGACAGGCGGCGCGTGCAGCTCGGGAGGCTAACGATCAGTCCACCTCAGGTAGTGTGTCTTTCAAGATTTTGTTGTAAGAATTGTAAACCTATCGGTTCTTATATATCTTGTCCTGCAGGGCCAAGTCCAACCGAAGGGGAGGCGGAAACCGTCGAGCCTAAAGGGATAGTGGAGGAGGTATTGGCTGAAACTGAGATGACGGTGGGCGACGTAGCCGGGGTTGCCGGGCCCGAGCTAGTGGCTGACGAAACGGTCACGTCCACTATGCCTGAGATGGTGGCCGATGCCGAGCCTGAGGTAGCGACGGATGAGACAGCTGCTACAGCCGGGTCTGGGGCAGCAGCGGATGGAGCGCCTGAGACCGATGACCCCGTGGCAACGGTGGACGAGACGGCCGCGACTGCTAAGCCCGAGGGAGTAGCGGGTGAGACGGGCATGATTCCTGAGGACGAGCCGGCCGCTCTTTCTCAAGAGTCTGGCAATGCTCCGATCATTGCTCTCCCCGCCTACGGTCCTCCGCCGTCTCCTGGCCTCGCGAGCACGACGACGGCCCCCGTAGAGTCCGATGATGAGGCCACGGGAGGTGGACTCATGTCGATGGAGGAGGGAGACGCCTCCGTTTCGGCTGGCGGCTCATCAGGTAAATTTCGGGTTACCGTCCCTTTTTTTATCTTGCAATCCTTCCTGACAGGTTTATCTTTGTTTTTAACGCAGGTGCGGCCAGTGCTGACGCTCCATTGCTCGAGGGAGCGCCGTCAGCTACTGCCTTGACGATGGCCACCTCTATACCTTCTCTCGCGCCATCGCAAATGTTGGAAGGTATGAATTTATAATTTATCAGTTTTATCTTTAGGCTGCATAATTTATGTACTCATGTTGTACTACTGCATCTTTGCAGGAGTGCTTTTTGATCACCTTTACCAGGTGTTGCACCCACACTTCTCCTTCTTGTCGGAGTGTGCTCCCTCCAGCAGCGCTGGTGAATATGATTTTCAATTAATACCCTTCCTCTTTTTAGTAATAGAATTATTTCTGATTCTTCCTCGCCCTGATTGCAGTGCTACAAATTGAAGGAGGAGATGCAAGATCGATCGCGCCACCGGCCCTCCCGGCTTGGCCGCCTGCTACAGCTGGTATAGTAAACTCTGCCATTGATGACTTTCTCATATTTTTTAAACTGTCATCTGATTGTGTTTTGTCTTTTCAGCAGTCGTTCCGGTTCCGGCCCTCTTTGAGCCTTGCATCATGATGTCGGCAGGCCCCTTCTTGAGACGTCCATCTTCAAAGGGTGCCGCAATGAGCTTGGACATGCTGAGCGGATACGTCGAAGAGCTTGATGCAGACGCTCCCTCATCTGCTGCAGATTTCGCTGCAGAGGTTAACCCGATGTTGGCGGCGCTTGTAAATTTTCATAATGAAAGCATCGTCGAGTTTTGGGTTAATCACTGCAGGGAAGTCGAGGCCCGCCTGCATCAACTGGAGTTTATGCGCCCTGCCCCCGAGACCTTAGCCGCAAGCACTCAACGAGCGGCATGAATCGAGAAAAGCGCTTCTTACTTCCGCCATTTGGAACAAGAAGCGGCTTTAAGGCTGAGGGAATGCCAAGAGACCTCAAGCGAAACTGCTCGCCTTCGTGCCGAGGTTGAGGCGAACACTGCCCAGGTGAAGGCTATCTTCGAGGGCCTTCTGCAAAGGATTTCTAATGGGCTAGCACTGAAGCAGAAGCTCGATGCCGCTGAGCGTGATGTCCAAGGTCGCAACGCAGCTCAGCAAGCAGTTAAGGAGCAGCTCTCATCCTTCCTGCAGCAGCGAGCTCAAGTGGAAGCAGAATTGGCGGTGGCAGCCGATCAGGAGAAAGTACTAAAGGAAGTGTGCGAGCAATTGATAGGGCTATTTAAGACGCTTCCTTATCCTTGAACATTTTGTACCATTGGCAATTGTAAATAAAATGTATTTGTTTCTTTTATTCTTTAACACAATGTATCTTGTACTCAATCAAATTTATGAATAAAAGATATGCATTCTTTGTAATGTCTTGTGTCATTTCTCCGCCTTTTTCTTTCTTTTATTATCAGCATGCTACCTTAGTAAACATAGTTGACAGATGCTAGCGCGAGCATCTCGTCCCGGCTTCTTCAAGAGGTAATGATGGATTAGGACGCAGGTTCAGATCTGCTGCCTAAGACTTTTCAACTTTATAAGCCGTGAGGGTCTCACAAAGACTTTTCTCCCTACGGATCGAGAAGATCTCGTAGGTGTATTTTCTCCTTAGGAATCGTGAGGATTCCTAAGTGCGTTTTCTCTTATAAGTCGTAAGGATCTTATAAGAGAATTTTCCTTCTTACGAGTCGAGAGGACTCGTAAACAGTTGTTTCCTTCCTTGTCGAGATTCGACTTTGGAGAGTGAGACCCGTGGATAGTATGCAAGAGACCGTTTTAGACCGACTTGCAAGGTCCCAGTGCTTAGGAAACAAGTTTTTTTAATCCCTGCTGCCTAAGGTTTTATCTTGCAAGTCGAGACGAATCGGGAAGTCCTCGCGAAGACACTAATTTCCTCACGAGTCGAGACGAATCGAGCAACTCTCGTCAAGGAAACTAATTTCCCTGAGTCGGGGTATTTGCCAAGGACACCGATTTTCCTGGGGTTGTAACGAATCGGGGTATTCCTGCAAAGACACTGGTTTCTCTGCGGGCCGACGCGAATCAAGAAGCTCTCATCAAGGACGCTAATTTCCCTGAGTCGAGGTATTTGCCAAGGACACCGATTTCCCTGGGGTTGAAACGAATCGAGGTGTTCCTGCAAAGACGCTAGTTTCTCTGCGGGTCGACGTGAATCAAGAAGCTCTCATCAAGGACGCTAGTTTCCCTGAGTCGAAGTATTTTGCCAAGGACACTGGTTTCCTCGGAGTTGAAACGAATCGGGGTATTCCTGCAAAGACACTGGTTTCTCTGCGGGCCGACACGAATCAAGAAGCTCTCATCAAGGATGGTAGTTTCCCTGAGTCGAAGTATTTTGCCCGGGACACTGGTTTCCTCGGAGTTGAAACGAATCGGGGTATTCCTGCAAAGACACTGGTTTCTCTGCGGGCCGACGTGAATCAAGAAGCTCTCATCAAGGACGCTAGTTTCCCTGAGTCGAAGTGTTTTGCCGGGGACACTGGTTTCCTCGGAGTTGAAATGAATCGAGGTATTCCTGCAAAGACACTGGTTTCTCTTCGGGCCGACGCAAATCAAGAAGCTCTCATCAAGGACGCTAGTTTCCCTGAGTCGAAGTATTTTGCCGAGGAAACTGGTTTCCTCGGAGTTGAAACGAATCGGGGTATTCCTGCAAAGACACTGGTTTATCTGCGGGCCGACGCGAATCAAGAAGCTCTCATCAAGGACGCTAGTTTCCCTGAGTCGAAGTATTTTTCTGAGGACACTGGTTTCCTCGGAGTTGAAACGAATCGGGGTGCTTCTGCAAAGACACTAGTTTCTCTGCGGGTCGACACGAATCAAGAAGCTCTCATCAAGGACACTGGTTTCCCTGAATCAAGGAGGTTTCCAAGGACACTGATTTCCCTAGGGTTGAAACGAATCGAGGTGTTCCTGCAAAGACGCTAGTTTCTCTGCGGGTCGACGCGAATCAAGAAGCTCTCATCAAGGACGCTAGTTTCCCTGAGTCGAAGTATTTTGCCGGGGACACTGGTTTCCTCGGAGTTGAAACGAATCGGGGTATTCCTGCAAAGACACTGGTTTCTCTGCGGGCCGACACGAATCAAGAAGCTCTCATCAAGGATGCTAATTTCCCTGAATCGAGGAGGTTGCCAAGGATACTGATTTCCCTGGGGTTGAGACGAGTCGAGGTATTCCTGCAAAGACACTGATTTCTCTGCGGGTCGACGTGAATCGAGATGCTCTCGTCAAGGACACTGGTTTCCTCGGAGTTGAAACGATCTCTGGTGGTCTTTCTGATTTTATATGAGTTACCGTCAAGACTTGGCTCCTTTTTCTGATGGAGCATGGGGGGGAAGATACGTTTCCTTCTTTGTTTGCGCCCCTGGATTGTATACAGGGATCGATGTGATCTCACCTGTAGGGCAAAAGTTTCATTCATTTTCATATTATTATTTTATTTCCGCGATGCTCTATCATTTCAGCTTTTATATCGCGAAGGTCGCGATTGCCCAATCATTTCGTCTATTTTTCGCGGTGCCCAATCATTTCGGCTATTTATTTTATTTTCACTCGTTGCTTTTTATTGCGAGTTGCCCAATCATTTCGGCTATTTTGCATGCATACATTTTTACTTGCTGCTTTTTATTGCAAGTTGCCCCATCATTTCGGCTATTTCATATGCATTTGTGGCTCGCTGACTTTTCGCTGCGAGTTTGTGATTTGATACCGATTTAGGCATCAACATCGCTACAACTAGGATATTGCCAGGAGCGAATCATCATTTGCCTCTGTCGATGTCGAACAAAGGTGGCTTGGCGAACAGGGTTAGGATCCCGTCGACTAAGGCTTTTGACTTCATGAGCCGTAAGGGTCACACAAAGGTATTTCTCCCTACAAGTCGTGAGGATCTCGTAGGTGTGTTTTCTTCTTAGGGATCGTGAGGATTCCTAAGTGTATGTTCCCCCGTAAGTCGTAAGGATCTTACAAAAGGGTTTTCTCCTTATAAGTCGAGAGGACTTATAAGGGTTGTTCACCATATGGACATATCCGTAGCCACGGGTGGGACTTGGTCAGGGAAATGTTTATTCGCGCCCGTGGATTGTATACAAGGGTCAGTATTGAGCCACTTGTAGGGCCATATCGAAGGTTGTGGGGGTTGCTTAAGAACAGGTTATAGTTTCTGTAACTTAAGACTTTCAAATCTTATGAGCCGTGAGGGTCCCATAAGAGAATTCTCCTTACGAGTCGTGAGGATCTCGCAAGTGTAATTCTCCTTAGGAATCATGAGGATCCCTAAGTGTGTTGCTCCCTTGTGAGTCGTAAGGATCTCACGCGGGTGGTTTCTCCTTACAAGGCCAAGAGGACCCTGTAAGTGTCTTTTAACGAGGTTGCTCCCTTTCGGGTTTTCACAAACACTCGCCGGTAGTCCTGCTGTTTTTACTCACGGAGTCCTTTCGGGTTTTCATCCGTGCCCATTTTTCTTATGGACATACCGTTTTTATTTTTTTATTTTTTTTTATTCTCTTCATTCTTTTTTTTTCTCTAACGAGGTCACGCCCATTCGGGTTTTCACGAACACTCGCCGGTAGCCCTGCTGTTTTTACTCACGGAGCCCTTTCGGGTTTTCATCCGTGCCCATTTTGCTTATGGACATACCGTTTTTATTTTTTTAATTTTTTTTATTATATTTTTTTCTATTCCCTTTTTTTATCTTTTTTTTTATCTCGTCAGCCTGAGGATGCTGCGGTAGTAGTTTAAAGACGTTTCGGTCATCAGCTAGTTTTAGGACGTAGTGGTCCATCATTAGTTTAAGGACGTTTTGGTCCGTCATTTGAAGAAGGCCGGCTACTACTTATAGAGTTTCGAGCTTAGGAAGATAGCGAGCGGACACAGTCGTCGTCGTCTATCATTGACCTAGGCTGTAACTCATTAAGCACAATATTTCTTTAGGAAGCAACCGTTTATTGGCCTGAAAGGCCTTTCACCGTGCATATCCATGAGTAGATAGGCTCCACCTTGGTAGACCTTGTCTATAATGTACGGGCCTTCATTTTTCGGCTCGAATTTTTCCCGCTTGGCGCGATTGGGGATCATAGGTCTTTTGACCACTAGCACAAGTTCACCTTGGCGGAATGTCCTCGGCCTGGTCAATCTTTCATATGAGCGCGTCATCTTTGCTTTATAAGCCTCCAGATTTTGTTGCGCTATGAGCCTGGTTTCATCAAGGGCATCAAGCTCCTCAAGACGAAGGTGGTGGATTTCCACTCGTAGAGAGGGTAATTCTATTTCGAGGGGGAGTACTACTTCTGTACCGAAGGCTAACGCGTACGGCGTTGCGTTCGTGGCCATCTTGAACGTAGTTCGATACGCCCAGAGAGCCTCTTGCAGTCTCTCGTGCCAGTCATTCTTATTCTGGGACACCGTCTTCTTCACGATCTTCGTCAAGGTCTTGTTGAAACCCTCAGTTAGACCGTTGGCTCGGGAATTATAAACTGAGGAATATCTCCAGTCTATGTTGTCTTGTTGCGCGAAGCGGCTGATCTTGTGGCTTCTGCAGGCTGGCCTGTTATCGGAGATGATCCGTCGCGGAGTTCCAAACTGATAAATGACGTGCGTCTTGAAGAAATGGAGGATATTCTTCGTCTTCACTTCCCTCAACGGTACTGCTTCTGCCCATTTTGAGAAGTAGTCAGTCGTCGCCAAGATGAATCGATGTCCCCTGGACGATACTGGTTCAATGGGGCCGATTACGTCAGTCCCCCACATTTCGAACGGCCAGCTATCCACCGTTGGATGTAGAGGATTTGGGTGTTGATGGATAAAGTCCCCATGAATCTGGCATGAGTGGCATTGCTTTGCATATTCGAGGCAGTCCTGAATCATCGTGGGCTAATAGTAGCCCATCCGTTTAATCTTCAACTTCATCTTCGGGCCTGCTTGGTGAGAACCGCAGAGTCCGTCGTGAACTTCCTGAACGTCTCTTTTCGCTTCGTCAGGTCCCAGGCATCTCAACCACAGAGAATCAAACGACCTCTTGTACAGAGTATCATTGACGAAGGCGAAAGAAAGAGCTCGTTTCATGAGCTGATGTCTTGAGGACGCATCTTCAGGCGTTCGACTGGATTTGAGGTAGTCTACAAAGACTTCTCTCCAATCCTCAGCCTTTTCCTGGTCTTTTATTTGCATAGCCATTTGCTCATTCGCTCCCTTTTCTTCGGATGATTCCGGAGATATTTCTGCTGGGGCAAGCACCCGACGGCTTTGTACCACGATCCTTACGTCATCGAGGTTCTTTAGCGAGCTTAGCTAGTGCGTCCGCCTTGCTATTTTCTGCACGCGGTATGATTTCCAGCATATAGGAGGGAATTTGAGTCAGCAATTGCTGTACTCTCTCACCATATTTCACCAGTTCTGGTTTGCATGTTTGGTAGTCGCCATTTACTTGACTGACGACCAGTTGAGAATCTCCATATATGAGAAGGTTTTCAATTCCCATGTCGATGGCGATCTCGAGGCCTGTTATCAAAGCTTCGTATTCGGCTTCGTTGTTCGTCCTTGGCTCCGTTAAGGAGAAAGCAAAGCGCATTATCCCTCCTTGTGGAGTTACGAAGATGAGGCCTACCCCCGATTTGATTATAGGGGTGCTTTGTTTGCGCTTCTTCATGGAAGACGCTCCATCAAAATAAAGTTCCCATCGGGTATCACTACCGTCGATCGCATCAAACGCGTGTTCATCTGGAAACTCGCAATTCAAAAGGGAATCGGCCGGTATCGGATGCTTAGCGAGGAAGTCGGCGATGGCCTGGCCTTTCACTGCCTTAAGAGGCTGATAGGTTATCGAAAACTCCATTAAGAGCAAGGCCCATTTAGCGAGTCTCCCTGTCAATATGGCCTTCGACATTAAATATTTAAGGGGGTCCACCTTCGAAACGAGATGGACTTCATGCGCCAACGCATAGTGCCAGAGTTTTGTTATCGCGAAGATCAACGCCAGGCAGTGTTTTTCGATGGGAGAGTAGTTGCTTTCTGCCCCCAGTAGAACTCGACTTAAGTAATAAAGAGCTCTTTCTTTCCCTTGGTCGTACTCTTGTTCCCATAATGCACCTAAGGAACCCTCGAGGGCGGTTGTATAAAGAATAAGAGGCTTTCCATTGACCGGAGCAGCCAACACTGGCGGATTCTACAGATACTGCTTGATTTCTGTAGGGTTGCTAGGCACGCGCACAGGGGTCTACGAGGCATCAACCATGCCCGAATAAAAATTTAGCCGTGCCGAACAATCCGAATACGGAACTTTAAACTAGAGATTAGGCGATTACTTGCATGCTAAACATTTTAATACTAAGTGAGAGGGATTACAACCTTTGTAGATCCGGTCCTTCACTTCATATGCTCCGTGTTGTGGTCCCTTCGCTGCGATCATCGGGATCCGGACTCTCGAGAGGTTCCACGAAGAGAAAGACGCAACCTTTGCTTCCGATCTTCGATACTAAGATGATCTACCTCGATGTTTCTTTAACACAAGCTAACACTCATGAAATGATGTGAACACCCTCATCTAAATGGCAAGGGAAGATGAGGATGATGAAGTAGGATTTTTGCTCTCTTTATTTATATTTTTCTCACATTTATCCATCACAAAATCAAAGCAAGAAACCATTTCAAGCTTAGAAGAAGAAGGAAGAAGATGATGAATAATGTAATAATCCTTTTGTGATGAATAGGAAAATAATCATATGATAGAATTATGCAACCGTGGTCAAGTAAACCTTTGTAGAGAATTAACTAGGGTTAGGGTTTGGGTTTGGTTAAAGCATGACTCACTTGAAAATATCTTTCACAAAACAAAATGAAAACCTTCTAGAAGCATCTAGAAAGTTTAACCCTAATCCAAACCCTAAACATGTTTAAACTCCACTAATTAAGTTGCATTATTTATCATATCATGTTACAATATTAAATATCATATATACAATATTTATCGTAACAAAATAAAATAATACAATTAACATATATCGCATATATATCAATGTATTACCCGAGTGAGAAAAAGAATCTTTTAGTGAGCAAATATTAGTTAATGTAATTTAATATATCAAATATATTATTATACATTAAATTATCGAATCAACACTTGATCCGACAATCCGGCTATATCGCATATAACCGACTAATATTTATTCGTACCGATTCATCGAATCAACACTTGATCCGATGACCCGGATGATATCAAATATCGCGAGAATACAATACGATATCACATACCGTATTATCCTCGGTCCCGCACATATCACATATGTGCTCCTACTCCGTTTTGCCTGAGTCAAGAAACCTCTGTATAGGACTCTAAAGAATCGTCAATACGCCGGCAGTAGGTGATGATCATATCAAACACCCACAAGCTGCAAGCGGTCAGCTAAACGTAACAGCTACCCAGGTATTGAGCGCTCAGAAGATCAACAAGCAAGCCTGTAACTTCTCCTGTGAATCCAAACAGTAACACTCCCGTACAGTCCGGTCTCGTCGTCTGATATGTTGCATATCTCGCCTAGGGGTGGTAAACGTCAGACCCTAGTAGCTTGATAAGTCGTGTCGATATGAGGTCTATAACAGTTCGAGAAACTACTGATAACACTTACCAGTAAATCTCAGCAACCCTGGCCAGGGATTTCCGGTTATAGCCAATCGAACACAGCACAACATCAACTCCCTATACCGGGAGAGACGAATCCCCTCCTATCGCTCATTGCCTCCATATGATTCGGGACTGTACCCAAAAGCCACCTTTTTGCACACCCTCTTGGACGTGGTATGATGGAAATCAAAGCACAGTGGGAATCACACAAGACTCTATGACGATCTCGGGTCGACAGACTACTCTGTACCAGTGTCACCAGAGAACTGCCATCTGACGTATGGTATAATACCATCTGGGAGTTCTCGGCGAGTCCGTCCAGTGTACCCAGTCTCTACTGAGCACCCGTACACCATCCTTGATGTCAAACACCGATGGATATGGGATCATCCATCGCCCATCATATGGGTCAAGATGCGTATACGCTAGTCTACTCTGGTGCATCGATGCCCTGTCTCGATACACCCTCGACTAGGAACAGTTATAGGATATACTCGTCGACTACCGTGGCCCCACTAGTATGATCTCATCATAGTTCCAGTAGTCGAGTACATATCCTAAGGGCTTTATCAACATGTAACATAGAGACAATCAGAGTACATGTTAAGATAAAGTACAACCAGATAGCATACTATCATGTCGAGCAAGAAAGTCCTCCTTATATATGTCCTAGCATCCACTACAATATACATCGTATGTACAGTAATGGCCTCTAGGGCATACATATAACTAACAATCTCCCACTTGCACTAGGGCCATCTGTTATGGTATCGCATACCCAACAATTAGCTGCGGTTGAAGTATCTCATACTCAACCATCCCGTAAAAGTCTCTACTGGGAAAAAGGCCTTTGTGAGTGGATCCGCGCTGTTGTCCTCTGTGTCTACTCTCCTAACCTCGATCTCCCTGGAGATCAACCATCTCCATGATCAGGTGATACTGCCTAAGAATTATATCTGGATTTCTGATGGGACGGTAGTTCCCTTGCTAAAGCCACAACTCCATTGTCACACAATGGTAGGAACGAAGTTCATCTTATGAACTTATATATATCCAGACTTCCTCTTTGGTAGTATCCTTGGTAACAATGCATCTTGCCTTTAATCGTCTAGTATGTCACGGTATCTAGCTTGGAACTCTTCCAACATACCGTCCCTCCACTGAGGGTATAGACAAGCCTGCGACTGACATTCAGTCGTCCTTATCACCCTGGAACCTTTCCAGTGATTCTCCCCAGGATCGATTGATACCATCTCACTACAACTAGTGAGTATCCTAACATCCAATTAGATCTATCTCATAGATCCAAAACCCAGGATTTAGGAGGTATCACTTTGATCCTATATGGAGAATCCTTGTGATAAGCGGAGATTGACCGAGCGTAGCATAGGAAACTCCTTCCCTATCAAGAGTATGTCATCCACGTACTCTATGAGGATCACCACCATACTCTCTACTACCTTTTTGTATATACAAGGTTCATCTACCATTTTGATGAAGTCAAACTCTTTGACTACCACATCAAAACAGATGTTCCAACTCCGCGATGCCTGCTTTATCCTATAAAGCATCTTTCACACGTTTCCGCTGCTCCCACTGTCTACGAAGCCCTCTGGCTGTGTACTTTTCATACGCTCTCTTCTAAATCATCATTTAGAAAAGCAGTCATGACACCCAACCACCAGATATCGTAGTCATGGTATGTAGCCGTGGCAAGTAGGATCTGAATGGACTTAAGCATAGCTTTGAAAGTCTCAACTTTTCCATGTACACCAAGTAATCTTCTCAAGATATACTCGCTCCTGATGGGGATTTAACCCTTCAGATAAAGCAAACAAAGTCCATACTTTGTTGGTGTATAAGAATTCCATCTCAGATCGATAAGCATCCAGCCATTCTTACAGAGTCTCACTCCTGATGGCCAGCTCGAAACTAGTTGGGTCATCATCTCATGATGCAATCCCCGCTCCCACTATCATAGAGAAACTAAAGTATCTCTCAGGTGGGTGAGGAACCCTGCTAGATCGGCGGAGAGGCTGAGGTTCGTTGGTATCTACTGAATCCTTTGGTTGTACCAAATCATCTGCTGTATTTTGTATAGCTGGAACCCTTCCAGTTCTACATAACAGACCTTGCCTCGAGCTTGTCCGGATTTTACTATCAGAGATAGGCCGGACAACCCCAAATCATAACAAACTTAAGATATGGGCTCTTCCCTTTTCCATATCACATATGAAGTGGTAGGCAACTGATTTGATTTGAACTCTATTCAATAGGTATGCAGCTTCTCAAGCGCATAACACCCAAAAGGAAATAGGAAACTCAGTAGTACTCATCATAGAGCACACCATATCACATAGGGTGCTATTGCTCCGCCTCGATATACCATCGTGCTATGGTGTATACGGAGGAGTAATGCTGAGAGAGAATCTCATTCTCCTTTAGAATAGTCCAGGAATTCCATGCTCATGTATTCTCCTCCTTGATCTCATCAAAGGACATAATACTTATACCCGTATTTTGGTTCTCTACTTCTAACTTATATTCTGTGAATATCTCAAAAGGTTCGGACTTGTGTTTCAACAGGAACATATGTCTGAATCTTGAGAGATTATCAGAGAATGTAATGAAGTACAAAGAACCGATCTTGGCATGTGTAGACAGGGGACTTTCATACATCAGCATGTATCAGTCCCAAAAGTTCACTAACTCTTTCTCTGTTTCCAACAAACAGAGCTGTGATCATCTTATCTTTGTGACATGACCGGCAAGTTTCACAAGATGTAAATTCAAATTAATTTAAATATGCATCTATATGTAACTTAGCTAGTCGGGTCGCATTGATATGACTTAGTCTACAATGCCTCAAGAAGGATTCATTCATTTCTGAACTATTCCTCTTGTGTATGTTCCTTATACTAAGAACTGTAGTTTGATTTAGAACATCAATGCTTTTAGATAACGTGCCTGAACCGATCAACTATTGATATAGGAAATGTTCAAAACATTATCCAACAATACAAAATTATATCCTTTCTTTACTAATAAAGAGACTGATATGATTTTGTATATCAGGTTCGGTATCTAATAACATTCGTTCAGAATCAATGTATTCTGGTAATACAGGGTGACAGTGACCAACAGACTTGGCTGCAACACTTGCACCGTTTTCTGCCTCATGAAACATATCACCCGTTCTCAGTTCTCTACCTATCTGTAGCCTATGTAACAGATTACATATGCGGGATCCTGATCCGGTATCACATACCCAGGACGTAAAGGATACTGAGAAACAGTTCTGTGTAATGAACACACCCGAAGATGATGCATCAGCATGCACTTTCTTCGTTTGGGTGGCACGGGAAATCTGGTATTCCCCAATTTCCTGGTCTGTCTTATAACCATTATAAGTTGGAGCCGGACCAACGTTCCCTAGCTCAGTATAACAAGCGGGTTCGGTCAATATATCCTGTTTTATTATCTTGATTAAGGCGTGATATGGTCGCTATCTGGAGAGAGAGAGAATAAAACACTCAGCGTATGCTCTTGCAAGATTAGATTGGTTATATAATATATCTAATCAGGATGTCTCCCACTGTTTTAGTCAAATCTTCCTTCAAACCCTAAAAGGAAAGACTAGCCGGGATTAATTACACGCTACAAGTTCGCCAATCTTTCAGCCAGGCCAGTGTCGGTACTTTGAGGGAGGTCCCCCGTGCTTTCGCATGAACCTAATTAATGTAAACCTCGTTTTCCCAGAGGCGTAACCCCGTTAACACCATTCTAGACACCTACTTGATCGGCTAATTGTAATGTGTAAAACTCTCCCAGGAGTAACTCTTACTCGCAGCGGGTATCGGGATCCAACTATCTTATAGAAGGTATGCAATCTCATTGCAAATTTCAACACTTGAAATTCCCAATAATATTTTGCCCCTAACGTACTATGACCTTGACGAAAGCCAACAAACCATAGCCCGCTGGTCAAGTTCAACCCGTACATTTCTTGATTGAATTAAACCCACCCGCACGACCCTTGACGAAAGCCAACAAAGCCGCACGACTACCCTAATCCAATCGCATCGTATGCTAGCAGATAAGGAGCATATAGCTACCGCACACTGCACCTTGACGAAAGCCAACAAATGCAACACGAATACTATATACAACTTATCTGAAATGACGGAGAGCTACGACAGGTTTTTCTGAAAACCTATTGCGTAATGAACTTGATATCGTTGTAGAATCGAGTGATTTTAAATGGAGTGCTTTTGAGGATTTTCTAGTTTTGCTAAAGGGGTCACTCCCGGTGAAGGGATCGTCGGCCCTTTCCTCATCGAATAAGGTGCAGGATATATCATATATACCGCTGTGCAAAGCAAGAACTATAGAAGCAATCAAAAGACAAACCGAGTTTGTAGCATCTTCCAGTTATTGCTAAAGGAGTCACTCCCGGTGAAGGGATCTCGGTCCTTTCCTTATCGAATAAGGTGCTGGATGTTCTACAAGGAACACTGCTACGCAAAGCAAGAACTGTAGCTACCAGTTTTTATAAACAAGTTTCTACAACATCTTAGGTTTCTTTTATTTCATTAATCTCATTAACGAAGTCCCATTTTATTATGCTTCACAAGCATCTCTTTTGAAACGAAATCTGCAATATAACATATATCTCATATATATAATATATAAACATTCGTCTCAGGCAGTAATATGATCTCATCACAGAACATTGCAGCAGAAGAACATATATGAAATATTGGATATACTAGGACGTCCGTGTTTTCAATACGAGCCAGTATAAAACACGGATTCCACGGTCGCGATGAATAGCCAAACCCACATCCCTAGACCCCTACGAGAGCGGCAAGTAACACAGCCAATTCTAGGGTTAGGAGACCCGGTCTCGACTCCTCGAGATGGTCTCCCACTGGACCCTAGAACCCGGTTACTTGTGCTCCCCGCCTTAGGTCTACCTAATGCGGAAAAGTAAATAATATACAACGGTGACATCTTCCGCTACCTGGAAGTGCCTCAATAAAAGAATATTACATACAAATGAATTTTACATGAATGAAAAAGAAAAACTCTCATCTCACATAAAACCCCCGGCTATTCAAACGCGACGATCCAATATAACATATCACAGCAACACATAATATCTCATATCATCAACGTAAGCAAGTATGCGTATCCCGATTGTCGTTGATGTATAGCAACGAAGCCGGCGATACACCACATACTTCGCTTACGGTCACAGAAAAGAAAGTGTAAAACTACAACAGTTGGAATCCGCAATCTCCTTAGACATCGCATGCCTAACCAAATGAATTCCTTTAGACATCGCATGCCTAACAATTATAAACCCCGCATTTTAGTCTCATTATCGAAAACTCTTTTCAATACCAAGTCGGCCAATTCAACAAGATTCCCGACGTCCTGATCGAATGCTCGTCGCAAACTTTAGTAGACGTCCGCACCCCTGATACCGTCGACGAAGTGCACCAAGGCGGAACACCGCTACCGCGAGCACCCGAACGGATGCTTTCGGCGACGAGGTTCTCCTACAGTCACTTGGTCGGGGCTATGGAGTGAGGCTGTCTATTAAGTTTACCCGGCGAGTATCCGCGTACGCTACGTGATTGCGACGGAGTTTTGATCACATCAAAATTCCGTGGCAACCGATCATCTGAGACTAAACTGCTATGTTTATAATATTCAAATCAGTTATCTCATAACTACTTGTGGATTCCAAATATAGTATCACATTCCAGATAAATAGACAAAGTTAAACTTTCCGATCGAATCATCAAACACCCAAGATTTCCCCAATGTATCTCAACACTTGAAATCAGTTTAAAAACATCCATCACATGCCACAGTACCAATGGTCCAGCCGTAGAAGGGTCAAGCCAACGCCTCACATGTGGCACGCCGTACTGCCCCAAACCCTAAGGTTCAAAGGGCAGTTCAAGACGGTGACATAATCGAGTTAAGCTTTGTTGTCTTCTAGAGGGTCCATTGCGTTACTTGCACGACTTAGAACATTCTTAAACAGGAGAAAAAATCCAACTTTTGAAAAATTTTCCGACAGGGGAAAAAGTGAATTATTGATATCCGTTCGAACTTTTTAACAGTTTCTAAAAGTTATTCGGAAAACCACATAGACAAAATCTGATACTCCGATCGAAACATCGAATCCCCAAAACAACCCCAGAAAATTCAACTCTTGAATAAATATTAAAAATTCCCAGAAAATCCAGCATAATTAAATAAGAGTTACTGTGGAAAAAAGAATTGATGAAGTCACCCTTTCGCCGCGGAACCGCCGCAGAAGGCATGCTTCTGCCGCTGTTCCGCCGCGATTATTACTGTTCATCAAAAAAAATTTCGGCCGTAATTCTTAGAATTCCCTGCTGAATTTTTTACGCATTTTTAATTTGGAAAAATCCCAGTTTTTAGAAAAAGTCCAGAGAGCGGGTTTTAACGGGGTTTCGGGTTTCGATCGGACTTTAAATTTCGTCTAGACTTCGCCTAAAGCTCTAGCTTGGCTCTGATACCACTGTAGGGTTGCTAGGCACGCGCACAAGGGTCTACGAGGCATCAACCATGCCCGAATAAAAATTTAGCCGTGCCGAACAATCCGAATACGGAACTTTAAACTAGAGATTAGGCGATTACTTGCATGCTAAACATTTTAACACTAAGTGAGAGGGATTACAACCTTTGTAGATCCGGTCCTTCACTTCATATGCTCTGTGTTGTGGTCCCTTCGCTGCGATCATCGGGATCCGGACTCTCGAGAGGTTCCACGAAGAGAAAGACGCAACCTTTGCTTCCGATCTTCGATACTAAGATGATCTACCTCGAAGTTTATTTAACACAAGCTAACACTCATGAATGATGTGAACACCCTCATCTAAATGGCAAGGGAAGATGAGGATGATGAAGTAGGATTTTTGCTCTCTTTATTTATATTTTTCTCACATTTATCCATCACAAAATCAAAGCAAGAAACCATTTCAAGCTTAGAAGAAGAAGGAAGAAGATGATGAATAATGTAATAATCCTTTTGTGATGAATAGGAAAATAATCATATGATAGAATTATGCAACCATGGTCAAGTGAACCTTTGTAGAGAATTAACTAGGGTTAGGGTTTGGGTTTGGTTAAAGCATGACTCACTTGAAAATATCTTTCACAAAACAAAATGAAAACCTTCTAGAAGCATCTAGAAAGTTTAACCCTAATCCAAACCCTAAACATGTTTAAACTCCACTAATTAAGTTGCATTATTTATCATATCATGTTACAATATTATATATCACATATACAATATTTATCGTAACAAAATAAAATAATACAATTAACATATATCGCATATATATCAATGTATTACCCGAGTGAGAAAAAGAATCTTTTAGTGAGCAAATATTAGTTAATGTAATTTAATATATCAAATATATTATTATACATTAAATTATCGAATCAACACTTGATCCGACAATCCGGCTATATCGCATATAACCGACTAATATTTATCCGTACCGATTCATCGAATCAACACTTGATCCGATGACCCGGCTGATATCAAATATCGCGAGAATACAATACGATATCACATACCGCATTATCCTCGGTCCCGCACATATCACATATGTTCTCCTACTCCATTTTTCCTGAGTCAAGAAACCTCTGTGTAGGACTCTAAAGAATCGTCAATACGCCGGCAGTAGGTGATGATCATATCAAACACCTACAAGCTGCAAGCGGTCAGCTAAACGTAACAGCTACCCAGGTATTGAGCGCTCAGAAGATCAACAAGCAAGCCTGTAACTTCTCCTGTGAATCCAAACAGTAACACTCCCGTACAGTCTGGTCTCGTCGTCTGATATGTTGCATATCTCGCCTAGGGGTGGTAAACGTCAGACCCCAGTAGCTTGATAAGTCGTGTCGATATAAGGTCTATAACAGTTCGAGAAACTACTGATAACACTTACCAGTAAATCTCAGCAACCCTGGCCAGGGATTTCCGGTTATAGCCAATCGAACACAGCACAACATCAACTCCCTATACCGGGAGAGACGAATCCCCTCCTATCGCTCATTGCCTCCATATGATTCGGGACTGTACCCAAAAGCCACCTTTTTGCACGCCCTCTTGGACGTGGTATGATGGAAATCAAAGCACTGTGGGAATCACACAAGACTCTATGACGATCTCGGGTCAACAGACTACTCTGTACCAGTGTCACCAGAGAACTGCCATCTGACGTATGGTATAATACCATCTGGGAGTTCTCGGCGAGTCCGTCCAGTGTACCCAGTCTCTACTGAGCACCCGTACACCATCCTTGATGTCAAACACCGATGGATATGGGATCATCCATCGCCCATCATATGGGTCAAGATGCGTATACGCTAGTCTACTCTGGTGCATCGATGCCCTGTCTCGATACACCCTCGACTAGGAACAGTTATAGGATATACTCGTCGACTACCGTGGCCCCACTAGTATGATCTCATCATAGTCCCAGTAGTCGAGTACATATCCTAAGGGCTTATCAACATGTAACATAGAGACAATCAGAGTACATGTTAAGATAAAGTACAACCAGATAGCATACTATCATGTCGAGCAAGAAAGTCCTCCTTATATATGTCCTAGCATCCACTACAATATACATCGTATGTACAGTAATGGCCTCTAGGGCATACATATAACTAACAATTTCATCCAGCGCGCCTTGGCATCTGTGATCCCAGACGAACGGGGTTCCCTTCTTCATCAGGTGACAATAAGGACGACACTTGCCTGAAAGGTTGGCTATAAATCGCCGGATGTACGCGAGCTTCCCTTGGAGAGACCGCCATTGCTTGAGAGTCCTTGGCGGAGGCATTTCCATGATCGCCTTGATCTTTGACGGATCTATCTCGATAGCTCGGTGTCGGACGATGAATCTCAGGAATTTGCCTGAGGAAACTCCGAATGCGCACTTGAGAGAGTTCATCTTCAAGTTGTATTGTCGAAGGCATTGAAATACGGTCTTCAGATGCTCTAAATGCTCCTCGTATGATTTTCTTTTTACCACGAGGTCGTCAATATAGCATTCGACGATTTCATGTATAAGGTCATCGAAGATCTTTGTCATGGCCCTCTGATAGGTGGCACCGGCGTTCTTTAAACCGAAGGGCATCACCTTGTAGCAGAATATACCCAAAGGGGTCCGGAAAGCGGTGTGTTTCTGGTCTTCGGTGTGCATCTTTATCTGATTATATCCTGATGAGCCGTCCATGAAGGAGAAAACCTCGTGAGTGGACGTGTTATCTATCATCAGCTCGGTGACTGGCACTGGGAAATCATCTTTCGGGCAGGCTTTATTGAGATCCCGAAAGTCTACACATATGCGCACCATCCCATTTTTCTTCATTACCGGGATGATGTTGGCGATCCAATCGGGATACTGAACTTCTTGGATAAACCCAGAGTTGATCAGCTTCTTGACTTCGGCGTTAATGCTCATCTCAAGCTCAAGCCGCATTCTTCTCGGTGCTTGTTTGATTGGTTTAACGTCCGGGGATATCGCCAATTTATGGACAGCAATTTCTAGATCTAGTCCTGGCATTTCGGAATAGTTCCACGTGAAGCAATCTCTATACTGCATAAGCACGTCTTTTAATGAAGCCACCCTTTCTTCAGATAGCAGTTCACTAACAAATATTGGTCGCGGGTCGTTCGCCGTCCCCAACTCAATTTTCTTGAGGTTATCCGCAGTGGTGTGTATTCCATCTTCCAGCTCTTTCGGCGCTGGTGGAAATTCCGAGATCACCCCGTCATCACTATTTTCGGAGCACCAGGGAAGGTCATCCATATTCTTAGGCTCTTCTTTTGATATTGTTATCATATGACAAGTACGAGCCCGCTTCCAAGACCGATGTGGATCTGGTTCCGCTCTCGTGGCTTTGGGTTCATGCTTCTGTGGCGCCGTCACCCTCCAGCTGTCAGATAGAGCAAACTTGCCGAGCTGTTACTGATCTTTGACCTAATTTTTTAAGGTGAAGCAATCTTCGAGAGGGTGCCCTATTACCCTGTGATAAGAGCAATAGTTCGGGTGTGAGACTTCGCCTGCTTGCTCAGGGTGTTTAGACTCCGGCAGTGTAAGCATTTGGTGCTTTATAGCTAGGTCAAGTATCTTCTTTGTCTTGTCTTGAGGAAAAGAGTATGCTCGACTCATCTTCTTCACAAGGGATAGATCCGGACCGCTTGATTTCCGTTCGCGTGACTTCTTGGTCCCGCTTTGTCGTTGCTGAATGCCTTTTCCGCTTTTCGACTTGTTTCTGCCTCTGCGTCGGGCGTTTTTTGCAACAGGTTGACAGGGAGCGGCATTTTCGTCTTTCACAGTCTGTTGGAGGAGACGTCGCGTCCTGGCTTTCTCATAGAGGGCCATTTCGCGGTTGTGGCCATCTCGAACTTTTTGACCAGCTTCCCTTATAAGCTTGTCCATTTGTTCTTCGAACGACGGACTGGGCGTTTTTACGTTGGGGACTTTTTCTGGTTTAGGGTTAACATTTTCCCATTGAGCATCCCCTTATTCATCAAAGTTATGCACGACATAGCAGTCGCGGAGTAGCTCCCGTTTCTTGGACCGAACATATCCAAGCCCGATTGCTTCCATTCTCCCATTGGGCAATTTGTGCTGAGTTCCGGGAACGTTCCAGACCCTATCATAGAATTTGGCTTTTCGAGCGGTCTGTTTGAACGGTATCCCTTGGCACTTCAATAGCCTTTTCAATCCTTCCGTGTAATATCTAGGAAGACGGATGGGCTGAAGCCTGTCAAGTGTTGGATCTGCGCCGTGCCAGATTTCTTTCTCCACTTTAGTTTCCCCGGAGCGGTAGAATAGGATCGCCTTTTCACCTTCTCTCCTAGGAGGGACATAGAACGTCTGCAACTCTTCCACACTATAGGTATCAAGCGCGTCCAGTTCTTTATGATGTTTAAGTGGAACCATGGCGACTTGCAGACTTCGCTCTTAATCAGCGAAAGTTTGTATTGAAGGCCGAACAGAGAATATAGCGTGGACTTCATCTTCCGAATCGCTGCCAAAGATCAACATAGGAGTGGACAATCCCGGCTTGTTGTATTGGGGTGGGCCTGAATAAACCATCTCCCCCTCTTCCTCAGTATCACTCCCGAATACGGGAATGGTGGCGATAGCTTTGTTCTATGGTTTGTGACATCTTTCTGTGTCTTCGAAATCCGGTAAGAAGTATTTTGCATCTTCATATTTGCGGATTTCGTTCACGGAGAATGGGTTCAACTTTCCCGTTACGGTATACTCAAGACCATCCTTAAAGTATTTCATACACTGATATTGTGTAGAAGGGATGATGTTGTACTCGTGTAACCAAGGCCGGCCGAGCAAAGCATTATAGCATGTCTTGGCGTCTATGACGTGGAATTTAATGTCCGTGACGAGTAGCCCAAAGCGTAACGTCAGTATCGCATACCCAAGAGTCCGTGATGATTGATCGGTCGAAAATACTGCATCTTTTAACCGGCAATTTCCCTATCATTTGCACTCATCTAGAAGTGTTCGGCATTCATATCGCACATATTAGCAAATCAGTCGTTAAATATCAGATTGCATGTGTTAGACTCTAAAACCGGCACTATAAAGGAAAGTGACTGCATTTCATAGCATGGCATCATACCTATATATCGCAACTTGTGTTTCGAAGTCTGTGCAGGACATTACAAAAGATCGGTCAAATTTACAAACAAAGACTGTTAAAAAGACGCCAACTCATGGATTTGGAATCTGGTATTACTATAGAGGGAATTACACAATTCAACATATCAAAAAGTACACCTGAAGACACAAAGCAGCATATGAAGTCTCAAGCCTCAAGCCATCAAAGTGGCCGCGGAACCGCGGCCGGAGCCGCCTTGCGCCGCGGTTCCGCGGCGGCCTTGCCACATCACCACCCCAATTTGGCTTCATAACTCTTGTCTCTGTACCTACACTTCAGAAAGCCATTGCAAGTTCCAGAATACCCCAGAAGCTTCTGCCAGTTCAGCAAACTTAGGGTTTCTAAACTAAACACCCCTAGCTTCTAAAGTAAGCTTCATCTAAACGCTAATAAGGACCTAGAACCTTCCCCTAACCTCCTAGCTTAGGGTAGAAGCTAATCCCCTAACTAACTACTTCAAGAAGCCTCATCCCCTAACTAACTACTTCAAGAAGCCTCATCCCCTAACTAACTTTTAGAGGGAAAACTCAAATTTGAATTCCTAGACATAAGGTTTGGAAAACCTATAAATAGACCCCAAAGGCTCACTTGAAAAGGCTAATCTTGGACAACTCATTGTTGGCTAAATTGTAGTTCAATCTTCATCTTCCCCAATTTCCACCCACAAGTCTAGTGACAAGGCTTGTGTCAAAACCCTAACCCTAATCCAATCCAAAATCAAGAAACCTCAAGATTCTTTGAGTGCAAGCCAAGCAAGTCTTCAAGATCCTTTAGAAGCGGAACTGGATTTCAACGGAGCACGAGATCGAAGAGATCCAAGACTCAAGAAGCCGAGCGATGCAAGATTCAACGAGCGAAGTTCCTACCTCTTGTAAATCTCGAGAGTTGTAACTACTTGTTGATGTAATAAAGGTGAAGATTCTTTAAACTTGTTTACATTTCAATTCGAGCATTATGCTTATATTTCGATTCTTGAATATGTACTTTGTGATGATGCTTGAATAAAACTCCGTTCTTGGAGGAATCGAAACAATTGTAAAATCATGATGTTGATGAATTGTTAAACGTTTTCTTAAGTCTTAAAACAATTGTAAATTCTTGAAAATCGATTGATCGATGATCTAGATCGATACGAATGTGTTCTTGATTCCTTTCGCATGATCTAGAGATCGACAATTGATCATTCGACTTTCAAGAAGCTATCTAGTGAATGTTATTCATCGAAAGGACAAAGGATAAAATGAGGAACCCTAATTCTTCGCAAGATCCTTGATCCTCGATGAATTCAACATCGATTTAGCATCAACTTTGTTACTAGATAAGAAATCGTAATCTTGAATCTTCATCGCATCTACAATTTACTCGATTCCTATGAGCTTTACTTCAAATCTTGAAACCCTAAGTGATTGGAATTCTATCGAAACTTGATTCTCGATGTTTATCATTTTCTTGATTCTTGATTAGAATAGTGATACTTGAAACTCATCGATAAAAATCTTGAATCATGTTTTCTTTTCTATTGATTTTTCAATTCAAACAAATCAAAATACAAACGAATTGCACAATCCCTGTGGACGATCCGCACTCACTAACGATCTACATCTGACACCGTAGTTGATTGCGGTCAAATAATTCTTTGATTGTGAATTCTATTCATTTTCTAAATACCGACACAACGAGAATTTGAATCAATCAAATGGCGCCGTTGCCGGGGATCGCGCGCTAATTCGTTTTATATTGAAATTTGAATTGAAAGATTTATTCCATTATAATTTTGTAATCAAAATTCGCGCAAAATCTAGACGACTTGTTGTGGTTCATTGCAAGGAAATCTGGAGCTTGCTGCGAAATTGAAATAATTTTTAGAGATTTCCAGAGAGCTGAAGGAGTGAACAGAAGTTCACTGTTAAAATTTGGCGCAGAGATCAGCACAGACGACCGCGTTTCCGCGGTGGGAGCCTCCTATTGTGGCGGTTCCGTGGCTAGGTGAAGGCCCGTCGGTACAAAAAATTTCTCTGTAAGCTTCTATCTTTCTTATCTTCTTCTCTGTCTGCTCCAACTAATAAATTTCTGCAGGCTTCTTTGCAAAAATCGCAGCGCCGCGCAAAAAGCAAAATTTAATTGTGCTTGTTTTGATTTTTGTGGTTGTTTGCATAATTAATACGGACATTAAGGGGCAAAGACCAAATCCAGATTAAGTGGGGAGTTCATTACCCTTCCTAAGCCTCGAAAATCGCAAAATTGTATCCGCATTTGCCCCAATTAACTAAAAAAGATCTAGAGATGACTCTAAGGACCGTCGCTCTCACTTAGGACAGAAGAAGGCCGTGGGTAATTCATTGCTTATCCGCGTTTCTCTTTTGGTGTCTAAGGCAACTGTGTCGAAGGCTAGTGGTTACTTAATTAGGCCCACTACTTACGTAGTGGAGAACCTCCCACTTACCTGGCACTTACCTGGCCACAGAAGAGACAAAGAGGCAGTGGAGGATTTATCCTGCGTCTTGTCTTCTGGCAGTTAGGAGCGGTCTAGAGATCTGACCTAGGCGACCCATAGAATTAGGGTTTTGTGTGTTGCATTTGTTGTGTTGCATCATTTTTTCAAAAATCCGTCCACTTTTCAAAACAAACACCGCATTCATTCATTCATTACCCCTAATTATAAAGTCAACGTTTCCACTTGTACTAACCCTTTTTAGTGCAAGATAGGCTGGACACGGGATTCTAGTGCCTGTTTAGTCCGCGTACACTTTATCGACTCCGAAGTCGGTATTTCTCCATTTACTTCTTCTTTACCCACCACCACACCCACATCGATGGATCCACCTCCATCAAATTTCTTTAACACCAATCTTCGCCGTCCGTTGGTGCGCAGAATCCACCCCGCATCTCTCTCCAAGAGAGGTGCTATCCACTGCGAGGTCCTCTTTCGACCTGCTTATCCATTCCACCAGCCAACGGGGATAATTTTGAAATTAAACCCCAATACATCAACCTTTTACCCAAATTCCACGGATTCGAGACTGAGGACGCTTACGTTTTTATTACCAAATTTGAAAACGTATACACAATGATGGGTACGTCACAACTTTCAGTGGATGCTATGCGTCTACGACTTCTTCCATTTACTTTGTGCGAAATAGCCGAGAAGTGGCTATATAACACTACCGCACACTCTATCACGAATTGGGAAGAATTTGTAGCGGCATTCCTTAAGAAATTTTACCCAATGCAAAAGACAGCTCGAATCCGTAGCAAACTAAATCAATTTACCCAGCTCCCTACTGAACCATTCTCTAAATGCTTTGAACGTTTCAAGGATCTATTGGTTCAATGTCCTCATCACGGCATCCCGAGATGGGATCTTTGCCGAATCATATATGAGGGCATATACCCAAACACTGAACAGAACCTTGAAAACATGTGTCAAGGTACCCTTATGACCAAGGATGATGGGGAAGCTTGGAAATTTTTAGAAGAGTTCGCTGAAAAATCACTACAGTGGGAGAGTGGAACCCAATCATTGAATAGGGGTGGCGTACACCAAATAGATGTGTCCATAGGTGTTCGAGATGAGATGGCAGCAATGCAAAAGAAGCTAGATGCTATGGAACACAAATTTTCTACAGCCTCCCTAAACCTAATGTCGCTCCCCAAAACTGTATGTGGCTGCTGTTCTGATCCGTCTCATTTAACGGAAGAATGTCCATTAAACTCTGCGTTTCAAGGTCATGAGCATACAAATGCCGCATTTCAAAGACCTAGAAACAATCCATATTCTTCCACGTACAATCAGGGTTGGAGGAATCACCCGAATTTTGCTTGGAACCAACAACAATCTCAAAACACGGTTCCAAGCCAAAATAATTTTCAAAGGGCTCTTCCACCACAACAGCAACCACTTCAACTCACTGAGCACCCCTACCAGTCACAAAATTTCCACAACCAGGTCAATACTCCTGCACAGTCTAATCCTATGCAGTTGACCGGTTCTGACGAACTCTCTCAATTCACTCAAACCATGAAATCACTTTTGTTAAATTTCATAGAGGTTTCGGCTGAGGTTAGAACTTTCGTCAGTGAGATAAAGAAAAACTCAGCGTCCCAAGCTGAGAGTATCAGATCGATGGAAGCTGAAATCGCACGACTTAAAGCCGAGATGAGTGCGAGAGAAAAAGGGAAACATCCTTCTCAACCCCTACCAAATCCTGGGCATTACAATGTAAATGCCATCACAACATTGAGATCAGGAAGAGTGCTGAACAATCATGTCAGGGAAGGAATTGATGATATTGAAAATCCTATCCATAACACCCCGGCTGAGACCTTTCCTCACACACACACTTCTACTTTTGATCCTTGTTCTTCTACCCCACCACTTTCTCGCGAGCCTATTCTCCATTTCCCATTAGGCTCGACACCTCAGTATAGCCCTTCTAGTTCTCCACAGACGGTCCCCACTCCTCTTTTGGGATCTCGTCTACCCCATCTTCCTTCTCCTATGATGGACCCGGCGCTTATTGCGAAAGCTCCTTACCCAAATCGGTTAAGGGGGAATAGAACGAGTCCTCATATAGAGAAAATTATGGAAATGTTCAAACAGGTTAACATCAACATCCCTCTCCTAGATGCGATTCAACAAGTCCCCGCTTATGCGAAAATTCTTAAGGACTTGTGCACTAAGAAGAGGAAGACTCAAGTGCCGAAGAAGGTCTTTATGTCTAATAATATTAGCACTGCTTTTATCCCCCAGCTACCAAAGAAACGAAAGGACCCAGGATGTCCTACAATATCGATTTCTATTGGGGGTAAAAACATAAATCGTGCTCTTTTAGACCTTGGCGCAAGTATTAACCTACTTCCATATTCTGTATATGAGCAACTAGGGATTGGAGAGCTGAAACATGCTCACTGCACTCTCCAAATGGCAGACCGTTCAATCACCAAACCAAAGGGTGAACTAGAGGATGTGTTGATAAAGGTCGGGGAATTTGTATTCCCTGTAGACTTTATTGTACTTGACACACAGCCTGTAGCAAACCCCCGGGGCCAAATTCCGGTGATTCTGGGTCGTCCTTTCCTTGCCACTTCCAACGCTGTTATTAACTGTAGAAATGGTTCAATGAATTTATCATTTGGAAATATGACCATTGAACTAAATATCTACAAAGTTGGAAGTCAGTCATCAGAACCCTCTGCTCATATTCTCGATGTGTGCTCTGTCCACGAGATCGCTCCCGATAGTTGCGGAGCTGAGGAACTATTCTTTACTGATCTCAACGACATTACCACATCTCTGGTTGACCTTACACATGATCTTAGTGAGGACACTTTTCCCACACTTGAGTCCTACACTCCTGAATTTTCTCCACCCAAGTCTGTATCTTTCACAGGATCTGAGCTTCTTTGTAATTCCAAAAATCACTCGATGATCCCTCCTTCTATCATTTCTCCGCCTGAATTAGATCTCAAAATTTTACCTTCTCATCTTTAATATGCTTATTTAGGTGAGAAGGAGTCTTTACCGGTTATCATATCCGCTTCTCTAGCATCAGAGCAAGAGAATGCACTTTTATCGGTATTGAGATCTAACAAAGAGGCGTTTGGTTGGACTATGGCGGACATCAAAGGGATTAGACCCTTGATTGTTGAACATCATATACATGTGATGGATGATGCCAGACCAACCCGAGAACCACAGAGACGGTTGAATCCCGTCATGAAGGAAGCGGTGATGAAAGAGATCGTCAAATGCCTAGATAATGGTATTATATACCCCATCTCCGATAGCCAATGGGCGAGTCCTATACATGTCGTCCCTAAGAAATCTGGCATCACTGTTATAAGCAATGAGGCAAATGAGTTGATTCAGACACGCGCCCAAACTGGGTGGCGTGTATGTATTGATTACAGAAACTCAATGCCGCCACGAGGAAAGACCACTTTCTTCTACCTTTCATTGATCAAATGCTGGAATGCTTAGCAGGACGAGAGTATTATTGTTTTATGGACGGATACTCAGGCTATAATCAGGTCCCCATCGCTAAAAAGGATCAAGATAAAACCACTTTTACTTATCCTTTTGGTACCTTTGCTTATAGTCGCATGCCCTTTGGGTTATGCAATGCTCCCGCTACCTTTCAGCGGTGTATGATGGGGATATTCTCTGACATGGTAGAGAGTTTTCTGGAGATCTTTATGGACGATTTCTCGATTTTTGGAGACTCTTTTTCTGATTGCCTATCGAATCTGGACGCAGTTCTTACTCGTTGCAAAGAGAAGAACTTAACTTTGAACTGGGAAAAATGCCATTTCATGGTCCAAGAAGGAATTGTACTTGGACATGTTATTTCACAGAAAGGCATTGAGGTTGACAGAGATAAGATAGATGTCATTCAAAACCTCCCTCATCCCAAAAACGTCAAAGATATTCGATCTTTCCTTGGCCATGCGGGCTTTTGTAGGAGATTCATTAAGGACTTTAGCAAAATTGCTAGACCTTTAACTCTTCTCCTGGCCAAGGATACGACCTTCCATTTTGACTCGGACTGTGAGACAGCTTTCGACTCACTTAAACACTCACTCACTTCAGCCCCCGTTCTATCGTCTCCAAATTGGGACTACCCCTTTGAGCTGATGTGTGATGCATCCGAATTTGCAGTAGGTGCAGTCTTAGGACAGCATATTGAAAAGATGCCACACGTGATATACTATGCAAGTAAGACCCTGAATGATGCTCAAATCAATTATACAACCACCGAAAAGGAACTTTTAGCGGTTGTATTTGCATTAGACACTAGTAAAATAATGGGTTGCCCCTATGGATAATATCATCCGTAGGGGCAATAAAAGTTTGGCCCTACGGATTAATACGTAGGGCAAAGTGGTTGCCCCTACGGTCGTTCAATATTTATTTAAAATTTATTAAATCTTAAAGTGTTTTTTGCCCCTACGGTGGCGCAAACCAAGCACCTACGGGTATATCCGTAGGGACAAATAAATAGCGATTTAAGTGATCGTTCCCTACGCTGATTATTTCTTATTTCCTTTACGCGCGAACCCAAATCCCCAAACCTCCCGCCGATCGCCGTTCTCGTCATCGCCAGCGCCGGCCGAATCGTCGTCGCAACCGCCTGCAGTGATCTCGTCGTCGCCACCGCCGGCCGAATCGTCGTCGCCACCGCCTGCAGTGATCTCGTCGTCGCCACCGCCCTCGTCGTCGCCGATTGCGTCTCCGTCGTCTCCTCCACCGCCTAGCCTACAGGTTAGTTAAACATTATTTTAATGATGTTAGGGTAGCGATGAGGGTTATGGTTAGGTATCGCGATCGGTTGGGGTTAGGGTTAGGATTAGGGTTAGGGTACGGGTTCGATCGGTTGGGGTTCGACTGGTGTTGGGGTTAGGGTTAGGGTTAGGGTTCGGTTGGGGTTTGGTGTTGGGGTTGGGGTTCGGCTGGGGCTGGGTTGGGGTTAGGGTTTGGTGTTGGGTTGGGGTTCGGCTGCGGCTGGGTTGGGGTTAGGGTTTGGTGTTGGGTTGGGGTTCGGCTGGGGCTGGGTTGGGGTTAGGGTTAGGCCGGGTTAGGGTTTGGTGTTGGGTTGGGGTTCGGCTGGGGCTGGGTTAGGCTTAAAAAGGTGAAATTTTAGGGGATTGATCTGGAAAATAGTGAAAGTCGATACTGTTTATTTGTGAATAACACAGTCCATGATTTTTATATGAGAAAATGGTCCATGAAAGTCTATGGGATTTATCTAAAAAACGCTGAAAGTTCATGTATTTATTTGTAAACAACAAAATTCATGGTATTTATCTGGAAAACGTTGGAGGTCAATGGTATGTATTTGTAAACAACAAAATCTATGAAAATTATGTGAAACGTTAAAACTTCATGGTATTTATTTGTAACAAACAAAGTCTATGATATTTGTTTGATAAATATTGAAAGACCATGACATTTATATGTAATGGGTCAAAGTCATTTGGGTTATGTCAATCTTATTGGCGATACTTTCTTTTTGTGCATATCCAAAAACTTTGAAAGTTCTTGGTACCTATTAGAAAATATAAAGGGTTTTGTAGTGAAAGGAAAGAATTGGATTTAGAAAAACCGTGTGTAACTTTTAGAAATTCTATACACTCAAGTATATAGAAAAGGGTTAATTGCGGATACAGCCTATGTACTATGGGGATCAAGCACTTATAACCTCTGAAGTATAATAATAAGCACTTTTGTTTGTTTTTCATTAGTGATTAATTTTTAGTTTGCTATTTATTCTTTTTCAGTATGGATACTTGATAGAATTATAATTGCTTTATTATTGTTTGCCTTTTTCCTTTTGTGTAGAAAATATATCCATTGTGTCATATGGACACTATTAATTTCACATCGATTCAAGGGAAAAATTGAGGAAGATTGTGTTTGTTATATCAAAAACCTTTCTGTTGAACCCAACAGGTGAAACTTTAGAGTTGTTATAGATAGCTCTACATGTTTAATGCATGTACCATTGTTAAGAGAGTGCAAGGTGGAGAACAATAATTTGTTTCAACGGCACGTTTTTCAAGTTATAACCAATATATGATACTCGATGATAATATGAAACCTTCATATTCCCATCGATACCCATATATGAAACTAAAAGCGCCACTTAGTTCCCGTCTATCGGTTAACATACGTGCGATGCTCGTCGTGACCTAGAACTATACGAAGGTTGTTAAATATCGGACAGTATAGCTCGATACTAACAACCGTCGTATAGTCTACGCGACGAGAAAATTCAATCGTATGGTAACCCATAGATTTGTCCCGTGTGGACAAGTTAAGAATGTATAAAGCAAACGCCTTCATTCACTTGTGTTTTCATCCGTTTCGAGATATTTCGTCGGTACCTTTCCGCTGGTTCTCCGTGTACAAAGATAGATTAGATGTTCATTTCAACGTTGTTTCACAGCTTTGAAATGATTATCTATTCTATTACAGTGTACTCGGAGAACAGCGGGGAGGTGCTGCCGAAATTTACTCGAAACGGTTGAAAGCACAAGTGATGGGCGTTCGCTCTATACATTCTTAATGGGATAGAAGCCTACCCCCGACAGCCGGAACACATACATACAAACGCATAATCAGAGAGCGACTCGAGATTTGGGGTTAAAACCAATATATGATACTCGATGATGATATGAAACCTTCATATTCCCATCGATACCCGTATATGAAACTAAAAGCGCCACTTAGTCCCCGTCTATCGGTTAACATACGTGCGATGCTCGTCGTGACCTAGAACTATACGAAGGTTGTTAAATATCGGACAGTATAGCTCGATACTAACAACCGTCGTATAGTCTACGCGACGAGAAAATTCAATCGTATGGTAACCCATAGATTTGTCCCGTGTGGACAAGTTAAGAATGTATAAAGCAAACGCCTTCATTCACTTGTGTTTTCATCCGTTTCGAGATATTTCGTCGGTACCTTTCCGCTGGTTCTCCGTGTACAAAGATAGATTAGATGTTCATTTCAACGTTGTTTCTCAGCTTTGAAATGATTATCTATTCTATTACAGTGTACTCGGAGAACAGCGGGGAGGTGCTGCCGAAATTTACTCGAAACGGTTGAAAGCACAAGTGATGGGCGTTCGCTCTATACATTCTTAATGGGATAGAAGCCTACCCCCGACAGCCGGAACACATACATACAAACGCATAATCAGAGAGCGACTCGAGATGTTCGGGTTAAAACCAATATATGATAATATGAAACCTTCATATTCCCATCGATAATATGAAACCTTCATATTCCCATCGATACCCCTATTTTTTACCCTTGACTATCGCTATACCGGTCCTCATGCCGAGAGGTTCGGCCGGTATTTGGGGGACGAGAGCCGGATCGTGAAGAACTATCCACTTCACGTTGAGTGGGGCGAGCAGCACCAGCGCTCATTCGCCCTCTTCTTTGAACAGGCTCAGGTATGTATTAATATATATTTTCATTTGATCTATCCAATATATTTATTATTAACACTTGCAATCTAATAACAATGTTTTTTTGTATTTTCAGTTGGATTACGATTTTCAGCCTGTAGCCGACCCTGATCACCCGGGGAGGGTGCTCGACCTTCATGCTCTGTACAATGGCCTGATGAAGAACATGCAGGCCAAGGTCCGATACAACAGGAATGAGCTGAAGGCCGACTGCTACTCCCTGTGGATAGCGACCCCCGAGGCAGAGAGAGCGGCCCTCCTATCTACTCCGGCGTTTGCGAGAGTCGACGTAGAGACATGGCCTATATTGTGCGCTTATTTCGACTCCGAACGCAAACGAGTATGTATTTTAAATTTAATTCATTATTTATGATATAATTTATTTCTTTGTGTTTCTTAATTAGAAAACTAAATGTTAATGCGTTGTGCAGAAACAGGCCGCTCAGAATACGGAGAACAGGAAGTCGGCGAAGAGGGGTCGCCCCACTTACACAGGTGGCTCGAGGAACATTACTCGAGCCATGGAGTTATCGGTAAATTAAGAGTTATTCTCTAATATTCTGCAATATTAAGAGTTATTCTCTAACATTTCTAATATTAAGAGTTACTTTCTAATATTGCAGACAGCTCGGACCGTGGCGTCAGGTGGTACACCGAGCGTGCTGTCCGCATATCTTGCCGTCCACGGCACCTCGACAGATCCCGCCACGGGCGAGCTTCGATGTCCCGACGTCGCTACCCAGGAGTACTGCGTAAGTGTTAATATTTTTTCTACCCAAATTTGAAATTTTAGTTTTGGAAGGTTCAAGTTTAAATTTTATACTTATACTTTACTGCTTAATGTGGGTGTAGGAGCGGGTGGTTGAGCAGGCCCAGGCCTCGGGGATCGATTTTACCGGACAGAACGATCCGAGGCTGCTGACCCCAGTTCTGGACGCCGCACACGGAGGGCACCACGGAGGTTGGGAGAGAGGCCGGGGATTGGGCCCCAGCAGGGCCCATATGAGGTTGGACTCCACCCCGGCGGTTACTTCCTCCGTCTCCAGTGGCCGGCATGTCCATCAGGAACTGGATAGCTTGAGGGCCACCGTTCAGGAGTTGAAGGAGATGCTGGTATGTATACTACTTTATAGTAAAATATCATTTCATATTATATACATATCAACATATCCATAATTAGTACGTAGCTTGAGCTTATTTGGTTTTAGAATTAAGTTTGATTAATCATACATACATATGTAATTAAAATAAACAACGCTTTTCCAAACTAGATATCCAAACAGGGTTTCGAAATAACTTAATAATGAAACGAATTCGAATAATACACAGTTCTTACACGTTTCTTGCACACGTTATGTCCAGACGCGACAGGGTAGATCGGCCGAGCCTCCACATGCATCTCCTTCGGCTGCGGCTCCGCAAGCCACTACATCGGCTGCGGTTCCGCAGACAGCTCCTGTAGCTCCACCGCCCACTCAGACTCCCGCAGCCGCGGCTCCGCAAGCGACTACCTCGACGGCGGCTGCGCAGACCACAACGCCAGCTCCACATGCCGCTCAGACTCCCTTATCTGTAGCATTGGAGAGTGTATTTACCGAGGAGCAGGCGCGCGTTATTTTAACGTTATTCGGAGGTGGAGCTGGACCGAACTAGGGTAGATTTTTGGTTTTTATTTTTTGAAACATGTATTTATTTATATCACATTGTACTACATTTTGAAACGATATTGATATTGGTTTGAATTTATATCATATTCAGTTTTTGGGTTTCTTTTGTATATTATATATATGCGTGGGATGTGATTATGAATACTGCAATATATGATTTGATTGATGTATATAGTATTGTGCACAGGGCGGGAAAAAATCTAGCAGCCCTTTTTTAAAAAAAAATACAGACAAAATGTACCTACGGAGTAATCCGTAGGTATATATGTTGCCCCTACGGCTTTAGCCGTAGGGGCAAACTATCAGGAAACCTGATATTTTCCCACCTGATATCAGTGCAGGGTGTTGGGGTGTGCCCCTACGGATATATACGTAGGGGCTACTGTTTATCCCCTACGTATATAACCGTAGGGGCAAAATATCAGGTCCCCTGATATTTTCCCCCCGAACTCAGTGCAGTGTGTTGGGAGTAGCCCCTACGGATATATTTGTAGGGGCTACTTTATATCCCCTACGGCGACAGCCGTAGGGGACGTTATAGGACCTACGGATATCTCCGTAGGTACAGACAATATATTCAAAAAAAAAAATTAAATATATGATTTTATTACCCCTACGGGGTACTCCGTAGGGGCTATAGCACCTACTGATTTATCCGTAGGGGCAACAGTTTATCCGTAGGGGCACGTTCGGGACCTCAACTTGCACCTGCGGCCTTTGCACCTACGGTGCATTTTTTCGCCCCTACGGATATATCGGTAGGGGCAGTGGGTTGCCCCTACCGATAAATCCGTAGGGGCAAACCATATTTGTAGTAGTGAGAAAAATTCAGGCCTTACTTAATTGGCTCACCTATAGTTGTGTACACTGACCATTCCGCCTTAAAACATCTTCTAGCGAAGAAAGATGCAAAAGGTCGACTAATACGTTGGATCCTTCTGTTACAAGAATTTGATCTTGTTATCAAAGATAAGAAAGGATGTGAAAACGTAGTAGCCGACCATCTTTCACGCATCTCTTCTTCCCCTGTGACCCTGCCGATCAATGATTCGTTTCCTGACAAACAACTCTTGAGCGTATCCAATGAACCTTGGTTCAGGGATATAGTGAACTATCTTGTCACGGGACTTATACCCAGCGATTGGTCAAAACAGGACAAATACCGTTTTTCATCCCAAGTAAAACACTTTTACTGGGACGATCCATATTTGTTTAAGTATTGTCCTGATCAGATCATTCGCCGGTGTGTCCCGAAAGAAGAGTTCAAGAGTGTTCTTTCTTTTTGTCATGATCAGGCCTGTGGGGGTCACTTCGGTCCTAAAAAGACGGCGGAAAAGGTTTTGCAATGTGGTTTTTATTGATCGACCTTATTCAAGGACGCATTTGACTATTGCAAAACTTGTACACAATGTCAGTACACAGGTAGAATCTCCCAGAGAAATGAAATGCCTCAGCAACCCATTCTGGTTGTTGAAATATTCGATGTTTGGGGCATTGATTTTATGGGTCCCTTTCCCAACTCCTTTAGGAATTTGTACATACTACTGGCGGTTGATTATGTCTCAAAGTGGGTTGAAGCCATTCCATGTCGCACTAATGACTGGAAAGTTGTCATTAAGTTCTTAAAAGAGAATATCTTTTCGCGATTTGGACACCCACGCGCTATTATTAGCGATAATGGGACGCATTTCTGCAACAGGTCTTTCGAGACTTTGATGCGGAAATACTCAATCAACCATCGAATTTCTACACCCTATCATCCCCAAACGAGCGGGCAGGCTGAGATCTCAAACTGACAGATCAAACTAATCCTGGAGAAGACTGTTCCTAAGAATAGAAAAGACTGGTCGACCAAACTGACGGATGCTCTTTGGGCATTCCGAACTGCATTTAAAACCGACCTAGGGATGTCTCCATATAGGATAGTGTTTGGGAAGGCATGTCACTTACCCGTCGAGATTGAGCATAAAGCATTGTGGGCTATTAAGGAAATAAATTTTAATCTAAACCAAGCCTGCAACTTTCGGAAGCTGCAAATAAATGAGCTAAGCGAACTCCGTGATGAAGCTTATGATAACGCTGTAATCATAAAGAATAGGACTAAGGTTTTTCACGATAAAAACATTTTGAGGAAAACATTTTCACCAGGTCAACAAGTCCTTCTTTATGATTCACGATTACACCTTCACGCGGGTAAGCTCCGATCTCGGTGGAAGGGACCTTTTGTTGTGCGGTCTGTATACCTGCACGGGGCAGTAGAAATAGAAAATGTAAAAAACGGCACATTTTTCAAAGTGAATGGACATAGACTAAAGCCGTATTTTTCCACTGACCCCACGGAGGAGCTCCTGTTCTTACAGGAGCCAGTTTATCTTGATTAAAATTCCTCCGTCTCATCTCCATGTCAGGTGTATCACTGCATCATCTTTTTGAATGGAGGTGAGTGAAAAGAGTAAGTTTAGGGGATATTCTTCACTTATATATTTTGCCCCCACTAATAATTCCTCCCAGGCTTACAGGTTTTGTAGATATAGCTGTTGGCAACAGTGAGGACACTGTTGAAAACAAGTTTGGGGGAGGTTTGTGCTTATTTTTTGCATCATTTGCATATCATTTGCATAAGCACAAAACATTTCTTTAATAAAAACTATAAAAATTTAAAATTTTCAAAACCTATAAAAGTTGAAAAAATTTCAAAATTTCAAAATATTTTAATATTTAACATTTTTTGTACATAAATAAGATAATGAAAGTTTAGATAGTGAAAAATTACATCCATAAGATTAGAAAAATTTAAGAAAACCAAGAAAATTAGAAGTTTTCTTATACGAACTAGTAATAAGTAGTTATGAGCCGTTGTCCCAAGGGTTAGTAAGATGAAGGACGTCACCAATCCGAGGATAAAAATAAGTCTGAAAAATAGTTTCTATTCTGGAAGCCAAATATTTTTGAACGTTGATACCCTGCTATTCGCACTTACACACGTCTTAAAGCCTGGGATAGTAGAGGATACCTTGAAATGCTCTTATCTTAAAGCCAAAAGTATGAAGGAAATAAAAAATGAAGAAAATATAAAGTGGTGAGAAAAATGGACACCGTTTTGTTATCGCCAAGGCAGCAATAAAAAAATATAGCGAGGGTGCCTCTTCACCTAGTGCCCTAAGGCCAACTGGTCTGGGAGTCACTGCTAAGCCTTAGGTGGTGCAAGACGAGGAAAATACACCAAGTAAGCAAGCACAGGAGTAATCGGTCGGTTAGTACCTCAAGAAGTATTAACGTTCGCATGAAAGTGTGTGAGCAATCTCATCTAAATATTCATTAATTAAAAAGTACTGAGGCTGATGGGCAAGAGTATGATAGCTTGAATTGAATTCTCCGGGTGTAGGGATGTCTTTATACACACGAAGGGTGATATGATCGATGTTTGGAAGAAAGATAGGAATGAAGAATAAGACGATGTTTTATTGAGGGAGGACGTGATTTCTGACATCTTTTCATGACTATTAAGATAGGGCTCATGACAACCGAAAAGCTAGCTTAGTTGGAAACCCTAATTTTCAAAGTCTTTCTTTTACAATTCTTTTCTTTAAATGTAAATTTCATGATCTTCCTTTTATTATTGGATTTTGTGGGTGCAATCCGCTGAAAACCCTCAGGAGACAACACTCCTCCCACTAGGGACACCTAGAGGTTTAAAGGCTTGTTGCACGTGCTCAGTGCAATCGTGTTGCCTACGAAAGTGTGCTAGTTAGTTTTTTTTTCTTTCTTTATTTTCTCCTTCTCTTTTTAATAAAAAGTTCGCTCGAGACGATCGAAAATAAGTTTGGGGGAATTTGATCAGTCGAAAATACTGCATCTTTTAACCGGCAATTTCCCTATCATTTGCACTCATCTAGAAGTGTTCGGCATTCATATCGCACATATTAGCAAACCAGTCGTTAAATATCAGATTGCATGTGTTAGACTCTAAAACCGGCACTATAAAGGAAATTGACTGCATTTCATAGCATGGCATCATTCCTATATATCGCAACTTGTGTTTCGAAGTCTGTGCAGGACATTACAAAAGATCGGTCAAATTTACAAACAAAGACTGTTAAAAAGACGCCAACTCATGGATTTGGAATCTGGTATTAATATAGAGGGAATTACACAATTCAACATATCAAAAAGTACACCTGAAGACAACACAAAGCAGCATATGAAGTCTCAAGCCTCAAGCCATCAAACTGGCCGCGGAACCGCGGCCGGAGCCGCCTTGCGCCGCGGTTCCGCGGCGGCCTTGCCACATCACCACCCCAATTTGGCTTCATAACTCTTGTCTCTGTACCTACACTTCAGAAAGCCATGGCAAGTTCCATAATACCCCAGAAGCTTCTGCCAGTTCAGCAAACTTAGGGTTTCTAAACTAAACACCCCTAGCTTCTAAAGTAAGCTTCATCTAAACGCTAATAAGGACCTAGAACCTTCCCCTAACCTCCTAGCTTAGGGTAGAAGCTAATCCCCTAACTAACTACTTCTAGAAGCCTCAACCCCTAATTAACTTTTGGGGGGGAAACTCAAATTTGAATTCCAAGACCTAGGGTTTGGAAAACCTATAAATAGACCCCTAAGGCTCACTTGAAAAGGCTAATATTTGACAACTCATTGTTGGCTAAATTCTAGTTCAATCTTCATCTTCCCCAATTTCCACCCACAAGTCTAGTGACAAGGCTTGTGTCAAAACCCTAACCCTAATCCAATCCAAAATCAAGAAACCTCAAGATTCTTTGAGTGCAAGCCAAGCAAGTCTTCAAGATCCTTTAGAAGCGGAACCGGATTTCAACGGAGCACGAGATCGAAGCGATCCAAGACTCAAGAAGCCAAGCGATGCAAGATTCAACGAGCGAAGTTCCTACCTCTTGTAAATCTCGAGAGTAGTAACTACTTGTTGATGTAATAAAGGTGAAGATTCTTTAAACTTGTTTACATTTCAATTCGAGCATTATGCTTATATTTCGATTCTTGAATATGTACTTTGTGATGATGCTTGAATAAAACTCTGTTCGTGGAGGAATCGAAACAATTGTAAAATGATGATGTTGATGAATTGTTAAACGTTTTCTTAAGTCTTAAAACAATTGTAAATTCTTGAAAATCGATTGATCGATGATCTAGATCGATGCGAATGTGTTCTTGATTCCTTTCGCACGATCTAGAGATCGACAATTGATCATTCGACTTTCAAGAAGCTATCTAGTGAATGCTATTCATCGAAAGGACAAAGGATAGGATGAGGAACCCTAATTCTTCTCAAGATCCTTGATCCTCGATGAATTCGACATCGATTTAGCATCAACTTTGTTACTAGAAAAGAAATCGTAATCTTGAATCTTCATCACATTACAATTTACTCGATTTCTACGAGCTTTACTTCAAATCTTGAAACCCTAAGTGATTGGAATTCTATCGAAACTTGATTCTCGATGTTTATCGTTTTCTTGATTCTTGATTAGAATAGTGATACTTGAAACTCATCGATAAAAATCTTGAATCATATTTTCTTTTCTTTTCTATTAACTTTTCAATTCAAACAAATCAAAATACAAACGAATCGCACAATCCCTGTGGATGATCCGCACTCGCTAACGATCTACATCCGACACCGTAGTTGATTGCGGTCAAATAATTCTTTGATTGTGAATTCTATTCATTTTCTAAATACTGACACAACGAGAATTTGAATCAATCAATGATTGAGAGTCAAACCCGGAGATGGTGATCTTATCCCGAGCGAGGTGTTGGACGCTCATGAAGATTTCCTTCAATACTCGTACATTGAGGAGATTGACGGAAGACCCATTGTCGACTAGGATTTTGCCAATCTTTACATCGTGGCAGTACCCTGAGACGTAGAGGGGACGGTTGTGCTCGCACGTCCCAAGGAGGATGTCTTCGTCACCAAAGGTAATATCGGCTGTGTGTACTTCCTCCAGCTCGTCCTTCATCTTTTCTTCGGCCAGGAAGGCTTAGAATTGCTTTGGTTTTATAGCGCCTTGACTAATGACTCTCTCGCTTCTTTGGATAGTAGAAGGGCGTCGAGAATACTGAGCTGCGAGGGTAACTTCCTCAAGTGCGCCAGAACGTTATAGTCCACCTAATTTTTCTTTGGAGGGTCCTTAGCGGTTAGCTCTTCCATGACTTGGTCATCTAGGGCGATATCCTCAGAGACCTTTTCTTTTCCCTTATCTTTTTTATTTGAGGGTCCAAGATTCTTTTCGGGTAGCGTACGATTACGCAGCAGGATATTTTCGCAGGCCTTCGGCTCTTCCTCTTTTCCCGAGGTGGACTCTTTAAAGAGAGGGCTAAGAGTCATTTCCTTGTCAGAGTCGCTCCCGAATGTAAGAATTTGTGCTTCCCCGGCATTAACCATGCGACAATTGCTGGTAGTTCTTATAAGCTCCTCGGTCGTATTTTTCCGCTCCCGACGAGTTTTGTGCTTCTCCCGCTTAAAATGTTGCCTGTGAACAACATACCCCTGCCACCATCTATTGAAAGCTTTGCACTCTTCGGTGGGGTACGAAACCTTCCGATGATACAAGCAATAGGAAGGGTGCATTTCTTCTTTTCCGGCAGTGTTTCCTTCAGAGGGTGGTAGCTTCATCCCCATTGATATGGCTTTAGCAAACATTTTCCTCGTCTTGAATTTGTTTTTATCCGCAACGGATGTCTTTTGATTTGCTGGGAGTGTCTCAACTCTTTCGTCTTGTCGCCGGCGCTTGGCCCTTTCAAATATGACCGTCTCGCGTTCCTGATCAGCTTTACTCTTCAAAAGAGCTTCGTTGAGGAATGCATCAATTGCTTCATCTGATGGCCCCGGAAGTTCCGGTTTAGGATCTACCCCCAGCTTCTCAGTACAAGGAGTTTTCTCATCGTCTGTAAACGAGTGGGAGACCATATGACAACTCGCCACGTAACCCTCAGATTCATCTGACGAGCTTTCTCCATCATCTTTCTCCTGGAGGACATGGCTAAGGAACTCTAGGAGCGTGATGGGAGTCCGTGCCTTCTGATTATACTCCTCCAGCGCGTCAATCTGTTTCTGCAAGTCCGTGCGCTTGTCGCCAGGCTTCACGGGCTTTTTGGATCTCTTTTTCTTCTTCTTTGAAGATTTCGACGGCCGGGTACAAGTGCTTGGGCCATCACCACCGATCTTTGGAGTTGGGCGCGGCTTCAGCATCCCTTCGATGATCTGGGGTTCTAGCGGTTTCTTCCACCTGATCACCGGGCATGCCTTGAGATCATTCAACATCCTTTTGGTTTTGGCTGATAGCACAACCTCCCATGGAGCTTCTTCAACAAGGGAGCACGTTGCCCCTGGCGTATTCACCTTTTTAGGGATATGAGGTTGCGGCGGGTTCACCTTCCATTTTTCGGACAACGCGAACTTGCCCTGTTGGTATTGGTCTTCAATCCAGTTTTTGAAGACGTAGCAATCTTCGATTGGATGGCCCAATACTCGGTGGTAGGGACAGTAATTGGGATCATTGACGTCGTTTGGCTGCAACGGGCGTCTTGAATCCGGCAGATTGATAAGTCTGTTGCGCAATGCCAGCTCGAACAGTCTTCTCGTTTTATCTTGAGGGAACGAGTAAGGACGTCTTAGCCTCTCCTCGAGGGGTACGTGTGGACGCGTATTGTTTTGACGGACAACCGGCTTCAAGTTGCTCGGCTGTTGTTAAGCATTGGCGACGACGATCGCTTTTCCTTTCCCCTTCTCGTTTCGAGAGTCCAGCTTTGGAGGAGACGGTCTATGGCCCATCTGGTCCATTTGAGCTAGCTTGTCGATCATGGCCTGGAATGTGGTTGGTTTAAAGAACATCATGAACTGTGAAATAGTTGCATGAGGATCCAAGGTGCCCATAAACATGCCCACCGCTGGCGCTTCTTCGATGCGTTGTTCGCACTTCGACCATAAGTTCCGCCACCGGATTGCATATTGAACCCAGGTTTCGCCCGGCTTTACTCTTGCATTGATCAAAACTGTTATTGGAGTACGCTTGCTGGCGCTAGAGAATCGCTGACTAAACAACAACTCCATTTCAGTGAAGGTTTTGATGGAGTCGTTCGGAAGCTCGGAGTACCATTCAAACCCCGTCTCCGACAAGCAGCCGACGAACTGGCGAAGCAGGAGCTTATCATCGCCGCCGGTGTTACCGCAAAGGGCCCTGAACTAGGCAACATGTTGATGGGGATTGCCAGTCCCCTTATAGACATGGAATTTCGGTATTGTATAGCCCGGCGGGTACTTGATCTGATCATACCAGCTCGGATATGGTCGATCCGTTTTAACGACTTGACCGGCTGCCTCAGTTGCCTGGTGAACCCGTATCTGCTGAGCTATATATTCGACCAGTGCAGCTTTGGAAATTGTCTCCTCCTTGGCTGTTGATAGAGCCGGTGGAGGATTTGACGTTTCTCCTCTGTCGTCTTCAAGGACGATCGGAGGATCTTCAGTAGGAGGATCTTGCTGGATCATCATACCCACCATATCCTGGAACAGAAGGGCCATTCGTTTTATATTGGCTGCTTGTTCTGCAGCCTCTTTGTCCTTCTTTTCCAGTATCCTGCGAAAGAATTCGGCGTCGGTTTCTTGCTCCTGGCGCTAATCCGAGGATGCTTCTGGGCTCTCTTTTAGCCCAGTGAGTGCGGCCATCGCAGTCATCATTTCTTGGAGCTTCTGCTGCTGCTCCTGAGCTTTAGTCACCAATCGCGTAAGCGGTCTATGACCTATGGATATGCGGATGTCCTCTTTCCCGGACGCCATGTAGATGGTGTGTACCACAATGCCCTCGGACTTAGGGTGTTTGGGTTCACTGCCTTTGACGTTCGCCGCAGGCGTGGGGATTTTCTCCGGCTTTCTTCTCTTGTGGGCCGTCGAAGTTGAGGGGGCCGTTGCTTTGGGCACCCAGGTGGTCGTCGTCTTTCGTTGCTTGACAAGGGGATTTTCTTCCTGAACTTTCACCCTCTTCTGTCGGTGAGAGGGATCTTGAATGACCACTGAGTCTTGAACCCATCGCCAAACCTTGTAAATTTTGGAGGACAGCCGTTGAGGGGGCTGCTCTGGCTTTGTTTCTGTGACGTTCTCTGTGGGTGGAGGAGATCTTTTCAGCGTGGCAGTCGGAGAGTTCTTGCGTACCCTCCTTAGCGGTTCAAAGCTGTTCCCAGTCGAAACAGTAGCATTGATTTCCACCGCTGGAGCCGATGGAGTTAGCCCAGAGGGGGAGCTGCCCCCGGCCTTCCTTACTCGGCGCCAATGGCGACGTCGAGCATGTCGAGCTGTTGGGGCTGGTTTGGCGATAGGGATAGTTTTATCTTGCCTCCTGTCCAGATGAAGCGCCGCTGGTGCTAGCCTCTTGAAGAATGATGTCTGTTGAGTAGCGGTATCCAATCTGTCAAAGACAGACCTTCGAGCAGGAACGGGAACCGGAATAGTCAGTCTTGCAAAGACCGACTCTTTAGTAGGAGAAGCTGTCTTGACGACTTCAGGAGCAGATATGGCTGTCTTCTTTGGGACGGCCACTTCACGAGTCATGGGCTTCTTGGCAGGCCCATCGGGGTTCAGGCTCAGTTTGGTGAAAACCGAGGCTGTCGGCTTGAGATTGGACGACCCGTTGAGAGGGGCCGTGGTAGTAGTGAGCCGATCGAAGACCGACTTCTTTTGCGCTTCCGGTACGGGCACTGGAATGGTGAAGCTTGCTGGCGGGAGCATGGTCCCGAAGAACAGGCCGGTGGTAGCTTGAGTCACTTATTCTACCGGCATAGCAAGGATGGAGGCCGCTTGAGGCCCATAGGCTACGCCTCCAGGTGAGGCGGAGCGTCGGCTGCAGTTGCATTTGGAGCAGTTTGAGCAGTTAGACGCCATTTCTATTTGATTGCTGCGCCAAGCAAGAGACCAAATCTTAGTAACTTGAAACTCTAGGGCAACCATTAACAAACCGCGATTCGTTCGTGAAGACGACACACGAAGTGTGGAGTGGAAAGAGGAAAAGGTCCCACCGGGCGTTCTAGAATTTGTTCCCCTCCGAAAACAGAGACGCGACCGCGTAGGTTCTTCTTGCCTGAGATTCGGGGCAGATGCTATTTGGTTTTATCCGTCCACCTCTCCGAAGATGCCAAGTTGATTTATGGCACCGTGTATCGGAAATTTAGACGGATGCGGCCGATGTAGCAGACTTCGTCAGATTCCCCCTCGTTGGAGGGGTTTTTGATTGTGGGGACGCTCTTCCCTGCAGGCGCAAGCCCAAGCAGTTAATTACGCTACCGCACCACGGTAGCAACTTTCTCCTTCTCCAAAATTTCACTTCGTGTCGTGGGTGTTTGTTTTGTTTGTGGTTGCCCGTGGATTGTATACGGAGACTAATTTATGTCGTCGCCCGTAGGACGTGGATTAGTCCAAATCCGTATTTTCTTAGATTTGGGTTTGGGGTTTTGGTTTAAGGATACGTTAGACCTATTTAAGGCTAAGATCAACTTAAACTTTTTGTTAAGGATACGTTAGCCTAATCTCTAGACTAAGATCAACTTAACGGGATCGTTTGGATCCGACAAGAGAGCAATTGGCTCTATTGTTTAGTTTAATGACATTGCGGTCTATTTCCAGTTTAGGGACATGGTGGTCCATCATTCCCATTTGGGGACGAACATTAGTTTAAGGACATTTCGGTCCAACGTTCCCATTTTGGGACGAATATGAGTTTATGGACGTTTCGGTCCACGAGTTTAAGGACTCCGTAGTCCGTATCGATGTGTGGTTGTCGGGACTCGTCACCTCTCTGAAGACGTTGAAGGATTACAACGACAAATATCAGAGGAGTTCGGAGATGTACCCTAGAACCGGGTGTAGAGCAGTTGTGCTCAGCTCAATTTAATTTGAGGACTTACAGCCAGTATTGGGCTAAGTCCAGTTGAGAATATTCAACAATTTTTTATTTGTCTGGCCTGTTAGGCCTTGGATTGGGCTCTGCCCTTGTTTAATAATGCATGGCTTTTTGTTTGGTCTATTACACCTTTATTTGGGCTCTGCCCTTTTTAAATGATGCACAACATCTGTTTTGGTCTGACAGACCTTTATTTGGGCTCTGCATTGCATTTTATTCTGGCCTGTTAGGCCTTTTAAATTGGGCTCTGTTCCCTTTTTTTTATAATGCAGAGCATTTGTTTTGGTCCATTGGGCCTCTTAATTGGGCCCTGCCCTTTAATAATGCGCTGCATTAATTAGTCTGACAGAGCGCCACGTGGCTTGTCAGGCGCCTTGCGCCAATTGAGGAGCGCAAGGCGCAAGTCCATATGGAGGTGACACGTATCACGCTCTGGTGAGCGCAAGTCTGCTAGCGCAGTGCGCTGCGACAGTGCACTGCACTGTTGCGCTGCTGACACGTGGCGCGCTCTAGTGACTTGCGCCAATTTAAGAGAGCAGTGCTCTGTTTTAGAAGCACATAGCGCAGTCTGTTCTGGGGCTGACATGTGGCGCTCTCTGGTGGCTTGCACCAACCCGAGAGCGCAACAGTGCAATTTTTTCAAGTGCAGGGCACTGTTCAATATCTTGATCCGATTTTGGATCAAAGAAGAGAATCTTCTAAGATCCCAGAACCAATGGTTCATCAAAAGGCAATGCCTTTATTTAGATCAGAAAGATCTAAAGAAGAAGTAAATTACTTTTTTTTATTAATATTATCATTTTTTATTGAAGATCTTTGATCTTGTTCTTAGATCATTGATCTTTTCAGAAGAAAATTCTTCTTTTTCTAAAGGTTTTACCTTTTTCTTTCTTTCTTTCTGAATTCTTCTCAAAGTTCTTAGAAGAGCTCTGTGAATTCTCTGTGTGCTAATGCCTTTTAGACTTGGAGTCTAGGGGGCTTTTTATAGTGCCATTTGATTTGTTAAATCAGTTAAAGAGATCTTTCTCTAAGTGATTTAGGGATTTTTCCCTACCGTTGGATCTTTGATCCAAGGGCTTCAGTTTTATAGAAGATAATCTTCTTGTTTTAACAAGATCAGAAAGATCTTTCTAGAATTTTAATTCTGTTTTAGTGCTGGCACAGTTGGCGCAAGCGCACCTGCGCTTGACACGTGTCGCGCGGCGCAGAGCGCAACGCATCTGCGCTGCCACGTGTCGCGCGGCGCAGAGCGCAGCGCAACTGCGCTGCCACGAGCCGCGCAGCGCAGAGCGCAACTCAGCTGAAGCGTTGCTTCCTTTATTTTCATTTTAAATAGAGCCTTGCTCTGATTGGGTGCACTGCCTTGAACGCTGCGCTGGCGTGTCAGCTTTTGACACGTTGCGCGTTGCGCGCAACGCAAGGAATCTGAAGCGTTGCTTCAATTTTTGAATTTTTGAAATTCAAACAGAGCTTTGCTCTGATTGGGGAAACAATAGATATTGTATCGGATGTGATATTATTGAGGCGGGATCATCGACTTATATATATATATATATATATATATATATATGTATGTATCGACTCAGATGTTAGGCGGTTTCCTTACCTTTCGGTTAGCCTGTTAGCTCAGCCCTATAGTTTAGTGTAGTTGTTAGACTAGATTCGATTCCTGCCTATTTCAAAAACTAACGAATCGTTTGTATTTTAAAAGACAGGTCAAGAGATTCTACGGATATTTCAAAGAACGTATCTTTTCTTAAAAACACCGTAGCCCTTATTTTCAAAACAACCGCGATTCGTATTATTTCAAAAGGCACTACTGTATGATTTATATTTATATTAAATGCAGATTAGTTATCATTGTGTTTAGTATTCAGCTCCCGCACATTATTGATGTTCGCTCCGCATCGCATACTTATATTGTGATTCATATACCATTATTGATATCATGCTGTTAGGATACCATCACCATTACCGATGATGCGTATGTTCCACGTACACTTACTTGCCGGCTCACACACATCATCATCGGTAATTGCCATGTCACGTACACTTAGAAAATACTATTGCATTGGCATAGCTTGTTAGCTAATAGTTTCGACATGATATTAGTGTACTTGCCTTATATGCCAGTTTAGACATTGCAGTTATTATTTCCTACTTCATGCATATTGTTATTCACTGTTATGCCGCATTCATGGATTTTTATGCCTATATTCACTGGTTACATGCTATTGATGATTTGGATTCGGATTTTCATGAGATTTCCTGAATTTGGGGAAAAACCGCAAGAACATATATAAACTTCTTCTCTCTCTCTTTTTAAAAAGTGAAAAGTGTGGTTTTCCCATGATGTATGAGTCGTCCACCATGAGTTTTCATGATTGCTGATGGATTTCGAGACCCGATTCGAGGAGTTGGATGAACCGTCTCGGGTACATGGTAGACCCGGTAAGGAACCCCGGGGCGAGAAGGTCGCAGATGATGGCGTTGAGCCTGGCAGGGGAAGACTACCTACCGGTGATTTTACCTGACGCGTCGGATATCCGGAGGATACCGTCGTGGTCTTGATATTGATGTTAGGGGCCGGTCTGGACTGACGGCGCCCTAGATAGTGAGATTGAGACACTGAGATATTGAGATATTGGGATTTATGTTTTGAGTCGATGCTGGACACTGCTTATGCTGATTTCATTATGATACCTCGTTTTAAATATACAGAAATCTCACTAAGTTATGAAAGCAGTTTCTTTATTTTCATGTATTCTGTTTTCATGTATTCATACCTCATCCATATGATATATTGCTACCTGAGGCACTGACACGAGCACATGGGATTATACTTGGGTTAGATATTTACCCTTGCCACCTTTCATGCTCCAGACTTGTCATATTTGAGGATTATATATATATAGTGATCGTATGACCTAGGATTGCATTATTCATGCGATTTCTGCTCGTAGATGTTTTCTACCCACGAGTTGGCAACTCACCCCCGTTGTGCCACAGTTTCTTGTAGGTTTTGTCGTACAGGTTTCATTACGTCTTTGCTGGCACTACTTCCATTTCCGGGTGATTTGCTAGTCGGTGGGTTCACTTGCATCGTGACCATCATTATACTTTGTATATTATTATTCTATTGTATCTAGAAGCTTCATCAAATAAACACGTATTTATTTCAGATAGAGACCAGTGATGTTTATTCTTTCGACCTTAGAGTCGCGCGTTATATTTCTATGGATTTCATGCTGTTTTGAGTTTCTTTTTTGTTGTGATCCTTGCCTTTCGGTGTTGTATATTATTGCTTGCGTGGTTGTGACCGTCGATTGACGAAGAGCTAGCTCCCGCTTGGGGATGCCTTTATTCATTATATATGCTTAATCAGGTTTTGTACCCATTTGGGGTCTGTTTTTACAAAGGAAACTCTGCCGAAATTTTTAGAAAAGACTTGTGATTTTAAAAATGCATATTTCGGCATAGGTTGCGAACTACTTGATTTAAATTGGTTTTCCTTCACTCTACTACTTTTCTTAGTTTGGATTTCTTGGTTTTCGGCTTACTTAGATTACGTACGCCTCGAGACATTTCGTAGTTTAAGTGCCGGTCATGTTCCGTACTTTCGGGTCGTGACAGAGCTTGTGTTAATGAAACTTCAAGGTAGATCATCTTTGTTATCGAAGATCGGAAGCAAGCTTGCATCTTTCTCTTCGTGGAGCCACTCGAAAGTCCGGAACTTGATGATCACAACGAAGGGACACAATACGGAGCTTATGAAGTGAAGGACCGGACTACAAAGGTTGTAATCCCAAACTCTTAGATGTTAAAGTGTTTAACATGCTTTGTTTCGCCTAATCTCTAGTCTAAGATCTTGGTTTAGGGTTGTTCGACACGGCTAAATTTTAAATCGGGCATGGTTGATGCCTTATAGACTCTTGTGAGAGTGCCTAGCAATCCTACAGTGGTATCAGAGCCAAGCTAGAGCTTTAGGCGAAGTCTAGGCGAAGTTTAAAGTCCGATCGAACTCCGAATACCCGTAAAACCATAGTTTCTGGAAATTTTTCAAAAAGTTGATTTTTTTTATATTAAAAATGCTCAGAAAATTCAGCAGGTAATTTTATGGAACTGTGTGTAAAACGACAAAGTAATTCGCCCATGGCGCCGCGGAACCGCGGCATGAGCATGGGTTGCGCGGCGGTTCCGCGGTCGTACAGTGAAATCATTGTTTGCTTTTTGCACAGTAAAGTCCCTATGTATTTCCTGATGCTTCTGGGTATTTTTAATTCTTCTCAAGTGTTGAGTTTTCTGGGTTGTATTGGGAGCTCGTTGATTCGATCGGAAAGTATAACTTCGTTTAGTTTGTCCGGGTAATTTTTAGAACGTGTTAAAAAGTTCGAACGGATATCAATAACTCACTTTTTCCCCTGCCGAAAAATTTCCAAGTGTTGGATTTTTCCGTAGTTTAAGAACATTCTAAGTCGTGCAAGTAACGCGGTGGACCCTCTAGAAAACAACAAACCTTAACTCGATTATGTGATCGTCTAGAACTGCCTCTAAACCTTAGGGTTTGGGGCAGTACGGCGTTGTCACATGTGAGGCGTTGATTTGACCCTTCTACGGCTGGACCATTGGTACTGTGGCATATGATGGATGTTTTTAAACTAATTTCAAGTGTTGAGAATTATTTGGGAAATCTTGGGTTTTTGATTATTCGATCGGAAAGTTTAACATTGTCTATTTATCTGGAATGCGATACAATATATGGAATCCACAAGTAGTTATGAGATAACTGATTTGAATGTTATAAATCTATCAGTTCAGTCTCAGATGATCGGTTGCCATGGGATTTTGATGTGATCAAAAGACCATCGCAATCATGTAGCGTACGCGGATACTCGCCGGGTAAACTTAATAGATAGCCACGCCCCATAGCCCCGACCAAGTGACTGTAGGAGAACCCCGTCGCCAAAAGCATCCGTTCGGGTGCTCGCGGCAGCGGTGTTCCGCCTTAGTGCACTTCATCGACGGCATCCGGGTGTGCGGCTGTCTACTAAAGTTTGTGACGAGCATTCGATCAGGATGTCGGGAATCTTGTTGAATTGCCCGACTAGATATTGAAAAGAGTTTTCGATAATGAGACTAAAATGCGGGGTTTATAATTGTTAGGCATGCGATGTCTAAGGAATTCATTTGGTTAGGCATGCGATGTCTAAGGAGGTTGCAGATTCCAACTGTTGTAGTTTTACACTTTCTTTTCTATGACCGTAAGCGTAGTATGTGGTGTATCGCCGGCTTCGTTGCTATACATCAACGACAATCGGGATACGCATACTTGCTTACGTTGATGATATAAGATATTATGTGTTGATGTGATATGTTATATTGGATCGTCGTGTTCTGAATAGCCGGGGGTTTTATGTGAGATGAGAGTTTTTTTTTATTTTCATTCATGTAAAATTCATTTGTATGTAATATTCTTTTATTGGGGCACTTCCGGGCTGAGGATGATGTCACTATTGTATATTATTTACTTTTCCGCATTAGGTAGACCCAAGGCGGGGAGCACAAGTAACCGGGTTCTAGGGTCCAGTGGGAGACCATCTCGAGGAGTCGAAACCGGATCTCCTAACTCTAGAATTGGCAGGCTTACTTGCCGCTCCGTAGGGGTCTAGGGATGTGGGTTTGGCTATTCATCACGACCGTGGAATCCGTGTTTTATACAGGCTCGTATTAAAACACGGATGTCCTAGTATATCCAATATTTCATATATGTTCTTTTGTTGCAATGATCTGTGATGAGATCATATTACTGCCTGAGACGAATGTTTATATTATATATATGAGATATATGTTATATTACAGATTTCGTTTCAAAATGTGATGCTTGTGAAGCATAATAAAATGGGAATTCATTAACGAGATTAATGAAATAAAAGAAACCTAAAGATGTTGTAGAAACTTGTTTAAAAACCGGTAGCTCTAGTTCTTTCTTTGCATAGCGGTATTCCTTGTAGAATATCAAGCACCTTATTCGATAAGGAAAGAGCCGAGATCCCTTCACTGGGAGTGACCTCTTTAGCGAAACTAGCAGATGCTACACACTCGGTTTGTCTTTTGATTGCTTCTATAGTTCTTGCTTTGCATAGTGGTATTTGCGAAATATCCTGCACCTTATTCGATATGGAAAGAGCCGAGATCCCTTCACCGGGAGTGACCTCTTTAGCAAAACTAGAAAAGCCTCAAAAACATTCCATTCAAAATCACTCGATTCTACAACGATATCAAGTTCATTACACAAAGGGTTTTCTTAAAAACCTGTCGTATCCCTCCGTCATTTCAGATAAGTACTTCATAGTATTCGTACTACGTTTGTTGGCTTTCGTCAAGGCATAGTGAGCGGTAGCTATTTATGCTTATCTGTATAAGCATATGATACGATTGAGTTAGGGTAGTCGTGCGACTTTGTTGGCTTTCGTCAAGGGTCATGCGGGTGGGTTTAATTCAATCGAGAAATAACGGGTTGAACTTGACTAGTAGCCTATGGTTTGTTGGCATTCGTCAAGGTCATAGGATGCTAGGGGTAAAATATTATTGGAAATTTAAAGTGTTGAAATTTGCAATGAGATTGCATACCTTCTATGAGATAGTTGGATCCCGATACCCGCTGCGAGTAAGAGTTACTCCTGGGAGAGTTTTACACATTACAATTAGCCGATCAAGTAGGTATCTAGAAAGGTGTCAACGGGGTTTTGCCCCTGGGAAAACGAGGTTTATTTTAATTAGGTCCGTACGAAAGCACAGGGAACCTCCCTCAAAGTACCGGCACTGGCCTGGCTGAAAGATGGGCGAACTTGTAGGGTGTAATTAATCCCGGCTAGTATTTCCTTTTAGGGTTTAAAGGAAGATTTGACTAAAACAGTGGGAGCCATCATGATTAGATAAATTGATAACCAATCTAATCTTGTAAAAGCGCACGCTGAGTGTTTTCTTCTCTCTCTCTCCTAGTTGCGACTATGTCACGCCTTAATCAAGATAATAATACGGATGTATTAACCGAACCCGCTTGTTATACTGTGCTAAGGAACGTTGGTCCCGCTACAACTTATAATTGTTATAAGACAGAGCAGGAAATTGGGGAATACCAGATTTCCCGTGCCGCCCAAACAAAGAAAATGCATGTTGATGCATCATCTTCGGGTGTGTTCATTACAGAGAACTGTTTCTCAGTATCCTTTACGTCCTGGGTATGAGTTACCGGATCAGGATCCCGCATATGTAATCTGTTACATGGGCTACAGATAGGTAGAGAACTGAGAATGGGTGATAAGTTTCATGAGATAGAAACGGTGCAAGTGTTGCAGCCAAGTCTGTTGGTAGTTATCACCCTGTATTATCAGAATACACTAATTCTGAACGAATGTTATTAGATACCGAACCTGATATACAACATCATATCAGTCTCTTTATTAGTAAAGAAAGGATATAATTTTGTATTGTTGGATAATGTTTTGAACATTTCCTATATCAAGAGTTGATCGGTTCAGGCACGTTATCTAAAAGCATTGACGTTCTAAATCAAACCACAGTTCTTAGTATACTGAACACACAAAAGAGGAAGAGTTCAGAAATGAACGAATCCTTCTTGAGGTATTGTAGACTAGGTCATATCAATGTGACCCGACTAGCTGAAGTTACATTTAGATGCATATTTAAATTAGTTTGAATTTACATCTTGTGAAACTTGCCGGTCATGTCACAAAGATTAGATGACCATAGCTCTGTTTATTGGAAACAGAGAAAGAGTTGGTGAACTCTTGGGATTGATACGTGCTGATGTATGAAGGTCCCCTGTCTACACATGCCAAGACCGGTTCTTTGTACTTCATTACATTTCACTGATTATCTCTCAAGATTCGGACATATGTTCCTGTTGAAACACAAGTCTGAACCTTTTGAGAAATTCAATGAATATTAGTTAGAAGTAGAGAACCAAAAACGGGTATAAGTATTATGTCCTTTGATGAGATCAAGGAGGAGAATACTCGAGAACGGAATTCCTGGACTATTCTAAAAGAGAATGAGATTATCTCTCATCATTACTCCTCCGTATACACCAAAGCACGTCGGTGTATCGGGGCGGAGCAATCGCACCCTATGTGATATGGTGCGCTCTATGATGAGTACTACTGAGTTTTCTATTTTCTTTTGGGAGTTATGCACTTGAGAAGCTACATACCTATTGAATAGGGTTCAAATCAAATCAGTTGCCTGCCACTTCATATGTGATATGGAAATGGAAGAGCCCATATCTTAAGTTTGTTAAGATTTAGGGTTGTCCGGCCTATGTCTAAAAGGCAAAATCCGGACAAGCTCGAGGCAAAGTCAGATCTGTGGAAGTTTGTTGGATATCCCAAGCATACGCAAGGGAATATCTTCTACCTAACCGAGAAACAAAAGATGTTTTGTTTCTCAACATGCCTCCTTTGTGAAAGGGAATTTCTTGTGAAGAAATTAGTAGTCATGAGGTAGAACTGGAAAGAGTTCCAGCTATACAAACTGCAGCTGATGATTTGGTAGAACCAAAGGATTCAATAGTTTCCAACGAACCTCAGCCTCTTCGCCGATCTAGTAGGGTTCCTCACCTACCTGAGAGATACTTCGGTTTCTCTATGACAGTGGGAGCGAGAATTGCATCATGAGATGATGACCCAACTTGTTTCTAGCAGGCCATCAAGAGTGGGGACTCTGTAAGAATGGCTGGATGCTTAGCGATCTGAGATGGAATCCTTATACACCAACAAAGTATGGACTTTGGTTGCTTTATCTGAAGGGTTAAATCCCCATCAGGAGCAAGTATATCTTGAGAAGATTACTTGGTGTACATGGAAAAGTTAAGACTTTCAACGCTATGCTTAAGTCCATCCAGATCCTACTTGCCACGACTACATACCATGACTACGATATCTGGCGGTTGGGTGTCATGACTGCTTTTCTAAATGTTGATTTGGAAGAGAGCGTCTATAAGTACACAGCCAGAGGGCTTCGTAGACAGTGGGAGCAGCGGAAACGTATGCAAGATGTTTTATGTGATAAAGCAGGCATCGCGGACTTGGAACGTCTATTTTGATGTGGTAGTCAAAAAGTTTGACTTCATCAAAATGGTAGATGAACCTTGTATATACAAAAAGGTAGTAGAGAGCATGGTGGTGATCCTCGTAGAGTACGTAGATGACATACTCTTGATAGGAAAGGAGTTTCCTATGTTACGCTCGGTCAATCTCCGCTTATCACAAGGATTCTCCATATAGGACCACAGTGATACCACCTAAATCCTAGTTTATATATCTATGAGATAGATCTAATTGGATGTTAGGATTCTCATTAGGTGTAGTGAGATGGTATCAATCGATCCTGGGGAATCACTGGAAAAGTTCCAGGGTGATAAGGATGACTGAATGTCAGTCGCAGGCATTGTCTTTACCCTCAATGGAGGGACGGTATGTTGGAAGAGTTCCAAGCTAGATACCGTGACTTACTAGACGATTAAAGGCAAGATACATCGTTACCAAGGATGCTACCAAAGAGGCAGTCTGGATATTTATAAGTTCATGAGATGAACTTCGTTCCTACCATTGTGTGACAATGGAGTTGTGGCTTTTGCCAAGGGACCCCCCCCCGTCCCATCAAGAAATCCAGATATAATTCTTAGGCAGTATCACCTGATCATGGAGATGGTTGATCTCCAGGGAGATCGAGGTTAGGAGAGAAGACACAGAGGACAACAGCGCGGATCCACTCACAAAGGCCTTTTTCCCAGTAGAGACTATTATAGGATGGTTGAGTATGAGATAATTCAACCATAGCTAATTGTTGGGTATGTGATACCACAACAGATGGCCCTAGTGCAAGTGGGAGATTGTTAGTTATATGTATGCCCTAGAGGCCATTACTGTACATACGATGTATATTGTAGTGGATGCTAGGACATATATAGGGAGGACTTTCTTGCTCGACATGATAGTACGCTATCTGGTTACTCTTTATCTTAACATGTACTCTGATTGTCTCTTTGTTACATATTGATAAAGCCCTTAGGATGAGTACTTGACTACCAGGACTATGATGCGGATCATACTAGTGGGGACAGTGTAGTCGCCAAGTACATCCTTCAAATGTTCCTAGTCGTGGGAGTACCAAGACAGGGCATCGATACTCCAGAGTAGACTAGCGTATACGCATCTTGACCCATATGATGGGCGATGGGTGATCCAATATCCATCGGTGTTTGACATCAAGGATGGTGTACGGGTGCTCAGTAGAGACTTGGTACACTGGACGGACTCGCCGAGAACTTCCTGATGGTATTATACCTCACGTCAGATGGCAGTTCTCTGGTGACACTGGTACAGGTTAGTCTGTAGACCCGAGATCGTCATAGAGTCTTGTGTGATTCCCACTGTGCTTTGATTTCCATCATACCACGTCCAAGAGGGCGTGCAAAAAGGTGGCTTTTGGGTACAGTCCCGAATCACATGGAGGCAATGATCGATAGGAAGGGATTCGTCTCTCCCGGTATAGGGAGTTAATGTTGTGCTATGATCGATTGGCTATAACTGGAAATCCCTGGCCAGGATTGCTGAGATTTACTGGTAAGTGTTATCAGTAGTTTCTCGAACTGTTATAAACCTTATATCGACACGACTTATCAAGCTACTGGGGTCTGACGTTTACCACCCCTAGGCGAGATATGCGATATATCAGACGAAGAGACCGGACTGTACGGGAGTGCTACTGACTGGATTCACAGGAGAATGTACAGGCTTGCTTATTGATCTTCTGAGCACTCAATACCTGGGTGGTTGTTACGTTTAGCTAACCGCTTGCAGCTTGTGGGTGTTTGATATGATTATCACCTACTGCCGGCGTATTGACGATTCTTTAGAGTCCTACATAGAGGTTTCTTGACTCGGACAAAACGGAGTAGGAGCACATATATGATATATGCGGGACCGAGAACAATGCGTGTATGTGATACCGTATTAGATTCTCGCGATATGAGATATCGGCCGGGTATATGTGATATAGCCGGGTCATCGGATCAAGTGTTGATTCGATGAACTGATACAGATTATATTAGTCGGTTATTTGTGAAATAGCCGGATTATCGGATCAAGTGTTGATTCGATAATTTAATTTATAATTATATATTTGATATATTAAATTATATTAACTGATATAAGCTCACTAAAAGATTCTTTTTCTCACTCGGGTAATACATTGATATATATGCGATATATGTTAATTGTATTATTTTATTTTGTTACAATAAATATTGTATATGTGATATATAATATTGTAATATGATATGATTACTAATGCAACATGTTTAGTGGAGATTAAACAAGGTTAGGGTTTCATTTGGGTTAGTTCTTTCTTGAACCTTCTAGAAGGTTTCCTTTTTGTTTTTGCAAAGATATTTTGCAAGATATTTACTTAACCCAACCCACACCCTTTACTATGGTTAGATATCTACAATGGTTAAGTCTTTTCTTGACTTAACCATGGTTGCATTTGTAATAATATTATCACAATTCATTTTTCATCACAAAAAGCATTGATTGTTCTTCTTCTTCCTTCTTCTTGTCTTTCATGAAAAGCTTTCTAGCTTTTTAGGAAGTGATGAAAATGAGTGAGTTAATGAAAATAAATGAGAGCTAAAATCCTACTTCATCATCCTAATCTATCCTAGCCATTTAGATTAGGGTGTTCACTTCATTTAGTGAGTGAGAGCTTATGTTAATGAAACTTCAAGGTAGATCATCTTTGTTATCGAAGATCGGAAGCAAGCTTGCATCTTTCTCTTCGTGGAGCCTCTCAAGAGTCCGGAACTTGATGATCGCAACGAAGGGACCACAACACGGAGCTTATGAAGTGAAGGACCGGACTAAAAGGTTGTAATCCCAAACTCTTAGATGTTAAAGTGTTTAACATGCTTTGTTTCGCCTAATCTCTAGTCTAAGATCTTGATTTAGGGTTGTTCGGCACGGATAAATTTTAAATCGGGCATGGTTGATGCCTTATAGACCCTTGTGAGAGTGCCTAGCAACCCTACAGATGGTACATGTTGGATCATACCACTATTGTATTCATTATGCATATTGTATCTAGTCAACTCCATCAATCAAACTAGTATTTGTATAAGTAATAAGATTTAGTGAGACTTGTGGTTGCGAGACTTAGAGCGACGGGTTTTCCGCTACTTGTGGTTTTGATGTCTTGCTTATTTCTTTATCTTTTGTGGTGAACTTCGCCGTTTGGCGTGTAACGTTTTGAAAATCGTTTAGGTGAAATTTCGGAGAATCGGTAAAATAACGGGTGTTTTCCGTAAAATTCAAGATATAATTATCTTTCATCATAAAATCAAATATACCAATTCTAGATATGTAATTCTAGTATTTGGTATTTATTGAGTCACTTGCAAAATTTCTAGTTGACTGAAAAATTTTCCGAAATTAATTATTTTAATATTATTTTAAGCCGTCACTAATACATTTAATTAGTGATAATTACATATTAGAATGGGTTAAGAAAAATTCTGTGCATCATGACACATTAAACCAAAATTTAACATGTTGTTTTTGAAATGAAAAGAAATTTGTCAAGATGGTTTAGAAAATGTAAAAGAAAAAGCTTAAATAAAATATAATAAACAAAGGGGTATGTAGCATGTTGATTTGGGTTTTCTTTACATGGAAATTTCCTCACTCACTCACCCGAATACCCCCTCCCAAGCTTGAGCGAACCAGCAGCCTTGGCAGCCCCCAATCCCCACTCATTTGCCCCACTTCATTAAAAAGAAAAGAAATTGAAAAGGGATAGAATATAGAATGAAGTATGAGGTGTGGATATATATTGTATTTGGACCTTTCTTGAGTTGACCGAGACCATACCCACTCGCATCTCCCTCTCCCCCTAATCTGGCTGAAACCGCCTTGGCAGCAGCCCCCTCCCAATTCTTCTCCACTTCATTGCAAAACCCCCAAAAATTTCATCAAAATTCCAAATAAAAAACCTCATAAACTCCAAATCCAATCTCTACCCATTATTTCTTTGCCCAAGCTAGCATGGATCTTGGAGGAAAGTTGGCATTTTGGAGGCCATGATCTTCATGTTTGATCTCTTGATCATGATGTATAAAGCTTCATCCAAATTTGTTAGTTGTTAATTGTATGTTTGAACCTAGTTAATTAGGTGTTAAATTGTGGGTTTAATGGAATATTGTGAGAATTCAAGTGAGGGTTTGTGAATTGAAGTTAGGGTTTTATTACTTGCTCATAGTTTTAATATGTAGTTTAACACATCAAAGCATGTAATAACTAATCTAGTTGCTAATTTGCTAATTGTAACATTCAAAATGTCCAAATTAAGTTTTTAGCAAACTAGGTTTTGTAATTTAATTGCAAATGTGAGATTAAAATCTAGTTAGGGCTTTATATCATTTGAACATGTTTTAAGTGTGTAATTTATCATATTAAGGCATGTAAAATCAAACCTAGTAGCTAGTTTGCAAATTGTTATTCTAAAATTTTACTAATTAAGCTAAATTGCAAACTAGAATTTTGGGTGAATGAAAATAGGCGAGATAAAAAAATCTAATTATGATTTGTGTGACTTAGTTAAAATATTATGTGAGCAATGTAGCCATTAGATTGGTTAAAACATCATGTTTTGAACTAAATTGATAATTGTTGCTTACTAGAGTTTCGGAAAAATAGCTTTTAAAGCGAATTTGAAGTTTTGATGATTTAAACATTATTTCATATATATATTTAGAGTGTTGTGAAACAACGAATGGTACGTTTGAGTTTTTCTCGATCAGTCGGCGTTTGTACACTGATTTCGAGAGTTATTTGGTTCTTTTGCATAAGCGGACCAAGGTTTTGACCTATTTGAGATTCGTGTGTCGTTTTGGTCATGAGTCGGATTTTAATGCGATACGATGTGTTATGATCCGTAGGTATCCTCACGAGGATTTCGAGACGACCGGCAAGCGCGTGGCAACATCGGCATCGGCAAGCGAAGATCAATGTGAGTAGATATATATCTACGGGGGAAGTCGGGTGGATGACGTATAGCACCCCCGCATTTTTGTAAAATATGATGTGATGTGATATAGTTATACATATTTGTGTTATGGAGAGATATGAACCTTAGCAAGATAAGCTTTAGAAGATCATGGGTTAGTGTTAGCGAGATTTGAGGAAAGTGGTTTACTTAGCTTTTTAGTCGCGAACCCTAGAGTAACGTTGGCACACATATACACATGCATACACGAGATATGGTTTTGGGTGTATACGTCATATATATATATATATATATATATATATATATATACACACACACACACGGATGTTGAGGATATTATATGGTATTTGGAGATGGGTCGATGTGATTGGGCATGATGCCGTGAGATCCGTGATGTGATTTGGTTCGTACTATATGATACGACAGGAGATTATAAAGGACCTTTAGTCGATGTAATTCAGACACACGCACATATATTTGTTGATAGTATCAGTTTGTACTAGACTTAGATCTGTACCCCAGTTCATGACATATGTTGATAAGGATACTAGGTGAGTAATGAGATAAATATGATATTTGACCCGTACTCAGATTTGGGATGACGTACGATAGATTTACCGTACGAGATATAGTTATGATGTTAGATCCGCACTCTTGACCCAAGGATGTCATATATGTATATATTGTATCGTACGTGATACTATCGAGGCGAGATCACCGACTACTAGGTATATATATAGATCGACTCAGACTTAGGTGGACTTCCTTACCCTTTTGACTGGGCTCGAGTCATAATAGTTTTCAAAAGTGGAGAATTGTGAGTAATTTAAACACCAAAATGTATGACTCGTATATTGGGTAGGTATATTTTTCAGTGTTGCCGTTACTACATCACTTACTGTATATTCATAATGTTTCATCGCATTGCATGCTTGTATATATGTTATCTGTAATTATTATGAAACCCTACTGTCAGGACACCAGCACCATTACCGATGATGCATATGTTCCACGTACACCTGCTTGCCGGCTCACACACATCATCATCGGTAATTGCCATGTCACGTACACTTTAGAGAATACTATTCATTGACATAGCTTGCTAGTTGATGGTTGCAATATGTTATAACTTACATATGCTAGTTTAACTATTGCATTTATTGCATGATATCAGATACATTCATATATTCATTGGTCATGCCGTATTATGGAGATTTATGCTGGTATTCACTGTTTATTGATATCATGATTTTTATGATTTCGGATCCTTCTTGAGATTTCTGGATTTGGAAACCGCATGTGAAAGTTTTATAAACTGATGATTTGTTTTAAAGAGATAGATGAGGTTTTCCTTGATATGATGAGTATTGTCCACCATAATGTTTTCTCGGTTCTGAGATGGTTTTCGAGACCCGATTCGAGAAGTTGGATGAACTGTCTGCGGGTACATAGTGGACCCGGTATGGTACCCCAGGGCAAGAAGCTCGAGTTGTAGACGATGAGCCCGGCAGGGGAAGAATGCCTACCGGTGATTGTTTGGCGCGGCGGATATCCGTAGGATACCGTTCATGGTCGTGTGATTGATGATATGGGCCGATCCGGACTGACGGAGCCCGAAGTATTGGGATATTGAGATATTGAGATTTGAGACACTGAGATATTGAGATTTGATGATACAGGCCAGTCCGGACAGCCGGAGCCTGAGATATTGAGATATTGAGATTCATGTTTTGTGTCGATGCTTGACACTGATTTCTCTGTTGATTTCATTGATGATATTCGATTTATATACATACAGGAATCTCATTAAATAATAAAAAACAGTTGTCTCACTCATGATGTATTCTGTTTCCATTCGTAATGCATCCATACATCATATATCTGATATGTTGCTATCTGAGGCACTGACGCGAGCACGTAGTATTGCACTTATATGTAGATAGATCAGGATATTATTTAAGGATATTACTTGATATGACCTAGGATAGCATCATACATGCGATTTCTGCTCTGTGATATTTTCTACTCACGAGTTGGCAACTCACCCCCGTTGTGCCACGGTTTTTTGCAGGTTTTGCCATACAGGTATCTTGACGGCTTGCTGGCACACTGCTTTCATTTCGGGTGATTGCTTTGGTAGGTGGGTTCACTTGCATCGTGACCACCATTGTATATTTGTTATTCAGTTGTATCTAGTAAAAACTCCATCAACCAGACTTGTTTATTTGATAGAACTAGAAGACCAGTGTATATTCTTTCGACCTTAGAGTTGCGCTTGTATTATTATGGTTTTCTGGTGGATATGGGCTTTCTTTTGAGTTTTGATCCTAGCCCTTCGGCGTTGTATATTATATTGCCTGTGTGGTTGTGACCGTTAATTGACGAAGAGCTAGCTCCCGCTTGGGGATGCCTTTATTCATATATATATGCTTTATCAGGTTTGTACCCATTTGGGGTCAGTTTTTACAGAGGAAACTCTGCCGAAATTTTCAGAAAAGACTTGAGATTTTAAAAATGCATACATCGGCTTATGTTGTTAAACTTCTTTCTTTAAAATTGGTTTTTCTTCACTCTACTGCTTTACTTGGTTTGGATTTCTGGGTTTTGGCTTACTTAGATTACGTATGCCTCGAGACGTTTCGTAGTTGAAGTGCCGGTCATGTTCCGTACTTTTCAGGTCATGGCAAAATTGGTAACAGAGCGTTAGGTTTTACCTCCTGAGTGTAGGATGACCCTTGGTTGATGGAGTAGGCGACTTTAGTAGAGTGACGTACCGTGTGTATGTTCTGCGGCATACTTACGATACGCTACTCCGCTTAAGAAGCTTTAGGATGTACATTTCTTTGCACAGTATTATATTCATTCCTATGATCTATCCCCTTTAGTACCAGCTTATGGTTTTGTTACCACGGTTGTACGGGCATGGAGAGCTACGGCTAGAGTTGCGGTCAGCATGAGCTCGTCACGGACGAGGACTGACCGGGGCGTGATTCTAGGGACATACGATTGCATAGAGGCGTCGTTTTATTGTGTTTTCGCACCATGAGCATTTGATGGGTCGCTTTTACGAGATTACTCGGACGTGCAGATCAGCACCAGAGGATTGAGCCGCTGATAGAGGCCAGCCAGAATATGATGACCATTGATGTATCGCCTATTCATGATGATTGAGGCACTGTTCAGCATGCAGAAGAATGAGCCAGTAGTTTCTGCAAACGACGAGATATCGCCCCAGATGTTAGAGCTATTGCAGTACGAGTTGTACATAGAGGCATGACAGAAGATCTCTAGTCACCCGAGGATGAATGACTAGGATATATGGTTCGTTCACTTACCCCGATGCGAGGTCATCAGATTGATTGATTCCAGCTAGAGACGACTTTACGCAGGTACGTTAAGTGTCGATAGAGACGATCGAATGTCAAAAACCCATATTCCAAGTTTAAAGTATTCGAAAAGACATGCAAGCAATTCTATGGACCCTCTAGAAGAATGAAAACCCTAACTCGACATAATGACCATGTGAAAGCCTTTGAACCTTAGGGTTTGCGACAGTTCCGCGGTGCCATTAGTGAGGCTTGGGTTTGCCCTTCTACGGCTGGTCCACCGGTGTTGTAGTATGTACTCGATACTATTAAACTGTACTCAAGATGTTGAGCTCTTGTGGGATTATGGGACTTTGACGAATCGATCGAAAGGTTCGACTTCATTCGGATATCATGTGATGGGATGCATTGCTTGGGAGACTCCAGATACGAGTATAGCCGTTGGAGCGCAGTCCATGCATCCATGAAGAGTCGAGTCCAAAACAGTCGACATTAGAGAAAAGTGGAGTAAGAGGTTCGTACGAGATCTTGATGAGATGACGTTCCACTCCGCCGATATCAGAGATGTGATACGCATGCAGAGGCGTTGTGTATGGATATATCTTCAGGAAGGAGTCGCGATGAGTATGTAGCCGTGCTGGAACCAGAAACAGATATAGTAAAGGGTAATAACCTCCGGACAGTTCAGCTGTGACGAGATTTGGGAGAGACCTCGACAGGACCTTTCTGGAATAATTTACGAGAAGACTTGGACCCAGGAGCAGTCCTATTACGCACACCCAGCATGCCAGAGTTCGGGATCGTCGACGAGACATGTTATCAGTGACCACGACAGTTGGCCAGAGACTCTTAGAGGATGTGCTTGAGCGGGACTATTCCGCCATACTTAATTTCGGTATTTTGGGCGATCTATTCGCATGAATGAGTTTTGATGACTGAGTTTCATGATATTTGTTTTCGTCCACCATGGCTGCACCTACTGAGTATTTACGTTTTGTGCATAGTTATTGCACTTGAGATATGCTTTATACACCGTTGTGTTGATTTATGATTTGTGCAGGTTTATTGCACTTGATTTAGATTTATTTGTGCCTGTTGGATGCACTTGATTTAGATTTTATTCGTGCATGTTGGATGCACTTGATTTAGATTTTATTCATTCTTGTTCGATGCCGTTGATTTAGCCTTCATTCGTGCATGACGGATGTACTTGATTTTGATTTTCGCGCATGTTGAGAGCATGATATGAGATATGGTTTTGTGCACACCGGATGCACTCGATTGGGATTTCCATTCGTGCATGTTAGTTGCACTGGATTGAGATTTTGTGCACCACAGTTGCACTCGACTTCGGTTTCATGTCATTTGAGATATTGATTTTGATTCCATGCCTATAGTATGCATGTGATTTGACTTATGCTTTCGGCCTAGTTTTCATGCACTTTTAGTATTTTGATTTGATTTTGTGCACGCTGATGCACATGGTTGTGAGATTTTATACCACGGTATACCTGATTTGGATTGAGGTTAGTTGTATACCGTCGATTTCGATTATGATATTCGATATTGTTTTTATGCACCTTGTGCACTTGATTTGGATTCTTGCGCATATTTGACGCGCTTGATGCGATTTTGGTGCACACCATATGCACTAAATCGAGATTCTTCGTGCATATCAGATGCACCTGATGTTGCTGTCAGACACACCCGTTGCCTTTGACAGGTGTTTCGTGCACACCCGTTGCACTTAGATTTTATTCTGTGCACACGTAAGGCACATTCATTGATTTCAATTTCCGTGCGCACCAGACGCACGCGGCTTTCTTTTATACATTTTGAGATTGATTATTGTAGAGCAGTACGTTTTTATGATATTTACTATTTGTTTTGATAGCTAAGCGGGACTAGTCCGAGGACAGTCCTAGATATATTTTGCATGCATTGATAGTTATCGAAGGGATTTCCAAAGAGGAGCTATAGTCTCAGTATTTACCTACGTGTCCGAGATGACATGAAACATTTTATAAAGGAAACCCTTCTAAATCGTTTTCAAACGGTGGGACGTGCATATTAAACAAAGGATATATATATATATATATATATATATATATATATATATATATATATATATATATTCTTACAATAGACGTCCGCCACTGTGCAGTGATACGCGCATCGCACAGCGACTTGAAAGGGTTGGCATGCATTTCTTTCAGATGTTTACATGTATAGTTTTGATGTATATCATGTTGGTTTTCGTATTGGATTTTGACATTAGTGTCTTCACCATAACTCCGATGATTGTGGGATACTTGACGGAGTTTTGATTTTTGAGTTATACATTCTTTTTCATGCGCATGCATTGCGCTACGATATGTTTTATGTATTTATGATTTTGGAACCCGACGACTTGATTGTTTAGCTGAAATGTTTTAGTATTTGGGGGAGTTTTAATTTAAATTCGGGGACTGAATTTCTTTAAGAGGGGAAGATTGTAACGTTTTGAAAATCGCTTAGGTGAAATTTCGGAGAATCGGTAAAATAACATGTGTTTTCCGTAAAAATCAAGATATAATTATCTTTCATCATAAAATCGAATATACCTATTCTAGCTATGTAATTGCTAGTATTTGGTGTTTATTGAGTCACTTGCAAAATTTCTAGTTGACTGAAATTTTTTCCGAAATTAATTATTTTAATATTATTTTAAACCGTCACTAATACATTTAATTAGTGATAATTACATATTAGAATGGGTTAATACAAATTGTGTGCATCATGACACATTAAACCAAAATTGAACATGTTGTTTTTGAAATGAAAAGAAATTTGTCAAGATGGTTTAGAAAACGTAAAAGAAAAAGCTTAAATAAAATATAATAAACAAAGGGGTATGTAGCATGTTGATTTGGGTTTTCTTTACATGGAAATTTCCTCACTCACTCACCCGAATACCCCCTCCCAAGCTTGGCCGAACCAGCAGCCTTGGCAGCCCCCAATCCCCACTCATTTGCCCCACTTCATTAAAAAGAAAAGAAATTGAAAAGGATAGAATATAGAATGAAGTATGAGGTGTGGATATATATTGTATTTGGACCTTTCTTGAGTTGACCAAGACCATACCCACTCACATCTCCCTCCCCCGCTAATCTGGCCAAAACCCCCTTGGCAGCAGCCCCTCCCAATTCTTCTCCATTTCATTGCAAAACCCCCAAAAATTTCATCAAAAATCCAAATCAAAAACCTCATAAACTCCAAATCCAATCTCTACCCATTATTTCTTTGCCCAATCTAGCATGGATCTTGGAGGAAAGTTGGCATTTTGGAGGCTATGATCTTCATGTTTGATCTCTTGATCATGAGGTATAAAGCTTCATCCAAATTTGTTAGTTGTTAATTGTATGTTTGAACCTAGTTAATTAGGTGTTAAATTGTGGGTTTAATGGAAGATTGTGAGAATTCAAGTGAGGGTTTGTGAATTGAAGTTAGGGTTTTATGACTTGCTCTTAGTTTTAATATGTAGTTTAACACATCAAAGCATGTATTAACTAATCTAGCTGCTAATTTGCTAATTGTAACATTCAAAATGTCCAAATTAAGTTTTTAGCAAACTAGGTTTTGTAATTTAATTGCAAATGTGAGATTAAAATCTAGTTAGGGTTTTATATCATTTGAACATGGTTTAAGTGTGTAATTTATCATATTAATGCATGTAAAATCAAACCTAGTAGCTAGTTTGCAAATTGTTATTCTAAAATTTTACTAATTAAGCTAAATTGCAAACTAGAATTTTGGGTGAATGAAAATAGGCGAGATAAAAAAATTTAATTATGATTTGTGTGACTTAGTTAAAATATTATGTGAGCAATGTAGCCATTAGATTGGTTAAAATATCATGTTTTGAACTAAATTGGCAATTGTTGCTTACTAAAGTTTCAGAGAAATAGCTTTTAAAGCGAATTTGAAGTTTTGATGATTTAAACCTTATTTCATATATATATTTAGAGTGTTGTGAAACCACGAATGGCGCGTTTGAGTTTTCTCGATCAATCGGCGTTTGTACGCCGATGTCGAGAGTTATTTGGTTCTTTTGCATAAGCGGACCATAGGTTTGAGCTATGTGAGATTCGTGTGTCGTTTTGGTCATGAGTCGGATTTTAACGCGATACGATGTGTTATGATACGTAGGTACCCTCATGAGGATTTCGAGACGACCGACAAGCGCGTGGAGACATCGGCATCGGCAAGCGAAGATCAATGTGAGTAGAAATATATCTAGGGGTAAGTCGGGTGAATGGCGTATAGCACCCCCGCATTTTCGTAAAATATGATGTGATGTGATATAGTTATACATATCTGTGTTATGGAGAGATATGAACCTTAGTAAGATAAGCTTTAAGAGATCATGGGTTAGTGTTAGCGAGATTTGAGGAAAGTGTTTTAGTTAGCTTCTTTGTCGCGAACCCTAGAGTAAGGTTGACACACATATATACATGCATACACGGGATATGGTTTTGGGTGTATACGTCATATGTGTGTGTGTGTGTGTGTGTGTGTGTGTGTGTGTGTGTGTGTGTGTGTGTGTGTATGTATAGGTGGATGTGTTGGTGCTTATATATATACATACACGTATACACAGATGTTGAGGATAGTATATGGTACTTAGAGATGAGTCGATGTGATTGGGCATGATGCCGTGAGATCAATGATGTGATTTGGTTCGTACTATGAGATACGACAGAAGATTATAGCGGATCTTTAGGCGATGTATTTCAGACACACACATATATTTGTTGTTGGTATCAGTTTGTACTAGACTTAGATCTGTACCCCAGTTCATGACATATGATGATAAGGATACTAGATGAGTAATGAGATAAATAAGATATTTAACCCGTACTCATATTTGGGATGCCGTACGATAGATTTACCTTACGAGATATAGTTATGATGTTAGATCCGCACTCTTGACCCGAGGATATATATATATATATATATATATATATATATATATTGTATCGTACGTGATACTATTGAGGTGAGATCACTGACTACTAGGTATATATATAGATCGACTCAGACTTAGGTGGACTTCCTTACCCTTTTGTAGCGTTTTGAAAATCGTTTCGGTGAAATTTCGGAAAATCGGTAAAATGAGGGGGTTTTCTGTAAAAACTCAAAATACAAATATCTTATTATAAAAATTAAATATACATATTCTAGCTATGTAATTGCTATTATTTGGTGTTTATTGAGCCGCTGGTGAAATTTCAAATTTTCTGAAAAAAATATTATTTTATTATTATTTTAAGCCGTCACTAATACATTAAATTAGGGAAAATTACAAATTGGAATGAGTTGAAACAAATTTTGTGCATCATAAAACATTAAATAAAAATTTATCATATGGTTTTTTGAACGAAATCATTTGCCAAAATGGTTTAGAAATTATTGAAGAAAAAAGGCTTTTTTTTAGTTTAAATGGATGTTTGGGGTATTGTATTTATCATTTTTCATCACCCCACACCCGTACCCACACCCACACACCCACATTCACTTATCCCCTTTAAGAATTCAGCAGCCCCCTCTTTTGTCCCCACTTGGATTTTAAAGAAAAGAAATGAAAGAAAAGAAAGGAAAAAAGAGTAGAAAATGGTATAATTTGAGTTGACTTTGACTTGAACTAACTTTCCCCACCTCACTCTCTCTCCTCCCTCACCCAATCCCCCAAGATTTCTGGCCAAAACCCGAACCAAAACAGCCCCAAATATTTCATCTCATTTTTCCATCAAAATCCCCAAAAATTTCTATCAAAAATCCACCTTTTTCTCAAAATTTCAAAGCTAATTCTAAATCCAAGCTTTACCCATTATTCTTTAGCTATTCAAGCATGGATCTTGGAGCATGAAATCATTGTTGGAGGCTAAGATTTTTGCAAGTTTGATCTCAAGCTTGTGAGGTATAATCATAACCTTATGCTTAATTTGTTGTTAAATTACTTGAATCTAGCTATTAGGTGTTAAATTAGGGTTTTAAATTTCAAGTTTTGAAATTTAAAGAAAGGGTTTTGATTACTAAGTTAGGGTTTGTTGTGGAAATGAGTTGTGTTTGATTGTGTATGGTTTAGTGAGGTGGATTAATATATTTAGTTTTGTAGAAAACTAATCTAGTTGTTAATTACAAGTTGTTACTTGAAAAATGTCCAAATTAAGCTTTTTGTTGCAAACTAGTTTTTTTGATTTAATTCGAAATATGAGATTAAAAATATGGTTAGGGTTTTTATCATATTATTAACTTTATTAAGTGTAGTTTAACACTTTAGTTCATGGAAATCCAACCTAAATTGTAGTTTGTGCATTTTTGCTATGAAATTGTTAAAAAGGGTATTTTGTAAACTAGAATATTAGGATTTTTGGAATTTAATGAGATTAAATTCCGGAAATTTGTTTATACGACTTATTTAAGATATTTAATAAATATATTGGCCGCTACATTCATTTAAACTTCCTGTTTTGTACAAAAACGGCGAATTGTGCTTGCTAGATTTTCGGAAAAATGACTTTTTAAGCAAAATTGAGGTTTTTGTGAGTTTTAACCTAGTTTATATTAAAATTAGTGTTCGTGAATGTGCAAATGAGTGTGATTGGATTTTTCTCGATGGTTTGACGTTTGTACATCAACATCGAGGGATGGTTTGACTATTCTTGCATGCGTAGGCGATAGGTTTGGACCTATGCGTGATACGCGTGCCGATTTGATTTTCGTATGCCGTTTCGATTTTGAATTTAGTTTTAATGCGATATGGTGCGTTATGATATGTAGGTACCCCCATGTGGACTTCGAGACGACAAGCAAGCACATGGCGACGTCGGTACCGGCTAGCGAGGACCAGGTGAGTAGATTTATATCTACGGGGAGAAGTCGGGTGGATGGCGTATAGCACCCCCGCAGTCCGTGGTGATGTATACGGATGCGTATACACACCAACAATTTATGATATGTTGTTAGGATTTATTATTGATGATTTTAGATGGATATTGGTGTTGGATTGGTGCATGGTTACGAAACCTTAGGTAGTGGGTGCACTACACTTACACATACACACATATACATACTTGCATACATTCCTTATTTCATATGTGCGTGTATGGGAATATATTTATATGTTCACATGGGTATGGGACTATGTGTTCACATACGGATTTGAGGAGGATACTTGGGATTGAGCTGAGTCGATGAGATTTGTTTGTGGTTGTGATCTCGGTGATATGGCAGGATTCGTACTTAAGGTACGTCCTGGTGTTATAGAGGATCTTGCGGCGGCGATACGGGTGAATAGTGTTATAAATAAATGGTCTACATGTGATCGTGATATGAGGCATAATATGCTAGGATATTGATATTAGGCCGTATCGGGCGATGTATACCCCTTGATGATGATATGTGCTGACGATATCGGTTTGTACGAGATTGTCGATCAGTAGTCAGATCATGAGTATATTGAGGATATTAGTATTGTACTAGACATAGGTCAGTACCCTAGACTATGATCTTGGATAAAGAGGATACCAGAGGAATAGTGTGAGGAATATGATATTGACCCGTACCCAGATTTGGGGATGCCGTACGACGGATTTACGTACGAGCTATATCTTGATGATTGATCCGCACTCTTGACTTGGGATATCTGATTATAGATATGGTATCGGATATGATATTATTGAGGCGGGATCACCGACTAATATATATACAGGTATGTATATGTATCGACTCAGATGTTAGGCGGTTTCCTTTCCTGTAGTCTAGCTTATAGTGTAGCCCTTTAGTTTAGTTAGTTGTTAGATTAGATTCGGTTCCTACCTATTTCAAAGCTTACGAATCGTGCGTATTTTTAAAGACAGCCTAAGGGATCCTACGGATATTTCAAAAAACGTATCTTTTCTTAAAAACACCGTAGCCCCTATTTTCAAAACCCCACGATTCGTGTTATTTCAAAAGGCACCATTGTAGAACTTATTTTAGGTTAAAACAGATTAATTATCGTTGCGTCTAGTATTCAGCTCCCGCTCATTATTGTTGTTTGCTCCACATCACATGCTTATATTATGCTTCATATTCTACTGTTGATATCTTGTGGTTAGGACACCAGCACCATTACCGATGATGCGTATGTACCACGTACACTTACTTGCCGGCTCACACACATCTTCATCGGTAATTGCCATGTCACGTACACCTTAGAAAATATTATTGCTTGACATAGCCTGTTAGCTAATAGTTTATACATGATATTAGTGTACTTGCCTTATATGTTAGTTTAGACATTATAGTTATTACCTGCTACCTCATGCATACTGTTATTCATTGTTATGCCGCATTCATGGATTCTCATGCATATATTCACTTTTTACGTGCTATTGAGGCTTTGGATTTGGATTTCCATGAGATTTTCTGGATTTGGGGAAAACCGCAAAACATATACAAACTTCTTCTTTCTCTTTTTAAATAAAAAGCGCGGTTTTTCCCATGATGTATGAGCCGTCCACCATGAGTTTGCTGATAGATTTGGAGACCCGATTCGAGGAGTTGGATGAACCGTTTCGGGTACATGGTGGACCCAGTAAGGTACCCCGGGGCAAGAAGCTCGAGGTGATGACAATGAGCCGGCAGGGGGAGACTACCTACCGGTGATTTTACCCGACGCGTCGGATATCCGGAGGATACCGTCGTAGTCTTGAGACGGATGGTAGGGGCCGGTTTGGACTGACGGCGCCCTAGATACTGAGATTGAGACATTGAGATTTCGAGATATTGAGGTACTGAGATTTGATGATACAGGCCAGTCCGGATGGCCGGAGCCTTAGGTTTTGAGACATTGAGATTTATGTTTTGTGTCGATGCTAGACACTGTTGATGCTGATTTCATTTATGATACCTCATTTTAAAAATACAAAGGAAATCTCACTAATTTATGAAAACAGTTTCTTCATTTACAAGTATTCTGTTTTCATGCATTCATACCTCATTCATATGATATATTGCTACCTGAGGCACTGACACGGGCACATGAGATCACACTCGGGTTAGATATTACCCTAGCCATTGTTATAGGCTGCATGTTATTCATATATTTGAGGATATATTATGATCATTGACCTAGGTTGTGTTATTCATGCGATTTTCTGTTCGTAGATCTTTTTCTACTCACGAGTTGGCAACTCACTCCCGTTGTGCCCAAGTTTCTTGCAGGTGTTGCCGTACGGATTTCATTACGGCTTTGCGGGCACGGATTCTTTTCGGGTGACTTGCTAGTAGGTGGGTTTATTGTATCTTACCCATCATTATACCTTGTATATTATATTTTAGTTGTATCTAGAAGTTCCATCAACCAAACTTGTATTTTTTTGAGATAGAGACCAGTAATGTTATTCTTTCGACCATAGAGTAGCATGTTTTATTTCTTGAGTTTCTTGCTGGTTGAGTTCCATTTCTGTTGTGATCCTCGCCTTTAGGCGTTGTATATTATGTTGCATACAGGTTGATTTGATATGGTTCTTCCTATTCTCTACTACTTCTCTTGGTTTGGATTTCTGGGTTTCGGCTTACTTAGCATACGTACTCCTTGAGACGTTCGTAGTCTAAGTGTCGGTCATGTTCCGTACTTTCGGGTCGTGACACCTTTTGACTGGGTTCGAGTCTTACTAGTTTTCAAAAGTGGAGAATTGTGAGTAATTTAAATACCAAAATGTATGACTCGTATATTGGGTAGGAATATTTTTCAGTGTTGCCGTTACTACATCACTTTCTGTATATTCATGATGTTTCATCGCATTGCATGCTTGTACATATATTATCTATAATTATTATAAAACCCTGCTGTCAGGACACCAGCACCATTACCGATGATGCGTATATTCCACATACACCTGCGTGCCGGCTCACACACATCATCATTGGTAATTCCCATGTCACGTACACTTTAGAGAATACTATTCATTGACATAGCTTGCTAGTTGATAGTTGCAATATGTTATAGCTTACATATGCTTGTTTAACTATTGCATTTATTGCATGATATCAGATACATTCATATATTCATTTGTCATGCCGTATTTTAGAGATTTATGCCGGTATTCACTGTTTATTGATATCATGATTTTTATCATTTCGGATCCATCTTGAGATTTCTGGATTTGGAAAATGCATGTGAAAGTTTTATAAACTGATGATTTATTTTAAAGAGATAGATGTGGTTTTCCTCGATATGATGAGTATTGTCCACCATGATGTTTTCTCGGTTCTGAGATGGTTTTCGAGACCCGATTTGAGGAGTTGGATGAACCGTCTGCGGGTACATGGTGGACCCGGTATGGTACCCCAAGGCAAGAAGCTCGAGTTGTAGACGATGAGCCCGGCAGGGGAAGACTGCCTACCGGTGATTGTTTGGCGCGGCGGATATCCGGAGGATACCGTTCGTGGTCGTGTGATTGATGATATGGGCCGATCCGGACTGACGGAGCCCGAGGTATTAGGATATTGAGATATTAAGATTTGAGACACTGAGATATTGAGATTTGATGATACAGGCCAGTCTGGACAGCCGGAGCCTGAGATATTGAGGTATTGAGATTCATGTTTTATGTCGATGCTTGACACTGATTTCTCTGTTGATTTCAATGATGATATTCGATTTATTTACATACAGGAATCTCATTATATAAAAAAACAGTTGTCTCACTCATGATGTATTCTGTTTCCATTCGTAATGCATTCATACATCATATATCTGATATGTTGCTATCTGAGGCACTGACATGAGCAAGTAGTATTGCACTTATATGTAAATAGATCAGGATATTATTTGAGGATATTACTTGATATGACCTAGGATAGCGACATACATGCGATTTCTGCTCTGTGATATTTTCTACTCACGAGTTGGCAACTCACCCCCGTTGTGCCATAGTTTCTTGCAGGTTTTGTCGTACAGGTATCTTGACGGCTTGCTGGCACACTGCTTTCATTTCGGGTGATTGCTTTGGTAGGTGGGTTCACTTTCATCGTGGCCACCATTGTATATTTGTTGTTCAGTTGTATCTAGTAAAAACTCCATCAACCAGACTTGTTTATTTGATAGAACTAGAAGACCAGTGTATATTCTTTCGACCTTAGAGTCGCGCTTGTATTATTATGGTTTTCTGGTGGATATGGGCTTTCTTTTGAGTTTTTATACTCGCCCTTCGGCGTTGTATATTATATTGCTTGTGTGGTTGTGACCGTCAATTGACGAAGAGCTAGCTCCCGCTTGGGGATGCCTTTATTCATATATATATGCTTTATCAGGTTTGTACCCGTTTGGGGTCAGTTTTTACAAAGGAAACTCTGCCGAAATTTTCAGAAAAGACTTGAGATTTTAAAAAATCATATTTCGGCTTATGTTGTTAAACTTCTTGCTTTAAAATTTGTTTTTCTTCACTCTACTGCTTTTCTTGGTTTGGATTTCTGGGTTTTGGCTTACTTAGATTACGTACGCCTCGAGACGTTTCGTAGTTTAAGTGTCGGTCATGTTCCATACTTTTCGGGTCGTGACAGGGCGTCGTATACTTATATTTATGCTTTGCGTGGTTTTGGATCCGTCGATTGCCGAAGAGATAACTCCCATTTGGGGATGCTTTTATATTATCATGTATTGTGGTTTGGGATCAAAAAATACAAAGGAGGTGCTGCCCAAATTTTTAAAAGTCGAAACATGTTTTCAACTAGTAACACCCACTTGCATTTTTATGTTCCATTGTTTATGTATTTCGGAAAACTTTTGATTTCATCATACCTTATTTTCAAAACATCACCTCTTTTATTTTCTGAAAAAGGTTTAGATTTTTGGGTTTCGGCTTACTTGAATTACGTTATGCCTTTAGACGTGGCGTGATTTAAGTGCCGGTCACGAGCTAATATTTTGGGTCGTGACAAAGTTGGTATCATAGCGCTTGGTTTAATCTTGGTTCGAGTCTATGTTTATCTATGCGGAGTCTAGGGCGGATATGTATTTCAGAACCTAGGCTTGACCTTACGGAACTTAGACTTGAACGGGAGGTATTAGACCCGAACTTTCGTTTCATAGGCTGACCTTGATTGATGGAATAGGTAGCTTGAGTAGAGTGACATACCGTACGTATGTTCCGCAGCATATTTACGATAAGATACTCCACTTAAGAAACCTTAGGATATACATATTTTGAGATCTGTGATTCTCTTCGTACCCATGATTATACATCCATTTGAGATCCTTGATTATATTCGTTTGCATAATCATACTCTCATTGATTCTGTTCCTCCTTATGATCATGTATCCATTCTGGATCTGTCACTTCCTTTCATGCCCTTGATCTGTTTTCATCGAGACACGCTTAAGGTTCCTGTCACCTTGTTTAAGCGCAGTTTAAGCTGCTGCTAGTATTGCGGTCAGGGAGAGCTCGTCTGGTACGAGGGCTGACCATTTTGTTTTCTGGTGACATGGGAACGTCTCGATGTAGTGTTTGTGTTGTGACCTCTTGTTGGGGCGAGTGTTTGGTTTTACACCGGATGATCGGGCCATTGTTAGAGCTGCCAGTTGCGAGAGGACTGTTGATGTACAGCCTACCTCAGAGATTGTGATGTCGTCTACCGTGCAGACAGATGACCCAGCTGTTGCTGAGATGGATGGGATATCGCTTCCCGAGCTTATGAGCTGAGATCGCTGGAGCTTCTAGGAAAAGATGCGACAGATGATAGCTAGTCTATCCCGAGTTGAGAGACGAGGATGATTCGTCGGGTTGATGCGCCGACGCAGGCCCAGTTGAGTTGAAAATTTCCAGTGTGGAGAGTCTTACTCAGATCTAGAGTCGACCGATCTCGAGATGTCCAATGATGTATCGCATTTCCTGGAGGACTGAGGCATTGTTTAGGATGCGGACGAAGGGGATTCACATTGCCATCTAGGCAAAGTTAAAAAATCGAACGAATGTCAGAAACCCATTTTTTCCAAGTTAAAGTATTCGAAGGAACACGCAAGTAATTCGAGGGACCCTTTAGAAAAATGAAACCCTAACTCGACAAGATGTCCATGGAACCGCTTTTGAACCTTAGGGTTTGCGGCAGTTTAGCGGTGCTATCAGTGAGGCTTGGGTTTTCCCTTCTACGGTTGGTCCATAGATACTGTGGCATGTACCAGATATTATTAGACGGTAATCAGGTGTTGAGCTTTCGGGGAATTACGGGACTTTGATAAATCGATCGAAATGTTTAACGTCGTCCGGATATCATGTGAAGAGAGATCAGCAAGCTGACCAGCTTCGGATAGAGGACCTCACCCAGATGCGTTGTGAGTTGACAGAGAACGGACAAGGATTGAGTATTCCTCCGAGGGTTGGGACGAGTTCCCGAGGACGTGTTCGGCTAGATATCTTCTACAGAGTGATGAAGATACCGAGTTCGTGATTTCGAGTCCGTGTGAGAGACTTCAGATTGATTGTTGCCGAGGACAATTGCAGTACGCAGATAGCATGACGTGACGTCGAAGTGGACGATGATACAGACGAGTGGAGCCAGAGGTTCGTGCGAGATACTGACGAGTTGTTGTTACTCCCCATTGAGGTTGGAGATCTGATATGTATACAGAGGCGTTGGGTTATGGCCAGTTCCCGATGAAATATTGTGCGGAGAACGCAGATGTCTAGAAAATGAGAAAAGATTATGCAAGAGTACCAGCCTTTGTATAGTTCGGCATAGGCGAGATTAGAAGAGACCCTGAGCAGGTTCCTTCCAGGACACTGCTGCGATGAGATTTGCACCCAAGATCAGTTGTGTCACGTGTATTCAGAGGGCCATAGGCCGACGCCAGTGATGTGCTGCTTTACGAGTGGTCGTGATGATTGGCCGAGAGATGACCAGAGAAGTGCCAGAACGGAATCGTTCCCGTTAGCACACCTGACCGGGCCGATGAGCCGATGGATTGCTAGATTGGTAAATCCACAGAGAAGATGAGGACCCAGAGACAGAGGAGGCCAGACCGTGAGCAGGAGGCAAGCGGATGTTCTTGTTCTGTCGGTTTTAGGCGCACCGATTTATTCTTCGACATTGTAGGAGGTGTACCTCAATGTCATTTGTTGTGTTTTGCATGTGTGATCTGAGTATCATGCTTATACCGCTTGGATTTGAGTTTTGATGATGAGTTTCCTGATATTGATTTCGTGCACCATGGCTGCACCTACTGGGTATTTACATTTTGTCCATAGTTATTGCACTTGAGATATGTTTTATACACCGTTGTGTTGGTTTATGATTTGTGCATATCTATTGCACTTGATATTGATTTTGTGCCTTGGCTACACGTGTTTATGATTTCGTGGATTTCATACAGTTACGTTGACTTTGTGCATGTGGTACGCACTCGATTGATTCTGCACTCGGTATAGCTCAAATATGCTTGCAGTGCATTGATACGTGTTTTTTGCACACGGTTGCACACGTTTATGATTTTTTATACACCTTGGTATACTCGGTGTTGTTTTTATACGCATTTGCGTTATTGATGAGTTTTCGTGCACTGGATGCACCGTATTTGTGTTTCGTGCACTGGATGCACCATATTTGTGTTTCGTGCACTGGATGCACCGTATTTGTTTTTGTGCATTTTCTGCACCAGATTCGTATTTCGTACATTAGTTGCACTAGATCTGCATGTCATGCATTTGTTACACCGGACAGGTATTCGTGCATTAGTTGTGTTGGATATAGGTCATCCCTCAATCATTGCAATCACGTGCCTGCGATCCAATAATTGACTCTGAGGGCACTATATCGTAGACTTACATGGTATCAAAGCCATGAGATGCGGGCCCGTTTCCCTCTAGAACCCGGCTATCCGTGCACCCTTCCTCGAGTGATCCCAACTAATTTTTCTTTAGATGTTGCCGTATCTTTTTATTGTCTGAGTTGCATACCTCATTGCCACTCCTTCTTTTACCCTTTTCTCCAGAACACCTCGTATTACTACGAACATCTACTTCCATTGGATAAAACCATCGTATGGTTATATAAGAACTCGAAGGAGCTTGTTCCAGATTCGAGGATGGTGTCCGGTTCTGGAGAAAACGAATTGGACTATTCAGTTGTATTTTCCTTTTACCTTCTCTCAGGTTGCGAGTGTTCCTTGGATTAGGACGGTACACCTATTACGCTAATTGGATAGTCTTCTTCCAAACCATAGGCAGGTGCCGAACGGTAGGGAATGAAGAAAGCCAATTAGCCTAATTGTAGTGTATAGAAGGTATTAAGTAAAGACAAATAAAGGGATTAGAAAGAGGGCAAAGTAAATTGCAGAAAATCAGGCAGGCTTTTCTAAGAAAACTGCAGAAATTTTGTAGGCTGATTTCACTATAGCGCGGCGGAACCGCGGCCGTACCCACGCTAATTGGACAGTTTTCTATGTCTCTCTTTATCTCAAGTTCACGGAGAAAGCCATCTCCTGAAAAGAGCAATACCTGTCTTAGAATATGTCTGGATATCTGATGGGACCTAGTTCATAAAAGAACTCCAAATCCAAACTTCTTAGAATGTATCGTCAACCGAATTTAATCAGTATCCTGCGTCATGCCTCCCTCAGTGTCCGCTTGGATCACCTGTCCAAAACACTGCCCCTCGTCGGAGGGAAAACTACAACTCTGACAGTCACTCTGTCATTCATGTCACCTTGGAAGCCTGGAATGATAACTGTCTCCTAAAGAGGCTGTTGTTATCATTTCCCTAGAACATACACTTATGTTCTAAAACTGCTTCCGAATGCCTCTCCAGGATAGGATTAATATCAACTTACTGCATCTCGTGCAAAAACAATATCTGGTGTGGTACTTGACATCTCATGATTAACTTAATTGCCTAAGCAAGTGATCTGCCAATCATGCACATCCCTCTCCCTTTTAGTCTGTAAGACACCTTTAGAGAGAGTGACTCCATCACCTGCAGGTACACTACCGTGCCAAGAGTCGTCCATTCTAAAACACCTTTAGAATGTTGTCTAAGTACCCAGATTGGGAAACTACCCAAATCTAGATCTAAAACCATAGATCTAGTAACCAGAATGTCTGATATTATATCTATATCCTATTTGGAGAAACCACTGTGTGACAACCAAAGTATAACCGATCGTAGTATAGGAATTTCACTTCCTACTCTGTGTATGTCATCCAAATACCAGGACATCACATCCTACTACCTTCTTAACAGATCCATCCCATATTCTGATGAAGCCAAACCTATGACTGTCGCATCAGAAATGTTGGAGATAGTGCCCTCAGAGTCAATTAATGGATCACAGGCACGTGATTGCAATGATCGAGGGAGGACCTATCCCGGTAGGACAGTCTTACTCAAGATGATAGTATGCTATCTGGTTTACCTTTATCATCGTGTACTGCTTTAGGTGACCTGACATGTCGCTATTACATGTTGATAGAGCCCCATAGGATTCTTGCTTGACTACCAGCAGTATGAGGGCGATCATATACGTGAGAGCTGGCAGTCTATAAGCACATCCTTAAAAGGTCCCTAGTCGTGGGAGTTTCGAGACAGGGCATCGATACTCCAGAGTAGACTAGTGTATACAGTCGAGACCCCGACGAGGGGCGGTGGCCGGTCTCACAAGCCACTTGTGTCAGTTGGTTCACCTAAGATGTATACAGGTGCTCATTGGGTTATGAGTACACCGGACAGGACTCGCCAGGAACATGCTAGTTGGTCTTATACCTGACGTCAGATAGCAGTTCCCTGGTGACATGTGTACAGGTTAGTTCATCGACCTGGGGATCGTCATTTGTCTCGTGTGAGTTCCCACTGTACTTTGATTACTACCCTACCACGCTCAAAGGAGACGTGCAAACAGGTTTTAGTTGGGTACAGTCCCGAGCCACATGGAGACAGTGAGCGGATTTTCAGGGGTTCGTCTCTCCCGGTATTGGGGGTGAGGTCGCGCTGTGTCTAGGAGAGCCATTACACGAAGCCCTCTGCCGAGGCAGGAGATTTACTGGTAGGTATTCCAGTAGTATCTCAGGGTGTTCCGGGATACACTCCGACACGACTTGTACCGCTTTTAGGGGTCTGACTTTTACCAACCCCCTAGGCCCGCCATGCGATGCTCATAGACGAACGGACCGGACTGTACGGATATTGTCACTGACAGGCTCAGTGGGGTGTCAGGATGAGTTGACTCATCGACGTCCCTTTCGGTCAATAGCTGGTAGCCCATCACGTATGGCTAATACCTCTGACGTGCTAGTGGTTAAATCCACAGTCATAGTATTGACGAGTCTTTAGAGTCCACCACACATACAGTTACTCAAGTTTCGGGCGAAAAGCTGTAGAGGCCGTATGGAGATATGGCACGGTCCGATCAGATACGTGCGGTATTGCACGGATCAGGATTGGACAGTTTGTACTAGAGGCTGTATGGATATATGGCAGGGTTCGATCAGATACGTGCGGTATTGCACGGATCAGGATCGGACGGACAATACTAGCCGGCTTTGGTTTAAGCCGGATCCTAGTATAGTACAGTGTAGATTTTGTCTCATTGCATTTGTATTTCGGTCGGAATACAGATGCGGGTGTGTATGCACAGTATCGGGGTTTTCCTGTGATTTATTACGGGACCAGTTTTCTGGAGTTGCCAGTTTGCTTTCCGTTTCGGCCATATTTCTTTGTATCTTTCATTGGCCGAAGATTGGTGGAGGAGGGCTTATTTGCATTTGTGCAAATAAGTATTTGTGGAGGGTGTTCTTTGCATTTTGTTGGATCATGATGGTTGCACCATCCCTTGACCATTTGACTTCTTCTTTCATGATTGCTTGACTTTTTGTAGCAATCATGGTTGTTGATTAGTTGATGAAGTATGGTTTTGTTTGTGATGATTGTTTCTTATGATGACCTTTTCTCTCTTGCATGATGAGTGTGTTTCCATCATCCATACATGACACTCTCTCTCATTCTCTCCTCTCCCATTACCATGGCCGGCCATCATATGGTAGGGGCTGTCCCAATATTTCATGTGGGGATTTTTGGTCTTTTAGCTTCACAAAAATCCCATAGTTCCACCTCAAAAGTATAGTTCATTCTCCTCCACAAAATGGCAACCTCCATGAACCCCAAAATGAGACATGGTTCTACACACATTCTACAGCAAACCTTGGGCACGTCGGCTCGCCAACTTCGTGACCGAGTTGCCTCGGTATAGAGGTGGGAGCCCGTAAAAGAACCAAGCGACGTGGTACCCTTTCCGGCGAGGAGGTGGAGACCGGACATTCCGCGGGAGATCGGGACGAGGGCGAGAAGACCGGAGGACTCGGATCTCTCGGTATATCTCTCTTCCCCATCTTGTAGTTAGCTAGGACTAGTTAATGGCACGATCCGGGTTTTAGTGCGCGGTGGTGCCGGTTCAAGAAAATTAAAGTTAGCCATCGCTTCCGCGTTTGGCCTCGGGATGGAGGCTGGGGCGCCGCCGTGCACTTACAAGAAATAGATGATCTATCTCCGCTATATCTTCTTTAGTCTATAAATAGACATAAGCCACTTGTCCACTATGCTTCCGCTGCTCCACTGGCTACGACAACTCTCTGGCAGAGTCATATACAAAACCTTTGCTAAAGAGGTCACTCCCGGTGAAGGGATCTCGGCTCTTTCCCCATAGAATGAGGTGCAGGATATTCCAACTATATTTTTATAAAAGCTATGCAGTTCCTTCAATGATATCAAGTTCATTACGCTAAAGGTTTTTCGCCAAAAACTAGCTGTAGTCCTCCGTCATTTCTTACAAGTATTACTTAGTATTCTTGCTGCGTTTGTTGACTGTGTCAAGGCGTAGTGTGCGGTAGCTAAGTAGTGTTTGTTTGTGGCATATTAATACGATTGGTTAGGACAGTCGTGCGGCCTTGTTGACTGTGTCAAGGGCTCGTACGGGTGGGTTTAATGCAATCCAGGATAATGACGGGTTGAACTTGACTAGGACTCTTTGATTTGTTGACTGTGTCAAGGTCACTTAGGTCCTAGGGGTAAAAACACACATCGGGAGTTTCTAAAGAAACTGAAACTTGCCAGATATGCGCATACCTTCTGGAGTGTGATAATGTGAGTGGATTCCATCACATTATCATGCGATGATAGTTGGATCCCGATTCCCACTGATGAGTTGGTTTACTCCTCGGGTGATCCCGACTAATTCTTCTTTCAGGTTTAGAGGAGAATTTGAGGTTACAGTGGGAGGTTTCCTGATTGGATAACGTGATATCCATTCTGATCTAGATTAGAGTGCACGCTGAGTGTTTCTTTTCTCTCTCTCTTTGGCAGCGACCATGACCCGACCCTTGACTATGACTCAGTGACCAAGTTAACCGAACCTTCTTAAAACACTGGCTTTTGGATTGTCAAAGTTGCATACCTCATTGCCACTCCTACTTTTACCCTTTTTCTCTAGAACACCCCGTATTGCTACGAACATCCACTTCCATTGGATAAAACTATCGTATGGTTATATACGAACTCGAAGGAACTTATTCGAGGATGGTTTCCGGTTCTGGAGAAAACGAATAAGACTATTCAGTTGTCTTTTCCTTTTACCTTCTCTCAGGTTGTGAGTGTTCCTTGGATTAGGACAGTACACCTATTACGCTTATTGGATAGTTTTCTTCCAAATCATAGGCAGGTGCCGAATGGTAGGGAATGAAGAAAACCAATTAGCATAACAAAGGTGTACAGAAGGTATTAAGTAAAGACAAATAAAGGGATTAGTAAGAGGGCAAAGTAAATTGCGACTGCTATTCACGACCAAACCAAGTATTTCATTGCCACTCCTACTTCACCTTTGTATTTCTCCGGAACACCCCGTATCACTACAAAGATCCACAGTTTTTTGGATACTCCATCGTATGGTTATATACGAACTCGAAGAAACTTGTTCCAGTTCGGGAATGGATTCTGGTTCAGGAGAAATAGGAATAAGGTTTATTCAGTTGTCTTTTATCTTTACCTTCTCTCGGGTTGCGAGTGCTCCTAGGATTAGGACAGTATACCTATTATGCTTATTGGATAGTCTTCTTCCAGACCATAGGCTGGTGCCGAACGGTAGGGAAGGAAGAAAACCATTTAGCCTAATGATGGTGTGTAGAAGGTAATGACTAAAGACATATAAAGGGATTTGGAGAGATGGCAAAGAAATATACGGTTAAAGTTGTGAATCGGATAATGGAAGAGGCATTGCTAGGAATACCCGGATACCCTTTCGAAACATATTCATGTTTCAGTTTCACTGTGTATTGTTAATAGAAAACTGATTTCCCAATTAGTACTCACTCCAGGGTATTTACCAGGTATGATTCTCACATCTGTATGGTTTTACAGATGATGAGTGGGAGTAAGTTATTGAGAATTGGGTGATCATCCTCATTATATCGGGATTCGTTGTAATTGGTGATATTTGAGGAAATCGCCTGGGTTGTTTGCCGGACGACAAATATTTGGTTTTGAATATCCGTTGTTATGCACCAATTTCAAATTGATATATCTGTACGTTTATTTTTATAAAGTGAGATATAACTTTTTGAAATTGTGTCTATGACATTTACCTATATCAGTGGATGGTTAGGTAAGGAGCATTAAACAGCGGTGTAATTCTTCTTAACCATAAGTGCAGTTTTCAACCTACGACACACGGGGAATGAGTTATTAGACTCAGGGGACTTATACAGAGTATTGTATATTGTCCAGTGTCCAGGAGGACAGACGGGTTGGTACTCGTACTATATTCTGTTTACTTATGACTTCTCTAGTTCTTAGACATGTGTTTCGTAGAAACACAGGGTCCAAGTTTTGAGAAGTTATAGGTATAAGAATAAAGTAGAGAACCAGGTGTTGCAAGTATCGGGATTCTTCAAGGTGATCGAAGATGTAGATGCTTGTGTATGGTATTCAGTTGATAGTAATGATTATGAGAACTTGCTTCTCTTTCAGGTTCCTCATATCTGGATGTACTCCTAAGTTGAGTAATGCTGATCGACATCTGTCCATTTAGTTGACATGCACTGGAGACAGCTGCATGATTTGAATCTGGTTCCAATTAAATCAGTGCCTATGTTTCTATATTGGATATAGAATAGTTCATATCTTAACAATGTTAAGGTACGGGGGGTTGTCCGGCTTATGCTTAAAACCAGACTCTGGATAACTCAAGGCACGTTTCTGTAATGACTGTTTGTGGGTTGACCCGGGCTATGAAGAGGGTTGATTTTCTACCATCTGGAAGATCAATGGTTATATTGTTCTTGACTCATCACGGTTTTAATAAAAATGGATTTTTTCAGAAAATAGTAATGGGAGTATGGTAGAACTGGAAGTGATTCCAGAACCGCAAACGATTACTGAAAATTTGATAAGAACCTAAAGATTCAATATGGTTTGACATTACATTGGCCACTCCGCAGATATGGTGGGTAACCTCAGGCATCCGAGAGGCACTCCGGTAGCCTCAAGGACGGTGACAGGGAGGTTCTTGTTTACCCAGACTTGCCATTGCTGTCGTTCCAGACTGTGAGACCTGATAGGAGGATGGGTATAGCGTCGTTCTAAACTAACTTTAGAAGTGTACGTGTATATGACTCTGCCAGAGGGTTGTCGTAGTTAGTGGAGCAGCGGAAGTATAGTGGACAAGTGGCTTATGTCTATTTATAGACTAAAGCAGATATAGCGGAGATAGATCATCTATTTCTGATGTGACAGTCATAGGTTTGGCTTCATCAGAATAGGGGATGGATCTGTTAAGAAGGTAGTAGGGTGTGATGTCTTGGTATTTGGATGACATACACAGAGTAGGAAGTGAAATTCCTATACTACGATCGGTTATACTTTGGTTGTCACACAGTGGTTTCTCCAAATAGGATACAGATATAATATCAGACATTCTGGTTACTAGATCTATGGTTTTAGATCTAGATTTGGGTAGTTTCCCAATCTGGGTACTTAGACAGCATTCTAAAGGTGTTTTAGAATGAACGACTCTTGGCACGGTAGTGTACCTGCAGGTGATGGAGTCACCCTCTCTAAAGGTGTCTTACAGACTAAAGGGGAGAAGGATGTGCATGATTGGCATATCACTTGCTAGGCAATTGAGTCAATCATGAGATGTCAAGTACCACACCAGATATTGTTTTTGCACGAGATGCAGTAAGTTGATATTAATCCTATCCTGGAGAAGCATTCGGAAGCAGTTTTAGAACATAAGTGTATGTTCTAGGTAAATGATAACAACAGCCTCTTTAGGAGACAGTTATCATTCCAGGCTTCCAAGGTGACATGAATGACAGAGTGACTGTCAGAGTTGTAGTTTTCTCTCCGACGAGGGGCAGTGTTTTGGACAGGTGATCCAAGCGGACACTGAGGGAGGCAAGACGCAGGATACTGATTAAATTTGGTTGACGATACAATCTAAGAAGTTTGGATTTGGAGTTCTTTTATGAACTAGGTCCGATCAGATATCCAGACATATTCTAAGACAGGTATTGCTCTTTTCAGGAGATGGCTTTCTCTGTGAACTTGAGATAAAGAGAGACATAGAAAGAAATATCAGGGCGGATCCACTCACTAAGGCTATTCCTCGAATGCAGTAGTTTCACAAACGGACTTTATGAGACTGATTAGTAGAGGAGTTGGGTGTTCGGTATCACACGGGCTGTGAGTATGCGACATCGCAATAATTAGCCTTGAGTGCAAGTGGGAGATTGTTGGATATAGTGCCCTCAGAGTCAATTATTGGATCTCAGGCACGTGATTGCAATGATTGAGGGAGGACCTATACCGGTAGGATAGTCTTACTCGAGAGGTTTGTATAGTATCTGGTTTGTCTTTATCATCGTGTACATGCTTTAGGTGACATTGTAGTTCACTATTACATGTTGATAGAGAATAGTATGCTACCATGGTTTGTCTTTATCATCGTGTACTGCTTTAGGTGACCTTACAGGTCACTATTACACATTGATAGAGCTCTTAAGATTCTTGCTTGACTACCAGCAGTATGATGGAAATCATATACGTAGGAGCTGGGGTCTATAAGCATATCCTTAAAAATGTCCCTAGTCGTGGTAGTTTTCGAGACAGGGCATCGATATTCCGAAGTAGACTAGTGTATACAGTTGAGACCCCGACGAGGGGCGGTGGCCGGTCTCACAAGCCATTGGTGTCAGTTGGTTCACCTAAGATGTATACATGTGCTCATTGGATTATGAGTACACCGGACATGACTCGCCGGGAACATGCTAGTTGGTATTATACCTGACGTCAGATAGCAGTTCCCTGGTGACATGTGTACAGGTTAGTTCATCGACCTGAGATCGTCATTTGTCTCGTGTGAGTTCCCATTGTGCTTTGATTACTACCCTACCACGGCTCAAAGGAGTCATGCAAATAGGTTTTAGTTGGGTACAGTCCCGAGCCACATGGAGGCAGTGAGCGGATCGACAGGGGTTTCGTCTCTCCCGGTATTGGGGGTGAGATCACGTTGTGTCTAGGAGAGCCATTACACGAAGTCCTTGGCCAAGGTAGGAGATTTACTGGTAGGTATTCCAGTAGTATCTCAGGGTGTTCTGGGCTACACTCCGACACGACTTGTACCGCTTTTGGGGGTCTGACTTTTACCAACCCCCTAGGCCCGCCATGCGATGCTCATAGACGAACGGACCGGACTGTACGGATATTGTCACTGACAGGCTCAGTAGGGTATCAGGATGAGTTCGCTTATTGACCTCCCTTTTGGTCAATACCTGGTAGCCCGTTACGTACGGCTAGTACCTCTGACGTGCTAGTGGTTAAATCCACAGCCAAAGTATTGACGAGTCTTTAGAGTCCCCCACAGACTGTTTCTCAAGTTTCGGACGAAACGTTGTAGAGGCCGTATGATATATGGCAGGGTTCGATCATATACGTGCGGTAGTGCACGCATCATGATCGGACGGATCATACTAGTAGGCTGTGGTTTAAGTCGGATCCTAGTATTAGATTTGTTGGATTACTTTAGTCTCATCGTATTCGCATTCAGTCGGAATGCGGATACAGGTATGTATATACAGGTGAGAGGTATCCTTGTGATCCGTCACGAGTTTACTTTAGATGTTGCCGTATCTTTTTATTGTTGCAAACATTTGGATTAATGTTTGCATATGGAAATTATGAGCTAGAAATCATCATTTTGTGCATTTAATGTGACATAGACTTCATTGGTGACTCATGGTCTCTTTTCTTGTGCTAATGTCACATTATTTGATGGATTTGAGTCTTGATATGATAAGGAGAGAGAGAGGGGCTTCCATGATGTGGTTTTGGTCTTGTATTTTTCATAGCTTGCTCTCACTCTCATTATCATAAAACTCAAGAAAGAAAAGGCTTCTTCTTCTTCCTCTTGCTCTAGCTCACAACCTCCAGTAATGGCATCATCTCTAACCTCCATCCATACACTCTCATGTGATGAGAATCAATGGATGCTTGAGACAAATTTATCACACACATTCTCTACATCGCCTTGAACACGTCGGCTAGCGAACTTCGTGCCCGAGTTGCTTCGGATGAAGCGAGAGCCCGTAAAAAGACTCGAAGATGTGGTGCCCTTTCCGACGAGGAGATCAAGACCGGAGATGCCGCGAGGAGCTTGGGATGGTGGCCAAAGACCGAAGGACACGGATCGATCGGTATAGCTTTCTAACCCTTTCTCTAGTTGCTAGTTGTAGGTTAATGGTTCGATCCGGGTTTTAAGCATACGATAGCGCCAGTTTCTAGTTTGAAAAAGTTTTCGTTTCCGCATTTTGGCCTCGGAAAGACGGCCGGGGCGCTACCGTATACTTACAAGTTGCACTAGATTTATACTCCGTATATTGGTTGCACCCGATTTATTTATTTGAGCATTTGTTTTAACAGATTTATGTTTTTGCGCGCGTTTGCACTTGACATTCGTTTTCGTGCATGATACTACACTAGATGTTTTATACGAACCTGACGCGCTTGAGTTGGATTTTTGCGCGTATTAGGCACTTGATATTGGATTTTGTGCGCATCGGATGTACTTGAGTGAGATTTTGCTCGTGCATGTTGAATGCCCTTGATTTAGATTTTTATCCGTGCATTTTGGATGCGATTTCTTTCGTGCATGTTGGATGCACTTGACTTAGATTTTATTCGTGCATGATGGATGCACTTGATTTGGATTTCGCGCATGTTGGGTGCATGATACGGGATATGATTTTGTGCACACCGGATGCACTGGATTGAGATTTTCGTGCACTATAGATGCACTTGATATTATTATTGTGCACACCCGTTGCACCGGATAGATGTTTTCGTGCACACCCATTGCAATTAGTTTTGGTTTTGTGCACATTCGTAGCACTTGTATTTGGATTTGATTTCCGTGCGCACCAGAAGCACGTGATTGTTGGATACGCCTTTTGAGGCTAATTTTGCGCTTGGGCGCTTGTTTTCTTGATGGGCACTCTACTATGTAGTGGCCGAACAGGGCTGATCTGAAGATAGTACCTGAGTTTTTTCGCATGCATTAAAAGTTTAACAAGAGGTTTTCAAAAATGAGCTATAGTCTCGCTATTTCTTACATGTCCGTGAGCGACACGAATGTTTATAAGGAAAACCTTTTGGGATATTTCTTAAAGGCGGAACGTATATTTGAGCAAAACATATATATAAGTATATTTACTACTTTACAATGAACGTCCGTCACTTGAGCCGTGAGTTACGCATTACACGGCGATTCAGAAAAGATTTTGCATGTGTTCTATTCCGTTTTAGAAGATTTTTTTTCCAAGGATGCGTACTATACACATATTATAGTATTTGATTGGTGCATATTGGATTTCAGCGGCAGATTTCGAGATCTGTATCTCGATGGTAACTCCGATGATATGCGTGACGCTTGACGGAGTTCGATTTTTGAGTTTCATAGTCGTTTTCAAGCGCACGCGATTCGCTGTGTTATTTCTGTGTCTTTCGTGATTTCCGAGCCCGTTGATTTGAGCCGTCTATTGAAATGTTTTAGTATTTAGAGATTTAAATTTATATTCGGGGACAGAATTTCTTTAAGGGGGAAAGATTGTAACATTTCAGAAAAATAAAATATTATTTTTGGGAATTTTTATAAGTTAATAATAAATATTATGAATATTTTGATAATGCGTTATAATTAAATACCGATAAATTGGGAAATATTTGGAAAATTATAGGAATTACGGAAATGAGGGTGTTCTATATGATTTAAGCAAATTAAAATTCTTAGGATTTATTTTATTCCATTTTAATGCTAATCGCGATTAAATATCACTAATCGCGTATTAAGCTCGATTTGTGCACATGATATGCACCAAGTCATTTTGCACATTTGTTACATTTTCTAACATGGTTTTTTTCTTCATTTTCAAGCATGATTTGGGTTTTAATGAGAAGAGAAAAGAAAAGAATAGAAAAGAAAAAGGAAAAATAAATAAAATAAAGGGTATGGGCAAGAGAGAAAGGGTGAGGGGTCAAACCTTGGTCTCGGTCTCATTCTTCTCTCATTTTCCCTTCATCATTCTCTCTCCCTCTCAACCCCGTGGCAGCCCCCTCTCCTCCACCACCTTCACCACCTTAAATCATCATAAAAAACAACTCAAAACTCCATCTCCATTTCATTAAAAATATGCATAAGCCCACTACAAACCCTTTGGACCAAGAAAAAACGGTTTTTGAAGACTTGGGGAAACTCAAGAAAGTTCTTGAGTTGCCAAATGAGGTAAATTATGCACCATTAGTGTAGTATTGGGTTTACTTTAGCATCCATACTAGTTTAAAATCGATATTGTGTAGTTTAGTGAACTTTGAAATTTCCATGTTATGGTTTTATGGTAATCTTGAGTTGTGAAGTGTAATTGAAGTTTGTAGAGACCATACAACCCCTGTAGTGACGGTATATTGAACCAAAACAGAGACTTAAACCCAATTTCACGAACTTTGAAATCTGCAGATATTGGATTTTCTGGAAATTGTGAGGGTAATTGGAGATCTTCTAACACCCGGGTGACCTGGAAATTATTTAACGAACACAGAAAGATGTGCAGGTGATATAGAGTATACCCTGAAGACTCGAGACCCTACCCCCTCCACTTGGCCGCAGATTTATTCTTCCTGGCCGCAATTTGCGGCCAGGGTGTGGTGGAATCCCTTCGTGTTTGGTCCATGTTTTATCTCCTATAAATTAGACCCTTTACATATGCAAAATTTGCTAATTTCATCTAGGGTAAAATCTGGAGCATGTTTTTTGAGATTCTGTTTTGAATTCGTGATGGTTTATAACTTGAACTTGGGTATTTGTGTTTTACCTCGATCACTTGACGTCTGTACGTCGATATCAAGAGTTATTTGGCCGTGTTCTACATGCGAGGCTATAGGTTTTAACCTATGAGCGAACCATGTGCCGTATTGGTTTTTCGACTTGATTTTAATAGGCTTTTGCGATTGTGTATTTGTTGTAGGTACCCTCGCGTGGATTCCGAGACGACAAGCACCTCGACTTCGGCAAAGCTTGGATCAGGTGAGTAGATCTATATCTACGGGGGAAGTCGGGTAGATGGCGTATAGCACCCCCGCAAACTTGATGGAAACCGATTTAGATATAGAATATGGGTGAGGAAACCTAGATTAGGGAACTAGGGTTATGGTTAAAAGATAGTTAGAGATGAATGATGGAATATATGTGTTGAGATATAACATGAAATCTTTTAAAATATGAAAAGTGAATGTGAATCACGACTTGTACATATATAGTTTTACTAGAATAAGTATGAATTTTAGAGTAACATGACATTTGATATATAGGGTAGATTGTATGTGTGTGTGTGTGTGTGTGTGTATTGACTTGATGTGAGATATAAATGCGATGAAAAGAATATACGATGTGATATGATGGCTTGATGGTATGTTGGTATACGGATGCGAGTCGATTAAGATGATTGATACCTTTGCCGGTCCCCTGATTTGAGTTTGCTATGGATGTGACCTGGGACATAAGTATATATATATAGAGAATGTCGTGAATCATGAGTGATATGCCGTACGAGACGTTAGCGTAACATTTCAAAAAAATAAAATATTATTTTTGGGAAATTTTATAATTAAATAATATTATATTGAATAATTTAATAAGGCGGTATAATTAAATACCGATAAATTGGGAAAAATTTGGAAAATTATGGAAATTACTGAAATGAGGGTGCTTTATGTGATTCATGCAAAATATGAAAGTTTATGATTTATTTGACTCTATTTTAGTGCTAATTGCGATTAAATATCGCTAATCGCGCATTAAACGTGTTTTGTGCACATGACATGCACATGTCATTTTTAGCACTTGTTGCATTTTTTTCTTTCATGCTTTTTTTTATCATGCATGGTTATAAATTTAAAGATAAGAAAAGGAAAAGAAAAGAACAGGGATATGAATAAAGAAATGAGGGATGGACATGAGAGAGAAAGAGGGTGAGGGGTCTCCATTGACCATGGCTTGTCTCCATACTTCATCATTCTCATCTCTTTCCTCTCTCCCACTCACTTGGGCTACTGCCCTCACTCCCTCCCCTCCTCATCCTCTCAAACACCATCAAAATCAACCCAAAACCCCATCACCATTTCATAAAAAATGTGCACAAGGCTTCTAGCTACACTTTGGACCAAGAAAGGGTGGATTTTGAGCACTTGGGGTAACTCAAGTATTTTCTTGAGTTGCCAAATGAGGTAATTTTTGAACCATTAGTGTAGTATTTGGTTTACTTTATCACCTATACAAGTTTAGAAGTGATTTAGTTCGGTTTAGTGAACTTTGAAAATTTCAAGTTAGGGTTTGAGGAATTTTGAATTGAGATAGTGTAATTGAAGCTTAATTTTGATCTTAAACCCCTGTGGTGATTGATTGGAGACCTAAACCAGGGACTAGAACCCCGGAACGCGAACTTAAAAAACTCGATATCAGAGAATTGTGGAAATTGTTATGGTTTTTTGATATCTTCTATCACTCGGGAACCTGAAAAATTATTTAGCAAACACTGGGATACAAACAGGCACCTAGGAAGCATCACCCAATACATGAGCACCCAACTCCATTCCCTGGCCGCAAATAAAAGCATTTTGGCCACAAATTGCGGCCAGGACTTAGCCATTGGGTCTCGTTCTTGTTCTGTAGTTCCTACATCTGTAAACTAGACCCTCCATATGTGCAAAATTGACTAATTTGACCTAGGGTAAAATCTGGGACCATTTTCAAGAGTTGTTGTTTTGATTCGGGGTTTCGTTTCTCGTATTTTGAATTCTGGATTTTAGTATCTGTGTTTTACCTCGATCACTTGACGTTTGCACGACGATATCGAGGGGTTGTTGGTGGTTTTGAAGGCGCGGTCCATAGGTTCTAACCTATAGGCCTTTAGCGTGTCGTTTTGGTTTTCCGATGTGATTTTAATACGCATTTGCGATTGTGTATATATGTAGGTACCCCCACTTGGATTCGAGAAGATAAAGAAGATTATGGCGACATTGACATCGGCAAGCAAGAGGAGGTGAGTAGATATATATCTACGGGGGAAGTCGGATGGATGGCGTATAGCACCCCCGCAGTTCGTAATGTGGTTGATGATATGTTATATATTTACATATGTGTTGTGAATTTGGATGATAGTGCCGTGGTTGATTTCTTAGTCGCGAACCATAGAATAGGTTTGCACACACGCACACACCACCTTGCATGCATTATTATTATTACTTGTGCATATATGGGGATACGTATATATACACACACACACATAGGTATGGGACTATATATATATATATATATATATATATATATGGATAATGAGGATAGTGGATGATAGTTGGAGATGAGTCGATGAGATTGGGCTTGATTCCACGAGATCGGTGATGTGTTTTGGATCGTATTATGAGATACGACATGTGATAATAGCGGATCGGTAGGCGATGTGTTTTCATACACACACATTTATATTTGTGGATGGTATCAGATTGTACTAGACTGTAGGGCAGTACCCCAAATTCATGATATGATGATAAGGATACCAGATAAATGATGAGATTGATATGATAGTTGACCTGTACCCAGATTTGGGATGTCGTACGATAAATTTACCGTACGAAATATAGTTATGAGGATAGATCCGCACTCTTGACTCGAGAATGTCATATTATATATTGTATCGTACGTGATACTATTGAGGCGAGATCACCGACAGCACTATATATATATATATATATATATATATATATATATATATATATATATATAGCTCGACTCAGACCTAGGTGGATTTCCTTACCCTTTTGACTGGGCTCAAGTCATACTTGTTTTCAAATGCAATGAATCGTGAGTACTTTAAAATACCAAACTGTATGACTCGTATATTGGGTAGGTTTATTCATCAGTGTTGCTGTTACTATATCACTTTCTGTATATTCATGATGTTTCATCGCATTGCATTCTTATACATATGTTATCTGTAATTATTATGAAACCCTACTGTCAGGACACCAGCACCATTACTGATGATGCGTATGTTCCACGTACACTTGCTTGCCAGCTCACACACATCATCATCGGTAATTGCCATGTCACGTACACTTTAGAAAATACTATTCTTTGACATAGCTTGCTAAGTTGATAGTTGCAATATGTTATAGCTTTCATATGCTAGTTTAACTATTGCATTCATTGCATGATATCGGATGCATTCATGTATTCATTGATTATGCAGTATTATGGAGATTTATGATGGTTTTCACTGTTTATTGACATGGTGATTTGATGATTTCGGATCCTTCTTGAGATTTTCTGGATTTGGAAACCGCATGTGAAAGTTTTATAAACTGATTAGTTATTTTAAAGAGAAAAATGCAATTTTCCTTGATATGATGAGTATTGTCCACCATGATGTTTTCTCGGTTCTGAGATGTTTTCGAGACCCGATTCGAGGAGTTGGATGAACCATCTCGGGTAGATGGTGGGCCCGGTAAGGTACCCCGGGGCAAGAAGCTCGAGTTGTAGACGATGAGCCCGGCAGGGGCTGACTGCCTACCGGTGATTTTACCTGGCGCGGAGGATATCCGTAGGATACCGTTCGTGGTCGTGTGATTGATGATATGGGCCGATCCGGACTGACGGAGCCCAAGGTATTGAGATATTGAGAGTTGATGATACATGCCAGTCCGGATAGCCGGAGCCTGAGATATTGAGATTTATGTTTTGTTTCGATTCTTGACACTGATTCTCTATTTATTTCATTGATGATACTCGATTTATATACATAAATAAATCTCATTAAAGAAAGAAAACAGTTGTCTCATTCATGATGTATTCTGTTTCCATTAGTAATGGATTCATACATTATATATCTGATATGTTGATATCTGAGGCACTGACATGAGCACGTGGTATTGCACTTATGTTTAGATGGATCAGGATTTTTATTTTAGGATGTTGCTTGATATGACCTAGGATGGCGTCATGAATGCGATTTCTACTCGTAGATGTTTTCTACTCATGAGTTGGCAACTCACCCCAGTTGTGCCACAGTTTCTTGCAGGTTTTGCCGTACAGGTTTCATTGCGGTTTTGCAGGCACACTGTTCCTTCCAGGTGATTGCTTTAGTAGGTGGGTTCTTTTGCATCAGGACCACCATTGTATATTTTTTATTTCAGTTGTATCTAGTAAACTCCATCAACCAGACTTGTATTATTTGATAGACATAGAAGACCAGTGTATATTCTTTTGACCTTAGAGTCGTGCGCTGTATTATTATGGTTTTCCTCTGGTTTTCTTGATGAGGTTGGATTTTTATCCTGAGTTTTATCCTCGCCCTTCGGCGTTGTATATTATATTGCTTGCATGGTTGTGACCGTCAATTGACGAAGAGCTAGCTCCCGCTTGGGGATGCCTTTATTCATTATATATGCTTTATCAGGTTTGTACCCGTTTGGGGTCAGTTTTTACAAAGGAAACTTTGCCGAAATTTTCAGAAAAGACTTGACATTTTAAAAATGCATACTTCGGCTTATGTTGTTAAACTTCTTACTTTAAAATTGGGTTTTCTTCACTCTACTTCTTTACTTGGTTTGGATTTCTGGGTTTTGGCTTACTTTGATTACGTACGCCTCGAGACATTTCGTAGTTTAAGTGCCGGTCATGTTCCGTACTTTTCGGGTAGTGACAAAGTTGGTATCAGAGCCTTAGGTTTTACCTTCTGAGTATAGGATGACCCTTGGTTGATGGAGTAGGTGACTCAAGTAGAGTAACATACCGTGTGTACGTTCCGCGACATACTTACGATACGATACTCCGCTTAAGAAACCTTAGGATGTACATTTCTTTGCACAGTATTATCTTCATTCTTATGATCTATCCTCATCAGTACCAGTTATGGTTTTGTTACCACGGTTGTACGGGTGTGGAGAGCTACGGCTAGAGTTGCGTCAGCACGAGCTCGTCACGGACGAGGACTGACCAGGGCGTGATTCCAGGGACATACGATTTCATAGTGAGGCATCATTTTTTTGTGGTTTCGTGCCGTGGGCGTTTGATGGATCGCTTACATAAGATTACTCGGACGTGCAGATCAACACCTGAGGATTGAGCCACTGATAGAGGCCAGCCAGATTTTGATGACCATTGATCTATCGCTTGTTCATGATGATTGAGGCACTGTTTAGCTTGCAGACGAATGAGCCAGTTTTTGTTGCGAATGACGAGATATCGCCCCAGATGTTGGAGCTATTGCAGTACGAGTTGTACATAGAGATATGATAGCAGGTCGCTAGTCACCCGAGGATGAATGACTAGGACATGTGGTTCGTTTGCTTACCCCGATGCGAGGTCATCAGATAGATTGATTCCAGCTAGAGATGACTTCACGCAGGTACATTGAGAGTCGATAGTGGCGATCGAATGTCAAAAACCCATATTCCAAGTTTAAAGTATTCGGAAAGACATGCAAGCAATTCTATGGACCCTTTAGAAGATTGAAACCCTAACTCGACATAATGACCATGTGAAAGCCTTTGAACCTTTGGGTTTGCGGCAGTTCCGCGGTGCAATTAATGGGGCTTGGGTTTGCCTTTCTACGGTTGGTCCATAGGTGATGTGGTATGTACTCAATACTATTAAACTGTACCCAAGATGTTGAGCTCTTGGGGGATTATGAGGTTTTGACGAATCGATCGAATGGTTCGAATTCATTCGGATGCTATGTGATGGGATGCATTTCTTGGGAGACTCCAGATACGAGTATAGCCGTTGGAGCACGGTCCATGCACCCACGATGAGACGAGTCCGAAGCAGTCGACATTAGAGAAAAGTGGAGTAAGAGGTCTTGATGAGATGACGTTCCACTCCGCCGACATCAGAGATGTGATACGCATGCAGAGGCGTTGTATATGGATATATCTTCCAGAAGGAGTCGCGATGAGTATGCAGCCGTTCCGGAACAAGAAACAGATTTAGTGAAGGGTGATAACTTCCAGGCAGTTCGGCAGAGACGAGATTTGGGAGAGACCTCGACAGGACCTTTCTGGAATAATGCACGAGAAGATTTAGACCCAGGGATGGTCATTTTACGCACACCAGCAGGCCAGAGTTCGGCATCATCGACGAGACATGTTATGAGTGACCATGACAGTTGGCCAGAGATTCTTAGAGGATGTGCTGAGCGGGACTATTCCGCCATACTTGATTTCGGTATTTTGGACGATCTATTCGCATGATTGAGTGTTGATGACCGAGTTTCATGATATTTGTTTTCGTGCACCATGGTTGCACCTACTAGGTATCTATATTTTGTGCATAGTTATTACACTTGAGATATGCTTTATACACTGTTGTGTTGATTTATGATTTGTGCACAGTTATTGCACTTGATATCATTTTGTGCCTTGGCTGCACATGTTTATGACTTCATGGATTTTATATAGTTGAGTTGATTTTGTGCATATGGTACGCACACGATTTGGTTTTTGCACTCGGTATAGTTCGCATATGCTTGCAGTGCATTGATACGTATTGGTGCACCGCAGTTGCATTGGACTACGATTTGATATCATTTGAGACATGGATTTTGATTGTGATACACAATATTTGTTTTGTGCACCTTGTGCACCTGATTGGATTCTTGCGCATATATGGCGCGCTTGGATTGGATTTTGCGCATGTTCGGCGCTTGAAATTGGATGCACATGATTTAGATTTTATTCGTGCATGTTGAATGCAAATGATTTAGATTTTATTCGTGCATGATGAATGCACCTGATTTGGATTTTCGCGCATGTTGGGCGCATGTTATGAGATGCGATTTTGGTACACACCAGATGCACTAAATCGGGATTCTTCGTGCATATCAGATGCATCTGATATTGCTGTCCGGCACACCGTTGCCTCTGACAGGTGTTTCGTGCACACCCGTTGCACTTAGATGTTGCTTCTGTGCACATGTATGGCACATTCATGGATTTTGATTTCCGTGCTCACCAGACGGACGTAGCATTCATATGCACATTTTGGGATTGATTTTTGGAGCAGTACGTTTTTATGATATTTGCTACTTGATATAGTAGCTGAGCAGGACTAGTCAGAGTACAGTACCTGGATATATTTTGCATGCATTGATAGATATCGAAGGGATTTCCAAAGAAAGAGCTATAGTCTCAGTATTTACCTACGTGTTTGAGATGACACGAAACTTTTACGAAAAGGAAACCCTTCTAAATTGTTTTCAAAATGGCGGGACATACATATTTAAACAAAGGATATGTATATATAGTTATTTTCTTATAATAGACGTCCGCCACTGTGCAGTGTTATGCGCATCGCACAACAACGTGAAAGGTTTGGCATGCATTTCCTTCAGATGTTACATGTATGGTTTTGATGTATATCATGTCGGTTTTCGTATTGGATTTTACATTGGTGTCTTCACCATGACTCCGATAATTGCGGGATGCTTAATGGGGTTTTGATTTTGAATTATATGCTCATTTTTCATGCGCATATATTGCTCCATGATGCGTTTTATGTATTGATGATTTCGGAGCCCCGACGACTTAGAATTTTTACTGAAATGTTTTAGTATTCGAGGGGTTTAAATTTAAATTCGAGGACCGAATTTCTTTAAGGGGGGAAGATTGTAACATTTCAGAAAAATAAAATATTATTTTTGGGAATTTTTATAATTAAATAATATTATAATGAATATTTTAATAAGGCGGTATAATTAAATACCGATAAATTAGGAAAAATTTGGAAAATTATGGAAATTACTGAAATGAGAGTGCTTTATGTGATTCATGCAAAATATGAAAGTTAATGATTTATTTGACACTATTTTAGTGCCAATCGCGATTAAATATCGCTAATCACGCATTAAACGTGTTTTGTGCACATGCACATGTCATTTTTAGCACTTGTTACATTTTTATATCTTTCATGCTTTCTTTTTTTTATCATGCATGGTTATAAATTTAAAGAGAAGAAAAAGAAAGGAAAGGAAAAGAAAAGAAAAGGGATATGAATAATGAAATGAGGGATGGGCATGTGAGAGAGAGAGAGAGAGAGGGTGAGGGGTCTCCATTGACCATGGCTTGTCTCCATACTTCATCATTCTCATCTCTTTCCTCTCTCCCTATCACTTGGGTTGCTGCCCTCACTCCCTCCCCCTCCTCATCCTCTCAAACACCATCAAAGTTAACCCAAAACCCCATCTCCATTTCATAAAAAATGTGTACAAGGCTTTTAGCTACACTTTGGACCAAGAAATGGTGGATTTTGAACACTTGGGGCAACTCAAGAATTTTCTTGAGTTGCCAAATGAGGTAATTTCTGAACCATTAGTGTAGTATTTGGTTTACTTTATCACCTATACAAGTTTAAAAGTGATTTAGTCCGGTTTAGTGAACTTTGAAAATTTCAAGTTAGGGTTTGAGGAATTTTGAATTGAGATAGTGTAATTGAGGCTTAATTTTGATCTTAAACCCCTGTGGTGATTGATTAGAGACCTAAACCAGGGACTAGAACCCCGGAACACGAACTTAGAAAACTCGATATCGGAGAATTGTGGAAATTGTGATGGTTTTTGGATATCTGCTATCACTCGGGGACCTGAAAAATTATTTAGCAAAGACTGGGATACAAGCAGGCACCTAGGAAGAATCACCCAAGACACGAGCCCCAACTCCATTCCCTGGACGCAAATAAAAGAATTCTGGCCGCAAATTGCGGTCAGGACATGGCCATTGGTCTCGTTCTTGTTCTGTAGTTCCAACATCTGTAAAGTAGACCCTCCATATGTGCAAAATTGACTAATTTGACCTAGGGTAAAATCTGGAACCATTTTCAAGAGTTGTTGTTTTGATTCGGGGTTTCGTTTCTCGTATTTTGAATTCTGGAATTTAGTATCTGTGTTTTACCTCGATCACTTGACGTTTGCATGACGATATCGAGGGGTTCTTGGCGGTTTTGAAGGCGTGGTCCACAGGTTCTAACCTATAGGCCTTTAGCGTGTCGTTTTGGTTTTCCGATGTGATTTTAATACGCATTTGCGATTGTGTATATATGTAGGTACCCCCACTTGGATTCGAGAAGATAAAGAAGATTATGGCGACATCGACATCGGCAAGCAAGTGGAGGTGAGTAGATATATATCTACGGGAGAAGTCGGGTGGATGGCGTATAACACCCCCGCAGTTCGTAATGTGGTTGATGATATGTTATATATTTACATATGTGTTGTGAATTTGGATGATAGTGTCATGGTTGATTTCTTAGTCGTGAACCATAGAATAGGTTTGCACACACGGACACACCCCCTTGCATGCATTATTATTATTACTTGTGCGTATATGGGGATATGTATATATATACACACACATAGGTATGGGACTATATATATATACGCTTACCTATAAATGGATAATGAGGATAGTGGATGATAGTTGCAGATGAGTCGATGAGATTGGGCTGGATATCACGAGATCGGTGAGGTGTTTTGGATCGTATTATGAGATACGACATGTGATAATAGCGGATCGGTAGGCGATGTGTTTTCATACACATGCATTTATATATGTTGATGGTATCAGATTATACTATACTGTAGGACGGTACCCCTAATTCATGATATGATGATAAGGATACCATATAAATGATGAGATTGATGTTATAGTTGACCTGTACCCAGATTTAGGATGCCGTACGATAGATTTACCGTACGAAATATAGTTATGAGGATAGATCCGCACTCTTGACTCGAGAATGTCATATTATATATTGTATCGTACGTGATACTATTGAGGCGAGATCACTGACAACTAAATATATATATAGGTCGACTCAGACCTAGCTGGATTTCCTTACCCTTTTGACTGGGCTCGAATCATACTTGTTTTCAAATGCAGTGAATCGTGAGTACTTTAAAATACTAAACTGTATGACTCGTATATTGGGTAGGTTTATTCTTCAGTGTTGCTGTTACTATATCACTTTCTGTATATTCATGATGTTTCATCGCGTTGCATGCTTATACATATGTTATCGGTAATTATTATGAAACCCTGCTGTCAGGACACCAGCACCATTACCGATGATGCGTATGTTCCACGTACACTTGCTTGCTGGCTCACACACATCATCATCGGTAATTGCCATGTCACGTACACTTTAGAAAATACTATTCTTTGACATAGCTTGCTAAGTTGATAGTTGCAATATGTTATAGCTTTCATATGCTAGTTTAACTATTACATTCATTGCATGATATCAGATGCATTCATGTATTCATTGATTATGCAGTATTATGAAGATTTATGTCGGTTTTCACTGTTTATTGACATGGTGATTTGATGATTTCGGATCCTTCTTATGATTTTCTGGATTTGGAAACCGCATGTGAAAGTTTTATAAACTGATGAGTTATTTTAAAGAGAAAAATGTGGTTTTCCTTGATATGATGAGTATTGTCCACCATGATGTTTTCTCGGTTCTGAGATGTTTTCGAGACCCGATTCAAGGAGCTGGATGAACCGTCTCGGGTACATGGTGGGCCCGGTAAGGTACCCCGAGGCAAGAAGCTCGAGTTGTAGACGATGAGCCCGGCAGGGGCAGACTGCCTACCGGTGATTTTACCTAGCGCGGAGGATATCCGGAGGATACCGTTCATGGACGTGTGATTGATGATATGGGCCCATACGGACTGACGGAGCCCGAGGTATTGAGATATTGAGAGTTGATGATACAGGCCAGTCCGGACAGCGGAGCCTGAGATATTGAGATTTATGTTTTGTGTCGATGCTTGACACTGATTCTCTGTTGATTTCATTGATGATACTCGATTTATATACATACATAAATCTCATTAAAGAAAGAAAATCGTTTTCTCATTCATGATGTATTCTGTTTCCATTAGTAATGCATTCATACATCATATATCTGATATGTTATTATCTGAGGCACTGACATGAGCACGTGGTATTGCACTTATGTGTAGATGTATCAGGATTTTTATTTGAGGATGTTACTTGATATGACCTAGGATAGCGTCATGCATGCGATTTCTACTCGTAGATGTTTTCTACTCACGAGTTGGCAACTCACCCCTGTTGTGCCACAGTTTCTTGCAGGTTTTTCCGTACAAATTTCATTGCGGTTTTGCTGGCACACTGTTCCTTCCGGGTGATTGCTTTGGTAGGTGGGTTTTTTTGCATCAGGACCACCATTGTATATTTGTTATTTCAGTTGTATCTAGTAAAATCCCATCAACCAGACTTGTATTATTTGATAGAAATGGAAGACCAGTGTATATTCTTTCGACCTTAGAGTCGCGCGCTGTATTATTATGGTTTTCCTCTGGTTTTCTTGATGAGGTTGGATTTTTATCCTGAGTTTGATCCCCGCCCTTCGGCGTTGTATATTATATTGCTTGCGTGGTTGTGACCGTCAATTGACGAAGAGCTAGCTCCCGCTTGAGGATGCCTTTATTCATTATATATGCTTTACCAGGTTTATACCCGTTTGGGGTCGGTTTTTACAAAGGAAACTCTGCCAAAATTTTCAGAAAAGACTTGGCATTTTAAAAATGAATATTTCGGCTTATGTTGTTAAACTTCTTGCTTTAAAATTGGGTTTTCTTCACTCTACTGCTTTACTTGGTTTGGAATTCTGGGTTTTGGCTTATTACGTACGCCTCGAGACATTTCATAGTTTAAGTGCCGGTCATGTTCCGTACTTTTCAGGTCGTGACAGTTAGGTTCGTATCCCTCATTGTCACATAGGATGATAGGATCCCCGATGGTTTAATGCTGTCGTACGATGATTTTCAGTACATGATGAGTTGGGCATGATGATTGATCCATACCCTTGACTAGAGAATGACGTACGATGGATTATACCGTACGTGATGTTGTGAGGCTAGATGATGATTGATAGATTCACCGACTCGGTCATGTTAGATACGTATACCTGTCAGCATTTGCATACGATTCACTTTATGCTACGCTCATGTCACTCTCATTGCATTACATATAACTGTGCTAGTACACCTACACCATTATCGATGATGCGTATGTTACACTTACACTGATTGGCCGGCTCACACACTTCATCATCGATAATTTCCATGTCACTACACAGAAGGATTGCTGCATCATGATATGACTCTTTGCATAATTTACTTGCTATAGTTGTATATGCACATTTATACGATATTGCATTGGACTTTGGAGAATTTGGTGTTGGTCTTCCCTTGCACCTAATCTAGGGTTTGGTAGCATCACTCATACCACTTTAAAATTTAGAGAGGTGCAAAGCAAGCAAACCATGAATCTTTAGTAGAAAATCTAGGGTAACAAGTTTGTATCACATACAAAGAAGTAAAGAGAATAGAATTACAACCTTTGTAGTACGTTCCTTCGCTTCATAAGCTCTGTGTTGAGGTCCCTTCGCTGCGATCATCAAGAACTCCGACTCTCGTGAGGCTCCAAGAGGTGAATGATGCATCTTGCTTGAAGTCTTCTTGATCCAAGATGATCTACCTTGAAGAATCTCTAACCCAAGCTTACACTTCACTAATGAACTTATTAGAGAAGTGAACACCCTAATCTAAGTGGCTAGAATAGATGAGGATGATGAAGTAGGAATTATGCTCTTTTTTGTTTTCAATTTCTCACCATTTTCCATCACAAACACAAAAGCTAGTGAAGCTTTTTCAAAAGCAAGAGGAAGAACAAGATGAAGCTAATCCTTTTGTGATGAATAATGAATTATTGTTGTGGTTACAATTGCAACCATGGGCTAAGAATGAAAACCTTAACAATTGTAGAGAATAAACCATAGGTTAAGGGTTTGGATTGGGTTAAAAAATATCTACACAAAATATCAAAGCTAGATGACAAAAGTCAAAGCTTCATGAAAGCTTCATCCAAAGCTTAACCATAATCCAAACCCTAACTAGGTTTAAACCCAAAAACCATGTTGCATTTGTAACCCTAACATGTTACAATATTATATATCACATATACAATATATTTTGTAACAAAAGAAAATAATACAATTAACATATATCGCATATACATCAATGTATTATCCAGTGAGAAAATGAATCAATAAAGCGAGCTTATATTAGTTAACGTAATGTAATATATCACATATATAATTATACATTAAATCATCGAATCAACACTTGATCCGACAATCCGGCTATATTGCATATAACCGACTAATATAACATGTTACATTTCATCGAATCAACACTTGATCCGATGACCCGGCTATATCACATATACCCGGCCGATATCACATATCGCGAGAATAGAATACGGTATCTCATATCATATTATTCTCGGTCCCGCACATATCACATATATGCTCCTACTCCATTTTGCCTGAGCCAGGAAACCTCTGTGTAGGACTCTAAAGAATCGTCAATACGCCGGCAGTAGGTGATGATCATATCAAACATCCACAAGCTGCAAGCGGTCAGCTAAACGTAACAGCCACCCAGGTATTGAGCAATCAGAAGATCAACAGGCAAGCCTGTACATTGTTCTGTGAATCCAATCAGTAACACTACCGTACAGTCCGGTCTCTTCGTCTGATATGTCGCATATCAACTCTAGGGGTGGTAAACGTCAGACCCCAGTAACCGATAAGTCGTGTCGATGTGAGCCTCATAACAGGTTGAGAAACTGTTGATAACTCTTACCAGTAGCACTCCATATCAGCCCTGGCCAGGGACTTCCAGTTATAGCCAATCGAACACAGCACAACATCAACTCCCTATACCGGGCGAGACGAAACCCTTCCTATCGCTCATTGCCTCGATATGTGCATATTACTGTTCCATGTTGCATGATATACGGATATGCTTACATTTCTGTTATATGTCGCATACATCATGCTTTACGATTATACGCATTGAAATATGCTGTTTTCATGAGATTTCTGGATTTGAGAACCGTGGTGATTTTAAAAAGAAAGTATGTATTGTTTTAAAAACCCGATTTCTCTTGATATGATATTTTAATGCGTCCACCATGCGTTTTCTCAGTTCTGAGACGTGTGACAGTGATACCCGATTCGAGGAGCTGGATGAGGCCGATTGCGGGTACATGGTAGACCCGGTATGGTAGCCCGGGGCGAGAACGGATTGCTGTGCAGTAGAAGGTGAGCCTGGCAGAGGGACTACTACCTACCGGTGATAGTATTTGGGCTCGGCGGATATCCGGAGGATACCGACCGGAGTCGAGAGATGATATGGGCCGATCCGGACTGACGGAGCCCGAGAGCCGATCCGGACTGACGTAGCCCGAGATATGAGGATTTACGTGTCGATGCTGGACACGGGTTTCATGATGTTTCGAGTGTCGATGCTGGACACTCAGGTTCCATGATTTTGATGTGTCGCGAGGGACACCCGTTGTTTTATACCCTCATATTTTCATGCATATGCTTTTATGATATTTACATGCATGATGTTGTTGTGTCATCGGTTGACACGTGGACGAGATCCACATGCATATATGCATTTATTATTACTGTTGGATGTTATCCGCATGCTTATAGGCATTGATTACATTGTTGGCACATATACAGTTACGGTCACCCTAAATATCATAATGTTACCTTTATGATATAGTTGACCTTGGAAATCGTTATTTTATTCGATTTTTACTTGTTGATGTTTTTCTACTCACGAGTTGGCAACTCACCCCCGTTGTGCTACAGTTCTTGCAGGTTGACCGCTTGGATCAGTAGCGGCATCGTTGGCACACAGCTGCATTTGGGTGATTTGCTTGGTAGGTGGTACATGTTGGATCGTACCACTATTGTATTCATTATTCATATTGTATCTAGTCAACTCCATCAATCAAGCTAGTATTTGTATAAGTAATGAGACTTAGTGAGATTTGTGGTTGCGAGACTTAGAGCAAGGGGTTTTCCGCTACTTGTGGTTTTGATGTCTTGGTTATTTCTTTATCTTTTGTGGTGAACTTCGCCGTTGGGCATCGTATACTTATATTTATGCTTTGCGTGGTTGTGGGTCCGCCGATTGGCGAAGAGCTAGCTCCCGTTTGGGGATGCCTTTATATTATCATGTATTATGATTTTGGATCAAAAAATACAAAGGAGGTGCTGCCCAAATTTTTAAAAGTCGAAACATGTTTTCAACTAGTAACACCCACTTGCATTTTTATGTTCCATTGTTTATGTATTTAAGAAAACTTTTGATTTCATCATACCTTATTTTAAAAACTTCACCTTTTTTATTTTCTTAAAAAGGTTTAGATTTCTGGGTTTCGGCTTACTTCTATTACGTTACGCCTTTAGACGTGGCGTGATTTAAGTGCCGGTCATGAGCTAATATTTCGGGTTGTGACAGCCTGGCACTCCTCCGACCACTCGAACCTCGGGATCTTCCTCAGAGCTTTGAAGAACGGGAGGCATTTCTCCCCCGACCTGGACATGAAACGGTTCAGAGCAGTGACTCGTCCCGTAAGCCGCATGATCTCGACGTTGGTCTTAGGCGCGGCCATGTTGAGGATAGCGTCGATTTTCTATGGGTTAGCTTCGATTCCACGGTGAGTGACCATAAAACTGAGGAACTTTCCCCCGGTGGATCCGAATGCGCATTTGGCGGGGTTTAGCTTCATCTTGAACTTGCGGAGGACTTCGAAGGCCTCGCCCAGATCCTTGGCGTGGTCAGCCGACGAGACGGATTTGACGAGCATATCATCAACGTAGACCTCCATATTCCTGCCGATCTGTGTCTTGAACATACGATTGACCAACCGTTGGTACGTAGCCCCGGCGTTCTTGAGGCCGAAGGGCATCACCTTGTAGCAGTATACCCCCCGGTCCGTTGTGAATGCGGTAAGATCTTCATCTTCCGGATTCATGCGGATCTGATTGTAGCCGGAGAAAGCATCCATGAAACTCAACAGCTCGTGGCCGGCCGAGCTGTCGACGAGCTGATCTATCCGAGGGAGAGGATAGTTATCCTTGGGGCAGGCCTTATTGAGGTCGGTGAAGTCGACGCACATGCGCCACTTCCCGCTTGACTTCTTGACCAGAACTACGTTCTCCAGCCACTCCGAGTATGGTACATTCTGGATGAAGTTGGCGGCGAGAAGTCGATCAAACTCGTCTTCGATAGCCTTCTGTTTGACCGAGGCAAAGCTTCGCTTTTTCTGTCTGACGGGTCGGGCCGCAAGATCAACCCCGAGCTTGTGAGAAATGATTTTGGGGTCGATCCCAGGCATGTCAGCAGGCGCCCAGGCGAAGACGTCGGAGTTATTTCTGAGGAAACCGACCAGGTCATCTCGCTGAGTTCCTGTCAGGAGTGATCCGACCTGGACGGTTTTTGCATCGTCCCCCTCTATCAGGGGCACCTCGGTCAACGGTTCGACCGGGGTCCCCCGGACCTCCTTCTGCTCGTCTCAGGTGTCCAGAGAACCCTTGATGTCGTATTTTACCTCAGCATCGTCGGCCGGCTGCTCGGACGAAGATGTTTCGGTAAGGCATACCTTCGCAACCCGCTGGTCTCCGTAGACCCGACCTATCCCGTCCTGACCGAGAGGGAACTTCATCGCCAGGTGGTAGGTCGATATCTGGGCCTGGAAGGAGTTCAGCGTCGGGCGGCCGAGGAGGACGTTGTAGGCTGATGGTACCTTTGCTACGATGAAGTCCATAGGCAACGTATGGGTGCGGACGGGCTCCCCGACGTTGAACTGCAGGGTGACCACCCCTTCCGCCGGGATGAAGTGGTTGGTGAACCCTGAAAGGACGTGGGAGGTCGGTTTCAAGTCTGCTGGGGTGAGCCCCATGCGCAGAAAGCAGTCGTGGAAGAGGATGTCTGCCGAGCTGCCCGAGACGACAAGTATTCGGTGGACCTCGTATCGGTGAATTCGGGTCGTGATCACCAGAGGGTCGTTTTGGGGTATGGATATGCCGTGGAGATCCCCGTCGTCAAAGGTGATAGGCTCATGGTCCCTGGCTTTTTTTCTCGGGCAGCCATTGGCCTCTGTTGCCGGCGTGGAGTGCTGAGTCTCGCAGGCGCTCGACAGACCCCCTGTCGTTATGACCATAGTTCTTGATGGGCCTCGGTTCCTTCCGGCGAGGTCCCTTAGGGCCCGTGGTGAGGTTGTCTTCGAGCTGCCTTGGCGGGCCTCGTGGGCGCGACCCCGTCGAGGGAGCGGGTGCCATCATGCGTGGAACCAGGCGAGCTGACCGCTACCGCCTTGGTAGGGACAGGGGTGCGACGAGGCTCGAGGCGGGGCTCTCCGACGTGGGACCTAGAGGTTGAATGGAACGGATCGAGGGACCTGCGACCGCTGGAGTCTGCGAGGCGGTGGCCGGTAGAGGGGTGATCGCTTGGATCTTCAGGGTGATCGCTTGCCATGTGGATGGAGATCGGAAGGCCAACTTTTGTTTTTGTGGAGTTTTAGCTTCCCACATACGGCGCCAACTGATGGAGGTCCTTTTCGGGTCTCCGTCAGATGTTGTCTTCCGTCGATCTCCCGGTGGACCTTGGAGGTGATCTCCTGTTGCGTGTGGGTCTCAATGGGTTTTGAGGAGATTGGTGGTTTTGAGGAGTTTGCGCCGAGTACCTGCAAGGAAGTCCCGGGGTGGTTTGGTACCACCGAGGACCCTCCGACGATCAAGTTAGCACAAGATCCGAGCAGAGTAACGGCTAAGTGGGGTGAAAAAAGCTTACTTGACCCCTCTGTGATGGGGGTTTATATAGTGGCGGCAACACGCAGTAGCAGGCGCGAGAATCTCGCCTCCCGACGTCACGCCCGTGTAATAAGCGGATCACCCGTTAATGGGGATCGTGATGGCGTGGAACATGGGATGTTGCCGACAGAGAATCCGCGCATGGCGAGATTTGCGGAGCGGCGGTTACGCCTGTGAGTGGTGGGGTTATGTCACAACCCAAATGTGGCACGTGACCGGCACTTAAATCACGTGATATCTAAAGACGTCGACGCGGTTCAAGTAAGCCGAAACCCGGAATCTAAACCTTTTTTAATATTATTGGAGGTGGGTTTTAAAATAGTCATCTGATGAGCTCAGTTTAAAAATAACATTTGAATTTAACTGAGTATGTTGAAAAGCATCTATGATGTTTTGAAATTTGACGTCACCTCATTTACAATTTTTGTAAAACCCGATACAACATAATAATAAAATAGCCTCCCAACGGAAGCTAGTCTCCATGTCCAAACGATGGAGCAACCAACAATCTAAATCAGAAATTGACTCCAAGGGTGTGACATCACCACACATAAACTCTAAGTCTCGCTTCTAAATCCAAAATATACCACTTCTATGTTTATGGAGTTTTCACTAGATACAAGAATATATGAATAATCAAGAGTGAGTATGATACAATAATAACCCAGTTACCAATCAATCCCCAAAAAGAATGTGTGCCCAAGCCGCTGATAATCCAAGTGGTAAAACCTGTAAGAAACAGTGGCACAATAAGGATGAGTTGCCAACTCAGTGAATAAAAGTACATCTAAAGGTAGAAATCGAAATGCATGACGATACCTAGGTCATAAGTATAATCCTATCATAATCTGTACCAATATACTATATGATATGCATATGTGCAATACTAACTATCATGCAATCCCAAGTATAATATCTCAATGTCATATGAGTCAAAATCATGAATCTATAGTTCGTGTTGGAATCCCTTTGTGTATAGGCATGTCTTTACAAATATCTGCAGGTACTGTCCTCCGGATCAGTCCTGGTTGAATCCACTAAATAACATCTAACTGTGTACCTCATGATAGTGATCATATCAATATATAAATAGATGTCCAGCATCAACATCGAAATCCGAAATCTCTCATGTCCAGCATCGACACGTAAATGCAGATACCGTAGAAACCATCTCAACAGATGATTGCCACCCGATATCCTGGATACGATCAGTATCCCCTGGATATCTGCCGTGCCCAATCGAACCCCGGTCAGTATCCCCTGGATATCTGCCGTGCTCATCTCTATTTCTGGAATCGAGTATCCTCGTTAGGCTCCCCGTCTATAATGCGGTTATCCGCCCCTCGGCCCCGACCGGATCTACCATGTATCCGACTGTATGCCCTCCAACTTAGTCCGGATATTTCACAAATCTGGAACCGTATAGCTACCCCACCCGGTCCGGAATCAAAATCAGGAAACACAAAACTCATGGTGGACGTTTAACTCATCATATCAAAATATCAAGTAAGGAATAAGAATACTTGCATAGATTATATTGATGATATATTATATATATACATATATAACAATGTCCCATACCACCGATATATATCATCAGGAGTAAAATATCCAGAAAATCCATAAGAATCAAATACAATATCTATAGTATTAATATTCGTAATTTACAACAGGAATAAAGAAAAACTACGTAATTATATCACATAGGCATAATAATCTCAATTCTACTGTGTCATGGCAATACTAATAATGTGTAGTGTAGCATACGCGTCTGTGCTTGTGCAACATGGCAATCATTAGTATTAGTGCAAGTATTATACGGTATAACAACCTATTTTTTTAATACATATATAATAGCACGATTCTACAGCAACATGGCAATACCAATGAGGTGTAATGTAACATATATTCACGTGCTTGTGCAGCATAGTACTCATTGGTATTTGTGCAGTGTTCTATTAGAGTGTGCGTAAGGCAGAAACGTATAATATGGATAATATAATGCAATATGTAAAGAAATCAAAACGTAACTATTGTAATTATTTGCTATGAGCTATACCATTATCTTTAGAAATGATTGAAACGTTAATTTTGAAATAAGGAAGCCGCCCTAAATTTAAAATAGATATCCGTTTTAGAAACTGGCACACATCCTAGTATTTTATTTAAAAGACAAACGAATCGTAGTTTTTAAAAGAATATAGCTCACACAAGTATTACATCCTAAAACAGAATATAACCTAACTCTACGAGTCAAAGTATAAATTGGCCGTTATTCGGCATACAAATTTCATCATTTCCAATACGTATAAATTCTTGCATTATATCTCATCATATCGCTATATCTGTATCATCTTAAGTACGGCATGATCTCTCGTACAAACTCATCAAATCATGTCCATGTCGTACGGATCTAACATCACGTACATGTCTCACTTAAAACCATAAATGAACTCTATGCAAATGAAGGACATATAAGATGCGATATTATATCAATACCTTGAATAACTACTATACTAACTAGAGATCATAATAATATTTATAAGGTTGCGAGGGTGCTATAAGCCATCCACCCGACTTCCCCTGTAGATGTAAATCTACTCACCAACTAAAAAGCTCGCTGAATCCACGCTGCTACATCGCCAACTCCGTCTCGAAATTCTCGAATCGTACCTATATTCGTATTTAAATCGCATTGATGTAAATATCATATTGAAAACCAAATAAACAAGCTAAACGCCCGTAGGTTAGAACCTACAGCACACTTAACCCAAAAACGTCAATATAATTCTGTCGTTAACGTATAAACGTCAATGGTTCAACTGCAACATCAAAATACGAAAACTCTGTATCGTAAATATCTGAAATTTGATAAAACCATTTCTAAAACGTTCCCAGATTTTACTGTGTAAATAATTAGACAACACAAACAATACAGAGACTTGTAAAATACCAACTCAAAGCTACAGAAGAAGAATCAACACCAAAATCGATAGGATAGCCGGCGTCGCCGGATTTGGGGGGTGCCTCTCCGGATCTTGTATGGATTTGGGGCTCAGGTTTTAAGTGAGGGCTTCTAATTGGCTTATTATACTTTTGGTCTTGATAGCCTTTCTAGTAATTATACGTATTAGTTCCAGATTCATTTATACTAAACTAGATAACACAAAACCTAATTTATGATACTGCACAAACTAAAACATGCTATGTGATGATATCGTGAGTTACTGAACTTAAGTTAATCAGAGCTAACCCTTTCCTGGTCATGACATATAAAAACAGAACTCATGGTACGATATATCCGTGTCGCATCAAAGAATCTTAACCCCAAAGCTAATATTTGCTCCCAGATTTCACATATTGATAAACTAACTTAAACTAACAATATCAAACATCCTAATATAGATATATAGAGCTGCCCTAAAATTTCCAACGCCCAAATCCCTAGGAAAACCGACGAGCTCGGAAATTGGGTATATGTCGCCGGCCAAAATCCGAGGTAAGGGGTCCGTCTTCCTATGGGTTATTCTATGTCCAGATTACAATATGAAGGCACTGTTTAGTTAGGTAAATTTTCATCTAAACTATAGAAAATTTTACACAGAGCCTATTTTTACCAAAATACGATATCCAATTTCTAAACAAAACAATACTAAACTTAAGTTACAGGGTTGAAGTTATACCTACTGAAAGATCACTGGAAAGGCTTCCTCTAAGATGCACAAGCTCAAGATCCTAGCTAGAGGGTGGTGGTAGTGATCTTAGTACTTAGTCTCATCTTCCATTTCTTCTCTTTGATTTGATGAGGGATTTAATTTGGGGATTTTTAGGTGTTTAGTTCAGTTTAGGAATTATAATATAAGGTAAGGAGATAAGAATAGGGTGAGGGTTTGTTGTAGAGAAAGGAGGAGGTGGAAAGTGCAAGGTGGTGGTGTAAAAGGAAGGAGGAGGAGGTGTTACATAAGTAGTAAGGTGGGGTTTCATGCAAGGAGGAGGTGGAGGGAGGAGAGTATGGTGAGGGTAAGGTGTTATGAGAGTATAACCTAGCATATGTTATACCAACCATAATTTTAAAGGAATATATAAATAAAGATAAACCTTCATATTGAAAAATCATTTTCTTATAATATAAAAGATATGAAATGATAAATCTATCACTTAACTATCATTAGCTTAATGACAAATACAATGTCATGATAAAATAATTAAAATATCATTTTCTTGATATCACCCACTTTATTCATATTTATCAAAATAATTACATTTTTCGTATATGATTCCGATACCCAAATTCATAAGCGATATCATTTTCGTAAACTTATCAATTTCATTATTTTTAAAAAAATAAAATTAAATATTCCTAATTTTCCAAAATGTTACAGTCTCTCCCCTTTAAAGAAATTCGGTCCCCGAATTTAAATTAAAGCTCTTTCTTGAAACATTTTCTCAATCCAATCAACTCATGTCAAAACAATTTCCTGTGGTCAAACTTTTAAAACATGAAATTCGCTCGATATAACAAGACTCCAAAGTCCAATATGAGCTAAAATGCATCACAACGCAACCGTGTGCGTGAAAATTCAAAAGATATAATCTTTCATAACTGTAACTCTAGCGGTTGCTATGAGAATTACTCCAGTTATGACAAAAATTTTGCCAAATACGAAAACCATTGTGTATCCTAAGTACACAAAATCAATGCAATGATCGCAGTGCAATATCAGTGCACACGACCAAGTGAAAATATAAAAAACCGAATCTATCACATATCCTATCAAGTGCAAAGTACAAAAAAAAAATCAACCATAATGGGTTTGCACGTAAGTCTCAAACCACACTTCACGGTGTGCACGAAAACAACAGCGCTAAGTGCAACAGGCGGGCACGAAACGATATCCACTGCATCCACTGTACATGGAATAAAAATATACAAAATAATACCAAGTGCATCGGGGTGCACAAAAATCAAATCCAAGTGCATCAGGGTGCTCAATTTAAATCTCAAGTACATCGGGGTGCACAAAACTAAAATCAAATGCATCAGAGTGCACAAAATCAAAACGGGCAACTAGTATCAAACCAAGTATACCTAGACTATATATATGAATTCTTAACCATGTGCATCTGATGTGCACGGATATTCAGTGTAGTGCATCCGGTGTACACAACACTCCCATCGAGTGCAGTCACCTCGTACTCAAATCTCAACAAGTGCACCTGGTGTGCACAAAGCATAAGTCAAAGTGAAATTATTGTACATAGAAATCTCATCAAGTGCACCTGGTGTGCACAAAACATAAATTGATCCTTAAATCCTTAAAATACATATATCAAAATCACGGACATCGAGTTGTCCTTTCTCCAACATTTGAAAATGAATATTTTAGATTATAAAAACGTAAATCGAACTCAAAGGACATCGAAGCATATTCTCTTCAATGTCGGAAGGTGTTTATACCACCGGAATTGGCATAGCAAGAATTAATACTTGTCGTCTTCCACGTTCTAACGTTCTCTGTCTCTGAATTCTGGTTCTTCTTGCAGATCTCTAATACCATGGCTTCTTTATGCGATCGTCCGGTGAGGAGCAATGACACCATTCGTCTTATTGCGGATACATCCCTTCACACCTTCTTGACTAGTAGTCCAGTCTTTTATAACGTAACATGTTGATAACAGAAATCTCTGTCCTCTGCTTGTATGATAACAACTAATCCCAGTCCAACTTTATTTATTATAAATTCCTGGAAGAGAATCCATCAAGTCTTTTGCTAACAACATTTATCCAGCCTGCCCGGAACTAACACTCATTTCTTAACCCACCTTCTCTTTAGTAACCACTGTCATTCCTGTTTGATTCCCTCCTAAAAGTGTAGTTGCACGCGTCATCAAATCTTCAATATCAACTATGAAGAACAACTGTCCACTGAAACTTCGTACCAATCTCCTGTCATATAAATTCCCTATATCAATCACTTAAGGAGCGTATCTGCATAGTCACGCGAATTTGCAAGTCATACTTAGTTATGACCCACTCGGAGTCTTTCAAACTTGGAAACACAAATCTGTTACTTCTGATACTCTGTAGAGAAATTTGGCTAATCTCACCTTCGAAGACTCGTCCCAATTTTTCGGAGGAAAACTTACTGTACTATCTCCTTCTTGAACTACTTACATCTGGTCTGAACAAGCTCCATTAGAAGAAGTACATCAACTTCACCGATCTCGTATCGAAGCGCCATAATGGATTAAAGTCTTAACCACCCCACATCTGAATGGCTATGAATCTTCCTGATCCATCTATACTGGTAACATCGTCAACCTTTAACTTCATGAATTATGGGAGTAACATCTCGATAATCTCATGGTACCGCTGTCTGAACAGTACACAACACCATAATCTTCGGAGAGGGAAAAACATCATGTCTCAAGTCTGTCTGATCTCTAACAATGACTCTATCATCTGGTGCGGATCCCGAAGTAACTCGCTCCACTATTAGAACTCGATCAAATATGAATAAACGATGTGTCTCTAGATCATCGGAAAGTCACCCCAGTCAGTCCTTGTCCCAGACAAGTCTACCCTGACCGTATCTCTAACTGCAGCCCTCTCGGCCCTCATAAATATAGTGATCGAAACAATCAATCATGCACTGACGAAGATACATCAACGGAAGGAATAGAAGGAAGATCTCAAGATATAATTCCTAAGGTACCTTAGGCGGAGTATCATATCGTAAATATGCCGCGGAACATATGTACGGTACGTCACTCTACTTAGTACCTACTCCATCAACAAAGGTCAACCTATATAACGAAAGTTCGGGTATAAGACCCCCAAAGTCAAGTCTAAGCCCTATAAGGTCAAGCCCAGGTAATAAAATGTATGCCCAGACTCCATATAATCAACCTAGACTCAAATAAAGGTTAAACCAACCGCTCTGATACTAACTTTGTCACGACCCAAATGTGGCATGTGACCGGCACTTAAATCATGTGACATCTAAAGACGTCGACGCGGTTCAAGTAAGCCGAAACCCGGAATCTAAACCCTTTTCAAAATTATTGGAGGTGGGTTTTAAAATAGTCATCTGATGAGCTAAGTTTAAAAATAACATTTGAATTTAACTAAGTATGTTGAAAAGCATCTATGATGTTTTGAAATTTTACGTCACCTCATTTACAATTTTTGTAAAACCCGATACAAAATAATAATAAAATAGCCTCCCAACGGAAGCTAGTCTCCATGTCCAAACGATGGAGCAACCAACAATCTAAATCAGAAATCGACTCCAAGGGTGCAACATCACCAAACATAAACTCTAAGTCTCGCTTCTAAGTCCACAATATACCATTTCTCAGTTGATAGAGTTTCCACTAGATACAAGAATATATGAATAATTAAGAGTGAGTACGATACAATAATAACCCACTTACCAATCAATCCGCGAAAAGAATGTGTGCCCAAGCCGCTGATAATCCAAGCGGTAAAACCTGCAAGAAACTGTGGCACAACGGGGATGAGTTGCCAACTTAGTGAATAAAACTACATCTAAAGGTAGAAATCGAAATGCATGACGATACCTTAGTCATAAGTATGGTCCTATCATAATCTGTACCAATATACTATATGATATGCATATGTGCAATACTAACTATCATGCAATCCGAAGTATAATATCTCATTGTCATATGAGTCAAAATCATGAATCTATAGTTCGTGTTGGAATCCCTTTGTGTATATGCATGTCTGTACAAATATCTACAGGTACTGTTCTCCAGATCAGTCCTGGTTGAATCCACTAAATAACATCTAACTGTGTACCTCATAATAGTGATCATATCAATATAAAAATAGATGTCCAGCATCGACATCGAAATCTGAAATCTCTCGTGTCCAGCATCGACACGTAAATGCAGATACCGTCGACACCATCTTAACAGATGATCGCCACCCGATATCCTGGCTACGATAAGTATCCCCTGGATATCTGTCGTGCCCAATCGAACCCAGGTCGGTATCCCCTGGATATCTGCCGTGCTCATCTCTATTTCCGGAATCGAGTATCCTCGTTAAGCTCCTCGCCTATAATGCCGCTATCCTGCCCCTCGGCCCCGACCAGGTCCACCATGTATCTGACTGTATGCCCTCCAACTCAGTCCGGATATTTCACAAATCCGGAACCGTATAGCTACCCCACCCGGTCCGGAATCAAAATCAGGAAACACAAAACTCATGGTGGACGTTTAACTCATCATATCAAAATATCAAGTAAGGAATAAGAATACTTGCATAGATTATATTGATGATATATTATATATATACATATATAACAGTGTCCCATACCACCAATATATATCATCAGGAGTAAAATATCCAGAAAATCCATAAGAATCAAATACAGTATCTATAATATTAATATTCGTAATTTACAACAGGAATAAAGAAGGACTACATAATTATATCACATAGACATAATGATCTCAATTCTACTGTGTCATGGCAATACTAATGATGTATAGTGTAGCATACGCGTCTGTGCACGTGCAACATGGCAATCATTACTATTTGTTCAAGTGTTCTACGGTGTAACAATTTATTTATTTTCATACATATATAACAGCACGATTCTACAGTGACATGGCATTACCAATGAGGTGTAGTGTGACATATATTCACGTGCTTGTGCAACATAGAACTCATTGGTATTTGTGCAGTGTTCTATCAGAGTGTGCGTAATGCAGAAATGTATAATATGGATAATATAATGCAATATGTAAAGAAATCAAAATGTTACTATTGTAATTACTTGCTATGAGCTATACTATTATCTTTAAAAATGATCGAAACGTTAAGTTTGAAATAAGGAAGCCTCCCTAGATTTAAAATAGATATCCGTTTTAGAAACTGGCACGCATCCTAATATTTTATTTAAAAGACAAACGAATCGTAGTTTTTAAAAGAATACAGCTCATACAAGTATTACATCCTAAAACAGAATATAACCTAACTCTACGAGTCAAAGTATAAATTGGCAGTTATTTGGCATACAAATTTCATCATTTCCGATACGTATAAATTCTTGTATTATATCTCATCATATCGCTATATCTGTATCATCTTAAGTATGGCATGATCCCTCGTACAAACTCATCAAATCATGTCCATTTCGTACGGATCTAACATCACGTACATGTTTCACTTAAAACCATAAATGAACTCTATGCAAATGAAGGACATATAAGATGCGATATTATATCAATTCTTTGAATAACTACTATACTAACTAGAGATCATAATAATGTTTATAAGGTTGCGGGGGTGCTATACGCCATCCACCCGACTTTCCCTGTAGATGTAAATCTACTCACCAACATAAAAGCTCGCTGAATGCACGCTGCTATATCGCCAACTCCGTCTCGAAATTCTCGAATCATACCTATATTCGTATTTAAATCGCATTGATGTAAATATCATATCGAAAACCAAAAAAACAAGCTAAACGCCCGTAGGTTAGAACCTACAGCACACTTAACCCAAAAACGTCAATATAATTCTATCGTTGACGTATAAACGTCAACGGTTCAACTTCAGTATCAAAATACGAAAACTCTGTATCGTAAATATCTGAAATTTGATAGAACCATTTCTAAAACGTTCCCAGATTTTACTGTGTAAATAATTAGACAACACAAAAAATACAGAGACATGTAAAATACCAACTCAAAGCTACAGAAGAAGAATCAACACCAAAATCCATAGGATGGCTAGCGTCGCCGGATTTAGGGGGTGCCTCGCCGGATCTTGTATGGAGTTTGGGGCTCGGGTTTTAAGTGAGGGCTTCTAATTGGCTTATTATACTTTTGGTCTTGCTAGTCTTTCTAGTGATTATACGTATTAGTTCCAGATTCATTTACAGTGAACTAGATAACACAAAACCTAGTTTATGATACTGCACAAACTAAAACATGCTATGTGATGATATCGTGCGTTACTGAACTTAAGTTATTCGGAGCTAACCCTTTCATGGTCATGACATATAAAAACAAAACTCATGGTACGATATACCCCGGGTCGCATCTAAGAATCTTAACCCCAAAGCTGATATTTGCTCATAGATTTCACATACCGATAAACTAACTTAAACTAACAATACCAAATATGCTAATATAGATATATAGAGCTGCCCTAAAATTTCCAACACCCAAATCCCTAGGATAGCCGGTGAGCTCGGAAATTGGGTATATGTTGCCGGCCAAAATCCGAGTTAAGGGGTCCGTCTTCCTATGGGTTATTCTAAGTCCAGATTACAATATGAAGGCACTGTTTGGTTAGGTAAATTTTGTTGCACCACGGCAGCGCCCCGGCCGTCTATCCTAGGCCAAAATGCGGAATCAAAATTTTTCCTTACTCGGAAACCGGCGCTCCCGCGGACAATGAAAACCCGGATCGTTTACCATTAACCTAATGCTAGCAATCAAGAGATAGGGTGAGAAGTATACTGAGTGATCCGAGTCCTCCGGTCTTCTCGTCATCGTCCTGATCTCCCGCGGAAAGTCTTGCCTCCACATCGTCGCCTCCTCGCCGGAAAGGGCACCACAACGCCTGCGTCTTTTACGGGCTCCCGCCTCAATACCGAGGCAACTCGGGCATGAAGCCGGCAACTCGACATGCTCAAGATATGCTGTAGAATGTGTAGTGTAGAGGCTATGTCTCATTTGGGGTTTGTTGCCATTTGAAGATGATGGAGGAGATGAGATAAGAAAAATGGTGCTTGCATTTTTCTAGCATGAATGAGATCAAGAAATGAAACTCTCAAGAATGAAGCTCTCTCTTCTTCTTCTCTCTTTTCTAATGAAAAACTTACTCACTTAGAAAATTATGGTGGAAGAATAAATGGAATCAACCATGATCAAAACCAAGAAGGAGAGTGAGTGTAGTAAAAGTAGAAAGGTGACCATAAACAAAACATCATGATCACAAATTCACATCCAAATCAAATCCATTTCAAATCTAATCCAATCTCATAAATACATGAAAAGCAAAGATGCTTATCATATCAAACCTTATGCAAATAAGTCCTCCACAAAGTGTTATTTGCAAACTTGCAAATAACACCCTCCATCGGAAAAGTCCGGCCGGGAAAGAACAAAGAAAAACCGGCCGGAACGGAATGCAAACTGGCAACTCCAGAAAACTGGTCCCGTAATAAATTACAGGAAAACCCCGATACTGTGCATACACACCCGCATCTGTATTCCGACCGGATACAAATGCAATGAGACAAAATCTACACTGTACTAAACTAGGACCGGCTTAAGCCAAAGCCGGCTAGTAATATCCGTTCGATCCTGATCCGTGCAATACCGCACGTATCAGATCGAACCCTGCCATATAACTATACGGCCACTAGTACAAAACTGTCTGATCCTGATCCGTGCAATACCGCACGTATCTGATCGGACCCTGCCATATCTCCATACGGCCTCTACAGCGTTTCGCCCGAAAGCTTGAGTAACTGAAAGTGTGGTGGACTCTAAAGACTCGTCAATACTATGGCTGTGGATTTAACCACTAGCACGTCAGAGGTATTAGCCAATACGTGACGGGCCACCAGCTATTGACCAAAAGGGACGTCGATGAGCGAACTCATCCTGACACCCTACTGAGCCTGTCAGTGACAATATCCGTACAGTCCGGTCCGTTCGTCTATGAGCATCGCATGTCGGGCCTAGGGGGTTGGTAAAAGTCAGACCCCCAAAAGCGGTACAAGTCGTGTCGGAGTGTAGCCCAGAACGCCCTGAGATACTACTGGAATACCTACCAGTAAATCTCCTGCCTCGGCCGAGGGCTTTGCGTAATGGCTCTCCTAGACACAGCGCGACCTCACCCCTAATACCGGGAGAGACGAACCCCTGAAGATCCGCTCACTGCCTCCATGTGGCTCGGTACTGTACCCAACTATAACCTGTTTGCACGACTCCTTTGAGCCGTGGTAGGGTGGTAATCAAAGTACAGTGGGAACTCACACGAGATAAATGACGATCCCTAGGTCAATGAACTAACCTGTACACATGTCACCAGGGAACTGCCATCTGACATTAGGTATAATCCCAACTGGCAGGTTCCCGGCGAGTCCTGTCCGGTGTACTCATAACCCAATGAGCACCTGTATACATCTTAGGTGAACCAACTGACACCAGTGGCTTGTGAGACCGGCCACCGCCCCTCGTCGGGGTCTCGATTGTATACACTAGTCTACTCTGGAGAATCGATGCCCTGTCTCGGAACTCCTACGACTAGGGACCTTTTAAGGATGTGCTTATAGACTACCAGCTCCCACGTATATGATCGCCATCATACTGCTGACAGTCAAGCAAGAATCCTAGGGGCTCTATCAACGTGTAATAGCGACATGCCAGGTCACCTAAAGCAGTACACGATGATAAAGGTAAACCAGATAGCATACTATCATCTCGAGTAAGACTGTCCTACCGGGATAGGTCCTCCCTCAATCATTGCAATCACGTGCCTGTGATCCAATAATTGACTCTGAGGGCACTATCTCCAACAATCTCCCACTTGCACTCAAGGCTAATTATTGCGATGCCGCATACTCACAGCCCGTGTGATACCGAACACCCAACTCCTCTACTAGTCAGTCTCACAAAGCTCGTTTGCGAAACTATTGCGTTCGAGGAATTGCCTCAGTGAGTGGATCCGCTGTGAAGTTTCTTTCTATGTCTCTCTATATCTCAAGTTCGCGGAGAAAACCATCTCCCGAAATGAGCAATACCTGTCTTAGAATGTCTGGATGTCTGATAGGACCTAGCTCATAAATGAACTCCAAATCCAAACTTCTTAGACTGTATCGTCAACTGAACTTAATCAGTATCCTGCGCCATGCCGCCCTCAGTATTGCTTTGGACCACCTGTCCAAAATACTGCCCCTCGTCAGAGGGAAAAGTACAACTCTGACAGCCACTCTGCCATCCAGGTCACCTTGGAAGCCTGGAATGATAACCGTCTCCTAAAGGAGGCTGCCGTTATCATATCCCTAGAACATCAACTTATGTTCTAAAACTGCTTCCGACCGTTTCTCCAGGATTGGATTAATATCAACTTATTGCACCTACTGCAAGAACAACATCTGGTGTGGTACTTGACATCTCATGATTGACTCAATTGCCTAAGCAAGTGATCTGCCAATCATGAGTATCCCTCTCCCCTTTAGTCTATAAGACACCTTTAGAGAGGGTGACTCCATCAACTGCAGGTGCACTACCGTGCCAGGAGTCGTCCATTCTAAATACTCATAGAATGCTGTCAAGGTACCCAGATTGGGAAACCACCCAAATCTAGATCTAAAACCATAGATCTAGTAACCAGTATGACTGATATAATATCCAAGTCCTGTGTAGAGAAACCACTGTGTGACGACCAAAGTATAACCGATCGTAGTATAGGAATATCACTTCCTACTACATTCTCAACAGATCCACCCCCTATTCTGATGATGTCAAACCTATGACTGTCACATCAGAAATAGATGATCTATCTCCGCTACATCTGCTTTAGTCTATAAATAGTCATAAGCCTGATGTCCACCAATGCTTCCGCTGCTCCCACTGACTACGACAACCTTCTGGCAGAGTCATATAGACGTGCACTTCCAAAGCTAGTTTAGAACGACGCTATACTCATCCTCCTGCAGGGTCTCGCAGCCTGGAATAACAGCAATGGCAAGTGTGGGTAAACAAGAACTTCCCTGTCACCGTCCTTGAGGCTACCGGAGTACCTCTCGGGTGCCTGAAGTTACCCACCGTATCTGCGGAGTGGCCAATGGAATGTCAAACCAGATTGAATCTTTAGGTTGCTTATCAAATCTTCAGTAATCGTTTGCGGTTCTGGAATCACTTCCAGTTCTACCATACTCCCACTACTTTTTCTGAAAAATCCATTTTTAATAAAAACTGTGGCGAGTCTAGAACAATATTGCTATTGTTCATCCAGATGGTAGAAAGTCAACCCTCGTCATAGCCTGGGTCAACCCACAAACAGCCATTACAGAAACGTTCCTTGAGTTGTCCAGTGTCTGGTTTTAAGCATAAGCTGGACAACTCCCCGTACCTTAACATCGTTAAGATATGAACTGTTCTATATCCAATATAGAACCAGAGGCACTGATTCAATTTAACCAGATTCAAATCATGCAGCTATCTCCAGTGCATGTCAACTAAATGGAAGGAGGCCGATCAGCGTCACTCAACTTAGGAATGCTTCCAATTATGAGTAACCTGAAAGAGAAGCAATTTCTCTTTATCATTACTATCAACTGAATACCATACACAAGTATCTACATCTTCGATCACTTTGAAGAATCCCGATACTTGCTATACCTGGTTCTCTACTCTATTCAAATACCTATAACTCCTCAAAACATAGACCCTGTGTTCCTACGAAACACATGTTTAAGAACTAGAGAAGTTAAAAGTAAACAGAATATAGTATGAGGACCAACCCCTCTGTCCTTATGGACACTGGACAACATACAATACTCTGTATAAGTCCGCTGAGTCTAACAACTCTTTCACTGTGCGTCGTAGGTTGAAAACTGTACCTATGGTTAAGAAGAATTACACCGCTGTTTAATGCTCCTTACCTAACCATCCACTGATATAGGTAAATGTCATCGACATAATATCAAAAGGTATATCTCACTCTATAAAAATAGACGTACAGATATATCAATTTGAAATTGGTGCACAACAGCGGATATTCAAAACCAAATATTTGCCGACCGGCAAACAGCCCAGATGATCTCCTCAAATATCACCGATTACAACGAATCCCGATATAATGAGGATGATCACCCTATTCCCAATAACTTACTCCCACTCAGCATCTGTAAAACCATACAGATGTGAGAATCATACCTGGTAAATACATACCCTGAAGCAAGTGTCTAACTGGGAAATCAGTTTTCCATTAACAGTACACGGTGAAACTGAAACATTGAAATGTTTCGTTGGGGTATCCTGGTATTCCTAGTAATGCCTCTTCCATTATCCAGATTCACAACTGTAACCGTATAATTCTTTGCCACTTCTCCAAATCCCTTTATATGTCTTTAGTCATTACCTTCTGTACACCCCATTAGGCCAAATGGTTTTCTTCCTTCCCTACCGTTCGGCACCAGCCTATGGTTTGGAAGAAGACTATCCAATAAGCATAAAGGGTGTACTGTCCTAATCCTAGGAGCACTCGCAACGCGAGAGAAGGTGAAGATAAAAGACACCTGAATGTACTTTATTCCTATTTCTCCTGAACCAGAATCCATCCCCGAACTGGAACAAGTTCCTTTCGAGTTCGTATATAACCATACGATGGAGTATCCAATAAACTGTGGATCTTCGTAGTGATACGGAGTGTCCTGGAGAAATACGAAGGTGATTTAGGATTGGCGAAGAAATACTTGGTTTGGTCGTGAATATCAGTCGCAATTTACTTTGCCCTCTTACTAATCCCTTGCTTTGTCTTAATCTTAATACCTTCTGCACACCGTTTAGGCTAATTGGTTTTCTTCATTCCCTACCGGTCGGCACCAGCCTAAGGTTTGGAAGAAGACTATCCAATTTGCGTAATAGGTGTGCTATCTCCTAAACCAAGGAGTACTCGCAATGAGAGAAGGTGAAAAGAAAAGACAACTGAATAATCCTATTCGTTTTCTCCAAAACCGGAAACCATCCTCAAAGTCCTTCGAGTTCGTATATAACCATACGATGGTTTTGTCCAATGGAAGTGGACGTTCGTAGTAATACAGGGTGTCCTGGAGAAAAGGGTAAAAGTAGGAGTGGCAATGAGGTCTGCAACTCTGACAATCCAAAAGCCTGTGTTAAGAAGGTTCGGTCAACTTGGTCACTGAGTCATAGTCTTAGGGTCGGGTCAATGGTCGCTGCCAAAGAGAGAGAGAAAAGAAACACTCAGCGTGCACTCTAACCTAGATCAGAATGGTTACCAATTTATCTAATCAGGAAACCTCCCACTGTACCTCAAATTCTCCTCCAAACCTGAAAGAAGAATTAGTCGGGGTCACCCGAGGAGTAAACTAACTCATCAGTGGGAATCGGGATCCAACTATCATCGCATGATAACTTGACGGAATCCACTCAAGTCACCACACTCCAGAAGGTATGCGCATGCCTGGCAAGTTTCAGTTCTTTTGAAACTCCCGATGTGATTTTTACCCCTAGGACCCAAGTGACCTTGACGAATAATCAACAAATCAAAAGGTCCTAGTCAAGTTCAACCCGTCATTATCTTGATTGCGTTAAACCCACCCGCACGACCCTTGACGAATAATCAACAAAGTCGTACGACTATCCTAACCAATCCACATATCCTTACGACAGAAAGCATTACAGAGCTACCGCACACTACGCCTCGGCGAATAGCAACGACAAACGTAGCGCGAATACTAAGCAATACTAATCTGAAATGACGGAGGGCTACGGCTGTTTTTTGGCGAAAAACCTTTAACGTAATAACGTAATGAACTTGATATCGTTGAAGGAACCGGATAACTTTTATAAAAATATAGTGACGAAAACCTTTACTAAAGAGGTCACTCCCGGTGAAGGGATCTCGGCTCTTTCCCCGTAGAATGAGGTGCAGGATATTCCAACTGAATACCACGATGCAAAGCAAAAGTAATCGGCTATAGTGAAGTTATTGCCCTAACGCAAACTTCTGTCCAAGGGGTCACTCCCGGTGAAGGGATCTCGGCCCTTGCCTCGTCGACTGAGGAGCAGGATATTCCAAATGAATACCACGATGCAAAACAAAAGTGAACGTCCTTGCAATAACATCTTTTTGAAAAAAGTTCCAACAACATCAGAATAGGCTTGTTTAGCTTGCATTGATCCGAATCAACGCAGTCCCATCAATTAATCACACCACAAAGAACGAAAATATACTGACGTACGTATATGCCATCCGCATTCGCCACTGGGTCCCGTCATCACCCGTTAGGTTAGCTAACTAACGGCAGAGCGGGGACTGGACTAGCGCGGATGTAAAACATATACAACATCTACTAATATATATACCAATATATAATTTTCGCTCAAGGCGTGATAAGAATGCAACATCACAGAAAAGTACAGCATCACAGAACAATACAGATATCTGGGATACCCGGGTTTCACAGAGCCGCTGCTGAAACCCGACGTTCCCCTGGTCGTGTGGATAGCCTGTGCAATGAAATCCTAGACCCCTACGGGCGCGGCAAGTCACCCGCCAAAACCTGAAGCGAGGCAGCCCCCTCCAGCACCGTGAATGGACCACCCAGCACTTCACGGAATCCGGTAACTTGGGCACCCCTCCTGGGTCAACCTGTACCCCCTACGAGTGCGGCGAATAGCCCGCCAATCCTAGAGTGAAGCCCCCTCCGTCTCAATGCCATGAGATGCGGGCCCGTTGCCCTCTAGAACCCGGCTATCCGTGCACCCCTCCGCGGGGTAATCCTAGTTCAGAAAGTAAAATATACATACACCGGGTACATCGACCGCAACCAGGTCGTGCCCCAAAAGAATAATACAATCAGGCAGTGACGGCAGTCCACATGTCGGACGCTCGTCCCGCAATATCAAATGTACATAATACAACAAAAACTGTACTAGTATTGCATCCAGGCTATCCCCCACGACCGATCCGCAACAACACAGCATAAACATAGAACATCAACGTGAAAATCACGTTCGCAAATCCGTCTAACCGGGCTATAGCAGTTAGACGGGATTTACCGATCAAGTGACATTCACGGTCGCAGATATAATGTAAATACTGTGAAATAATGTGTTTAAAAATATCCGATCGATCAAACAATTAACAAGTGGGCCCCCAACCAATACTGTAGCAGTCACAGAAAAACTGGGCCCAAATTTAATATTCCAAAACCCACAAAATTAGCCCAAAAGCCCACTGTAAAATTTTGACCAAGTGAAGACTCCAGAGTGCGGCGGAACCGCGGCCCAAGGGGGGTTTGGCCGCGGTTCCGCGCTAAAGAAGTCGACTGAAGTTGTCGAATTTTTACAGTGGTCTTAGAATTTCCTGCACATTATTTTTCTGCAACCTGAAAAATTTTTAGACACCAAAAAATTCCAACAGAAAACTGATGCAAAGGAAAATGTGGTTTTTGGGATTTTGGTCGATCGGAAATGCAAAACACATTAGAACAAGCTAGGTAAGGTTAATGGCGTGGCTCTGATACCATGTTGCGCCACGGCAGCGCCCCGGCCGTCTATCCGAGGCCAAAATGCGGAATCAAAATTTTTCCTTACTCGGAAACCGGCGCTCCCGCGGACAATGAAAACCCGGATCGTTTACCATTAACCTAATGCTAGAAATCAAGAGATAGGGTGAGAAGTATACCGAGTGATCCGAGTCCTCCGGTCTTCTCGTCATCGTCCTGATCTCCCGCGGAAAGTCTTGCCTCCACATCGTCGCCTCCTCGCCGGAAAGGGCACCACAACGCCTGCGTCTTTTACGGGCTCCCGCCTCAATATCGAGGCAACTCGGGCATGAAGCCGGCAACTCGACATGCTCAAGATATGCTGTAGAATGTGTAGTGTAGAGGCTATGTCTCATTTGGGGTTTGTTGCCATTTGAAGATGATGGAGGAGATGAGATAAGAAAAATGGTGCTTGCATTTTTCTAGCATGAATGAGATCAAGAAATGAAACTCTCAAGAATGAAGCTCTCTCTTCTTCTTCTCTCTTTTCTAATGAAAAACTTACTCACTTAGAAAATTATGGTGGAAGAATAAATGGAATCAACCATGATCAAAACCAAGAAGGAGAGTGAGTGTAGTAAAAGTAGAAAGGTGACCATAAACAAAACATCATGATCACAAATTCACATCCAAATCAAATCCATTTCAAATCTAATCCAATCTCATAAATACATGAAAAGCAAAGATGCTTATCATATCAAACCTTATGCAAATAAGTCCTCCACAAAGTGTTATTTGCAAACTTGCAAATAACACCCTCCATCGGAAAAGTCCGGCCGGGAAAGAACAAAGAAAAACCGGCCGGAACGGAATGCAAACTGGCAACTCCAGAAAACTGGTCCCGTAATAAATTACAGGAAAACCCCGATACTGTGCATACACACCCGCATCTGTATTCCAACCGGATACAAATGCAATGAGACAAAATCTACACTGTACTAAACTAGGACCGGCTTAAGCCAAAGCCGGCTAGTAATATCCGTTCGATCCTGATCCGTGCAATACCGCACGTATCAGATCGAACCCTGCCATATAACTATACGGCCACTAGTACAAAACTGTCTGATCCTGATCCGTGCAATACCGCACGTATCTGATCGGACCCTGCCATATCTCCATACGGCCTCTACATCGTTTCGCCCGAAAGCTTGAGTAACTGAAAGTGTGGTGGACTCTAAAGACTCGTCAATACTATGGCTGTGGATTTAACCACTAGCACGTCAGAGGTATTAGCCAATACGTGACGGGCCACCAGCTATTGACCGAAAGGGACGTCGATGAGCGAACTCATCCTGACACCCTACTGAGCCTGTCAGTGACAATATCCGTACAGTCCGGTCCGTTCGTCTATGAGCATCGCATGTCGGGCCTAGGGGGTTGGTAAAAGTCAGACCCCTAAAAGCGGTACAAGTCGTGTCGGAGTGTAGCCCAGAACGCCCTGAGATACTACTGGAATACCTACCAGTAAATCTCCTGCCTCGGCCGAGGGCTTTGCGTAATGGCTCTCCTAGACACAGCGCGACCTCACCCCCAATACCGGGAGAGACGAACCCCTGAAGATCCGCTCACTGCCTCCATGTGGCTTGGGACTGTACCCAACTAAAACCTGTTTGCACGACTCCTTTGAGCCGTGGTAGGGTAGTAATCAAAGTATAGTGGGAACTCACACGAGACAAATGACGATCTCCAGGTCAATGAACTAACCTGTACACATGTCACCAGGGAACTGCCATCTGACATCAGGTATAATCCCAACTGGCAGGTTCCCGGCGAGTCCTGTCCGGTGTACTCATAACCCAATGAGCACCTGTATACATCTTAGGTGAACCAACTGACACCAGTGGCTTGTGAGACCGGCCACCGCCCCTTGTCGGGGTCTCGACTGTATACACTAGTCTACTCTGGAGAATCGATGCCCTGTCTCGGAACTCCTACGACTAGGGACCTTTTAAGGATGTGCTTATAGACTACCAGCTCCCACGTATATGATCGCCATCATACTGCTGACAGTCAAGCAAGAATCCTAGGGGCTCTATCAACGTGTAATAGCGACATGTCAGGTCACCTAAAGCAGTACACGATGATAAAGGTAAACCAGATAGCATACTATCATCTCGAGTAAGACTGTCCTACCGGGATAGGTCCTCCCTCAATCATTGCAATCACGTGCCTGTGATCCAATAATTGACTCTGAGGGCACTATCTCCAACAAATTTTCATCTAAACTAAAGCAGATTTTACACAGAGCCTATTTTTACCAAAATACGATATCCGATTTCTAAACAAAACAATACTAAATTTAAGTTACAGGGTTGAAGTTATACCTACTGAAAGATCACTGGAAAGGCTTCCTCTAAGATGCACAAGCTCAAGATCCTAGCTAGAGGGTGGTGGTGGTGATCTTAGTACTTAGTCTCATCTTCCATTTCTTCTCTTTGATTTGATGAGGGATTTAATTTGGGGATTTTTAGGTGTTTGGTTCAGTTTGGAAATTATAATATAAGGTAAGGAGATAAGAATAGGGTGAGGGTTTGTTGTAGAGAAAGGAGAAGGTGGAAAGTGCAAGGTGGTGGTGTAAAGGGAAGGAGGAGGAGGTGTCACACAAGTAGTGAGGTGGGGTTTCATGCAAGGAGGAGGTGGAGGGAGGAGAGTATGGTGAGGGTATAACCTACTATATGTTATACCAACCATAATTTAAAAGGAATATAAAAATAAAGATAAAGCTTCATATTGAAAAATCATTTTCTTATAACATAAAAGATATGAAATGATAAAGATATCACTTAACTATCATTAGCTTAATGTCACAACCCGAAATTGGCACGTGACGGCCATAATACTACGCAACGTCTACAAGCGTAACGCAGTAAAAGAAAGCCAAAACCCAGAAATCTAACCCATTAAAAGACAAGAAAAGATAAGAAACATTGTTTAAAAGTCTTTGAAATCACAACCCAAATTCTTTAAAAGCCCAACTTTTCTTTCTTTAAAATTTTGGCAGCACCTCCTTTATAAAAACTAGCCCCAAAAATGAGTACAACATAAATATAAATAAAGCATCCCTAAACCGGAGCAAATACACGCCTAAAGGAGGAAAACAACCACCACAACAAATATACGACGCCGTAGCGAAGAAATAGAAGACGATAGAAAGGAAACTGTATAAAAGACCTCAAGTCACAAAATAATATACAATATCGTCCTCACCAAGTCTCTAAGTCAACAAGAAAATAGTAGATGGAGAGTACAAGGATACAACGAATATACAATACAACAATACGGATAACCACAAAACCCACCTAAGCAAAACTGCACACTATGAGCTGAAGCGGTATCCGCAGCAAAAGATGATCAGATAGATGAATATAGCTCTGTCTCTGACTACCCTGAGGAAGACCTGCAAAACACTGTGGCACAAAGGGGGTGATTTGCCAACTCGTGAATAGTAAATAACATATGCAGGTAATCGCAAGTATGCACGTACAGCGTGAATCTAACATATGCAATTAATAGAAATAAAAGGTCATATGAATGCAATAATCATGAAAGGTACACTAACAGGTACAACTAATACATGAAGCAATAATAATATGACAATCGGTATGCAATAATCATGCAATAAGGATATGAAAATGTATATATGCAACAATCATGAAAGGTATACTAACAGGTACAACTACACATGAAGCAATGCATATAATAAAGGTATGTAAATGCAACAGTCATGAAAGGTACTCTAACAGGTACTACTAATACATGAAGCAGTGCATAAACAATAAATGTGGAGTATGGAATGAAATATGTCATTTCCACGGAATCCTGACATCGTGGTAGGATCACAATCCATTAAGACAATCCAAATCCCAATTTCCTCAAATCAGCACCCAAATTGGCTCTCATATCATATAAGTCTCACAAATCCTTAATGTACAATATCGAATAAATCTCTTATATCTTGAATGTACAAAATCAAGTGAATCTCGTATATCCTTTATGTACAATATCAAGTAAATATCATATGTCCTAAATCCAATATCAAGTGAATCTCTTATAACCTAGGTATTTTTGCAGGAATAAATATGATGAAGTATATGAATCGATATGTATACATATATATATTAGCGTCCCATTCCACTAATATATACATATGTACATATATAACAACGTCCTATTTCACTGTTATATATATCTAGGAGTAAAAATATCATGAAACCAATGTGTCAAGTATCGACACAGAAATGTTGATCTATCAGGTGCTGTCACCAAGACTGGCACCCTGATAGGTACGTATCATACGCTATACCGAAAGATCAAGTGCCTAGCTCTGACCCTCGCCTCTCGACGTATCTATACGTACATAACTCCCGTCGGTATCCCCATGATAACCGCCGAGTCATAGGTAATGTCACTGGAAGGTATGGTTCCCCTGACAGGCTCAATCGGCAAGGTCCATCAATCGTCTTGCCCCGGGGTACCTCCGGGCCCCACCATGTACCCTCATACGGCCTCAACGCCTCCTCGCAGGGGTATATATATATCAGAACCGATAAATCTCATGGTGGATGCTGAAATATCATATCAAGGGAATCTGGGTTTCTCAAATAATGTATAATTTCATGAACTCCCACGGTCCCCAAATCCAGAAAACATCATGAAAAATCCATAGCTCAATGCGAAAAAATCCATGAATATAAGATATATGCAACATAAAACTGAAATGTAAGTATATAGAGGAAAAGCCGTTAATTAACTGCAACAAGTTAATATAAAATATCATGCGGTTCCTATTTTCTCCAATTCTAAATAACATCAAGTAAAGGTAAATATGTAGCTATAACTGATATATGTGTAAACACAAAGGTATAGCAAGGTATATGTATCTACCTATGAGTAATGATGTAATATACCCCCTGGGTATAAGTGAAATATGTGTGCAATGTATACCTGTAGTTATGTCATTAAGTGTGTATGTACATATCGCTAATGGTACAATACTCTATAGGTATACAGACGTCTAGCAGGTAAATACGTCAAGGCATATATGTAAGCATGTAGATATACAGGTATGCTATATGTCATAACCGTAAAGAAATATGAATCAATGTCTCAATGTCCCTAACCAAACAATATCATGACTATAAGTGGGTTGTGCGTGACATAGCAATTATTGACGGTGTGTGTAGCATACAATCAGTGCTCGTGCAACATGAGTCGTCAATAATATGTGCAGTGTCCTAAGGATACTGGTCAAAGCACAACAATAACTAAGTAGTAGGGTAAATGTGCAATTCTAAATATGACATAGAATATGCGATAAGTCAAATCATTTCTAGCCCAGACGCATAACGGCATGCGGGCGATTCCCCTGTAGATGTTAAATCTACTCACCAACGCTCCTGTAGATGTTAAATCTACCACCTGTTTTCCCTTTGTAGCAGTGTCCGAAGTCCCCGCCTGCGAACCTGCAACATTAAAATAATAAAACAATTATATATTAATAATAGACCCAAAACACATAAAATCTACACGGACCAACACGACACACATACATACTCTAAAGGGTTCGTGTTATAGCTAACGCGTATAGCGACACTACGAAACCAACTCAGAGCAACAGCAACACAGAACACGCATCGTATCGGATAACGTATCGCGTGAAACGAAACACTAGAAATATGCAAAGTGGTCCCAAATTTTTCTGTGCTAATAATTTATAAAAATTGCAAGTACCATGAGACTACAAATAACCCCAGAGACCCCTACACCAAAAATCAACACCTCAGTCCCTACTCTGGCCGCAAATTGCGGCCAGAACCATTAAAACTGCGGCCCGATCATGGAGGAATTTGCTCGTATTTTCAGGGTAAGTTCTAGGTCTCTACACTAGGTTACTGTCATGCCAACATTTGCAACAAATACATGGTTTAACAGCAGATCATCTGAGACCCAAACAAAACACTAAAAAATACGATATTTACCCGAAACGATACGATACGCAATAAAACTAAAAATAACAAGCTAAGCTACACAAAACTAACTTAAAGAACAGAAAGGAATCATTACCTGCACAAAATAACTCAAAGATCCAAGCTTGGCACACTCCAAGGCATCCATGAGGCAAATCCAAGAAAAATGTGTGATTTTGATGAGATTTGTGAAGTTTTGTGATGGATTTTGATGCATATATGAGAGTGTTCAGTTTGATGAGAGAAAGGAAAAGAGATAGAGAAAAAGAGAGAGAGTAATTGATAAAGAAAGAGGGAGGTGAGTGTAGGGTGTGAGATGAGGGTGAGTGTATCACATCATTAAATGCTAACCATGCCTTCATATTAATGCACCCACACCTCATCACAAAACAAAACCAAGAAAAATATCTATCTTCTCACTCAACAAAAGATCAAAGAATTAAAGTAAAGGGTGGATTAAACAAGGATTAGGTTAAGTGCCATGGTTGCTAAGAACAAAATTAGCACAAACAAATCCTCATATTTACGTGCACACGTGCGTGCATGCTCATAACAAATAATAATAAAATATTAATTAAATGTTATAAAATGTGAGGAATACGAATTGGTAAACTTTTTACAATAAACCCGAATTAACGTCTAAACGAACACTAACCGAAATCTAAGGCGTTACAAACTTCCCCCCTTATAAAAATTCGTCCCCGAATTTAAAATTCTTACTAAGAGTACCTTCAAAGAGAAGATTGCAAACTCTCATATCTCGCTCGCAGCCTCCCAAGTGATTACCCCCACTATACGGCTACGTCCAAGAAAAACCCTTCACAGATAGCAAGACCCTTGACCGACGTTTCTCCACCTGCCAAGCCATTAACACAATTGGCTGCTGGTGAACGAAATATCACGTCACAAGCTAAATGGTCTGATGCTGAATCATGTGAGAAAGGTCATGAAGGTAATTGCAAAGTATCGACACAAGGAATACAGGGTGAATACTCAATAATCTGGACGGAAGTGCCAAATCAAAGGCAACGGAACTAACTCGCTTTAAGGATCTCAGAAGGACCTACAATTCTGGGATAAGCTTCCCAAAACTCAACACGTCGTTCATCGGAAAGTCCGTAGGAATATATGATCTCCCACTGCGAACTCAAGTCTGTGACCATCACGGTCGGCATAAGACCTCTGTCCGCAATGGACAATTCTCATCCTAACCTAAAACAACTGGATCATCTCCGAAGTCTCTAGACGAGCTGGGGTCCAAAATCCTACTACGCAGAGTCAGAAAAACAGACTGGTGATCGACACGACCTAACCCCTAAACCTAAAGGTTGCCAATTGGAGTGACTCCTGATAACAGCTACCGAAGGAGAACCCTAACAATGGCAAGTGACGATCCCCAACTGCCGACAACAATTAATACGTACGCACAAGCCTATCCTCCAGAGTTGGTATAGCCCGCTCTCACAAAACCATCATCCTGCGGATGGAAAGATGGAGCTAAAGCTCAACCAGTACCCAAGGCTTCCTGAAACTCCTGCCTAAGACGGCAAGCAAACAGGGTGCCTTTATTGGATACGACCCATGAAGGAACTCCGTGCAACGCACAACTTAACAAAGAACAACTGAGCAAACTGAGAAAAACCGGACAACAAGAATCCGAATGGAGTCACACCCTGACTAAACCTGGGTAGACACCATAATGAAATTCGTGGAGATCTGCTCCCACTCCCATTTCGGAACGGTTAAAGGTTGCAACTCTCCAGCCGGTCTCAGATGCTCAACCTAAGCACACAACAAGATATGCACCTTGAAACGAAATCTGAAACTTCTCTTTACACCCTTGCCCACCCGTAACTATCTCACAAGTCACGTCAAATGTTGGTGGAACTTGAATGAGTACAGAGAGTTAACTGATGTGCCTGCTCTAGGATTTCGGGTTCCAACCTAATAGTATCAGGTACACAAACGCGTCCCTAAACTTAGCACACCCTTGTCACAAATCAAGGACTCCGAATCATTACCCAGCCGAGTATGCTCAAGTATCTCTGACGAACGAGTATCGGCGGGCAGTGCCTCGCGAAAGCGATTAAGGAAAAGTGGTCGGGCGCGGACATGAGCAAGCTGTCCCCTCAGTAAAGGCGAACTTAAGCTGTACTCAACGATCGCACAAGAACTGTAAATCTGCAGAAGACTGTCTCAACAATCACAATCCGCTGCAGGAAGATGTACATTAAGCTCTCGTGGTCCGTGAAAATCTGACACGACTCTCGAACAAGTAGTGTCTCCAAATCTCCAACGCAAGACCACCGCGGCCATCTCCAGATCATGAGTGGGATATCCTGCTCGTACTTCCTCCAATGTAAGAAAGCAAAAGCGATAACTCTATAATGCCGCATCAGCGCAAATTCGAGTCCCATTCGCGAAACATCACAGTTAAACCACAAAGTCGCCCGAACCAGAAAGCAAGGAAAGAACCGATGCAATTGTTAACTGAGTCTTCAACTGCTGAAAAACTCCGCACGCATGCCTCAGTCCAAAAAGAAACCTCCTTTTCGGTCAGTCCATTCAACGGTGCAGCACTACACTAGCAATCCTGCACGAAACGGCGGAAAAAAAACCTGCTAAGCCCAAAAATCTGCGGATCTCCGTCCTGCACACAAGTCTGGGCCTAAGCTGTACGGCCACGATCTTCCTCGGAACCATACAAAACCGTCTCCCGTAACTACAAGACCTAGGAGTTAACACAAACGAGCCTGAAGGAACACTCCGAGAATCTAGCAACAGCTGGTGCTCTCCCAGTATCTGCAAAACAAATCCTCAAGTGCTGCTCCTGTTCCTCAAGGCACATTGAATAGACCAGAACGTCGTCAATGACACAACAATAACTGGTCGAGGAACGGCCGGATGAAATCTGGTTCATCATATCTACGAATGCTGCTAGGGCATTGGTGAGTCCAAAGACACCACCAAAACACACAAAACCCGTAGCACGCACAAGGCAGTCTTCAGAATGTCATCACTCCGAACCCGCAACAATGATGACCTGATCGCACACAAACTTAGAAAATGTCTCACACTCTGGAGCTGATCGAAGAAATCGTCAAGGCGAGGAAAAGGATACATATCCGCACTGTAAGCCGGTTCAGCTGACGATAAATCAATACACAACCTCAATCTGCCGTCTTTCTTCTTGACGAACAGAAATAGGAGCTCCCTAATGCGAAACACTCAGACGCATAAACCCCCCCCCAACACACAACTCTGCAGCAGATCCTTAAGCTCCTTAAGCTTCGCCGGCTCATCTGGAACAACGTCGGAAACTCTCGCACGATAGAAACCCGGCCCAACAATCCTACCGTGGCTCTGTTCATATCAGATTTTTGCATTTTTATACCGCCTATTTTTGATCACATTGCTTATAGGTAGGTACTCTTGATCCGTGTTTGCTATATAATTGCAGGTTACAGGTTCTCAGCTCTAAGCAGTGAAATTCATGGAAAAGCACGACAAATTCTGGACTACTGCCAACCACAGATAAAATATGGGTCTCCGCTCTCTATCCGTATGTTGCCGCACACCAGTTTAAATGACAAAATGGCAAATCAATGGTCATTTTAATGCACAAAGCACAATGTCAACACAAGATCCAAGATTTCTACGTGGAGCTCAAGAAAATTATGGCAAAAGATCCACATCAAATCACCTTTTGATCTGCTGAAAATCTGGAAGAAATGTGAAGAGCTTCTGAGAAACCAAGTATACCACACTGAAGGGAAGAGCAACACAGGGAAACCCACAAAATACAACATCCTAACTCCCCTACATGGCCGCGGATCCGCGGCCAACATGACGACTCGGCCGCGGATCCGCGGCCGAGTTAACTCGGTGGCAGATTATATTTTGGGGGCAGTTTGGTAATATCATTTAGGGCCAGAATGTTAACCTAGGGTTTCAGTTTCCTGCCTATAAATAGCCCAGAACTATGCCAAGTGAAGGGTGCTTATTTTTGTGTTAGATTTTAGGAGAGATTTTGTAGTTCTTCTTCCTCTTTTCATCTTTCTCGATTAAAACCTTGTAGTGAGCTTTTATGAGTGAAGTGATGAATAAAAGAGTTCTTTTCTTTATCATACTTGTCTAGTTATTTTGTTAATTATATTTGCTTGTAATTTTCATTTGCTAATCTAGTTGTTGTTATTTGTTGTTTGTTTGTTTCTTCTTCTATTTTTCTTTATCCTTAACAACAATGATGCTTAAGCTTGATCCTTGCCAAAGTGAGGTCTCAAATAGCTAGTTGTAATCTTCTAACCTCTTTCTTTATATCTTCCTCCTTTTGTTGTATTTTCCTTTTTTTTTGTAATGGGTGAGTAGTTTCTCACTTGTTAGGGTAGGATAAGGAAAGTTTGAGAGAAGGAAATCTCTCTCACTCTTTTCTTGCCCAACATCTTAATTCGGACTCCCGTTAATTAAACCACAATCCGCTCCCTACGGCACCCTATCCTACATGATAGCGGTGATTCCTTAGTGAGACCGGTTGTGGTTGAATTAACCGGAGGTTAAGGCTAAGATCCAAGAACGGACGGACAAGGACTAAAAGGAAGAAACTAAGCGTTGGAAAGCCTAGCTTATAGTCGCAAGTCGTGCTAATCCTCGTTGTTGCCGATTACCGTAACACCGAATTAAGAGTGGCAACGAAAAAAGTGAGTGACTCCTATCTCAAACTAACCTAATCCTAACCCTAACAAGCTCTCTTTATATACATTTTAGCACATAGTTAATCTCAAACAAACCTGGACATTTGGACTTAACTCGTTAAAGCACATAGAAAAAGATTCCCATCTCCCTGCGGACGACCCGTACTCAACCGGCTAGCTACCAAATGAAACCGTCTTGATTGCGGTAATTAACTAAGCACGCAAAACTCCAACAATCAAATGGCGCCGTTGCCGGGGAGACGGTAGTTTATTTCTTTGTGTAATTTCGGGTTAATTGTGAATATACATATAACCAAAAACCCAAAAAAAAATTATATTGTAAAAATCATCTTGTTATTTTTGATTAGTTTTTGTGCAAGTGTGCAGCATAGAAAGAAGGTCGAGTTTGGTGCCAAAGACGTAGGAAGTTAGACCCATATCTCGCAGCTACACCGCGACGGATCAAAACGAAACCAACGGTCTACTGTAAAATTCTGGAGCAAACCCAGTGAGCAAATCAAGATTCAGGGGATCAAAACAAGAAGAGGACACCCAACCCAGCACAGGTAAGAAATCTAAAGGTTCAACTCCACTTTGTAGCCGCGGAACCGCGGCATAAGTGCTTGGTTGGCCGCGGAACCGCGGCCATTTGCTGACATCAGCAACCAAAAAAACCCATGTGAGTATTTAAACCCTCTTCTCCACTCCTCTGAACTCCACTGAACTATTCTTTCTGCAGCATTCTTTGCACAAACTCTCTTCCCCTCTCCAATAAAATTGTTTTTGTGCACGATTCTTTGCGCCGCCACCAAATAAATTTTTTGCAAGTGTTTTAGATTTTTGTTTGTTACTGTTTTGCATAAATAATACGGACTTTAAGGGGATATAACACCAATTCAGATTGGGTGGGGATTTCATCACCCTTCCCAGGACCCCAGAAATCACATAAGGCATATGCATTGACCATTATTTAATTAAAAATACTAGACTCAGCCCTAAGGACGTCGCGCTCAATAGGGCAGAGGACTAGTTGTAGGCATCGGCCGTTGATCCTAACCTGACTTTGCGGTGTCTAGGAAAGTCTGTCTAAGACGAGTGGTTACTTAATTAGGGCCACTACTTGTAATGGAGATCCTCCCACTCACCTGGCACTTACCTGGCCGCAATTGGCGGTGAATAGGCGGTTTGAGGTCCTATTTCTAGCCCTTTGGAACAGTTAGGAGCTGTTTAGCTGACCTGACCCTAGATCTAGGTGTGATTGTGCATATTTTGTCTGTGATTGTTTGAAGTTAAGCAGTAAGTCCGTACATATTTCTGCAAAACTCTTTCTAAAAAAAAACAAAAACAAAAAACTTTTATAAAAAAAAACTTGCCCTTTGTCGTTAGAATCCCATTTTTTCACCCACCTCTCATCGTATTTCTCCATTGACGTTTTCTTACCCTCACCTTCTCCGCTTTGACTACACTAAACGCGTTTAGTGTATGTCCGTTTGGACTTGGGACATTAGTGCCCGCCTAGTCCGCGTTACGTTAGTCGCTACCGACTACGCGATCGACTCATACGTCGAAACTCCTTCCACGCCTCTTTCACCCTTACCTTTACCGGCCAACTTCGACGTTGGCCGAGACTCTGTCCATACATCTTCACCTTCACCTTCCCCACACTCTTTTAACAAGATTTCGGGACTTCCTCATAACATCACCTTACCTCCTCCGGGAATAATTCCACCTCCATTAGGTGCGAATAACCTGTGACCTCCTCTTGTTGAAGCGCCGCGGCGAATTGCGCTCCAAGATCGATTCCATCCTACTCGCGCTGCACTCCCTACCTGTCTTTCCCTTTCACCGGCCAATGGGGATAATTTCGAAATTAAGCCCCACTTCATTAACATGCTTCCGAGATTTCATGGGCTTGAATCTGAAGATGCCTGTATCTTCATCAACAAGTTCCAGAATGTTTGTGCAGTTATGAAAACGACCCAGCTGTCTGACGATGCTATACGGCTACGGGTTATTCCGTTCACTTTGTGCGATCTTGCTGAAAAGTGGTTGTATAGCACCGCTTCCCACTCCATAACCAGTTGGGACGAGTTTGTGAAAGCGTTTCTCAAGAAATTCTATCCAAATCACAAAACCGCGAGGATCCGTAACGAAATCAACCAATTTTCTCAGCTTCCTACTGAACCTTTTTGGAAGTGCTTTGACCGATATAAAGACCTTCTTGTTCAGTGCCCTCATCACGGTATTGAGAGATGGCAACTTTGCCAAACTTTATACGAGGGCCTGAATCCAGCAACCAAGCAGTTGTTGGAAACCATTTGTCAAGGCCACTTCCTATCCAAATCTGACGAGGAAGCATAGCAATTCTTCGACGACCTTGCGGAACAAACGCTTCAATGGGAGAGCACCAGACCAAGTACTTCTTCTTCTTCCTCTACTTCTACTGGTCAGTCTAGGGTAGGCATTCACCAACTCGATGTCTCTATTGCAATGAAAGCCGAAATGGCTGCAATAACGAAAAAACTTGAAGCAATAGAAAGCAAATTTTCATCTCCTGCTCCTGCCCCTGTTCTTCCCCTTCGTACCATTTGTGCTTGTTGTTCCGATCCATCTCACCTAACGAAGAGTGTCCTTACAATCCACCATCTCAAAGACAGGATCAGGTTAATGCTGCATTTCAGCAAAGACCAAGAAATGATCCATACTCTTCCACGTACAACCCTGGATGGAGAAACCACCCTAACTTCATATGGAACCAGAATCAAAATCAGTTCCAAGGGCAGAACAATTTTCAAAGGGGGCCTCCTCAACAACAAGCACAACAACAGTATCAGCAGCCCTACCAATCCCAACCTTTTCAAAATGCGACGAACAATTTTGCGCCCAACAATTCCTTTCCTCAAAACAACTTTGTTCCGTCCAACAATGATAAGGTTTTCTCGCTAGAACGAAGTCTGGAGGCGTTCGTTAAGCAATCGACACAATCCACCGCTAACATCCAGTCTTCTATTCAGTCTTTGGTGCAACACACTGCTGCACACGGGCAAAGCATCAAGACCATCGAAGCCCAGATTGCACAGCTGAATGCGGCGTTAAGCGAGCGAGAAAAGGGGAAGCTTCCATCCCAACCACTCCCAAATCCTGGTCACCCACATAATGTACATGTTGCTCTTGAACAACAGAACCATAATGTGAGTGTCGTGACTACATTGAGATCAGGAACAATGCTCAAAAACAACATCGGCACAAAAATTGAGGATAATGACACCCCGGCCGCTTCGTCTTCTTCTTCCCCTTCCACATCTTCTGAGCCTATTCTTCATTCTTCAAAAGGCTCCTCTTCTTCTTCTGCTCTGAACGGACCCACATCTCACTCCACGAAAACTCCGGCTTTGGGATCCGTTCCAACTCCGCAATCTCCTCCACAAACATTAGACTCAACCAATTTCAAAAACGTTCCATTTCCAAACCGGTTGAGGTCCAATAAACAAAATCCACAAATGGAGAAGATTCTGGAGTTGTTTAAGCAGGTTAACATCAACATTCCCCTTTTAGATGTTGTCCAACAAGTCCCTTCCTACGCAAAAATCTTAAAGGACTTGTGCACGAAAAAGAGAAAATCTCAGGTACCCAAGAAAGTTTTCTTAGCTAGTGCTGTGAGTGATGCTCTTACCCAATCGTTACCTCAAAAACGGAAGGACTCTGGCTGTCTACGATTTCTATTACCAGTGGGGATAAGAACATCAACCGCGCACTTTTGGATCTTGGTGCCAGTGTTAACCTGCTTCCGTACTCAGTATATGAGCAACTAGGTGTAGGAGAGCTGAAACCCACACACTGTACTCTTCAAATGGCTGACCGATCGATCACCCATCCTAAGGGTGAGCTAGAGGATGTGTTAATCAAGGTTGGGGACTTCATATTCCCCGTTGACTTTATTGTTTTAGACACACGGCCTGTAGCTAACCCCCAGAATCAAATTCCAGTGATACTCGGTCGCCCATTTCTTGCAACCTCAAATGCTGTGATCAATTGTCGAAATGGTTCGATGAACCTATCTTTTGGAAACATGACAATTGAACTCAACATTTTTAAGTTGGGGAATCAGCCCTCCGAACCTAATGCTCATATACTAGATGTTTGTTCGATCCAGGAGATCACCCCGGAGAACTGTGAATTCGAGGAGTTTTTGTTCGATTATAGCAATCTTAACGCCACTAGTGCGTTCCTCTTCAAACCTGCTGCTGCTCTACGCCCGACAATGACTACGAGTGTTTCACCTTCTCGAACGATCTTAGCCAGTCACCACCCGAGTTTGAATCCTTTGAATTTCCGGATGAGTTAGCTGAACCATCCAACTCGGTCGCTTCCACTCGTTTTGAACCTCTGCTGGAATCATTAGAGTTCGAGACTTTTTCACCAATCTTGCCTTCAATCGTTTCACCTCCAACGCTCGAACTCAAGCCATTGCCATCTCACCTTAAGTACACTTACTTGGGTGAGAACGAGACCCTTCCTGTTATTATCTCGGCTTCTCTAGCTCCAGAGCAAGAGAAAGCCCTTCTTACGGTCTTGCACAGCAATAGGCAGGCCTTTGGCTGGTCAATGGCGGACATCAAGGGGATTAGTCCCCTGATCGTTGAACATCACATTCATCTGATGGATGATGCCAAACCAGCCAGGGATCCATAAAGGAGACTCAACCCAGTCATGAAGAAGGCTGTAAAAAAGGAGATCGTAAAGTGTCTGGATAGTGGTATCATTTACCCTATCTCTGATAGCCAGTGGGATAGCCCGATTCATGTTGTCCCCAAGAAGCCAGGCATAACGGTCATAACCAATGAGGCGAACGAGTTAATCCCTACTCTCACCCAGACTGGGTGGCGAGTATGCATCGATTATAGAAAACTCAACGCCGCAACGCAGAAAGACCACTTTCCGCTACCTTTCATTGACCAAATGCTTGAACGATTGACTAGACACGAATACTACTGCTTTCTGGATGGCTACTCCAGCTATAATCAGATTCCCATCACCGAAAAAGACCAGGACAAGACCACATTCTCCTGTCCTTTCGACACGTTTGCATATCGTCGCATGCCCTTTGGGTTATGCAATGCGCCCACTACCTTCCAGCGGTGTATGATGGGAATCTTCTCAGACATGCTGGAAAAATTCTTGGAGATCTTCATGGATGATTTCTCCATTTTTGGCGATTCCTTTGATGAGTGTTTGCTGCATCTCGATGCTGTCCTTACCCGGTGTAAGGACAAGAACCTCACTTTAAATTGGGAGAAGTGCCACTTCATGGTGCGCGAAGGTATTGTCTTAGGACATATCATCTCGCAAAATGGTATTGAGGTAGATAAAGCAAAGATTGAAGTCATTTCCAATCTCCCTCCTCCCAGATGCGTCAGAGACATCCGAGCCTTCCTTGGCCATGCCGGTTTCTATAGACGGTTCATCAAGGACTTTAGCAAGATTGCTAGGCCCTTGACTCTTTTGCTGTCCAAAGACACGACATTTGACTTCAACTCGAGCTGTGTGACTGCGTTCGAGTCATTAAAAAGCTCACTCACTTCTGCTCCCGTTCTTTCTTCTCCTGACTGGACGTACCCATTTGAGATTATGTGCGATGCATCCGACTTTGACATCGGTACTGTCCTTGGACAACACATCAACAAGATGCCGCACGTAATCTATTATGCTAGCTGAACCCTGAACGACGCCCAACTGAACTATACAACAACCGAGAAGGAATTCTTGGCTGTTGTATTTGCTTTAGAAAAGTTCAGGCCCTACCTCTTCGGCTCTCCAGTCATCGTCTACACGGACCATTCTGCTCTACGCCATCTTTTTGCGAAGAAGGATGCAAAATCTCGGCTGATACGTTGGATCCTCTTGCTTCAAGAGTTTGACCTTGTCATCAAAGACAAAAGAGGATGTGAAAACGTAGTCGCCGACCATCTCTCACGACTTCCTTCTTCGCCGTCGCTTCAAATTCCGATCAACGAAGTTTTTCCGGATGAACAGCTCTTGATAGTATCTTGCGAACCCTGGTTCGCAGATATTGTGAACTATTTGGCCACAGGATTACTACCGACTGAATGGTCAAGTCAGGACAGACTTCGATTCTTATCCCAAGTAAAACACTTTTACTGGGACGAACCCAATCTGTTCAAGTACTGTCCCGACCAGATTATTCGTCGGTGTGTCCCTGACAATGAATTCAAGAGTGTGCTGTCGTTTTGCCACGATCAAGCATGTGGCGGGCATTTTGGCCCCAGAAAAACAGCCGAGAAGATCTTGCAGTGTGGTTTCTACTGGCCACAACTCTTTAAAGACGCTCATGACTACTGCAAGACTTGCTCCCGGTGCCAACACTTGGGCCGGATATCCAGGAGAAACGAGATGTCGCTCCAACCAATCTTGGTTGTGGAGATTTTCGATGTTTGGGGAATTGATTTTATGGGGCCGTTTCCTAGCTCTTTTGGGAACTTGTACATTCTTCTCGCTGTTGATTATGTCTCTAAGTGGGTCGAGACTGTGCCCAGCCAGACTAACGACAACAAGGTTGTTGTTAGATTTCTTAAGGAAAACATTTTCTCCCGGTTTGGGTACCCCCGAGCGATCATTAGCGACAATGGAACTCATTTCTGTAATAAGACTTTCAAGGCCTTGATGCGGAAATATTCCATTAATCATAAGCTATCTACGCCCTACCACCCCCAAACATGTGGGAAAGCCGAAGTTTCAAATCGGCAAATCAAGCAGATATTGGAGAAGGCGGTTTCCAAGAACCGTAAGGATTGGTCTTTAAAACTCACTGATGCCTTTTGTGCATTTCGAACCGCTTATAAGACCGATCTTGGCATGTCTCCTTATCGGCTTGTTTACGGAAAGGCTTGCCACCTTCCTGTGGAAATAGAGCATCGCGCATTTTGGGCGATAAAGGAGCTGAATCTGTCTCTCGAAGATGCGGGCAGCCATCGGAAGCTGCAGTTGAACGAATTGAGCGAGCTTTGAGATGAGGCTTACGAAAACGCGGTTGTCGTTAAGAAACGAACGAAGGTGTTTCACGATAAACACCTTTTGCGCAAAACATTCGCACCTGGTCAACAGGTACTGCTTTACGACACCCGGCTACATTTCCTGTTAGTTGTATGTATGCCCTAGAGGCCAGTATTGTACAGATGATGTATATTATATTGGATGCTTGGACATATATAGAGAGGACTTTCTTGCTCGATATGATAGTATGCTATCTGGTTGCTCTTTATCTTAACATGTATACTTGTCTCTTGATACTGTCTTATAGTTACATGTTGGTAAAGCCCTTAGGATGTGTACTTGACTACCTGGACTATGATGCAGATCATAGTAGTGGGGCCATGGTAGTCCATAAGTACATCCTTTAATGTTCCTAGTCGTAGGTGTATCGAGACAGGGCATCGATATACCAGAGTAGACTAGCGTATACGCTTCTCGACCCATGAGATGGGCGATGGATGATCCTATATCCATTGGTGTTTGACATCAGAGATGGGATACGGGTGCTCAGTGGAGACTGGGTACACTGGATGGACTCGCCGAGAACTCCCAGATGGTATTATACCTCACGTCAGATGGCAGTTCTCTGGTGACACTTGTGCAGGTTAGTCTGTAGACCCGAGATCGTCATAGAGTCTTGTGTGATTCCCACTGTGCTTTGATTTCCACCTTACCACGTCCATGAGGGCGTGCAAAACGGTGGTTTTTGGGTACAGTCCCGAGTCACATGGAGGCAATGAGCGATAGGAGGGGTTTCGTCTCTCCCGGTATTGGGGGTTGATGTTGCGCTGTGCTCGATTGGCCATAACAGGGAAGTCCCTGGCCAGAGCTGATATAGAGATTTACTGGTAAGTGTTACCAGTAGTTTCTCGACCCGTTATGAGCCTCATATCGGCACGACTTATCGGTTATTGGGGTCTGACGTTTACCACCCCTAGACTTGATATGCGACATATCAGACGAGGAGACCGGACTATACGGGAAGTGTTACCGGCAGGCTTTTACAGGAGTTGGAGCGGGCTTGCTTGCTGATCTTCAGATTGCTCAATACCCGGGTGGCCGTTACGTCCAGCTAGTACCACTGACGGCTTATGGGTGCTTGATGTGATCATCACCTACTGCCAGCATATTGACGAGTCTTTAGAGTCATACATAGAGGTTTTACTGGCTCAGGCAAAACGAAATAGGAGCACGTATGTGATATGTGCGGGACCGAGAATAATGCGTGTATGTGATACCGTATTCTATTCTCGCGACTTTTTGTATCGGTCGGTTATATATGATATAGCCGGGTTATCGAATCAAGTGTTGATTCGATAAGTCGATACAATGGATGTTAGTCGGTTATATGAGATATGACCGGATTATTAAGTCAAGTGTTGATTTAATAATTTAGTGTATAATTGTATATTAGATATACTAGATTACATTAACTAACACTTGTTCACTTAAGGATTTTTCTCACATGTGCACAACTTTAATATATATGTGATATATATTAAAAATGTGTTTTCTTTTTGTATCATGGTTGATGATACACATGACTTGGGTGTATGAGACTTACACCATGCTATTTATTATGTTGGGTTTTAATATTTAAAGTAATTACAAAATTAGTGGAGGATTAGCAAAATGCATGAAGCTTGTGGAAGCTTGTGGATGCATTGACTAAGTCCACTAAGTTTGTTTTTACTATGGATATTTGTTAACCCAACCATAAGGATTAGCCATGGTTGTGTCTCTACATGAGTTAGTATATGATACTCACTCACCATGGTTAGCTTTCTCACTTGATCATTATCTCTTCTCATTTTATTTCCTTCATCTTCTTCCTTGAGAAAAAGAGCTCTCTAGGGTTTGTTCCAAAGTGAGAAACATTGTGAGAAACCAAATTCTAAAGTGAACCCACTTCCAATTTCTCCATCCTCTACTAGACTAGCACTTTAGTTTAGGGTGTTTGCTTCACTAATTCTCTAGTTAGTGAAGTAGAAGCTTGAGTTGGCATCCCCTCGACGTAGATCATCTTCGGCCTCGAAGACTTCAAGCAAAGACGCTCCTTTAGCCTCGTGAAGCCATGCAAGAGTCCGGGAGAACCACGATCGCAGTGAAGGGACTTCAATAAGGAGCTAAAGAAGTGAAGGACCGATCTACAAAGGTTGTATTTCGTATTCACTTAGTTGTAGATGCTATTAACTTGCATGTGTAACCCTAATATTCTAGCAAAGATCTTGTTTAGGGTTGTTAGGCACGGCTAAAATCTTAATCGGGCATGGTTGATGATTTCTTAACCCTTGTTAGAGTGCCTAGTAACCCTACAGTGGTATCAGAGCCTAGATAGAGCATTAGGCGACGTGTATACGAAGTTAAAACTCCGAACGAACCCCGAAACGTCAAAACGACCCCCTCTCTGAATTTTTTTTCAAAAACTGTGATTTTTCTGAATTAAAAATACCTAAAAAATTTAGCAGGTGATTTTAGGAATTATTGTGCAAAACGACACTGTAACTTGTATGGATGGCCGCGGAACCGCGGCAGTACCCTTCTTGTGCCGCGGATCCGCGACCGTACCGTGATAGATGGTCATAATTTTTGTACAGTAATACCCTTGACTGTTAGTGCTATTTTATGGGTATTTTTAAAATGACTCAAGTGTTGAGTGTTCTGGGGATTATTTTGTATTCGTTGATTCGATCGGAATATTTAATTTCGTTATGTTTTCCGGATATTTAGAAACTATTAAAATGTTCGAACGGATATCATTAACTCATTATTTCCCGGCACGAAAAACTTTCAAGTGTTGAATTTTTTCTTGAGTTTAAATCCTTCGGAAAAACGTGCATGTAACGCGATGGACCCTCTAGAAGGCAACAAACCTTAACTCGATTATGTGACCGTCTTGAACTGCCTTTTGAACCTTAGGGTTTGGGGCAGTACGGTGTGCCACATGTGAGGCGTTGGCTTGACCCTTCTACGGCTGGACCGTTGCTACTGTGACGTATTCTGGAATTTTTGAACTCCGCTCAAGTGTTGAGCTATTTAGAAAATCTTGGGTATTTGATTATTCGATCGGAAAGTTTAATACTGACTATTTATCTGGAATGTGATACAATATGTGGAATTCATATAGTTAGGCATGAAATGCGAAGTATGTGATATTTCGGATTTACGATGTCTAAAGAGATTGTGGATTCCAAATGTTGTAGTTTTACACTTTATTTTCTGCGACCGTAAGTGTAATATGTGTTATCGCCGGTTTCGTTGCTATATGTCAACGACAATTGGGACGCGCATATTTACTTACGTTGATGACATGTGATGTTATGTGTTGCTGGATATGTTATATTGGATTGTCGTGTTATGAATAGCCGGGGGTTTTTATGTGAGATAAGGGTTTTTATTTTCATTCATGTAAAATTAAATGTATGTAATATTCTTTTATTGGGGCACTTCCGGGATGAGGTTGATGTCACCATTTGTATATTATTTACTTTTCCGCACTAGGATAGACCCAATGAGGAGAGCACAAGTAACCGAGTTCTAGAGTCCAGTGGGAGACCAACTCGAGGAGTCGAGTCCGGGTCTCCTAACTCTAGAATTGGTAGGGTTGCTTGACACTCTCGTAGGGGTCTAGGGGTGTGGGTTTGGATATTCATCGCGGCCGTGGAATCCGTGTTTTATAGAGGCTCAAAATAAAACACGGACGTCCTAGTATATCCAATGTTTCATATGTTTCGTCTGCTGCGATATCTGTGATGTGATCATTTGATATGTGATGATAGATACTGTATATAGTATATATGATATATTATATAGACGTTACTTATGTTTTACACCCGCGCTAGCCCTGCCCCGCTCTGCCGTTAGTTACCTAACCTAACGGTGCACGAGGGGACATCGAGGCGAATGCGGATGGCATAAGTGTACGTCGTATTTATCTGTGATGTTTAGGTGACTTAAATGATGGGAATTAATTAATGTGATTAATGAAAGAAAATAAACCTAAAAGATGTTGTAGAATCAAAATTTTCAAAAAAGGGTAGCTACAGTTTTTGCTTTGCATAGCGATATATATGATATATCCTGCACCTTATTCAATGAGGAAAGAGCCGAGATCCCTTCACCGGGAGTGACCTCTTTAGAAAAACTGGCTGATGCTACAATACTCGGTTTGTTTTTGATTGGTTTTGGAGTTTTGCTTTGCATAGTGATATATATGATATATCCTGCATCTTATTCCATAAGGAAAGAGCCGAGATCCCTTCACCGGGAGTGACCTCTTTAGCAAAACTAATAAAAGCCTCAAAATCACTCCATTTCAAAATTCACTCGATTCTACAACGATATCAAGTTCGATACGCAATAGGTTTTCAAAAAAACCTGTCGTAGCCCTCCGTCATTTCAGATAAGTCATGCTTAGTATTCGTACTGCGTTTGTTGACCTTGTCAAGGCGTGGTGTGCGATAGGTGACCAGTATTTATTTGTTTATGCAATGATGCAGATTGGATTAGGGTAGTCGTACGGGCTTGTTGACCTTGTCAAGGGTCGTGCGGGTGGGTTTAATTCAATCAAGAAATGACGGGTTGAACTTGACTTACGGTCTATGGTTTGTTGACCTTGTCAAGGTCATAGATCGTTTGGGGCAAAATATTATCGGTAATTTCAAGTGTTGAAATTTGCAATGAGATTGCATACCTTCTATGAGATAGTTGGATCCCGATACCCACTGCGAGTAATTGTTACTCCTGGGAGAGTTTTTACACAGGACAATTAGCCGATCAAGTAGGTGTCTAGAAAGGTGTCAACGGGGTTACGCCTCTGGGAAAACGAGGTTTACTTTAATTAGGTCTGTGCCAAAGCACGGGGAACCTCCCTCAAAGTACCGACACTGGCCTGGCTGAAAGATTGGCGAAATTGTAGGGTGTAATTAATCCCGGCTAGTCTTTTCCTTTTAGGGTTTGAAGGAAGATTTGATAAAAACAGTGGGAGCCATCCTGATTAGATAAAATAATAACCAATCTGATCTTGCAAGAGCATACGCTAAAGTGTTTTCTTCTCTCTCTCTCCAGGTAGCGACCATACCATGCCTTAATAAAGATAATAATATGGATGTATTGACCGAACCCGCATGTTATACTGTGCTGGGGAACGTTGGTTCCGTTCTTTCTTATAAAAGTTATAAGACTGAACAGGATATAGGGGAATACCAGGATTCCTATGCCACCCGAATGAAGAAAGTACATGTTGATGCATTTTCTTCGGGTGTGTTCATTACAGAGAATTGTTTCTCCATTTCCTCTACGTCCTGGGTATTAGATACCGGGTCAGGATCCCATATATGTAATCAGTTACATGGGCTTAGGAAAGGTAGAGAACTTGGAGAAGGTGATAAAGACATAAGGGTTGGAAATGGTGCAATTTTTGCAGCTAGAACCGTCGGGGAATATCACCTTGTATTGCCAACTGGTAATACATTGATTCTGAACGAATGCTATTAGATGCCGAACCTGATATGCAACATTATATCGGTTTCTTTATTGAGTAAAGAAGGATATAATTTTGTATTACAGGATAATGTTATGAACATTTTTCTAAACCAAAAGTTAGTTGGATCAGGCACGATGTGCAATGGCATTTATGTTCTAAACCAATCAACAGTTCTGACTATAACAAACACAAACAAGAGGAAGAGTTCAGAACTGAACGAATCCTTCTTGTGGCATTGTAGACTGGGTCACATCAATACAACACGACTAGCTAAGTTGCATAAGGATGGATATTTGAATCCGTTTGAATTTTCATCTTAAGACATTTGCCAGTCATGTCTCAAAGGCAAGATGACCAAAACTCCATTTACGGGACACGGAAAGAGAGTTACGGAACTCTTGGGACTGGTACATAGTGATGTATGCGGCCCCATGTCTACACATGCCAGGAATGGTTTTGCGTACTTCATTACATTCACTGACGATCTCTCTAGATTCGGATATGTGTTCCTGATGAAACACAAATCAAAAGCTTTTGATAAATTTAGAGAATATAAACAAGAAGTCGAGAACCAAACCGGGAAAAGTATTAAAATCCTTCGATCAGATCGAGGAGGAGAATACTTGAGCAATGAATTCCTGAACTTCCTAAAAGATAATGGGATTCTCTCTCAGCTGACTCCTCCATATACACCACAGCACAACGGTGTATCGGAACGGAGAAACCTCACCCTATTAGATATGGTGCGCTCTATGATGAGCACAGCTGAGTTACCTATTTCCTTCTGGGGGTATGCGCTGGAGACAGCAGCGTACCTATTGAATCAAGTTCCATCTAAATCTGTACCTACCACACCATATGAGATATGGAGTGGGAAGAGGCCATATCATAAACGAGTTAAGATATGGGGTTGTCCGGCCTATGTTAAAAGACAAAATCCGGACAAACTCGAGGCACGGTCAGTTCTTTGCAAGTTTGTGGGATATCCAAAGAACTCATATGGGTATTTTTTCTACCACAGTGAGGAACAAAGGTGTTTGTTGCTCAACAAGTCACCTTTTTAGAAAAGGAATTTCTTGTAAAAGAAATTAGTGGCAAAGTGGTAGAGCTGGAGGAGGTTCCAGTTACACAAACTGCAACTGAAGATTTAGTGGAACCAGAGGATTCAGTAGTTCCCAACGAACCTCAGCCTCTCCGCCAATCTAGTAGGGTTCCTCACCCACCTGGGAGATACTATGGTTTTCTCATGGATGGTGGGAGCGAGGATTGCATCATGGTTGATGATGACCCAACTAGCTTCGAGCAGGCCATCACGAGTGGGGACTCAGTGAAATGGCTGGATGCAATGCGGTCCAAGATGGAATCCATGTACACCAACAAAGTATGGACTTTGTAAGTTGCTCCTGAAGGGGTAAAACCCATTGGGAGCAAGTGGATCTTCAAGAAAAAACTTGGTGTAGATGGGAAAGTGGAGACTTTCAAAGCTAGACTTGTTGCAAAGGGTTTTCGTCAAAGACCAGGTGTGGACTATGACGAAACCTTTTCTCCAGTGGCTATACTTAAATCCATCCAGATCATGCTTGCCATCGCTGCATATCATGACTACGAAATCTGGCAAATGGATGTTAAGACCGTTCTATACGGTGATTTAGAAGAGTGCGTGTACATGACTCAGCCAGAGGGCTTCGTAGATAGTGGGAGCAACGGAAAGGTGTGCAAGCTGCTTAAATCCATTTATGGATTAAAGCAAGCATCGCGGAGTTGGAACATCTGCTTTGACGTCGTTATCAAAGAGTTTGATTTCGTCAAAAACGTAGATGAACCTTGTATCTACAAGAAGGTGGCAGAGAGTAAGGTTGTCTTCCTCGTATTGTACGTGGACGACATACTCTTGATAGGAAATGACATTCCTATGCTGCAATCGGTCAAACTCTTCTTAGCACAAAGATTCTCAATGAAAGATCTAGGTGATGCCTCCTGCATACTGGGAATTATGATCTATAGAGATAGATCTAAAAGGATACTGGGATTGTCCCAATCCAGGTACATTGACACCATACTAAAGAAGTTTAGTATGGAAGAATCCAAGCGTGGGAACTTACCCAGGATCTCTGGACTCACTCTCTCCAAAGAGATGTCTCCTAAGACTGATTTGGAGAGAGCTCGCATGCAAGGGATACCCTATGCTTCGGCTGTAGGCTCTATCATGTACGCGATGCTATGTACCAGACCCGATGTAGCACACTCACTAAGTGTAGTGAGTAGGTATCAAGCTGATCCTGGAGAGAGTCACTGGACGGCTATGAAGAGCATTCTCAAGTACTTACGAAGGACTAAAGAGATCCTCTTGGTGTATGGTAACGGAGAACACCAAGTGGAGTCCTTTACCGATTCGAGCTTCCAGAGTGATAAGGACGACTCTAAGTCACACTCGGGATTTGTCTTTACCCTTTACGGAGGGGCGGTTAGCTGGAAGAGTTCCAAGAAGGAAACCGTGGCAGACTCGATGATGGAGGCTAAATACATCGTTGCCAACGATGCTGCCAAAGAGGCTATCTGGATCAAGAAGTTCATTACTGAACTTGGAGTGGTTCCATCCATTGAGCATCCAATACCTTTGTATTGCGATAACAATGGAGCGGTGGCTTTGGCCAAGGAACCCATGTCCCATCAGCGATCCAGGCATATTCTGAGGCGGTATCACCTGATCCGGGAGATAGTTGATCACCGGGAGATCGAGGTCAGGAGGGTTGATACGAAGAACAACACAGCGGATCCACTCACGAAGGCCATTCCCTAGATACAGTTTGAGAGACTCTTCGGGATGCTTGGTATGCGATACTACAGCAGCTGGCCCTAGTGCAAGTGGGAGATTGTTAGTTGTATGTATGCCCTAGAGGCCAGTATTGTACAGATGATGTATATTATATTGGATGCTTGGACATATATAGAGAGGACTTTCTTTCTCGATATGATAGTATACTATCTGGTTGCTCTTTATCTTAACATGTATACTTGTCTCTTGATACTGTCTCATAGGTACATGTTGGTAAAGCCCTTAGGATGTGTACTTGACTACCTGGACTATGATGCAGATCATACTAGTGGGGCCATGGTAGTCCATAAGTACATCCTTTAATGTTCCTAGTCGTAGGTGTATCGAGACAGGGCATCGATATACCAGAGTAAACTAGCATATACGCTTCTCGACCCATGAGATGAGCGATGGATGATCCCATATCCATTGGTGTTTGACATCAGAGATGGTATACGGGTGCTCAGTTGAGACTGGGTACACTGGACGGACTCGCCGAGAACTCCCAGATGGTATTATACCTCACGTCAGATGGCAGTTCTCTGGTGACACTTGTGCAGGTTAGTCTGTAGACCCGAGATCGTCATAGAGTCTTGTGTGATTCCCACTGTGCTTTGATTTCCACCTTACCACGTCCTTGAGGGCGTGCAAAATGGTGGTTTTTGGGTACAGTCCCGAGTCACATGGAGGCAATGAGCGATAGGAGGGGTTTCGTCTCTCCCGGTATTGGGGGTTGATGTTGCGCTGTGCTCGATTGGCCATAACAGGGAAGTCCCTGGCCAGGGATGATATAGAGATTTACTGGTAAGTGTTACCAGTAGTTTCTCGACCCGTTATGAGCCTCATATCGGCACGACTTATCAGTTATTGGGGTCTGACGTTTACCACCCCTAGACTTGATATGCGACATATCAGACGAGGAGACCGGACTATACGGGAAGTGTAACCGGCAGGCTTTTACAGGAGTTGGAGCGGGCTTGCTTGCTGATCTTCTGATTGCTCAATACCCGGGTGACCGTTACGTCCAGCTAGTACCGCTGACGGCTTGTGGATGCTTGATGTGATCATCACCTACTGCCAGCATATTGACGAGTCTTTAGAGTCATACATAGAGGTTTTACTGGCTCAGGCAAAACGAAATTGGAGCACGTATGTGATATGTGCGGGACCGAGAATAATGCGTGTATGTGATACCGTATTCTATTCTCGCGACTTTTTGTATCGGTCGGTTATATATGATATAGCCGGGTTATCGAATGAAGTGTTGATTCGATAAGTCGATACAATGGATGTTAGTCGGTTATATGAGATATGACCGGATTATTAAGTCAAGTGTTGATTTAATAATTTAGTGTATAATTGTATATTTGATATACTAGATTACATTAACTAACACTTGTTCACTTAAGGATTTTTCTCACATGTGCACAACTTTAATATATATGTGATATATATTAAAAATGTGTTTTCTTTTTGTATCATGGTTGATGATACACATGACTTGGGTGTATGAGACTTACACCATGCTATTTATTATGTTGGGTTTTAATATTTAAAGTAATTACAAAATTAGTGGAGGATTAGAAAAATGCATGAAGCTTGTGGAAGCTTGTGGATGCATTGACTAAGTCCACTAAGTTTGTTTTTACTATGAATATTTGTTAACCCAACCATAAGGATTAGCCATGGTTGTGTCTCTACATGAGTTAGTAGATGATACTCACTCACCATGGTTAGCTTTCTCACTTGATCATTATCTCTTCTCATTTTATTTCCTTCATCTTCTTCCTTGAGAAAAAGAGCTCTCTAGGGTTTGATCCAAAGTGAGAAACATTGTGAGAAACCAAATTCTAAAGTGAACCCACTTCCTATTTCTCCATCCTCTACTAGACTAGCACTTTAGTTTAGGGTGTTTGCTTCACTAATTCTCTAGTTAGTGAAGTAGAAGCTTGAGTTGGCATTCCCTCGACGTAGATCATCTTCGGCCTCGAAGACTTCAAGCAAGGACGCTCCTTTAGCCTCATGAAGCCATGCAAGAGTCCGGGAGAACCACGATCGCAGCGAAGGGACTTCAACAAGGAGCTAAAGAAGTGAAGGACCGATCTACAAAGGTTGTATTTCGTATTCACTTAGTTGTAGATGCTATTAACTTGCATGTGTAACCCTAATATTCTAGCAAAGATCTTGTTTAGGGTTGTTAGGCACGGCTAAAATCTTAATCGGGCATGGTTGATGCTTTCTTAACCCTTGTTAGAGTGCCTAGTAACCCTACAGTGGTATCAGAGCCTAGATAGAGCATTAGGCGACGTGTATACGAAGTTAAAACTCCGAACGAACCCCGAAACGTCAAAACGAACCCCTCTCTGGATTTTTTTTCAAAAACTGTGATTTTTCTGAATTAAAAATACCTAAAAAATTTAGCAGGTGATTTTAGGAATTATTGTGTAAAATGACACTGTAACTTGTACGGATGGCCGTGGAACCGCGGAAGTACCCTTCTTGTGCCGCGGATCCGCGGCCGTACAGTCATAGATGGTCTTAATTTTTGTACAGTAATACCCTTGACTGTTAGTGCTATTTTATGGGTATTTTTAAAATGACTCAAGTGTTGAGTGTTCTGGGGATTATTTTGTATTCGTTGATTTGATAGGAATATTTAATTTCGTTATGTTTTCGGATATTTAGAAACTATTAAAATGTTCGAACGGATATCATTAACTCATTATTTCCCGGCACGAAAAACTTTCAAGTGTTGAATTTTTTCTTGAGTTTAAATCTTTCTGAAAAACGTGCATGTAACGCGATGGACCCTCTAGAAGACAACAAACCTTAACTCGATTATGTGACCATCTTGAACTGCCTTTTGAACCTTAGGGTTTAGGGCAGTACGGCGTGCCACATGTTAGGCGTTGGCTTGACCCTTCTACGGCTGGACCGTTGCTACTGTGACGTATTCTGGAATTTTTGAACTCCGCTCAAGTGTTGAGCTATTTAGGAAATCTTGGGTATTTGATTATTCAATCGGAAAGTTTAATACTGTCTATTTATCTGGAATGTGATACAATATGTGGAATTCATATAGTTAGGCATGAAATGCGAAGTATGTGATATTTCAGATTTACGATGTCTAAAGAGATTGTGGATACCAAATGTTGTAGTTTTACACTTTATTTTCTGCGACCGTAAGTGTAATATGTGTTATCGCCGGTTTCGTTGCTATATGTCAATGACAATTGGGATGCGCATATTTACTTACGTTGATGATATGTGATGTTATGTGTTGCTGGATATGTTATATTGGATCGTCGTGTTATGAATAGCCGGGGTTTTTTATGTGAGATGAGGGTTTTTTTATTTTCATTCATGTAAAATTAAATGTATGTAATATTCTTTTATTGGGGCACTTCCGGGATGAGGTTGATGTCACCATTTGTATATTATTTACTTTTCCGCACTAGGATAGACCCAAGGAGGAGAGCACAAGTAACCGAGTTCTAGAGTCCAGTGGGAGACCAACTCGAGGAGTCGAGTCTGGGTCTCCTAACTCTAGAATTGGTAGGGTTGCTTGACGCTCTCGTAGGGGTCTAGGGTTGTGGGTTTGGCTATTCATCACGACCGTGGAATCCGTGTTTTATAGAGGCTCAAAATATAACACGGGCGTCCTAGTATATCCAATGTTTCATATGTTTCTTCTGCTGCGATATCTGTGATGTGATCATTTGATATGTGATGATAGATACTGTATATAGTATATATGATATATTATATAGACGTTACTTATGTTTTACACCCGCGCTAGCCCTTCCCCGCTCTGCCGTTAGTTGCCTAACCTAACGGTGCACGAGGGGACATCGAGGCGAATACGGATGGCATAAGTGTACGTCGTATTTATCTGTGATGTTTAGGTGACTTAAATGATGGGACTTAATTAATGTGATTAATGAAAGAAAATAACCTAAAAGATGTTGTAGAATCAAAATTTTCAAAAAAAGGTAGCTATAGTTTTTGCTTTGCATAGCGATATATATGATATATCCTGCACCTTATTCGATGAGGAAAGAGCCGAGATCCCTTCACCGGGAGTGACCTCTTTAGAAAAACTGGCAGATGCTACAACACTCGGTTTGTTTTTGATTGCTTTTGGAGTTTTGCTTTGCATAGTGATATATATGATATATCATGCACCTTATTCCATAAGGAAAGAGCCGAGATCCCTTCACCGGGAGTGACCTCTTTAGCAAAACTAATAAAAGCCTCAAAATCACTCCATTTCAAAATTCACTCCATTCTACAACGATATCAAGTTCGATACGCAATAGGTTTTCAGAAAAACCTGTCGTAGCCCTCCGTCATTTCAGATAAGTCATGCTTAGTATTCGTGTTGCGTTTGTTGGCCTTGTCAAGGCGTGTTGTGCGGTAGGTGACCAGTATTTATCTGTTTATGCATATGATGCAGATTGGATTAGGGTAGTCGTATGGTCTTGTTGACCTTGTCAAGGGTCGTGCGGGTGGGTTTAATTCAATCAAGAAATGGCGGCTTGAACTTGACTTACGGTCTATGGTTTGTTGACCTTGTCAAGGTCATAGATCGTTTGGGGCAAAATATTATCGGGAATTTCAAGTGTTGAAATTTGCAATGAGATTGCATACCTTCTATGAGATAGTTGGATCCCGATACCCACTGTGAGTAATTGTTACTCCTGGGAGAGTTTTTACACAGGACAATTAGCCGATCAAGTAGGTGTCTAGAAAGGTGTCAACGGGGTTACGCCTCTGGGAAAACGAGGTTTACTTTAATTAGGTCCGTGCGAAAGCACGGGGAACCTCCCTCAAAGTACCGACACTGGCCTGGCTGAAAGAATGGCGAAATTGTAGGGTGTAATTAATCCCGGCTAGTCTTTTCCTTTTAGGGTTTGAAGGAAGATTTGATAAAAACGGTGGGAGCCATCCTGATTAGATAAAATAATAACTAATCTGATCTTGCAAGAGCATACGCTAAAGTGTTTTCTTCTCTCTCTCTCCAGGTAGCGACCATATCATGCCTTAATAAAGATAATAATATGGATGTATTGACCGAACCCGCATGTTATACTGTGCTGGGGAATGTTGGTTCCGTTCTTTCTTATAAAAGTTATAAGACTGAACAGGATATAGGGGAATACTAGGATTCCTATGCCACCCGAATGAAGAAAGTACACGTTGATGCATTTTCTTCGGGTGTATTCGTTACAGAGAACTGTTTCTCCATTTCCTCTACGTCCTGGGTATTAGATACCTGGTCAGGATCCCATATATGTAATCAGTTACATGGGCTTAGGAAAGGTAGAGAACTTGGAAAAGGTGATAAAGACATAAGGGTTGGAAATGGTGCAATTGTTGCAGCTAGAACCGTCGGGGAATATCACCTTGTATTGCCAACTGGTAATACATTGATTCTGAACGAATGCTATTACATGCCGAACCTGATATGCAACATTATATCGGTTTCTTTGTTGAGTAAAGAAGGATATAATTTTGTATTACAGGATAATTTTATGAACATTTTTCTAAACCAAAAGTTGGTTGGATCAGGCACGATGTGCAATGGCATTTATGTTCTAAATCAATCAACAGTTCTGACTATAACAAACACAAACAAGAGGAAGAGTTCAGAACTGAACGAATCCTTCTTATGGCATTGTAGACTGGGTTACATCAATGCGACACGACTAGCTAAGTTGCATAAGGATGGATATTTGAATCCGTTTGAATTTTCATCTTATGACACTTGCCAGTCATGTCTTAAAGGCAAGATGACCAAAACTCCGTTTACGGGACACGGAGAGAGAGTTACGGAACTCTTGGGACTGGTAAATAGTGATGCATGCGGCCCCATGTCTACACATGCCAGGAATGGTTCTGCGTACTTCATTACATTCACTGACGATCTCTCTAGATTCGGATATGTGTTCCTGATGAAACACAAATCAGAAGCTTTTGAGAAATTTAGATAATATAAACAAGAAGTCGAGAACCAAACCGGGAAAAGTATTAAAATCCTTCGATCAGATCGAGGAGGAGAATACTTGAGCAATGAATTCCTGGACTTCCTAAAAGAGAATGGGATTCTCTCTCAGCTGACTCCTCCATATACACCACAGCACAACGGTGTATCGGAACGGAGGAACCGCACCCTTTTAGATATGGTGCGCTCTATGATGAGCACAGCTGAGTTACCTATTTCCTTCTGGGGGTATGCGCTGGAGACAGCCGCATACCTATTGAATCAAGTTCCATCTAAATCAGTACCTACCACACCATATGAGATATGGAGTGGGAAGAGGCCATATCTTAAACGAGTTAAGATATGGGGTTGTCCGGCCTATGTCAAAAGACAAAATCCGGACAAACTCGAGGCACGGTCAGTTCTTTGCAAGTTTGTGGGATATCCAAAGAACTCATATGGGTATTTTTTCTACCACAGTGAGGAACAAAAGGTGTTTGTTGCTCAACATGCCACCTTTTTAGAAAAGGAATTTCTTATAAAAGAAATTAGTGGCAAAGTGGTAGAGCTGGAAGAGGTTCCAGTTACACAAACTGTAACTGAAGATTTAGTGGAACCAGAGGATTCAGTAGTTCCCAACGAACCTCAGCCTCTCCGCCGATCTAGTAGGGTTCCTCACCCACCTGAGAGTTACTACGGTTTTCTGATGGATGGTGGGAGCGAGGATTGCATCATGATTGATGATGACCCAACTAGCTTCGAGCAGGCCATCATGAGTAGGGACTCAGTGAAATGGCTGGATGCAATGCGGTCCGAGATGGAATCCATGTACACCAACAAAGTATGGACTTTGGAAGTTGCTCCTGAAGGGGTAAAACCCATTGGGAGAAAGTGGATCTTCAAGAAAAAACTTGGTGTAGATGGGAAAGTGGAGACTTTCAAAGCTAGACATGTTGCAAAAGGTTTTCGTCAAAGACCAGGTGTGGACTATGACGAAACCTTTTCTCCAGTGGCTATGCTTAAATCCATCCGGATCATGCTTGCCATCGCTGCATATCATGACTACGAAATCTGGCAAATGGATGTTAAGACTGCCTTTCTAAACGGTGATTTAGAAGAGTGTGTGTACATGACTCAGCCAGAGGGCTTCGTAGATAGTGGGAGCAGCGGGAAGGTGTGCAAGCTGCTTAAATCCATTTATGGATTAAAGCAAGCATCGCGGAGTTGGAACATCAGCTTTGACGTCGTAATCAAAGAGTTTGATTTCGTCAAAAACGTAGATGAACCTTGTATCTACAAGAAGGTGGCAGAGAGTAAGGTTGTCTTCCTCGTATTGTACGTGGACGACATACTCTTGATAGGAAATGAAATTCTTATGCTGCAATCGGTCAAGCTCTTCTTATCACAAAGATTCTCAATGAAAGATCTAGGTGATGCCTCCTGCATACTGGGAATTATGATCTATAGAGATAGATCTAAAAGGATACTGGGATTCACCCAATCCAGGTACATTGACACCATACTAAAGAGGTTTAGTATGGAAGAATCCAAGCGTGGGAACTTACCCACGATCTCTGGACTCACTCTCTCCAAAGAGATGTCTCCCAAGAATGATTTGGAGAGAGCACGCATGCAAGAGATACCCTATGCTTCGGCTGTAGGCTCTATCATGTACGCGATGCTATGTACCAGACCCGATGTAGCACACTCACTAAGTGTAGTGAGTAGGTATCAAGCTGATCCTGGAGAGAGTCACTGGACAGCTGTGAAGAGCATTCTCAAGTACTTACGAAGGACTAAAGAGATGCTCTTGGTGTATGGTAACGGAGAACTCCAAGTGGAGTCCTTTACCGATTCGAGCTTCCAGAGTTATAAGGATGACTCTAAGTCGCACTCGGGATTTGTCTTTACCCTTTACGGAGGGGCGGTTAGCTGGAAGAGTTCCAAGAAGGAAACCGTGGCAGACTCGACGATGGAGGCTGAATACATCGCTGCTAACGATGTTGCCAAAGAGGCTGTCTGGATCAAGAAGTTCATTACTGAACTTGGATTGGTACCATCCATTGAGCATCCAATACCTTTGTATTGCGATAACAATGGAGCGGTGGCTTTGGCCAAGGAACCCAGGTCCCATCAGTGATCCAGGCATATTCTGAGGCGGTATCACCTGATCCGGGAGGTAGTTGATCGCCGGGAGATCGAGGTCAGGAGGGTTGACATGAAGAACAACACAGCGGATCCACTCACGAAGGCCATTCCCCAGATACAGTTTGAGAGACTCTTCGGGATGCTTGGTATGCGATACTACAGCAGCTGGCCCTAGTGCAAGTGGGAGATTGTTAGTTGTATGTATGCCCTAGAGGCCAGTATTGTACATATGATGTATATTATATTGGATGCTTGGACATATATAGAGAGGACTTTCTTTCTCGATATGATAGTATGCTATCTGGTTGCTCTTTATCTTAACATGTATACTTGTCTCTTGATACTGTCTTATAGTTACATGTTGGTAAAGCCCTTAGGATGTGTACTTGACTACCTGGACTATGATGCAGATCATACTAGTGGGACCATGGTAGTCCATAAGTACATACTTTAATGTTCCTAGTCGTAGGTGTATCGAGACAGGGCATCGATATACCAGAGTAGACTAGCGTATACGCTTCTCGACCCATGAGATGGGCGATGGATGATCCCATATCCATTGGTGTTTGACATCAGAGATGGTATACGGGTGCTCAGAGGAAACTGGGTACACTGGACGGACTCTCCGAGAACTCTCAGATGGTATTATACCTCATGTCAGATGGTCGTTCTCTGGTGACACTTGTGCAGGTTAGTCTGTAGACCCGAGATCGTCATAGAGTCTTGTGTGATTCCCACTGTGCTTTGATTTCCACCTTACCACGTCCATGAGGGCAAGCAAAACGGTGGTTTTTGGGTACAGTCCCGAGTCACATGGAGGCAATGAGCGATAGGAGGGGTTTCGTCTCTCCCGGTATTGGGGGTTGATGTTGTGCTGTGCTCGAATGGCCATAACAGGGAAGTCCCTGACCAGGGCTGATATAGAGATTTACTGGTAAGTGTTACCAGTAGTTTCTCAACCCGTTATGAGCCCATATTGGCACGACTTATCGGTTATTGGGGCCTGACGTTTACCACCCCTAGACTTGATATGCGACATATCAGACGAGGAGACCGGACTGTACGGGAAGTGTTACCGGCAGGCTTTTACAGGAGTTGGAGCGGGCTTGCTTGCTGATCTTCTGATCGCTCAATACCCGGGTGGCCGTTACGTCCAGCTAGTACCGCTGACGGCTTATGGGTGCTTGATGTGATCATCACCTACTGCCGGCGTATTGACGAGTCTTTAGAGTCCTACATAGAGGTTTTACTGGCTCTGGCAAAATGAAATAGGAGCACGTATGTGATATATGCAGGACCAAGAATAATGGGTGTATGTGATACCGTATTCTATTCTCGCGACTTTTTGTATCGGTCGGTTATATATGATATAGCCGGGTTATCGAATCAAGTGTTGATTCGATAAGTCGATACAATGGATGTTAGTCGGTTATATGAGATATGACCGGATTATTAAGTCAAGTGTTGATTTAATAATTTAGTGTATAATTGTATATTAGATATACTAGATTACATTAACTAACACTTGTTCACTTAAGGATTTTTCTCACATGTGCACAACTTTAATATATATGTGATATATATTAAAAATGTGTTTTCTTTTTGTATCATGGTTGATGATACACATGACTTGGGTGTATGAGACTTACACCATGCTATTTATTATGTTGGGTTTTAATATTTAAAGTAATTACAAAATTAGTGGAGGATTAGCAAAATGCATGAAGCTTGTGGAAGCTTGTGGATGCATTGACTAAGTCCACTAAGTTTGTTTTTACTATGGATATTTGTTAACCCAACCATAAGGATTAGCCATGGTTGTGTCTCTACATGAGTTAGTATATGATACTCACTCACCATGGTTAGCTTTCTCACTTGATCATTATCTCTTCTCATTTTATTTCCTTCATCTTCTTCCTTGAGAAAAAGAGCTCTCTAGGGTTTGTTCCAAAGTGAGAAACATTGTGAGAAACCAAATTCTAAAGTGAACCCACTTCCAATTTCTCCATCCTCTACTAGACTAGCACTTTAGTTTAGGGTGTTTGCTTCACTAATTCTCTAGTTAGTGAAGTAGAAGCTTGAGTTGGCATCCCCTCGACGTAGATCATCTTCGGCCTCGAAGACTTCAAGCAAGGACGCTCCTTTTGCCTCGTGAAGCCATGAAAGAGTCCGGGAGAACCACGATCGCAGCGAAGGGACTTCAACAAGGAGCTAAAGAAGTGAAGGACTGATCTACAAAGGTTGTATTTCGTATTCACTTAGTTGTAGATGCTATTAACTTGCATTTGTAACCCTAATATTCTAGCAAAGATCTTGTTTAGGGTTGTTAGGCACAGCTAAAATCTTAATCGGTCATGGTTGATTCTTTCTTAACCCTTGTTAGAGTGCCTAGTAACCCTATATTTCCATCCAGGTAAGCTCAGGTCTCGCTGGAAAGGGCCATTTTTTGTGCGGAATGTGTATCCGCAAGGCGCTGTGGATTTGGAGAATCCAAAGGACGGTTCATTTTTCAAAGTAAACGGACACAGACTGAAACCGTACCTTAGCGCCGAACCAACAGAGGAGCTCCTGGTCTTATAGGAACCGGTTTACCCAGCATAATCTTCCTCTGCCTACCACCAAACATCAGTTATCCAGCCAAAACAGTGGACACTGTTTCAAATAAGTTTGGGGGTATGTATATACCATTTTGTGTATATATGTGGATATTCTTTTCCGGTGCATATCCATTTTTAACTATTTTCTTTTTTAAAAAAATGTGTGTATATCTAACCGATAATTTTGACCCTTCAATAATTTTTTTTCATGCAATGACAGTGAGGACACTGTCCAGTTTAAGTTTGGGGGTACGCTCGGTACGCATTTCTAACCTTCGCATTCATATGTATATTTTGCATCTGCATACTAAAATCCATAAAAATCAGAAAATTTTCTAAAAACATAAAAACTTTTTCGTCAAGTTAGCTAGTGGGAGAACTCAGATTCAACATTTTGACGGTTTTGTTTGATAAGATAAGAATAACTAAATCTTATTTTTAGATTTTGAAAACCTGAAAGATAACTCTCCTTTGAAGTTAACTATAGCTGATATACGTCTTTACATCACACTACATGTGTTGTGAGTTTTGAAAATTAGATGACAAGTATATTATGTCTGAAAACTTTTAAATGGATAAATTATTTTCTGAGGATCAAATAGGTTTGTTCTGAAATAAGTAATATCAAGAATAGTTTATGAAGTGAAGCGGATATGAAGGAATGTTATTGATGCCTTAATTGGAACTAATTCTGAAAAATAACCCATCTGGAACTTGATTGGAATGATTACACACCTAACCCACTAAACACGTCTTTTATCCAAAAAAATAATTGAACTATCGGTTATATCTCCGTTCACATTAAATCGTCATGATTTTCACGCTAAAATTGTCTTTTGTTTTTGGGCCTAGGTAACTTGAGTAATTAAGTCCGCCGGGGTGTCTCTACACCTAATGCCCTAAATCCAACTGGTTTGGGAGCATTGGCCCAAAGCTCGTTAAGAAGCCTAGAAGTCCAGATTAAAACAAAGTCAAGCAAGTATTCTCTCCGAGTTAAAATTCATAACGGTTCTTTGTGTAAGAATAATCTTGACAAAAGACAGGTTTTTATAAAAAAGTATTTCTAGCGGAGATATGAAGGTTTTATTCTATGATAAAGACTATTGCACGTTCACAAAGGTGTGTATGAAATGAAAACAAGAAAAAGGTGGAGTGAAAAATAAGACCTAGTTTCCTGTTAAGGAAGATAGAAATTCTGAAATTGAAACCTTACGGGAAAACGAAACTTGAAAAATACTTAACTCTTTATAAAACTTATGTGATCCTTTTTATCTGGGCTTTATTTTGTGACATGATGACTTTAATCGATCCTTCTGAAACTTAACGACACTATTTGCACTGCACGTAAAGACATATAAAATCTTAAGTTAAATAAGAAGCGAGGTGTGAAAAATAAAGGTTCGATAGTCTAGAATTAGGATAATAGAATTATTATTTTTAAAACAAAACCTTAGGATTTGAATCATAGTTATTTCGCAAAACTAGCTTGACGGGATTTTGTGGGTAGTATCCGCTGAAAACCCTCAGGAGACAACACTCCTCCTACTAGGGACACCTAGAGGTTTAAACGGATTATTGCACATGCTCAGTGCAATCGCGTTTCCTACGAAAGTGAGGTTAGGAATTTTTGTGAATAAATTGGCTTTGCTCGGGACGAGTAAATGATAAGTTTGGGAGTATTTGTTCATATCAGATTTTTGCATTTTTATACCGCCCATTTTTTGATCACATTGCTTATATGTAAGTACTCTTGATCCGTGTTTGCTACATAATTGCAGTTTACATGTTCTCAGCTCTAAGCAGTGAAATTCATGGAAAAGCGCGACAAATTCTGGACTAGTGCCAACCACAGATAAAATACGGGTCTCCGCTCTCTATCCATATGTTGCCGCACACCAGTTTACAGGAAAAAATGGCAAATCAATGGTCATTTTCATGCACAAAGCACAATGTCAACACAAGATCCAAGATTTCTACGTGGAGCTCAAGAAAATCATGGCAAAAGATCCACATCAAATCACCTTTTGATCTGCTGAAAATCTGGAAGAAATGTGAAGAGCTTCTGAGAAACCAAGTATACCACACTGAAGGGAAGAGCAACACAGGGAAACTCACAAAATACGACATCCTAACTCCCCTACATGGCCGCGGATCCGCGGCCAACATGGCGACTCGGCCGCGGATCCGCGGCCGAGTTAACTCGGTGGCAGATTATATTTTGGAGGCAGTTTGGTAATATCATTTAGGGCCAGAATGTTACCCTAGGGTTTCAGTTTCCTGTCTATAAATAGCCCAGAACTATGCCAAGTGAAGGGTGCTTATTTTTGTGTTAGATTTTAGGAGAGATTTTGTAGTTCTTCTTCCTCTTTTCATCTTTCTCCATTAAAACCTTGTAGTGAGCTTTTATGAGTGAAGTGATGAATAAAAGAGTTCTTTTCTTTATCATACTTGTCTTGTTACTTTGTTAATTATATTTGCTTGTAATTTTCATTTGCTAATCTAGTTGTTGTTATTTGTTGTTTGTTTCTTTCTTCTTCTATTTTTCTTTATCCTTAACAACAATGATGCTTAAGCTTGATCCTTACCAAAGTGAGGTCTCAAATAGCTAGTTGTAATTTTTTAACCTCTTTCTTTCTATCTTCCTCCTTTTGTTGTATTTTCCTTTTTTTTGTAATGGGTGAGTAGTTTCTCACTTGTTAGGGTAGGATAAGGAAAGTTTGAGAGAAGGAAATCTCTCTCACTCTTTTCTTGCCCAACATTTTAATTCGGACTCCCGTTAATTAAACCACAATCCGCTCCCTACGGCACCCTATCCTACATGATAGCGGTGATTCCTTAGTGAGACCAGTTGTGGTTGAATTAACCGGAGGTTAAGGCTAAGAGCCAAGAACGGACGGACAAGGACCAAAAGGAAGAAACTAAGCGTTGGAAAGCCTAGCTTATACTCGCAAGTTCCTTCCTAGTCGTGCTAATCCCCGTTGTTGCCGATTACCGTAACACCGATATTAAGAGTGGCAACGAAAGAAGTGAGCGACTTCTATCTCAAACTGTTGGAGATAGTGCCCTCATAGTCAATTATTGGATCGCAGGTACGTGATTGCAATGATTGCGGAGGACCTATACCGGTAGGACAGTCTTACTCGAGATGATAGTATGCTATCTGGTTTGCCTTTATCAGTCGTGTACATGTTCAGGTGACTGATTACATGTTACACTTTGATAGAGCCCTTAGGATCTTGCTTTACCACTAACAGTATGATGGCGATCATATACGTGAGAGTTGGGTGGTTTATACGCATATCCTTAATTGTGGTCCCTAGTCGTGGGAGTTTCGAGACAGGGCATCGATACTCCGGAGTAGACTAGTGTGTACAGTCGAGACCCCGACGAGGGGCGGTGGCCGGTCTCACAAGCCACTGGTGTCAGTTGGATCACCAAAGATGTATACATGTGCTCATTGGGTTATGAGTACACCGGACAGGACTCGCCGGGAACCTGCTAGTTGGTATTATACATATCGTCAGATAGCAGTTCCCTGGTGACATGTGTACAGGTTAGTTCATCGACCTGAGGTCGTCATTTGTCTCGTGTGAGTTCCCACTGTGCTTTGATTTCTACCCTACCACGGCTCAAAGGAGTCGTGCAAACAGGTAGTTTTTGGGTACAGTCCCGAGCCATATGGAGGCACGTGAGCGGATCGGCAGGGGATTCGTCTCTCCCGGTATTGGGGGCGAGGTCGTGCTGTGTCTAGGAGAGCCATTACACAAAGTCCATGGCCATGGCAGGAGATTTACTGGTAGGTACTCCAGTAGTATCTCAGGGTGTTATTGGGCTTCACTCCGACACGACTTATACTGCTATTGGGGGTCTGACGTTACTAACCCCCTAGGCAGATATGCGATACTCATAGACGAGCGGACCGGACTGTATATACATTGTCACTGTTAGGCTCAGTAGGGTTTTCCGGATGAGTTCGCTCATCGGCATCCCTTGAGGTCAGTCCATGGGCAGCCGTTACGCATTGCTAGTGCCGCTGACGGTTTGTGGTTAAACCCACTGCCAGGGTACTGACGAGTCATTAGAGTCCCCCACAGACAGTTTCCCAAGTTCGGGCGAAACGTTGTAGAGGCCGTATGGTTTTATGGCAGGGTTCGGAAAATGCACGTGCGTTTACGCACGTGTTATTTTTCGGGCAGATGATACTGGTCGGCTTTGGTTTAAGCCAGATCCGAGTATTATATTGAGTAGGTATAATATCTTTGTCTCAGTTGCATTTGTATTCGGTCGTAATACAAATGCGGGTATATTTATACAGTTTCGGGGTTATCCTGAAAGTCGTTTCAGGATCACTTTTGGAAGTTGCCAGTTTCCAGTTTTCTATCAGCCTTCTTTTAACATTCGGTTAAAGACGGATTTATCTTTTCTTGGATGATAGTGAGTCATGCTTCTAGAAGGTTCTAGAAGGTTCTAGATGAGGTGACTAGGATTAATTGGTGTTGAGTTTTCATTGGATGCATTTAATGGTTCATTAATGCATGATGACTAGGTTTGTGAGTCATGCTTTAGCTTTAATCATTCTTGTTTAGCTAAGGATATTTTGTGAGAAGCTTCATGTCTTATGGTCACCACTTCCCTCCTACACTCACCCTCCCTCTTGCATATAAAGTGGCCGGCCCCCTCCTTTCTCGACTTCACTTGGTTTTTTGATTTGTAGAAAAGATTATGATAGTATTTGGGTGCATGGAAATTTCATTACCTCATTTCATTCCATCACCCAATTCCCTCGGCAACTTCATTAACCGATCGTCCACGGATTTGGACGAAGTGAGACAAAGTCATCTACTCATTCTCTACATCATTCTTGGTCGTCTCTTTTAGCAAACTTGACGACCGAGTTGCCTCAAGTCAGAGGCGGGAGCCCGTTTAAAGAATCGTCGACGTGGTGCCACCTCGACGAGGATATCGGAGATCGACGAGATCGGAGCAGCCGCAACGGAGCGTGGGATGATGGTTAAAGAACGAAGGACTCGGATCGTTCGGTATAACCTTTCTACACTCTTTACAGTTTGTTAGTTTAGCAATAATGGCAGATCCGGGTTAAAGTATACGATAGCGCCAGATAAAAAGTTTTGTTCCGCATTTGGCGTCTGTAGACTGCCGGGGCGCTAGCGTAGACTTACAGTGGTATCAGAGCCTAACCATTTTGCTATGCTAACTTGTGCTAACGCGTTTAAAACATCGATCGAACCGGAAATCGAAAATTGCAAAATTCCAACTTGACAGTTTCTGTTGATTTTAAATGGTGTCCTAAAATTTTTCTACATGTCTCAGAAAACTGTGCAGGCTTTTCTAAGAACCACGACAAAATTTGGGCTCGTGACCCCACCAAACCGCCGCGGAAACGCGGTCAAACCCATGGTTTGACCGCGCATCCGCGGCCACTTGGTGAGCTCATGCTCCCAAATTTGTACAGTGGGTTCTCTGTTGGATTTTGGGGTTTTTGGTAAATATCGTTTTGGCCCAGATTTTGTTACTGTTCACCAGTAAGTCGTGGGGCCCACTTTTTGATATTTGGTCGATCGAAATTTAAACACGTTAGTTTACAGTGCTTACATTATATCTCCGACCGGGAATGTCATTTGATCGGTAAACCGCGTCTGATTGCTATAGTTCTTTTAGACGGGTTTGCGAACGTGACATTCGCGTTGATGTTCTGTTTTGTGCTGTGATGTTGCGGATTTGTCGTGGTGGATAGCAGTGTGCAATGATAGTACAGTTTGTGTTTATTTGTACATTTGATATTGCGGGGCGAGCGTCCAACTTGTGGACTGCCGTCACTGCCTGTTGTATAATATTCTTTTGGGGCACGACCAGGTTGCGGTCGATGTACCTATTTTACTATTTTTCATTACTGTACTAGGTTTTGCCCCGCGTCGGAGTGCACGGATAGCCGGGTTCTGGGGGGCAACGGGTCCGCATCTCATGGCTTTGAGAGGCAGAGGGGTCCCACTCTAGAATTGGCAGACTATTCGCCGCACTCGTAGGGGGTACAGGTTGACCCAAGGAGGGGTGCCCAAGATTACCGGATTCCGTGAAGTGCTGGGTGGTCCATTCACTATGCTGTAGGGGGCTGCCTCGCTTCAGGTTTTGGCGGGTAACTTGCCGCACCCGTAGGGGTCTAGGTTTCATTACACAGGCTATCCACACGACAGGGGAACGTCGGGTTTCAGCAGCGGCTCTGTGAAACTCGGGGATCCCAGATTATCTGTATTGTTCTGTGATGCTTATTACTTTTCTGTAATGTTGCATACTATCACGTCTGGAGCGATTATTGTATATTTGGTTTATATACTATTAGATGTTGTATATGTTTTACACCCGCGCTAGTCCAGTCCCCGCTCTGTCATTAGTTAAGTAACCTAACGAGTGATGACGGGACCCAGTGACGAATGCGGATGGCATATACGTACAGTTTTATTTCGTTTTTTTCTGGTGTGATTAAATGATGGGACTGCGTTGATTCTGATCAATGCAAAGGAAAACAAACCTGTTTGGATGTTGTTGGAACAAATTTAAAAAGTGTTATTGCAAAGACGTTTCCTTTTGTTTTGCATAGCGGTATTCAGTGGAATATCCTGCACCTCATTCGACGGGGCAAGGGCTGATATCCCTTCACCGGGACTGACCCCTTGGGCAGAAGTTTGCGTCAGGGTAATAACTTCACTATAGTCGATTACATGTTGCTTTGCATAGCGGTATTCAGTGGAATATCCTGCACCTCATTCCACGAGGAAAGAGCCGAGATCCCTTTACCGGGAGTGACCTCTTTAGCAAAAGGTTTTCGCCACTATATTTTAAAAAAAAGCTATCAGGTTCCTTCAACAAGATCAAGTTCATTACGTTAAAGGTTTTTCGCCAAAAACCAGCCGTAGCCCTCCGTCGTTTCTTATGGATGATCAGTAATATTCAAGCTATGTTTGTTGGCTTTCGTCAAGGCATAGTGTTTGGTAGTTGCTGGGGTATTCATTTGTTGCATAGATAGATGTGTTGGTTTGGGACAGTCGTATTACCTTGTTGGCTTTCGTCAAGGGTATGTACGGGCGGGTTCAAATTAACAAGATAATGACGAGCAGAACTTGACATGTGACTTATGATTTGTTGACATTCGCCAAGGTCATAAGAACATGGGGTAAAAATCATATCGGGAGTTTCTAAAGAAACTGAAACTTGCCAGGCATGCGCATACCTTCTGGAGTGTGATAACACGAGTGGATTCCGTCACGTTATCATGCGATGAGAGTTGGATCCCGATTCCCACTGATGAGTTGGTTTACTCTTCGGGTGATCCCGATTGATTCTTCTTTAGGTTTGGAGGAGAATTTGACAGGACAGTGGGATGTTTCCGGATTAGATAAAGTAATGACCATTCTGATCTAGGTTAGAGTGCACGCTGAGTGTTTCTTTTCTCTCTCTCTTTGGCAGCGACCTTTGACCGACCCTAGACTATGACTCAGTGACCAGGTTGACCGAACCTTCTTAAAATACTGGCTTTTGGATTGTCTATGTTGCATAAGTCATTGCCACTCCTTCTTTTACCCTTTGAATTTCTCAGAACACCCGTATTACTACGGATATCCACTTCCATTGGATAGATCCATCGTATGGTTATATACAAACTCGAAGGGACTTCTTCGAGGATGGATCCAGGTTTAGGAGAAATAGAATTGGTTTATTCAGTTGTCTTTTATTATCACCTTCTCTCAGGTTGCGGGAGCTCCTTGGTTTAGGAGAGTACACCTATTACGCTTATTGGATAGTCTATTCCAAACCATAGGCTGGTGCCGAAAGGTAGGGAATGAAGAAAACCAATTAGCATAAGTAGGGTGTGCAGAAGGTAATATGTAAAGACAAAATAAAGGGATTAGAAAGAGGGCAAAGTAAATTGCGACTGTTATCATTCACGACCAAACTGCGTACTTCATCGCCACTCCTATTTCATCTTTAAAGAATAAGGTATTATTCAGTTGTCTTTTATCGTCACCTTCTCTCAGTTGCGAGTACTCCTTGGTTTAGGAGGGTACACCTATTATGCTTACTGGATAGTCTTCTTCCAAACCATAGGCTGGTGCCGAACGGTAGGGAAGGAAGAAAACCATTTAGCCTAACGATGGTGTACAGAAGGTAACGACTAAAGACAAATAAAGGGATTTGGAGAGACGGCAATAAAATATACGGTTGAAGTCATGAATTGGATTATAGAAGAGGCATTGCTATGAATACCAGGATACCCCTACGAAACATTTTCATGTTTCAGTGCATTGTTAAAGGAAAAACTATTTTCCCGATTAGACACTTACTCCAAGGGTATGTATTTACCAGGTTTCATTCTCATATCTGTATGGTTTTTCAGATGATGAGTGGGAGTAAGATATTGGGAATTAGGTGATCATCCTCATTATATCGGAATTCGTTGTAATTGGTGATATTTGAGGAAATTGCCAGGGTACAGTTTTCCACCTACAACGCACAGGTTTTGAGTTGTTCAACTCAGCGGACTTATACAGAGTATTGTATGTTGTCCAGTGTCCATCAGGACAAAGGGGTAGGTCCTCGTACTATGTTCTGTTTACTTTTAACTTCTCTAGTATTTAGACAAGTGTTTCGTAGAAATACAAGGTCTAAGTTTTGAGAAGTTGTGGGTATAAGAATAAAGTAGAGAACCAGGTGTCACAAGTATCGGGATTCTTCAAAGAGATCGAAGATGTAGATTCTTGTGATTGGTATTCAGATGATAGTGATGGTTTTGAGAAACGTGTTTCTCTTTCAGGTTACTCATAATTGGATGGATTCCTAAGTTGAGTAATGCTGATTAGCCTCTTTCCATTGAGATGATATGCACTGGAGACAGCTGCATGATTTGAATCTGGTTCCAATTAAATTAGTGCCAAAGTTTCTATATTGGATATAGAATAGTTCGTACCTTAAAAGATATTAAGGTACGGGGAGTTGTCCAGCTTATGATTAAAACCAGACTCTGGATAACTCAGGGCATGTTTCTGTAGTGGCTGTTTGTGGGTTGACCCTGGCCATGACGAGGGTTGATATTCTACCATTTGGAAGATCAATAGTGATATTGTTCTTGACTTGCCACAGTTTTAGTAAAATGGATCTTTTTCAAAAAACAGTAGTGGGAGTATGGTAGAACTGGAAGTGATTCCAGAACCGCAAACGATTACGGAAAATTTAATAGGACCTATATATTCAATCAGGTTTGACATTCCAATAGCCACTCCGCAGATATGGTAGGTAACCTCAGACACCCGAGAGGTACTTCGGTAGCCTCAAGGAGGGTGACAGGGAGGTTCTTATCTACCCAGACTTGACACTACTGTTGTTCCAGGCTATAAGACCCGGTAGGAGAGTTGTCGTAGTCAGTGGGAGCAGCGGAAGCATAGTGGGCAAGATGCTTATATCTATTTATAGACTTGAGCAGTTATAGCGGAGATTGATCATCTAATTTTGATGTGACAGTCATGGGTTTGACTTCAATCAGAATAGGGGATGGATCAGTTAAGAAGTTAGTACGGTGTGATGTCATGGTATCTGGATGACATACACAGAGTGGGAAGTAAAATTCCTATACTACGATCGGTTGTACTGTGGTCGTCACACAGTTGTTTCTCCAGACAGGATATGGATATAATATTTGACATTCTGGTTTCTGGATCTATGGTTTTAGATCTGGATTTGGGTAGTTTCCCAATGTGGGTACTTTGACAGATATTCTAATGGTTTTTGGAATAGTTGACTCCTAGCATGGTGGTGTACCTGCAGGTGATGGAGTCACCCTCTCTAAAGGTGTCTTACAGACTAAAGGGGAGAGGGATGTGCATGATTGGCAGATCACTTGCTTAGGCAATTGAGTCAATCATGAGATGTCAAGTACCACACCAAATGTTGGTTTTGCACTAGATGCAATATGTTTGTATTAATCCAATCCTGGAGAAATATAAGGAAGCAGTTTTAGAACATAAGTACATGTTCTACGGATTTGATGACGGCAGCCTCCTTCGGGAGACGGTTATCATTCCAGGCATCAAAGGTGACATGGATGACAGAGTGATTGTCAGAGTTATAGTTTTCCCTCTGACGAAGAGAGACAGTATTATGGACAGGTGGTCCAAGAGGATACTGTGGGTGGCATGGTGCCCGATACTGATTAGGTTCAGTGATCGATACAGTCTAAGAAGTTTGGATTTGGAGTTCATTTATGAACTAGGTCCCATCAGATATCCAGAAACATTCTAAGACAGGTATTACTCAATTCGGGAGATGGCTTTCTCCGTGAACTTGAGATTAAGAAAGAAACTTCTAGGCGGTCCACTCACTAAGGCTATTTCTCGAACACAATAGTTTTACAAACGGGCTTTGTGATACTGATTAGTAGAGGAGTTGGATGTTCGGTTTCACACGGGCTGTGAGTAGTCGACATCGCAATAATTAGCCTTGAGTGCAAGTGGGAGATTGTTGGAGATAGTGCCCTCATAGTCAATTATTGGATCGCAGGTACGTGATTGCAATGATTGCGGAGGACCTATACCGGTAGGACAGTCTTACTCGAGATGATAGTATGCTATCTGGTTTTCCTTTATCAGTCGTGTACATGTTCAGGTGACTGATTACATGTTACACTTTGATAGAGCCCTTAGGATCTTGCTTTACCACCAACAGTATGATGGCGATCATATACGTGAGAGTTGGGTGGTTTATACGCATATCCTTAATTGTGGTCCCTAGTCGTGGGAGTTTCGAGACAGGGCATCGATACTCCGGAGTAGACTAGTGTGTACAGTCGAGACCCCGACGAGGGGCGGTGGCCGGTCTCACAAGCCACTGGTGTCAGTTGGATCACCTAAGATGTATACAGGTGCTCATTGGGTTATGAGTACACCGGACAGGACTCGCCGGGAATCTGCTAGTTAGTATTATATCTACCGTCAGATAGCAGTTCCCTGGTGACATGTGTACAGGTTAGTTCATCGACCTGAGGTCGTCATTTGTCTCGTGTGAGTTCCCGCTGTGCTTTGATTTCTACCCTACCACGGCTCAAAGGAGTCGTGCAAACAGGTAGTTTTTGGGTACAGTCCCGAGCCATATGGAGGCACGTGAGCGGATCGGCAGGGGATTCGTCTCTCCCGGTATTGGGGGCGAGGTCGTGCTGTGTCTAGGAGAGACATTACACAAAGTCCATGGCCATGGCAGGAGATTTACTGGTAGGTACTCCAGTAGTATCTCAGGGTGTTATTGGGCTTCACTCCGACACGACTTATACTGCTATTGGGGGTCTGACGTTACTAGCCCCCTAGGCAGATATGCAATACTCATAGACGAGCGGACCGGACTGTATATACATTGTCACTGTTAGGCTCAGTAGGGTTTTCCGGATGAGTTCGCTCATCGGCATCCCTTGAGGTCAGTCCATGGGCAGCCGTTACGCATTGCTAGTGCCGCTGACGGTTTGTGGTTAAACCCACTGTCAGGGTACTGACGAGTCATTAGAGTCCCCCACAGACAGTTTCCCAAGTTCGGGCGAAACGCTGTAGAGGCCGTATGGTTTTATGGCAGGGTTCGGAAAATGCACGTGCGTTTACGCACGTGTTATTTTTCGGGCAGATGATACTGGTCGGCTTTGGTTTAAGCCGGATCCGAGTATTATATTGAGTAGGTATAATATCTTTGTCTCAGTTGCATTTGTATTCGGTCGTAATACAAATGCGGGTATATTTATACAGTTTCGGGGTTATCCTGAAAGTCGTTTCAGGATCACTTTTGGAAGTTGCCAGTTTCCAGTTTTCTATCAGCCGTCTTTTAACATTCGGTTAAAGACGGATTTATCTTTTCTTGGATGAGAGTGAGTCATGCTTCTAGAAGGTTCTAGAAGGTTCTAGTTGAGGTGACTAGGATTAATTGGTGTTGAGTTTTCATTGGATGCATTTAATGGTTCATTAATGTATGATGACTAGGTTTGTGAGTCATGCTTTAGCTTTAATCATTCTTGTTTAGCTAAGGATATTTTGTGAGAAGCTTCATGTCTTATGGTCACCACTTCCCTCCTACACTCACCCTCCCTCTTGCATATAAAGTGGCCGGCCCCCTCCTCTCTCGACTTCACTTGGTTTTTTGATTTGTAGAAAAGATTATGATAGTATTTGGTTGCATGGAAATTTCATTACCTCATTTCATTCCATCACCCAATTCCCTCAGCAACTTCATTAACCGATCGTCCACGGATTTGGACGAAGTGAGACAAAGTCATCTACTCATTCTCTACATCATTCTTGGTCGTCTCTTTTAGCAAACTTGACGACCGAGTTGCCTCAAGTCAGAGGCGGGAGCCCGTTTAAAGAATCGTCGACGTGGTGCCACCTCGACGAGGATATCGGAGATCGACGAGATCGGAGCAGCCGCAACGGAGTGTGGGATGATGGTTAAAGAACGAAGGACTCAGATCGTTCGGTATAACCTTTCTACACTCTTTACAGTTTGTTAGTTTAGCAATAATGGCAGATCCGGGTTAAAGTATACGATAGCGCCAGATAAAAAGTTTTGTTCCGCATTTGGCGTCTGTAGACTGCCGGGGCGCTAGCGTAGACTTACACAAACTAACCTAATCCTAACCCTAACAAGCTCTTTTTATATACATTTTAGCACATAGTTAATATCAAACGAACCTGGACATTTGGACTTAACTTGTTAAAGCACATAGAAAAAGATTCCCATCTCCCTGCAGACGACCCATACTCAACCGGCTAGCTACCAAACGAAACCGTCTTGATTGCGGTAATTAACTAAGCACGCAAAACTCCAACAATCAGGCTCCGGTATCACGAATGACGCCAAGAATCCTCGACATCCTCTCCTCAAAAGCCGACTAGCTGAATTCAAGCTGTGAGAGGCGGCACAACTGTCCACCTGCACAACAAGAACTGACTTGCCGGGAAAAACAAAACCTGACTGTTTCCTCACGGTAGTCCACAGACGCCTAGCACGTAACTAACCAGTCCGTGCCCAGGAGAACGTCAAATCCAACATCTCTAGAAGGATCAAGTGACGGATGAATCTCCTAACCGATTGGCATACGACCGAAATACGTGTCGCGCAACAAAAGAATCGCTGACAGAAATTAACACAATAAACGGCTGATCTACCTAACACGACTCCCGTCCCAACCACGGCACAAGTGTGAAAAAAAACAAATACATCCAAAGAACATACGAATTAAGGATACCTGAAAACTCTGCATTGGACGCACACGCGTCCCGATGAGTAGAAGCAAACTCTCGTGTCTGCCCCCTACCCACAACTGGCTGAACTCCTCTTCTGGTAACCTGTCCCCTCTGAGCGAACCTTCCGTGTCACGACCCGAAAGTACGGAACGTGACTGGCACTTAGATTACGAGACATCTAAAGGCGTACCGTAACCTAAGTCAGCCAAAACCCAGAAAATCTAAACCAAAATCAAAAGAGAGTGAAGGAAAACCTTAAATAAAAACGGTTTTTAAATCAATTAAGTTGCAAAGAATCCCTTTTTAAAACATCAAAAATTTCTGAAAATTTCGGCAGAGTCTCCCCTGTATTTTCTATCCCCAAAAATGGGTACAACAAGATAATACATATGAAATCACAAAAATGGCATCCCCAAGCGGGAGCTAGCTCTTCGCCCAAGGCGGATCACAACCACATGCAATATAATAGTAATATCAAGAGAAGAACATAAGGAAACGCAAAATACCAGAAAACACACGTCGGCTCAAGTGAGCTCGACCCAAAAGAACCACAAATATACAGTCTCTCAGTCTCATCACTAGGTCGCATATACAAAACAACTGGTAGATGGAGAATACTAGATACAATGATAAAGCAAAAAGAAATAAAGTAAACTCGCAACCCACCTACGGGCGATGTCGCGAGTCTGAGCAAAAGGAACTGATGACAAGATAGCCCGCCGCTACAAGACTGACGGGTCCGACCTGCAAGACACTGTGGCACAACGGGGGTGAGTTGCCAGCTCGTGAGTAAATATAACATCTAGTAAGGCAATCGTAAGAATGCACGCAATGCGGAACAACATGTATGTCCATATGTGATATAATATCTCTAGTATGCATGAACATGTATGCAATGTCTTTTCTAACTCTTTAAGTGTTTTAAATGTTAAGGTTACTGCATTCTTAACTTTTAGAAAATGAATATCTGTACAATAGCTAAGTATCATCAAGAAATCATCTGAAAACCCGTGTCAAGCATCGACACCAAATAGGAATCATATCTGTCTCAATATCGGGCTCCGTCAGTCCGGATCGGCCCATATCATAAATCTCACGACAACGGTACGTATCCTCCGGATATCCGCCGCGCCAGACATCACCGGTAGGTAGTCTTCCCCTGCCAGGCTCATCGTCTACAACTCGATCTTCTTGCCCCGGGGTACCATACCGGGCCCACCATGTACCCGAGACGGTTCATCCACTCCTCGAATCGGGTCTCGAAATCCAACAGAAAACATGAAAACTCATGGTGGACGACACATACGTCACGAGAAAACCGCAACTTTGTTTTAAAAATGATAAATATAAGCTTGTTAAATTCTTGCGGTTTTCCCCAAAAAAAATCCAGAAATCGCAGCAAACTGAAATCCTCAAGAAATCATAATGTCCACATGTTATATATGATAAGTGTCTATGATATCAATGTATATGATGTGAGAGTTTGGCTAGAAATCTATGTAAATATGATAGTAATGCGAGGTATATGCATGCGATACAATCTCAAATATCATGCATGAATGCAATGGCGTTACTAAGCTAAACAGGTTTTTATAGTGCACGTGGCATGGCAAATACCAAAGGCGTGTGTGTCACATGAATAGTGCGCGTGCAATAGATGCCAATGGTAAGGTGTTCGTGTCCTACGAAATGATATCGCATATGTAAATATGAATGTCATATGAATGTCCATGCAATCTAGTATAGGGTTAGCTGTAAGGGTATGCAATGTACATAAATGGATAAGCTAGCTAACAATATAATTATTGCATAAAGTAGAGTAATCCTAACTAGGGAGGGGGGCCTCACGCCATCCAGACGATTCCCCCATAGATGAATATATCTACTCACCAGAAATCCCCGCTAATCTGATCCGGCCACCGCTTTGCCTTTGCGCGCCGTGTCCGATGTTTCTCCGACCGATCCTATATTTGCACAATACCAAGTATAAGATTACATAACCCTACACGATGCAAGTCACATTATACAAATATCGACGCTCACAAATTAAACATAGCATGCACTCGGTGCGCGGAAAAACGCACGAAAATCGCTAATTTTTAGCTAAAATCGTCATTTCGGGGAAATCGACAAAACTACAACCCGACTAGACAAAACCCCACGTTCGCGCACTCTAATAATCCTATACGAAGCTAATAATATTGCTAACCTAGCGCAATTTGAACGCATACTATTTTTCGTAAAAATCTAGTAAGCGATTTTCAAACCAAATCGATACAAACGTTGAAATTTGTCGTTTTAGCGAGCATACCAATACACAATTAACCACTCCAATCACCTAGATAACCATCCCTAACCTAATCCCACCATTATGCTACAAACCCTAATTTCTAAAATCAAAATCTTCTCTTGATTTTTCCTAATCAAACATTTACTACTAAACTAATATTTAGAATTGAAATTCTAGCACAATTAAACCACAAGTAAGCAAACTAGTTTAGAATTTTTACCTCCCCAATTGAATCCTAGCATGATCAAGTCACCAAGAAGCCTCCTTTCATCAAGTTTTTAAACTAATTTGGGTTGAAGAGGGCATGGATTAGGGATTGGCTTTGAATGGAGATGGAAAATGTGAATTTTTGTTGATTTTTAGCAAGAAAAAAGGAGCAAGAATGGAGTGGGAAGTGGGGAATTGCTGCTGGAAGGGGTCGGCTGCAGCAATGAAGAGGAGTTTGGGATTTTTGGGAGAAGTTTCTAGGACCAAAACACCCCCATGTTATCATTTAATGCATTTCTTTTCAACATTTTACAAAAAAACCCTTATTTTACCTCATTTTTCATTAAATTTCCAACCCAAAAACTAAAAATGTGAAAGTCATGACACAATTTTATTAACACCATATTTTAGCTTATAAAGACTCCTAATTAAGAAATTTACCTAATTAAATTTGTATTTATCCCTAATTAAATGTATTTAAAAAGGCTTAAAATAATAAAAAAAATAATTAATTACGAAATTTTTTTATTTAACTAGAAACATATAAATGACATTTTAGTGACAAAATTATAGTAATATCTTATTTAAATTTTGTATAATTAGGTCTACAATGAAAAATATCAATTTTTGACTTTTTACGGAAAAAGCCGAAAAATTTGCCGATTACCGAAAAACTGCCTATTCGATTTTCGAAGGGTTACAATCTTCCCCCCTTAAAGAAATTCGGTCCCCGAATTTAGAATTTAACTACGCGTACCTTCAAAAAGATGGGGATATCTCTTCCTCATCTCGACCTCGGTCTCCCAGGTGACCTCCTCGCTGTTCGGGCCACGCCAAAGAACCTTGACAGATGGTATGACCTTCGACCTCAATTTCTTCACCTGCCGATCCAAGATGACAACCGGCTGCTCGGTGAAAGAAAGATCACGCTCTACCTGGATCGTCTGGTGCTGAATCGCCTGGGAAGGATCATGAAGGTACTTGCGGAGCATCGAGACATGGAATACGGGGTGAACATCGAGGAAGCTGGGCGGAAGAGCTAACCGATAAGCGACTGAACCAACACGTTCTAGGATCTCGAAAGGACCAACATATCTAGGACTCAGTTTCCCTTTCCGCCCAAATCTCATCACACCTTTCATCGGAGAGACCTTCAGGAAAACATGATCGCCAACAGCGAACTCGAGTCGGCGACGACGCCTGTCAGCATAAGATTTCTGCCTGCTCTGTGCCGCTCTCATCCTGTCCCGAATCAGCTGTATTTTCTCGGTCGTCTCCTGTACGATCTGCGGCCCCAAAATACTGCTCTCCCTGAGCTCTGTCCAACATACCGGCGATCGACATCTCCTCCCATATAAAGCCTCGAAAGGTGCCATCTGAATCGTCTCCTGAAAGCTATTATTGTAGGAAAACTCGATCAAAGGCAAATGACGATCCCAGCTACCACCAAAATCTAAAACACAAGCTCTGAGCATGTCCTCAAGAGTCTGAATCGTACGCTCTGACTGACCGTCAGTCTGAGGATGAAAGGCTGTGCTAAAACTCAATCGGGTGCCCAAAGCTTCCTGGAGTTTCTGCCACAATCGGCTGGTAAACTGGGTGCCACGGTCGGACACGATGCAAGTCGGAACACCATGCAGTCGCACTATCTCATCAATATAAACCTGGGCGTACTGAGAAAATCCAAAAGTGGTCTTCACTGGCAGAAAGTGAGCCTCTTTCGTCAGTCGATCCACAATCACCCAAATAGAGTCATACCCTCGACTGGTCCTGGGTAGACCCACAACGAAGTCCATGGAGACCTGCTCCCACTTCCACTCAGGGATGGGCAAAGGCTGTAACTCGCCGGCTGGCCTCTGGTGCTCGGCCTTGACTTGCTGACAAGTCAGGCATCTCGACACAAAATCTGTAACATCCTTCTTCATCCCGTCCCACCAGTAAACCTCTCTCAAATCACGGTACATCTTGGTGGAACCTGGATGCATACTGTATACGGATCTATGTGCCTCCTCGAGAATATCACGCCTCAGTCCCTCTGAATCTGGCACACACAGTCGAGTCCCAAATCGAAGTATCCCCTGATCATCAATCACGAACTCAGAAACTCTGCCCTGCCGAATCTGCTCAATAATCTCTAAGATACGGGCATCGCCGGACTGTGCCTCGCGAATACGGTCAAGTAACTGTGGGCGTGCTCTGAAATGGGCCAGCTGTCCTCCTGTAGGAGTAAACTCGAACTGGACTCTGCTATCACATAAAACCTGCCAATCTGCCGTCGACTGCATCTGTACTGCGCTCAAACAAGATAGGCTACCTCCGGGCCTCCTACTCAAAGCATCTGCCACCACATTCGCCTTGCCCGGATGGTATAGAATCTCGCAGTCATAATCTTTCACCAACTCCATCCAACGGCGCTGTCTCAGGTTCAGGTCTCGCTGCTGGAAGATATACTTCAAACTCTTGTGGTCAGTGAATATCTGGCACGACTCACCGTATAGGTAATGTCTCCAGATCTTGAGTGCAAACACCACTGCAGCCATCTCTAAATCATGGGTGGGGTAGTTCTGTTCGTGCTTCCTCAGCTGCCGAGAAGCATACGCGATAACTCTGTCGTGCTTCATCAATACACATCCCAGCCCCACTCTAGAAGCATCACAATATACCACGAACCCGCCTGATCCTGAAGGCAATGCTAACACTGGAGCAGTAGTCAGACGAGTCTTCAACTGCTGGAAGCTATCCTCACATGCCTGGGTCCAATCAAAAGGAACCCCCTTCCGGGTCAACCCGGTCAATGGTGCAACAATGCGGGAGAAATCCTGGACGAAACGTCGATAATAGCCGGCCAGACCTAGAAAGCTGCGAACCTCTGTGACTGATACCGGTCTAGGCCAACGCTGAACTGCCTCGATCTTCTTCGGGTCCACGCAAATACCATCTCTCGTCACCACATGACCCAAGAAGTCGACACTGTCTTGCCAGAATGCGCACTTGGAGAATTTGGCGAACAGCTGATGCTCCCTCAAAGTCTGCAATGTGATACGTAAGTGCTGCTCATGCTCCTCCCGGCTCCGAGAATAAACCAAGATGTCGTCAATGAACACAATGATGAACTGATCAAGATACGGCCTGAATACGCGGTTCATCAAATCCATAAAAGCTGCCGGGGCATTGGTGAGCCCGAACGACATCACCAAGAACTCATAATGACCATATCGAGTACGGAAAGCTGTCTTCGGAATATCCTCCTTCCGAACCCGCAACTGGTGATAACCTGATCGTAAGTCAACCTTCGAGAAGAACCCTGCACCCTGGAGCTGATCGAATAAGTCATCAATGCGGAGTAGGGGATACCTGTTCCGCACAGTAACCCGGTTCAGCTGACGATAATCAATGCATAAACGCATACTTCCGTCCTTCTTCTTAACAAACAAGACGGGAGCACCCCAAGGTGACACACTCGGTCTGATAAGCCCTTTGTCCAGCAAGTCCTATAACTGATCCTTTAGCTCTCTCAGCTCCGCCGGGGCCATCCGATAAGGAGGTATAGAGATAGGCCCCGTGCCAGGGATCAAGTCAATACAGAACTCAATCTCGCGCTCTGGTAGCAGACCAGGCAGCTCGTCAGGGAATACATCAGGAAACTCTCTCACAACAGGGACCTGGTCCAACGGAACCTCTGTGGAGCTAGTATCACAAACATAAGCTAAGAATCCCTGACACCCTTTCCTTAAGAGCTGACCAGCGCGAAGAGAAGAAATCAAGCTGGGAAGGGTAGCACTACGATCTCCCTGAATAATAAGAACCGGCTCACCAAGAAAATTGAATCTGACTGCCTTTTCACGGCAGTCCACGGATGCATAACAGGTGGCTAGCCAGTCCATACCAAGAAGAACGTCAAAGTCTAGCATATCGAGGAGAATCAAATCTACTGAAGAATCTCTCTCCCCGATACGAACGGAACAAGATCGGTACACAAAACGGGCAACAAAAAACTCGCCTACCGGGGTAATAACGACAAGCGGCTGATCTAACGGAGAAGACTCTCGGCCCAACCTCGGTGCAAAATACATGGAAACATAGGAATGTGTGGAGCCTGGATCAAATCATACCCATGCATCAAAGGAACATACTGGCAGAGTACCTGTCACGACGGCATTGGATGCCTGTGCATCCTGAGGAGTCAATGCGAACACTCGGGCCTGTCCACCACTAATAGCTGGCTGTCCTCTGCCTCTACCTCGGCCTCTGCCTCTGCCTCTGTCGCCTCGTCCTCTCAGAATCGGACCGCCACGCCCACGGCATCTAGAAGCATCTGGCTGGCGTGAAGCATCATCAGGAGTAGGAAGTAAAGCTCTCTGAGAAGGTGGTGAAGGTGGTAAAGTCACATGCGGGACTGTCGCCGCGCCCTGGCGTCCCATGGTACAGTCTCTGACACGGTGGTACTGACTCCCGCACCGAAAACATCCTGGAGACGACTGCTGGGTCTGTGGATATGAACCAAATAACTGACCTCGTCTCAATCCTCTGCCTCCACCATCTCCCGGAAAGAATCTATCACGACGTCTGCCCATCTGCCGCTGAGCTGGCGTATCAGTACGGATCCTCTTCGGCCCAGAAACGACCGGAGTCTCAGAAATACGCTCCTCCAAAAGTAAGGCTGCATCCATCGCGGCAGCGTATGTATCAAAGTGCTGGGTGCCGATGGCAAGGAATAGCTGTGTATCAAGCCCTCGTACAAACCTCTTTATTCTCTTCTCTTCTGTGTCGACTATGTACGGAGCATGTCGAGACAACTGGGTAAACTGTATATCATACTCCGACACCGTCATCCCAGGAGTCTTGCGCAAAGACTCAAAACTACGGGCTCGAGCATCACGGACACTCTCCGGAAGAAAACGAGCAAGAAATGCAGATGTAAACTCATCCCAGGTCATAGAAGGCAGACCTGCAGCTCGGCCTCTCTCTACTGAGTCGTACCATGTCTGGGCAAGACCCTCCAGACGAAAACTCGCAAACTCCACCAATCTATCCTCAGAACACCTCAACGAACGGCCAATCCGTGCCATCCTATCGAGAAATGTCTGTGGGTCCTCTGTCGCATCTGTACCGGTAAAAGCTGGGGGTCTCAATCTCATGAACTCCTGTAGTGAAACAGGAATAGTCTCCGTAGTAGCAGCAGGAGTGACCATCTGTGCAGCAGGTACGATCGTGGTCTGTAGGGTGGAAGGAACGTCCTCGGATCTCTGTGCCCGGCTGGACTCAACTAAAGATCCCATCATCTGCCGCAACTCTTGCATGCCGGCCTCTAATCTGGCAATACGGTCAGGATAAGGCGGATCAGTATGACCCTGAGGGATAGGTGTATCCTCCCGCTCGATCCTTGCCTCAGACGGGCATGCCTGAACCTCATCCCTAGCGGCAGCCCGCTGAGCTCTCGTAGTCTTTGGCGGCATCGAAGCTGGAATAAGAAACAGGACCGATAAGGACATTGCAATTGAATCAAGGAATGCAAGGAATCAAGAAAGGAAATACAAGCAATTATGTCCTAAGGTTACTTAGGCGGAGTACCGTATCGTAAGTATGCCGCGGATCATACCCACGCTACGCCACTCTGCTTAAGTCACCTACTCCATCTACCAAGGTCGTCCTACACTCAGAAAGGTAAAACCTACGCTCTGATACCAACTTTGTCACGACCCGAAAGTACGGAACGTGACTGGCACATAGATTACGAGACGTCTAAAGGCGTACCGTAACCTAAGTCAGCCAAAACCCAGAAAATCTAAACCAAAATCAAAAGAGAGTGAAGGAAAACCTTAAATGAAAACGGTTTTTAAATCAATTAAGTTGCAAAGAATCCCTTTTTAAAACATCAAAAATTTCTGAAAATTTCGGCAGAGTCTCCCCTGTATTTTCTATCCCCAAAAATGGGTACAACAAGATAATACATATGAAATCACAAAAATGGCATCCCCAAGCGGGAGCTAGCTCTTCGCCCAAGGCGGATCACAACCACATGCAATATAATAGTAATATCAAGAGAAGAACATAAGGAAACGCAAAATACCAGAAAACACACGTCGGCTCAAGTGAGCTCGACCCAAAAGAACCACAAATATACAGTCTCTCAGTCTCATCACTAGGTCGCATATACAAAACAACTGGTAGATGGAGAATACTAGATACAATGATAAAGCAAAAAGAAATAAAGTATACTCGCAACCCACCTACGGGCGATGTCGCGAGTCTGAGCAAAAGGAACTGATGACAAGATAGCCCGCCGCTACAAGACTGACGGATCCGACCTGCAAGACACTGTGGCACAACGGGGGTGAGTTGCCAGCTCGTGAGTAAATATAACATCTAGTAAGGCAATCGTAAGAATGCACGCAATGCGGAACAACATGTATGTCCATATGTGATATAATATCTCTAGTATGCATGAACATGTATGCAATGTCTTTTCTAACTCTTTAAGTGTTTTAAATGTTAAGGTTACTGCATTCTTAACTTTTAGAAAATGAATATCTGTACAATAGCTAAGTATCATCAAGAAATCATCTGAAAACCCGTGTCAAGCATCGACACCAAATAGGAATCATATCTGTCTCAATATCGGGCTCCGTCAGTCCGGATCGGCCCATATCATAAATCTCACGACAACGGTACGTATCCTCCGGATATCTGCCGCGCCAGACATCACCGGTAGGTAGTCTTCCCCTGCCAGGCTCATCGTCTACAACTCGATCTTCTTGCCCCGGGGTACCATACCGGGCCCACCATGTACCCGAGACGGTTCATCCACTACTCGAATCGGGTCTCGAAATCCAACAGAAAACATGAAAACTCATGGTGGACGACACATACGTCACGAGAAAACCGCAACTTTGTTTTAAAAATGATAAATATAAGCTTGTTAAATTCTTGCGGTTTTCCCCAAAAAAAATCCAGAAATCGCAGCAAACTGAAATCCTCAAGAAATCATAATGTCCACATGTTATATATGATAAGTGTCTATGATATCAATGTATATGATGTGAGAGTTTGGCTAGAAATCTATGTAAATATGATAGTAATGCGAGGTATATGCGTGCGATACAATCTCAAATATCATGCATGAATGCAATGGCGTTACTAAGCTAAACAGGTTTTTATAGTGCACGTGGCATGGCAAATACCAAAGGCGTGTGTGTCACATGAATAGTGCGCGTGCAATAGATGCCAATGGTAAGGTGTTCGTGTCCTACGAAATGATATCGCATATGTAAATATGAATGTCATATGAATGTCCATGCAATCTAGTATAGGGTTAGCTGTAAGGGTATGCAATGTACATAAATGGATAAGCTAGCTAACAATATAATTATTGCATAAAGTAGAGTAATCCTAACTAGGGAGGTGGGCCTCACGCCATCCAGACGATTCCCCCATAGATGAATATATCTACTCACCAGAAATCCCCGCTAATCTGATCCGGCCACCGCTTTGCCTTTGCGCGCCGTGTCCGATGTTTCTCCGACCGATCCTATATTTGCACAATACCAAGTATAAGATTACATAACCCTACACGATGCAAGTCACATTATACAAATATCGACGCTCACAAATTAAACATAGCATGCACTCGGTGCGCGGAAAAACGCACGAAAATCGCTAATTTTTAGCTAAAATCGTCATTTCGGGAAAATCGACAAAACTACAACCCGACTAGACGAAACCCCACGTTCGCGCACTCTAATAATCCTATACGAAGCTAATAATATTGCTAACCTAGCGCAATTTGAACGCATACTATTTTTCGTAAAAATCTAGTAAGCGATTTTCAAACCAAATCGATACAAACGTTGAAATTTGTCGTTTTAGCGAGCATACCAATACACAATTAACCACTCCAATCACCTAGATAACCATCCCTAACCTAATCCCACCATTATGCTACAAACCCTAATTTCTAAAATCAAAATCTTCTCTTGATTTTTCCTAATCAAACATTTACTACTAAACTAATATTTAGAATTGAAATTCTAGCACAATTAAACCACAAGTAAGCAAACTAGTTTAGAATTTTTACCTCCCCAATTGAATCCTAGCATGATCAAGTCACCAAGAAGCCTCCTTTCATCAAGTTTTTAAACTAATTTGGGTTGAAGAGGGCATGGATTAGGGATTGGCTTTGAATGGAGATGGAAAAATGTGAATTTTTGTTGATTTTTAGCAAGAAAAAAGGAGCAAGAATGGAGTGGGAAGTGGGGAATTGCTGCTGGAAGGGGTCGGCTGCAGCAATGAAGAGGAGTTTGGGATTTTTGGGAGAAGTTTCTAGGACCAAAACACCCCCATGTTATCATTTAATGCATTTCTTTTCAACATTTTACAAAAAAACCCTTATTTTACCTCATTTTTCATTAAATTTCCAACCCAAAAACTAAAAATGTGAAAGTCATGACACAATTTTATTAACACCATATTTTAGCTTATAAAGACTCCTAATTAAGAAATTTACCTAATTAAATTTGTATTTATCCCTAATTAAATGTATTTAAAAAGGCTTAAAATAATAAAAAAAATAATTAATTACGAAATTTTTTTATTTAACTAGAAACTTATAAATGACATTTTAGTGACAAAATTATAGTAATATCTTATTTAAATTTTGTATAATTAGGTCTACAATGAAAAATATCAATTTTTGACTTTTTACGGAAAAAGCCGAAAAATTTGCCGATTACCGAAAAACTGCCTATTCGATTTTCGAAGGGTTACATTCCGCGTCCATGACCTCTCTGCACATAAGCCTGACGTGGTGCTAAGGCACAATGTCTAACGAAGTGTTGAAGGCTTCCGCATCGAAAACATCTATGCGATGACTGCTGACCCTCCTGATGATGAGAGCTGAACGACTGTCCTCGTCCTAAGCCTCTGCTACTCCCGCGACGGTCACGAAATCTGTCTCGACGACTAAGCTTCTGTCTCTGGGATGGTACACTAGTACGAGTCCTCCTTGGTTCCGGAACTCCCAAAGTCTCTGGAATACGTGTCTCGTCAACTAGGGCTGGATCCACTGGTGCAATGTAGATGACGGAATGCTGCATGCTGATCGCAAGGAACAACTGGGTAAAAGGGGTGACAACCTCCTGTCGCTGCGCTCGAACGACCTCAACCAATGAACTCATCGTCTGGCACATGTCTTGCATCTCTGTCATAAGCCTAGCAATACTATCTGTCGAAGGCGGATCCGTCTGCACCTGTGCAACTAGCGCGCCATCCTGGTCGGTGCTTGACCCACCCGAGTCAACTCTGACCTCGGCCCTCGCTGCACCTCTCTGAGTCCCCATAGTCATCGGCGGCAAGGCTATAAATGGAAATAAGATTCGATAAGAACACGTAAATCGAATCACAAGGATACGAATCATCAAGGAAGGAATTTCAAGCAATTTGTACTTAGGTCACTTTAGACGGAGTACCGCATCGTGAGTATGCTGCAGACATACACACACTACGTTACTCTACTTAAGCTACCTACTCCATCATACCAAGGTCATCTTACACTCCGAAAGGTAAAAACTTAGCGCTCTGATACCAATTTTGTCACGACCCGAAATTGGCACGTGACGGCCCTAATACTACGCAACGTCTACAGGCGTAACGCAGTAAAAGAAAGCCAAAACCCAGAAATCTAACCCATTAAAAGACAAGAAAAGATAAGAAACATTGTTTAAAAGTCTTTGAAATCACAACCCAAATTCTTTTAAAGTCCAACTTTTCTTTCTTTAAAATTTTGGCAGCACCACCTTTATAAAAACTAGCCCCAAAATGGGTACAACATAAATATAAATAAGGCATCCCCAAACGGGAGCAAATACACGCCCAAAGGCGGTAAACAACCACCACAACAAATATACGAGGCCGTAGCGAAGAAATAAAAGACAATAGAAAGTAAACTGTATAAAAGACAACAAGTCACAAAATAATATACAATATCGTCATCACCAAGTCTCTAAGTCAACAAGAAAATAGTAGATGGAGAGTACAAGGATACAACGAATATACAATACAACAATACGGATAACCACAAAACCCACCTAAGCAAAACTGCACACTATGAGCTGAAGCGGTATCCGCAGCAAAAGATGATCAGATAGATGAATATAGCCCTGTTTCTGACTACCCTGAGGAAGACCTGCAAAACACTGTGGCACAACGGGGGTGAGTTGCCAATTCGTGAATAGTAAATAACATATGCAGGTAATCGCAAGTATGCACGTACAATGTGAATCTATCATATGCAATTAATAGCAATAAAAGGTCATATGAATGCAATAATCATGAAAGGTACACTAACAGGTACAACTAATACATGAAGCAATAATAATATGACAATCGGTATGCAATAATCATGCAATAAGGATATGAAAATGTATATATGCAACAATCATGAAAGGTATACTAACAGGTACAACTACACATGAAGCAATGCATATAATAAAGGTATGTAAATGCAACAGTCATGAAAGGTACTCTAACAGGTACTACTAATACATGAAGCAGTGCATAAACAATAAATGTGGAGTATGGAATGAAATATGTCATTTCCACGGAATCCTGACACCGTGGTATGATCACAATCCATTAAGACAATCCAAATCCCAATTTCCTCAAATCAGCCCCCAAATTGACTCTCATATCATTCAAGTCTCACAAATCCTTAATGTACAATATCGAATAAATCCCCTATATCCTGAATGTACAAAATCAAGTGAATCTCATATATCCTTTATGTACAATATCAAGTAAATATCATATGTCCTAAATCCAATATCAAGTGAATCTCTTATAACCTAGGTATTTTTGCAGGAATAAATATGATGAAGTATATGAATTGATATGTATGCATATATATATTAGCGTCCCATTCCACTAATATATACATATGTACATATATAACAGCGTCCCATTTCACTGTTATATATATCTAGGAGTAAAAATATCATGAAACCAATGTGTCAAGTATCGATACAGAAATGCTGATCTATCAGGTGCTGTCACCAAGACTGGCACCCTGATAGGTACGTATCATACGCTATACCGAAAGCTCGAGTGCCTAGCTCTGACCCTCGTCTCTCGACGTATCTATACATACATGACTCCCGTCGGTATTCCCATGATAACCGCCGAGTCATAGGTAATGTCACCGGAAGGTATGGTTCCCCTGACAGGCTCAATCGGCAAGGTCCATCAATCGTCTTGCCCCGGGGTACCTCCGGGCCCCACCATGTACCCTCATACGGCCTCAACGCCTCCTCGCAAGGGTATATATATATCAGAACCGATAAATCTCATGGTGAATGCTGAAATATCATATCAAGGGAAACCGGGTTTTTCAAATAATGCATAATTTCATGAACTCTTACGGTCCCCAAATCTAGAAAATATCATGAAAAATCCATAGCTCAATGCGAAAAAATCCATGAATATAATATATATGCAACATAAAACTGAAATGTAAGCATATAAAGGAAAAGCCGCTAATTAACTGCAACAAGTTAATATAAAATATCATGCGATTCCTATTTTCTCCAATTCTAAATAATATCAAATAAAGGTAAATATGTAGCTATAACTGATATATGTGTAAACACAAAAGTATAGCAAGGTATATGTATCTACCTATGAGTAATGATGTAATATACCCCCTGGGTATAAGTGAAATATGTGTGCAATGTATACCTGTAGTTATGTCATTAAGTGTGTATGTACCTATCGCTAATGGTACAATACTCTATAGGTATATGTTCCCCTCCGAAAGACGGCGCACAAGACTGCGATGTCTTGGCACTGAGATTCGGGGAAGATGCTAATTGGTGCTATCCATTCACCTCTCCGAAGATGCCAAGTTGATTTATGGCACCATGTATCGAAGGTTTAAACGGATGCGTCCGATGTAGCAGACTTCGTCAGATTCCCCCTCGTTTGAGGGGGTTTTGATTGTGGGGACGCTCTTCCCTGCAGGCGCAAGCCCCTGCAGTTAATTACGCTACCGCATCGCGGTAACAACTTTCTCCTTCTCCAGATGGTCACTTCGTGTCGTGTGTTTTGTTTTATGTTTTCCTGCCCGTGGATCGTTTACGGAGACCGAGTTATGTCGTCGCCCGTAGGGCATGGACTAGTCCAAATCCGTATCTTCTTAGGTTTGGGTTTGGGGGTTTGGTTTGAGGATACGCTAGCCATGCTTGAGGCTAAGATCAACTCAAACATTTGTTAAGGACACATTAGTCTAGTTTAAGGCTAAGATCAACTTAACAGGATCGTTTAGATCCGACAAAGGAGTGTTTGGACTCCATTGTTCCAATTTCAGGACATAGTAGTCCGTCGTATGTGTGGCCGTCGGGACCCGTCACCTCTCTGACGGCGTTGAAGGATTACAACGACGAATGTCAGAGGAGTTCAGAGATGTACCCTCGAGCCAGAGTTAATTAGGGGGATTCATAGTCCAGTCTGTTTGAGGGTTTAAGGACGCGTTAGCCATCTTTGAGGCTAAGATCAACTTAAATGGGACCGTTTAGATCCGACGAAAGAGCATATGGAGGCTCTATGGTTCTAGTTTAAGGACATCGCGGTCCATGGGTAGTTTAAGGACATTGCGGTCCATGGCTAGTTTAAGGACATTGCGGTCCATTGGTAGTTTTAAGACATCTCGGTCAATTGGTAGTTTTAAGACATCTCGGTCAATTGGTAGTTTTAAGACATCTCGGTCAAGGTTAAGGACGTCATAGTCCATGGGTTTAAGGACTCCACAGTCCGGTATGTGCTCTGGATGCTTCACACGGGTTCACTGCCGTGCTAGGCGAGGACCAGGCTCCGTTCTGGATGCTTCACACGGGTTCACTGCCGTGCTCTGCGAGGACCAGGATCCGCTCTGGACGTTTTCCGCGGGGTCAAAGAGTGACGTTATCCGCGTTCCACGTAACCAGGAATTTTGCATTATGCATGGGTTTAAGGACCCCACAGTCCATATCATGAATGGCCTTCGGGACCCGTCACCTCTTTGAAGACATTGAGAAATTACAATGCCAAGTATCAAAGGAGTGAAGAGATGTACCCTAGAACCGGGGTGGATTAAATAGTCCCTGGCCCAATTTGGGTCAAGACTGATCAATTATGTTATGAACCTATCGGCCCAGTTAATCACAAATTGAGGACTTATGGCCAGCTTGGGCTAAGTCCAGTCAGGTCTGGAATATTGACTCTTTGTTGGTCCATTGAGGGAGAATGTTTGCCTCTATCCCTCTAGCCAATTGGGCCAAAGCCTAGTGTTAAACACTTCAGAGCAATCAATGTTGAACACTGGGAATAAGGTTGATAAGTTAGTGTTCAACACTAAGAGATAATTGGTGTTAAACACCAGCCATAAGGCTTTTTCAGATTAGTGTTAAACACTAAAACAGATCAGTGTTGAACCCTGCCAATAAGGCCTTTTTTTAATCACTGTTGAATGCTAAGGCCCAACAGTGTTTTGACGCTGGGTTTGAGAGTTCCAATTTAGTGTTGAACACTAAGGCAAAAGGGGTCACGTAGCAACACGTGAGAGCGCCCTCTTTTCAATGGTTCTGCTGAGATTACTGCATCTTTCAGAGCATCACGTGTCAGCACGTGATGGGCATTCATATGCTCATTTGTTAGAGCTTTTATTAAGGATCACGTGGGTCACGTGAGGGACAGTCTCAAAGGGTTTTCTGCAGATCTCTTGGGGGGTCACGTGGTGGCACGTGGCCCTGCCTCTATGTGTGTCGTTTTTAGAGGATCTGTTGATCTTTTTTCAGGAATTAAATTCCTCGGGCCTTTAATTTTCAAAGGAATTAAATTCCTACTTCCTTTTGCAGATTTATATTCTGAAACAGAGTTGAATCCTGAATTTTCTGTAGGAATTAAATTCCTCATATATGTGAAGAACTGGATAGGGTTAAACCCTAATGAAAGCTTTTAAGGAGCTAAACTTCCCGTTTTAAAGAATTATGATTAAGGGAATCAAATTCCTGCTGTTTCAACAGAACTATGTTCTTAATTAGGGTTAGACCCTGCTTCTTTTTATTTTGAAGGAATTAAATTCCCATGATACAGGGTCGAGCCCTAATTTTATTTTAAAGGAATTGAATTCCTATAGTTCTGCGAGAATTAAATTCTCATGCTTGCATTCCTTCTCTATGTTTTGGATCTGCATGGCAGGATCTCGACCCATTGAGAATTAAATTCTCAACCTTAAGGGGAGATGTGCACTTTGCAGATCCTCCATCAAAGAGAGAAGAAATGTGTTCTTCTGTTTTATATATATTAGAGTTAAACTCTGTTGAGAATTAAATTCTCTTTCTTTCCGAAAGCCTTCCCTTTCTTACCTAGGGTTTTTTGCAGAAGATCCAAGTCTTTTCCAAGTATCAAAGCTTTTCTCCTTTTTTTCTTTCTCTGCGCGTGTATCTCTTTTTTCTGTGTCTTTTGGCTCCTATTTATAGGAGAAGCAGCCGAATGAATTAGTTTTTTGATGAATCTTCGCTGAGAGATTTGATTTGCATCCATCATTCGTTTTGGGCCTTTGGATTATTAGGTGAATTTTATTCACCATTGGATTTTAAATCCAGAGATTCTCCTTTGTTATTTTGGTTAGATTTAAGGGGGAAATCTTTCCAAACCCGAGATTTTCCATAGATAGACGATATTTAATCATCTCTAAATCTTTAATTTGATTGGTCTCAGATAATCACTTTCCTTTGGAAAGATTCAAATTTCCTTCAGAGTTTAATTCTGTCATCAAAAATGGGCTTTGAAAGCCGGTCACGTGTGACCACGTGACCCATGGTCACGTGTAGACACGTGACCCCCTTTGGGACAAAGGATCCTCTTTCTTTCTGCGCTGTCTTCTGGTTGCTGTTTTAGCCATCACGTGCTACCACGTGACCCCTGGTCACGTGTGAGCAAGTGACCCCTGTCTGGCACTTCTTTCCTCGGTTCAATTGGAGAGCGAGTTTGCTGCTTTGAACGTCACGTGTCGACACGTGACCCTGGTCACGTGGGAGCACGTGACCTCTTCTGAAGCTCTTTTCCTTGACTTTGCTCAGCGACTCAATGTGCGCCTTTTCTGCACTTTATAGGTCACGTGTCAACACGTGACTGCTGGTCACGTGTAAGCACGTGGCCCCTTTTTGAAGCTTTCCACAGAAGCTTTCCTGATTTTAAATCAGGAAACAAATGCCCCCACAGCGTTGTTCTCACGTGTCAGCACGTGAGTGCAACGCTGTCTCCTCTCGCGACCGTTGGATTCCTTTAGGGATCTGGGGAGATGAAACGTTTCCATTGTTTTCTATAAATACTGCCGTCTCTTCACAGGAGCCTTCACTTTGCTCATTCTTCTTCCTCTGAGAATTTCTTCTTTGAGAATTTAATTCTCGCTTTCAGAGCTCAGTTCTCTGTCTTGAACATTTCCCAGAGTTTAACTCTGTTCGCAAAGAACCTTTTTTCTCAGGTAATGGTGTTGAACGGCCAAAGCGCCTTCGTCTTTAAAAGCACTTTTTGGATTTCAAATCTGTGTTAAGGGTTTCGCAAAGAACCCATTTATCTTCAAGTTTTTTCTTAAGAACAGGGAACCTTCGAACTGTAGATCTCTTAGGGTTTTGGCGATCTTCGGGGGGACAATGACAGCGTTTCAACTCCCTGGACTTTAATTCCATCAAAATTATTCCTGGGAATTTAATTCCCTTTTTCTTAATAAGGAATTTAATTCCTATGAAGAACTCAATCTCTTCACACAGAGGCTCCTTGGGATCTCTTGGCCCGAGGCTGTTCTTCTGCAATTAATGCGATGGGGATTTTGTAATGATGCCTTTTCGTGGGAATTTAATTCCTTTGATTTTGTTGGGTTCACTGTAGAGCCCGAGACAGATCCCATTGGGGGAACGTGCATGGTCATCATTTTTTATTAAATGGGGATGTTCCCTTTGTTTTATTGTAACTGTTTGATCTCATTATTAATGAGCCGCCATCAGGATTTTGTGGGGCCCATGTGTTTTGTAGCCAATGGTCCCAGGAAGCTTTGTTTTTCCTTTCTTTAACTAGTCTTCATGTTCATGCATGAGTGTACGTTGCCGACTTTTCTTCTAACGGTCTTCCTTTATTGGTTTTCAGGTGCGATGGCTTCTGTTCCACGCTTTCCTTTTTCTCGCTCAGAGGCCGCTTTTCCTCAGTCACCATCTGATGAGGAAGCGATGGCAATGATTCGGGCGCATGACCCGAGCTGTAGCAACCTTCTTCAATGGGGACCTTGGTATAGTCAGATTATTCAAGGTCGCAGGAGTTTTCTTTGCGCGGTGCCAACGGAGCCTACTTTCCCATTTTTACCGATGGATCCTCCAAGGACAGCTTTCGCCGTGGAAATGCCCAACTGGACTCCAACGGGGAGGCTGGAGCCTTCGACGACCGGCATTCCGAACCACCCGATCCCGGCTATAGACATCTTGGGGCGGCGCATCTGCCAGGGTGAGGCCCACCCGTGGGGGCAGATTTATAAGATAGGGCTCACTCCTAGGCATCCTACGGGCTATCTTCTCTGGGCTCGCTACATCCTTTCTGCCCATCGGGCGCGATTGCAGAAAGTCGGGCTTTATCAGGCCGTATATGCGTCGCTATTCCATTACAAGTCCCCGCATGCCTGGTGGGTCAAGGCATTTTTGAACCAGTGGAATCTTCCCACTAATACTTTTCTTCTGGGAGATCGCGAGGTTTCGATTTCTTTAGCCGAGTTTTATGAAATTTCGGGGTTGCCGATAAGGGGTAACATGTACGAGGAGTTGCTGCCCCCTGACGAGTACATTTTTGAACCTGAGCCCGCCCCAGTTGACGGCTTATCTGCTGAGAATGCTGTTCGACACAAGCGCCCCAGTTTAATTAGGGCTCTGGGCATTTTTGATCGATTATTCACCGAGTCTGAGGAGCAAGGCGTTACTTTCAAGAGCTTCATTGCTCGTTTCATTCGTGAGGACGCCTTACCGAAGACAGCCCCGAAGTTTGCCAACATTGGGGACCCCTTTGGGTTTGGTCCGAAGAGGTTGCCGACCAACGAATCAGATCTTCCTCAGTATTACATCCCTATCATATCGCCGATCTCTTTTGAATCCATTGCTGCCCCAGGCATGGACGAGGAGACGTTCTTTGTGGGGTTTATTAGCGTTTGGCTAAGTTGGTTCGTTATCCCCATGCATCGCCGCTTCATGAGAGCCTCGGTCATCTACCCGGCGCATCGTATTGCGGAGGGGACGCGGTTGGCCATTGGCATCCCGGCCCTGGCGCACCTCTATAATGGATTGGGTACTGCGGCTAATACCTCTACGCCTGGCGTGGACGTAGTGAACTTTTCGCTTCATTACTTCACGTCGTGGATCGAAATGCATGTGCTGGGGTCTTTTTCCATGCATCAAAGGCCCGCTTTTTACGACGCCTATACCTTCCCGCGACTTATGCGACTGGTAGGTGCTTCTGCTGCCGATCCAACTCAATTTGGGGCTATTCGGGTGCTGATTTCCCCTCACGCCACCGCCGGCGGGTTAGCTTTTAACGATCGGGTTCTGTCTTCCCCTTCGGGTCCTGTTCAGCAACTTTGGGACCAGTCAAAGGACAACGCACCTTCTCTGAAGCCCCGAGAGGCCACCTACTTGTATTCAATTAGACCGGGCTACTTGGTGTTTCGCCAGGATAGTGCAGCCCTTTTTATGCGGTACAATCCTCATCGATTTGCTCGGCAGCTCGGATATGACCAGGGCGTTCCTTTTGAGGCCTTTATGATCGCTCCAATTCCTTCGCTCGATGTTGTTCGTGACGCAGCTCATCATTTCATGAGGCTGAACACCGGCTCTCATTTCATGGTCCCTGAAGCCGAGTACATCCCTCGATGTGTGGGTGCATTTACAGGCTGGTATCTTCATCGGGTCACCCCAATTATTGCTGAAGAAAGAAGGGTTCTTCTTGGTCATGACGCTCCTCCTCAGGTCTCGCGAGTTGAGTTGCGACCGAGGGTTCCAGTCCGCTTTCCTTTGAGGGAAATTGGCGCTGCCCTCATTCCGGGGGAGTCAGGGGTAGACCTTACTCCGACCGCTGGTATGCCCTTGGGTTCTCGATCGCGAGGTAGACGGGCTCCAGTGGTAGCACCTCTGCCGGTGGCGGCGCCGCCTCCCGCGGCGTCGACGACGTCGACGTCTTCGTTGGTTGTGGCACCGAGTGAGAGTAACAGGGATGAGGGTGTTGAAGGCGATGTGGGCCAGCGTCGCCCTAAGGCTTCGCGAGGGAGGAAGCGGTCATCTTCAGCGGCCGGTTCTGGGTCGAAACGACGGAGGAAAGTGGCTACTACCCCGCTTGATTCTGTGGTGGAATCTGAGCCTATCCTTGAAGACGAACCCTTGACCTTGCAAGGGTCAGACGCTGGGCTTCTCTTCCCGAGTTCGGCTGACGAGGAGGCTGCTCAACTGGCTGAGGCCTTACGGCGTTCGAAAGACCCGTCCCATAATGCCAAGGTTCCGAAGAAGTCTTATCCCGCTATAATTTTTTACGAAGACCCTTCGTGGATTCGGCGGCGATTTATCGGCCCTTTGGAGGAATGGGGGGAAAGGGCTTTGAAGCAGGTCGCTTCAGAAGATGCAGCTGATGCACTTTCTTTATGGACCGGCGGTCATGAGTCTACCCTTGAACCTCGGCGAGCTTATCTCCTTGAGAAGGAAATGCGGCTTGAAGAAGCCATGTTAAGGGCTTCTTTGCGTATAGGTACGCTGTGCTTCTTTTGTAGTCTTTTCGATTATTTATGCTCGTGGGTATGTATCATTATTTTTATTTGAACCGTGCAGAATCTTCAACGCTGGGGGAGCTTCCTACTGGCCCCTTAAAGCTAAAGCCCGCCGAAATTCTCAACGAGGCCTTGCTAGGTGTGGAGGGGGCTGATGAGGCTGCTCCTCTCGTGATAGAACCTCCAGCGGCGGCTCTTGATCAGGGAGTGCTTGCCCCTTCGGGGGATGCTCTTATGGAGGCCGCCATCCCAATGACTCTTGCTGAGGGTGGCCCAAAGGCTGGAAGTGAGGTAGTCGGGACTACTCTCCCTTTGTTGGAGCCTGAGGTTACGGCGGAGACCGTCGAGGCTGCTATCCCCCCGGCTCAGAATGGGAGGAGTGTCGAAGGTATCCTTCTGCGTTTTAATTTAGTAACCCCTTCATGGTCTGAAATCTTTTATCTTTCCCAGAATTACGCGGTTTGGCAGCCACGATCGCGGATCTATCGCCTCGCCAATCATTTCAGCGTCTATTGGAGATGGCAGCCCCGCAGGCGATTCCCCCTCAGCGTATTGTCCTTTCCTCCGGGCAAGGTTAGTGTCATTCGCCATTTTTTATCATAGCATTGTCACTATTTTGTGAAATGACGTTAATGTCTCTTATAGTTTTGGAAGCCGATGATGAGGTCGAGGTCGTTGAAGGGCCAGGGGAACCTTCAACTCCTACTTGCATGACTGTCGGTGAGTGACATTTTATCATAGTCCCGTTCATCTTGTGTTTAAAAGTTTTACTAACATCTGCCAAATCTGAACAGCCCTGCCAGTCTCCATGGCTTTGGAATCACGCATTGTGATGCCGTCCGGCCCCTACGCTTTGCGGGCTTCAGAGCGCTTGGCCCAATTGAGCCTGGTCTCCTTATCTTCTTTCATCGAGGAACTCCGTGCTGGTAGTGCAACCACGGCCGAAGCGTTCACCGCTGAAGCTAACGGCTCCCTTCCTTTTCTCGCCACCTATCACAGTGAGGAGGTGGTGCGGGTCTGGGTGGAGTTCTGTAGGAAGGTGGAGGCTTGTTTGTACGCTCTCGAGTGTTCTCGCCTTTCTTCGGAGGCCGTGGCTGCAAAGGCGGAGTTACGAGGTCTGATAGCACGACATGCGGCCAACATGACGTCGTGCGAGAAGAGACTTGGCCGCAAGTTCTCAGAGAGGGAGCTAGCCTCCAAGGCGTTGAGCGAGCTTCAGACTAGCCTCACAGCTAAAGCCAACAAAGCGTATGACCTTTAGCGAGTGCTTCAGGAGTCCATCAAGGAGGTGGTGGCTCTTGATAAAGCCGCCACGTTTACTCGCGAGAGGGTTGAGGCTCACAAGGCCACCGAAGAAGAGCTTGAAGCTCGGCTCGCTTCATATCAGGCCCAACAAGCTCAGGCGGAGGCTCGCCTTCGGAGATCTTGCGTCATGAAGCCGTGGCTCAGCAACAGAACGATGAGCTGGTGAAATTATTGCACCGCCCGCCGGCTTAAGGACTGTATCTTTTCTCCCCTTTTTTTTGTACATACTCATGGATAAGAGTATCTTCCTTTTTGTTTCTTTCATGAATTGTATTTTGTATCCATTTTGGTCTATGAATAAAAGATACATTTTTTCCAATGGGGTGTCTCCTTTTCATTGAATGCATTCTGCGGATATTCTATCTTGATCTCCTTGCAGGACAGCGATGGCTTAGGGCTCAGGGTTAAGATCTGCTTCTTAAGACTTCTGCGTTTTACGAGCCCCGAGGGTCTCATAAAGAGTTTTCCTCCCGGCCGTGAGGACTTGTAAGTGCCGGATGCGGTTACCCTTGTCCGTGTTTTACGGAGTCAGGGGTTTCTCCAGATATTGTAGTTTAAAGACGTCGCGGTCAAAGTTAAGGACCTCATAGTCCGTGGATTTAAGGACTCCACAGTCCGATGTTAGTTTTAAGACATCACGGTCAAGGTTAAGGACCTCATAGTCAGTGGATTTAGGGACTCCACAGTCCGACGTTTGGTTGCAGGGACCCGTCACCTCTTTGAAGACGTTGAGGAATTACAACGCCGGGCATCAAAGGAGTGAAGAGATGTACCCTTAAACCGAGGCAAAAATCTGTGAGGAATAGGGGTGGTTGATCGTTAGTTTTAAGACATCGCGGTCGAGGTTAAGGACGTCATAGTCCGTGGATTTTAAGGACTCCACAGTCCGGTGTTTGCTCTGGATGCTTCACACGGGTTCACTGCCGTGCTTGGCGAGGACCAGGCTCCGCTCTGGACATTTTCCGCGGGGTCAAAGAGTGACGTTATCCACGTTCCACGTAACCAGGAATTTTGCACTAGATGCTTCACACGGGTTCACTGCCGTGCTCGGTGAGGACTAGGCTCCGCTCTGGATGCTTCACACGGGTTCACTGTCGTGCTCTGCGAGGACCAGGATCCGCTCTGGACGTTTTCCACGGGGTCAAAGAGTGACATTATCCGCGTTCCACGTAACCAGGAAGTTTGCACTAGATGCTTCACATGGGTTCACTGCCGCGTTAGGCGAGGACTAGGCTCCGCTCTGGATGCTTCACACGGGTTCACTGCCGTGCTCTGCGAGGACCAGGATCCGCTCTGGACGCTTTCCACGGGGTCAAAGAGTGACATTATCCGCTTTCTGCGTAACCAGGAATTTTGCACTAGATGCTTCACACGGGTTCACTGCCGCGTTAGACGAGGACTAGGCTCCGCTCTGGATGCTTTACACGGGTTCACTGCCGTGCTCTGCGAGGACCAGGATCCGCTCTGGACGTTTTCCACGGGGTCAAAGAGTGACATTATCCGCTTTCCACGTAACCAGGAAGGTTGCACTAGATGCTTCACACGGGTTCACTGCCGCGTTAGGCGAGGACTAGGCTCCGCTCTGGATGCTTCACACGGGTTCACTGCCGTGCTCTGCGAGGACCAGGATCCGCTCTGGACGTTTTCCACGGGGTCAAAGAGTGACATTATCCGCGTTCCACGTAACCAGGAAGTTTGCACTAGATGCTTCACACGGGTTCACTGCCGCGTTAGGCGAGGACTAGGCTCCGCTCTGGATGCTTCACACGGGTTCACTGCCGTGCTCTGCGAGGACCAGGATCCGCTGTGGACGCTTTCCACGGGGTCAAAGAGTGACATTATCCGCTTTCTGCGTAACCAGGAATTTTGCACTAGATGCTTCACACGGGTTCACTGCCGCGTTAGGCGAGGACTAGGCTCCGCTCTGGATGCTTCACACGGGTTCACTGCCGTGCTCTGCGAGGACCAGGATCAGCTCTGGACGTTTTCCACGGGGTCAAAGAGTGACATTATCCGCTTTCCACGTAACCAGGAAGTTTGCACTAGATGCTTCATACGGGTTCACTGCCGCGTTAGGCGAGGACTAGGCTCCGCTCTGGATGCTTCACACGGGTTCACTGCCGTGCTCTGCGAGGACCAGGATCCGCTCTGGACGTTTTCCACGGGGTCAAAGAGTGACGTTATCCGCGTTCCACGTAACCAGGAATTTTGTCGATTGTATCCACATTTCACGGAATGGAGGTTTGACTCTTGGTGATATGTATGTCGCCGAGCCATGGAGCTGGGGGTTGCCGCCGTTCCGTTTCGCTTGATGTTGTGTCTGCTGACACGAGACGAACGTCGAAATGATCTCTAGGCTATCTGTGAACCGTCGAGATTTGGCTTCTCCTTATGATGAAAATCGGGGGAGGAGTATGATCCCTTCTTTGATTGCGCTCCTGAATTGCACACAGGGATAGATGTAACATCACCTGCAGGGTGCGGATTTCACTTTTATTTTATTTCTTTCTCCGCGATGCTCTATCATTTCAGCTTTTCATATTGCGAAAATTGCGATTGCCCACTCATTTCGGCTATTTGTTTCATTTTCACTCGCTGTTTTTTTTTTATTGCGAGCTGCCCCATCATTTCGGCCATTTTGTCATGCATACATTTTTACTTACTGCTTTTTATTGCAAGTTGCCCCATCATTTCGGCTATTTTGTGATGCATGTGTGGCTCGCTAGCTTTTTCGCTGCAAGCTCGGATTTTTGGATACCGGTTTCAGCATCAGCACCGCTACAACTGGAATGTTGCCAGGAGCGAATCATCATTTGCCTCTGTCGATGTTTGAACAAAGGTGGCTTAGTAAACAGGGTTAAGGGTCCTGCCGACCAAGGCTTTTGACTTTATGAGCCGTAAGAGTCTCACAAAGGTGTTTCGCCTTACAAGTCGTGAGGATCTTGCAGGTGTGTTTTCTCCTTAAGGATCGTGAGGATTCTTAAGTGCACGTTCTCTTGTAAGTCGTAAGGATCTTACAAAGAGGATTTTCTCCTTATAAGTCGAGAGGACTTACAAGGGTTGTTCACCATATGGATATATCCCCAGTCACGGGTGGGACTTTGTTAGGGAAATGTTTATTCGCGCCCGTGGATTGTATACAAGGGTCAGTATGAGCCGCTTGTAGGGCAATATCGAAGGTTGTGGGGGATTCGCTTAAGAACAGGTTTAGGTTTCTGTAACTTAAGACTTTCAAGTCTTATGAGCCGTGAGGGTCTCATAAGAGAATTCTCCTTACGAGTCGTGAGGATCTCGTAAGTGTATTTTCTCCTTAGGAATCGTGAGGATCCCTAAGCGTGTTGCTCCTTTGTGAGTCGTAAGGATCTCACGCGGGTGGTTTCTCCTTACAAGGTCGAGAGGACCCTATAAGTGTCTTTTAACGAGGTTGCGCCCTTTCGGGTTTTCACAAACACTCGCCGGTAGTCCCGCTGTTTTTACTCACGGAGCCCTTTTGGGTTTTCATCCGTGCCCATTTTGCTTTATGGACATACCGTTTTTTTTTCTTTTTTTTTTTTTAATCATTTCATTTTTTTATTTTTCTTCCTTTTCTCCCTTCTTTATCTCGTCAGCCTAAGGATGCTGCGGCAGTAGTTTAGGGACGTTTCGGTCCGTCGTTAGTTTAAGGACGTTTCGGTCCGCTGTTAGTTTAAGGACATTTCGGTCCATCGTTAGTTTAAAGACGTTTCGGTCTGTTGATAGTTTAAGGACGTTTCGGTCCGTTGATAGTTTAAAGACGTTTCGGTCCGTTGATAGTTTAAAGACGTTTCGGTCCGTCGTTATGGGAAGGCCAGCTACTGCTTGTAAAGCCTGAGCCTAGGAAGATAGCGAGCGGACATAGTCGTCGTCATCTACCGTTGACCCAGGCTGTGGCTCGCTAAGCATAGTATTTCTTCAAGAAGCGGCCGTTTATTGGCCTGAAAGGCCTTTCACCATGCATGTCCACGAGTAGATAGGCTCCACCCTGGTAGACCTGGTCTATGATGTACGGGCCTTCATAGTTTGGCTCGAATTTCCCTCGCTTGGCACGATTGGGGATCATAGGTCTTTTGACCACCAGCACGAGTTTGCCTTGGCGGAATTCCCTTGGCCTGGTCAATCTTTCGTACGAGCGCGTCATCTTTGCTTTGTAGGCTTCTAGATGTTGTTGCGCTATGAGTCGGGTTTCGTCGAGGGCATCAACCTCCTCAAGTCGAAGGTGAGTATTTTCTTCGTCGGTCAGTTCGTGGTGGACTGCCACTCGTAGAGAGGGTAACTCTATCTCGAGGGGGAGTACTGCTTCCGTCCCAAATACCAACGCGTATGGCGTTGTGTTCGTGGCCGTCTTGAATGTAGTTCGATAAGCCCAAAGGGCTTCCTGCAGCCTTTCGTGCCAGTCTCTCTTATTCCGGGAAACGGTCTTTTTCATGATCTTCGTCAAGGTCTTATTGAAGGCCTCGGCCAGACCGTTAGCTCGTGGGTTGTAAACTGAAGAATACCTCCAATCTATACTGTGCTGCTGTGCGAAGCGGCTAATCTTATGGCTTCTGTAGGCTGGCCCGTTATCGGAGATAATCCGCCGTGGGGTTCCAAACCGGTAGATAACGTGCGTCTTGAAGAAATGGAGGATATTCTCCGTCTTCACTTCCCTCAGTGGTATTGCTTCTGCCCATTTGGAGAAGTAATCAGTTGTCGCCAGGATGAAACGATGTCCCCGAGATGATGCCGGCTCAATGGGGCCGACTATGTCAGTTCCCCACATTTCGAATGGCCAGCTGGCCACCGTTGGATGTAGTGGATTTGGATGTTGGTGGATAAAGTCTCCATGAATCTGGCGCGAGTGGCATTGCTTCGCATACTCGAGGCAGTCCTGGATCATCGTGGGCCAGTAGTAACCCATCCGTTTAATTTTTAACTTCATCTTTGGGCCTGCTTGGTGAGAACCGCAAAGTCCGTCGTGAACTTCTTGGACGACCCTTCTCGCTTCGTCAGGTCCTAGGCATCTCAGCCACAGAGAATCGAATGACCTCTTGTATAGAGCATCGTTGACGAAGGCAAATGATAGAGCCCGTTTCATGAGTTGATGCCTCGAGGATGTATCTTTGGGCATTAGGTGGGACTTAAAGTAGTCTATGAAGACTTCCCTCCAGTCCTCGGCATTCTCGTGGTCTTTTATTTGCAGGGTCATCTGCTCGGTCGCTCCCTCTTTATGTAGTTCCGGAGATAGTTCTGCCGGGGTGAGCACTCGACGGCTTTGTACCACGATTCTGACATCATCGAGGTTCTCGTCAGCTAGTTCTTTAGCGAGTTTGGCCAGCACGTCTGCTTTGCTGTTCTCCGCGCGCGGTATGTTCTCTAAAACATAGGAGGGAATTTGGGCCAACAGTTGTTGCACCCTTTCGCCGTACTTTACCAACTCCGGTTTGCACGTTTGGTAGTCACCGTTTACTTGACTAACGACTAGCTGAGAGTCTCCGTATATAAGGAGGTCTTCAATTCCCATGTCGATGGCGATTTCGAGGCCTGCTATCAAAGCTTCATATTCAGCCTCGTTGTTTGTCCTCGGCTCTGTCAAGGAGAAGGCGAAGCGCATTATCCCTCCTGTGGGGTTGCAAAAATGAGGCCTATCCCCGATTTGATCATTGGGATACCTTGCTTTTGTTTCTTTACGGAGGACGCTCCATCGAAATAGAGTTCCCATCGGGTGCTACCGCCGCCAATCGCATCAAATGCGTGCTCGTCCGGCAAATCACAGTTCAGAGGAGAATCGGCCGGTATCGGGTGCTCAGCGAGGAAATCGGCAATGGCCTGACCTTTCACTGCCTTGAGAGGTTGATATGTTATCGAGAACTCCATCAAGAGCAGGGCCCATTTAGCGAGTCGTCCCGTCAATATGGCTTTTGACATCAAGTATTTAAGGGGGTCCACCTTTGAAACAAGACGGACTTCATGCGCCAACGCATAGTGCCTGAGCTTTGTCGTTGCGAAGATTAATGCCAAGCAATGTTTTTCAATGGGAGAGTAATTGCTTTCTGCCTCCAGTAGAACTCGACTTAAGTAGTAGAGTGCTCGCTCTTTCCCCTGATCGTTCTCTTGCGCCCATAATGCGCCCAAGGAACCTTCGAGGGTGGTTGTATAAAGAACGAGGGGTTTTCCCTTGACCGGCGCAGCCAATACCGGCGGGTTCTGCAGGTACTGCTTGATCTCTTCTAGTGCACCTTGGCATTTTTGATCCCAGACGAATGGGGTTCCCTTCTTCATCAGGTGACTGTAGGGGCGGCATTTGCCTGAAAGATTTGCGATAAATCGCCGGATGTATGCGAGCTTCCCTTAGAGAGACCGCAACTGTTTGAGGGTTCTTGGCGGAGGCATCTCCATGATTGCTTTAATCTTAGACGGATCTATCTCAATACCTCGGTGTCGGATGACGAATCCCAGGAATTTTCCCGAGGAGACTCCAAACGCGCACTTGAGGGGATTCATCTTCAAATTATATTGCCGAAGGCGTTGAAATACAGTCTCCAGATGCTTTAAGTGATCTTCGTATGACATACTCTTTACTACGAGGTCATCAATATAGCACTCGACGATGTCATGTATGAGGTCGTCGAAGATCTTTGTCATGGCCCTTTGATAGGTAGCGCCGGCGTTCTTTAGACCAAAGGGCATAACCCTGTAGCAAAATACACCCAAAGGGGTCCGGAAAGCGGTGTGCTTCTGGTCTTCGGGATGCATCTTTATCTGATTGTATCCTGAGGAACCGTCCATAAAGGAGAAGACCTCGTGAGTGGACGTGTTATCTATCATCAGCTCGGTTACCGGTACTGGGAAATCATCCTTTGGACAGGCTTTATTGAGATCCCTGAAATCCACGCATATACGTACCGTCCCATTCTTCTTCATTACTGGGACGATATTGGCGATCCATTCGGGATATTGGACTTCTTGAATAAACCCAGAGTCGATCAGCTTCTTGACTTCGGCGTTGATGCTCATCTCAAGCTCAAGTCGCATCCTTCTTGGCGCTTGCTTGACTGGCTTGATATCTGGGGATATTGCTAATTTATGCACAGCAACTTCCGGATCTAATCCTGGCATCTCGGAGTAGTTCCACGCGAAGCAGTCTTTATGCCGTAGAAGCACGTTCTTTAACGCGGCCACCTTTTCTTCAGAGAGTAGCTCGCTGACAAATGTCGGTCGCGGGTCATTCGCCGATCCCAACTCAATCTTCCTGAGGTTATCCGCAGTAGTATGTATACCGTCTTCCAGCTCTTTCGGAGCGGGCGGAAATTCTGAGATCACCTCATCATCGCTGTTTTCAAAGCACCGGGGAAGGTCATCTATGTTCTCGGGCTCTTCTTTTAATATCGTAATCGTATAACAGGTGCGAACCCGCTCCCGAGACTGAGGTGGATCTGGTTCTGCTCTTGCGGCCTTGGGCTCGTGCTTTCGTGGTGGTGTTACCCTCCAGCTGTTGGATAAAGCGAATCTGCCCCGTCGGTACTTGTCTTCGACCCAATTCTTGAAGGTGATGCAGTCTTCGGTAGGATGTCCTATGGCTTGGTGATAAGAGCAATAGCTCGAACGAGAAGTCTTGTTGGTTTGCTCAGGGTGTTTAGATTCTGGAAGCGTGATCATCTAATGTTTTAGGGCGAGCTTGAGTAACCTTTCCGTCTTATCTCGGGGGAAGGAGTACGCTCGACCCCTCTTTCCGCTTCTCGACTTATTCCCGTCTCCGCATCGGGCCTTTTGCATGACGGGTCGATAAGGCTGAGCATTCTTGCCTTTCGCAGCCTGTTGAAATAGACGTTGCGTCCTGGCCTTCTCGTAGATGGCCATTTCGTGGTTGGGGTCTTCCCGACCTTTCTGACCCACTTTCCTGATAGGCTTGTCCATTCGTTCTAGAAATGACGGACTCGGCGCCTCAATCGCGTGGTCTGGTTTTGATGAGGGGTCGGCCTTTCCTGAAATGGCGTCCTCTTCTTCATCAAAGGTATATATGGCGTAGCTACTGTGGGCTCTTTCCCGTTTTCCGGCTCTCGCGTATCCAAGCCCGAGTGTTTCCATTTTTCCATTAGGCAATTTGCGTTGAGTCCCAGGGACATCCCAAATCTTGTTATAGAACCGAGCCTGCCGAACAGTTTGTTTTAAGGGTACTCCTTGGCGCTTCAATAGCTTCTTTAACCCGTCTGTATAGTATCTAGGCAGACGGATGGGTTGGATCCTGTCAAGTGTAGCATCCACGCCGTGCCAGATCTCTTTCTCTACTTTCGACTCTGAGGATCGATAGAACAGGATCATCTTCTCACCCCTTCACCTGGGAGGGACGCAAAACGTTTGCAGCTCCTGCACACTGTGAGCTTGAAGCGTGTCGAGGTCCTTGTAGTGTTCTCGCGGTACCATGGTGATTTGCAAGTTATGGTCATCGCCAGGAGGTGCTTGCATTGAAAGCCGATTGGAGAATACGGCATTGACCTCATCTTCTGAATCACTTCCGAAGACCAGTATGGGGGTGGGCGTCCTCCGGTTGTTGCGTTGAGATGGCCCTGTATAAACTATCTCTTCCTCTTCTTCGGTATCGCTTCCGAAAACAGGGATGGTGGCGGCGGCTTTGTCCTCCGAGTCGCGACACCTTTCTGTATCTTCGAAGTCAGGCAAAAAGTATTTCGCATCTTCGTATTTGCGGACTTCGTTCACGGAAAATGGGTTCAACTCACCTGTTACGGTGTACTCGAAACCATCCTTAAAGTACTTCATACACTGATGTTGTGTAGAAGGGACGATGTTGTACTCGTGTAGCCAAGGACGGCCGAGCAAGGCATTGTAGCAGGTCTTGGCGTCAATGACATGGAATTTGATGTCTGTGACGAGAAGCCCGAAGCGTAACGTTAGTATCACGGACCCGAGAGTCCGTGACGATTGTGAGTCGAAACCGGAAATAGTAATTTTGTCCCGGGCGAGATGTTGCACACTCATACAGATTTCCTTCAACACCCGAACATTAAGGAGATTGACGGAGGATCCATTATCCACCAGGATCTTGCCTATCTTGATGTCATGGCAGTATCCGGAGACATATAGGGGGCGGTTATGGTCGCACGTCCCGAGGAGGAGGTCTTCATCACCGAAAGTGACGTCGGCCGTATGCACTTCCTCCAGTTCGTCCTTCATCTTTTCAGTGGCGAGGAAGGCTTGGAATTGCTCAGGTTCTTGTAATGCCTTAATTAGTGAGTCCCGTGCTTCTTTTGATAATAGGAGGGCGTCGATAATGCTAAGCTGAGAAGGTAGCTTCCTTAGATGCGCGAGGATGTTATAGTCCACCTTACTCCTCCTAGGAGGGTCTCTGGCAGCCAGTTCTTTCGCGACTTGGTCATCCAAAGTGATATCTTCAGTGACCTTTTCCTTTCCCTTATCTTTTCTGTTCGTAGGCCCGAGATTCTTTTCTGGGAGTGTGCGATTGCGCAGCTGAGTGTTTCCGCAGGCTTCCGATTCCTCATCTTTCCCTAACGCGGGTTCTTCAAAGACAGGGCCCAGAGTCACTTCTTCATCAGAGTCGCTCCCAAAGGTGAGAACTTGTGACCCCCTGGCGTTAACCATGTAACAGTTGCCAGTAGTTCTGTTGTGCCCTTCGACAGTACTTCTTCGCTCCCGACGGCTCTTGCGTTTCATGCGCTTAAAATGTTGCTGACGAGTAACATATCCTTGCCACCATATTTTAAAGGCGTCGCACTCCTCCGTGGGGTGTGAGATTCTCCGATGATATGCGCAATAATTAGGGTGCCTCTCCGCCCCATCGTGTGTATTTCCTTCCGAGGGTGGTAGCTTCATCCCCATTGACATGGCTTTGGCAAACCTTTTCCTCGTCTTGAATATCTTTTTGTCTACTTCGGACGCCTTTTGATCTGGCGGGGGTAGTTCAACTCTTTCATTCAGTCGCCTGCATTTGGTTCTTTCTGACGCTGCCATCTCACGCTCCTGATCCGCTTTACTCTTTAGCCGAATCTCGTCTAGAAAGGCATTGATCATTTCATTTGTCAGCCACGCACGCTCTGGTTCAGGTTCTGCCTCTAGCTTCTTAGTGTCAGGAGTTTTCTCATCATCGGTAAACGAGTGGGAGATTACGTTACAACTCGCCACATACTCTTCGGATTCATCCGATAAGCCCTCTTCATCATCTTCCTCTTGAAAGATGTGGTTGAGGAACTCTTGCAGTGTGACAGGGGTTCGCGCCTTTTGATTGTATTCTTCCAGCGCGTCAATCTGCTTTTGCAATTTCGTGCGCTCGTCTCCAAGCTTCGCGGGCTTCCTGGATTTCTTCTTCTTTTTCTTCGAAGCTTTTGACGGCTGGGCGTGAGTATTTGGGCCCTTATCACGAGTCTTCGTAGTTGGGCGGGGCTTCAACATCCCTTCGATAATTTGAGGTTCAAGAAGGTCCTTCCACTCGATCGCAGGGCACGCATGAAGGTCTCTCAGCATCCTTTTGGTTTTCGTTGATAGCACGACCTCCCATGGAACTTCTTCGATAAAGGAGCAGGTTGCCCCCGGTGTATCGGCCTTTTTAGGAGTGTGCGGTTGTGGTGGGTTCACCTTCCACTTTTCGGATAGTACGAACTTCCCCTGGAGGTATTGATCTTCGATCCATCCTTTGAAGACGAAGCAATCTTCAATCGGATGGCTTACCGTTTGATGGTAAGGGCAATAATTGGGGTTATTCACCTCGGTGGGTTGTGGCGATCGCCTTGGATTTGGTAGGTTTATAAGTCTGTTGCGTATTGCCAGCTCATATAACCGTTTTGTCTTGTCTCGTGGGAACGAGTAGGGACGCTTCATCTTTTCGTTATAATATCGGCGTCTTTCTTCCAATTGATCTGCCGATTTCGGGGCGTCAGGTTGCTGTTGGGCATTCGCGACAAAAGTCGCCCTTCCTTTACCCTTCTCATTCCAGGGTTCTGGCTTCGGGGCAGGTGGTCTATGACCCATCTGGTCCATCTGAGCCAACTTGTCGATTAAAGCCTGGAATGTGGTTGGCTTAAAGAACATCATAAACTGGGAGATAGTTGCGTGGGGGTCTAGGGTTCCCACGAACATACCCACTGCGGGTGCTTCCTCAATGCGTTGCTCGCATCTCGACCACAAATTCCGCCAGCGTATAGCGTACTGGACCCAGGTTTCGCCTGGCTTTACCCTGGCGTTAATCAAAGCAGTCATTGGAGTGCGCTCGCTGGCACTTGCGAACCGCTGAGTGAATAACAACTTCATTTCAGCGAACGTTTTGATGGAATCGTTCGGGAGTTCCGAATACCATTCGAACGCTGTTTCTGATAAGCTGCCAACGAACTGACGGAGTAACAGTTTATCATCCCCGCCGGTGTTACCGCAGAGGGCCCGGAACTGGGCTACATGTTGATGAGGATTGCCGGTCCCCTTATACACATAGAATTTCGGTATCGTATAGCCTTGCGGGTATTTGATTTGATCGTACCAGCTTGGATACGGCCGCCCCGTTTTCACGACTTGACCAGCTGCCTCAGTCGCATGATGGACCCGGATTTGCTGGGCTATGTAGTCAGCCAAGTCAGCTTTAGAGATTGTCTCCTCCCTGGCCGTAGAGAGGGCCGGCGGTGGATTTGACGTTTCTCCTCGGTCATCTTCCAGAACGATTGGGGGATCCTCAATGGGTGGGTCCTGTTGGATCATCATTCCTATCATATCTTGGAAGAGAAGGCCCATGCGCTGTATATTAGCCGCTTGTTCAGCAGCCTCTTTGTCCTTTTTCTCCAATGTCCGGCGAAGGAACTCAGCGTCGGTTTCCTCCTCTCGGCGCGCGTCTGAGGATGTTTCTGGGCTTTCTTTTGGCCCGGTAAGTGCAGCCATAGCACTCATCATTTCCCGCAACTTTTGTTGTTGTTCTTGGGCTCTCGTCACGGATCGGGTCAGCGGTCGGTGGCCCGTAGAAGTGCGGCTCTCCTCCTTTCCAGAGACCATGTAAACAGTGTGCACCACCGTGCCCCCAGACTTAGGGCGTTTGGGCTCAGTGCTTTTAGCTGTTGTAGCATGTCGCGGGATATTCTCTGGCTTCCTCCTTTTATAAGTCATGGAGGTTGAGGGGTCCGTTGAGGTGGACGTCCAGACAGCCTTTTGGGGTTTAGCCTGACGACCGGCTTCCAATTAGATTTTTAGCTTCTTGTGCTGGCGGGAGAAGTTTGGATCGATGATTGAGTCTCGGGCCTGCCGCCAAACCTTATAAATTTTAGAGGATAGCCGTTGAGGAGATCGGGGCTGTTCTGATTTTATTTCCACAACCTTTTCTGATGGGGGAGGAGACCTCTTCAGCACTGCAGTAGGGGAATTCCTTCGCACCTTATTTAGCATTTCGAAGCTGTTCCCAGTTGGAACAGCAGCATTAACTTCTACCACCGGGGCTGGTGGAGTCAATCCAGAGGGGGAGTTGCCCCCAGCCTTCCTTATTCGGCGCCAATGACGACGTCGAGCGTGACGAGCAGACGGCGTAGAGTCAGCTATAAGAATGGTTTAATCTTGCCCCCTGTGTGGGTGGGGGTCGTTGTTGGTGTTAGCCTGTCAAAGACCGATGTCCTCTGTGCAGCGGGGGCGGTAGTCGAAGCTGTTAATCTTGTGAAGATCGATTTCTTGATCGGGGAAACCGCCTTGGCGATTTCGGAGGCAGGAGCAGCCGCTTTCTTAGAAGCAGCCTTCTCTGAGATTGCAGGCCCCATGATGAGTTCGCAAGATTTCTGGCCCAATCTAGAGAAGACCGAGGCGTTGACGTTGGGCGACTTGTTGAGGGGAGCCGCGGCAGGGGTAAGACGATCAAAGACCGACTTCCTGAGAGTTTCCTTTGTCAGCACCGGCGCCACGAAGCTTGATGGGGGGAGCATAGTCCCAAAGAACAATCCGGTAGTGGCTTGAGTCACTTGGTCCACCGGCATTGTGAACAACGAAGCAGCTTGGGGTCCATAGGCTATACCTCCTGGCGAGGTAGAGCGTTGGTCGCAATTGCAGTTTGAGCAGTTGAAGGACTTCGCGGAAGTAGCATCCATCGATCCTTTGTTTTCTGCAATAGGCAAGACGCCAATTCTTAGTATCTTGAAACCCAAGGGCAATCATTGGCGAACCGCGATTGGTTCGCGAATCACGACACACGAAGTGTGGAGTGGAAAGAGGAAAAGGTCCCACCGGGCGTGCCAGAATCTGTTCCCCTCCGAAAGACGGCGCACAAGACTGCGATGTCTTGGCACTGAGATTCGGGGCAGATGCTAATTGGTGCTATCCATTCACCTCTCCGAAGATGCCAAGTTGATTTATGGTACCATGTATCGAAGGTTTAAACGGATGCATCCGATGTAGCAGACTTCGTCAGATTCCCCCTCGTTTGAGGGGTTTTTGATTGTGGGGACGCTCTTCCCTGCAGGCGCAAGCCCCTGCAGTTAATTACGCTACCGCATCGCGGTAACAACTTTCTCCTTCTCCAGATGGTCACTTCGTGTCGTGTGTTTTGTTTTATGTTTTCCTGCCCGTGGATCGTTTACGGAGACCGAGTTATGTCGTCGCCCGTAGGGCGTGGACTAGTCCAAATCCGTATCTTCTTAGGTTTGGGTTTGGGGGTTTGGTTTGAGGATACGCTAGCCATGCTTGAGGCTAAGATCAACTCAAACATTTGTTAAGGACACATTAGTCTAGTTTAAGGCTAAGATCAACTCAAACATTTGTTAAGGACACATTAGTCTAGTTTAAGGCTAAGATCAACTTAACAGGATCGTTTAGATCCGACAAAGGAGTGTTTGGACTCCAGTGTTCCAATTTCAGGACATAGTAGTCCGTCGTATGTGTGGCCGTCGGGACCCGTCACCTCTCTGACGGCGTTGAAGGATTACAACGACGAATGTCAGAGGAGTTCAGAGATGTACCCTCGAGCCAGAGTTAATTAGGGGGATTCATAGTCCAGTCTGTTTGAGGGTTTAAGGACGCGTTAGCCATCTTTGAGGCTAAGATCAACTTAAACGGGACCGTTTAGATCCGACGAAAGAGCATATGGAGGCTCTATGGTTCTAGTTTAAGGACATCGCGGTCCATGGGTAGTTTAAGGACATTGCGGTCCGTGGCTAGTTTAAGGACATTGCGGTCCATTGGTAGTTTTAAGACATCTCGGTCAATTGGTAGTTTTAAGACATCTCGGTCAAGGTTAAGGACGTCATAGTCCATGGGTTTAAGGACTCCACAGTCCGGTATGTGCTCTGGATGCTTCACACGGGTTCACTGCCGTGCTAGGCGAGGACCAGGCTCCGCTCTGGATGCTTCACACGGGTTCACTGCCGTGCTCTGCGAGGACCAGGATCCGCTCTGGACGTTTTCCGCGGGGTCAAAGAGTGACGTTATCCGCGTTCCACGTAACCAGGAATTTTGCATTATGCATGGGTTTAAGGACCCCACAGTCCATATCATGAATGGCCTTCGGGACCCGTCACCTCTTTGAAGACATTGAGAGATTACAATGCAAAGTATCAAAGGAGTGAAGAGATGTACCCTAGAACCGGGGTGGATTAAATAGTCCCTGGCCCAATTTGGGTCAAGACTGATCAATTATGTTATGAGCCTATCGGCCCAGTTAATCACAAATTGAGGACTTATGGCCAGCTTGGGCTAAGTCCTGTCAGGTCTGGAATATTGACTCTTTGTTGGTCCATTGAGGGAGAATGTTTGCCACTATCCCTCTAGCCAATTGGGCCAAAGCCTAGTGTTAAACACTTCAGAGCAATCAGTGTTGAACACTAGGAATAAGGTTGATAAGTTAGTGTTCAACACTAAGAGATAATTGGTGTTAAACACCAGCCATAAGGCTTTTTCAGATTAGTGTTAAACACTAAAACAGATCAGTGTTGAACCCTGCCAATAAGGCCTTTTTTTAATCACTGTTGAATGCTAAGGCCCAACAGTGTTTTGACGCTGGGTTTGAAAGTTCCAATTTAGTGTTGAACACTAAGGCAAAAGGGGTCACGTAGCAACACGTGAGAGCGCCCTCTTTTCAATGGTTCTGCTGAGATTACTGCATCTTTCAGAGCATCACGTGTCAGCACGTGACGGGCATTCATATGCTCATTTGTTAGAGCTTTTATTAAGGGTCACGTGGGTCACGTGAGGGACAGTCTCAAAGGGTTTTCTGCAGATCTCTTGGGGGGTCACGTGGTGGCACGTGGCCCTGCCTCTATGTGTGTCGTTTTTAGAGGATCTGTTGATCTTTTTTCAGGAATTAAATTTCTCGGGCCTTTAATTTTCAAAGGAATTAAATTCCTACTTCCTTTTGCAGATTTATATTCTGAAACAGAGTTGAATCCTGAATTTTCTGTAGGAATTAAATTCCTCATATATGTGAAGAACTGGATAGGGTTAAACCCTAATGAAAGCTTTTAAGGAGCTAAACTTCCCGTTTTAAAGAATTATGATTAAGGGAATCAAATTCCTGCTGTTTCAACAGAACTATGTTCTTAATTAGGGTTAGACCCTGCTTCTTTTTATTTGAAGGAATTAAATTCCCATGATACAGGGTCGAGCCCTAATTTTATTTTAAAGGAATTGAATTCCTATAGTTCTGCGAGAATTAAATTCTCATGATTGCATTCCTTCTCTATGTTTTGGATCTGCATGGCAGGATCTCGACCCATTGAGAATTAAATTCTCAACCTTAAGGGGAGATGTGCACTTTGCAGATCCTCCATCAAAGAGAGAAGAAATGTGTTCTTCTGTTTTATATATATTAGAGTTAAACTCTGTTGAGAATTAAATTCTCTTTCTTTCCGAAAGCCTTCCCTTTCTTACCTAGGGTTTTTTGCAGAAGATCCAAGTCTTTTCCAAGTATCAAAGCTTTTCTCCTTTTTTCTTTCTCTGCGCGTGTATCTCTTTTTTCTGTGTCTTTTGGCTCCTATTTATAGGAGAAGCAGCCGAATGAATTAGTTTTTTGATGAATCTTCGCTGAGAGATTTGATTTGCATCCATCATTCGTTTTGGGCCTTTGGATTATTGTGTGAATTTTGTTCACCATTGGATTTTAAATCCAGAGATTCTCCTTTGTTATTTTGGTTAGATTTAAGGGGGAAATCTTTCCAAACCCGAGATTTTCCATAGATAGACGATATTTAATCATCTCTAAATCTTTAATTTGATTGGTCTCAGATAATCACTTTCCTTTGGAAAGATTCAAATTTCCTTCAGAGTTTAATTCTGTCATCAAAAATGGGCTTTGAAAGCCGGTCATGTGTGACCACGTGACCCATGGTCACGTGTAGACACGTGACCCCCTTTGGGACAAAGGATCCTCTTTCTTTCTGAGCTGTCTTCTGGTTGCTGTTTTAGCCATCACGTGCTACCACGTGACCCCTGGTCACGTGTGAGCACGTGACCCCTGTCTGGCACTTCTTTCCTCGGTTCAATTGGAGAGCGAGTTTGCTGCTTTGAACGTCACGTGTCGACACGTGACCCTGGTCACGTGGGAGCACGTGACCTCTTCTGAAGCTCTTTTTCTTGACTTTGCTCAGCGACTCAATGTGCGCCTTTTCTGCACTTTATAGGTCACGTGTCAACACGTGACTGCTGGTCACGTGTAAGCACGTGGCCCCTTTTTGAAGCTTTCCACAGAAGCTTTCCTGATTTTAAATCAGGAAACAGTATACAGACATCTAGCAGGTAAATATATCAAGGCATATATGTAAGCATGTAGGTATACAGGTATGCTATATGTCATAACCGTAAAGAAATATGAATCAATGTCTCAATGTCCCTAACCAAACAATATCATGACTATAAGTGGGTTGTGCGTGACATGACAATTATTGACGGTGTGTGTAGCATACAATCAGTGCTCGTGCAACATGAGTCGTCAATAATATGTGCAGTGTCCTAAGAATACTGGTCCAAGCAAAACAATAACTAAGTAGTAGGGTAAATGCGCAATTCTAAATATGACATAAAATATGCGACAAGTCAAATCATTTCTAGCCCAGACGCATAACGCCATGCGGGCGATTCCCCTGTAGATGTTAAATCTACTCACCAACGCTCCAAGCTAGGTGAAGTCTACCACCTGTTTTCCTTTTGTAGCAGTGTCCGAAGTCCCCGCTTGCGAACCTGCAACATTAAAACAATAAAACAAGTATATATTAATAATAGACCCAAAACACATAAAATCTACACGGACCAACACGACACACATACATACTCTAAACGGTTCGTGTTGTAGTTAACGCGTATAGCGACACTACGAAACCAACTCAGAGCAACAGCAACACAAAACACGCATCATATCGGATAACGTATCGCGCGAAACGAAACACTAGAAATATGCAAAGTGGTCCCAGATTTTTCTGTGCTAATAATTTGTAAAAATTGCAAGTACCATGAGACTACAAATAACCCCAGAGACCCCTACACCAAAAATCAACACCTCAGTCCCTACTCTGGCCGCAAATTGCGGCCAGAACCATTAAAACTGCGGCTCGGTCATGGAGGAATTGGCTCGTATTTTCAGGGTAGGTTCTAGGTCTCTACACCAAGTTACTGTCATGCCAACTTTTGCAACAAATACATGGTTTAACAGCAGATCATCCGAGACCCAAACAAAACACTAAAAAATACGATATTTACCCGAAACGATACGATACGCGATAAAACTAAAACTAACAAGCTAAGCTACACAAAATTAACTTAAAGAACAGAAAGGAATCATTACTTGCACAAAATAACTCAAACATCCATGCTTGGCACACTCCAAGGCATCCATGAGGCAAATCCAAGAAAAAGGTGTGATTTTGATGAGATTTGTGAAGTTTTGTGATGGATTTTGATGCATATATGAGAGTGTTCAGTTTGATGAGGGAGGGATGAGAGAAAGGAAAAGAGATAGAGAAAAAAAGAGAGAGTAATTGATAAAGAAAGAGGGAGGTGAGTGTAGGGTGTGAGATGAGGGTGGGTGTATCACATCATTAAATGCTAACCATTCCTTCACATTAATGCACCCACACCTCATCACAAAACAAAACCAAGAAAAATATCTCTCTTCTCACTCAACAAAAGATCAAAGAATTAAAGCAAAGGGTGGATTAAACAAGAATTAGGTTAAGTGTCATGGTTGCTAAGAACAAAATTAGCACAAACAAATCCTCACATTTACGTGCACACGTGCGTGCATGCTCATAACAAATAATAATAAATTATTAATTAAATGTTATAAAATGTGAGAAATCCGAATTGGTAAACTTTTTACAGTAAACCCGAATTAACGTCTAAACGAACACTAACCGAAATTTAAGGCGTTACACTTAATGACAAATACAATGTCATGATAAAATAATTAAAATATCATTTTCTTGATATCACCCACTTTATTCATATTTATCAAAATAATTATATTTTTCGGATATGATTCCGATACCCAAATTCATAAGCAATATCATTTTCGTAAACTTATCAATTTCATTATTTTTTAAAAAATTAAATTAAATATTCTTAATTTTCCAAAATGTTACAGGTTGGTCGGTCGGAGGGACCGAGTAAGATGGCCTTGGCGAGAGAGCTCGGGAACGAGCGGGAGGGCCGAGGCATCTTAGTCCTGTGGTAGCTCGGGGCGAGCTGAGAGGCCGAGGAGGCCAATTTGCAGGGGGTTCTGAGGTGAGCCGGCTTGTGCTTGCAGGTCGGGTACAGGTGTGGCCTGGTCCGCCTATGTGGGCCTTTTCTTCTGAGTTCTGGGACACGTCATCTGCCACGTGTCCTGATCAGGGAGATCGCCAATATAGAGCATCATCAGTGTATGATCAATCATATACGATAGATGGTCTGTGTCATCTTTCCTCGAGTTTTTCTCTCTAGCTAGGCATGCATTGTCTCCGAACTATTCTTTGGGGAAGCCTGGCCGCCTCGTTTCTTTTCAATTTCTTTTCTATCTTTTCTCCTCAAATATCTTGAGAATTCATAGTAGAGGGGGCCTCTAGAACTTGACTGCATGTCTTAGACCCCACAATTAATGTATCATTTCATTGCACCTACCCATTAGTTTAAAGAAAAAACACGCACACAATTACACTTGCAAAAGCTATAGAGACAACCTAGCTAGCTAGACTTTGATTAAGAAACATAAGAACAGGGAATCGCCATTAAATGAGATCCGACATCAAATTAAGGCCTAGAGATTATAAAACAAAGAGCAAAAAAGAAACAAAACCAAACACACATACAAAGCAATAATTAACATGTTGTTGAAACCACACAAGTTTCCATTACCCAAGTCTTAATGTATATATGCCCACCTCCATGCATTTAATGCTCACATGTTTCCTTCAACACCACTCCAGCTAGCTCTGATCTCTTCTCTTTCAAGGGATCGATCAACCCATTGCATTTTAATGAACACTTGGAATTTTATGTTATTAGTAAACAAATGAAAGAAAACAGACATCTTTAGGGTATCTTAGAAAGAGGAGAAGAAGAGACATGCAAGCTCCAATGCATTTAGCATTTAATGCGTTTTGTTGTGTGGTGAAGATTCTTTTTGGATGAGCTGAGCTCTTTCTTTGTTAATTAATTTTTTTTTTAATTTTATGTTTTGCTTTAGAGTTTGCATGAACATAGAGAGAATAGACAGGAAGTATCTTAGATGTCAACGATTACCGGCGTCTCTAACGGGCCGGGCACTTTAGGGTTACTGACTCGTGTCATTCTGTATACTAGTATTTTTTGCTTATGCAACAATACACGTGAATGTATAGTTGATATTGATTATCTAACAAGTATTTGTACATGCTTAAATATTAGAGGTGGAAATCAAGTTTTAGAAATTACTATACATTTAAAAATGATGGAATTTATTGATGCCTTGAGGGAGGGAGAGAGAGGGAGGGGGGAAATTTGAAATTTAAAATGCTGAAGTAGCTAGTTAATAGATTGTTGAATTGGACAACTTGATATGAGGAATATTTTTGGAAGAATTTTCTAATTTGTTACACATATTAAATAGAAGAGACCATCAATCATCAATTGATGTTTTTATCTACTCCCATAAACGTTTGAATCATAGTCACATAATTCGTGAATTATTCAGCGAATTCGTGAATAATTCGCGAATTATGTGACTGCCGATTAAATCTGCGAATTATTCGTCATCACCGAACGCACTGAATTATTACCGAATTATTCGTGAATAATTCCCGAATTATTCGAGAATTATTCCCGAATTATTCGCGAATTATTCAAAAAATGAATTATTCAAAAAACAGCAAATAATTCATGAAATCAAAATCTAGCGTCTCATATATTAATTTTAAATTAATTTTTTGCTCGAAATCCTTTCCGAACATTTCCCGAACACTTACCGAATTTTTCCCGAATACCTGCCGATTTTTTCCGAATAGTTCTCCGAATCTGAATTTTCGACCTCGCCGAATTATTGCCGAATCACGAATTTGTGACTATGGTTATAATAGTAAAGATAAGAATCATATGGGACAAAAATATCCATATGTAGTTCAAAACAACTTGGACAGTGATAGGGCACTGGTTGTTGCCGAAGAAGGATAATAAATCTTTCCTCTTCCAAATGAGATGTTACCGGACTAATTTATAGATGGAAGGTCACTTTCTGAAAGAGAAACTAATTAAGGTCAAAGAGCCGCCGCCACAACTTAGTACAACCCACTATATATTTGCGGTTACTTTATCGGCACTCAAGATGCCATTATAGTTGTGGTATAGCGACTTACTTAAAAAGGTCGTCCAGACTGCCGCAATAATATTTTGATCACCTATAGTGGTTGTTTAGAGCGTCACTATACATACACACGCTTTCACAACAACAAAATGGTATCCGGTGGTGTTCAGAGCGCTCACAATTTAACGGCTAGCACAAATCCATGAAATCCATAGTTGCGTGTGTGATGTATGTGCGGTTTATGCTAATGGGCTTGTTCCAAAAGAAAAAGGAAAAAAAGATACTATAGAGACAATTTGGTAATTCATAAAACTAGACGCAAATATCACAAAACAAACCGAATATCTTTCAACTTATATTGATACAAGAACAAACCGCTGATAACAAAAAAAGAAAGTTCTATTTTGTAGCTATCTTAGAGATATGACACAAAGAGAAAGATTTATATTGTAACCTGATTATCTATAAGTGTCCAATATCCAATAAGATTCGAGAATTAAAAATGCTAGAATAAAAAGTAGATACATGTATGAATCACGAGTTCCATGATTTTAGGGACTTCCAATAGAGTCTATAAATAAAAGCTTGAGATTTAAACTTAATGTAAAGGCAAAAGGGGAAAAAACCAATGAGCAATAGCTCCGTTGAGATTTCATGAGTTTACTAATGGAGAGCAAAATAAACTTGAAATTTAGAATACGAAGAACATCATTTAAAACAATGTTAGAAATGGGTTTAGCAGTACCAATATTAACAATAACCGTGGTACCATTAGGTAATTGAATTGAAGAAGAAACGGTTTTTAAATGTTTAGATAGTAACAAATTTGAATTTAAGACCATATGATCATATGCGTCAGAATCAATTATCCTAGAAGGATTAGATATTGTTGAGGAAAAACAATGAGAGTTACCTGCAAAATTTGATGATCATTATAAGAATAAATAAGAAAATTGATCTTTTCGATTTGTTCAGTTTTAAATGCCGACTTTGATGTTGCTTGGGAAGACTGAGAAGTTGTTGATATTGCGTTCGTAGCATTGAACTTGATTTGCATATGTTGTGTCAAACAGTGGTAGTGTTGAAAAAATGTCAGGATTTGTATGCTCTGATATCATAATGAAAATTGAAAAAATAGAAATATTTAAAATTGGAAGTAGAGAATTTTATTGAGACTTTCTCTCTTGATATCATTTATATTGATGACTTACAACACACACACACATCTACTTGTGCACCAAGTAATCTAAAATGGGAAAAAATATAATCACAAAAATCTAATTGATTGCAATGAGCAAATCATGGGTTGAGTGTTTTGCTAATAATAAAAGGTAACAATTAATTGGAATAATCAATCATGATATCGTTTGCTAATACTCTTACATTCTTAAGATGTATTGGAGATCTTTGATATCAGGTATACCATGTCAAATGAAGAAGTACAATAAAAGATGAAGGAGAATATGCAAAATGATGCAAATGCTCTATACATCATCCTACAAGCAAGGGGTGACAATTCCCAAGAATATCTGGACCCTTAACAACTAAGAAGGATAGATTGACAAGAGTTTCAAGGCCATGCTAAAAATATGTTTTGATGGGGCTCTTTTTCGGGCCTCCGTCAGATGTTGTCTTCCGTAGATCCCGCGGTGAACTTAGCTGATTATTCTTCGTTGCGTGTGGGCCAAAATGGGTTATTGTAGGAAGAGGTGAGATGTGGAATCTGCCGCCGAGTACCTGCAAAGAAGTCCCATGGTGGTTTGGTACCACCGAGGACCCTCCGACGCTCAAGTTAGTGATGAGATCCGAGCAGAGTAACGGCGTCAAGTCTCCATAATGGCTTACCTGGCCTCTTTGTGATGGGGGTATATATAGCGGTGGTGGCACGCAGCAGCAGGCGCGAGAATCTCGCCGGCAGTTACGCTCCCGACGTCACGCCCGTGCAGAGAGTGGGTCGCCCATTAATGGGGATCATGAGGGCGTGGAACGTGTGATGTTGTTGGCGTAGAATCTGCGCATGGAGAGATTCGCGGAGCGGCGGTTACGCCTGTGAGTGGTGGAGTTGGTCGGAGGGCCGAGGAAGATGGCCTCGGCCGAGGGCTCGGGGACGAGCGAGGAGGCCGAGGAGTCTTGGTCCTGTGGCAGCTCGGGGCGAGCTGAGGGGCCGAGGAGGCTAATTTGCAGGGGTCCCCGAGGAGGGCCAGTTTGCGCTTAAAGGTCGGGCACAGGGTGGCCTGGTCGGCCCCTGTGGGCCCTTTCTTCTGAGTCTTGGGACACGTCATCTGCCACGTGTCCTGATCTTGAAGGTCGCCAATATCGAGTGTCATCATTAGCCCCCCACTCTTGCCCCGACCAGCTAGCGGGTCGGGTCAGGAGTGGACTGTCGGGCCTCCGAGGTGAGCTCCTTCTTAGGGTTATGCTGGGATGAGTCCTCGAGCCGTCGGTTGTCTTTTCCGCTAGCGAATCGAGGCGAGATCTTTGCATTTAAGGAGGGTACGCCGGTTCGTGCATTCTGAAGTCGAAGCGACGGTCCACGTGTCGAGCGCCAACTGGCTGATGTGACGTGCGCAGGTCTGCGGCGTCTGACGGGACGCGGTCAATCGTGGACCGCCACGTGGAGCGATCGGAGCCGCTGGGCGCAAGGAGCCGTTTCGGCGGGAGACGATGGGCGCCATTGGATGAGGCCGTATGCAGTAATAAATACTGGTGGGGCCCGCCCTAGGGCCCTTACTCTCTCATACTCCTCATTCTCAAGCCCCAGCTGCTCGGCGCTCGTCTCCCCTCTCTCGTTCCCAACTTTTGAAGAATTTCCTTCCCAGGTTAGATGTCTTCCCCTGTAGAATCAGTACACGTCGTAGGAGTAGATGTTAGGGTTCCTTTAGATTTATCCAAGTCCCCTCGGGGAGCAGGGGCTGGACCCTCTCCCCGGGGTCGTGAGGCGGGGGCCGCCTCCAGGGAGGAGGCGGTAGATGTAGCCCCAGCACCCCGTGCTGGGTAAGGCATGAGGACGAGCTCGCCAATGCTCGAGCTCGCTTCCATATTCCCCCGTGCTACACGCTTCGTCTGGCCGAGGAGGGAGAGAGGGCAGACCGGGTACGGGGCAGGGAGATTGCCCTGTATTTGGAAGCTTTTTGGGGTGGAATGTGCTTGCCCTTCTCTCCTGAGGTTGTCGCCGCTCTGAATTTCTTCGGCTTGACTCCCGGCCAGTTATTGCCGAACACGTGGAGGATCCTCCTTGGGTTCCTGATCCGCCTGAAGCTGCAGGCGGTTCCTTTCAGCCTTTCCCTTCTCAATTCCTCCCTTGCTTTTAAGAGTCACCCCGGCGGTCGAGCTGGCGACCCGATGTGGGTTTACTTTACTTTTAGGAAGCGGCCTAGGGTCGCTGCCGGGACTGGGGTCGTGGCCTTGCCCTCCTCCATTCACGACTAGAAGAAGAAGTTTTTCTTCGTCTCCCTTCCCGAGGGCGAGGACTGGCCGGTGCCCACCAAGTGGTCGAGGGAGAAGAGTCTCCCGGGGAACCTGTCCGATGACCCCGCCGCGGTGAGAGTGGCGTCGTGGGAACCCATTCCTCGATACGACGTGCTGCTGTCCGAGAGGGTTTTGAGCTGGGTCGGGCTTAGCCCCGTCGAGTTCGTTGGTAAGTTAGGCTTGCTTTCTGGGTTTATGTTTTATTCGCGTTGCTGATAAGTGGGGTGTTTGTTTTGTGCAGGACCCATGGACTTCGGCGTTCTCCGAAATGCTATGCGCCAACCGAGGCAGCCTGCTAGGGCTGGGGGCGCCAGCTCTTCCCGGGTGCAGGCTGCCCCTGCTCCCACTGCCCCGGTGGCGGTGCCCCGAGAACGCTCGGCAGTGGATCCCGCCCCGGGCCCCAGCAGAGTGTCGAGCCGGAAGCGGGCCCTGATTGTGGAGGACACGGCCTCGGAAGAGGAGATCGACTCCCCCTCGGAGTCACTCAAGAGGAGTTCCCGGAGACCTTCCCGGGGCCGGTCTTCGCCGACCGTGGTGGAGGAAGGGAGGCTCCGGTTCACGGTGCCGTCCGGGCTGTCGGTCGCGGACAGCCGCCTCCACGAGATAGAGACCTCGGCCGGGGGTCGGGTTCCCGGGGGAACCCTCAAGGCTCAGCTCGCGTCGATCGCCCAGGAAGCCGTGCAGGTAAGCCCCCAGTGTGCGGTGAGATTTAGTGTTTTCCTTCATATTTCTGATCCTTCTCCTTTTTTTATGCCTTCCCAGACTCTCCAGCACGTGGCCCTCGCCCTTCGCATTGAGACCGAGGTGGTAGCACCGGCGGTGGAGGCCGCGGGCCAGCTCGCCGCGTTGCAAGAGAGCTCCAGACGGGAGCAGGGGGCGATGTCGACGAGGATCGCCGCCCTGGAGGGCGAGGTGGATGCCGGGAAAAGGGAGGTCGCCCGACATCGCGAGACCGCCGCAATCGCCGAAGGCAATCTCGAGGACTCCCAGGTGCTCGCCAGCAACCTCAAGAAGACGGTGAAGACCCTCCGGAAGGAGCTGGGGGCGGCGGCCGAGGCCTATAAGTCTGCGGGATCGAGGTCCGTGGCGAGCTACAAGGGGTCGAGGGACTTTTATGACGACCTGGACGTGGCCACGACTCGCATTTGGCACGACGCCCTTGATGCCGTCAAGTCTCGGATGTCGGAGTTCGACGACGCGGATCTGCGGGCCGAGTTCCCCCTCGTGGGCGTCGACGAGCAAGGGGGAGAGGTTCCCGACGGGGAGGGGGCCGAGGACCTAGCGCCCCCAGTGGTGGAGGTCGAGGACCTCGAGGTCGTGCCCGGGCCCGAGGTGTAGAGCCCCCGCTCTCCTATCTTCATTTTGTTTTTCTTTTGAATTTTGTAAGGCTGAGGAGCCCAAAGAATACCTTTTGTAAAAACTTATCTTTGGCAGTAGTAATAAAGTTTTTCTTCTTCAGCCGTGATAAAATTTTCCTTTCTGCCATCTGTTTGTGAAGAATGCTCGTTTGGGATATTTTAGTTTGGGATGTTTTTACTTGCGTCGTTGTGCTTTCATGTCAGGTCGGCCCTCTGTCTAACGATCGCCCGTCGAGCTGACTGCAGTCGTGTCACGACCCGAGAATTCGACCCGTGACCGGCACTTAACCACGCAACGTCTACAGGCGTAACGCGGCTAAGTAAGCCGAACCCAGAAATCAAAACCAATAAATATAGAGTGATTTTAAAACATTTTGTAAAACAATCGTACATGTCCGAAAAACTTCCATTTATTTAGTAGCAATCCATTTTAAGTTCAAAGTTATAAGTTTTATAATTTTGGTAACATTTTCCTTTTTAAAACATTAGCCCCGAAAAGTCGGGTAAAAGCAAGGTGTAGCAGAATTAACAAGTAAACTGAATGAAGCATCACAATATGATATACGACGCCGTAGCGAAGAGTACACAGTAAAACAAGGACAATATCATAAAAGATGAGACTGCATAAAACAACGTCGGCTCACATGCGAGCTCGACACCAGAATGTAAAATCATACATATCGTCCTCACAACTGTTTCTAAGTCAATACAAGGTAGATGGAGAGTACTAGATACATCAATATACAACTGAAATGATAACAGATACCTTACAAAACCCACCTAAACAGCAAAAGGGCTATCTCTGCTCAAAAGGGGTATCTGTGCCAAAAGATGCAGTAACAGCCAGCCGTGACTACTCCCCAGGGCAACCTGCAAACACTGTGGCACAACGGGGGTAAGTTGCCAACTCGTGAATAGAGATAACATATAAAGGTAATCGCGAGCATGCACGTACAGCGCTACTCTAACAAATGCCAGCAGATGATATCAATGCGAGGTAAACAGCATGCATGGTAATAATGCAAGTCCTCTATCAGGTGATATGCTACAGGATGAGATGTGATAATGAATGCTGAGCATGGGGATACAGTATCTACATGAAGTATCGAGGTGGACTACATAAGTATGTATGCACCACAAATCTCAACATCTCAAACGCCGGTACTCCATCGGCCCTCATATCCTGTATATTCCTGAAAATCCCGAGTGCCCAACATCGGCACCCAAATATCATAAATACTCGTGTCTAGCATCGACACGCAAAACATCCTGTATCGGCCTCCGTCAATCCGGGTCAGCCCTCTCTCAAAGTATATACCGGGAATCCGTCAGTCCGGGTCATCCCTCTCTCAATATATCGGGCGTCCGTCAGTCCGGGTCAGCCCTCTATCAGTCCATCGGGCATCCGTCAGTCCGGGTCAGCCCTCTATCAATCCATCGGGCATCCGTCAGTCCGGGTCAGCCCTCTATCAGTCCATCGGGCATCCGTCAGTCCGGGTCAGCCCTCTATCAGTCCATCGGGCATCCGTCAGTCCGGGTCAGCCCTCTATCAATCCATCGGGTATCCGTCAGTCCGGGTCAGCCCTCTATCAATCCGTGCCTCAAGCACCGAGAAAACACGGGGTGACGCCCCAAAATATCATATCAAGGGAACCGGGTTTTTAAATGATTACTTATTTGAAAAGGCCACGGTTCCCAAATCCAGGAATCATATGAAATCCCAACAATAATACAAGTAACTGTGATGTGATAGGTGCATCAAATATGTATATCAAGTCATGTCACATAAAAATGAACTACAATGCAATGATCCACTGTGATATAGATATCAAGTATAAAATTCCAAGTCATGTCAAGTATAGATGAGCTACAACAATGTACGACAGTATGATCATGGCAGTTCTATCAGTTCTAAGCAACATATATATATATATATATATATATATATATATATATATATATATATATATATATATATATATATATATATATATAACAGGGAATGCAATACGCGATGACAATCCATGGTATGGTATATGCAGTATATACAATAAGGTCCTATCAGCCCTGACGCATAACGCCATGCGGGCGATATCCCCGTAGATGTGAAATCTACTCACCGTGTCTCGCACTAAGTGTATCCAACCACTTGCTTGCCCTTCTTTGCAGCGTCCGTCTCACTGGCTTGCGAACCTAGAATCACATAACAAATATCACACATAAGCTCATTGCACAAAAACGCGACATTACGGTCCAACTAGACTCTCGTGTCGCAACCAATCGCGCGTGTGCGCGATACGCTAAAACGTGTAAGTACGCGCCACGAAACTACCCCGACGCGCCGCGATACGCAGAAACCCAAACCTACTCACGTATCACGCGTGTCGCGAAGGTTTAGAAAACGGCAAAATAGGTATTTGGTCCCAGATTTTCCTACAGTACTAAGATTACAAAAATATATATATTAAAGGACCCTACACACTAGAATACACCTATAGAACCCAAAAAAAACCCAAAACCCCTCCCATCTGGCCGCAAATTGCGGCCAGAATGAGGATTTCGGCGGCCCACTGTAGCAGGTAGGGGGTCGGGTTAAAACCATGGTATCAGCAGCTCACCACCACACTACGGTCCTCTCAAAATCATTCTGAACTCACAGGGTCAATAGCAGATCCAGAAAAACTCAATTTTGCACAAATACGACATTTGCAACAATATGAAATCTGGTGGTATTTTAGTGTAATAGGGGTTCGACTAAGTTTACATGGTCTCACTAACTCACTAGCAAGCTACTGAAACCCTAACACATCACCTTAACACAAAGTTCCTACTAAACATCCCAAATCACACTAAAACGCACCAATATCCATTAACCGATGCAAATCTACACTAACTAAGCTAACTAGGGAAGCAAGATAGGATGTATACCTCATACTTAACCCTAGGAAGGTGGAGGAAGGTGAAGAAGAGAAGAGAAGAGGCTGCAGTCGAAGTTGATGCTTGCTGCTGTTGCTGTGAAGTCCCTGTTGCTGCTGCTGCTGTTGCTCTCTGCTGATGCTGCTGCTGCTGCTCACTGATGCTGCTGCTGTGCTTCTCTGGTGCTTGCTTCAGCTGCTGGTGTAGAGGTAAGTGTGTGTGTGAGTGTGAGAGTGAGGGGTGAGAGAAAGAAAACAAAGCAATTGAGAGGAAATCATCACCCTAATGTCAACCCCTCACTCTCTCTCTCTTCATTAATTGCAAGCATGGCTTGCCATGATGCACTCTCCCTCTCTCTCACTCACAAGTCAACACACAAAAGAACTAATTCAAATAAAAGTAATCTTTTAATTAACTAATTTAAAACCCAAAAGAATCAATCCTACAATTAACCCACCATGGTTAATTATTATGGTATTTACTTGATTTAAAAACCCTAGTTTACATGCACATGTTTGTGCAAGCCTAATGAAATTTTGGAAAAATATTTATTAAATTAGGAAAAATATTTAAAACACAATTTGGTAAACTTTTTATTAAAAACCATTATTTAATTATAATTATTCACTAACCCTTATCCTAAGGTGTTACAATCTCTCCCCCTTAAAGAAATTCGTCCCCGAATTTCAAAAATCTAACTAAGGTTACCTTCAAAAAGATGGGGATACGTCTTCATCATCTCGCTTTCGGTCTCCCAAGTGACCTCTTCACGGTGCTGACCACGCCAAAGCACTTTAACGGATGGAATGTCCTTCGACCTCAATTTCTTCACTTGTCGATCCAAGATCATCACCGGCTGCTCTGCATAGGAAAGGTCACGCTCAAGCTGGATCGTCGGATGCTGAATCGCATGCGAAGGATCATGTAGATATCTGCGGAGCATCGAGACATGGAATACGGGGTGCACATCTGGAAAGCTGGGCGGAAGGGCTAACCGGTAAGCTACTGTACTGACACGCTCGAGGATCTCGAAGGGGCCCACAAATCTGGGACTGAGCTTCCCCTTCTTCCCAAACCTCATCACACCTTTCATTGGGGAGACCCTCAAGAAAACATGATCACCAACAGAAAACTCAAGTCTGCGTCGTCGACGGTCTGCATAAGCTCTCTGCCTACTCTGGGCTGCTCTCATTCTATCGCGAATCAACTGGATCTTCGCTGTCGTCTCCTCAACGATCTGTGGCCCTAAGATACTGCTCTCACTGAGCTCTGTCCAACAAGTAGGCGACCTGCATCTCCTCCCATAAAGAGCCTCAAACGATGCCATCTGAATGGTCTCCTGGTAGCTGTTATTGTAGGAGAACTCTACTAAGGGCAGATGATGATCCCAGCTACCTCCGAAATCTAGTACACAAGCTCTGAGCATGTCCTCGAGAGTCTGGATGGTCCGCTCTGACTGTCCGTCGGTCTGCGGATGGAATGCCGTGCTGAAACTCAAGCGAGTGCCCAAAGCCTCCTGAAGCCTCTGCCATAGTTTACTGGTAAACTGGGTGCCTCTGTCGGACACAATGCACGTCGGGACTCCGTGTAGTCGCACTATCGCGTCAATGTAGATCTGGGCATACTGAGTAAACCCGAAAGTCGTCTTCACCGCTAGGAAGTGAGCCGCTTTTGTCAAATGATCCACGATCACCCAGATGGAGTCATACCCCCGACTAGTCCTGGGTAGGCCCACCATGAAATCCATCGAAATCTGTTCCCATTTCCACTCCGGAATGGGTAACGGCTGCAGCTCTCCCGCGGGCCTCTGGTGCTCAGCCTTGACTTGCTGACAAGTCAGGCATCTCGATACAAAATCTGTAATGTCCCTCTTCATTCCGTCCCACCAGTAAACATCTCTCATATCATGATACATCTTGGTGGAACCGGGATGGACGCTATACACCGATCGATGTGCCTCCTCAAGAATCTCACGCCTCAGTCCCTCAGCATCAGGTACGCACAGTCTGACTCCAAACCGTAGTATCCCCTGATCATCGATCACGAACTCGGAAAATCGGTCCTGTCCCATCTGTGCCATGATCTCTGAACATCGGTCATCACTGAGCTGTGCCTCACGTATACGATCAATCAACTATGGGCGTGCACGGACATGCGCTATCTGTCCTCCAATCGGCGTGAACTCGAACTGTACTCGACTGTCGCATAATATCTGCCAATCTGCGGATGACTGTCCCTGTGCTGCGCTCAAACAAGCTAGACTACTCCCGGGTCTCCTGCTCAAAGCATCCGCCACCACATTTGCCTTGCCCGGGTGATATAAAATCTCGCAGTCGTAATCCTTCACTAATTCCATCCATCGACGCTGTCGAAGGTTCAGGTCCCGCTGCTGGAATATGTATTTCAAACTCTTGTGATCCGTGAATATCTGGCACGACTCGCCGTATAGGTAATGTCGCCAGATCCTTAGTGCGAAGACCACTGCTGCCATCTCCAAATCATGAGTGGGGTAGTTCTGCTCATGCTTCTTCAATTGTCGCGAGGCATACGCGATCACCCTATCATGCTGCATCAGAACGCATCCCAATCCCACTCGAGAAGCATCACAAAAGACCATAAATCCACCCGATCCGGAAGGTAAAGATAACACCGGTGCCGTCGTCAGCTGAGTCCGCAACTGCTGAAAACTGTGCTCGCACTCCTCCGTCCAAACGAAAGGAACTCCCTTCCGGGTCAACCCGGTCAACGGTGTAGCAATACGTGAGAAGTCCTGCACAAAACGCCTGTAGTAACCGGCCAATCCCAAAAAGCTGCGAATCTCCGTCTCGTGAAAACTGTGCTCGCACTCTGGGCCAACGCTGAACGGCCTCGATCTTCCTCGGGTCTACACATATACCGTCTCGTGAAATCACGTGACCCAAGAAGTCCACGCTGTCCAGCCAAAAAGCACACTTGGAGAATTTCGCATAAAGCTGGTGCTCCCTCAATGTCTGCAATGTAATCCGCAGGTGCTGCTCGTGCTCGTCACTACTCCGGGAATACACCAAGATATCGTCAATGAAGACTATGATGAACAGATCCAAATAAGGCCGGAAAATACGGTTCATCAAATCCATGAAGGCTGCTGGCGCATTGGTGAGTCCGAACGACATCACCAAAAACTCGTAATGGCCGTAGCGCGTACGGAAGGCTGTCCGGGGAATGTCCTCCTGTCGAACCCGCAGCTGATGATAGCCCGATCGCAAATCGATCCTCGAAAAGTACCCTGCCCCCTGAAGCTGGTCGAACAAATCGTCGATACGCGGCAAAGGATACCTGTTCCGCACTGTCACCCTGTTCAGCTGGCGGTAGTCGATACAAAGACACAAACTGCCATCCTTCTTCTTGACGAACAGGACTGGAGCACCCCAAGGAGAAACACTGGGTCGAATAAGTCCCTTGTCCAGCAAATCTTGCAATTGCTCCTTCAACTCACGAAGTTCCGCCGGGGCCATCCGATAAGGCGGTATAGAAATAGGCCCCAAACCAGGAACCAAATCAATACAGAAAGAAATGTCGCGCTCGGGCGGCAACCCAGGAAGCTCGTCAGGAAACACATCAGTAAACTCGCTAACAACCGGAACCTGATCCAATGGAACCTCTGTAGCGCGAGCATCGCAAACATAGGCGAGAAATCCCTGACATCCCTTCCTCAAAAGCTGCCCAGCGCGAAAAGAAGAAATCACACTGTGAGGGGCGGCACCACGGTCCCCCAACACAACAAAACCCGACTCACCGGGGAAACAGAATCTAACTGTCTTCTCGCGGCAGTCCACAGAAGCATAGCACGTGGCTAACCAATCCATGCCCAAAAGAACGTTGAAGTCCAATATCTCCAGAAGGATCAAGTCGACAGGCAACTCTCTCTCGCCAATACAGACGATACAGGATCGGAACACGTGCCTGGCAACAAACGACTCTCCCACAGGAGTAGTCACCACAAGCGGCTGATCAAGAAAGCCGGACTCTCTACCCAAACTCGGCACAAAGTGCGTGGATACGTACGAGTGTGTGGATCCGGGATCGAACAATACATGTGCATCAACTGAACATACAGGGAGGATACCTGAAACCACTGCATTGGACGCCTGCGCGTCCTGATGTGTCAAAGCAAAGACCCTCGCCTGTCCACCACCTGCAACTGGCTGCCCTCTGCCTCGGTCACCTCGCCCTTTCTGAGCAACTCCTCCACGCCCACGACCTCGCTGTGTATGAGTCTGGCGCGGAGCAACGGTAGGTACGACAGGCAACGCTTTCTGGGGTGGTGAAGGTGGTAATGTGACATGCGGTGCTGTCGCCTCTCTCCGGGGTAACTCAGGACAATCCCGTACACGGTGGTAAGAACTCCCACAGCGAAAACATCCCGACGACGGCCGCTGACCATCCTGGGAATAAGAACTGAATAACCGGCCCCGCCCTGAATCTCTGCTGCCTGCAATACGTCTATCACGGTGCCGAAAAGGCTGTCTCTGTGCTGAAGTATCCGCACGAGCTCTCTTCGGCTCTGGAAGTGCCGAAGTCTCGACAAGGTGCTCCTCGACCACTAGGGCTGCGTCTACAGCTGCTGCGTAGGTCTCGTAGTGCTGCGCGCTGATCGCGAGGAACACTGGTGAAAGCAAGCCTCGAACAAATCTCCGGACTCGCAACTCCTCGGTGGCCACTAAATGTGGGGCGTAGACTGCTAGCTCTGTAAACAGTACGTCATACTCTGCCACTGTCATCCCTGGCGTCTGGCGCAAGGACTCAAACCTGCGTGCTCGGGCATCTCTAACACTCCGGGGAAGGAAACGGGCTAGAAATATGGTCACGAACTCCGTCCAGGTCATAGGAGGAAGACCTGCTGCTCTGCCCTTCTCCACCGAATCACACCATTTCTGCGCAAGACCTTCCAGGCGAAAGCTCGCGAACTCGACCCATCTCGCATCTGCGCATCTGAGGGAACGGCATATCCTGGCCATCCTGTCGATGAAAGACTGTGGGTCCTCGGCCGTATCGGTGCCTGTGAAAACCGGAGGCTTCAGCCTCATGAACTCTGATAACGATACTGTAATCACCTCCGTGGCTGCAGGGGCAACTGGCTGTGCGGTAGGTACCATAGCGGTCTCTGGAACTGGTGGAGCTACCTCTGGTCGCTGCGCTCGAAGCGTCTCAACAAGCGATCCTATCATCTGACGCATCTCCTGCATGCTAGATCCCACCGTCTGGCGCATCTCCTGCATACCAGCCCCTAGCGTGGCGATCTGCTCTGTCACGGCAGGAACAGCCTGCTCGGGTACAACGGGTGCACTGCCCGGATCAGTCCTCGTCTCGGACGAGTCAACACGAATCTCGGCCCTCGCGGCCGCTCTCTGTGCCCTCGTAGTCTTAGGCGGCATAATGGCTGAAAGAAAATTTGGATTCGATAAGAACACGGAAATCGAATCGCAAGAATATAAGGAAGGATCAAATCAATAAGTCCTAAGGTCGCGTAAGCGGAGTACCGTGTCGTGAGTATGCCGCGGAACATACGCACGCTACGCTACCCTGCTGCAGCTACCTACTCCATCATACCAGGGTCATCCTACACTCCGAAGGTAAAACCCACGCTCTGATACCAACTTTGTCACGACCCGAGAATTCGACTCGTGACCGGCACTTAACCACGCAACGTCTACAGGCGTAACGCGGCTAAGTAAGCCGAACCCAGAAATCAAAACCAATAAATATAGAGTGATTTTAAAACATTTTGTAAAACAATCGTACATGTCCGAAAAACTTCCATTTATTTAGTAGCAATCCTTTTTAAGTTCAAAGTTATAAGTTTTATAATTTTGGTAACATTTCCCTTTTTAAAACATTAGCCCCGAAAAGTCGGGTAAAAGCAAGGTGTAGCAGAATTAACAAGTAAACTGAATGAAGCATCACAATATGATATACGACGCCGTAGCGAAGAGTACACAGTAAAACAAGGACAATATCATAAAAGATGAGACTGCATAAAACAACGTCGGCTCACATGCGAGCTCGACACCAGAATATAAAATCATACATATCGTCCTCACAACTGTTTCTAAGTCAATACAAGGTAGATGGAGAGTACTAGATACATCAATATACAACTGAAATGATAACAGATACCGTACAAAACCCACCTAAACAGCAAAAGGGCTATCTCTGCTCAAAAGGGGTATCTGTGCCAAAAGATGCGGTAACAGCCAACCGTGACTACTCCCCAGGGCAACCTGCAAACACTGTGGCACAACGGGGGTGAGTTGCCAACTCGTGAATAGAGATAACATATAAAGGTAATCGCGAGCATGCACGTACAGCGCTACTCTAACAAATGCCAGCAGATGATATCAATGCGAGGTAAACAGCATGCATGGTAATAATGCAAGTCCTCTATCAGGTGATATGCTACAGGATGAGATGTGATAATGAATGCTGAGCATGGGGATACAGTATCTACATGAAGTATCGGGGTGGACTACATAAGTATGTATGCACCACAAATCTCAACATCTCAAACGCCGGTACTCCATCGGCCCTTATATCCTGTATATTCCTGAAAATCCCGAGTGCCCAACATCGGCACCCAAATATCATAAATACTCGTGTCTAGCATCGACACGCAAAACATCCTGTATCGGCCTCCGTCAATCCGGGTCAGCCCTCTCTCAAAGTATATACCGGGAATCCGTCAGTCCGGGTCATCCCTCCCTCAATATATCGGGTGTCCGTCAGTCCGGGTCAGCCCTCTATCAGTCCATCGGGCATCCGTCAGTCCGGGTCAGCCCTCTATCAATCCATCGGGCATCCGTCAGTCCGGTTCAGCCCTCTATCAGTCCATCGGGCATCCGTCAGTCCGGGTCAGCCCTCTATCAGTCAATCGGGCATCCGTCAGTCCGGATCAGCCCTCTATCAATCCATCGGGCATCCGTCAGTCCGGGTCAGCCCTCTATCAATCCGTGCCTCAAGCACCGAGAAAACACGGGGTGACGCCCCAAAATATCATATCATGGGAACCGGGTTTTTAAATGATTACTTATTTGAAAAGGCCACGGTTCCCAAATCCAGGAATCATATGAAATCCCAACAATAATACAAGTAACTGTGATGTGATAGGTGCATCAAATATGTATATCAAGTCATGTCACATAAAAATGAACTACAATGCAATGATCCACTGTGATATAGGTATCAAGTATAAAATTCCAAGTCATGTCAAGTATAGATGAGCTACAACAATGTACGACAGTATGATCATGGCAGTTCTATCAGTTCTAAGCAACATATATATATATATATATATATATATAACAGGGAATGCAATATGCGATGACAATCCATGGTATAGTATATGCAGTATATACAATAAGGTCCTATCAGCCCTGACGCATAACGCCATGCGGGCGATATCCCCGTAGATGTGAAATCTACTCACCGTGTCTCGCACTAAGTGTATCCAACCACTTGCTTGCCCTTCTTTGCAGCGTCCGTCTCACTGGCTTGCGAACCTAGAATCACATAACAAATATCACACATAAGCTCATTTCACAAAAACGCGACATTACGGTCCAACTAGACTCTCGTGTCGCAACCAATCGCGCGTGTGCGCGATACGCTAAAACGTGTAAGTACGCGCCACGAAACTACCCCGACGCGCCGCGATACGCAGAAACCCAAACCTACTCACGTATCACGCGTGTCGCGAAGGTTTAGAAAACGGAAAAATAGGTATTTGGTCCCAGATTTTCCTACAGTACTAAGATTACAAAAATATATATATCAAAGGACCCTACACACTAGAATACACCTATAGAACCCAAAAAAACCCAAAACCCCTCCCATCTGGCCGCAAATTGCGGCCAGAATAAGGATTTCGGCGGCCCACTGTAGCAGGTAGGGGGTCGGGTTAAAACCATGGTATCAGCACCTCACCACCACACTACGGTCCTCTCAAAATCATTCTGAACTCACAGGGTCAATAGCAGATCCAGAAAAACTCAATTTTGCACAAATACGACATTTGCAACAATATGAAATCTGGTGGTATTTTAGTGTAATAGGGGTTCGACTAAGTTTACATGGTCTCACTAACTCACTAGCAAGCTACTGAAACCCTAACACATCACCTTAACACAAAATTCCTACTAAACATCCCAAATCACACTAAAACGCACCAATATCCATTAACCGATGCAAATCTACACTAACTAAGCTAACTAGGGAAGAAAGATAGGAAGTATACCTCATACTTAACCCTAGGAAGCTGGAGGAAGGTGAAGAAGAGAAGAGAAGAGGCTGCAGTCGAAGTTGATGCTTGCTGCTGTTGCTGTGAAGTCCCTGTTGCTGCTGCTGCTGTTGCTCTCTGCTGATGCTGCTGCTGCTGCTCACTGATGCTGCTGCTGTGCTTCTCTGGTGCTTGCTTCAGCTGCTGGTGTAGAGGTAAGTGTGTGTGTGAGTGTGAGAGTGAGGGGTGAGAGAAAGAAAACAAAGCAATTGAAAGGAAATCATCACCCTAATGTCAACCCCTCACTCTCTCTCTCTTCATTAATTGCAAGCATGGCTTGCCATGATGCACTCTCCCTCTCTCTCACTCACAAGTCAACACACAAAAGAACTAATTCAAATAAAAGTAATCTTTTAATTAACTAATTTAAAACCCAAAAGAATCAATCCTACAATTAACCCACCATGGTTAATTATTATGGTATTTACTTGATTTAAAAACCCTAGTTTACATGCACATGTTTGTGCAAGCCTAATGAAATTTTGGAAAAATATTTATTAAATTAGGAAAAATATTTAAAACACAATTTGGTAAACTTTTTATTAAAAACCATTATTTAATTATAATTATTCACTAACCCTTATCCTAAGGTGTTACAAGTCGCTTACCGACGAGCGTCTCCGAGGAGGTATCTCCCTGGGCCCCGAGGTCGAGGGGAGATCGTTTAGGCTTGGACAGACCTGATATCCATTTCTGATTTAAGGTATTGGCCGTCATCTGGGGGAGACCGGGCAGGGTAGCTGCGCCGTCATCTCCTATTAAAGCTTCATGCAACGGTAGCGGCGGTAGGGGGGTTACTCGCTAGGGATGGCCGAGCAGTGTAGCTGCTCGGTCGTGTCTTTCGAGGGCTTGGTTTTTTTTAGAGTTGTTGTTGGATATAGTGCCCTCTAAGTCAATTATTGGATCGCAGGTACGTGATTGCAATGATTGAGGGAGGACCTATACCGATAGAACAGTCTTACTCGAGATGATAGTATGCTATCTGGTTTGTCTTTATCATCATGTAAATGTTGATAGAGCCCATAGGATTTTTGCTTGACTACCAGCAGTATGATGGCGATCATATATGTGAGAGCTGGGGTCTATAAGCACATCCTTAAAGTGTCCCTAGTCGTGGGAGTTTCGAGACAGGGCATCGATACTACGGAGTAGACTAGTGTATACATTCGAGACCCCGACGAGGGGCGATGGCCGGTCTCACAAGCCATTGGTGTTAGTTGGATCACCTAAGATGTATACAGGTGCTCATTGGGTTACGAGTACACCGGACAGGACTTGCCGGGAACTTGCTAGTTGGTATTATACATATCATCAGATAGCAGTTTCCTGGTGACATGTGTACAGGTTAGTTCATCGACCTGAGGTCGTCATTTGTCTCGTGTGAGTTCCCACTGTGCTTTTATTTATACCCTACCATTGGTCAAAGGAGTCGTGCAAACAGGTATATTTTGGGTACAGTCCCGAGCCACACGGAGGCAGTGAGCAGATCGTCGGGGATTCGTCTCTCCCGGTATTGGGGGTGAGATCGCGCTGTGATTAGGAGATCCATTACACGAAATCCCTGGCCAGGGTAATCAAGATTTACTGGAAGGTATTCCAGTAGTATCTCAGGGTGTTCTGGGCTGCTCTCTAACATGACTTATACAGCTATTGGGGGTCTGACGTTTACCGGCCCCCTAGGCTTTATATGCGATACTCATAGACGAATGGACCGGACTGTACGGATATTGTCACTGTCAGGCTCAGTAGGGTTTATGGATGAGTTCGCCCGTCAGCTTCTCTTCCAATCAATATAGGCAACCGTTACGTACAGCTTGTGCCTCTGACGTGCTAGTGGTTATACCCAGTGTCAGTGTGTTGATGAGTCATTAGAGTTCCCCACAGACACTTTCCCAAGTTCGGGCGAAACGTTGTAGATGCCATATGGTTTTATGGCAGGGCTCGGAAAATGCACGTGCGTTTTCGCACGTGTCATTTTTCGGGCAGATAATACTGGTAGGCTTTGGTTTAAGCCGGATCCAAGTATTATACTGTGTAGATATAATATCTTTGTCTCAGTTGCATTTGTATTCGGTCGTAATACAAATGCGGGTATGTTTATACTATTACGGGGTTATCCTGAAATTCGTTTCAGGATCACTTTTGGAAGTTGCCAGTTTCCAGTTTTCTATCACCCGTATTAATATTCGGTAAAATGCGGATTTATCTTTTCTTGGGTGAGTCATGTTTCTAGATGGTTCTAGATGGTGACAGGGCATGTGAGTCATTAGTTCATTAATGGTGCATTTAATGATGGAGGATGACTAAGGTTATGAGTCATTGTTTCCATTAATGCTTTTTGGTAATGCTTAAGATATTTTCTCCTTGATCTTTTGCTTACACTCACCCTCCCCTCTCCTACACTCACCCTCCCTCTTCTATATAGTGGTCGGCCCTCATTGTGAGGGATACAGGATTAATTTATTTGGCAAAAGCTTATGAAATTTGCTTCATAGAAATTTCATATGTTGATTTCTCATTTCACCCGATCCAAATTGGCAACTTCATTAACCGCTCGTCCATAGCCTTGGACGTAACGAGACAAAGTGTTCTACTCATTCTCTACATCAATCTTGGTCGTCTCTTTTGGCAAACTTGACGATCGAGTTGCCTCGGTTCAGAGGCGGGAGCCCGTTTAAAGATCCGTCGACGTGGTGCCACCTGGACCACGAGACTGGAGTTTCAGAAGATCGAAGCCGCCGCAACAAAGCGTGGGATGATGGTTGAAGACCGAAGGACTCGTATCGTTCGGTATAACACTTCTACCCACTTTGCATTTTGTTAGTTTAGCTTTAATGGCAGATCCGGGTTATAGTATGCGATAGCGCCAGTTGTTAAAAGTTTTGTTCCGCATTTGGCGTCTGCTAGACGGCCGGGGCGCTACCGTAGACTTACAGTGGTATCAGAGCCTCACCATTAAGCTATACTAACTTGTGCTAACGCGTTTAAAATATCGATCGAACGGATTTTCGCCAAACTACAATTTTCTGTTCAAAGTTTCTGTCGATTTTTAATCTGGTCTAAAAATTATTTTACATATCACAGAAAACTAAGCAGGCAATTCTAAGCAAACTGGTGAAATTTGGTCACATGATCCCACAGAACGGCCGCGGATCCGCGGCCCAAACCAGTGTTTGGCCGCTGATCCGCCGCGCTTTTGTGGGAACAGTGCGCCAAATTTTTCCAGTGAGTTTTCCATGGGAAATTGTGGTTTTTGGTATATGTCTTTTGGGCCAAAATTTTGTTACTGTACACCAGATGTACGTGGGGCCCACTTCGGGAAATTTTGTCGATCGAAATTTAAACGTGTTAGTTTACAGTACTTATATTATATCTCCGACCGGGAATGTCATTTGAGCGGTAAATTGCGTCTAATTGCTATAGTTCTTTTAGACGGGTTTGCGAACGTGACATTCGCGTTGATATTCTGTGTTGTGCTGTGATGTTGCAGATTTGTCGTGGTGGATAGCAGTGTGCAATGGTAGTGCTGTTTGGATTTATTTGTACATTTGATATTGCGGGGCGAACGTCCGACTTGTGGACTGCCGTCACTGCCTGTTTGTATAATATTCTTTTGGGGCACGACCGGGCTCAGGTCGATGTACCCGTTGTATATTTTTTCATTTCTATAATAGGTTTATCCCGCGACGGAGTGCACGGATAGCCGGATTCTGGAGGGCAACAGGTCCGTATCTCATGGCTTTGAGAGGCAGAGGGGTCCTACTCTAGAATTGGCAGACTATTCGCCGCACTCGTAGGGGGTACAGGTTGACCCAAGGAGGGGTGCTCAATTTACCGGACTCCGTGAAGTGCCGGGTGTTCCATTCACTGTGTTGTGGGGACTACCTCGCTTCAGTTTTTGGCGGGTAACTTGCCGCACCCGTAGGGGTCTAGGTTTCATCGCACAGGCTATCCACGCGACCAGGGGAACGTCGGGTTTCAGTAGCGGCTCTGTGAAACCCGGGGATCCCAGATTATCTGTATTGTTCTATGATGCTTATTACTTTTCTGTAATGTTGCATATTATCACGCCTGGAGCGATTATTGTATATTAGTATATATACTATTAGATGTTGTATATGTTTTACACCCGCGCTAGTCCAGTCCCCGCTCTGTCGTTAGTTAAGTAACCTAACGAGTGATGACGGGACCCTGTGGCGAATGCGGATGGCATATACGTACATTTTATTTTCGTTCTTTTCTGGTGTGATTGATTGATGGGACTGCATTGATTCTTATCAATTCAAGGATAAAACAAACCTATATTTGATGTTGTTGGAACAAATTACAAAGACGTTTCCTTTTGTTTTGCATAGCGGTATTCAGTTAGAATATCCTGCACCTCATTCGACGAGGCAAGGGCCGAGATCCCTTCACCGGAAGTGACCCCTTGGGCAGAAGTTTGCGTCAGGGTAATAACTTAAATATAGTCGATCACAAGTTTCTTTGCATCGCGGTATTCAATTAGAATATCCTGCACCTCATTCCGCGAGGAAAGAGACGAGATCCCTTCACTGGGAGTGATCTCTTTAGCAAAGATTTTCGCAACTATATTTTTATAAAAAGCTATCAGGTTCCTTCAACGAGATCAAGTTCATTACGTTAAAGGTTTTTCGCCAAAAACCAGCCGTAATCCTCCGTCTTTTCTTATGGATGGTCAGTAGTATTCAAGCTATGTTTGTTGGCCTACGTCAAGGCGTAGTGTTTGGTAGCTGCTGGGTATTCATTTGTTGCATAGATAGATGCATTAGTTTAGGACAGACGTACAGCCTTGTTGGCCTACTTCAAGGGCATGTACGATGACCTAAATTAATCAGGACAACGACGGGTAGAACTTGACATGTGGCTTATGATTTGTTGGCTTACGTCAAGGTCATAAGAGCATGGGATAAAAATTATATCGGGAGTTTCAAACATACAGGAAACTTGCAAAACTTGAGCATACCTTCTGGAATATGATAACATGAGTGGATTCCTTCACGTTATCATGCGATGAGAGTTGGATCTCGATTCCCACTGATTAGTTGGTTTACTCTTCGGGTGATCCCGATTGATTCTTCTTTCTGGTTTGGAGGAGAATTTGAGATTACAGTGGGAGGTTTCCTAATTAGATAAAGTGATAACCATTCTGATCTAGGTTTGAGTGCACGCAGAGTGTTTCTTTTCTCTCTCTCTCTTTGGCAGCGACCTTTAACCGACCCTAGACTATAACTCAGTGACCAAGTTGACCGAACCTTCTTAATATACTGGCTTTTGGATTGTCTATAGTTGCATAAGTCATTGCAGCTCCTTCTTTTACCCTTTGTATTTCTCAGAACACTCCGTAATACTACGGATATCCACTTCCATTGGATAGATCCATCGTATGGTTATATACGAACTCGGAGGGATTTCTTCGAGGATGGATCCAGGTTCAGGAGAAATAGAATTGTTTTATTCAGTTGTCTTCTATTATCACCTTCTCTCAGGTTGCGAGGGCTCCTTGGTTTAGGAGAGTACACCTATTACGCTTATTGGATAGTCTTATTCCAAATCATAGGCAAGTGCCGAAAGGTAGGAAAGGAAGAAAACCAATTAGCCTAAGTAGGGTGTGCAGAAGGTAATATGTAAAGACAAATAAAGGAATTAGAAAGAGGGCAAAGTAAATTATGACTACTAACATTCACGACCAAACCACGTATTTCATCACCACTCCTACTTTACCTTTAATTTCTCCAGAACAACCTGTATCACTACGAACATCCAATTCCATTGGATAAATCCATCGTATGGTTATATACGAACTCGAAGGATATTTTTTCGAGGATGGATTCTGGTTCAGGAGAAAAATGAATAAGGTTTATTCAGTTGTCTTTTATCATCACCTTCTCTCAAGTTGCGAGTACTCCTAGGATTAGGAGAGTACACCTATTATGCTTACTGGATAGTTTTCTTCCAAACCATAGGCTGGTGCGAACGGTAGGGAAGGAAGAAAACCATTTAGCCTAATGATGATGTACAGAAGGTAACGACTAAAGACAAATAAAGGGAATTGGAAAGATGGCAGGGAAATATACGGTTAAAGTCGTGATTTGGATTATAGAAGAGGCATTACTAAAGAATACCAGGATACCCCTACGAAACATTTTATTGTTTCAGTGCAATGTTAATGGAAAACTGATTTCCCGATTAGATACTTACTCCAGGGTATGTATTTACCAGGTATGATTCTCACATCTGTATGGTTTTACAGATGTTGAGTGGAAGTAAGTTATTGGGAATTAGGTGATCATCCTCATTATATCGGAATTCGTTGTAATTGGTGATATTTGAGGAAATCGCCTGGGTACAGTTTTCAACCTACAACGCACAGGTTTTGAGTTATTCAACTCAGCGGACTTATACAGAGTATTGTATGTTGTCCAGTGTCCATCATGACAAAGGGGTTGGTCTTCGTACTATATTCTGTTTACTTATAACTTCTCTAGTTTTTAGACAAGTGTTTCGTAGAAATACAATGTCTAAGTTTTGAGAAGTTGTGGGTATAGGAATAAAGTAGAGAACCAGGTATCTCAAGTATCGAAATTCTTCAAAGAATTCGAAGATGTAGATTCTTGTGATTGGTATTCAGTTGATAGTAACGTTTTTTGAGAAACTTGTTTCTCTTTCAGGTTACTCATAATTGGATGAATTCCTAAGTTGAGTAATGCTGATTAGCCTCTCTCCATTAAGATGATATGCACCGGAGACAGCTGCATGATTAGAATCTGGTTCCAATTAAATGAGTGCCAAAGTTTCTATATTGGATATCGAATATTTCATATCTTAACGATGTTAAGGTAAGGGGAGTTTTCCAGCTTATGTTTAAAACCAGATACTGGATAACTCAAGGAACGTTTCTATAATGGCAGTTTGCGGGTTGACCCTAGCTTTGAGGAGGGTTGATTTTTTACCATCTGGAAGATCAATAGTGATATTGTTCTTGACTCGCCACAGTTTTAATAAAATGGATTTTTTCAGAAAACAGAAGTGGGAGTATGGTAGAACTGGAAGTGATTCCAGAACCGCAAACGATTACGGAAAATTTAATAGGACCTATTTATTCAATCGGGTTTGACATTCCATTAGCCACTCCGCAGATATGGTGGGTAACCTCAGACACCCGAGAGGTACTCCGGTAGCCTCAAGGATGGTGACAGGGAGGTTCTTGTTTACCCAGACTTGACACTACTGTTGTTCCAGACCATGAGACCCGGCAGGAGGATATGTATAGCGTCGTTCTAAACTAGTTTTAGAAGTACACGTATATATTATTCTGCCAGAGGGTTATCGTAGTCAGTGGGAGCAGCGGAAGCATAGTGGGCAAGAAGCTAGTGTCTATTTATAGACTTGAGCAGATATAGTGGAGATAGATCATCTAATTTTGATATAAAAGTCATGGCTTTGACTTTATCAGAATAGGGGATGGATCTGTTAAGAAGGTAGTAGGGTGTGATGTCCTGGTATTTGGATGACATACACAGAGTAGGAAGTAAAATTCCTATACTACGATCGGTTGTACTGTGGTCGTCACACAGTTGCTTCTCCATAAAGGATATGGATATAATATCTGACATTCTGGTTACTAGATCTATGGTTTTAGATCTAGATTTGGGTAGTTTCCCAATGTGGGTACTTTGACAGTATTCTAATAGTATTTTAGAATAGATGACTCCTGGCATGGTGGTGTACCTGCAGGTGATGGAGTCACCCTCTCTAAAGGTGTCTTATAGACTAAAGGGTAGAGGGACGTGCATGATTGGCAGATCACTTGCTTAGGCAATTAAGTCAATCATGAGATGTCAAGTACCACACCAGACGTCGTTTTTTGCACTAGATGCGATAAATTTATATTAATCCAATCCTGCAGAAACATAAGGAAGCAGTTTTAGAATATAAGTGCATGTTCTACGGATTTGATGACGGCGGCCTCCTTCGGGAGACGGTTATCATTCCAGGCTTCAAAGATGACATGGATGACAGAGTGAATGTCAGAGTTATAGTTTTCCCTCAGATGAGGGACAATATTATGGACAGGTGGTCCAAGAGGATACTGTGGGAGGCATAGTGCGCACCACTGATTAGGTTCAGTTATCGATACAGTCTAAGAAGTTTGGATTTGGAGTTCAGTTATGAACTAGGTCCCATCAGATATCCAGACATATTCTAAGATAGGTATTACTCAATTCGAGAGATGGCTTTCTCCGCGAACTTGAGATTAAGAGAGACATAGAAAGAAACATCTGGGCGGATCCACTCACTGAGGCTATTTCTCGAACACAATAGTTTTACAAACGAGCTTTGTGAGACTGATTAGTAGATGAGTTAGATTTTCGGTATCACACGAGCTGTGAGTACGCGACATCGCAATAATTAACCTTAAGTGCAAGTGGGAGATTGTTGGATATAGTGCCCTCTAAGTCAATTATTGTATCGCATGTACGTGATTGCAATGATTGAGGGAAGACCTATACCGATAGAACAGTCTTACTCGAGATGATAGTATGCTATCTGGTTTGTCTTTATCATCATGTAGATGTTGATAGATCCCATAAGATTCTTGCTTGATTACCAGCAGTATGATGGCGATCATATACGCGTGAGAGCTGGGTTCTATAAGCACATCCTTAAAGTGTCCCTGGTCGTGGGAGTTTCGAGACAGGGCATCGATACTCCGGAGTAGACTAATGTATACATTCGAGACCCCGACGAGGGGCGGTGGCCGGTCTCACAAGCCATTGGTGTTAGTTGGATCACCTAAGATGTATACAGGTGCTCATTGGGTTATGAGTACACCGGACAGGACTCGCCGGGAACTTGCTAGTTGGTATTATACATATCGTCAGATAGCAGTTCCCTGGTGACATGTGTACAGGTTAGTTCATCGACCTGAGGTCGTCATTTGTCTCGTGTGAGTTCCCACTGTGCTTTGATTTATACCTTACCACGGGTCAAAGGAGTCGTGCAAACAGGTATATTTTGTGTACAGTCCCGAGCCACATGGAAGCAGTGAGCAGATCGTCGGGGATTCGTCTCTCCCGGTATTGGGGGTGAGATCGCGCTGTGATTAGGAGAGCCATTACACGAAATCCCTGGCCAGGGTAATCGAGATTTACTGGAAGGTATTCCAGTAGTATCTCAGGGTGTTCTGGGCTGCTCTCTGACACGACTTATACAGGTATTGGGGGTCTGACGTTTACCGGCCCCTAGGCCTTATATGCGATACTCATAGACGAATGGACCGGACTGTACGGATATTGTCACTGTCAGGCTCAGTAGGGTTTATGGATGAGTTCGCTCGTCAGCTTCCCTTCCAATCAATACATAGGCAACCGTTACGTATAGCTTGTGCCTCTGACGTGGTAGTGGTTATACCCAGTGCCAGTGTGTTGATGAGTCATTAGAGTCCCCCACAGACACTTTCCCAAGTTCGGGTGAAACGTTGTAGATGCCATATGGTTTTATGGCAGGGCTCGGAAAATGCACATGCGTTTTCGCACGTGTCATTTTTCGGGCAGATAATACTGGTAGGCTTTGGTTTAAGCCGGATTCAAGTATTATACTGTGTAGATATAATATTTTTATCTCAGTTGCATTTGTATTCGGTCGTAATACAAATGCGGGTATGTTTATACTATTACGGGGTTATCCTGAAATTCGTTTCAGGATCACTTTTGGAAGTTGCCAGTTTTCAGTTTTCTATCACCCGTATTTAACATTCGGTTAAATGCGGATTTATCTTTTCTTGGGTGAGTCATGTTTCTAGATGGTTCTAGATGGTGACAAGGCATGTGAGTCATTAGTTCAATAATGGTGCATTTAATGATGGAGGATGACTGAGGTTATGAGTCATTGTTTCCATTAATGCTTTTTGGTAATACTTAAGATATTTTCTCCTTGATCTTTTGCTTACACTCACCCTCCCCTCTCCTACACTCACCCTCCCTCTTCTATATAGTAGCCGGCCCTCATTGTGAGGGATACAGGATTAATTCATTTGGCAAAAGCTTATGAAATTTGCTTCATAGAAATTTCATATGTTGATTTCTTATTTCACCCGATCCAAATTGGCAACTTCATTAATCGCTCGTCCATAGCCTTGGACGTAACGAGACAAAGTGTTCTACTCATTCTCTACATCAATCTTGGTCGTCTCTTTTGGCAAACTTGACGATCGAGTTGCCTCGGTTCAGAGGCGGGAGCCCGTTTAAAGATCCGTCGACGTGGTGCCACCTGGACGTCGAGACTGGAGTTTCAGAAGATCGAAGCCGCCGCAACAAAGCGTGGGATAATAGTTGAAGACCGAAGGACTCGGATCGTTCGGTATAACACTTCTACCCACTTTGCATTTTGTTAGTTTAGCTTTAATGGCAGATCCGGGTTATAGTATGCGATAGCGCCAGTTGTTAAAAGTTTTGTTTCGCATTTGGCGTCTGCTAGACGGCCGGGGCGCTACCGTAGACTTACAATTGTGGGGAGGCGACTACCAGCCTGGGGTGGTTGAGCGGGGTAGCCGCTCTGATGCCCCTTATGAGGGTTCTTGATCCCTGGCGCAGAGGGTAGGAGCCGGAGTTTGACTGAGCAGGGTAGCTGCTCGGGTGCCTCTGTATGATGGTTCTTGATCCGTAAGGGCGGTGGTAGGATCTACCAGCCGTTGATGGCCGGGCAAGGACCCGACTGCCTTGGGGAGGACTTTTTGATCCCCGGCGTATGGCAGGGAAGCTGCCCGCCGGGGATAGCCGAGCGAGGGGACCTCGGGCTCGACTGCCTCTGGGAGGGCTTTCCGATCCTTCAGGACGTGGACCGAGCAGGGTTACTGCCCAGTGCCTCTTGGCGAGGACTTTGATCTCTGTCGGTTGTGGTAGGAAGCTACCAGCCGGGGATAGCCGGGCAAGGACCCGACTGCCTCTGGGAGGACTTTGGTCCTTGTTGCGAGAAAAGCTAGGAGGCTGTAGGAAGCCCACCAAGGACCCTTGGCCGGTCAGGGTTACTGCCCGGTGCCTCTTGGCGAGGGATTTTGTCCTCAAAGATACCCGAGTGAGGGAACCTCGGGCCTCGACTGCCTCTGGGAGGTCTTTTTTGATCCCCGGCGTCTTGGAAGGGAAGCTGCCCGTGGGGGATAGCCGAGCGAGGGAACCTCGGGCTCGGCTGCCTCTGAGAGGGCATTTTGATCCTCGGCGTTGCGGGGATGTCTGAGCAGGGTAGCTGCTGAGTTGAATCTTTGACGAGGCGCAGCCTGGTCGTTCGGCTGTAGGTACGGGGAATGGGAACGGTCGGGGCAACGGCGCGCGCATCTGGTGCATTGAATGCGGGGGGAGGCGAAGCGACAGGGGCGCGTCGCTTCGTTTCTACCGAGTAACGTTCGATGGACGCCGCGTGGCGCGTCGCTTCGTTTCCACCCGGTAACGATCGATGGACGCCACGAGGCGGCCGTTGGGCTGTACAGCGGGCTATATAAGGAGTACCGGTTCTTTCCCCTTCGCAGATAGGCCATCGAAAATGGAGGATTTCCCGTTCACTATCCCCGAAATCATTAGTTCTGCGGATGTGTACCTTTATGACCGTGACCGCACCGAGGACACGGTGCAGTTGGTTGTTGCTCGCATTGAGGAGCACTTCGGTCGGCTGCTCCCTAGGCGTTCCTCCCTGCTACAGCTACTGATGTACTCCATCTGGAGGGCATCACCGGGGCTTTACAACCCCCTGTCGGAGCAGCTCTTCGACGAGGCTGTGGGCAAGCTGCGGTCTTTGAGGCGCTTCGGCTTGATCTCCGCGAACCGGCTGGTGCGCTCGGAGGCGCTCGTCCGCGAATGCTACGAGCTGAGGCTCGGGGTCAACGCCTGCGGGGGGAACCGGGAATAGAGGCTGGAACTTGCGTGGCCCCGGTTGGCGGAGATCTTCGCTGAGTACCACGAGCAGTGCTCGCTGCACCCCTTACCCCCGCTATTGTAACTTAGCAGTTTTTTTTTTGCATGTATGGCTGAGGAGCCCATAATACCCTTCGAATAAACAAAGATTTTCTTTCTTTTTCGCAATGCTCCATTGATCCTTATTTAGTCAACAGTGGATTCTAGGAAGAATTTACATTGCTTAAAAAAAAGAACAGGTACAGGTTAAAGGATGACTTTGTTGGCTCGGGCCGAGCCCACTGAAGGGTTGCCGGCCCCCGCGCTTGGCATAGGGCATGGGGCTCTCTGAGCCCCGGGCTGGAGGTCCGCTGAAACAAGCATGATCTGGCCGATGGTCAGGTCGGTAGGAGGGCGAGGCTGCTCCTGCTCGCGGTCGGTCTGCCGTTTGTCCCTTAAGTAGGTGGCGAGGTGCCCAGACCGGATGAGCTCCTCGATGTAGTCCCTCAGTTGTTTGCAGTCCTCCGTGGCGTGGTCCAGCACCCGGTGGAAAGTGCAGTAGGGGCCCCGGGTTCGCTTAGCAGCCTGACATGGGACCGGGGGGAACTTGAAGAACCCCTCATTCTGGGCCTCTTCCAGCAACACCGCGAGGGAGATGTTGAAGGGGGTATACTCCTGGAACTTCGGGTGGTAGGGCTGCTGACGCTCCGGCCTGTCTTCCTGAGTCCTTTTCTTCTGGTCGGGCCGGTCCGCCCGGGGAAGGTTAGCATTCACTTCGGATTCCAGTTGGACCTCGCGCTCGGTCCACGCCTTGACTTCGGCCATGGTCTTAGGTTGAGCCAGCGCGAAGGAGCACAACCATTCTTTGTGCCTCAGACCAGATCTGAGTGCCATTATGACGGTCTCGTCCCGGTGCTCGGGCACCTCGAGGAGGGCGTTGTAGAAGCGGGTAATATAGGCCTTGAATGTTTCCTTGTCCCCGCTCTTAACCGTGAAGAGGTAGTCGACCGTGCGCTTCTGTCGACGGTTCCCCACGAAATGGCCGAGGAACTGGGTGGCCAGCTCGTCGAAGGTCGAAATTGAGCGGGGCTCGAGCCCCCGGAACCAGTCCCGACCGGCGCGGATGAGGATGGCTGGGAAGGCCCTACACTAGGCGGCGTCGGAGTGATCTTGGAAGCTCATTCCCGCGGTGAAAGCGTCCAAGTGGTCCTTCGGGTCGGTTTTCCCGTCGAACAGAGAGACCTTCGGGGGCTTATTACGCGAGGAGACGCGCACGGCGAGCAGTTCCTCGGTGAATGGCTTCGTGAGCGAGTCGGAGGCGTACTTAGCCCCGTCGCTCGAGAAGTGAGCTTCTCGGCGCATGCCCTCGATCTTCTTCTTGAGGGTGTCGAGCCGACCGTGGTACCTTCCCGGGCCTCGCTGCGGGTGGACTGCGTCTGGGAGCGGCCCCGGTTTCTCTCGATAAGGTGCCTCAGGTCCCGGGATGGGGTATCTCTTGAGTCGTCGGAACGGACCCTTTCTGTGCGTTCCCGCCGATCATGGTGGGGTCGGCCACGCTCGTGGATAGGAGAGGTGACCGACATTTCCTCAGGGGGGTAAGGGTCGCGAGGAGGCTCGGGAGGAGGCTCCCTAGCGGCGGATCTCGGCGTGGAGCCCTGGGGCGCCCAGCGGGCCTCAGGGAGCACCGGTTCGAGGGACCGGTGGCGAGGGGATGCAGCCTGCTGGTGGTTGGCCGTCCAGACAGGGACGGAGTCTTCTGGAGGCGGAGGAGCAGCGATTTGGGGCCCGGGCGCGGTCGTTTGGACGCGGACGAGGGCCTCCACGAGGGATTGCAGGCGATCTATCCGGCCTGCGAGGGAGTTGATGACGGTCATGGGGGGAGGTTCATCCCCGCCTTCGGTGAGCGGAAGGCGGCGGCTGGTACTGGGATCCCCAGGATGGTCGTCTGCCATGAGAGAGGAGATAGGAAGGCCAACTTTGTATTTTGTGGAATTTAACGTTCCCACAGACGGCGCCAACTGATGGGGCTCTTTTTCGGGCCTCCGTAAGATGTTGTCTTTCGTAGATCCCGCGGTGAACTTAGCTGATTATTCTTTGTTGCGTGTGGGCCTCAATGGGTTATTGGAGGAAGAGGTGAGATGTGGAAGCCGCCGTCGAGTACCTGCAAAGAAGTCCCAGGGTGGTTTGGTACCACCGAGGACCCTCCGACGCTCAAATTAGTGATGAGATCTGAGCAGAGTAACGGCGTCAAGTCTCCAGAATGGCTTACCTGGCCCCTTTGTGATGGAGGTTTATATAGCGGTGGTGGCACGCAGCAGCAGGCGCGAGAATCTCGCCGGCAGTTACGCTCCCGACGTCACGTCCGCGCAGAGAGCGGATCGCCCATTAATGGGGATCGTGAGGGCGTGGAACGTGGGATGTTGTTGGCGTAGAATCTGCGCATGGCGAGATTCGCGGAGCGGCGGTTACGCCTATGAGTGGTGGAGTTGGTCGGAGGGCCGAGGAAGATGGCTTCGGCCGAGGGCTCGGGGACGAGCGAGAAGGCCGAGGAGTCTTGGTCCTGTGGCAGCTCGGGGCGAGCTGAGGGGCCGAGGAGGCTAATTTGTAGGGTCCCCGAGGAGGGCCAATTTGCGCTTGCAGGTCGGGCACAAAATGGCCTGGTCGGCCCCTGTGGGCCCTTTCTTCTGAGTCTTGGGACACGCCATCTGTCACGTGTCCTGATCTTGGAGGTCGCCAATATCGAGCGTCATCATGTATAGATAGCAAGTTGATGTTGAGGAGTACGTGTTGGAAATCAACATTTGATCGCTATCAAGTTTTCTAGAAGAAAAAAGTTATATAATATATTTTCAAGTTTTCTGTAATAAGCAAGATTTCACTTGAATGTTCTAAATCTAACATCTAAAACCATATAGCTCATTAAAATATCTAAGAGCTTCAACCTTGTTCTTCATGAAAATCCAACGATCTTCATCGGAAATCCAACACACCTGGAAAAATCCATTAATACCTCCTTTGCATCATCCGTATTAATTCCTTATGCACAATTATCATATACACACACACACACACACACATGCATGCGCATGCCATTGCAAGTCCAAGCATCTAGTGTGTGTGTGTGTAAATTTTTCTAGAAATTAATCACCATGATTTTATTTCAAGGATACTAAATCCCAAACCATTACTTTTGGAAACTTTGTTGCATGACCCCCAATCCCATCCCCCATATGCATGAAGTTATTCGTATTACTTAATTAATAAATCTCCAGTATGCTATCTTGCTGGGTCCCACAATTTGGTCTCTCCCATGTGACTAGCTTGTCCTCTAGCTGAGCTCTTTAAACTAAAGAACCAAACCCTAGTTTAATTTGTTGGTCACAAATAATTTGCCCTCTCTTTTCATTGTGTTGTGCTTGGTCATTAGAGAGGGATGTGCCCACGTGAATGTCTGTCAACAAACATTCACGTCGAGTCTCTCTCCATACTATTTTCCATCGATCACCTCTCCTAGGGTTAGGGTTTTTTCTTGCTTCGTTAACATCCAACTGCAATTAATTGGTCTCTCTCTATCTACGTGAAGCTAGATTACAATACAAGCTTTCTTCACAGAGAGCAAGTCAAATTGTAACGTGAGACCAATTAATGATGGAGATCTACCTGCAGCTGCTCTTTCTTATATATATTTACCTCGGTTCTTACACAATTTATATATCGTGCTGCTGTTTACATAGATTGAGAGCAAAGCAAGAGACATGGCCCTGTAGCTAGCTAGCTAGGTTCGTTTCTTCATTTTCACTTAAAACTTACTGCATGCACTGGAAACGATAGTTATATATGATCATATGCAGTGCATTTTATAGTTCTGTTATAAATTATAGGTGATAGTTATCTAATTAGAATTTTCCTTTAAATTAGAGCATATACGTCCACGAGAAAAGTTTTTGTAAGTTGGTCTAGGTAGAAACAAAAGCATCACTGTAAAACTACTTATTCACCATTCTTGGATGATGGTCTAGGTAGATATACCACAATTTTTATAACATTTTAGTTATCATTATTCTTGAACCGAATGACTGAAAAATAAATATTTTTCGACAATAGAACATGTTTGAGTATAGTAGTATAGCGTAGTTGGTATATATATATGCCACCGTATATGCTTTACTTGTCCGTCCTTGTTTAGTAAATATTTCTGCATTGATTGAATATCAGTTAGTTTATAGGCAAACACGTTCCCATGGATAGAAGGGCTATCCTTGGGGAACAAACTTCCTAATAAGAATCCGACCCCTCAGTTACATGATCAAGAATAAACAGCACAAAGAAACCAAAATAGCTTTTTATTTAAACAATGTACTAAGCAAAAATAGAGTTAATCAATACAATAATGGTTTCTTTACAGCCATAACATCACTAACTCCAACCGAGACTGGCTCAAAGACCGCACACATGCAGAATCAGAAAGACATGATATCTGGGTCTCCTAATTGGGCGCAGGGCTAGACATCTGGGTCATCCGGCCGAATACAAACACTAGTAAAAAGTTGGCTTGTTCCTACGGATGATAAAATCTGTAGGGGCAATTTTATGTTGTCCCTATGGATTAATCCGTAAGGACAACCAATGCCCCTACTGATAAGACCGTATATATATATATATATATATATATATAAATTTGTTAAAATTTAACATATACAGTTGTCCCTACGGTATCGCAAGATAAAAACCTACGGATATATTCGTAAGGGCAAAGTCAGAGATTCAAAAAAAAAACAAAAGTTTATCCTCCCCGTTACCACACTACACTAATTACCAATTAATTTCCTCCAAAAATTTTTCCGCCCTCGTCGCCTCCGACCTCCTCGTCGCCTCCTCCCTCGTCGCCTCCTCCGACCTCTCGTCGCCTCCGACCTCCTCGTCGCCTCCTCCCTCGTCGTCTCCCGTGACCTCTCGTCGCCTCCTTCAACCTCCAGCGCCGTCTCGATCGATCGCCGCCTCGATCGATCATCGTCTCAATCGCGTCCTTCTTGTCAACGTCCCCTCCTCGTCAACATCGAGCTTCTTCCCGGCTTTCTCGTCATCGTCGAAATCCTCAATCGGTTAGTTAATTTATTCAATTTAAAATTTTAGTTTTCTAAATTGAATTTTGTGGGTAAGGCTTTAATTTAAGGATTTTGGATTGTAGTGGTGGTCGGTGGTGAGCGGCGGCGGCTATGGTGGTGGGTGGTGATGGCTGTAGTGGCGATGGCTGTGGTGGTGGGTGGTGATGGATGTGGTGGTGGCTGCACTTAAATTTGGGGTGTTTGGGGATGTGGATGGCGGCGGCGGCTGTGGTGAGAATGTGGGCGGCGGCTGTGGTTGGTGGCGGCGGCGGCGGTTGTGGGAAAGAGGTCAAGAAAGGTCGATGGGGACCGGGAAGGTCAGGTGAGGAGCTGGAAAAAATAATTTTAGATGAGATTGGTGGTGATAGTGAAGGGAAGAAGAAGAAGAGGATTGGTTGTGGGTTAGGATTTGGTTTGGTTTGGTTAGGGTTATGCTTAGGGTTAGGGCTAATGCTTAGGGGTCGGTTTAGGATTAAAGTTAGGATCAAGGTTAGGTTTAGGGTTTAGTAAAAAAAAAATAGCTAATGATAGTTCAGTGAAAAATTTATAGGGGGTTAAGGTTAATTAGGTATAGGGTTAGGGTTAAGATAATTAGGGTTAGAGTTAAGGGTGGGGGTTATGCTTAAGGTATTTTAGTGTTAGTGTAAGTGTATGTATGTGTGTGATATATGTGATGATGTGTGTGTTTGTGATAATGTTGATGATGATATGTGTGTGTGTGTGTGATAATGTTGATGATGATGATGATGATGTGTGTGTGTGTGTGTACGTGTGTCTGTTTGTGATAATGATGATGATGATCTCTCATATTAAACAAAGCCAAACCCTAATTTTAAAAATAAAAGCATGACTAAATCCAAAATTTTAAACATAACACCAAAACCAAATCCAAAATCTTAAACCTGATTAAGAAAATCCTTAAGTTTAAAATACTTTACCCTAAACTAATAACTTCAAACCCTTAAAATTGAAACATAAACGTAAAACCAATTCAAGTTAAATCTTATAATAAGTGTATATATGATAATCGATGATAATATGAAATTTTCATATGCTCATCGATAGTCATATGTGAAAATCAAAGAGCGCTTTAGTCCCTATCTATCGGTTAGCATACGTTCGATATTCGTCGTGACATAAAACTATACAAACGTTGTTAAACATCGAATGATATCGTTCGGTGCTAACGACCGTCGTGTAGTCTATATAACGAGAAGATTCAATCGTATGATAACCGATAGATTTGTCCAGTTTGGACAACTTAGGAATGTATAAAGCAAACACCTGCATTCATTTATGTTTTCATTCGTTTCAAGTTATTTCGTCGGTACTTTTCCGCTGGTTCTCCGTGTATAAAGACAGATAAGATGTTCATTTCAATTTTGTTTCACAGTATTGAAATGATTATCTATTCTATTACAGTGTACTCGAAGAACAGCGGGGGGTGCTGCCGAAATTTTCTCGAAACAGATGAAAATACAAGCAAATGGGTGTCTGCTCTATACATTCTTAATGGGATAGAAGCCTTACCCCGATAGCCGAAACACACACATACAATATGAATACGCAACACACGCACACACAAAACATATACACACTAACAACCCTATACCTAAGCGAAATCATAAATTGAAACACACATACACAGAATATAACTCATACTTAGGTATTTTCAAACATAACTTTGTTAATCGATAATTTATCCTTTTCAACGACAAACTTACCCCTACAGATTTTCTTCTTTGTCAATAACCATCATATTCTTAGATTTTTTAATGTAGTCACCATAAAAATCCAACTTCCATAACTTACAATTTATATGTTATATAGTCTAAATAGCCTATGAGTACATCAGAGTTAAGAACTGGATGTACGTGGATTAGAAACAACACATAAAATCTAAGTTTGTCGCAGAAGTTGCTGCTTTCATTGAATTTACACGCGCACATAATAAGATCGTGTTAGAGAAAATTCTTTGTCTCTGCGATAGATCTGGGAATAAGTTCTAGCAGAAAATAGAAATTATAGAGCTTCACATCGTTAAATATGATTTTACTAGAGTTTATACAACTTAACTATATCACGGGGAATGAGAAGAAGAAGACGGCAATACGGCGGAAGAAGAAGTAGAAGACGGTAATGTGGCGGAAGAAGAAGAAGACGATAACTTTTTTCTAGGAGAAGAATTGGAGGATATGGTAGAGTCTGCTCTCGGTGATAATAATCGTACCGAAGAAAACATTCATTTTGGTCAAGGACCACATGCGGATAAATATGAAAAGTTCATGAATGATACTAGAAGACCAATTTATGAGAATGCAAAGTATTCCACCCTATCATAGTTCGTCCAACTTTTCCAGATTAAGTGCTTAAATGGATAGAGCAAGAAATTATTCACGATACTTCTGAAGTTCCTGAAAGATTCTATGGCCCCGGGAAATAACGTGCCCGAGAGCTGGTACGAAGCCCAGAAGATGATATCTGATTTGGCTCTGAACTGTGAGAAGATTCATGCATGTCCCAAAAATTGCGTGTTGTACCAGAAAGATAATTAAGATTTAAAAGAGTGTCCAACATGCGGGGAGACTAGGTATAAGCCGAAAGAATATGATAAGAAGCCAAATATACCTGTCAAGATAGCACGATAGTTTCCCATAATATGAGGCTGCAGAGGCTATTCAGATGCAAGAAAACAGCCGAGATAATGATTTGGCATCACCGTTCTGCTCCAAGAGAAGATAGGAAAATGAGTCATCCAAGAGATTTACCGGTATGCAAGGATTTTGATAGGAGCTACTAAACATTCAGTAGTGATCCTCGCAATGTCAGGCTTGGACTGGCTAGTGATGACTTCTGCCCATTCAACTATATGGTTAGAAACTACAGCACATAGCCCGTTGTAATGATGGTTTATAATCTGTCGTCTTGGTTGGTTATGGATCAACCCTACTTTATGATACCTCTTCTTATTGACGGGCCAAATTTACCAGGAAACAATATCGACGTCTATCTTTGACCCCTGCTCGATGAGTTAAAATCTTTATTCATCGATGGTGTAGAGACTTACGATGCAAACACAGATACAGCATTCACGACGCGTGCGGTTTTAATGTGGACAATTAATGAATTTCCTGCGTATGGAATGCTATCAGGTTGGTTCGTATATGGTCACAAAGCATGCCCTTACTGCCATCAAGATACATTATCGAAATGGTTGAATTTTAGAAGGAATGTTTGTTATTGTGGTTATCGGCGTTTCCTGCTACTAGACTGTAAGTCGATGCCGCGCACCCCGCGGGTTCGCGGGGAGGCTGAATACATAAAAAACGATTTTTTCTTTTAAGAAACTTCGCAACATCGACCAAACAACCAAGATCTTTCATAAACCCTAACTAGCTAAAACTAACTACAAAGAGGTTCTAACCACTCGGTGAGAGATTATACCTCCTTGATCAAATCCTTCGGGTCTTCTTCTCCTCTTCATAGCTCTTTGGTAGCTTGAACCTTCTTCTCCTCTTCTTGGCTCCTAGGTGGCTTGAATGGAACTCGGTCGTCGGCCTTCTTTTGTCGAAGACGATCCATCCGAGAGTCTTTGGTTCAAGCTTCAACCTCAAGTGAGGTAACTAAGATGTCTAGTTTGCTAATCTAGACAACTTAGGAGATGTAGAGAGATGATTATAGTATTTTATCTCAAGAGCCCTACGATTCACAGCACATGTGAGGGTTAGGGCTTAAGGATGAGAGATGAGAGGAAAAAATGGAGAGAGAAAGAGCAAGAGCAAATGAGCTAGGTTGTGGAGAGAAGAGAATAATGGCTAAGTCAAATAATCAAGCATGCATTATTTTCCATAGAAAATAATCAACCATGCTTGAACAGTGAAGTCAAATGTAATAAATAAATGACTTAGCCATGTTTCAACCATGCCACAAATATCTCCATTTTCCACCTCATTAATTTATTTCTAAAATAGATAAATCTAATAATGAAGTGTCTCCTTCTAGAAGCATGTCTTATGAAATTACAAGAATGCCCTCACTGTATATACATACCCGTATTCGTACTGTAAAAAATACGAATACAAAGAGATAATAATAATCCAATAATATAATACTAAAATCCGGTTTAAACCAAAGCCCGCAAGTATTATTTGTCCAAACAACATCCGTGTAGCCAGTACACGTATATGATCGGAATCCTGCCGTAAAACCATACGGCTTCTACATCGTTTCACCTGAACCAGGGAAACCCTCTGAATGAGGCTCTAAAAACTCGACAGTACGCTGGTAGTGGGTTTAACCATAAGCCCTTCAGTGGCACTAGCTGTATATAACGGCTACCCAGGTACACATCGAAAAGAAGGCCGACGAGCGAACTCATCCGAATCCCTACCGAGCTTGTCCGTAACAATCTTCATGCAGTACGGTCTGTTTATCTGAGAGTATCACACGCAAGGTCTAGGGGGTGGAAAACGTCAGACCCCTAATAACCAGACAAGTCGTGTCGGTGTGGTTCAAGACCATTCGAGAATCTAATGGTCCAACTAACAGTAATTCTCAATCTGCCTTGGCCAGGACTTATGGTGTTGACCAACCGATCACAGCGCGACATCGACTCCCTATACCGGGAGAGACGAATCCCCAACAGTCGTTCACTGCCTCCATATTGCTCGGGACTGTACTGATTGGTCGAAGATTTTGTACGTGCGTTTTAAAATCAAAGAATAGAATACCGCAATCAATAACGGTGTCGCTTGATAGCTAGCCGATTGAGTACGGGTCGGTCCACAGGGAAAACGTGTTCTTTTCTAATTTTTCTAACGAGTTAATTCCTATTTTTGGTAGGTTTTGAATTTTATAAAAACTAAGATTGAATTCGATTTGGATTAAAACCTTGCGAGAGTTAGGATTAAGGTTAGTTTGGAAAGATAATTCTACTCACTGCTTCCTTTGCCCTAATTAAGAACATAGGTGTCAGGATAATAATTAATAAAGGGGATTAGCACGATAAGAAAGAAACATAGTTTCTTCCTTTTGGTCCTTGTCTGTCCTTTCTTAACTCTTATCCCTAATCTCTATATAAATCAACCACTACCGGTCTAACTAGGGAATCACCGCTATCTCATAGGATAGGGTGCCGTAATGAGCGGTGGGTGTTTGTTTTATATAGAGTCCTAATTTATAAAGTTATAAGGGTAAGAAAGGAGTGAGAGATTTCCATCTCTCAAACCTACCAAATCCTAACCCTAACAAGTGAGGAACTACTCACTCATTAGGGAAATTGTGACAAAATTCATTTTTATAAATTTTCTTTTTAATTAACTAATGAACTTGCAGATAAATAAAAACATGTAAAAAATGCAGAGAAATAAAATTGCAATTAAGAACACAAGATAAAAAATAACTTACTTTATTGATGCACTCTTGACGATTAAAGAGGAATTGAATTTAATCTAGAATTAAAAAGAGGCATGCCCTAAAAGAGGCTGTAGGCTTTCCTATTTATAGATAGAAGAAACCTTAGGTTTACATCTGATCCACATTTGAAATTACAAGATTACCCTAAGAAAGCCGGGTCAAAGCACCGCCACCACCGACACATTGCACCGACACGTGCTCTGCACGGCCACGGAACCGCGGCCAGAAGCCTTGTTTGGCCACGGTCCCGCGGCCATCTTGAAGGATCTCTGGCTCGTTTTCTCAGGTTTTCTTAATGTTACATTTTCCTTCTGGTTTCTTCACTTGGTTCCTCATAATCTTTTCTACTTTCTTCCAGATTTCCAACAATGCAGATTTTGTGGAATTTTACCGTAAGCTTCGCTTTGAAGTCTTGTATCTTGTGCTGCCCTTGAACTGTCTTGTGCATGGAACTGTTTACTGATCTTCATTTGTTCTTTAAAATGTTAGGCGGCATCATACAGATTCATATTTTATTGGTTGTAGTCTCATATTTTAGCGTTTTTTCATGAATTTCACTGTATTGTTCTAAGAACTTGTAACCTGCAACTATTTAGCAGACATGGATCAAAAGCACCTATTTATTTGCAATATGATTAAGAATGGGGAATATAATAATGCAAAATTCTGATATGAACAAATACCCCCAAACTTATCTTTTGCTCGTTCCGATCAAAACTATTTTTATTCTCGAAAAAACCTAACCTCACTTTCGCAGGGAATCGAGATTGCACTGAGCTTGTGCAACAATCCGTTAAATCTCTAGGTATCCCTAGTAGGAGGAGTGTTGTCTCCTGAGGGTTTTCAGCGGATACTACCCACAAAATCCGATCAATTTGGCCTATTGGCTTTCATTCTTCAATTCGATGTTCTAACAAGAAATTCTATTATCTTTAACTTAGAAATTATCAACCCGTATTTTTCACACTCACTTATCATTTAACTTAAGACTGTATATGTTCTGTAAATTTATTTAGCTTTTAGCATCTCTTGAATTTCCTTCTAAGGTTCCGTCTCAACTTAGGAATTTTTATCATCTCTACTGAAGATATAAGTCCTATTTTTCATTTCTATCTCTTATCCAAACCCCAATCATATACCCCTACGTGTGTATGTGTATCACCCCTATACTTGGAAATTCAATTCAAACTATCATACTCTTGTCCATTGTCCAAAGTACTTTTAGTTGGTGAATTTTAGATGAAATTGCACACACATCCTTCATGCGACCGTTAATACTTCTTGAGGTACTAACGACCGATTACAAAATGTGTTTACACATTAAGGCGTAATTCCTCGTCTTGTAATACCTAAGGCTTAGCAGTGACTCCCAAACCAGTTGGTCTAAGGCACTAGGTGATAAAACACTCTCGCTATATTTTTTTTTTATTTTACGCGGTCTTAAGTAATTAAAAAACCAGTGTTCATTTTTTTAATATTTTTATTCACACTTATACTTATACTTTATTTTTTTCATACTAAGGATTTTAGACAAGAGCATTTCAAAGTATCCTCTACTATCCCAAATTTCAAGGTGCATGTATGTGTTAGTTTTATGTATGCCCTAGAGGCCATTGTTGTACATGTGATGTATATAGAGAGGACTTTCTTGCTCGATATGATAGTATGCTATCTAGTTTCACTTTATCTTAACATGTTAACGAATACTGTTTTATGATCACGTGTTGATAAAGCCCTTAGGATATGTACTCGACTACTAGGACTATGATGAGATCATACTAGTGGAGCCAGGGTAGTCAACGTGTACATCCGATAACTGTTCCTAGTCGACGGTGTATCGAGACAGGGCATCGATACTCCAGAGTAGACTAGCATACACGCATTTTGACCCATATGATGGGTGATGGATGATCCCATATCTATTGGTGTTGGACATCAAAGATAGTGCACGGGTGCTCAGTGGAGACTGGGTACACTGAACGGACTCGCCGAGAACTCCTGGATGGTATTATACCTATCGTCAGATAGCAGTTCTCCGGTGACATTGGTACAGGTTAGTCCGTAGACCCGAGATCGTCATAGAGTCTTGTGTGATTCCCACTGTGCTTTGATTTCCACCTTACCACGTTTAAGAGAGCGTGCAAAACGGTGGCTTTTGGGTACAGTCCCGAATCACATGGAGGCAATGAGCGATAGGAGGGGTTTCGTCTCTCCCGGTATAGGGAGTTGATGTTGTGCTGTGTTCGATTGGCTATAACTGGAAGTCCCTGGCCAGGGCTGATATGGAGTGCTGCTGGTAAGAGTTATCAGTAGTTTCTCGACCCGTTATGGGCTTTACATCGACACGACTTATCGATTACTGGGGTCTGACGTTTACCACCCCTAGACTAGATATGCAACATATCAGACGAAGAGATCGGACTGTACGGTAGTGTTTACTGATTGGATTTATAGGAGAATGTACAGGCTTGCTTGTTGATCTTCTGATCGCTCAATACCTGGGTGGCTGTTACGTTTAGCTGACCGTATACAGCTTGTGGGTGTTTGATATGATCATAACCTACTGCCGGCGTATTGACGATTCTTTAGAGTCCTACACAGAGGTTTCCTGGCTCAGGCAAAACGGAGTAGGAGCACATATGTGATATGTGCGGGACCGAGAATAATACGATATAAGATACCGTATTCTATTCTCGCGATATGAGATATCGGCCGGGTATATTTGATATGGCCAGATCATCGGATCAAGTGTTGATTCGATGAATTGGTACATGTTATATTAGTCGGTTATATGTACTATAGCCGGATTGTCGGATCAAGTTTTGATTCGATAATTTAATGTATAATTATATATGTGATATATTACATTACGTTAACTAATATAAGCTCGCTTTATTGATTCATTTTCTCACCGAGTAATACATTGATATATATGAGATATATGTTAATTGTATTATTTTCTTTTGTTACAAAAAATATAATATATATATGTGATATATAATATTGTAACAAGTTAGGGTTACAAATACAACATGATTTGTGGAGATTAAACAAGTTAGGGTTTGATTTGGGTTAGCATTTTGGTTAGCTTTTTCATGAAGCTTCTAGAAGCTTTATTTTGTTTTAAGCTTTGATATTTTGTGTAGATATTATTTAACCCAACCCAAACCCTTAACTCTAGTTCATTCTCTACATGAGTTAAATCTTTGATATTATTAACTCATGGTTGTCATTTGTAATCATAACAATAATCATTATTCATCACAAAAGCTTTCTTCTTCTTCTTCCTCCTTGAAAAAGCTTTCTAGCTTTTTGACTTGTGATGATTTAAAGTGAGAAAATGAAAACAAAAGAGAGAAAAATTCCTACTTCATCATCCTCATCTATTCTAGCTACTTAGATTTGGGTGTTCACTTCATTAATACTTGATTAGAAAAGTGAGAGCTTGAGCTTGAGATTCTTCAAGATAGATCATTTTCGAAAAGGAAGACTTCAAGCAAGAATGGATCATTCGACTTATGGAGCCTCTCTTGAGTCCGGGAGATCATGGATCGCGACAAAGGGACTACTACTCGTAGCTTATGAAGCGAAGGAACGGACTACAAAGGTTGTAATCCCTCTCTCTTAGATGTAAAATTGTTTACATACATAGTTAACTCTAATTCTCTAGTTAAGATCTTGGTTAGGGTTTGTTTAGCACCCCAAAAATTATAAGGTAGCATGTTTGATGCTTGCCAAAACCTTGCTAAGGTACTAAGCTAACCCTTCAGTGGTATCAGAGCCAAGCTAGATCATTAGGCGCTGTATAGATGAAATTAGAAGTCCGATCGAACCCCAAAACACCGAGAATTGACCCCTTGCTGGAATTTTTTTCAAAAGTTAAAATTTTTCATATTAAAATACTCATAAAATCATGCAGGGAATTTTATGGACCCACCTGAAGAAAGAGTCTCTAACTCGCTACAGTGACCGCGTAACCGCGGCGCCACTGTGGAGGCTTGGGACGGGCACTTCAGCGACGGTCCATAGGTGCTGGGGCATGCTACTGGGAATTTTTTTATTTTCTGCTCAAGTGTTGAGCTCACTGGGGTATTTTGGGAATTCATTGTGTCTGTCCAATTATCTAACTTCGCCTAGTTATCTGTGATGTTTATATATTGCTGTGATATGTTATATTGGATCGTTGCGTATTGAATAGCCGGGGTTTTTATGTGAGATGAGAGTTTTCTTTTTCATTCATGTAAAATTTATTTGTATGTAATATTCTTTTATTGGGGCACTTCCGGGTTGAGGATGATGTCACCATTGTATATTATTTACTTTTCCGCATTAGGATAGACCGAAGGTGGAGAGCACAAGTAACTGGGTTCTAGGGTTCAGTGGGAGGCCATCTCGAGGAGTCGAGACCGGGTTTCCTAACCCTAGAATTGGCAGGGTTACTTGCCGCTCTCGTAGGGGTCTAGGGATGTGGGTTTGGCTATTCATCGCGACTGTGGAATCCGTGTTTTATATAGGCTCAAAATAAAACACGGATGTCCTAGTATATCCAATATTTCATATGTTGACTTCTGCTGCAATGTTCTGTGATGAGATCATATTATTGCCTGAGACGAATGCTTATACTATATGTTGATATATAAATATTGCTGCTTTCGTTTCTTCTGTGATGCTTAGGAAGCTTAAATGATGGGTTTTATTAATGAGATTAATAAAGAAAAGAAACCTAAAAGATGTTGTAGAATCAAAACTTTATAAAAAGGGTAGCTACAGTTTTGCTTTGCATAGTGGTATTCCTTGTAGAATATCCAGCACCTTATTCGATAAGGAAAGAGCCAAGGTCCCTTCACCGGGAGTGACCTCTTTAGCAAAACTGGCAGATCCTATAAACTCACGGTTCAGTTTTTGATTGCTTCTATAGTTCTTGCTTTGCACAGAGGTATTTATGAAATATCCTACACCTTATTAGATGAGGAAAGATCCGAGATCCCTTCACCGGGAGTGACCTCTATAGCGAAACTAGAAAAGCCTAAAAAACACTCCTTTTAAAATCACTTGTTTCTACAACGATATCAAGTTCATTATGCTTATGGTTTTCTGAAAAACCTGCGTAGCTCTCCGTCATTTCAGATAAATAATATTCAGTATTCGTGCTACGTTTGTTGACTTAGTCAAGGCGTAGTGTATGGTAGCTAAATAGTGTTTATCTGCTAAAGTATGAGATGCGATTGGATTAGGGTAGTCGTACGACCTTATTGACTTAGTCAAGGGTCGTACGGGTGGGTTTAATTCAATAGAGAAATGTACGGGTTGAACTTGACTTGCGATTTATGGTTTGTTGACTCAGTCAAGGTCATAAATCGCTAGGGGTAAAATAATTATCGGGAATTTCAAGTGTTGAAATTTGCAATGAGATTGCATACCTTCTATGAGATAGATGGATCCTGATACCCACTGCGAGTAAGTGTTACTCCTGGGAGAATTTTACACAGGACAATTAGCCGATCAAGTAGGTGTCTAGAAAGGTGTTAACGGGGTTATGCCTCTGGGAAAACGAGATTTATTTTAATTAGGTCCGTGCGAAAGCAGGGGGAACCTCCCTCAAAATACCAACACTGATCTGGCTGAAAAATTAGCTAACTTGTAAGGTGTAATTAATCCAGGCTAATCTTACCTTTTAGGGTTTGAAGGAAGATTTGATTAAAACAGTGGGAGCCATCCTGATTAGATAAGATAATAACCAATCTAATCTTGCAAGAGCACACGCTAAAGTGTTTTTCTTCTCTCTCTCTCCAGGCAGCGACCATGTCAGGCCTTAATCAAGATAATAATATAGATGCATTAACCGAACTCGCTTGTTATACTGAGCAGGGGAACGTTGGTCCCGTTCTTGTTAGTTATATGTATGCCCTAGAGGCCATTACTGTACATAGGATATATATTGTAGTGGATGCTGAGACATATATAGGGAGGACTTTCTTGCTCGACATGATAGTATGCTATCTGGTTGCTATTCACCTTAACGTGTACACTAATTGTCTCTCTGTTACATGTTGGTAAAGCCCTTAGGATGTGTATTTGACTACCTGGACTATGATGCGGATCATACTAGTGGGGACATGGTAGTCCATAAGTACATCCTTCAAAGTCCCTAGTCGTGGGTGTATCGAGACGGGGCATCGATATACCAGAGTAGACTAGCGTGTACCTTCTCGACCCATACAGATGGGCGATGGATGATCCCATATCCATTGGTGTTTGACATCAGAGATGATATACGGGTGCTCAGTAGAGACTGGGTACACTGGACGGACTCGCCGAGAACTCCCAGATGGTATTATACCTCACGTCAGATGGCAGTTCTCTGGTGACACTGGTACAGAGTAGTCTGTTGACCCGAGATCGTCATAGAGTCTTGTGTGGTTCCCACTGTACTTTGATTTCCATCTTACCACGTCCAAGAGGGCGTGCAAAACGGTGGTTTTTGGGTACAGTCCCGAGTCACATGGAGACAATGAGCGATAGGAGGGGATTCGTCTCTCCCGGTATAGGGAGTTGATGTTGCGCTGTGTTCGATTGGCTATAACAGGAAATCCCTGGCCAGGGTTGCTGAGATTTACTGGTAAGTGTTACCAGTAGTTTCTCGAATAGTTATAGACCTCATATCGACACGACTTATCGAGCTATTGGGGTCTGACGTTTACCACCCCTAGGCAAGATATGCGACATATCAGACGATCAGACCGGACTGTACGGTAGTGTTACTGGTCGGATTCACTGGAGTGTGAGCGGGCTTGCTCGTCGATCTTCAGATCGCTCAATACCCGGGTGGCCGTTACGTTTAGCAGACCGCTTGCGGCTTATGGGTGTTTGATATGATCATCACCTGCTGCCGGCGTATTGACGAGTCTTTAGAGTCCTACACAGAGGTTTCCTGGCTCAATCGAAACGAAATAGGAGCGCATATGAGATATGTGCGGGACCGAGAATAATACCAGTATGTGATACTGTATTTGATTCTCGCGATGTGACATTGATCGGTTATATCCGATATAGCCGGGTTATCGGATCAAGTGTTGATTCGATAAGTTGTTACTAAAGATACCAGTCGGTTTTGTGCGACATGACCGGATCATTGAATCAAGTGTTGATTTAATGATTTAATGCATAATTATATATTTGATATATTACTTTGCATTAACTAGTATGGGTTCACTTTAAATTGGATTTTCTCACTCGGGTGTGCGCATTGCATATGCGATATGATTTTGTGCACTTGCTTGTATCATGTTTGATGATGCATGCCTAACTTGGTTAAGTGTAAAGAATGAACCATGGTAATGAATGGGTTAGGGTTTTGTTTTTTATTTATTCATTTATCTTTCTTATTTATTCTTTTTGGAAAAAGGAAAAAGAAAGATAAATGGTGGCTTTCTTTTTTTGGATTTAGTTGAAGTTTCTTGAACTTTGACTAAGTCTTCATTCTTATCCTATACTTAACCCTAACCATTTTAACTAACCTAACTTTATTCTCTACACTTAACTAGAGTTAAAAGTATGATAAGAATTGTTTTCTTTTCTATTTTTAATTATTCTTATCATAACTATTATCTTCTTCTTCTTCCTTTCTTCAAGTGAAGAAAGCAAGGTCCATCAATGGTGATTGATGGAAACAAGTGAGAAATCCAAAACTAAAGCTTACCCACTTCCTATTTCTTCATCCTCTACCTCTTGCCAAGTAGTAGAGTGTGTTTACTTCACAAGTTTCTTGACTTGGTGAAGTCGGAGCTTGATTTAGCGATGCCTCGACGTAGATCATCTTCGGCACGTCGTCGACGACCTAGCCCGCTTCTTCTCCGATGAAACCGACACAAGAGCCCGGATTTCGGATTTGTACAGCGGAGATGACTTCTTCATGGAGCTATGGAGGTGGACAAACGGATCTACAAAGGTTGTATTTCCGTATTCTCATTAGTTAAGTGTTAACTAGTTTTGTTTCGCCTAGAAATCTAGCAAACGATCCGTACATTAGGGTTTCTCGGCACCGATTTTTTGAAATTGGCATGGTAGATGCCTTTAGAGACCTCACTAGAGTGCCTAGGAACCCTACAGTGGTATCAGAGCCAAGCTAGAGCCTTAGGCGAAGTCCCGACGGAATTTGAAGTCCGAACGAACCCGAAAACCCAAACCTAACATGCTCTCTGTCCAGATTTTAAAATTGTGGATTTTTCAAGATTAAAAATATCCAGAAAATCAAGCAGGGTTTTCTAAGAATTACTGTAAATTTCGTGGGCCTAAATCAACTTTCCCACCGCGTTTCCGCGGCACGAGCATGGCTCGTGCGGCGGAAGCGCGGCCGTTTTGTCGTTTTGTAAGGTATTGTTTGCACAGTAATTCTCAGTATTCTGTTCTGGTTTTCCTGGGATATTTTAATTTTTATTATTCAGTTGATTTTTCAGAAGTGGTTTTGGGGTTTCGGAGTTTCGATCGGAATATCAAATTTTGTCTGTGTGGCTTTCCGGATAAATTTTTGGATATGTTAAAAAGTTCGACCGGATATAAATACCCGATTTTTCCCCTGTCGGGAAATTTCCAAGTGTTGGATTTTTCCGAGGTTTAACGATGTTCTAAGTAGTGCAAGTAACGCGATGGACCCTCTAGAAGACAACAAACCTTAACTCGATTATGTGACCGTCTTGAACTGCCCATTGAACCTTCGGGTTTGGGGCAGTACGGCGTGCCACATGTGAGGCGTTGGCTTGACCCTTCTACGGCTGGACCGTTGGTACTGAGGCACAAACGGAATGTTGTTATACTTGTTTCATGTGTTGATCTGTATCGGGAAAACTTGGGTGTTCGATTGTTCGATCGAAAAGTTTAACATTTTCTGTTTATCTGGAATGGGATACAATAATTGGAATTCACAATAGTTATGAGATAACTGAATGAATGTTATAAACATAGCAGTTTAGTCTCAACTGATCGGTTGCCACGGAATTTTGATGTGATCAAAAGTCCGTCGCAATCACGTAGCGTACGCGGATACTCGCCGGGTAAACTTAATAGACAGCATTACTCCATAGCCCCGACCAAGTGACTGTAGGAGAACCCCGTCGCCGAAAGCATCCGTCCGGGTGCTCGCGGCAGCGGTGTTCCGCCTTGGTGCACTTCGTCGACGGTATCAGGGGTGCGGCCGTCTACTAAAGTTTGCGACGAGTATTCGATCAGGATGTCGGGAATCTTGTTGAATTGCCCGACTTGATATTGAAAAGTGTTTTCGATAATGAGACTAAAATGCGGGGTTTATAATTGTTAGGCATGCGATGTCTAAGAAATTCATTTGGTCAGGCATGCGATGTCTGAGGTGGTTGCGGATTCCAACTGTTGTAGTTTTACACTTTCTTTTCTGTGACCGTAAGTGTAATATGTGATATCGCCGGTTTCGTTGCTATATGCCAACGACAATTGGGTGTAACATTTTCAAAATATAAAATATAAATTTTGGGAATTTTTATTATTTAATATTATTTTATTGATTATTTTAATATTAAATGCAAATAAATAGGAAAAATGTTAGAAAAATTATGAAAAATTATGGAAAATTCTAAAATAGGGTAAATTAGTGAATTATGACATTTTTAAGTTTTTGTGATTAATTTGACACTAATTTAGTGCTAATCGCGATTAAAATCGCTAATCGGGTTTTTTGGCAATTTTGTGCAAAACTTGCACATATCACATTTTCTACACTTGTGCATTTTTCTTGCCATGATTTATCATTTGGGTTTACTATTGAGGTGAGAAGGTTTGGTTTAGGGATTAAAAGAAAAGAAAAAAAAAAGGAATTAGAATGGAGTTGGTGAGAGAGGGTATGGGCATCTTTGACAAAGCCTTAGCCATTGTTTCCCCTTCATTTTTTCCCTCCCACTTCTTTCCCTTGCTGCTGCTGCCTCTTCCTCATCATTCTCCCCCTCTTCAATCCCTCTTTTCTTCTCTAAAACAACCCCAAAACCATATATCGGTTTTATTAAAAATGTGCACAAGCTCGAGATCTACAAGATGGACCAAGAAAGCATGGATTTTGGCCACTAGGGGCAACTCAAGAAAGTTCTTGAGTTGCCAAGTGAGGTAATCTCTGAACCATTAGCTCAATTATAGCCTTTCCTATAACCCCATATTAAGATTATATCGATATTGTGTGATATTATGGACTTGATGAAAACCTAGTTAGGGTTTGAGAGAAACTTGAGTTGTAATGTGAAATTGAGCTCAGTAGAGGACTTGTAAACACCTTAGTGCATGAATTGGAACCCAAAACCTGAAGCTAGAACCAGAAATACGGATTTTAGAAACCGATATCGGGGAAATTGTGTAATCTGTGCAGGTTAACTTGAATCTGCTATCACCCCGAGGACCCTAAAATAACATTGAGTGGAAATTGAGACGTGCAGGCACCATAGAACCAACACCCCAAACCCTAGCTCCCCACTCCATTTCCCGGCCGCCAAAACCTCCTTTCTGGCCGCAATTTGCGGCCAGACCAGTGAGGAATCGCCTCGTTTTCTGTGCACAGCCCCAGTTCCTCTAGTGTTGGCCCAGGGTACTTCTAGTTTTGACAGATTCTATCTAGGGTGAAATCTGGGACATATATCCTAAGTTGTTATTTTGGATTCGTGTTTCCGTATTCCGTATTTTCATTTCTGAAATGGTGGTTTGTGTTTTGCCTCGACTATTTGGCGTTTATACGACGATATAGAGGATTTATATGTGGTTTTGAAGGCGTGCCATAGGTTCTCACCTATAGGCCCCCTTATCGTATCGTTTTGGATTTCATGCGCCGTTTTAGCTTGGATTTGGTTTTAATGCGCATATACGATATTTGATGTGTAGGTACCCATGAAGACTTCGGGGCGACAAGCAATTGCATGGTGATGTCCGCAAATGATGTTTCAGGTGAGTAGATTATATCTACAGGGGGAAGTCGGGTGGATGGCGTATAGCACCCCCGCAGTCCGTAGTTGTATACTATATATAGTGGATATATGATAGTTTTAGTGTGTTGTAGCTTTGTGTTAGGTGTTTTATGGATAGTGTAGGGTAGAAGAGACTAGTGTAGTTTATAGTCGCGAACCCTAGGATAGAACTTACACCTACACACACACCCTTGCATATTACTAGTACTTACACGGTGGTTGATGATATGGATTGACTTTGGAGATGAGTCGATGATGTGGGCTTGATGACGTGAGATCGGTGATTGGATACGATTCATATGTGGGATATGACTTGGGATTTCTTGCGGGCTTGGGATATGTGCTTACCCCGCATGCATACTTCACTGATGGTATCGTTTGGTGCTAGACATAGAGTGGTACCCCAGGCTATGTGATCTGATGATAGTGATACCTGTTATGTGACGAGATAGTGAGATGTTGACCCGTACCCAGCTATTGGGATGCCGTACGATGATTACCGTACGAGCCGATATTGATGATAGATCCGCACTCATAACTCGAGGATATCTTATGATATGACATTGAGGCGAGATCACCGACTATATACCTTTATATATGTATCGACTCAGATTTAGGCGGTTTCCATACCCCTCCAGACTTGCTTGATACTTAGATCAGTAGTTGCATAGTAGAGGTTAGATTAGACCAGAGTCATACCTATTTCAACTAACGAATCGGGAATATTGCAAGATAGGGAAAAGGGGATTCTACGGATATTTTCAAATGTGTAGTGTCTATTTTCTAAACACCGTAGCCCTTGTTTTACCAAAGACCTCGATTCGTTTTATTTCAAAAGGCAAGGTTGCATGATATAGCTTTTGAGTTAGATTCTTCACTATTGCGTTGATTATTCGATTGCACCTATTCATACTATTTGCATGGCATTACTTGTGCTTACTGTTATATTGCCATCATGCTGTTAGGACACCAGCACCATTATCGATGATGCGTATGTTCCACGTACACTGATTGCCGGCTCACACACTTCATCATCGATAATTGCTATGCCACTACACTGTAGTATTGCTGCATTCATGGTATGATTTCCGCATAACATATTGTACACATAGACCTGTACACAAATATATACGATTTTGACTTGCTACTCACATTGATGCTTATATCACATCTGATCATCATATTGTAGCTCATTTATATGTGACATGACTTGATACTCACATTGATGCTTATATCACATCTGATCATCTTATTATAGCTCATTTATATGTGACATGACTTGCTACTCACATTGATGCTTATATCACATCTGATCATCATATTGTAGCTCATTTATATGTGACATGACTTGCTACTCACATTGATGCTTATATCACATCTGATCATCTTATTATAGCTCATTTATATGTGACATGACTTGCTACTCACATTGATGCTTATATCACATCTGATCATCATATTGTAGCTCATTTATATGTGACATGACTTGCTACTCACATTGATGCTTATATCACATCTGATCATCATATTGTAGCTCATTTATATGTGACATGACTTGCTACTCACATTGATGCTTATATCACACCTGATCATTATATTGTAGCTCATCTATATGTGACTTGACATGATGTTTATGTTTGACGCACATATCATATCAGATTAGTGACTTACATTTTGGTTTGGATTATATGTGATTTCTGGATTTGGGAACCGTGGCTATTTCAAATATGTAATCATTTAAAAACCCGGTTCCCTTGATATGATATTTCGGTGCGTCCACCATGTGTTTTCTCGGTGCTAGAGTGATATATAAAAACCCGAATCGAGGAGGCGGTTGAGGCCGATTACGGGTACATGGTGGACCCGGTATGGTACCCCGGGGCGAGAACGGTTTCGCTGTGTGATAGACGGTGAGCCCGGCAGAGGGACTACTACCTACCGGTGATTGTACTTGAGCTCGGCGGATATCTGGAGGATTCCGACCGGAGCCCAGAGATAGATATGGGCTGACCCGTACTGCCGGGGCCGAGGGCCGATACCGCAGACGGAGCCCAGAGATGGACATGGGTTGACTCGTACTGCCGGGGCCGAGGGCCGATACCGCAGACGGAGCCCCATATGGATGAGGATTTACGTGTCGATGCTTGGCACGGGTTTCATGATGTTTTACCATGATGTTGTTTATATCCTCATATTGCATACATGATGTTTATTGTCATTTGGTGACGCGTGGACGGGTTCCACGCATATACAGACATAGATCATATACAGATATGGATCATATACAGACATAGATCATATACAGATATGGATCATATACAGACATGGATCATGTACAGACATGGATCATATATATACAGACTGGATTTGCACTTATCATACTTCATTTGTATATATAATAGGGTATGAGGGCGCTGTTATATATACCTTTACACCAATATTAGTGGTATGAGACGCTAATATATGTGTATTGATATCATTGATACTGCATCATACTTACTTCTTGCAGACATACCTTATACTGATGACATGTTATTACCTGAGTACTTGGCACCACATACATATTTAGATGTTACCTTGCCACCTTATCACACTCAGATGTACTCTTGTGGATTATATTACTGATTGTTGACTTAGGTTTATGTCTTGCATTCGGTTTCTGCTTGTAGATGTTTCTATTCACGAGTTGGCAACTCACCCCCGTTGTGCCACAGCTCTTGCAGGTTTTGACGTACAGGTTTCATGGCGGCATTTCTGGCACACTTCTTTCTTGCGGGTGGCTTTCTTTTGGTAGGTGGATTCTTTCGCATCGAGAACCACCCTTGTATTCATTTTATTCATTGTATCTAGAATTTCCATCAACCAAAATATGTATATTGTTTCAGACCTAGACTTTAGTGATGTATTATTCGACCTTAGAGTCGCGCTTAGTAGTTTTGCGGTTTCTTGTTGCTTGAGCTTTCTTTTGGGTTTGATCCTCGCCACTTGGCGTTGTATATTATTGTTGCATGTGTGGTTGTGACCGTCTATTGACGAAGAGCTAGCTCCCGCTTGGGGATGCCTTTATCATTGCATATATATTGTTATTCTCGTTTTACCCCATTCGGGGCCATTTTTACGAAAGAAACTCTGCCGAAATTTCTGGAAAAGATTATACTGTTTTTAAAATGCACATTCGGCTTAGTTATTTAAAAACCTTGATTTTTAAACATGTAGTTCTTTACTTATTCTTAAAAAGGGTTTTAGATTTCTGGGTTTTCGGCTTACTTAGTCGCGTTACGCCTGTAGGTGTTACGTGGTTAAGTGCTGGTCACGGGCCAAATTTTGGGTCGTGACAAAGTTGGTATCAGAGCACTGGGTTGACCTTGGTTCGAGTTTGAGTTTGACTATGTGGAGCCTAGGGCGTTTATATATATATACGGAACTTAGGCTTGACCTTACGGAACTTAGACTTGGTCGAGGGGGTATTAGACCCGAACTTTCGTCGTATTAGGATGACCCTTGGTTGATGGAATAGGTGACTAAAGTAGAGTGACGTACCGTTGGTATGTTCCGCGGCATACTTACGACACGCCACTCCGCTTAAGGAACCTTAGGATGTGCATACTTTTCGAGATCAGTGATTCTCTTCATATCCAGGATTATACATCCATTTGAGATCCCCGATTCTATTAGTTCATGATCATATCTTCATTGATGCTGTTCCTTCCTATGATCATGTATCCACTTTGGATCTGTTGTTTCCTTCTTGTCATTGATGTGCTCTTTTGATACTCGATTGAGATTCCTGTCACCATGTTTGAGCGCAGTTTGGGCTGCTGCTAGGATTACGGCCGGTGTGAGCCCGTTTGGTACGAGGGCCGACCATTGTGTTTTCTGGTGACATGGGAATGTCTCGAGTTAGTATTGCTGATTGTGACCTCTAGTGGAGGCGAGTGCTTGGATTTGCACCGGATGATCGGGCCATTGTTAGAACTGCCGGTTGAAAGAGGACTGTTGATGTACAACATACCTCAGAGATTATGATGTCGCCTACTGTGCAGACAGATGGACCAGCTGTTGCTGAGATCGACAGGATGTTGCTTTCGGAGCTTACGAGCTGAGATTGCCGGAGCTTTCAGGCAGATATGCGACAGATGATAGCTAGTCTACCCGATTTGAGAGACGAAGGTGATTCGTCCGATTTTGCGCCAGAGCGGGCCCAGTTAAGTTGAAGATTTCCAGTGTGGAGAGTCTTACTCAGATCTAGAGCAGACCGACTCAGAGATGACCGCTTATGTATTGCCTTTCCTGGAGGATTGAGGCGTTGTTCGGCGTACAGGCGTATGAGCCAGTTGCTGCTGTAAATGATGAGATATCGCCCAGATGATTGGAGCTGTTGCAGCGTGAGCATATACTCAGAGAGATGATAGCGAGTCGCTAGTCACCTGAGGATGAATGACTAGGACATGTGGTTCGTTCGTTACCGATGCGAGGTCATCAGATAGATTGTTTCCAGCTAGAGACGATTTACGCAGGTTCGTTGAGAGTCGATTGAGACGATCGAATGTCAGGAGCCTATTTTCCAAGTTTAAAGTATACGGAAAGATATGCAGGTGATTCTATGGACCCTCTAGAAGAATGAAACCCTAACTCGACTTAATGACCGTGTGACAGCCTTTGAACCTTAGGGTTTACGGCGGTTCCGCGGCGCCATTAGTGAGGCTTGGGTTTGCCCTTCTACGGCTGGACCACCGACGCTGTGGCATGTACTCGATACTATTAAACTGTACCCGAGATGTGAGTTCTTGGGGGATTATGAGGATCTGACGAGTCGATCGGATGGTTCGACATCTTTCGGATATCGTGATGGGACACCGCTTGGGAGACTCCAGATGCGAGCGTAGCCGTCGGAGCGCAGTTCGTGTAGCCACGATGAGTTATGTCCGAATCAGTCGACATTTGAGCAGAGTGAAGAAAAGAGTTCGCAAGATATTTCGACGAGATGGCGTCCCACTCCGCTGACATCAGAGATGTGATACGCACCCCGAGGCGTGGTATGTGGATAGATCTTCCAGAAAGAAGCGCGATAAGTATGTAGCCGTTCTGGAATAAGCTTCAGCTTCAGCATTGGATGACGACTTCCGGGCATTTCGGCAGGTATGAGATTTGAGAAGGAGCCTCGACAGGACCCTTCTGGAAAACGATATGAGAAGACCTAGACCAGGAGTGGTCGTATTGCGCACACCCAGCAGGACAGAGTTCGGCATTATCGACGAGGTAGTTGACCAGGATCGAATAGAGGAACTTACCCAGATGCGTTGTGAATTGATCAAGGGCGGACGAGTGACGAGTATTCCTCCGATGGTTGGGACGTGTTCCCGAGGATCTGTTCGGCCTGACATCTTCTACAAAATGGTGAAGCTACAGAGTACGCGATTTCGAGTCCGTGCGAGAGACTTCAGATTGGTCGTGGCCGAGAACAGTGCAGTGCAAGGTGACTTGGCGTGACGTCATAGTGGACAATGATAGAGACATGTGGAACCAGAGGTTCGTGTGAGACGCTGACGAGCTGTCATTACTTCCCGTCGAGACTAGAGACCTGATATGCTTACAGAGACGTTGGAATGTGACCAATTTCCGAGAAAAGGTTGTGCTGAGGACACAGATGTCTATCAAGCGAGAAGAGGTAGTACAAGAGAGCCAGCCTCTGTACAGATCGGCATAGGCATGATTGGAAGAGACCTTGAGCAGGATTCCTTCCAGGACATTGCTGCAATGATGTTTGCACCCAGGATCAGATATGTAACGTGCATTCAGAGGGCCAGAGGCCGACGCCAGTGATGTGCTGCCTTACGAGTGGTCATGAGGGTTGACCGAGAGGTGACCAGAGAAGTGCCAGAACGGAATCGTCCCCGTTAGCACCTGACAGGGCCGATGAGCCGATTGACTGCGAGATAGGAAATCCGCAAGGAAGATAAGGACCCAGAGTCAGAGGACGCCAGACCGCGAGCAAGAAGCACGTAGATATCCTGCGCTGCTAGCAGTGGATTGCACCGACTCCTTCTCGACCTCGAAGGAGGAACTACCGACGACGGTATTTATGATTTGTGATTTTGTGATTCGATTATCACGTATCCGTCACTTTGGGATTTCGGTATTTTGTGCGTTCTGTTTGCATGATTTAGTTTTGATGATTGAGTTTCATGATATTGTTTCATGCACCCACTGGATATTTATATATTTTGCGCTGAGTTATTACATTTGAGATATTGATTGAGATTTCATGCCTATCGTATTCAGTGATTTGATTTGCACTTCCAGCGTAGTTTTCATGCATCTTTAGTGTTTTGATATACGATTTTGGTGCACGCCAGATGCACTAAATCGGAAATTCTTCGTGCATTTCATATGCACCTGATTTTCTGTCAGGCACACACGTTGCCTACGACAGATGTTTCGTGCACACCCGTTGCACTTAGATGTTTTCTACACCTGTTTGACACATATATGGATTTTGATTCCTTGCGCACCAGACGCATAGGATATTCTTATATATGCATTTTGGGGATTGATTGCTAGTAGAGTAGTACATTTATTTTATGATATTCTCTATGTGTTGATGTTTTCGGAGCCCCGACAAATGGATTATTACTGAAATTGTTTTAGTAGTGGGGGGTTTAAATTTAAATTCGGGGACTGAATTTCTTTAAGGGGGGTAGATTGTAACATTTTCAAAATATAAAATATAAATTTTGGGAATTTTTATTATTTAATATTATTTTATTGATTATTTTAATATTAAATGCAAATAAATAGGAAAAATGTTAGAAAAATTATGAAAAATTATGGAAAATTCTAAAATAGGGTAAATTAGTGAATTATGACATTTTTAAGTTTTTGTGATTAATTTGACACTAATTTAGTGCTAATCGCGATTAAAATCGCTAATCGGGTTTTTTGGCAATTTTGTGCAAAACTTGCACATATCACATTTTCTACACTTGTGCATTTTTCTTGCCATGATTTATCATTTGGGTTTACTATTGAGGTGAGAAGGTTTGGTTTAGGGATTAAAAGAAAAGAAAAAAAAAAGGAATTAGAATGGAGTTGGTGAGAGAGGGTATGGGCATCTTTGACAAAGCCTTAGCCATTGTTTCCCCTTCATTTTTTTCCTCCCACTTCTTTCCCTTGCTGCTGCTGCCTCTTCCTCATCATTCTCCCCCTCTTCAATCCCTCTTTTCTTCTCTAAAACAACCCCAAAACCATATATCGGTTTTATTAAAAATGTGCACAAGCTCGAGATCTACAAGATGGACCAAGAAAGCGTGGATTTTGGCCACTAGGGGCAACTCAAGAAAGTTCTTGAGTTGCCAAGTGAGGTAATCTCTGAACCATTAGCTCAATTATAGCCTTTCCTATAACCCCATATTAAGATTATATCGATATTGTGTGATATTATGGACTTGATGAAAACCTAGTTAGGGTTTGAGAGAAACTTGAGTTGTAATGTGAAATTGAGCTCAGTAGAGGACTTGTAAACACCTTAGTGCATGAATTGGAACCCAAAACCTGAAGCTAGAACCAGAAATACGGATTTTAGAAACCGATATCGGGGAAATTGTGTAATCTGTGCAGGTTAACTTGAATCTGCTATCACCCCGAGGACCCTAAAATAATATTGAGTGGAAATTGAGACGTGCATGCACCATAGAACCAACACCCCAAACCCTAGCTCCCCACTCCATTTCCCGGCCGCCAAAACCTCCTTTCTGGCCGCAATTTGCGGCCAGACCAGTGAGGAATCGCCTCGTTTTCTGTGCACAGCCCCAGTTCCTCTAGTGTTGGCCCAGGGTACTTCTAGTTTTGACAGATTCTATCTAGGGTGAAATCTGGGACATATATCCTAAGTTGTTATTTTGGATTCGTGTTTCCGTATTCCGTATTTTCATTTCTGAAATGGTGGTTTGTGTTTTGCCTCGACTATTTGGCGTTTATACGACGATATAGAGGATTTATATGTGGTTTTGAAGGCGTGCCATAGGTTCTCACCTATAGGCCCCCTTATCGTATCGTTTTGGATTTCATGCGCCGTTTTAGCTTGGATTTGGTTTTAATGCGCATATACGATATTTGATGTGTAGGTACCCATGAAGACTTCGGGGCGACAAGCAATTGCATGGTGATGTCCGCAAATGATGTTTCAGGTGAGTAGATTATATCTACAGGGGGAAGTCGGGTGGATGGCGTATAGCACCCCCGCAGTCCGTAGTTGTATACTATATATAGTGGATATATGATAGTTTTAGTGTGTTGTAGCTTTGTGTTAGGTGTTTTATGGATAGTGTAGGGTAGAAGAGACTAGTGTAGTTTATAGTCGCGAACCCTAGGATAGAACTTACACCTACACACACACCCTTGCATATTACTAGTACTTACACGGTGGTTGATGATATGGATTGACTTTGGAGATGAGTCGATGATGTGGGCTTGATGACGTGAGATCGGTGATTGGATACGATTCATATGTGGGATATGACTTGGGATTTCTTGCGGGCTTGGGATATGTGCTTACCCCGCATGCATACTTCACTGATGGTATCGTTTGGTGCTAGACATAGAGTGGTACCCCAGGCTATGTGATCTGATGATAGTGATACCTGTTATGTGACGAGATAGTGAGATATTGACCCGTACCCAGCTATTGGGATGCCGTACGATGATTACCGTACGAGCCGATATTGATGATAGATCCGCACTCATAACTCGAGGATATCTTATGATATGACATTGAGGCGAGATCACCGACTATATACCTTTATATATGTATCGACTCAGATTTAGGCGGTTTCCATACCCCTCCAGACTTGCTTGATACTTAGATCAGTAGTTGCATAGTAGAGGTTAGATTAGACCAGAGTCATACCTATTTCAACTAACGAATCGGGAATATTGCAAGATAGGGAAAAGGGGATTCTACGGATATTTTCAAATGTGTAGTGTCTATTTTCTAAACACCGTAGCCCTTGTTTTACCAAAGACCCCGATTCGTCTTATTTCAAAAGGCAAGGTTGCATGATATAGCTTTTGAGTTAGATTCTTCACTATTGCGTTGATTATTCGATTGCACCTGTTCATACTATTTGCATGGCATTACTTGTGCTTACTGTTATATTGCCATCATGCTGTTAGGACACCAGAACCATTATCGATGATGCGTATGTTCCACGTACACTGATTGCCGGCTCACACACTTCATCATCGATAATTGCTATGCCACTACACTGTAGTATTGCTGCATTCATGGTATGATTTCCGCATAACATATTGTACACATAGACCTGTACACAAATATATACGATTTTGACTTGCTACTCACATTGATGCTTATATCACATCTGATCATCATATTGTAGCTCATTTATATGTGACATGACTTGATACTCACATTGATGCTTATATCACATCTGATCATCTTATTATAGCTCATTTATATGTGACATGACTTGCTACTCACATTGATGCTTATATCACATCTGATCATCATATTGTAGCTCATTTATATGTGACATGACTTGCTACTCACATTGATGCTTATATCACATCTGATCATCTTATTATAGCTCATTTATATGTGACATGACTTGCTACTCACATTGATGCTTATATCACATCTGATCATCATATTGTAGCTCATTTATATGTGACATGACTTGCTACTCACATTGATGCTTATATCACATCTGATCATCATATTGTAGCTCATTTATATGTGACATGACTTGCTACTCACATTGATGCTTATATCACACCTGATCATTATATTGTAGCTCATCTATATGTGACTTGACATGATGTTTATGTTTGACGCACATATCATATCAGATTAGTGACTTACATTTTGGTTTGGATTATATGTGATTTCTGGATTTGGGAACCGTGGCTATTTCAAATATGTAATCATTTAAAAACCCGGTTCCCTTGATATGATATTTCGGTGCGTCCACCATGTGTTTTCTCGGTGCTAGAGTGATATATAAAAACCCGAATCGAGGTGGCGGTTGAGGCCGATTACGGGTACATGGTGGACCCGGTATGGTACCCCGGGGCGAGAACGGTTTCGCTGTGTGATAGACGGTGAGCCCGGCAGAGGGACTACTACCTACCGGTGATTGTACTTGAGCTCGGTGGATATCTGGAGGATTCCGACCGGAGCCCAGAGATGGATATGGGCTGACCCGTACTGCCGGGGCCGAGGGCCGATACCGCAGACGGAGCCCAGAGATGGACATGGGTTGACTCGTACTGCCGGGGCCGAGGGCCGATACCGCAGACGGAGCCCCATATGGATGAGGATTTTCGTGTCGATGCTTGGCACGGGTTTCATGATGTTTTACCATGATGTTGTTTATATCCTCATATTGCATACATGATGTTTATTGTCATTGGATGACGGGTGGACGGGTTCCACGCATATGCAGACATAGATCATATACAGATATGGATCATATACAGACATAGATCATATACAGATATGGATCATATACAGACATGGATCATGTACAGACATGGATCATATATATACAGACTGGATTTGCACTTATCATACTTCATTTGTATATATAACAGGGTATGAGGGCGCTGTTATATATACCTTTACACCAATATTAGTGGTATGAGACGCTAATATATGTGTATTGATATCATTGATACTGCATCATACTTACTTCTTGCAGACATACCTTATACTGATGACATGTTATTACCTGAGTACTTGGCACCACATACATATTTAGATGTTACCTTGCCACCTTATCACACTCAGATGTACTCTTGTGGATTATATTACTGATTGTTGACTTAGGTTTATGTTTTGCATTCGGTTTCTGCTTGTAGATGTTTCTATTCACGAGTTGGCAACTCACCCCCGTTGTGCCACAGCTCTTGCAGGTTTTGCCGTACAGGTTTCATGGCGGCATTTCTGGCACACTTCTTTCTTGCGGGTGGCTTGCTTTTGGTAGGTGGATTCTTTCGCATCGAGAACCACCCTTGTATTCATTTTATTCATTGTATCTAGAATTTCCATCAACCAAAATATGTATATTGTTTCAGACCTAGACTTTAGTGATGTATTATTCGACCTTAGAGTCGCGCTTAGTAGTTTTGCGGTTTCTTGTTGCTTGAGCCTTCTTTTGGGTTTGATCCTCGCCACTTGGCGTTGTATATTATTGTTGCATGTGTGGTTGTGACCGTCTATTGACGAAGAGCTAGCTCCCGCTTGGGGATGCCTTTATCATTGCATATATATTGTTATTCTCGTTTTACCCCATTCGGGGCCATTTTTACGAAAGAAACTCTGCCGAAATTTCTGGAAAAGATTGTACTGTTTTTAAAATGCACATTCGGCTTAGTTATTTAAAAACCTTGATTTTTAAACATGTAGTTCTTTACTTATTCTTAAAAAGGGTTTTAGATTTCTGGGTTTTCGGCTTACTTAGTCGCGTTACGCCTGTAGGCGTTACGTGGTTAAGTGCCGGTCACGGGCCAAACTTTGGGTCATGACAAAGGGATGCGCACATTTACTTACGTTGATGACATGTGATGTTATGTGTTGCTGGATATGTTATATTGGATCGTCGTGTTTGAATAGCCGGGGGTTTTTATGTGAGATGAGTGTTTTCCATTTTCATTCATGTAAAAACTTGTATGTAATATTCTTTTATTGGGGCGCTTCCAGGTTGCGGAAGTTGTCACCGTTTGTATATTATTTACTTTTCCGCACTAGGATAGACCCAAGGAGGAGGGCACAAGTAACCGGGTTCTGGAGTCCAGAGGGAGACCAACTCGAGGAGTCGAGTCCGGGTCTCCTAACTCCAGAATTGGTAGGGTTGCTTGCCGCTCTCGTAGGGGTCTAGGGGTATAGGTTTGGCTATTCATCACGACCGTGGAATCCGTGTTTTATACTGGCTCGTATTGAAAACACGGACGTCCTAGTATATCCAATATTTCATATGATTCTTCTGCTGCGATATCTGTGATGTGATCATGTGATGTTCTGTGATAGATACAGTATATAGTATATATGATATATTATATAGCCGTTACTTATGTTTTACACCCGCGCTAGCCCTGCCCCGCTCTGCCGTTAGTTACCTAACATAACGGTGCACGAGGGGACATCGAGGCGAATGCGGATGGCATAAGTGTACGCCGTATTTATCTGTGATGTTTAGGTACATTAAATGATGGGACTTCATTAATGAGATTAATGAAATAAAAGAAACCTAAGATGTTGTAGAATCGAATTTCAAAATAAAATAGGTAGCTACAGTTCTTGCTTTGCACAGCGGTATATGCGATATATCCTGCACCTTATTCGATAAGGAAAGGACCGAGATCCCTTCACCGGGAGTGACTCCTTTAGCAATAACTGGCAGATGCTACACACTCGGTTTGACTTTTGATTGCTTTTAACTGTTTTTGCTTTGCACAGTGATATATATGATATATCCCGCACCTCATTCGACGAGGAAAGGACCGACGATCCCTTCACCGGGAGTGACTCCTTTAGCAAAACTAGAAAAGCCTCAAAAACACTCCATTTTAAAATTCATTTGATTCTACAACGATATCAAGTTCATTACGCAATAGGTTTTCAGAAAAACCTAGCGTAGCCCTCCGTCATTTCAGATACGTACTAGTTAGTATTCGTGCTGCGGTTGTTTGGCATGCGTCAAGGCGTAGTGTACGGTAGCTAACTAGTGCTTATCTGCTAGCATACGATGCGATTGGATTAGGGTATTCGTACGGCGTTGTTTGGCATGCGTCAAGGGTCGTGCGGGTGGGTTTAATTCAATCAGGAAATGACGGGTTGAACTTGACTAGCAGACTATGGGTTGTTTGGCATGCGTCAAGGTCATAGCGAGCTAGGGGCAAAATATTATCGGGAATTTCAAGTATTGAAATTTGCAATGAGATTGCATACCTTCTATGAGATAGTTGGATCCCGATACCCGCTGCGAGTAAGAGTTACTCCTGGGAGAGTTTTATACATTACAATTAGCCAATCAAGTAGGTGTCTAGAAAGGTGTCAACGGGGTTACGCCTCTGGGAAAACGAGGTTTACATTAATTAGGTTCGTGCGAAAGCACGGGGGGCCTCCCTCAAAGTACCGACACTGGCCTGGCTGAAAGATTGGCGAACTTATAGTGTGTAATTAATCCCGGCTAGTCTTTCCTTTTAGGGTTTGAAGGAAGATTTGATAAAAGCAGTGGGAGCCATCCTGATTAGATAAAATAATAACCAATCTATTCTTGCAAGAGTGCACGCTGAGTGTTTTCTTCTCTCTCTCTCCTGGTAGCGACCATATCACGCCTTAATCAAGATAATAATACGGATAGTTGACCGAACCCGCTTGTTATATAGAGCTGGGGAACGTTGGTCCCGCTCCAACTTATAATTGTTATAAGACAGAGCAGGAATTTGGGGAATACCAGATTTCCCGTGCCGCCCAAACGAAGAGAGTGCATGTTGATGCATCATCTTCGGGTGTGTTCATTATACAGAACTGTTTCTCAGTATCCTCCGCATCCTGGTATATGATACCGGATCAGGATCCCAGATATGTAAGATGTTACATAGGGCTACAAAAGGGTAGAAAAACTGAGAACGGGTGATAAGTTTCATGAGGCAGAAAACGGGGCAAGTGTTGCAGCCAAGTCTGTTGGTCACTGTCACCCTGTATTGTAATACATTGATTCTGAACGTATGTTATTAGATACCGAACCTGATATACAAAATCATATCCGTCTCTTTATTAGTAAAGAAACGATAAAATTTCGTATTGTTGGATAATGTTTTGAACATTTCCTATATCAAAAGTTGATCGGTTCAGGCACGTTATCTAAAAGCATTAATGTTCTAAATCAAACTACAGTTCTTAGTATACTGAACACACACAAGAGGAAGAGTTCAGAATTGAACCATTCCTTCTTGATGTATTGTAGACTAGGTCATATCAATGCGACCTGACTAGCTGGAGTTACATTTAGATGCATATTTAAATCTGTTTGAATTTACATCTTGTGAAACTCGCCAGTCATGTCACAAAGATAAGATGACCATAACTCTGTTTATTGGAAACAGAGAAAGAGTTAGTGAACTCTTGGGATGATACATGTTGATGTATGAAGGTCTCCTGTCTACACATACCAGGATTGGTTCTTTATACTTCATTACGTTCTCTGATGATCTCTTTAGATTCAGACATATGTTCTTGTTGAAACACAAGTCCGAACCTTTTGAGATATTCACAGAATATAAGTTAGAAGTAGAGAACCAAAATACGGGTATAAGTATTTTGTCCTATGATGAGATCAAGGAGGAGAATACTTGTGCATGGAATTCCTGGACTATTCTAAAGGAGAATGAGATTCTCTCTCAGCATTACTCCTCCGTATACACCATAGCACGATGGTATATCAGGGCGGAGCAGATACACCCTATTTGATATGGTGTGCTCTATGATGAGTACTACTGAGTTACCTTTTTCCTATTGGGTGTTATGCACTTGTGAAGTTGCATACCTATTGAATAGGGTTCGAATCAAATCAGTGCCTACCACTTCATATGTGATATGGAAGGGGAAGAGCCCATATCTTAAGTTAGTTAAGATTTGGGGTTGTCCGGCCTATGTCTAAAAGCAAAATCCGGACAAGCTCGAGGCAAGGTCTGTTAAGTACAACTGGAAAGGTTCCAGCTATACAAATGACAGCAGCTGATTTGGTAGAACCAAAGGATTCAGTAGAAACCAACGAACCTCAGCCTCTCCGCCGATCTAGTAGGGTTCCTCACCCACCTGAGAGATACTTCTGTTTCTCTATGACAGTGGGAGCGAGGATTGCATCATGAGATGATGACCCAACTAGTTTCGAGCTGGCCATCAGGAGTAAGACTCTGTAAGAATGGCTGGATGTTTAGCGATCTGAGATGGAATCCTTATACACCAACAAAGTATGGACTTTAGTTGCTATATCTGAAGGGTTAAATCCCCATCAGGAGCAAGTATATCTTGAGAAGATTACTTGGTGTACATGGAAAAGTTGAGACTTTCAAAGCTAGACTTGTTAAAAGTTTGCATCATTGACCAGGTGTGGATAATGATGAAACCTTTTCAAGTGGCTATGCTTAAGTCCATCCAGATCCTACTTGCCACGGCTACATACCATGACTACGATATCTGGTGGTTGGGTGTCATGACTGCTTTTCTAAATGATGTTTTAGAAGAGTGAGTCTATAAGTACACAGCCAGAGGGCTTCGTAAACAGTGGGAGCAGCGGAAACGTGTGCAAGATGCTTTATAGGATAAAGCAGGCATCGCGGAGTTGGAACATCTGTTTTGATGGATTAGTCAAAGAAGTTGACATCATCAAAATGGTAGATGAACCTTGTATAAACAAAAAGGTAGTAGGGAGTATGGTGGTGATCCTCGTAAAGTACGTGGATGACATACTCTTGATAAGAAAGGAGTTTCTTATGCTACGCTCGATCAATCTCCGTTTATCACAATGATTCTCCATATAGGATCAAAGTGATACCTACTAAATCCTGGATTTTGGATCTATGAGATAGATCTAAGTGGATGTTAGGAATCTCACTAGTTGTAGTGAGATGGTATCAATCGATCCTGGGGAGAATCACTGGAAGTGTTCCAGGGTGATAAAGACGACTGAATGTCAGTCGCAGGCATTGTCTTTACCCTCAGTAATGGGACGGTATGTTGGAAGAGTTCCAAGCTAGATACCGTGACATACTAGACGATAAAGGCTGGATACATCGCTACTTATGATGCTACTAAAGAGGATGTTTGGATGTATAATGGTTCATGAGATGAACTATGTTCCTACCATTGTGAGACAATGGAGTTGTGCCTTATGCCAAGGAACGCCGGTCCCATCAGTGATCCAGACTTATTCTAAGGCAGTATCACCTGATCATGAAGATGGTTGATCTCCAGGCTGATCGAGGCAAGGAGAGCAGACTTAGAGGATAACGCAGCGGATCCACTCACGAAGGCCTATTCCCAGAGAGAGACTTTTATGGGATGGTTGAGTATGAGATACTACAACCACTGCTACAGATGACCCTAGTGCAAGTGGGAGATTGTTAGTTATATGTATGCCCTAGAGGCCATTACTGTACATAGGATGTATATTGTAGTGGATGCTGAGACATATATAGGGAGGACTTTCTTGCTCGACATGATAGTATGCTATCTGGTTGCTATTTACCTTAACGTGTACACTAATTGTCTCTCTGTTACATGTTGGTAAAGCCCTTAGGATGTGTACTTGACTACCTGGACTATGATGCGGATCATACTAGTGGGGACATGGTAGTCCATAAGTACATCCTTCAAAGTCCCTAGTCGTGGGTGTATCGAGACGGGGCATCGATATACCAGAGTAGACTAGCGTGTACCTTCTCGACCCATACAGATGGGCGATGGATGATCCCATATCCATTGGTGTTTGACATCAGAGATGATATACGAGTGCTCAGTAGAGACTGGGTACACTGGACGGACTCGCCGAGAACTCCCAGATGGTATTATACCTCACGTCAGATGGCAGTTCTCTGGTGACACTGGTACAGAGTAGTCTGTTGACCCGAGATCGTCATAGAGTCTTGTGTGGTTCCCACTGTACTTTGATTTCCATCTTACCACGTCCAAGAGGGCGTGCAAAATGGTGGTTTTTGGGTACAGTCCCGAGTCACATGGAGACAATGAGCGATAGGAGGGGATTCGTCTCTCCCGGTATAGGGAGTTGATGTTGCGCTGTGTTCGATTGGCTATAACAGGAAATCCTTGGCCAGGGTTGCTGAGATTTACTGGTAAGTGTTACCAGTAGTTTCTCGAACATTTATAGACCTCATATCGACACGACTTATCGAGCTATTGGGGTCTGACGTTTACCACCCCTAGGCAAGATATGCGACATATCAGACGATCAGACCGGACTGTACGGTAGTGTTACTGGTCGGATTCACTGGAGTGTGAGCGGGCTTGCTCGTCGATCTTCAGATCGCTCAATACCCGGGTGGCCGTTACGTTTAGCAGACCGCTTGCGGCTTGTGGGTGTTTGATATGATCATCACCTGCTGCCGGCGTATTGACGAGTCTTTAGAGTTCTACACAGAGGTTTCCTGGCTCAATCGAAATGAAATAGGAGCGCATATGAGATATGTGCGGGAACGAGAATAATACCAGTATGTGATACTGTATTTGATTCTCGCGATGTGACATTGATCGGTTATATCCGATATAGCCGGGTTATCGGATCAAGTGTTGATTCGATAAGTTGTTACTAAAGATACCAGTCGGTTTTGTGCGACATGACCGGATCATTGAATCAAGTGTTGATTTAATGATTTAATGCATAATTATATATTTGATATATTACTTTGCATTAACTAGTATGGGTTCACTTTAAATTGGATTTTCTCACTCGGGTGTGCGCATTGCATATGCGATATGATTTTGTGCACTTGCTTGTATCATGTTTGATGATGCATGCCTAACTTGGTTAAGTGTAAAGAATGAACCATGGTAATGAATGGGTTAGGGTTTTGTTTTTTATTTATTCATTTATCTTTCTTATTTATTCTTTTTGGAAAAAGGAAAAAGAAAGATAAATGGTGGCTTTCTTTTTTTGGATTTAGTTGAAGTTTCTTGAACTTTGACTAAGTCTTCATTCTTATCCTATACTTAACCCTAACCATTTTAACTAACCTAAGTTTATTCTCTACACTTAACTAGAGTTAAAAGTATGATAAGAATTGTTTACTTTTCTATTTTTAATTATTCTTATCATAACTATTATCTTCTTCTTCTTCCTTTCTTCAAGTGAAGAAAGCAAGGTCCATCAATGGTGATTGATGGAAACAAGTGAGAAATCCAAAACTAAAGCTTACCCACTTCCTATTTCTTCATCCTCTACCTCTTACCAAGTAGTAGAGTGTGTTTACTTCACAAGTTTCTTGACTTGGTGAAGTCGGAGCTTGATTTAGCGATGCCTCGACGTAGATCATCTTCGGCACGTCGTCGACGACCTAGCCCGCTTCTTCTCCGATGAAACCGACACAAGAGCCCGGATTTCGGATTTGTACAGCGGAGATGACTTCTTCATGGAGCTATGGAGGTGGACAAACGGATCTACAAAGGTTGTATTTCCGTATTCTCATTAGTTAAGTGTTAACTAGTTTTGTTTCGCCTAGAAATCTAGCAAACGATCCGTACATTAGGGTTTCTCGGCACCGATTTTTTGAAATTGGCATGGTAGATGCCTTTAGAGACCTCACTAGAGTGCCTAGGAACCCTACAGTTCTTTCTTATAAATGTTATAAGACTGAGAAGGGAATAAGACAATATCTGGATTCTCACGCCGCTCAAACGAAGAATAAGCATGTTGATGCATCTTCTTCAGGTGTGTTAGTTACCGAGAACTGTTTCTCAGTTCACTCTACGTCCTGGGCATTAGATACCAGATCAGGATCCCACATATGCAACATATTGCACGGGCTAAAGAGAGGTAGAGAACTGGGAATGGGTGATCATTCCGTAAGAGTAGGGAATGGTGCAAATGTTGCGGCCAAAGTAGTTGGCGAATATCACCTTGTGTTACCAAGTAGTAATACATTGATTCTGAACGAATGCTATTATATACCGAACATGATATGCAACATTATATCAGTTTCTTTATTAAGTAAAGAAGGATATAATTTTGTAATACAAGATAATATTATGAACATCTTCCTAAATCAAAATTTGATTGGATCAGGCTCGTTAAATAATGGCATATACGTTCTAAATCAAAACACAGTTCTTAATATACAGAACACACACAAGAGGAAAAGTTCAGAAATGAATGAATCCTTCTTGTGGCATTGTAGACTTGGTCATATCAATGCGACACGATTAGCTAAGTTACATAAAGATGGTTATTTAAATACGTTCGAATTATCATCTTATGAAACTTGCCATTCATGTCTCAAAGGCAAAATGACCAAAACTCCGTTTAGTGGACACGGAGAAAGAGTTACGGAACTCTTGGGACTAATACATAGTGATGTATGTAGTCCCATGTTTACGCATGCCAGGAATGGTTCTTCGTACTTCATTACATTCATTGACGATCTCTCAAGATATGGACATGTATTCCTAATGAAACACAAGTCTGAAGCTTTTGAAAAATTCAGGGAATATAAGCACGAAGTAGAGAATCAAACGGGTAAAAGTATTAAGATCCTTCGATCTGATCGAGGAGGAGAATACTTGAGCAATGAGTTCCTGGACTATCTAAAAGAGAATGGGATTCTCTCTCAGTTTACTCCTCCTTATACACCACAGCACAACGGTGTATCGGAGCGGAGGAATCGCACCCTATTAGATATGGTGCGCTCTATGATGAGCACAGCTGAGTTGCCTATTTCCTTCTGGGGATATGCACTGCAGACAGCTGCAGACCTATTGAATATGGTTCCCACCAAATCTGTGCCAACCACTCCATATGAGATCGGACTGTACGGTAGTGTTTACTGATTGGATTTACAGGAGAATGTACAGGCTTGCTTGTTGATCTTCTGATTGCTCAATACTTGGGTGGCTGTTACGTTTAGCTGACCGCTTACAGCTTGTGGGTGTTTGATATGCTCATCACCTACTGCCGGCGTATTGACGATTCTTTAGAGTCCTACACAGAGGTTTCCTGGCTCAGGCAAAGCGGAGTAGGAGCACATATGTGATATGTGCGGGACCGAGAATAATACGATATGAGATACCGTATTCTATTCTCGCGAAATGAGATATCGGCCGGGGATATTTGATATGGCCGGGTCATCGGATCAAGTGTTGATTCGATGAATTGGTACATGTTATATTAGTCGGTTATATGTACTATAGCCGGATTGTCGGATCAAGTGTTGATTCGATAATTTAATGTATAATTATATATGTGATATATTACATTACGTTAACTAATATAAGCTCGCTTTATTGATTCATTTTCTCACCGAGTAATACATTGATATATATGCGATACATGTTAATTGTATAATTTTCTTTTGTTACAAAAAATATATTATATATATGTGATATATAATATTGTAACAAGTTAGGGTTATAAATACAACATGATTTGTGGAGATTAAAAAAGTTAGGGTTTGATTTGGGTTAGCATTTGGGTTAGCTTTTTCATGAAACTTTTAGAAGCTTTATTTTGTTTTAAGCTTAGATATTTTGTGTTGATATTTTGTGTAGATATTATTTAACCCAACCCAAACCCTTAACTCCAGTTCATTCTCTACATGAGTTAAATCTTTGATATTATTAACTCATGGTTGTCATTTGTAACCATAACAATAATCATTATTCATCACAAAAGCTTTCTTCTTCTTATTCTTCCTCCTTGAAAAAGCTTTCTAGCTTTTTGACTTGTGATGATTTAAAGTGAGAAAATGAAAAAAAAAGAGAGCAAAATTCCTACTTCATCATCCTCATCTATTCTAGCCACTTAGATTAGGGTGTTCACTTTATTAATACTTGATTAGAGAAGTGAGAGCTTGAGCTCGAGATTCTTCAAGGTAGATTATCTTCGAAAAGGAAGACTTCAAGCAAGAATGGATCATTCGACTTGTGGAGTCTCTTGTTAGTTATGTATATGCCCTAGAGGCCATTGTTGTACGTATGATGTATATTATGATGGATGCTTGGATATATACAGAGAGGACTTTCTTGCTCGTCATGATAGTATGCTATTTGGTTTCACTTTATCTTAACATGTTGACTTGTATTGGTTTACTGTCTTACTCTCATATGTTGATAAAGCCCTTAGGATCTGTACTCGACTACTGGGACTATGATGAGATCATACTAGTGGGCCATAGTAGTCGATGAGTACATCCTATAACTGTTCCTAGTCAAGGGTATATCGAGACAGGGCATCGATACACCAGAGTAGACTAGCGTATACGCATCTTGACCCATATGATGGGCGATGGATGATCCCATATCCATCGGTGTTTGACATCAGAGATGGTGTAAGGGTGCTCAGTGGAGACTGGGTACACTGGACAGACTCGCCGAGAACTCCCAGATGGTGATATACCACACGTCAGATGGCAGTTCTCCGGTGACACTGGTACAGGGTAGTCTGTAGACCCGAGATCGTCATAGAGTCTTGTGTGATTCCCACTGTGCTATGATTTCCACCTTACCACTTCCAAGAGGGCGTGCAAAACGGTAGCTTTTGGGTACAGTCCCGAATCACATGGAGGCAATGAGTGATAGGAGGGGATTCGTCTCTCCCGGTATAGGGAGTTGATGTTGTGCTGTGTTCGATTGGCCATAACTGGAAGTCCCTAGCCAGGGCTGATATAGAGATTTACTGGTAAGTGTTACCAGTAGTTTCTCGACCTGTTATGAGCCTCACATCGACATGACTTATCGGTTACTGGGGTCTGACGTATACCACCCCTAGACTTGATATGAGACATATCAGACGAACAGACCGGACTGTACGGGAGTGTTACTGATTGGATTCACAGGAGAACGGACAGGCTAGCTTGTTGATCTTCTGATCGCTCAATACCTGGGTGGCTGTTACGTTTAGCTAACCGCTTGCAGTTTGTGGGTGTTTGATATGATCATCACCTGCTACCGGCGTATTGACGATTCTTTAGAGTCCTACACAGAGGTTTCTTGGCTCAGGCAAAACGGAGTAGAGGCACATATGTGATATGTGCAGGACCGAGGATAATGCGATATGAGATACCGTATTATATTCTCGCGATATTTAGATATGAACCGGGACATCGAATCAAGTGTTAATTCGATGAATCGGTACATGATATATTAGTCGGTTATATTCGATATAGCCGGATCGTCGGATCAAGTGTTGATTCGATGATTTAATGTATAATGCTATATATGATATATTGTATTACATTATCTAATATTGGCTCGCTTTATTATTTCATTTTCTTACCGGATTAATACATTGATATATATGCGATATATGTTAATTGTATTATTTTCTTTTGTTGCAAATATATAATATATATGTGATATATATTATCGTGACATGATATGATTTATTATGAAACATGTTTAAGGATGATAAAAAGGGATTAGGGTTTGATTAAGGTTAGCTCCTTCTTGTTCATTCTAGAAGGATTCTCTTTTGTCTTGGTTAAGATATTATGGTTGATACTTATTCTTAACTTAAGCAAACCCTAGCTCTAGTTTATTCTCTACAAAGGTTAAGCCTATCATCCTTGACCATGGTTCCATATCAATCATTTATTCTTATCTACTATTCATCACAAAAGGAATTATCTCATATTTCTTCATCTTCTTCTCTCTTCAGTTTTTGAGAGAGCTCACTAGAAATTCTTTTTGTGATGATTTCTTGTGAGAAAGTGAATTAAAACGATAGCATAAATACTACTCCATCATCCTCATCTAATCTAGCCCATTAGATTAGGGTGTTCACCTCATTAGAGTGAGAGAGCTTGGGTTATAGCAACTTCGACGTTGATCATCGGAGAAGCGGAATAATACAAGCTAGCATGGATCGTTCGAGTCGTGGAGCCTCTCTTGAGTCCGGGAGATCGTGGATCTCGGCGAAGGGACTTCTAATCGGAGCTTGTGAAGCAAAGGAGCGGACTACAAAGGTTGTAATCCCTCACACTTAGGTTTAAAGATGTTATCTTGCATGTTAAACCCTAATAATCTAGCAAAGATCTCGTCTTTGGGTTGTTCGGCACATCTAAAATTTTATTTGGGCATGATTGATGCTTTATGAACCTTCACAAGAGTGCCTAGGAACCCTACAGTGGTATCATAGCCTAGCTAGAGCGTTAGGCGACGTGTTTACGAAGTTAAAACTCCGATCGAACCCGAACCGACAAAGTTAACCCCCTCTCTGGATATTTTTCAAAAACTGTGATTTTTCTGAATTAAAAATATCTAAAAATAACAGCAGGAAATTATAAGAATTATGGTGCAAAACGACAGTGTAATGTGTACGGACCACCGCCGAACCACGGCTAATCCTTGCTTGGGCCGCGGATCCGCGGCCGTACAGTTGTTGTTTGCTTGTCTGTTTGCACAGTAATTTCTAATTCCGTTAGTTATTTATTTTGGGTATTTTTAAATTCACACAAGTGTTGAGTGTTCTGGGGTTTATTTTGTAATCGTAGATTCGATCGGAATATTTAAATTCGTTATTTTTCCGGATTTTTAGAAACTGTTAAAATGTTCGAACGGATATCATGAACTCAATTTTTCCCGGCACGAAAAACTTTTATCGGGTTTAAATCTTTCAGAAAAATGTGCAAGTAACACGGTGGACCCTCTAGAAGACAATAAACCTTAACTCGATTATGTGACCGTCTTGAACTGCCTTTTGAACTTTCGGGTTTGGGGCAGTACGGCGTGCCACATGTGAGGCGTTGGCTTGACCCTTCTACTGCTGGATCACTGGTACTGTGACATATTCTGGGATTTTTGGAACTCCGCTCAAGTGTTGAGCACTTTAGGAAATTTTGGGTATTTGATTATCTGTTCGAAAAGTTTAATACTGTCTATTTATCTGGAATTTGATACAATATGTGGAATTCATAGAGTTAGGCATGAATTGCGAAGTATGTGATATTTCGGATTTACGATGTCTAAAGTGATTGTGGATTCCAAATATTGTAGTTTTACAATTTCTTTTCTGTGACCGTAAGTGTAGTATGTAGTTGTATTGCCGGTTGTCGTTGCTATACATCGACTGTTAGTTATATGTATGCCCTAGAGGCCATTACTATACATAGGATGTATATTGTAGTGGATGCTTGGACATATATAGGGATGACTTTCTTGCTCGATATGATAGTATGCTATCTGGTTACTCTTTACTTTAACGTGTACACTGATTGTCTCTCTGTTACATGTTGGTAAAGCCCTTAGGATGTGTACTTGACTACCTGGACTATGATGCGGATCATACTAGTGGGGACATGGTAGTCCATAAGTACATCCTTCAAAGTCCCTAGTCGTGGGTGTATCGAGACAGGGCATCGATATACCAGAGTAGACTAGCGTATACCTTCTCGACCCATACAGATGGGCGATGGATGATCCCATATCCATTGGTGTTTGACATCAGAGATGATATACGGGTGCTCAGTGGAGACTGGGTACACTCGACGGACTCGCCGAGAACTCCCAGATGGTATTATACCTTACGTCAGATGGCAGTTCTCTGGTGACACTGGTGCAGGTTAGTTTGTAGACCCGAGATCGTCATAGAGTCTTGTGTGATTCCCACTGTGCTTTGATTTCGACCTTACCACGTCCAAGAAGGCATGCAAAATGGTGGTTTTTGGGTACAGTCCTGAATCACATGGAGGCAATGAGCGATAGGAGGGGTTTCGTCTCTCCCGGTATAGGGAGTTGATGTTGCGCTGTGCTCGATTGGCTATAAAAGGAAGTCCTTGGCCAAGGCTGCTTTAGGGATTTACTGGTAAGTGTTACCAGTAGTTTCTCGACCCGTTATGAGCCTCATATCGACACGACTTATCGAGTTATTAGGGTCTGACGTTTACCACCCCTAGACAAGATATGCGACATATCAGACGAACAGACCGGATTGTACGGTAAGTGTTACTGGTTGGATTCACAGGAATGTGAGCGGGCTTGCTCGTTGATCTTCTGATCGCTCAATACCCGGATGGCCGTTACGTTTAGCAGACTGCTTGCGGCTTGTGGGTGTTTGATATGATCATCACCTGCTGCCGGCGTATTGACGAGTCTTTAGAGTCCTACACAAAGGTTTCCTGGCTCAAGCGAAACGAAATAGGAGCGCATATGAGATATGTGCGGGACCGAGAATAATACCAGTATGTTATACTGTATTCTATTCTCGCGATTTGTATCATTGGACGGTTATATGAGATATAGCCGGGTTACCGAATCAAGTGTTGATTCGATACATTGATGCACTTGATATTAGTCGGTTATATGCAGTATGACCGGGTCATTAAATCAAGTGTTGATTTAGTGATTTAATGTATAATTATATATTTGATATATTACTTTACATTAACTAGTATTGGTTCACTTAAAATTATTTTCTCACTAGATTGTGCACATTGTATATATGATATATTTTTTTGTGCACTTGTTTGTATCATGTTTGATGATACATGCAAACTTGGGTGTGTATATGCTTTAAACTATGATTAGGTTAATGGCTAGGGTTTGATTTACTCATTTATTTATTCATTTATTTTTTTGGGCAAAAACAAATATGGTGGCTTTCTTTGTTTTGAGTTTCATGAAGCTTCACCATTTTGTTTTTATTCTTAAACCTAACCATTATCTAAACCCTAGTTTATTCTCTACATGAGTTAAACTAACCCATGGTTGCTATATGATAAGAATCACTTGAATTTTCTATTTAATTAATTCTTTTCCTTCTTCTTCATCTTCTTCATGAAGAAAGAAAAAGCTTGCTAGAAAATTCTAAGTGATGATTCCAAGTGAGAAATCCAAATCCAAAGTGAACCCACTTCCTATTTCTTCATCCTCTATCACTTGCCATGTAGTAGAGGGTGTTTTCTCCACAAGTTTCTTGACCTAGTGAAGATGGAGCTTGAGTTTGAGTCGCCTCGACGTAGATCATCTTCGGCATCGAAGTCAACGACCTAGCCCGATCATTTCTCCGACGAAACCATCGCTAGAGTCCGGGATTCCGATGATCGCAGCGGAGGGACGTCTACACGGAGCTAAAGAAATGGTGGAGCGGATCTACAAAGGTTGTAGTCCCTTTCACTTAGCAATAAAGTTGTTTACTTGCTTGCTATTCGCCTAATCTCTAGTTAACGATCTTGCATAGGATTCTTAGGCACATGAAAAATTTGATTTTGGCATGGTTGATGCCTTGTGGAACCTCTTGAGTGTGCCTAGTAACCCTACATCGATGACGATCGGTGTATGCATACTTACTTACGTTGATGATATGAGATATTATGTGTTGCTGAGATATGATGTGCAGGATTGTCGCGATTGAATAGCCGGGGGTTTTATGTGAGATGAGAGTTTTATATTTTCATTCATGTAAATTCAATTGTAATGTAATATTCTTTTATTTGGGGCACTTCCGGGTTGAGGTTGATGCCACCAGTGTTGTATATTATTTACTTTTCCGCATTAGGATGGACCCAAGGAGGGGAGCACAGGTGACCGGGTTCTGGAGTTCAGTGGGAGGCCATCTCGAGGAGTCGAGACCAGGTCTCCTAAACTCCAGAATTGGTAGGGTCTCTTGCCGCTCTCGTAGGGGTCCAGGGTGTGGGCTTGGCTATTCATCGTGACTGTGGAATCCGTATTTTCTATTGTTGGCTAAATACTAAATACGGACGTCCTAGTATATCCCACATTATATCTATGTTTCTGCTGCGATATCTGTGATGTGATCATTTGATTTGTTGTGATGGATACAGTATATAGTATATATGATATATTATATAGACGTTACTTATGTTTTACACCCGCACTAGCCCTGCCCTGCTCTGTCGTTAGTTACCTAACCTAACGGTGCACGAGGGGACATCGAGGCGAATGCGGATGGCATAAGTGTACGTCGTATTTATCTGTGATGCTTAGGAAGCATAAGCTGATGGGATATTTTATTAATGAGATTAATAAAAAGAAAAGAAACCTAAAAGATGTTGTAGAATCAAAACTTTATAAAAAGGGTAGCTACAGTTTTGCTTTGCATAGTAGTATATATGATATACCCTGCACCTTATTCGATGAGGAAAGAGCCGAGATCCCTTCACCGGGAGTGACCTCTTTAGCGAAACTGGCAGATGCTACAAAACTCGGTTTGTCTTTTGATTGCTTTTAAAATTTTGCTTTGCACAGTGATATATATGATATGTCCTGCACCTTATTCGATGAGGAAAGAGCCGAGATCCCTTCACCGGGAGTGACCTCTTTAGCAAAACTAATGAAAGCCTCAAAAACACTCCATTTCAAAATTTCACTTGATTCTACGACGATATCAAGTTCATTACGCAATAGGTTTTCAGAAAAACCTGCGTAGCCCTCCGTCATTTCAGATAGATATTATTTAGTATTCGTGCTATGTTTGTTGACTTAGTCAAGGCGTAGTGTACGGTAGCTAAGTAGTGTTTATCTGCTAAAACATGAGATGTGATTGGATTAGGGTATTCGCACGGCCTTGTTGACTCAGTCAAGGGTCGTACGGGTGGGTTTAATTCAATCGGGAAATGTACGGGTTGAACTTGACTTACGATTTATGGTTTGTTGACTTAGTCAAGGTCATAGATCGCTAGGGGCAAAATATTATCGGGAATTTCAAGTGTTGAAATTTGCAATGAGATTGCATACCTCCTATGAGATAGTTGGATCCCGATACCCACTGCGAGTAAGTGTTACTCCTGGGAGAGTTTTATACAGGACAATTAGCCGATAAAGTAGGTGTCTAGAAAAGTGTAAAAGGGGTTACGCCTCTGGGAAAACAAGGTTTACTTTAATTATGTCCGTGCGAAAGCACGGGGAACCTCCCTCAAGTACCGACACTGATCTGGCTGAAAGATTGATAAAATTGTAGGGTGTAATTAATCCAGGCTAATATTACCTTTTAGGGTTTGAAGGAAGATTTGATAAAAACAGTGGGAGACATCCTGATTAGATAAGATAATAACCAATCTAATCTTGCAAGAGCATACGCTAAAGTGTTTTCTTCTCTCTCTCTCCAGGTAGCGACCATGACAGGCCATAATCAAGATAATAATATGGATGTATTGACTGAACCCGCTTATTATACTGAGCAGGGGAACGTTGGACCCGTTCTTTCTTATAAGAGTTATAAGACTGAACAGGGAATAGGAGAATATCTGGATTCTCACGCCGCCCAAAAGAACATGCATGTTGATGCATCTTCTTCAGGTGTGTTAGTTATTGAAAACTGTTTCTCAGTTCACCCTACGTCCTGGGTATTAGATACCGGATCAGGATCCCACATATGTAAATTGTTACATGGGCTACGTAAAGGTAGAGAACTAGGAAAAGGTGATCATTCCGTTCAAGTAGGGAACGATGCAAGTATTGCAGCCAAAGCAGTTGGCGAATATCACCTAGTATTGCCAAGTCGTAATACACTGATTCTAAATGAGTGCTATTATATACCGAGCATGATGTGCAACATTATATCAGTTTCTTTATTAAGTAAAGAAGGATATAATTTTGTAGTAAAGGATAATGTTATGAACATATTCCTAGATTAAAAGTTGATTGCATCAGGCTCGTTACATAATGGCATATTCATTCTAAATCAGAATATAGTCCTCAATATACAAAACACACACAAGAGGAAAAGTTCAGAAATGAACGAATCCTTCTTGTGGCATTGTATACTTGGCCATATCAATGAGACACGGCTAGCTAAGTTACATAAAAATGGATATTTGAATTCATTCGAATTTTCATCTTATGATACTTGCCATTCATGTCTCAAAGGAAAAATGACCAAAGCTCCGTTTAGTGGACACGGAGAAAGAGTTACCGAACTCTTAGGACTGGTACATAGTGATGTATGCGGTCCCATGTCTACGCATGCCAGGAACGGTTCTTCCTACTTCATTACATTCACTGACGATCTCTCTAGATACGGGCATGTGTTTCTGTTGAAACACAAGTCTGAAGCTTTTGAGAAATTCAGAGAATATAAGCACGAAGTAGAGAACCAAACGAGCAAAAGTATTAAGATCCTTCGATCTGATCGAGGAGGAGAATACTTGAGCAATGATTTTCTGGATTATCTAAAAGAGAATGGGATTCTCTCTCAGCTTACTCCTCCTTATACACCACAGCACAACGGTGTATCGGAACGAAGGAATCGGACCCTATTAGATATGGTGCGATCTATGATGAGCGAAGCTGAGTTACCTATTTCCTTCTGGGGGTATGCGCTTGAGACAGCCATATACATATTGAATCTAGTTTCGTCTAAATCTGTACTTACCACACCATATGAGATATGTAGTGGGAAGAGAGCATATTTTAAACGAGTTAAGATATGGGGTTGTCCGGTCTATGTCAAAAGACAAAATCCGGACAAACTCGAGACACGATCAGTTCTTTGCAAATTTGTGGGATATCCAAAGAATTCTCAAGGATATTTTTTCTACCACGCTGAGGAAAAAAAAGTGTTTGTTGCTCAACATGCCACCTTTTTGGAAAAGGAATTTCTTGCAAAAGAAATTAGTGGCAAAGAGGTAGAGCTGGAAGAGGTTCCAGCACCACAAACCGCAACTGATGATTTGTTGGAACCAGAAGATTCAGTAGTACCCGACGAACCCCAGCCTCTCCGCCGATCTAGTAGGGTTTCTCGTCCACCTGAGAGATACTACGGTTTTCTCATTGATGGTGGAAGCGACCCGACTAGTTTCGAGCAGGCCATCACGAGTGGTGACTCTGTGAAATGGCTGGATGCAATGCGATCTGAGATGGAATCCATGTACACCAATAAAGTATGGATTTTGGAAAATGCTCCTAAAGGGGTAAAACCCATTGGAAGCAAGTGGATTTTTAAAAAGAAATTTGGTGTAGATGGAAAAGTTGAGACTTTCAAAGCTAGACTTGTAGCAAAGGGTTTTCGTCAATGACCAGGTGTGGATTATGACGAAACCTTTTCTCCAGTGGCTATGCTTAAGTCCATCTGGATCTTACTTGCCATTGCTGCATACCATGACTACGAAATCTGGCAAATGGATGTTAAGACCGCCTTTCTAAATGGTGATTTAGAAGAGTGCGTGTACATGACTCAGCCAGAGGGCTTCGTAGATAGTGGGAGCAGCGGAAAGGTATGCAAACTGCTTAAATCCATTTATGGGTTGAAGCAAGCATCGCGGAGTTGGAACATCTGTTTTGATGTTGTAGTCAAAGAGTTTGACTTCATCAAAAATATAGATGAACCTTGTATCTATAAGAAGGTGGCAGAGAGTAAGGTTGTCTTCTTCGTATTATACGTGGATGGCATACTCTTGATAGGAAATGATATTCCTATGCTGCAATCAGTCAAGCTCTTCTTATCACAAAGATTCTCAATGAAAGATCTAGGTGATGCCTCCTGCATATTGGGGATTAGGATCTATAGAGATAGATCCAAAAGGATACTGGGATTGTCCCAATCCAGGTACATTGACACCATACTAAAGAGGTTTAGTATGGAAGAATCCAAGCGTGGGAACAAACCCATGATCTCTGGACTCACTCTCTCCAAAGAGATGTCTCCCAGGACTGATTTGGAGAGAGCTCGCATGCAAGGGATACCCTATGCTTCGGCAGTAGGCTCTATCATGTATGCGATGCTATGTACCAGACCCGATGTTGCATACTCACTAAGTGTAGTGAGTCGGTATCAAGCAGATCCTGGAGAGAGTCACTGGACAGCTGTGAAGAACATTCTCAAGTACTTACGAAGGACTAGAGACATGTTCTTGGTGTATGGTAACGGAGAACTCCGGGTGGAGTCCTTTATCGATTCCAGCTTCTAAAGTGATAAGGACGACTCTAAGTCGCACTCGGGATTTTTCTTTACCCTCAATGGAGGGGCGGTATGTTGGAAGAGTTCCAAACAGGATACCGTTGCAGACTCGATGATGGAGGCTGAATACATCGCTGCCAATGATGCTGCCAAAGAGGCTGTCTGGATGAAGAAGTTCATCACTGAACTTGGTGTGGTTCCATCCATTGAACATCCCATACCTCTGTATTGCGATAACAATGGAGCTGTGGCTTTGGCCAAGGAACCCAGGTCCCATCAGAAGTCCAGACATATTCTGAGGCGGTATCACCTGATCAGGCAGATAGTTGATCGCCGGGAGATCGAGGTCAGGAGAGTAGATACGAAGGATAACATTGCGGATCCACTCACGAAGGCCATTCCCCAGATACAGTTTGAGAGATTATTCGGGATGCTAGGTATGAGATACTACAACAGCTGACCTTAGTGCAAGTGGGAGATTGTTAGTTATGTATGTGCCCTAGAGGCCATTGTTGTATATATGATGTATATTATGATGGATGCTTGGATATATACAGAGAGGACTTTCTTGCTCGTCATGATAGTATGCTATTTGGTTTCACTTTATCTTAACATGTTGACTTGTATTGGTTTACTGTCTTACTCTCACATGTTGATAAAGCCCTTAGGATCTGTACTCGACTACTGAGACTATGATGAGATCATACTAGTGGGGCCATAGTAGTCGATGAGTACATCCTATAACTGTTCCTAGTCGAGGGTATATCGAGACAGGGCATCGATACACCAGAGTAGACTAGCGTATACGCATCTTGACCCATATGATGGGCGATGGATGATCCCATATCCATCGATGTTTGACATCAGAGATGGTGTACGGGTGCTCAGTGGAGACTGGGTACACTGGACAGACTCGCCGAGAACTCCCAGATGGTGATATACCACACGTCAGATGGCAGTTCTCCGGTGACACTGGTACAGGGTACTCTGTAGACCCAAGATCGTCAAAGAGTCTTGTGTGATTCCCACTGTGCTTTGATTTCCACCTTACCACATCCAAGAGGGCGTGCAAAACGGTGGCTTTTGGGTACAGTCCCGAATCACATGGAGGCAATGAGCGATAGGAGGGGATTCGTCTCTCCCGGTATAGGGAGTTGATGTTGTGCTATGTTTGATTGGCTATAACTGGAAGTCTCTGGCCAGGGCTGATATAGAGATTTACTGGTAAGTGTTACCAGTAGTTTCTCGACCTGTTATGAGCCTCACATCGACATGACTTATCGGTTACTGGGGTCTGACGTATACCACCCCTAGACTTGATATGCGACATATCAGACGAACAGACCGGACTGTACGGGAGTGTTACTGATTGGATTCACAGGAGAACGGACAGGCTAGCTTGTTGATCTTCTGATCGCTCAATACCTGGGTGGCTGTTACGTTTAGCTGACCGCTTGCAGCTTCTGGGTGTTTGATATGATCATCACCTGCTACCGGCGTATTGATGATTCTTTAGAGTCCTACACAGAGGTTTCTTGGCTCAGGCAAAACGGAGTAGAGGCACATATGTGATATGTGCAGGACCGAGGATAATGCGATATGAGATACCGTATTATATTCTCACGATATTTAGAAATGAACCGGGACATCGAATCAAGTGTTGATTCGATGAATCGGTACATGATATATTAGTCGGTTATATTCGATATAGCCGGATCGTCGGATCAAGTGTTGATTCGATGATTTAATGTATAATGATATATATGATATATTGTATTACATTATCTAATATTGGCTCGCTTTATTATTTCATTTTCTCACCGGATTAATACATTGATATATATGCAATATATGTTAATTGTATTATTTTCTTTTGTTGCAAATATATAATATATATGTGATATATATTATTGTGACATGATATGATTTATTATGAAACATGTTTAAGGATGATAAAAAGGGATTAGGGTTTGATTAGGGTTAGCTCCTTCTTGTTCATTCTAGAAGGATTCTCTTTTGTCTTGGTTAAGATATTATGGTTGATACTTATCCTTAACCTAACCAAACCCTAGCTCTAGTTTATTCTCTACAAAGGTTAAGCCTATTATCCTTGACCATGGTTCCATATCAATCATATATTCTTATCTACTATTCATCACAAAAGGAATTATCTCATATTTCTTCATCTTCTTCTCTCTTTAGTTTTTGAGAGAGCTCACTAGAAATTCCTTTTGTGATGATTTCTTGTGAGAAAGTGAATAAAAAAGATAGCATAAATACTACTCCATCATCCTCATCTAATCTAGCCCATTAGATTAGGGTGTTCACCTCATTAGAGTGAGAGAGCTTGGGTTATAGCAACTTCGACGTAGATCATCGGAGAAGCGGAACAATACAAGCTAGCATGGATCGTTCGAGTCGTGGAGCCTCTCTTGAGTCCGGGAGATCGTGGATCGCGGCGAAGGGACTTCTACTCGGAGCTTGTGAAGCGAAGGAGCGGACTACAAAGGTTGTAATCCCTCACACTTAGGTTTAAAGATATTATCTTTCATGTTAAACCCTAATAATCTAGCAAAGATCCCGTCTTTGGGTTGTTCGGCACATCCAAAATTTTATTTGGGCATGATTGATGCTTTATGAACCTTCACAAGAGTGCCTAGGAACCCTACACCTCTCTTAAGTCCGGGAGATCATGGATCGTGGCAAAGGGACTACTACTCGGAGCTTATGAAGCGAAGGAACGGACTACAAAGGTTGTAATCCCTCTCTCTTAGATGTAAAATTGTTTACATGCATATTTAACCCTAATTCTCTAGTTAAGATCTTGGTTAGGGTTTGTTTAGCACCCCAAAAATTATAAAGCAGCATGTTTGATGCTTGCCAAAACCTTGCTAAGGTGCTAAGCTAACCCTTCAGTATGTGCGAGTTGTAGGGTATATATTTTCAGAATTTAGACTAAAGATTCGGAATTATTTTTCAGACTTACACTTTAATAAAAATTTCAATACTCTTCCCTTATTTTGACTTAGCCCAAGAACTGAATTCAATATTTGCCTATTTCTAAATAAACTACAAGGATATATATTTTCTACCGTTAAACTTTAAGAAAGGTTATTTTTAGGGTTTTTAATTTACTAAGTTTAAGATCTAGTTTTTCCCAGCTAGTTAACAGTCTTGTCAAATTTAAGTCAAATATGGCCAAGTTGAATTTTTTTTATATCTTTTTATTTTTTTTAAATTTTTTATTTGATTTTTATTTTATATATATTTTTTTCTATTTTCATTTTTTAATTTTTATAATATTTTTTTTAGATGCAATGCAGAATTAAACATGCAAAGAAAGAAAAAGAAAAAATATGTACAAAAATTAAAATATGCAATGCAATGATAACTATATACAAACCACCTCCTCCCCCAAACTTACCAAAAGCAGTGCCCTCACTGCTCATGTCTTCACCGTCCCCTTGAACGTGAACGGGAATGGTCCTCTCGCGCCAGCAGCGTAGATACGCCATGTTCAATCTCTGTCACCCGATTATCCAAGTTGGTTACCATCCCTACCAACCTATCAATCCCCCTAGTGGCTTTCCTCATTAAACGTGCATGTTCTGCAGGGGTAAGCTCTTCCTCGCTCGCTGTCGAGCTGGAGCTGGGTGTTCTGGCGGGTACATGTTCGGCCGGTTCTCTTCGCGACCATACACCGGTTAGACGGGTATAGGACGTGGATACGCCCTCAATAAGAGGCCTAATGGGTATACCTCCATGCATGTAAAACTCGAATTCCTCCACAGGGAGGAAATAGCGACAAAGTTGTGTCACTAACATAGGACATGGGTAATTTGCGGCCCTTTTGCCAGCACAAATTGAATTAAGTAAAACCATGCACATGCCAAATTTAGGGTTCCTAGTCATTAAGGTGTGCATGATATGAAGAGATGGGGTGAAAAATGTTGTATTATATGAACTGCCAAAAATTTTGTTTTGTGCCCAACGACACACGGTTAATACATTGGCGAAAAGGGTTCTAGCTTGTATTCCCTTCCTAGGTTCCCTCGAACAGTCGTTACCCATTAAGGGTAAGTAATCTTCAAATTGAAGGGGTTGGTCGTGAACAGGTAATCTAGGAATCAAGGTGACTTCATGGATGAAGTCCCTATCAATGATTATTTCCCTATCGCCCAAAGTAATTTAATAAAACCGTATTGCGCTAGGCAACCTTCCTTCATGCACTCGTAAAAACGAGTGACTAGATCTGGAAGAGCGTAGGCATTGGGATGATTGTAAATTAAAATGTTCCAACCTCGTCGTGTGATTTCATCATCAAAATAACTTCCGTAAATTGTGTGTGAAAAGACTTGTGAAAAATCTCATTCTAATTGCATGTTTGGTGCCATCACAGAGAATTAAATTGCAGAATTTGTAATTTAACAGAGAAGAGTTTAGAGATCGAACCACCTCTGAAATTTTCAGAAGGAGAATAGGTCTAAAAAGGAAGTTAAGAAAGCTAAATGGGAAGCTAAATCTAAGGTCTACAAGGAGGTGTACGAGAAATTAGACACTAAAGAGGCTGCAAATGATATATACCGGATTGCTCGAATGCGGGAAAGGAAGACTAGAGACTTATGTGCGGTGAAGTGTGTCAAAAATGAAAATCAGAAGGTTTTAGTTCGAGATGAGGATATCAAGGAAAGATGGAGAGATTATTTTGACAAATTGTTCAATGAGAGCTTTACTAAGAATTTGGATGGACTTGTCATTCAATCTCAAGATATAAATCGTGATTTCATGCGTAAAATAAGACTTACTGAGGTTAAAGAAGCTTTGAACAGAATGGGTTTAAGAAAAGCGGTTGGTCCTGACGGGATTCCTATCGAGATTTGGAGATGCTTAGGCGAAATAGGCGTTAAATGGCTGACAGATCTGTTTAATAAGATTTGGCAGACAAAAAAGATGCCAAATGAATGGAGGAAAAGTATCCTTGTACCTATCTACAAGAATAAGGGTGACATTCAAAGTTGCTCAAACTACCGTGGAATAAAACTAATGTGTCACACCATGAAACTTTGGGAGAGGGTGATTGAACACAGGCTAAGGAAGGATATTAAGATAACAGAGAACCAATTTGGGTTCATGCCTGGACGATCGACGACAGAGGCGATTCATTTGCTTCGTCAACTTGTCGAGCGCTTTCGAGAGAGGAGAAGAGATTTGCATATGATATTTATTGATTTAGAAAAAGCGTACGACAAGGTACCTAGAGAGGTATTATGGGGGACAATGATGAAAAAGGGGGTCCCCGTCAAGTATATTGACATAATCAAGGATATGTACGACGGAGTAGTGGCAAATGTCAGAACTTGCGGTGGTTTAACAAGTGATTTTTCGATTACTATTGGTTTACATCAAGGATCTGCATTAAGTCCTTTCCTGTTTACCATCGTGATGGATGAGCTTACTAGAACTATCCAAGATGAAGTCCCTTGGTGCATGCTATTCGCTGATGATATTGTTCTAGTAAATGAGACGAAAGCAGGGGTTAATGCCAAATTGGAATTATGGAGACAAACATTGGAATCTCGGGGATTCAGATTGAGCAGGTCCAAGACAGCATATATGCACTGCAAATTTAGTAGCCAGAGAAATCAAAACCATATTGGTATAACATTGGAAGGGCAAGAGATATCATCGAGCGACCAGTTTAGATATCTAGGTTCCATCATCCAAAGGAATGGGGAGATCGATAGTGATGTTAATCAAAGGATCCAAGCTGGTTGGTTGAAATGGAGGAGTGCAACAGGGATTTTGTGTGATCGTAACTTTCCGTTAAAATTGAAAGGGAAGTTTTATCGGAGCGCTATTCGGCCTGCCTTATTATATGGTACAGAATGCTGGGCTCCTAAGAAGCATCATACACAGAAGATGCACGTAGCGGAGATGCGCATGCTTCGTTGGATGTGCGGTAACACTAGAAAAGACAAGGTACGAAATGAGGATATCCGTGCAAAAGTTGGTGTAGCACCCGTGGAGGAGAAGATCCGGGAAAACCGGCTTAGATGGTTTGGTCATGTGCGACGCAGACCTATGGAAGCACCGGTTCGACGAATAGATACTCTCGATATGGGTAATGGCAAAAGGGCAAAAGGGAGACCGAAGAAAACATGGATGGAGGTGATACGAAATGATATGGTTGCCAGAGGACTCAATGAAAGTATATTGTTCGATAGAAGTGAGTGGAGACAGAGGATTCATGTGTTGGACCCGGCGTGATTCTCATGTTGGTTCATGTAGCCTACCCCTTATGCTTGGGATAAAAGGCTCAGTTGTTGTTGTTGTTGTGTAGAATAGGTAGGGGCACGGTGGATCAGAGGCGGAAATGGGGCTTCGGCGGCGGAAGCGCGGTGGCCAGGGGGGATCTCCCTGCAGAAGTTGGAGCGGCGGCTAGGGTTTGAGGAAATGAAAATTTAGGGTTATGAAAAAGACAGAGGGGTCGGGTTTTATTTATAGGGGGAATGTGTTGGTTATTTGCAAAAAGCGCCTCCTAAAAAGAGGAAATTATTTGTAAATTTTTTTTATTTATTATTTTTTAAATTATTTTAATTTTTTTTATTAAAACCGAAAATTTACAAAAATACCTGATTGAATTAAGATTTTGGGATCAAAGAATTTGTTAACCGCAATCAAGAACGGCATCGCTTGGTAGCTAGCCGGTGAGTACGGGTCGGTCCACAAGGATGTTGTGTATTTCCTAATTTGGTCTAACGAGTTAATTCCAAACGGTGTGGATTGATTATCACTAAAAACTAAACTGATTTAAACTAGGATTAGAATCTTGCTAGGGTTAGGTTTAGGTTAAGTTTGGAAATTTAAGATTTCCTCACCGCTTTCAATGCCCTAATTTAGATCTCTTTAGGTGTTATGGTAATAATTAATAAAGGGGATTAGTACCATCGGGAAGAAACTAGGTTTCATCCTCTAGGTTCTTGTCCTTCCTTTCTTAATTCTTACCCTAACCTCCATGGAAAACATATACAACCGGTCTTTTATACTACGGTATCACCTCTACCTCGTGGGATAGGGTGCCGTAGGGAACGGTGTGTGTATGTATGCATGGAGTCCTATTAATTATATGTGATGGACAAGAAAGGGGTGAGAGATTTTCATCTCTCAAACCTTCCCTATTTCTAACCCTAACAAGTGAGGAATTACTCACTCATTAGGGAATTGATAAACATGTTCTAACTATCTAACTAGGGCAGATAATAAAAATTATACTAAGGCAGAATGAAAATTAACTAGGGCAATGAAATAAAAACCTTACTTTATTTGATGGCTCTCTCCAAACATTTACACCGAATTAAGAATTCTGAATATATGAAATAAAAAGAGGCATACCTCGAAAAGAGGTTTAGGGCTTCTATTTATAGATTCATAGAAATCCTAGGGTTACAATCGATTCACATCTGCATTTACAATTTTACCCCTAAAGAAGACTAGTCAACGCGCCGCCTCACGTCACAGAATTTTTGCACCGACACGGGCGCACCATGGCCGCGGAACCGCGGCCAAAACCCATGTTTGGCCGCGGATCCGCGGCCATATAGAAGGCTTGATGGCTGAAATTTTCTGGTTTTCTTCCTGTTGCATTTTTCTACTTGTTTCTTCACTTGGTTTCTCAGATTGTCTTCTAGTTTTCTTCCAGATTTCCACAGTGAATAATGTCGTGGACTTTACCGCTTGCTTCGTGTCGAAGTCTTGAACCTCGCGCTGCCTTTTTGCTTTGTGAAATTGTCCATTGATCTTCGTTTATTCTTCAAACTGTAGGCTTGATCAAGATTCTTCCATTTGTTGGTCGTAGCCTCACTTTTGTATCTTCTTTTCATCTTTTTCACTGTTTTTGTTCCGAGAACCTATAACCTGCAACTATGTAGCAGACATGGATCAAAAGTACATGTTTATTTGTAAAATGAATAAGAATGGGGAATATAATAATGCAAAATTATGGTATGAACAAATACCCCCAAACTTATATTTTGCTCGTCCTCGAGCAAACCTAGTTTTATTCTTGAAAAAGACCTAGCCTCACTTTCGCAGGGAAACGCGATTGCACTGAGCTCGTGCAACATGCCGTTAAACCTCTAGGTGTCCCTAGTAGGAGGAGTGTTGTCTCCTGAGGGTTTTCAGTGGATATTACCCACAAAATCTTATCAATTCGGCCTATTGACTTTTATTCTTCAATTAGGTTTTCTAAAAAGAAACTCTATTATCTTCGACTCAGAAATTATCCACCCGTATTTTTCACGCTTCCTTATCATTTAACTTAAGATTATATATATTTTGTAGATTTACTTAGCTTTTAGCATCTTTTGAGTTTTCCTTCTAGGTTCCATCTCAACTTAGGAATTTTTATCATCTCTACTAAAGATATAAGTCCTATTTTTCATTCCTATCTCTTATCTAAACCCCAATCACATACCCCTACGTGTGTGTATATATCACCCCTACACTTGGAAATTGAAATCAAGCTATTATACTCTTGTCCATCGTCCAAAGTACTTTTCAATTGGTGAATTTTTAGATGAAATTGCTCACACATTCTTCATGCGATCGTTAATACTTCTTGAGGTACCAACGACCGATTACAAAATGTGTTTGCACATTAAAGCGTAATTCCTAGTCTTGTAATCCCTAAGGTTTTTAGTAGTGACTCCCAAACCAGTTGTTCTAAGGCACTAGGTGATGAAGCACCCTCGCTAAATATTTTTTCTATTAATGCAGCCTTAAGTAATCACAAAAACCAGTGTTCATTTTTTATTATCTCTTTATTCATACTTGTATTTTTATTTTTCTTCGTACTAAGGACTTTAGACAAGAGCATTTCAAGGTCTCTTCTACTATTCCAAGTTTCAAGGTTCGTGTTTGTGCAATTTGTACGGTATATATTTTCAGAATTTAGACTTAAGCTTAGGGATTATTTTTCAGACTTATACTTTAATAAAAATTTCAATACTCTTCCTTTATTTTGACTTAGCCCAAGAAGTGAACTCAAAATTTGCCTATTTCGAAGTAAACTACAAGGACATATATTTTCTACCGTTAAATTTTTAAGAAAGGTTATTTTTAATGTTTTTAATTTACTAAGTGTAGGATCTAGTTTTTTCCTAGCTAGTTAACCGTCTTGTCAAACTTAAGTCAATTATTGCCAAAATTGAACTTTTCAATTTTTAAAATTTTAATTTTTTTTCAATTTTTTTGGGGTTTAAAATAAGTATGAAAATGCAAAAATATACATATGAATGCGAAGGAAGAAACCTTACCGAGCGCACCCCCAAACTTAAACTTGACAGTGTCCTTACTGTCATGCCACACCAAGAGGGTCAAAAATGTCGGCACTCCACTGTTTATTTATTTATTTATTTTTTATTGTTGAAACAAAAAACATATATACAAAAAGGTCCCCTCCAAACTTGAACTAAACAATGTTACAAGTCAATGCCAAGATTTGCAAAGACCAAAAGTCAACACCTACCAGTTGAAAAATTTATCTGTGAAGAGTATCGGTCGGTGGAAGAACATGTTGTACAGAGGGAAGAAGAAGTGGGGAAGAGATAAGTGGTGGTATGGAAAGTGTTTGTATGTACGTGGAAGTGAAGAGATAGGAGGTGAATAACAACGAGAATGCGAATGATAAAAAATCAGTGGAATATTGGCATTCTCGTAGTTTATTAGAAGAAAAGGAGGTGGTTCAACTTCTATAGGAGGAGGTTAATTAACCACACAATCCCCGAGATGTTTCTGTGGATCCTTTATTGACATAGCATCATCCATCATATGCATATGATATTTAATTATGAGGGAACTAATCTCCTCGATGTCCGCCATAGTCCAGCCGAAAGCTTGCTGGTTATCTTGTAAGACCATTAAAAGGGCTTTCTCTTGCTCGAAAGCTAGAGATGCCGATATGATAACGGGAAAGGTCTCATTCTCACCTAGGTAAGCGTATTTAAGGTGAGACGGCAAAGGCATGAGTTCGAGTTTCAGAAACGAAACAATTGAAGGTAAAATTGGGGAGGCTATCTCGAACTCAAAGGATTCCAACAATGGTTCGAAATCACTGTAAGCAACCGAATCGGATGGTTCAACTAACTCATCCGAAAATTCAAAGGACTCATACTCGGGCAGTGAGTCGTCAAAATCGTCCGAAAAAGTGAAACATTCGTAATCAATATCGGTTGTGCAAACTGTGTTAGCTTCCAGGAGGAACGCACTAGTGGCGTCAAAACTGTTGTCATCAAACAGAAATTTTTCAAGCTCGCAGTCCTCCTGCGTGATTTCGTGAATCGAGCAAACTTCTCGTGTACTAGTTTTAGGCACGGAGGGCAGACTTCCAATCTTGTAAATATTGAATTCACTAGACATCTTCCCGAAGGATAGAGTCATGGAGCCATTGCGACAATTTATTACGGCATTGGAAGTGGCCAAAAATGGTCGACCGAGGATCACCGGAATTTGGTTCCGTGGGTTAGCAACAGGTTGTGTTTCCATAACAATAAAATCAACGGGGAATATGAAGTCCCCTACTTTGATCAACACATCCTCTAACTCACCCCTAGGATGGGTGATTGATCGATCAGCCATTTGGAGAGTACAATGAGTGAGTTTCAACTCTCCAACATCTAATTGCTCGTACACGGAGTAGGGAAGCAGGTTAACACTAGACCCAAGATCTAAAAGTGCTCTATTGATGTTCTTATCCCCAATTGTTATTAAAATTGTAGGACAGCCAGGGTCCTTTTGTTTTTGGGGTAAGGGTTGAGGTTGGTTAATATCATTGCTTACGGCACTAGCTACTAGCACTTTCTTGGGTATCTGAGACTTTCTCTTCGAGGTGCATAAGCCCTTTAAGATTTTCGCATACGAAGGGACTTGTTGGATTGCATTCAAGAGAGGTATATTTATGCTAACCTATTTAAATAACTCCACAATCTTCTCCATTTGTGGAGTTGGTTTATTGGATCTCAACCTGTTTGGAAAAGGAACATTTTGAAAATTTGTTGAGTCCAATGTCTGTGGAGTAGAATGTGGAGTTGGAACGGATCCCAGTGTTGGTGTGTTCGTGAATTGAGATGTGGGTCCGTTAGGATTAGAGGAAGAAGAGCTTTTTGAAGAATGAAGAACATGCTCTGACGGAGAAGATGAAGAAGAAGAAGAAGAAGATGAAGAAGAACCACCGGCAGGGGTGTCATCACTATTACCCATGTTATTATGCAACACTCTTCCAGATCTCAACGTGGTCACAGCATTTACATTATGATTTTGTTGTTCATATGCAACATGTGCATTGTGATCGGGATTTGGCAATGGTTGAGATGGAAGCTTTCCTTTTTCTCGCTCGCTCAACGCAGCAGTTAGTTGTGCAATTTGGGCCTCGATTGATTTGATACTTTGATCATGTGAAGCATTGTTGTGCACTAAAGACTGAATGGAAGTCTCCAACCTGGCTGCGGATTGTGTAGATTGTTTTAGAAACGCATCTAGACTTCTTTCTAGCGAGGTAACCTTATCATCATTTGGTTGAACAAAATTGTTTTGAGGGTAAAAGTTGTTAGGCACAAAATTGTTCATTTGGTTTGGGTAAGGTTGTGGTTGGAAAGGTTGCTGGTATTGAGTTTGTTGTGGTGCTTGTTGTTGTGGAGGAGGCCTTTGAAAGTTGTTGTTTCCTTGGAATTGTTGATTTTGATTCCAAGCAAAATTTGGGTGGCTCCTCCATCCCGGATTATAAGTCGAAGAGTAGGGATCATTTCTTTGTCTTTGCTGAAAGGCAGCATTGACTTGATTTTGTCCTTAAACAGGTGGATTGTAAGGACACTCTTCGGTAAGATGTGATGGATCCGAACAACAAGCGCAAACAGTTCGTGGGGGTAAAGCAGGGGCAGGAGAAGATGATGAGATTTTGGTCTCAATTGCTTCTAACTTTTTCCTAAGTGCGGCCATCTCGGCCTTCATTGCGATCGACATATCTAATTGATGTATGCCTGCCCTAGACTGATCAACAAAAGAAGATGAGGTGGTCTTGGTGCTTTCCCACTGAAGTGTTTGTTCAGCAAGATCCTCGAGAAACTGCCAAGCTTCCTCACTAGATTTTGTTAGAAAGTGACCTTGACAAATGGTTTCAATCAACTGCTTCGTTGCTGGGTTCAATCCCTCGTATAAAGTTTGGCAAAGTTGCCAATTCTCGATACCATGGTGAGGGCATTGAACAAGTAGGTCTTTAAATCTTTCAAAACACTTCCAAAAGGGTTCGGAAGGAAGCTGGGAAAATTGAATAATCTCATTGCGAATTCTCGCGGTCTTGTGATGTGGATAAAACTTTTTAAGAAAAGTTTTAACAAACTCTTCCCAATTTTTAATTGAGTGTGATGCTGTGCTGTATAACCATTTCTCGGCTAAGTCACATAAGGTGAAAGGAATGACCCTTAGCCTTATAGCATCATCTGAAAGTTGGGTTGTTTTCATCAATGCGCAAACGTTTTGGAATTTGTTTATGAAGATATAAGCATCTTCGGATTCTAGTCCGTGAAATTTTGGCAACATGTTGATGAAGTGGGGTTTGATCTCAAAATTGTCCCCATTTGTCGGTGGAAGTGAAAGACAAGTAGGTAAGGCGGTGCAGATAGGGTAGAAAAGATCCTGGAGCGCGATTCGTTGGGGCGCTTCAATAGGCGGGTGTTGTGGGTTATTCACACCTAACGGAGGTGGAATCAGTCCCGTGGGTAAGGTATTGTTAGGATTAAATCCCGACATTTCCTTAGAAGACGAAGAATGCGAAGGTGAAGGTAAGGAAGAGGAAGGAATTTCGACTTCGGAGTCGAAAGCGTCGTCGGTCGGTACCAATGAGACACGGACTAATCGGGCACTAGTGTCCCTAGTCCAACCAGACATACACTAAAGAGGTAGTGTAGTCAAAGAGTAAAAAATAGAATGTGGGGGTAAGAAAACGTCAATGAGAAGAAAGTGGTTGTAAGTGGGGTGCACGGATTTCTAAGCGACAAGTTGCAAGTTTTTGTAAAAAAAAAAATTCTTTCCTCTTTTTGTGTGTTTTTTTATGTAGAGCTTTTTGCAAAAACGATTTTCGATAAAAGGCTTAGACACACGTTCAATCAACCACAAATGCACAATCAGGCCTAGATCTAGGGTCACCTAGGTCAGCTAGACAGCTCCTAACTGTTCCAAAGGGCAAGAAGTAGGACCTCAAATCGCCTCTTCACCGCCAATTGTGGCCAGGTAAGCACAAGTAGAGAAAGGAGGGATCCGCTCACGAATCACCGTGAGACAGGCCTTTTAAAGTTACCTTTCACTACCTGTCTAGCCTAGGCACCACAAAGTCAGGTTAGGATCAACAATCGATGCCTACAACTATTCCTTTGTCCTATTGAGCGAGAAGTCCTTAGGGCTGAGTCTAATCTTTTTTTTATTAATTGATGGTCAATGCAATATGCCTTATATGATTTTTGGGGTCCTGGGAAGGATGATGAAATCCCCACCCAATCTGGATTGGTGGTCAAGCCCCTTAAAGTCAATTTAAATATGCAAAACAGTAACACAATCACTTGCAAACAATTTTTTTTTAGCGCGGCGCAAAGAATCCTGCACAAGATCAATTATTGGAAGGGGGAGAAATTTTTGGCGCAAAGAATCCTGCAGGCAAATTTTTACAGAGGAGATATCAGGGGGTTCAGAGAAGGAGAAAGAAAGCTCACAGAAGAAAACTGGACAGCTGACGTCACCACCGCAGCGCGCTTCCGCGGCCAATGTAGGGGTCTTGCGGCGGTTCCGCGGTTTTCTAGAAGGTTCAGTCCCCAAGAAATTTTCTGCTCCTCTGTTATTATTTTCCTCTGTTGTTCAGATCTGCCGTTTTCTGTTTTGCTCTCTGGATTTTTCCAGATCCGAACTCGTTCGTCGATCCTGCAAAATTCACACGAAACACCCTTCAAACAATAACAAGAGGATAAATTTTTTATATTTTTTAATTTTTCAGTTTTTATGATTTTTATGATTTTATATTAACCCGAAATTGCAAAAAGAAAATACTACGCCATCCCCGGCAACGGCGCCATTTGATTGAATTGAGATTTTGGGATCAAAGAATTTGTTAACCGCAATCAAGAACGGCATCGCTTGGTAGCTAGCCGGTAAGTACGGGTCAGTCCACAGGGATGTTGTGTATTTCCTAATTTGGTCTAACGAGTTAATTCCAAACGGTGTGGATTGATTATCACTAAAAACTAAACTGATTTAAACTAGGATTAGAATCTTGCTAGGGTTAGGGTTAGGTTTAGGTTAAGTTTGGAAATTTAAGATTTCCTCACCGCTTTCAATGCCCTAATTTAGATCTCTTTAGGTGTTATGGTAATAATTAATAAAGGGGATTAGTACCATCGGGAAGAAACTAGGTTTCTTCCTCTAGGTTTTTGTCCTTCCTTTCTTAATTCTTAACCTAATCTCTATGGAAAACATATACAACCGGTCTTTTATACTATGGTATCACCGCTACCTCGTGGGATAGGGTGCCGTAGGGAACGGTGTGTGTATGTATGCATGGAGTCCTATTAATTATATGTGATGAGCAAGAAAGGGGTGAGAGATTTTCATCTCTCAAACCTTCCCTATTCCTAACCCTAACAAGTGAGGAATTACTCACTCATTAGGGAATTGATAAACATGTTCTAACTATCTAACTAGGGCAGATAATAAAAATTATACTAAGGCAGAATGAAAATTAACCAGGGCAATGAAATAAAAACCTTACTTTATTTGATGGCTTTCTCCAAACATTTACACCGAATTAAGAATTCTGAATAGATGAAATAAAAAGAGGCATACCTCAAAAAGAGATTTACGGCTTCTATTTATAGATTCATAGAAACCCTAGGGTTACAATCGATTCACATCTGTATTTACAATTTTACCCCTAAATAAGAGTAGTCAACGCGTCGCCTCACGTCACAGAATTTTTGCACCGACACGGGCGCACCATGGCCGCGGAACCGCGGCCAAAACCCATGTTTGGCCGCGGATCCGCGGCCATATAGAAGGCTTGATGGCTGAAATTTTCTGGTTTTCTTCCTGTTGCATTTTTCTACTTGTTTCTTCACTTGGTTTCTCAGATTTTCTTCTAGTTTTCTTCCAGATTTCCACAGTGAATAATGTCGTGGACTTTACCGCTTGCTTCGTGTCGAAGTCTTGAACCTCGCGCTGCCTTTTTGCTTTGTGAAATTGTCCATTGATCTTCGTTTATTCTTCAAACTGTAGGCTTGATCAAGATTCTTCCATTTGTTGGTCATAGTCTCACTTTTGTATCGTCTTTTCATCTTTTTCACTGTTTTTGTTCCGAGAACCTATAACCTGCAACTATGTAGCAGACATGGATCAAAAGCACCTGTTTATTTGTAAAATGAATAAGAATGTGGAATATAATAATGCAAAATCATGGTATGAACAATACCCAAAAAATTTTTATTTTAAAAAATTTTAATTTTAATTTTAATTTTTATTTTGTTTTTATATAATTACAAATGATACATACCCCCAAACTTGTTTGAAACAGTGTTTTGGCTAGATAATCGAAATTTATGGGTAAATGGAGGAAGATCAGTCAATATAGATCGGCTCCTGTAAAAACAGGAGCTCCTCCGAAAGGTCCGCAGTGAGGAAAGGTTTAAGTCTGTGTCCGTTCACTTTAAATAGTGAACCGTCCTCAGGATTTTCTAGATCGACCGCACCGTGCGGATATACAGTGCGTACCAAAAATGGCCCTTTCTATCGAGATCTGAGCTTCCCGGGATGGAAATGTATCCTAGTGTTGTAAAGTAAAACCTGTTGACCAGGTTTGAAAGTCTTGCGCATAAGGTGTTTATCGTGGAACACCTTCGTTCGGTTTTTGACAATTATTGCGTTCTCGTAAGCTTCATCACGCAGCTCGTTCAATTCGTTCAACTGCAGTTTTCTATTACTGCCCGCATCTCCTAAAGATAGATTCAACTCTTTTATTGCCCAAAATGCTTTATGCTCAATTTCTACTGGAAGGTGGCAAGCCTTTCCGTAAACAAGCCTATATGGAGACATGCCAAGATCGGTCTTATAGGCAGTTCGGAATGCCCAAAGGGCATCAACAAGTTTTGATGACCAATCTTTACGGTTTTTGGAAACCGTTTTCTCCAATATCTGTTTAATCCGCCGATTGAAAATCTCGGCTTGCCCACAAGTTTGGGGATGATAGGGCGTTGACAGCTTGTGAGTAATGGAGTATTTTCGCATTAAGGACTCGAAAGTCCTATTACAAAAGTGAGATCCATTATCACTGATAATCGCGCGAGGATGCCCAAATAGAGAAAAAATGTTTTCTTTGAGAAATCTAACGACAACCTTGTTGTCATTAGTTCAGCTGGGCACATCCTCGACCCATTTAGAAACATAGTCAACCGCGAGTAGAATAAACATGTTCCCAAAAGAGTTGGGAAATGGTCCCATAAAGTCTATCCCCCAAACATTAAAAATTTGAACAACCAAAATTGGTTGGAGCGGCATTTCATTTCTCCTAGATATCCGTTCCAAGTGTTGGCACCGGGAGCATGTCTTGCAGTACTCATATGTGCCTTTAAAAAGTTGTGGCCAATAGAAACCACACTGTAAGATCTTTTCTGCTGTCTTTTTGGGGCCAAAATGCCCGCCACACGCTTGATCGTGGCAGAATGACAACACGCTCTTAAACTCATTGTCGGGGACACACCGATGAATAATTTGGTCGGGACAACATTTAAATAGATACGGTTCATCCCAGTAAAAATGTTTTACCTGGGATAGAAATCTGAGTCTGTCCTGATTCGACCATTCGTTTGGTATAAGTTCGGTGGCCAAATAATTTACGATATCTGTGAACCAAGGTTCGCATGACACAGTTAAGAGCTGCTCATCTGGAAAAAAACGTCTTTAATAGGAATTTGAAGTGTAGGCGAAGAAGGAAAGCGTGAAAGATGGTCGGCGACTACGTTTTCGCATCCTCTCTTGTCTCTGATGACAAGGTCAAACTCTTGTAGTAAGAGGATCCAACGTATCAGCCGAGATTTAGCATCCTTCTTCGCAAAAAGATGGCGAAGAGCTGAGTGGTCCGTGTAAACGATGACTGGAGATCCGATTAAATAGGGCCTGATCTTTTTTAGTGCAAACACAACAGCTAATAATTCTTTTTCAGTTGTTGTGTAATTTAATTGGGCCTTGTTCAAGGTTCGGCTAGTGTAATAAATTACATGCGGCATCTTATTTATGTGCTGTCCAAGGACAGCACCAATGGAGAAATCAGATGCATCGCACATAATTTCAAATGGATGCGTCCAGTCAGGAGATGAAAGAATGGGAGCGGAAATAAGTGAGTTTTTCAATGACTCGAACGCCTTCATGCAGGTTGAGTCAAAATCAATTGTGGTGTCCTTGGCCAACAAAAGAGTCAAGGGTCTAGCTATCTTGCTAAAATCCTTGATGAACCGTCTATAGAAACCGGCATGGCCAAGGAAGGCTCGAATGTCTCGGACGCATTTGGGAGGAGGAAGATTTGAAATGACTTCAATCTTAGCTTTATCTACCTCAATGCCATTTTGCGAGATGATATGTCCTAAGACAATACCTTCTCGTACCATAAAGTGGTATTTCTCCCAATTTAGAGTGAGGTTCTTATCCCTACACAGGTTAAGAATTGCGTCTAAATGTAGCAAACACTCATCAAAGGAGTCGCCAAAAATGGAGAAATCATCCATAAAAATTTCCAAGAATTTTTCAACCATGTCTGAAAAAATGCCCATCATACACCGCTGGAAAGTAGCGGGTGCATTGCATAACCCAAAGGGCATGCGACGGTAAGCAAACGTACCGAAAGGACAAGTAAATATGGTCTTGTCTTGGTCCTTTTCGGTGATGGGAACTTGATTATAGCCGGAGTAGCCATCCAAAAAGCAGTAAACTTCGTGCCCAGCCAATCGTTCTATCATTTGGTCAATAAAAGGTAATGGAAAGTGGTCTTTCCATGTCGAGGCGTTGAGTTTTCTATAATCGATGCATACTCGCCACCCAGTTTGGGTTCGAGTAGGTATTAACTCATTCGCCTTATTAGTTATGACCGTTATGCCCGATTTCTTTAGGACAACATGAATGGGATTAACCCATTGGCTATCAGAGATAGGGTAAATGATACCACTATCAAGACATTTTACAATCTTCTTTTTAACAGCCTCCTTCATTATTGGGTTGAGGCATCTCTGTGGATCCTTTGCTGGTTTGGCATCATCCATCATATGAATATGATGTTCAACTATTAGGGCACTAATCCCCTTGATGTCCGCCATAGTCCAGCCAAAAGCTTGCCGATTGTTTTGTAAGACCATTAAAAAGGCTTTCTCTTGCTCGGTGGCTAGAGAGGCCGAGATGATAACAGGAAGGGTCTCATTCTCACCCAAGTAAGCGTATTTAAGGTGAGACGGCAATAGCTTGAGTTCGAGTTTTGGAGGCGAAACAATTGAAGATAAAATTGGTGAAACTGTCTCAAACTCAAAAGATTCCAATAGAGGTTCGAAGCGAGTGTAAGCAATCAAGTCGGATGGTTCAGCTAACTCATCCGAAAATTCAAAGGACTCAAACTCGGGTGGTGATTCTTCAAAATCGTTCGAAAAAGTGAAACACTCGTAATCATTATCGGGTGTGAAAGATGTGTCAGATTCAAGGAGGAACGCACTATTGTCATCAAAATTGTTGTGATCGAACAGAAATTTTTCGAACTCACAGTCCTCCTGAGTGATCTCTTGGATCTAGCAAATATCAAGTATATTAGCATTAGGCTCGGAGGGCTGATTCCCCAACTTAAAAATGTTGAGTTCAATTGTCATGTTTCCAAAAGATAGGTTCATCGAACCATTTCGACAATTGATCACCGCATTAGAAGTTGTAAGTAATGGTCGACCGAGTATCACCGGAATTTGACTCCGGGGGTTAGTTACAGGTTGTGTGTCCATAACAATGAAATCAACGGGGAAAATGAAGTCCCCTACTTTAATCAACACATCCTCTAACTCACCCCTAGGATGGGTGATGGATCGGTCGGCCATTTGGAGAGTACAATGTGTGGGTTTCATCTCTCCAACGCCTAATTGCTCATATAATGAATAGGGAAGCAAATTAACACTGGCACCAAGATTTAAAAGTGCGCGGTTGATGTTCTTATCTCCAATAGTTATTGAAATCGTAGGACAGCCAGGGTCCTTGGATGTTTGAGGTAAAGGTTAGATAAGAGCATCACTTACTGCATTAGCCAAGAAAACTTTCTTGGGTACCTGTGATTTCCTCTTCTTGGTGCATAAGCCCTTCAAGATTTTAGCGTAAGAAGGGACTTGTTGGATTGCATCCAAGAGAGATATGTTTATGCTAACCTGTTTAAATAACTCCACAATCTTCTCCATTTATGGAGTTGGTTTATTGGATCTCAACCTGTTTCGAAATGGAACATTTTGAAAATTTGTTGAGTCCAATGTTTGTGGAGTAGATTACGGAGTTGGAATGGATCCCAGTGTTGGTGTTTTCGTGGAGTGAGATGTGGGTCCGTTCGAATTAGTAGAAGAAGTAGAGCCTTGTGAAGAATGAAGAACAGGTTCTGAAGATGAAGATGATGAAGAAGAAGAAGCGGTGGCCGGGGTGTCATTATTATTGCCAACGTTGTTGTGCAATACCTTTCCAGATCTCAATGTAGTCACGACACTCACATTATGATTTTTTTGTTCATGAGCAACATGTACATTTTGTGTGTGACCAGGATTTGGCAGTGGTTGAGATGGAAGTTTCCCCTTCTCTCGCTCGCTTAGAGCAACATTCAGGTGTGCAGTTTGAGCTTCAATGGTTTTGATGCTTTGCTCATGTGATGCAGTGTGTTGCACCAAAGACTGAATGGAAGATTGGATGCTGGCAGAGGATTGCGTAGATTGTTTCAAAAACGCATCCAGACTTCATTCTAGCGAGGAAACCTTATCGTTATCTGGCTGAACAAAATTGTTTGGTGGATAAGAGTTGTTTGGTGCAAAATTGTTCATTTGATTTTGGTAAGGTTGGGGTTGGAAAGGTTGCTGATATTGAGTTTGTTGAGGTGCTTGTTGTTGTGGAGGAGGCCTCTGGAAATTGTTATTACCTTGGAATTGTTGTTGATTTTGATTCCAGGCGAAATTTGGGTGGCTCCTCCAACCAGGATTATAAGTTGATGAGTATAGGCCATTTCTTTGTCTTTGCTGAAATGTAGCATTGACTTGATCTTGTCCTTGAGCAGGAGGATTGTAAGAACACTCTTCAGTAAGATGTGATGGATCCGAACAAAAAGCGCATATAGTGCGAGCGGGTAAAGCAGGGGTAGAAGAAGGCGATGAGAATTTGCTCTCAATTGCCTCTAGTTTTTTCGTGAGTGCAGCCATTTCGGCCTTCATTGCAATCGACATATCAAGTTGATGTATGCCTGCCCTAAACTGACCTGATGAAGTAGATGAAGTGGTCTGTCGAGTGCTTTCCCACTGAAGTGTTTGTTCAGCAAGATCGTCGAGAAATTGCCAAGCTTCCTCGCTCGATTTTGTAAGAAAGTGACCTTGACAAATGGTTTCCAGCAACTGCTTAGTTGCTGGGTTCAGTCCTTCGTATAAAGTTTGGCAAAGTTGCCATTTCTCGATACCATGGTAAGGGCACTGAACAAGAAGGTCCTTAAATCGTTCGAAACATTTCCAAAAAGGTTCGGAAGGAAGCTGGGAAAATTGATTAATTTCATTTCGAATTCTCGCGGTCTTGTGATGTGGGTAAAATTTTTTAAGAAAAACCTTAACAAACTCTTCCCAATTTTTTACGGAATGCGATGCTGTACTATATAGCCATTTTTCAGCTAGGTCACATAAAGTGAAAGGAATGACACGTAGCCTTATAGCATCACCGGAAAGTTGGGTGATCTTCATCATTGCACAAACATTCTGGAATTTGTTAATAAAGATATAGGCATCTTCAGATTCCAGGCCGTGAAATTTGGGCAACATATTGATGAAGTGGGGTTTAATTTCAAAGTTATCCCCATTAGCCGGCGGAAGTGAAAGACAAGTGGGAAGTGCGGTGCTGGTTGGATAGAAAAGATCCTGGAGCGCGATTCGTTGGGGCGCTTCAACAGGAGGTAAAGGGTTTTTAGGATTGAATCCCGACATCTCTTTAGAAGATGGTGAATTTGAAGATGAAGGTAAAGAAGTGGATGGAATTTCGACTTCGGAGTCGAACGCGTCGTCAGTAGGCACTAACGAGACACGGACTAAACGGGCGCTAGTGTTCCTAGTCCACCGGACATACACTAAATGAGATGTAGTGTAGTCAAAAAGTAGAAGATGAGGGTAAGAAAACGTCAATGAGAGAATGTGGGTGAAAGTTTGGTGCAATGGATTTCTAGCGACAAAATAGCAAGTGTTTGTAAAAATTTTGTTTTGTGGTTTTTTTATATAAAGATTTTTGCTAAAGATTTTATACGGAACTACGACACACTTTCAAGCAATCACAATTTGAACATGCACAATCAAGCCTAGATCTAGGGTCTCCTAAGTCAACTAGACTGCTCCTAACTGGTCCAAAGGGCAAGTTGTGAGATATCCCTCGAATTGCCTCTTCACCGCCAATTTTGGCCAGGTAAGCAAAAGTAAGGAAAGGAGGGATTCGCTCACGAATTACCGTGAGACGGGTCTTTTAAGATTACCTTTCCCACTTGTCTAGCCTAGACACCACAAAATCAGGTTTAGATAAACGACCGATTTCCCACAACCTTCCTTTGTCCTAATGAGCGCGACATTCCTTATTGGCTGAGTCTAAATATTTTTTAATTAACTCGAGGGTTAATGCAATTGCTTTTTGTGATTTTTGGGGTTCTAGGAAGGGTAATGAAATCCCCACCCAATCTGGATTGGTGTTATAGCCCCTTAAAAGTCCGTTTTAAAAATGCAAAGCAGTAAACACACAAAAATCTAAAACACTTGCCAAAATTTTTTTATTTTTATTTGCGGCGCAAAGAATCCTGCACAAGTTTGATTTATTGGAGAGGGAGAAGAAGTTTTTGCGCAAAGAACCCTGCAGGAATTTTTTTATTGGAGTTCAGGAGGTTACAGAGAAGATAAGGAATACTTACAGAGGGATTTGAAGTGCTGACATCAGAAAGAGGCCGCGGATCCGCGGTCAAAAGCTTGATACTGCCGTGGTTCCGCGGTAGGTAAGTTGGTTCAATCCTCCAAAATTCTTCTGTTGTCTGTTGTGGTTCTCCTCTGTCTGTTCAGATCTTCTGTTTGCTGTTTTGTTCACTAGTTTTGCTAGATCTGAATCTGTCCTTCTTCCTTTCCTGCGCAATTTACACAAAACCCTTCAAAAAATAACAAGATGATATTTTTTATGTTTTTATATTTTTCAGGTTTTTATAATTTTTTCAATTTCAATTAACCCGAAATTACAAAAAGAAAATAACTACCGCTATCCCCGGCATCGGCGCCATTTGATTGGTCGAAGATTTTGTACGTGCGTTTTAAAATCAAAGAATAGAATACCGCAATCAATAACGGTGTCGCTTGGTAGCTAGCCGATTGAGTACGGGTCGGTCCACAGGGAAAACGTGTTATTTTCTAATTGTTCTAACGGGTGAATTCCTATTTTTGGTAGGTTTTGAATTTTATAAAAACTAAGATTGAATTCGATTTGGATTAAAACCTTGTTAGGGTTAGGATTAGGTTAGTTTGGAAAGATAATTCTACTCACTGGTTCCTTTGCCCTAATTAAGAATATAGGTGTTAGGGTAATAATTAACAAAGGGGATTAGCACGACAAGGAAGAAACATAGTTTCTTCCTTTTGGTCCTTGTCCGTCCTTTCTAACTCTTATCCCTAACCTCTATGTAAATCAACCACTACTGGTCTAACTAGGGAATCACCGCTATCTCGTAGGATAGGGTGCCGTAGTGAGCGGTGGGTGTTTATTTTACATAGAGTCCTAATTTATAAAGTTATGAGGGTAAGAAAGGAGTGAGAGATTTCCATCTCTCAAACCTACCAAATCCTAACCCTAACAACTGAGGAACTACTCACTTATTAGGGAAATTGTGAAAAAATTTATTTTTATAAATTTTCTTTTTAATTAACTAATGAACTTGCAGATAAATAAAGACAGGTAAAAAATGCAGAGAAATAAAATTGCAATTAAGAAGAACACAAGATAAAAAATAACTTACTTTATTGATGCACTCTTGACGATTATAGAGGAATTGAAATTTAATCTAGAATTAAAAGAGGCATGCCCTAAAAGAGGCTGTAGGCTTTCCTATTTATAGATAGGAGAAACCCTAGGGTTTATATCTGATCCACATTTGAAATTACAACACTACCCTAAGAAAGCCGGGTCAAAGCACTGCCACCACCGACACATTGCACCAACACATGCTCTGCACGGCCACGGAACCGCGGCCAGAAGCCTTATTTGGCCGCGGTTCCGCGGCCATCTTGAAGGATCTCTGGCTCGTTTTCTCAGGCTTTCTTCATGTTGCATTTTCCTTCTGGTTTCTTCACTTGGTTCCTCAGAATCTTTTCTACTTTCTTCCATATTTCCAACAGTGCAGATTTTGTGGAATTTTACCATAAGCTTCACTTTGAAGTCTTGTATCTTGTGCTGCCCTTGAACTGTCTTGTGCATGGAACTGTTTACTGATCTTAATTTATTCCTTGAACTGTTAGGCTGCATCATACAAATTCATCTTTTGTTGGTTGCAGTCTCACATTTTTGCGTTTTTTCATGAATTTCACTGTATTGTTCTGAGAACCTGTAACCTGCTACTATTTAGCAGACATGGATCAAAAGCACCTATTTATTTGCAATATAATTAAGAATGGGGAATATAATAATGCAAAATTCTTATATGAACATGTACCCAACTAAAACCTGTTTGCATGACTCAGTAGAGCCGTGGTAGAGTAGTAATCAAAGCACAGTGGGAACTCACACGAGTCAAATGACGATCTTAGATCGACAAACTATCTGCACTCATGTCACTAGAGAACTGCTATCTGACGCTAGATATAATACCATCTAGCCAGTTCTCGGTGAGTTCGTCCGGTGTACTCACCCCCAGTGAGCACCTGTATACAATCTTAGGTGCACCTCACCAATGGCCGCAGGACCAATCCATCGCCCCTCGTCAGGGTCTAGATATGTATACATTAGTCTACTCTGGAGTATCGATGCCTAGTCTCGATACTCCCACGACTAGGGACACTTTAAGGATGTGTTTATCGACTACCCAACTCCCACAAGTATGATTGCCATCACAACGCTGGAAGTCATGCAAGGATCATATGGGATTTATCAATATGTATACAAGATATGAAATACTAAGTAAAACACATCACATGTTAAGATAAAGACAAACCAGATAGCATATTATCATATCGAGCAAGATTTTCCAGTACATACATATCTCTAGCATCCTATAAAATGAAGGCTTATAGGGCATACATATTCAACAATCTCCCACTTGCACTAAGGCCTGTAATTGGCGTATTAATTACCCAACGTATGCACTAGAGCCAGTTGCTGGTGTACCGCATACCCAACATCTCGAACAGTCTCTCGAACTGGATTTGAGGGATGGCCTTGGTGAATGGATCTGCCTTGTTGTCCTTTGTATCTACTCTTCGCACCTCGATCTCCTGGCGATCCACGATCTCCCTGATCAGGTGATACCGCCTCAAGATATGTCTGGATTTCTGATGGGACCGCGGTTCCTTTTCCAAAGCCATGGCTCCATTGTTATCGCAATACAAAGGTATTTGATTAGCAATGGATGGAACCACCTAAAGTTCAGAAATGAAATTCCTCATCCAGTCTGCCTCTTTTGCGGCATCACAAGCAGCGATGTACTCAGCTTCCATCATCAAGTCTGCAACTGTGTCCTGTTTGGAACTCTTCCAATAGATCGCCCCTCCGTTGAGGGTAAACACATAACCCGAGACAGATTTAGAGTCATTCTTGTCATTTTAGAAGCTAGAGTCGGTAAAAGCCTCGATCTAGAGGTCCCCATTACCGTACACCAAGAACATCTTCTTAGTCCTTCTCGGGTACTTAAGAATGTTCTTTACTACTATCCAATATTTCTCACCTGGGTTGGAATGATACCTGCTTACCACGCTAAATGCGTAAGCTATATCTGATCTGGTACATAACATCACATACATTATCGACCCTATTGCCGAAGCGTAGGGTACTATGCTTATGCGAGCCCTCTCCTCATTAGTCTTGCGAGACATCTCTTTGGAGAGGGTGATTCCGTGACAAGCGGGTAAATTAACGCGCTTAGAATTCTCCATACTAAATCTCTTTAGTACGGTGTCAATGTACCTCGACTGTGAAAGTCCCAACATTCTTTTAGATCTGTCACGATAGATCTTAATCTCCAGAATGTACGAGGCATCACCCAGGTCTTTCATAGAGAACTTCTGTGTCAAGAACAGCTTGGCCGATTGTAGCATATGAATATCATTTCCTATCAGGAGAATGTCATTAAGTATAAAACGAGGAATACCAAAGTTCTCCCTACAATATTTTTATAAATATAAGGTTCATCTACATTTTTGATAAAGTCAAATTCCCTGACCGTCTCATCAAAGCAGATGTTCTAACTCCGCGATGCCTGCTTTAATCCATAAATGGATTTAAGAAACTTGCACATCTTTCCGCTGCTCCCACTGTCTACGAAACCCTCCGGTTGATCCATGTAAACACACTCTTCTAAACTTCCATTTAGAAAAGCGTTTTTAACATCCATCTACCAGATGTTATAGTCATGGAAGGCAGCAATGGCAAGTAGGATCCGAATGGATTTAAGCACAGCCACTGATGAAAAAATTTCGTCATAGTCCAATCCTGGACTTTGACGAAAACCTTTAGCAACAAGTTTAGCTTTGTAGGTTTCTACCTGACCATCTACACCAATCTTATTTTTGAAGATCCATTTGCATCCTACAGGTTTTACCCCAGTAGGAGCAAAATCCAAAGTCCAAACTTGGTTTGTGTATATAGATTCCATCTCGGATCGCATAACATCCAGCCACTTCACCGAGTCTTTACTCGTGATGTCTTGCTGAAAACTAGTCGGCTCATCATCGTCGATGATGCAATCCTCTCGATCCCCGTCTACGAGAAAACCTTAGTATCACTTGGGCGGATGAGACTGCCTACTAGATCCGTGGAGTGGCGTAAGTACATCCGGTTCCATTGTAATCTCAGGTTCTACTAAGTTTTCATTAATAGTTTGTGGTTTTGGAATTTCTTCCAGCTCTATTGCGCTCCTACTTATCTCCTTTCAAGAAATTGAGTTTCCATTAAGCGGGCATGATGAGAAACAAAGACCTTTTGTTTCTCAGCATAATAGAAATAATACCCCCTAGAATTCCCGGGGTATCCCATAAACTTACACAATACTGAGTTTGTCCAGATGAACCTTTTTGACAAAAGCAGGACAACCCCATATCTTTAGATACTTGAGATAGGTTTTCTTCTCACTCCATATTTCATATGGAGTGGTAGGAACAAACTTAGTTGGAACCTTATTCAATATGTATGCAGCAGTTTCTAGTGCATAACCCCAGAAGGAGAGCAGCAACTCAGCATTACTCATCATGGAACGCACCATATCAAGTAAGGTGCGATTCCGTCTTTCTGATTCACCGTTGTGTTGTGGTGTGTATGGAGGAGTAAGCTGAGAGAGAATTCCATTTTCTTTTAGATATTCCAGGAACTCGGCACTTAAGTATTCATCACCCCGATCGGATCGGAGCATCTTGATATTTTTGCCGGTTTGCTTTTCCGCTTCATTCTTATACTTTTGGAATTTCTCAAAGGCCTCGGATTCATGTTTCAATAAAAATACACGTCCATACCTTGAGAAATTATCTGTGAAAGTAATGAAGTAGGAATAGCCACTTCTTGCATGCGTAGACATTGGCCCATACATGTCGCTGTGTATGAGCCTCAGGAGCTCAGTAGCTCTTTCTCCATGTCCAGTGAACGGAGTTTTTTTCATCTTGCCTCTGATACATGATTGACATGTTTCATATGATTGATACTTAAACGGATCTAAGTATTCTTCTTTATGTAACTTAGTCAGTCGTGTTGCATTGATATGACCAAGTTTACAATACCATAAGAAAGCTTGGTTTGATTCTAGTGTGTTTTAGATGTTGAAAACTTGATATTGATTAAGAATGTATATTCCGTTAATAAGTATACCTGACCCAACCATTTCATGATTTAGGTGAATTTTTATAACATTGCTTACAAGTGCAAAATTATATCCTTCATTTGATAACAAAGATATAGATTGTAACACGTTCGAAAACGATTAGATTTAATTAAGCGATATTATACGGGTTTTTAATAAGTTTAACCAATTATTATTTTCACATATTTTATTATTTTTAATTAATATTTTATTTAATTATTTTTGTACTTGCACACACATGTGCATGTTAATATAGGGTTAAGCATGTGTTAACCATGCTTTGCTAACCATGGCACCCTAACCATATTATGTCACGTTTTAATTATATTCATATCTATTTTTTTTAGTAAAAAGGTTTTTGTTTTAAAAATGAAGAAAGAGAAAAGATTTGAATGATGAGGCATGGAGTATGGGGGGACAAGCATGGGGGGGGGGGCATTTATGAGGAGAGAGAAAAGGAATGGCTCTCATCTCTCATCCTCACCATCTTACTCTCTCATTATCTCTCAACCCTCTCTCTCCCTCTCTCTCATTTTCTCCTCTTCTCCTTCACCAAAAGAAACCAACTCTTGAAAATATTTCTCCACAAATCATAAGCTTAAACCCCCATCAAAACTCACTAAACCCTTCACTAAGCTTGCTTAAGCCTTTTGTGATGTCTTGGAGCTTGATGGCTAGGGTTCCATCCAAGTCTTGGTGAGGTATTGATGCCAAACCCTTGTTTAGGCTCTAATAGAAGTTTGTGTGTTAATTATTTTTAGTAAAATAACATCTTTTTTTAAAATTAGTGTTATATCGGGTTTTGGTTAAAGTTAGGGTCTCTGTTGGATCTGCTATCGTTACGTTGCCCTATAATTAGATCTAACAGTACAGTAGACTGATTATAGAGCTCTGAGTGTACCCTAGAAACTCGGACCCAAACCCTCACCTTTGGCCAGGCGAGAATCCTATTCTGGCCGGCGACGCCAATTTTCTTGGGGAATGGGATGTTGGGTTTTTGAGGGTAGCTCTCTATGGATCACGTAGGATATTTGGTACACTTTATTTTTCCTATATTATCTGTAGGAAAAATCTGGGAATGTTTAGCTAGATTCAAGTGTTTCAGCAACGTGCGATACGGATTTATCCGACTTTGGTTTAAGTGTTTCGTGCGTTAAGAGTCGTAGGGTTGGTCTAGGGAGTCGCTGCACGCGTTTATTCCGCTAAGCTAACACTTAGTAGCTTGTGAGAACCGATTCGTTAGTTTGACGATGTGTCCGTCTTTTATTAAAAAGTTACTAATTTTATGAGTATTGGTATTGTGTGATATTAGGATCGCAGGCGGGGACTTCGGACGCATCCAGGAAGGGAAAGGAGGTGATCAGATACACCTAGCTCGAGATGGTCTTGTGAGTAGATTTAATATCTACGGAGGAATCGCTTGTATGGTGTTAAACGCTGATGGCTAGATTCCAATGATACAACCTTGAATGAAAGGCTTATATATATATATATATATATATATATATATATATATCTATCTTGTGATTGTGCATGTGTACCATCTTTTATTTTCTTTTACTTGTTGTACATTGACATATCATTAATATGACACTGCACCATTACTAACGGTTCATGTTGTACGAGCACTGATTTATATGCCACACCCACATCATTGGTAGTTGCCATGCCACACACACTATAGAAATTGCCATGGATAATTATTTAGTATTCCGCATTCATTATTGACAGTTAGACGTTGGTTCTTGCACTAGCACGCATCATGATTGGCATCATATATATCTTGCTATTGTGATATACTTCATATGATGTTTTCATGAGATTTCTGTTTCGTAGATTTGGGAAACCGCAAAGTACATTTTGAAAACTTGAGATATTTAAAAGAGCGGTTTTTCCTTCATATGATATTTTGTGTCCACCATGAGTTTTCTTAGTTCTGAGTTATAAGCATACCCGATTCGAGGAGTGGATGAACTGTCTGCGGGTACATGGTGGGCCCGGTAAGGTACCCCGGGGCAAGAGAGGATTTTGTGGGGATGACGATGAACCTGGCAGGGGAGCACTACTTACCGGTGATTGTATGTAAACTCGACGGATATCCGGAGGATACCGTTCGGAGTTAGATGATGAGATGGATATGAGGGCCGATTAGAGTGACGGGCGCCTGCGATATTGAGATTTTGGGGTGTCGTTGATGGACACCGGATTTCTATGATGATGATTTATTGATGATGGATCTGTTTTTATCCCACACTCAGGACTTTTATAACATATTCTGTACATATGGTTGTTGTACCTCGATGTTGTACCTAGATTTGATTTATGCTGCATCTCATATTATTGTACACGTACTATCATGACAGTATACGCAGGATTGATCGTTTATCATGCATGCATGTGATTACCTGTACGATGTTATTTACTTCTCACGAGTTGGCAACTCACCCCCGTTGTGCTACAGTGTTTTGCAGGTCGACCCTCAGCGTAGTCGCGACGGGCTCTTTATTTCTTATTTTTTGTGGATACCGCTATTGTTGGGTGTGAGACCCTTTTGAGTAGGTGGGTTTTTTTGTGAGTATCCGTATGATTGCATTGTATATCTTATTTTGTATCTAGGACTCTCCATCTACCACTTCTATGTATTTGACTTAGAGACGATACTGAGAGGTTCGATATTTGTATATTTTCTAACTCTAGGTGTCGTGCTCGTGTGAGCCGGCTTTATTTATGTTGCGATGTTGTTTTACCTCTTATTATGCTATTTTCACTTCTTACTTGCTTTTCTTCGCTACGACATTGTGTGTGTGTGTGTGTGTATCCTGTTGTGGTTGTGTTCCGCTTTTAGGCGTGAGTTGCTCCCGATTAGAGATGCCTTTTATATTCTATGTTTTGTACCCATTTGGGGCCAGTTTTTACAAAGGAGGTGCTGCCGAAATTTAAAAAAAAATGAATTTAAATTTTTAGATTTTATCTTAAGTTTTCAAATATTTTTAACAAATTTTTTAACTATTTTTACCACTCTATATTTTCATGGTTTAGATTTCTGGTTTTTTTTGGCTTACTTGAATTATATAACGTCTTTGGACGTTACGTGATTTAAGTGCCGGTCGCGTTCCTAATTTGGGTCATGACACAGATATAATATTACACACCATACTGGGTACACAAAAGTAGTTATGCAATATCAATATATGTCCACTCGCCAATCCTAAATGATATTCTCCTACTGCAACAGTATCTACATTGGCTCCGTTGCCAACCCTGAGGGTCATATCACCTTTCCTCAAAACTCTACGACTTCTCAGTGCCTGCAATGAATTACAGTTGTGAGATCCTGATCTGGTATCCAAAACACAGAAAGTAGAGTTTATAGAGAAATGGTTTTCAATCATGAACACACCTGAACCTGAAGCCACAACTTGCTTCGTGTCCTGATTTTTGGCCTTTAGGGCCCGACAGTCCTTCTTCCAATGTCCCTTTTTTGACAATAGAAGCATTCTTTCTTTGTGGCTGTCCCTCCTATCTTTTCCTTTCCCTTTCACTGCACCTTCTGCACACCTCCCATCGGTTTGGTAGGGGCCTTCTTCTTCTTCCCCTTGGCCTTAGCCTTGGATTTAGCATAAGAAAATACCCTAATAAACATACCGAGCTAATAATAAATTCATCTTTCCTCAACATGTTGAGGGGCTCAAGAAGTGAAACTTCCATATTTTGTATATTGAAATTCAATATGAACTGGGTATAGGTGGAGGGAAGGGACTGTAGAATCAAGTCGATGTACAACTCATTCTCCAACGTAGTTCCCAGGTCCGCGAGCTCTTCTATGAGAGAAATTATCTTTAGGACATGGTCCCCTACAGATGATCCGACGGCCAACCTCGCTTGAAACAATTTCTTCGAGATCTCATATCTTGCGATACGAGATTGCTCTCCATATAATTCTTTGGTATGGAGGAATATGGAATCTTCTCGTGCCTCCTCTGATGTTCATTATCCATTGAGGCCGGCACGAGGCACTTGGCTTTCACACAATCAAGATCCCAGGTCTTACAGACCTCAATGTCCGCGACCGAGGATTCTGGACCGGGAATAGGGGGAGCTTTCGCCGTGAGGACGTATGCGACCTTATCATATGTAAGGGCCATATGGACATTCCTCAACCAGTCTTTATAGTTTGGCCCAGTGAGTTTATTTTTATCTAGTATTAGCTTAAGTCCCGTCATGGTCGCTGCAATTAGGAGAGAGTGAAAAGAAACACTCAGCATATGCTCTTGCAAATTTAGATTGGTTATTAGTTTATCTAAACAGGATGACTCTCACTATTTTCTCGAATTCTTCTTCAAACCCTAGAAGAAGAATTAGTCAGGATTAATCGCACTTCACAATTCTTGCTTAACCATTCGGCCAGGCTAGTATCCGTAACGTTTTAGAAATCGTTTTGCGAATTTTCCGTTTTTAGGGTAAAATAGTCGGTGTTTTCCGTTTTAACCCGATTTTGATCAAACTTCTGTATAGACTTGACGACACCTAGTTTTGCTAGAATGAAGCCAGTGCGCGGGCTTTAGGGGTCAATTGGAAATTTTGATTCACATAGAAATTTTCCCTAATTAAATTATTATTTTAAGTTGTTATTTATGGATTTAATTATTGGCTTATGTTTGTGCATATCATTTTTGGTCACATTTTGCTAAATCATTATCATGGCCGAAATCATTTGTAAGGTGGCAAATTTGAGGGTGAGTCATTTAGTGAGCCACTTGTTTCATTAATGCAAGCATGGTTTCTTTTTGATGAGTCATTTTGTATTCATTCCTTTTTGTATTTGCTTTAGATTTTTGTGATGAGATTTTTTGGCTTGTGGTCACCACTTGGTGCTGTGGTCACCCTCCACTTCCTGTGACTTATTTGTGGCCGGCCCCACAATTCACAGAGAGCAATTTTTAATAGTGGCCGAGCACAATTTGGTGCTCATAATTTTTAAGTTTTCTTGAAAGCACATTCTCACACTCTCCATTCCAATTGGCAACTTCTTTTACCTTCACCCAATTCGTTGGGTGCCTTTAGACAAACTATTATACACTCTCTCTACTTCAATCTTGGACATGTCGGTTAGCAAATCGGATGTCCGAGTTGCCTCGGTTTGAAGCGGGAGCCCGTATAAAGATTCGTTGACGTGGTGCCACTTCGACGAGGAGACCGGAGATCGGAGATGCCGCGAGGAGCGTGGAATGATAGCTAATGATCGAAGGACATGGATCGATCGGTATAATTTCTTAAACCACTTTACAATTTACTAGTTAGGGTTTTGATTAGTGAAATGATTAGTTGACAATTTTAGACAAATGAAAACTATACCTAGTTGCTAGTTTGTTAATTGATATTTTCCTAATTATCTAATTAGCTTAATTACAAACTAAACTTTTACTAAATCCTAATTAGTGAGATTTAAAATTATAGTAAAGATTTGAATGGTTTAACCTTGCTATATTGTGATGTTTGCAAATTCTAGTTTTGGTAAAAAAGTTGTAGTTTTGTAATAAAATGATATATGTTGCTCACTAGATTTCGCTAAATTTTAGGCGTGGGTTTCTTTTGACGTTGCGACATTAATTATATTGATTCCACGTTTATTATTGTGTTTTGAATGCGCGATCGGTACGATCAGGGTCTAGGCTTGGTAGTTGTGTCGCTTTGCATTCCTAGCTAGGGTCGTGCCGATGTCGTTCGTGACTTTGTGTAGCTTTTGCTCTGGAGTTGGTTTCGTAGTGCCGCTACGCGCGTTAGCCACTTGACGAACACTTGAGAGTATGTTCGGAGTTGGTGCATCGGTCAAACGTAGTTGGTACGTGTTATTGGTCAATTTCTAATATATACTTGTTATATTGTTATATGCTTTCAGGATCGCGGGCGGGGACTTCGGGCGCTGCGAACAGGGGAAAGCGAGTAGTTGGCTTTACTTAGACAGGATGGTTGGTGAATAGATTTAATACCTACAGGGGAATCGCCCGTATGGCGTTATACGTCTGGGATAGAGATGACATGATATTTTCGCATATTCTATTGCATATATAGAGTTGCGCATACACCTTATTACTTAGTTACTTGTTGTGCTTGGACTTATACCCTTAGGACACTGCACTATTATTGACGGCTCATGTTGCACGAGCGCTGATTGTATGCCTCACACACCATCAATAATTGCCATGATACGCACAACACACATACTTATATGATATTGTTTGGTTAGGGGAATTGAGACATTGATTCATATTTCTTTATGCATATATCATATAGCATACCTGTATACCTACATGCTTACACATATGCCTTGATAAGCTTACATACTAGTTACCTGTAAACCTATAGGGTATTGTTCCATTAGCGATAGGTACATACACACATAATGACATAGCTACATGTATACCTTGCATACATACTTCACTTATACCCGGAGGGTATATTACATCATTACTGATAGGTAGATACATATACCTTGCTATACCTTTATATTCACACATATATCTGGCTATAGCTATATGTTTACTATTAATTGATGTTATGTAGAATTGGAGAAATTAGGAACCACATGATTTATATATTAACTTGTTGCAGTAAAATAGCGGCTTTTCCTTTATATGCCCACATTACAGTTTTCTGTTGCATATATTATATTCATGGATTTTCGCATTTAGATATGGATTTTTCATGATGTTTTCTGGATTTGAGGACCGTGGTGGTTTCATGAAATTATGCAAGTATTCTTATTCTTACTTGATATTTGGATGCATCCACTCAGAGATTTGTTTTAAACCGATACGTGGATCACGGGTGTCGATACCGGACACTTATGATTCGAGGAACGTATATACCGATACGTGGATCACGGGTGTCGATACAAGACACTTATGATTCGAGGAACGTATGAATATGAGAAAGACCGATATGTGGATCACGGGTGTCGATACCGGACACTTACGATTCGAGGAACGTATGGATATGAGTATTTATGTGTCGATGCTAGACACTTGTTTTCATGATATTTTTACTCCTAAGTATATATAACAGTGGAATGGGACGCTGTTATATATGCATATATATATATTTATATATATATATATATATATATATATATATTAGTGGAATGTGACGCTAATATATATGTATACATATCTAATTTATTACTTCATCATAATTATTCATGCAAATATATTTAGGATATATGAGATTCACTGGATATTGGATTCAGGATATATGAGATTCACTTGATATTGGATTGAGGATATTTGAGATTCACTTGATCTTGGATATAGGATATATGAGAAATACTTGATTTTGTACATTCAGGATATATGGGATTTACTTGATATTGTACATTCAGGATTTGTGAGACTTATATGATATGAGAGCCAATTTGGGGGCTGATTTGAGGAAGTTGGGATTTGGTTTGTCTTGATGGATTTTGATCCTACCACGAGGTCAGGATTCCGTGAAAATGACATGTTTCATCCCATACTTCACACTTATTGTTATATGCATTGCTTCATGTATTAGTTGTACCTGCTAGAGTACCTTTCATGACTGTTGCATATATACATTGTCATATCATTGCTTCATGTATTAGTTGTACCTGATATAGTACCTTACATGATTGTTGCATACTTATTGCATTTAATGTTCATGTATTAGTTGTACATGATATAGTACCTTACATGACTGTTGCATACCGATTGTCATATTATTGCTTCATGTATTAGATGTACCTGCTAGTTGCACACATATGATTTTTATTGCTATTTGCTTGCATATGTTAGATTCGCGCTGTACGTGCATATTTGCGATTAGCTGCATATGTTATTTACTATTCATGAGTTGGCAACTCACCCCCGTTGTGCCACAGTGTTTTGCAGGTTTTTCCCCCAGAGTAGTTGAGGCAGGCTATTCATCCATCTTATCATCTTTTGCTGCGGATACCGCTTCGGCTCACAGTGTGCAGTGTTGCTTTAGGTGGGTTTTGTGGTTATCCGTTCATGTTTATTGTATATTCTTTGTATCCTGTACTCTCCATCTACCATTATCTTGTATGACTCAGAGACTTGATGTGAGGACGATATTTTATATTATTTTGTTACTTGAAGGTCTTTTATGCAGTTTTACTTCTACCGTCTTTTATTTCTTCGCTACGGCGTCGTATATCTCTTGTGGTGGTTGTTTTCCGCCGTTGGGCGTGGATTTGCTCCCGTTGGGGATGCTTTACTTATATTTATGTTGTACTCATTTTTGGGGTTAGTTTTTACAAAGGAGGTGCTGTCAAAATTTTAAAGGAAGAAAAGTTGGACTTTTAAAGAATTTGGGTTGAGATTTCAAAGGTTTAAAAATTGTTCTTATTTCTTACTACTTTTGATGGTTTAGATTGCTGGGTTTTCGGTTTAATTAAATTGCGTTACGCCTGTAGACATTGCGTAGTTTAAGGGCCGTCGCGTGCCAATTTCGGGTCGTGATAAAGTTGGTATCAGAGCGCTAGGTTTTACCTTTCGGAGTGTAGGATGACCTTGTTATGATGGAGTAGGTAGCTTAAGCAGAGTGACGTAGCGTGTGTATGTCCGCGGCATACTCACGATCACGGTACTCCGCCTAAAATGACCTAAGTACAAATTGCTTGAAATTCCTTCCTTGATGATACATATCCTTGTGATTCGATTTCCATGTTCATATCGAATCCTTTTTCTATTTATAGCCTTTGCCGCCGATGACTATGAGGACTCAGAAAGGTGCAGCGAGGGCCGAGGTCAGAGTTGACTCGTGTGGGATGAGGACTGACCAGGATGGCACGCTCGTTGCACAGGAGCAGATGGATACGCCTTCGATAGATCGTATCGTTAGGCTTGAGGCTGAGATGCAGGACTTGCGCCAGACCATGAGGTCTTTGGTTGATGCCAATAGAGCGCGGCGACAGGTGGTTGCCACCCCTGTTACCCATTTATTCCTTGCGATCAACACTACATCGTGTTACTCATACAGCACCAGTGGACGCAGCCCGTTTTGACGAGGAGCGTCTTTCTGAGACTTTGGCAGTTCGAAGACAGAGGAGGGCTAGTGCAGGTGTACCAGCCCAGAGATAGAGGTTCAGTCGCCGTGACAAGTTTCGTGCACGTCGCGGGAGTAGCAGAGGCTTAGGACGAGGAGAGTCGGTTAGCTAGATCAGCCGTTCGTTGTGTTAACTTCTGTCAGCGATTCTTTTGTTGCGCGACACGTATTTCGGTCGTGTGCCAATCGGATAGGAGATAGAGATTCGTCCGTCATTTTGATCCTTCTTGAGATGTTGGATTTGACGTTCTCCTGGGCACGGACTGGTTAGCTATGTGTTAGGCGTCTGTGGACCGCCGCGAGAAAATAGCCAGGTTTTGTTTTCCCGGCGAGTCAGTTCTTGTTGTGCAGGGGGACAGTGGTGCCGCCTCTCACAGCTTGAATTCAGCCTTTTCCGCTAGTCGGCTTTTGAGGAGAGGATGTCGAGGATTCTTGGCTTTCATTTGGGATGCCAGAGCCACAAGTAGAGCTGTTAGACCGGGTTCCTATCGTGCGAGAGTTTTTCGACGTTGTTCCAGATGATCCGGCGGAGCTTAAGGAGCTTAAGGATCAGCTGCAGAGTTGCTAGATAGAGGGGCTTGTGCGTCTGAGTATTTCGCTTTGGGGAGCTCCTATTCTGTTCGTTAGGGAGAAAAACAACAGTTTGAGGTTGTGTGTTGATTGATTGTCAATTGAACCGAGTTACGGTGCGGATAGGTACCCTTTACCTCGCATCGATGATTGGTTCAACTTTCTCCAGAGTGCGAGACATTTTCTAAGTTTGTTTGGGATGAAGTCATCATTGGTTGCGGGTTCGGAGTGATGACATTCCGAATATTGCTTTTGTGCGTGCTACGGGCAATATGTGTTTTGGTGGTGTCGTTGGACTCACCAATGCCCTAACAGCATTCCAGGATGTGATGAACCAGATTTCTTTAGGCCGTTCCTCGACCAGTTTATTATTGTGTCATTGATGACATTCTGGACCATTCCAAGAGTCGTGAGGAACTAGGGAAGCACTTGAGGATTTATTTTGCAGACATTGGGAGAGCACCAGCTGTTTGCTAAATTCTCGGAGTGTTCCTTCAGGCTTGATTGTGTTGACTCCTAGGTCTTGTAGTTACGGGAAATGGATTCGTATGGTTCCGAGGAAGATCGAGGCCGTACGACTTTGGCCCAGACTTGTGTACGGATGGAGGTCCGCAGATCTTTGGGCTTAGCAGGTTTTTACCGCCGTTTCGTGCAGGATTGCTAGTGTATCGCTGCACCGTTGATTGAACTGACCGGAAAGGAGGTTCTTTTCTTTGGACTGAGGCATGTGTGCGGAGTTTTCAGCAGTTGGAGATTAGGTTGACAACTGCACCAGTTCTTTCTTTGCTTTCTGGTTCGGGCGACTTTGTTGTTTAACTGTGATGTTTCACGAGTGGGGGCTCGATTTTGCGCTGATGTGGCATTATAGAGTTATCGCTTATGCTTCCGACAGTTGGAGGAAGTACGAGCAGGATATCCCATTTATGATCTGGAGATGGCCGCGGTGGCCGTGCGTTGAAGAACTGAGGACACTACCTGTTCGGAGAGTCATGTCAGATTTTCACGGACCACCAGAGCTTAATATACATCTTCCTGCAGCGGGTTTTGATTGTTGAGACAGTGTTCTGTAGATTTACAGTTCTTGTGCGATCGTTGAGTACAGCTTATGTCGCCTCTACTGAGGGGACAGCTTGCTCATGTCCGCGCCCGACCACTTTTCCTTAATCGCTTTCGCGAGGCACAGCCCGCCGATGCTCGTTCGTTAGAGATTCTTGAGCATACTCGGCTGGGTAAAGATTCGGAGTCCTTGATTTGTAACCAGATGTGCTACGTTTAGGGGCGCGTTTGTGTGTACCTGTTGCTGATGGGCAGAGACGCGAAATCCTAGAGCAGGCACATCAGTCAGCTTTCGGTGTTCATTCAAGTTCCACCAATTTATAGCGTGACTTGTGAGATAGTTACGGGTGGACAGGGATGAAGAGTGAAGTTTCGGATTTCGTTTCAAGGTGCCTGCCTTGTTGTGAGCTAAGGTTAAGCATCTGAGACCGGCTGGAGAGTTGCAACCTTTAACCGTTCCAAAGTAGGAATGGGAGCATATCTCCATGAATTTCGTTGTGGTGTCTACCTGGTTTAGGGAGGGTGTGACTCTATTTGGGTGTTTGTTGTCCGGTTTTGCTCAGTTTGCTCAGTTGTTCTTTGTTAAGTTGTGCGTTTGCACGGAGTTCCTTCATGCGATGTATCCAATAGAGGCACCCTGTTCGCTTACCGTCTTGGGCAGAAGCTTCAGGAAACCTTGGGTACTGGTTGAGCTTTAGCTCCGCTTTCCATCCGTTGGCTGGTGGTTAGACAGAACAGACTATACAGACTCTGGAGGATATGCTTATTGTGTGCGTACTTTGTTGTCAGCAGTTGGGATCGTCACTTGCCATTGTTAGGATTCTCCGTCGATAGAAGTTATCAGGAGACACTCCAATTGGCAACCTTTAGGTTTTGTTTGTTAGGTCGTGTTGATCGCCATTCTATTTTTCTGACTCTGCGAGAGTAGGATTTTGGACCCCAGCTAGTCATGAGACTACGGAGAAGATCCGGTTGATTCAGGTCAGGATGAGAGCAGCCCAGTGCAGACAGAAGTCTTATGTCGACCGTGGTGGTCGCAGACTTGAGTTCGCAGTGGGAGATCATGTATTCCTACGGATTTTTCCGATGAAATGGCGTGTTGAGATTTGGGAAGCTTAGTCCCAGATTGTTGGTCATTTGAGATCCTCGAGCGAGTTAGTTCCGTTGCCTATAATATGACACTTCCGCCCAGATTATTGAGTATTCACCCCGTATTCCTTGTGTCGATACTTCGCAAATACCTTCATGACCTTTCTCACATGATTCAGCACCAGACCATTTAGTTTGGACGCGATTTTTCATTCACCAGCAGCCGATAGTTATTGTGGATCGGTAGGTGGAGAGACTCGGTCATGGGTCTTGCTATATGTGAAGGTTCTTGGTGTAGCCATATAGTGAGGTGATCACTTCGGAGGCTGCGAGCGAGATTTAGGAGTTTTTTACTCATCTCTTTGAAGGTACGCTTAGTGAGAATTTTAAATTCGGGGACCGAATTTCTTTAAGGAGGGAAGATTGTAACGTTTTAGAAATCGTTTTGCAAATTTTCCGTTTTTAGGGTAAAATAGTCGGTGTTTTCCGTTTTAACCCGATTATGATCAAACTTATGTATAGACTTGACGGCACCTAGTTTAGCTAGAATGAAGCTAGTGCGCGGGCTTTGGGGGTCAATTGGAAGTTTTGATTCAAATAGAAATTTTCCCTAATTAAATTATTATTTTAAGTTGTTATTTATGCATTTAATTATTGGCTTATGTTTGTGCATATCATTTTTGGCCACATTTTGCTAAATCATTATCATGGCCGAAATCATTTGTGAGGTGGAAAATTTGAGGGTGGGTCATTGAGTGAGTCACATGTTTCATTAATGCAAGCATGGTTTCTTTTTGACGAGTCATTTTGTATTCATTCCTTTTTGTATTTGCTTTAGATTTTTGTGATGAGATTTTTTGGCTTGTGGTCACCACTTGGTGTTGTGGTCACCCCCCACTTCCTGTGATTTATTTGTGGCCGGCCCCACAATTCACAGAGAGCAATTTTTAATAGTGGCCGAGCACAATTTGGTGCTCATAATGTTTAAGTTTTCTTCAAAGCTCATTCTCACACTCTCCATTCCAATTGGCAACTTCTTTTACCTTCACCCAATTCGTTGGGTGCTTTGAGACAAAGTATTCTACACTCTCTCTACTTCAATCTTGGACATGTTGGTTAGCAAACCAGATGTCCGAGTTGCCTAGGTTTGAAGCGGAAGCCCGTATAAAGATTCGTTGACGTGGTGCCACTTCGACGAGGAGACCGGAGATCGGAGATGCCACGAGGAGCGTGGAATGATATCAAATGACCGAAGGACACGGATCGATTGGTATAATTTCTTAAACCACTTTACAGTTTACTAGTTAGGGTTTTGATTAGTGAAATGATTAGTTGACAATTTTATACAAATGAAAACTAAACCTAATTGCTAGTTTGTTAATTGATATTCTCCTAATTATCTAATTAGCTTAATTACAAACTAAACATTTACTAAATCCTAATTAGTGAGATTTAAAATTATAGTAAAGGTTTGAATGGTTTAACCTTGCTATATTGTGATGTTTGCAAATTCTAGTTTTGGTAAAAAAAGTTGTAGTTTTGTGATAAAATGATATATGCTGCTTACTAGATTTCGGGAAATTTTAAGCGTGGGTTTCTTTTGATATTGCGACGTTAATTATATTGATTCCACGTTTATTATTGTATTTTGAATGCGCGATCGGTATGATAAGGGTCTAGGCTTGGTAGTTGTGTCGCTTTGCGTTCCTAGCTAGGGTCGTGCCGATGTCGTTCGTTTCTTTGTGTAGCTTTTGCTCTGGAGTTGGTTTCGTAGAGTCGCTACGCGCGTTAGCCACTTGAAGAACACTTGAGAGTATGTTTGGAGTTGGTGCGTCGGTCAAACGTAGTTGATACGTATTATTGGTCGATTGCTAATATATACTTGTTATATTGTTATATGCTTTCAGGATCGCAGGCGGGGACTTCGGGCGCTGTGAACAGGGGAAAGCGAGTAGTTGGATTTACTTAGCTAGGATGGTTGGTGAGTAGATTTAACACCTACAGGGGAATCGCCCACATGGCGTTATGCGTCCGGGCTAGAGATGACATGATATTGTCGCATATTCTATTGCATATATAGAGTTGCGCATACACCTTATTGCTTAGTTACTTGTTGTGCTTGGACTTGTACCCTTAGAACACTGCACTATTATTGACGGCTCATGTTGCACGAGCACTGATTATATGCCACACACACCGTCAATAATTGCCATGACACGCACAACACACATACCTATATGATATTGTTTGGTTAGGGACATTGAGATATTGATTCATATTTCTTTATGCATATGTCATATAGCATACCTGTATACCTACATACTTACACATATGCCTTGACATGCTTACATGCTAGTTACCATTATACCTATAGGGTTTTGTACCATTAGCGATAGGTACATGCACACATAATGACATAGCAACATGTATACCTTGCATACATACTTCACTTATACCCGGAGGGTATATTACATCATTACTGATAGGTAGATACATATACCTTGCTATACCTTTATGTTCACACATATATCTGGCTATAGCTACATGTTTACCTTTAATTGATGTTATGTAGAATTGGAGAAATTAGGAACCACATGATTTATATATTAACTTGTTGCAGTTAAATAGCGGCTTTTCCTTTATATGCTCACATTACAGTTTTATGTTGCATATATTATATTCATGGATTTTCGCATTTAGATATGGATTTTTCATGATGTTTTCTGGATTTGAGGACCGATGTGGTTTCATGAAATTATGCAAGTATTCTTATTCTTACTTGATATTTGGATGCATCCACTCAGAGATTTGTTTTAAACCGATACGTGGATCACGGGTTTCGATACCGGACACTTACGATTCGAGGAACGTATATACCGATACGTGGATCACGGGTGTCGATACCAGACACTTACGATTCGAGGAACGTATGAATATGAGAAAGACCGATACGTGGATCATGGGTATCGATACCGGACACTTACGATTCGAGGAACGTATGGATATGAGTATTTATGTGCCGATACTAGACACTTGCTTTCATGATATTTTTACTTCTAAGTATATATAACAGTGGAATGGGACGCTGTTATATATGCATATATATATATATATATATATATATATATATATATATATATTGGAATGGGACGCTAATATATATGTATACATATCTAATTTATTACTTCATCATAATTATTCATGCAAATATACTTAGGATATATGAGATTCACTTGATATTGGATTCAGGATATATGAGATTCACTTGATATTGGATTGAGGATATTTGAGATTCACTTGATATTGGATACATGATATATGAGAATTACTTGATTTTGTACATTCAGGATATATGAGATTTACTTGATATTGGATTTGTGAGACTAATGATATGAGAGCCAATTTGGGGGCTGATTTGAGGAAATTGGGATTTGGTTTGTCTTGATAGATTTTGATCCTACCACGAGGTCAAGATTCCGTGGAAATGACATGTTTCATCCCATACTTCATACTTATTGTTATATGCATTGTTTCATGTATTAGTTGTACCTGCTAGAGTACCTTTTATGACTGTTGAATATATACATTGTCATCTCATTACTTCTTGTATTAGTTGTACCTGATATAGTACCTTACATGATTGTTGCATACTTATTGCATTTATTGTTCATGTATTAGTTGTACCTGATATAGTACCTTACATGACTGTTGCATACTGATTGTCATATTATTACTTCATGTATTAGATGTACCTGCTAGTTGCACACATATGACTTTTATTGCTATTAGCTTGCATACGTTAGATTCGCACTGCACGTGCATACTTGCGATTACCTGCATATGTTATTTGCTATTCACGAGTTAGCAACTCACCCCCGTTGTGCCACAGTGTTTTGCAGATTTTTCGCCTAGAGTAGTCGAGGCAGGCTATTCATCCATCTTATCATCTTTTGCTGCGGATACCGCTTCGGCTCACAGTGTGCAGTGTTGCTTTAGGTGGGTTTTGTGGTTATCCGTTCATTTTTATTGTATATTCGTTGTATCCTGTACTCTCCATCTATTATTATCTTGTATGACTTAGAGACTTAATGTGAGGACGATATTGTATATTATTTTGTGACTTGGAGGTCTTTTATGCAGTTTTACTTCTATCGTCTTTTTATTTCTTCGCTACGGCGTCGTATATCTCTTGTGGTGGTTGTTTTCCTCCGTTGGGCGTGGATTTGCTCCCGTTGGGGATGCTTTATTTATATTTATGTTGTACCCATTTTTGGGGTTAGTTTTTACAAAGGAGGTGCTGTCAAAATTTTAAAGGAAGAAAAGTTGGACTTTTAAAGAATTTGGGTTGAGATTTTAAAGGTTTAAAAATTGTTCTTATTTCTTACTACTTTTGATGGTTTAGATTGCTGGGTTTTCGGCTTACTTAAATTGCGTTACGCCTGTAGACGTTGCGTAGTTTAAGGGCCGTCACGTGCCAATTTCGGGTCGTGACAGTATCGGTACTTCGATGGAGGTTTTACAGCGTTTTCGCGAAGTTTCTTAATTACATAATCTCTTTTTCCTCGAGGAGCAGCCCCGCTAACACTATTCTAGGCACCTACTTAGTTTATAGCATTGATTGTTAAGTGAAAAATTCTCTCGAAGAGTAGCGGATACTCACAGTAGGATCAGGACCCAACTATCATTGTGTGATGATTTTGAAGGAAGTCTACCTAAAACACCACACTCCAGAAGGTATGCAACACTAGCAAGTTTCTTTTATGTTTGAAACTCCCGATGCGATTTTTGCCCCGAGCGCTTATAACCTTGGCGAAGGTCAAAACATCATAAGTCGCATGTCAAGTTCAACCCGTCCTTATCCAGATTAATCTAGACCATTCGTACAAGCCCTTAACAAAGGCCAAAACAGCTGTACGCCTGTCATAGATTAATGCATCTATCTATGCTACAGATAAGCACCCACTAGCTACCAAACACTATGCCTTGGCGAAGGTCAAAACACATAGCATGAATACTAGTAAATACTTATCTGAAATGACGGAGGGCTACGGCTGGTTTTGGTGAAAATCGTTAACGTAATGAACTTGATATAGTCGAAGGAACCAGATAGCTTTTGAAAAGGAGTGGTTAAGCTCCGCTTTTTAAAAATGCTTTTTGAAGAAAACCGGGTGGTTTTGTAATTGTTCCAACGACATCAAATTTTAGGTTTATTTCCTTGCATTAATTAATATTAATGCGGTCCCATCAATTAACCTTATTATTGCAGAAAAAGAAACGAGAACGTACGCTTATGCCGTCCGCATTCGCCACGGGCCCCCCGTCATGCACCGTTAGGTTACTTAATTAATAGCAGAGCAGGGGCTGGACTAGCGCGGGTAGAAAACATAAGCAACGTTTATTATATATATATATATAGCCATTCGTCACATGCAATAATAAGCATTCCAGATCACAGAATCATAGATGAATATATTGGATATACTAGGATTTCCGTGTTTCTTTTTAGCCTATAACGAAACACGGATTCCACGGTAGTGATGAATAGCCAAACCCCACCCTAGACACTTACGGGTGCGGCAAAGTACCCGCCAAATTCCCGAAGTGAAGCAACCTCCGTCAATAAAATGAGTAGGCCATTCGGCACTTCAAGAACCCGGTAGTTTGTGCACCCTACCTTGGGTCTATCCTAGGTGCAAGAAAAATAAATGAAATAATGCAACTGTGGCTACAACCTCAACCTGGATGTGCCCCACAAAAATATTATTACATCAATTTACAAATTTACATGAATGAAAGAAAAGAAAACACTCATCTTACATCCTCCCGGCTATTCATTCATGACGATCCAATACTCCATATACACAAACCATCATCAAAATACAGATATGTGCAACCCCCACTAATCGACATATAGAAATTAGTAGACGTTTAGCAACACATATACAAACTGAAACTTATAAACGATGTTGAAACTGTGACTTCTATAAGTCGATGTCGCGCACCCCACGGGTTCGTGAAGAGGCGAAATATTTTAAAAACAATTTTCAAAGCTCGCAACACCGACTTGAACTCCAGGATCGTTGCTGAACCCTAACTAGCTAAGCTTGTAAAGAGGTTAACTACTCGGAAAGGATTTTATACCTCACGATACAAGTCCTTCGGGTCTTCTTTGCTGTCCTCCTCGTTATCGTGAGCTCCGAGGATCGTAACGGATCGATGCTTCCTCGAGTTAAAGACGATCCACCCGAGAGTCTATAGTCCGAGCTCCAACCTTAAATCCGAGGTAACTAAGGCACCTAATTCGCTAAACTAGATGGCCTAGGTGATGTAGAGAAAGAAGATGGGTTAGTTTGTCTCTTGGAACCCTGAGATTCTCAATACATGAGAGGTTTAGGGTTTGAGAGGAAGAAGAAGATTACTTGAGGAAAGAGAAAGTGTTTTTCATAATGATGATGGAATATGGCTCTCTTGATATGACTATAAGCATGCCCCAAAAAATATCTCACACAAAATATCTAATGCCACAAAAATATCTCACAAAATATCTAAGTCAAATTTTGCCTCAATAGTCAAACCAAGAAGCCATGCTTCAATTATCATATAGGAATAACAATTCATTTCCTCCACCTCATAATTGTTTTAATCAACAGATAAAAACCCTAATGAGGTGTCTCCTTCTAGAAGCAATCTTGATAGAATTACAAGAATGCCCTTCATCCGTATATACATACCCGCATCCGTATTCCGAAGAATACGAATACAATGAGATGAAAATAATCCATCAATAAAATACTAGGATCCAACTTAAACCAAAGCTCACTAGTATTATCCACCCGATCATCATACGTGCACAAGTACACGTAAGTGATCGAAGCCCTGCCGTAAAACTATACGGCCTCTATATCTTTTGCCCGATGCAGGGAAACCCTCTGTGTGGGACTCGAAAGACTCGATAGTATGCTGGAAGTGGGTTTAACCACAAGCTACAAGCAGTACTAGCTGCACGTAACAGCTACCCAGGTATCTATCGATAAGAAGGCCGTTGAGCAAACTCATCCGAACTATTATTGAGCCTGTCTGTGACAATCTTCGTATAGTCTGGTCTGTTCGTCTAAGAGTATTGCATATCGGGCCTAGGGGGCGGTAGTCGTCAGACCCCTAATAGCGCAATAAGTCGTGTCGGAGTGTAGCCCAAAACACCCTGAGAAACTACTAGAATACCTACCAGTAAATCTCGCTTGCCCTGGCTAGGGACTTTGTGTAATGGCTTTCCGAACACAGCGCGATATCAACCCCCAATACCGGAAGAGACGAATCCTATCTAACCGCCACTGCCTCCAAGTGCTTCAGGACTGCACCCAACTACTACCTGTTTCCACGACTCCTTTGAGCCGTGGTAGGGTAGTAATCAAAGTACAGTGGGAACACACTCGAGGCGAAGTAGCTGTGTCAAGTCGACGGACTAAGCTGTACTCATGTCACATAGGAACTGCTACCCGACGATAGGTATAATACCCACTAGCAGTTCCCGACGAGTCCTGTCCAGTGTACTCATAACCCAATGAGCACCTGCATACTTTCTCCAGTACGACGTACTAATGGCTGTGGGACATACCATCTCCCCTGCTGGGATGAGAAACGTATACACTAGTCTACTCCGGAGTATCGATGCCTCGTCTCGATAATCCTACGACTAGGGACCTGTATAAGGATGTTCTTATAGACTACCCAGCCCCCATTAGTGTGACTGCCATCACAATGCTGGTAACCAAGAAAAGATCTTAAGGGCTCTACCAATATGTATAAGCGATTTGCTAAAAGAAACACATGCACCTATTGAGGTAGAAACAAACCAAGTAGCATACTACCATTTTGAGCAAGACCGTCAATACAACTGTGAATATCCTAAGCTTTCATTAAGTAATATACAAACCTGTATGATACAATAATGGCCTTTAGGTCATATATCATTAACAATCTCCCACTTGCACTAAGGCCATGTATTGGCTTTTCGCAGACCTATCATCTCGATTAGCCTTTCGAACTGTGTCTGAGGGATGACCTTTGTGCGTGGATCTGCAGTGTTATTCTTCGTATCTACTCTCCTCACCCGATCTCCCGGCGATCAACGATCTTCCTGATCAGGTGGTACCGCCTCAAGACGTGTCTGGACTTCTGATGGGACCTGGGTTCCTTCGCTAAGGCTATAGCGCTGTTGTTGTCGCAATACAGAGGTATTGGATCTACAATGGTTGGAACCACCTGAAGTTCTGTTAGAAACTTCTTCATCCAGAATGCTTCCTTGACGGCGTCACCGGCACCTATATACTCCGCTTCTATCGCCGAGTCAGCAACGGTGTCCTCCTTGGAGCTCTTCCAACAGACCGCCCCTCCATTGAGAGTAATGACATAACCCGACATGGACTTGGAGTCATCCTTGTCACTCTGGAAGTTGGAGTCAGCAAAGGCCTCGATCTGGAGGTCTTTTCCGCCATACACTAAGAACAAATCCTTAGTCCTTCTCAGGAACTTGAGAATATTCTTTACTTCTATCCAGTGCTTCTTCCCTGGGTTTGACTGATATCGGCTTACCACGCTTAGTGCGTAAGCAACATCTGGTCCGGTACAAAATATTGCATACATTATAGAGCCTACCGAAAAAGCGTAGGGTATAGATGTCATGCGAGCCTTTTCCAAATCAGTCTTGGAGACATCTCTTTGGAGAGGGTGATTCCGTGACAAGCTGGTAGATTGCCTCTCTCTGAATCTTCCATACTAAATCCTTTTAGTATGGTGTCGATGTATCTGTACTGCGAAAGTCCCAACATCCTCTTAGATCTATCATGATAGATCTGGATCCCCAGAATGTAAGAGGCATCGCTCAGTTCTTTCATGGAGAACCTCTGTGACAAGAATCCTTTGACTGATTGAAGCATAGGAATGTCATTTCCTATTAAGAGAATGTTATCCACGTACAAGACAAGGAATACCACAGTTCTCCCTACAATCTTACTATATATGCATGGTTCATCTGGATTTTTGATAAAGTCGAATTCTTTGACCGTCTCATCCAAACAGATATTCCAACTCCGCGATGCCTGCTTTAGTCCATAAATGGACTTAAGAAAATTGCACACTTTCCCGCTGCTCCTACTCTGAATGAAATCCTCTGGCTGATCCATATAGACGCACTCTTCCAAATTTACATTTAGAAAAGCCGTCTTTACGTCCATCTGCCAGATCTCATAATCGTGGAAGGCAGTAATGGCAAGAAGGATCTGAATGGATTTGAGCATAGCCACTGGAGAAAAGGTTTCATCATAGTCCAAACCAGGTCATTGACGAAAACCTTTTGCAATAAGTCTAGCCTTATAGGTTTCAACTTGTCCATCTACACCAATCTTCTTTCTGAAGATCCATTTGAAGCCTATGGGTTTTACCTCTTCTGGAGCAATGTCCAAAGTCCAAACTTTGTTGGTGTATATGGACTCCATCTTGGCACGCATTGCATCCATCCATTTTACCGAGTTACCGCTCTGAATGGCTTGCTGGAAGATAGTAGGCTCATCATTGTCAATGATGCAATCCTCTCGATCCCCGTCTATGAGAAAACCGTGGTAATTTCGGCCGGATGAGACTGCCTACTAGTTCTGCGGAGTGGCGCGGGGATGTCCGGTTCTTCTGAAAACCTCTGGTTTCAACTTGTCCATCTAGACACCTACTTGATCGGCTAATTGCAAAGTGCAAAACTCTCCCAGGAGTAACAATTACTCGCAGTGGGTATCGGGATCCAACTATCATATAGAAGGTATGCAATCTCATTGCAAATTTCAACACTTGAAACTCCCGATAATGGTTTTTACCCCTAGCACCTATGACCTTAACTAAGGTCAACAAATCATAAGTACTAGTCAAGTTCTACCCGCCATTTTATGATTAATTAGACCCACCCACATGACCCTTAACTAAGGTCAACAAAGTCACGCGACTGTCCTAACTAATCGCATCATATGCGGTGTAGGAAGACATCACTTAGCTACCGTACACTGTGCCTTAACTAAAGTCAACAAACACAGCACGAATACTAAGTACTCTACTTCCTAAAATGACGGAGGGTTGCGGCTGGTTTTTATGAAAACCTTTAACGCTTTGAACTTGATCTCGTTGCGGAATCAAATGGTTTTTAAATGGAATGTTTTTGAAGCTTTTCTAGTTTTGCTAAAGGGGTCACTCCTGGTGAAGGGATCGTCGGCCCTTTCCTCGTCGAATGAGGTGCGGGATATATCATATATATCACTGTGCAAAGCAGAAACTATAGAAGCAATCAAAAGACAAACCGAGTGATGTAGCATCTGCCAGTTATTGCTAAAGGAGTCACTCCCGGTGAAGGGATCTCGGTCCTTTCCCTATCGAATAAGGTGCAGGATGTTCTACAAGGAACACCGCGATGCAAAGCAAGAACTGTAGCTACCTATTTTTATTTTGAAATTCGATTCCACAACATCAATTAGGTTTATTTTCTTTCATTAATCTCATTAATGAATATCCCATCGTTTAAGTCCACCTAACCATCACAGATAAATATAACGTACGCTTATGCCATCCGCATTCGCCTCGATGTCCCGTCTGCACCGTTAGGTTAGGTAACTAACGCCAGAGCGAGGCAGGGCTAGCGCGGGTGTAAAACATAAGTAACGTCTATATAATATATCATATATACTATATATTATATTTATCACAGAACATCACATGATCACATCACAGATAACGCAGCAGAAAATATCATATGAAATATTGGATATGCTAGGACGTCCGTGTTTTTAATACGAGCCAGTATAAAACACGGATTCCACGGTCGTGATGAATAGCCAATCCCACACCCCTAGACCCCTGCGAGAGCGACAAGAAACCCTACCAATTCTAGGGTTAGGAGACCCTGACTCGGTTCCTCGAGTTGGTCTCCCACTGGACCCCAGAACCCGGTTAATTGTGCTCCCCTCCTTGGGTCTATCCTAATGCGGAAAAGTAAATAATATACAAATGGTGACAACATCCGCAACCTGGAAGTGCCCCAATAAAAGAATATTACATACAAGTTTTTACATGAATTTAAATGAAAAACACTCATCTCACATAAAAACCCCCGGCTATTCAAACACGACGATCCAATATAACATATCCAGCAACACATAACATCACATGTCATCAACGTAAGTAAATATGCGCATCCCAATAGTCGTTGACATATAGCAACGAAACCGGCGATATCACACATTACACTTACGGTCACAGAAAAGAAAGTGTAAAACTACAACAGTTGGAATCTGCAACCTCTTTAGACATCGCATGCCTAATCAAATGAAATACTTAGACATCGCATGCCTAACAATTATAAACCTCGCATTTTAGTCTCATTATCTAAAACACTTTTCAATATTTTGTCGGGCAATTCAACAGGATTCCCGAAAAACTGATCGAATGCTCGTCGCAAACTTTAGTAGGCGGCCGCGCCCCTGATAGCGTCGACGAAGTGCACCAAGGCGGAACACCGCTGCCGCGAGCACCCTGACGGATGCTTTTGGCGACGGGGTTCTCCTATAGTCACTTGGTCGGGGCTATGGAGTGAAGCTGTCTATTAAGTTTACACGGCGAGTATCCGCGTACACTACGTGATTGCGACGGACTTTTGATCACATCAAAATTCCGTGGCAACCGATCAAGTGAGACTAAACTGCTATGTTTATAACATTCATCCAGTCATCTCATAACTATTTGCGAATTCCAAGTATTGTATCACATTCCGGATAAATAGAAAATGTTAAACTTTCCGATCGAACAATCGAACACCCAAGTTTTCCCGATACAGCTCAACACATGAAATAAGTCTAACAACATTCAGTTCGTGCCTCAGTACCAACGGTCCAGCCGTAGAAGGGTCAAGCCAACGCCTCACATGTGGCACGCCGTACTGCCCCAAACACTAAGGTTCAAAGGGCAGTTCAAGACGGTCACATAATCGAGTTAAGGTTTGTTGTCTTCTAGAGGGTCCATCGCGTTACTTGCACTACTTAGAACGTCGTTAAACTACGGAAAAATCCAACAATTGGAAATTTCCCGGCAGGGGAAAAATTGGGTATTTATATCCGGTCGAACTTTTTAACATATTCAAAAATATCCGGAAAACACTCAGACGAAATTAGACAATCCGATCGAAACATCGTGTCCCCAATACAACCCAGAAAATTCAACTCTTGAATAAATATTAAAAATTCCCAGGAAAACCAGCACTGTTAAGTAGGAGTTACTGTGCAAACTTCAACGCATAAAACGACAAACAGGCCGCGGAACCGCGGCGCCTTGATGGAATTAGGGCATCGAAATTTACTGTAACTCTTAGATATTCCTGCTGATATTTCTGCATATTTTTAATCTGGAAAAATCCCAGTTTTTCAAAATTGTCCAGAGAGCAAATTTGGGTTTGGGTTTTGATTCGATCGGACTTCTAATTCTGTCTACGCATCGCCTAAGGCTCTAGCTAGGCTCTGATACCACTGTAGGGTTCCTAGGCACACTAAGGAAGTCTTGCAAGTGATCAAACACGGCCAATTTAAAATTTCCATGTGCCGAGAAACCCTAATACGGATCGTTAACTAGATATATAGGCGATGCGATGCAAGTTATCGACTTTTAACTAAAGGAAAAAGCTACAACCTTTGTAGATCCGGTCCGCCACGTCCTAGGCTCCGTGATGAGGTCCTTCTGCTGTCTAAATCAAATCCATGACTCTAGCATCGGCTTCATCGGAGAAATGGGCGGGCTTGGTCGTCGGTTCGATGCCGAAGATGATCTACGTCGAGGCATCACAAGATCAAGCTCCAACTTCACCAAGCCTTGAAAACTTGTGAAGGAAACACCCTATACTACTTGGCAAGAGGTAGAGGATGAAGAAATAGGAGGTGGGTTCACTTTAGAATTGGATTTCTCACTCATTAGCTCAAGTTGCCATTGATGGAGCAAGCTTTCTTCATGTTGATGATGTAGAAGAAGAAGGAATATTATGATAAGTATATTTAAAAAGAAAAACAAATGAATACTTATCATTTGGCAACATTAGTTAGGTGTAGAGAATATACTATGGTTAACTTGAATGGTTAGGGTTAAGGAAGAGACAAGAATGGTGGACTTGTTCAAAGCTTCAAGAAGCTTCAAAGAAAAACAAAACTAGCAACCATTCTTTTCTCTTTATCTTTTCTAAAATAAATAAATAAATAAATAGATAAACAAAACCCTAATCATTAGTTTAACCATGGCTTAATTCTTTACACTTAACCAAGTAAACATGTATCATCAAACATGACACAATCAAGTGCACAAAAGTATATCACATATACAACTTGCACAATTCAAGTGAGAAAATCCATTTAATATGAACCAATACTAGTTAATGCAAAGTAATATATCAAATACATAATTATGCATTAAATCGTTAAATCAATACTTGATTTAACGATCCGGTCATATCGCATATAACCGACTAATATCCTATGTATCGGCTTATCGAATCAATCCTTGATTCGATAACTAGGTTATATCGCATATAACCAGTCGATACATTCATCGCGAGAATGGAATACGATATCACATACACGCATTATTCTCGGTCCTGCACATATCTCATATGCACTCCTATTTCGTTTCGCTTGAGCCAGGAAACCTCTGTGTAGGACTCTAAAGACTCGTCAATACGCCGGCAGCAGATGATGATCATATCAAACACCCACAAGCCGCAAGCGGTCTGCCAAACGTAACGGCCACCCGGGTATTGAGCGATCAGAAGATCGACGAGGAAGCCCGCTCACACTCCTGTGAATCCAACCAGTAACACTTTCCGTATAGTCCGGTCTGTTCGTCTGATATGTCGCATATCTCGCCTAGGGGTGGTAAACGTCAGACCCTAATAGCATGATAAGTCATGCCGACGTAAGGTCCATAACAATCATGAAACTACTGATAACTCTTACCAGTATATCACTGCAACCCTGGCCAGGGATTTCCTGTTATGGCCAGTCGAGCATAGCGCAACATCCACCCCCAATACCGGGAGAGACGAATCCCCTCCTATCGCTCATTGCCTCCATGTGAATCGGGACTGTACCCAAAAACCACCTGTTTGCGCAACTCAGTAGAGCCGTGGTAGGGTGGAAATCAAAGCACAGTGGGAGACACACAAGACTCTATGACGATCTCGGGTCAACAGACTAAGCTGTACCAGTGTCACCAGAGAACTGCCATCTGACGTGAGGTATAATACCATCTGGGAGTTCTCGGCGAGTCCGTTCAGTGTACCCAGTCTCCACTGAGCACCCGCATACCATCTCCGATGTCAAACACCAATGGATATGGGATCATCCATCGCCCATCACATGGGTCGAAAAGATATACGCTAGTCTACTCTGGAATATCGATGCCCCGTCTCGATATTCCCACGACTAGGAACAAAGAAGGATGTACTCATTGACTACCCAGGCCCCACTAGTATGATCTTCATCATAGTCCTGGAAGTCGAGTACACATCCTAAGGGCTTTATCAACATGTAATCAGAGAGATAGAAAGTATACATGTTAAGATAAAGAGCAACCAGATAGCGTACTATCATGTCGAGCAAGAAAGTCCTACCTATATATGTCCCAGCATCCACTACAATATACATCCAATGTACAGTAATGGCCTCTAGGGCATACATATAACTAACAATCTCCCACTTGCACTAGGGCCATCTGTAGCAGTGGTCGCAGTATCTAATACTCAACCATCCCATATGAGTCTCTCTCTGGGATAAGGCCTTCGTGAGTGGATCCGCCGTGTTGTCCTCTGAGTCTACTCTCCTAACCTCGATCACACCGGAGATCAACTATCTCCATGATCAGGTGATGCTTCCTCAGAATATGTCTGGGTCACTGATGGGACCAGGGTTCCAGGGCCAAAGCCACACTTCCATTGTCATACAATGGCAGGAACCTAGTTCATCTTATGAACCAATATGCACCCAAACTGCCTCTTTGGTAATATCTTTAATAGCGATGTTACCAGCCTTTATCGTCTAGTTTGCCACGGTATTTAGCTTGGAACTCTTCCAACATACCGTCCCTCCACTAAGGGTAAAGACAATGCCTGCGACTGACATTCAGTCGTCCTTATCACCCCGGAACCTTTCCAGTGATTCTCCCCAGGATCAATTGATACTATCTCACTATAACTAGTGAGAATCCTAACATCCATTTAGATCTATCTCATAGATCCAAAAGCTAGGATTTAGGAGGTATCACTTTGATCCTATATGGAGAATCTATGTGATAAGAGGAGATCGACCGATCGTAGCATAGGAAACTATTTTCCTATCAAGAGTATGTTGTCCACGTACTCTACGAGGATCATTATCATACTCCATACTACCCTTTTTTACATACAAGGTTCATCTACCATTTTGATGAAGTCAAACTCTTTGACTACCACATCAAAACAGATGTTCCAACTCCGCGATGCCTGCTTTATCCTGTAAAGCAACTTACACATGTTTCCGCTGCTCCCACTGTTTACGAAGCCCTCTGGCTGTGTACTTATAGACTTTCTATTCTAAATCAGTATTTAGAAAAGCATTCATGACACCCAACCACCAGATATCGCAGTCATGGTATGTAGCAATGGTAAGTAGGACCTGGATGGACTTAAGTATAGTCACTTTGAAAAGGTTTCATCATTATCCATGTCTGGTTGATGACTAAAACCTTTAACAAATCTAGCTTTGAAAGTCTCAACTTTTCCATCTACACCAAGTAATCTTCTCAAGATATACTTGCTCCTGATGGGGATTTAACCCTTCAGATATAGCAACCAAAGTCCATACTTTGCCGGTGTACATGGATTCCATCTCAGATCGCTAAGCATCCAGCTATTCTTACAGAGTCCCTACTCTTGATGGCCTGCTCGAAACTAGTTGGGTCATCATCTCATGATGCATTCCTCGCTCTCACTGTAGTCGAGAAACCGAGGTATCTCTCAGGCGGATGAGGAACCCTACTAGATCGGCGGAGAGGCTGAGGTTCGTCGGGAACTATAGAATCCTTTGGTTCTGTCAAATCATCAACTGCAGTTTTGTATAGCTGGAACCTTTCCAGTTCTACAGAACTGATCCTGCCTCGATCTTGTCCGGATTTTGCTTAAGACATAGGCCGAACAATCCTAAATCTTAACTTACTTAAGAGATAGGTTCTTCCCATACCATATCTCATATGGAATGGTAGGCAGTGATCTGATTCGAACCTAATTCAATATGTATGCAGCTTCTCAAGCGCATAACTCCCAAAAGGAAATAGGAAACTCAGTAGTACTCATCATAGAGCACACCATATCTAATATTGTGCGATTGCTCCATCCCGATACACCGTTGTGCTGTGGTGTATTCAGAGGAGTAACACTGAGAGAGAATCTCATTCTCCTTTAGAATAGTCCAGGAATTCTATGCACAAGTATTCTCCTCCCTGATCTCATCATAAGACATAATACTTATACCTGGTTATTGGTTCTCTACTTCTAACTTATATTCTGTGAATACCTCAAAAGCTTCGGACTTATGTTTCAACAGAAACATATGACTGAATCTTGAGAGATTGTCAGAGAATATAATGAAGTATAAAGAACCAGTCCTGGCATGTGTAGACAGGAGATCTTAAATACATCATCATGTATCAGTCCCAAGAGTTCATTAACTCTTTCTCTGTTTCCAATAAACAGGGCTATGGTCATCTAATCTTTGTGACATGACTGGCAAGTTTCACAAGATGTAAATTCAAACTGATTTAAATATGCATCTAAAATGTAACTTCAGCCAGTCGGGTCGCATTGATATGACCTAGTCTACAATGCCTCAAGAAGGATTCATTCATTTCTGAATTCTTCCTCTTGTGTGTGTTCTATATACTAGGAACTGCAGTTTGATTTAGAACGTCAATGCTTTTAGATAACGTGCCTGAACCGATCAACTTTTGATATAGGAAATGTTCAAAACATTATCCAACAATACAAAATTTTATCATTTTTTTAATAAATAAAGAGATTGATATGATTTTGTATATCAGGTTCGGTATCTAATAGCATTTGTTCAGAATCAATGTATTGGTAATACAAGGTGACAGTGACCAACAGACTTGGCAGCAACACTTGCCCCGTTTTCTGTCTCATGAAACTTATCACCCGTTCTCAGTTTTCTACCTTTTTGTAGCCCTATGTAACAAATTACATATCTGGGATCCTGATCCGGTATCAAATACCCAGGATTCAGAGGATACTGAGAAACAGTTCTTTGTAATGAACACACCCGAAGGAGATGCATCATATGCACTTTCTTCGTTTGGGCGGCATAGGAATTCTGGTATTCCCTATTTCCTGCTCTGTCTTATAACAATTATAAGTTGGAGCGGGACCAACGTTCCCCAGCTCAGTATAACAAGTGGGTTCGGTCAATACATCCATATTATTATCTTGATTAAGGCGTGATATGGTCGCTACCTGGAGAGAGGGAGAAGAAAACACTCAGCGTGCGCTCTTGCAAGATTAGATTGGTTATATATTTTATCTAATCAGGATGGCTCCCACTGTTTTTATCAAATCTTCCTTCAAACCCTAAAAGAAAAGACTGGCCGGGATTAATTACACTCTACAAGTTCGCCAATCTTTCAGCCAGGCCAGTGTCGGTACTTTGAGGGAGGTTCCCCGTGCTTTCGCATGGACCTAATTAATGTAAACCACGTTTTCCCAGAGGCGTAACCCCGTTGAAACCTTTCTAGACACCTACTTGATCGGCTAATTGCAAAGTGCAAAACTCTCCCATGAGTAACAATTACTCGCAGTGGGTATCGGGATCCAACTATCATATAGAAGGTATGCAATCTCATTGCAAATTTCAACACTTGAAACTCCCGATAATGGTTTTTACCCCTAGCACCTATGACCTTAACTAAGGTCAACAAATCATAAGTACTAGTCAAGTTCTACCCGTCATTTCGTGATTAATTTGAACCACCCACATGACCCTTAATTAAGGTCAACAAAGTCACGCGACTGTCCTAACTAATCGCATCATATGCGGTGTAGGAAGACATCACTTAGCTACCGTACACTGTGCCTTAACTAAAGTCAACAAACACAGCACGAATACTAAGTACTCTACTTCCTAAAATGACGGAAGGTTGCGGCTGGTTTTTATGAAAACCTTTAACGCTTTGAACTTGATCTCGTTGCGGAATCAAATGGTTTTTAAATGGAATGTTTTTGAAGCTTTTTCTAGTTTTGCTAAAGGGGTCACTCCTGGTGAAGGGATCGTCGGCCCTTTCCTCGTCGAATGAGGTGCGGGATATATCATATATATCACTGTGCAAAGCAGAAACTATAGAAGCAATCAAAAGACAAACCGAGTGATGTAGAATCTGCCAGTTATTGCTAAAGGAGTCACTCCCGGTGAAGGGATCTCGGTCCTTTCCCTATCGAATAAGGTGCAGGATGTTCTACAAGGAACACCGCGATGCAAAGCAAGAACTGTAGCTACCTGTTTTTATTTTGAAATTCGATTCCACAACATCAATTAGGTTTATTTTCTTTCATTAATCTTATTAATGAATATCCCATCATTTAAGTCCACCTAACCATCACAGATAAATATAATGTACGCTTATGCCATCCGCATTCGCCTCGATGTCCCGTCTGCACCGTTAGGTTAGGTAACTAACGCCAGAGCGAGGCAGGGCTAGCGCGGGTGTAAAACATAAGTAACGTCTATATAATATATCATATATACTATATATTATATCTATCACAGAACATCACATGATCACATCACAGATAACGCAGCAGAAAATATCATATGAAATATTGGATATGCTAGGACGTCCGTATTTTTAATACGAGCCAGTATAAAACACGGATTCCACGGTCGTGATGAATAGCCAATCCCACACCCCTAGACCCCTACGAGAGCGGCAAGCAACCCTACCAATTCTAGGGTTAGGAGACCCTGACTCGACTCCTCGAGTTGGTCTCCCACTGGACCCCAGAACCCGGTTACTTGTGCTCCCCTCCTTGGGTCTATCCAAATGCGGAAAAGTAAATAATATACAAATGGTGACAACATCCGCAACCTGGAAGTGCCCCAATAAAAGAATATTACATACAAGTTTTTACATGAATGAAAATGAAAAACACTCATCTCACATAAAAACCCCCGGCTATTCAAACACGACGATCCAATATAACATATCCAGCAACACATAACATCACATGTCATCAACGTAAGTAAATATGCGCATCTCAATTGTCGTTGACATATAGCAACGAAACCGGCGATATCACACATTACACTTACGGTCACAGAAAAGAAAGTGTAAAACTACAACAGTTGGAATCCGCAACCTCTTTAGACATCGCATGCCCAATCAAATGAAATACTTAGACATCGCATGCCTAACAATTATAAACCCCGCATTTTAGTCTCATTATCGAAAACACTTTTCAATATCATGTCGGGCAATTCACCAGGATTCCCGAAAAACTGATCGAATGCTCGTCGCAAACTTTAGTAGGCGGCCGCACCCCTGATACCGTCGACGAAGTGCACCAAGGCGGAACACCGCTGCCGCGAGCACCCTGACGGATGCTTTCGGCGACGGGGTTCTCCTATAGTCACTTGGTCGGGGCTATGGAGTGAAGCTGTCTATTAAGTTTACCCGGCGAGTATCCGCGTACACTACGTGATTCCGACGGACTTTTGATCACATCAAAATTCCATGGCAACCGATCAAGTGAGACTAAACTGCTATGTTTATAACATTCATCCAGTCATCTCATAACTATTTGCGAATTCCAAGTATTGTATCACATTCCGGATAAATAGAAAATGTTAAACTTTCCGATCGAACAATCGAACACCCAAGTTTTCCCGATACAGCTCAACACATGAAATAAGTCTAACGACATTCAGTTCGTGCCTCAGTACCAACGGTCCAGCCGTAGAAGGGTCAAGCCAACGCCTCACATGTGGCACGCCGTACTGCCCCAAACCCTAAGGTTCAAAGGGCAGTTCAAGACGGTCACATAATCGAGTTAAGGTTTGTTGTCTTCTAGAGGGTCCATCGCGTTACTTGCACTACTTAGAACGTCGTTAAACTACGGAAAAATCCAACAATTGGAAATTTCCCGGCAGGGGAAAAATTGGGTATTTATATCCGGTCGAACTTTTTAACATATTCAAAAATATCCGGAAAACACTCAGACGAAATTAGACAATCCGATCGAAACATCGTGTCCCCAATACAACCGAGAAAATTCAACTCTTGAATAAATATTAAAAATTCCCAGGAAAACCAGCACTGTTAAGTAGGAGTTACTGTGCAAACTTCAACGCATAAAACGACAAACAGGCCGCGGAACCGCCGCACGAGCCATGCTCGTGCCGCGGAACCGCGTCGCTTTGATGGAATTAGGGCATAGAAATTTACAGTAACTCTTAGATATTCATGCTGATATTTCTGCATATTTTTAATCTGGAAAAATCCCAGTTTTTCAAAATTGTCCAGAGAGCAAATTTGGGTTTGGGTTTTGATTCGATCGGACTTCTAATTCCGTCTACGCATCGCCTAAGGCTCTAGCTAGGCTCTGATACCACTGTAGGGTTCCTAGGCACACTAAGGAAGTCTTGCAAGTGATCAAATACGGCCAATTCAAAATTTTCATGTGCCGAGAAACCCCAATACGGATCGTTAACTAGATATATAGGCGATGCGATGCAAGTTATCGACTTTTACCTAAAGGAAAGAAGCTACAACCTTTGTAGATCCGGTCCGCCACGTCCTAGGCTCCGTAATGAGGACCTTCCGCTGTCCAAATCAAATCCATGACTCTAGCATCGGCTTCATCGGAGAAATGGACGGGCTTGGTCGTCGGTTCGATGCCGAAGATGATCTACGTCGAGGCATCACAAGATCAAGCTCCAACTTCACCAAGCCTTGAAAACTTGTGAAGGAAACACCCTATACTACTTGGAAAGAGGTAGAGGATGAAGAAATAGGAGGTGGGTTCACTTTAGAATTGGATTTCTCACTCATTAGCTCAAGTTGCCATTGATGGAGCAAGCTTTCTTCATGTTGATGATGAAGAAGAAGAAGAAGGAATATTATGATAAGTATATTTAAAAAGAAAAACAAATGAATACTTATCATTTGGCAACCTTAGTTAGGTGTAGAGAATATACTATGGTTAACTTGAATGGTTAGGGTTAAGGAAGAGACAAGAATGGTAGACTTGTTCAAAGCTTCAAGAAGCTTCAAAGAAAAACAAAACTAGCAACCATTCTTTTCTCTTTATCTTTTCTAAAATAAATAAATAAATAAATAGATAAACAAAACCCTAATCATTAGTTTAACCATGGCTTAATTCTTTACACTTAACCAAGTAAACATGTATCATCAAACATGACACAATCAAGTGCACAAAAGTATATCACATATACAACTTGCACAATTCAAGTGAGAAAATCCATTTAAAGTGAACCAATATTAGTTAATGCAAAGTAATATATCAAATAAATAATTATGCATTAAATCGTTAAATCAATACTTGATTTAACGATCCGGTCATATCGCATATAACCGACTAATATCCTATGTATCAACTTATCGAATCAATCCTTGATTCGATAACTAGGTTATATCGCATATAACCAATCGATACATTCATCGCGAGAATGGAATACGATATCACATACACGCATTATTCTCGGTCCTGCACATATCTCATATGCACTGCTATTTCGTTTCGCTTGAGCCAGGAAACCTCTGTGTAGGACTCTAAAGACTCGTCAATACGCCGGCAGCAGATGATGATCATATCAAACACCCACAAGCCGCAAGCGGTCTGCCAAACGTAACGGCCACCCGGGTATTGAGCGATCAGAAGATCGACGAGTAAGCCCGCTCACACTCCTGTGAATCCAACCAGTAACACTTTCTGTATAGTCCGGTCTGTTCGTCTGATATGTCGCATATCTCGCCTAGGGGTGGTAAACGTCAGACCCCAATAGCTTGATAAGTCATGCCGACGTAAGGTCCATAACAATCGTGAAACTACTGATAACTCTTACCAGTATATCACTTCAACCCTGGCCAGGGATTTCCTGTTATGGCCAGTCGAGCATAGCGCAACATCCACCCCCAATACCGGGAGAGACGAATCCCCTCCTATCGCTCATTGCCTCCATATGAATCGGGACTGTACCCAAAAACCACCTGTTTGCACAACTCAGTAGAGCCGTGGTAGGGTGGAAATCAAAGCACAGTGGGAGACACACAAGACTCTATGACGATCTCGGGTCAACAGACTAAGCTGTACCAGTGTCACTAGAGAACTGCTATCTGACGTGAGGTATAATACCATCTGGGAGTTCTCGGCGAGTCCGTTCAGTGTACCCAGTCTCCACTGAGCACCCGCATACCATCTCCGATGTCAAACACCAATGGATATGGGATCATCCATCGCCCATCACATGGGTCGAGAAGATATACGCTAGTCTACTCTGGAATATCGATGCCCCGTCTCGATATTCCCACGACTAGGAACAAAGAAGGATGTACTCATTGACTACCCAGGCCCCACTAGTATGATCTTCATCATAGTCCTGGAAGTCGAGTACACATCCTAAGGGCTTTATCAACATGTAATCAGAGAGATAGAAAGTATACATGTTAAGATAAATAGCAACCAGATAGCGTACTATCATGTCGAGCAAGAAAGTCCTACCTATATATGTCCCAGCATCCACTACAATATACATCCAATGTACAGTAATGGCCTCTAGGGCATACATATAACTAACACGGAGTCTTTGTAATCTTTCCCATGAGACAAGATTAACAAGTTGCATAAGACTGATGTTCAAACAGATCCAAATATCCCTCTCTATGAAACTTTGTTAACCGTGTTTCATTGATGTGACCCAGTCTACAATACCACAAGGAAGCCTGATTTAATTCCGGAGACTTTCTTTTAAGTGTGTTCTGGACACTGAAAACCTGAGCTTGATTTAATACGTATATACCGTTATCTGATGTACCTGACCCAATCAAAGCTTGATTTAGGTGGATGTGGACCACATCGCTTACAAATGTAAAATCATATTCTTCCTTAGAAAGTAAAGATACAGATATGATGTTACAAGCTAGACTGGGTGTATACAAACAGTTACGTAGAATCAATATCTGCCCACCTATCAATCCTAAGTGATATTCCCCTACGGATTCAGCATCCACGTTCATTCCGTTAGCAACTTCTAGAGTCATATCACTTACCTTGATAACTCTACGGTTTCTCAAAACCTGTAATGAATTACAGATGTGAGATCCTGATCCGGTATCTAGTACCCATGAAGTAGAGTTAATTAACATACAGTTTTCAATTACAAACACATCCGAAGTCGAAGACACAACATACATCGGATCCTGGATTCTGTCTTTCAAAGCCCTGCATTCCTTTTGCTAATGTCCTTTCCCGTGACAATAGGATCATCCCTCCTTCCCTACTGTCAGCCCCAAAACTTTTGCCCTTCCCTTTCCCTCTACCTTACTGACACTGTCTATCGGCTTTGTGGAGGTCTTCTTCTTCTCACCCTTGGAATCCGCCTTGGATCCAGAAGAGGAAGGTTCCCCAATAAGCAGAACAGGTGTCTCCCTGGTTTCCTTCAGGGTGTAAGTAGAATGTAGGGACTGTAGAATCCAGTCAACATATGATTGGTTCTCTAACGCGGTCTCCAGGTCCATGAGCTCATATGTATAGCTAGTCATTGTAAGAATGTTTTCCCCTACAGATAACCCGATAGCCAACCTCTCTTGAAGCAATTCCTTCTAGGTATCATATCTTGCGATATGAGATTGCTCTCCATATGAATCTTTGTTATGGACGAAGATGGAAACTAAGTCCATTTTCTCGTGCTGCCTCTTGTTACACCATCTACTGAGGCCAACACGAGGCATTTGGCATTTGCACTATCCTTTTCCCTTTTCATACGGATATCAACATCCGCGACGGTGGAAACTGGACCTGGGACGGCAGGGGCTTTAGTATTAATGAGGTGGTACAGTTTGTCACAGGCAATAGACATTTGGACAAACCCTTGCCAGTTAATGTAGTCTGGCCCAGTCAATTTATTATCTAATTGTAACCTAGGCGCGGTCAGTTGGTCGCTGCAATTAGGAGAAAGAGAAGAAACACTTTAGTATGATACTCTTGAAAGTTTAGATTGGTTTTTAGTTTATCTAAACAGGATGACTCCCACTGTTTCTCGAATCCTTCCTCAAACCATAAAAGAAGAATTTGTCAGGATTAATCTCACATACAATACTTGCTTAACCTTTCAGCCAGGCTAGTGTCGGTACTTCGAAGGAGATTTTATGATGCTTTCGCGAAGTTCCTTAATTAAATAACCTCTTTTCCCTGGAGGCGTGGCCCCGCTAACACTATTCTAGACACCTACTTGATTTATAGCATTGATCGTTAAGTGAAAAAATCTACCGAGGAGTAGCATATACTCACAGTAGGATCGGGATTTAAATATCATTGTGTGATAATCCCGAAGGAGTCCTACCAACAATATCACACTTTAAATGGTATGCAACACTAGTAAGTTTTAGTTTCCTTAGAAACTCCAGATGTGGATTTTTGCCCCATGCTCTTATGACCTTAATGAAGACCAACAAATCATAAGTCACATGTCAAGTTCTACCCATCATTGTCCAAGTTAATTTGAACCTACCCGTACTTACCCTTGGCGAAGGCCAACAAAGTAGTATAACCATCCCAAACCAACGCATCTATCTATGCTACATATGAATATCCAGCAGCTACCAATCATTATGCTTTGGCGAAGGTCAATAAACATAGCTTGAATACTACTGAATATTCATATGAAATGATGGAGGGCTACGAAGGCTTTGGCAAAACCGTGAACGTAGTGAACTTGATATAAACGAAGGAACCTGATAGCTTTTAAAAGGAGTGGTTTAAGCTACGCATTTTAAAAGTTTGTTGTTTTGAAAAAAAAACCGAGTGGTTTTAAAATTTGTTCCAACGATTCAACTTTGGTTTGTTTGCATTGCATTAATGTAATGCTGTCCCATCAATTACACCTATCATCACAGAAAGAAACAAAAATATGACGTACGCTTATGCCATCCGCATTCTCCACTGGGCCCCGTCTTACACCGTTAGGTTACTTAACTAAAGCCAGAGCTGGGGGCTGGACTAGCACGGATGCAAAACATAATCAACGTCTATTATATAATATATATAATAACCATTCGTCTCATGCAATAATAGGCATTCTAGATCACAGATGAACATATTAGATATACTAGGAATTCCGTGTTTCGTTTAAGCCTGTAACGAAAAACGGATTCCACGGTCATGATGAATAGCCAAACCCCATCCTAGACCCCTACGGATGCGGCAAACTACCTGCCAAATTCTCGAAGTGAAGCAACCTCCCTCAGCAAAGTGAGTAGGACACACAACACTCCAAAGAATCCGGTAGTTTGTGCACCCCACCTTGGGTCTATCTTAGGAGCAAAAAACAGTAAAAGAAATAATACAACGGTGGCTACAACTTCAACTTGGATGTGCCCCGCAAAATAATATTACATCAATTTACAATTTACATCGAATGAAAGATAAAACACTTATCTCACATCCCCGGCTATTCATCCACGACGATCCAATAAGTTCATATACACAAACCAACATCACTGATCACAGATATGTGCAACCCCCACTAATCGACGTATAGCGATTAGCAGACGTTCAGCACATATATCACAACATAGATAAAACCCGATTAGCAAATAACTTAGAATTTCGATCGAAAACTATTTTCCGTGTCTACCCCAAGTGCAAACCAACACACAAAACATACTGGGTAGAAACCAAACATCCCAGAGAACAATACACCTAAAATAAGACACACAGAGGAAAAACGAGACAACTCGGCCATGACTCAGCCGCGGAAGGACGGCAAATCGACCGATTCGCTGTGGTTCCGCGGTGGTCCTGACGATTTAAGGGCTCGTTTTTCTTTTGTGTTCTTAGAATACCCTTGTCACGACCCGAAATTGGCACGTGACGGCCCTAATACTACGCAACGTCTACAGGCGTAACGCAGTAAAAGAAAGCCAAAACCCAGAAATCTAAACCATTAAAATACAAGAAAAGATAAGAAACATTGTTTAAAAGTCTTTAAAATCACAACCCAAATTCTTTAAAAGTCCAATTTTATTTCCTTTAAAATTTTGGCAGCATCTCCTTTGTAAAAGCTAGCCCAAAAAATAGGTACAACATAAATATAAAGTAAAGCATCCCCAAACGGGAGCAAATACACGCCCAAAGGCAGAAAACAACCACCACAACAAATATACGACGCCGTAGCGAAGAAATAAAAGACGATAGAAAGGAAACTGTATAAAAGACAACAAGTCACAAATAATATACAATATCATACTCACCAAGTCTCTAAGTCAACAAGAAAATATAGTAGATGGAGAGTACAAGGATACAACGAATATACAATACAACAAACGAATAACCACAAAACCCACCTGAGCAAACTGCACACTGTGAGCTGATGCGGTATCCGTAGCAAAAGATGATAGAAGAATAGCCTGCCTCGACTACTCTGGGGAACACCCTGCAAAACAAACCGTGGCACAACGGGGGTGAGTTGCCAACTCGTGAATAGTAAATAACATATGCAGGTAATCGAAAGTATGCACGTACAGCGTGAATCTAACATGTGCAATTAATAGAAATAAAAATTCATATGAATGCAATAATCATGAAAGGTACACTAGCATGTATAACTAATACATGAAGCAATGCATATAAATAAAGGTATGTAAATGCAACAGTCATGAAAGGTACTCTAACAGGTACTACTAATACATGAAGCAGTATATAAACAATAAATGATGAGTATGGGATGAAATATGTCATTTCCACGAAATCCTGACATCGTGGTAGGATCACAATCCATCAAGACAAATCCAAATCCCAATTCCTCAAATCAGCCCAAAATTGGCTCTCATATTATATAAGTCTCATAAATCCTGAATGTACAATATCGAATAAATCTCATATATCCTGAATGTACAAATCAGAAATCTTATAAATATCCTGTATCCAATATCAAATGAATCACCTATATCTCAAATCAAATTATCAAGTAAAAATCTAACATCCTAAATATATTTGAATGAATAAATATGATGATGTATATAATTTAATGTCAATACACATATATTAGCGTCCCATTCCACTAATATTGGTGTAAGGGCATATATAACAACGGCCTAAACCCCTGTTATATATACAAAGGAGTAAAAAGAAATATCATGAAACCAATGTGTCAAGCATCGACATAGAAATGCAGGTCTATCAGGTGCTGTCACCACGACTGGCACCCTGATTGGTACGTATCATACGCTATCCCGAAAGCTCGAGTGCCTAGCTCCGACCCTCTCCTCTTGACGTATCTATACGTACATGACTCCCGTCGGTATCCCCATGATAACCGCTGAGTCATTGGCAATATCACCGGATGGTATGGTTCCCCCACTAACTCATCGTCTAGCTCCACGAAATTCTTGCCCCGGGGTACCTCCGGGCCCCACCATGTACCCGCACACGGACCCCTCCTTTCCTCGCGTGGGGTATATATATATATCAGAACCGATAAAACTCATGGTGACTGCTGAAATATCAAATCAAGGGAAACCGGGTTTTTCAAATAATGCATAATTTCATAAATTCCCACGGTCCCCAAATCCAGAAAACATCATGAAAAATCCATATCACAATGCGAAAATCCATGAATATAATATATGCAACATAAACGGAAATGTAAGCATATAAAGGAAAAGCCGCTAATTAACTGCAACAAGTTAATATAAATATCATGCGGTTCCTAATTTTCTCCAATTCTAAAATAACATCAGGTAAAGGTAAACATGTAGCTATAACCAGATGTATATGAAAACATAAAGGTATAGCAAGATATATGTATCTACCTATAAGTAATGATGTAGTATACCCCCTGGGTATAAGTGAAATAGGTGTGCAAGGTATACCTGTAGTTATGTCATAAAGTGTGCATGTATCTATCACTAATGGTACAATACTCTATAATTATACAGGTAACTAGCATGTAAGTATGTCAGAGCATATGTGTAAGCATGTAGGTATACAGGTATGCTATAAGTCAATGCGTAAAGAAATATGAATCAAAGTCTCAATGTACCTAACCAAGCAATATCATATCTATAAGTGGGTTGTGCGTGACATGGCAATTATTGACGGTGTGTGTAGCATACAATCAGTGCTCGTGCAACATGAATCGTCAATAATATGTGCAGTGTCCTAAGGATACTAGTCCAAGCACAAAAATATCTAAGTAATAGGGTAAATGCGCAATTCTAAATATGACATAGAATATGCGACAGAAATAACATCTCTAGCCCAGACGCATAACACCATGCGGGCGATTCCCCGGTAGATGTTAAATCTACTCACCAACGCTCCAAGCTAGGTGAATCCTACCACCTGTTTTCCCTTTGTAGCAGTGTCCGTAGTCCCCGCCTGCGAACCTAAAATTTCACAAACACAACAAATAAGTAAAACATCCTACAATGACGAAAAGACAACGAAACACAATGAAAACGCCCGGAAAATTACACTGCGCTTGGCGCATCTATCGCGCACGACATCGGCCAAAAACCCTAACTGGGGTCGCTAAACTACAAAACACAAAGTCTAGACCCCGATCGACCCGATCGCGCAACACAACACAAACAATTACGAGGATTAAAATAGATATAACCTCGCAACGACCAATCGAACCCACGTCGGAAAACCCCGAAACCGAGTAAGCAACTTATCGCAATATTTCGCACTAGTTTCAAGCTAACGCATATCTAGCGATTAAAAACACCTTATAATAGCTTAACTAAGCTATCTAAACCATTTCTAAATTTTTAACACTTGCTAAATAAATTTTAGCAAAAACCTAGTAAGCAAAATTGCATAATTAAACAAAGTATTCATTAACCATAATTAACATTTCTACTAGGTTAATCTTTTCCAAATCACAAATTAACACTTTAAATGAACATTAATCACTTAAATCAAGTTTTAAACTTAACTTGAATTTCTAAAACCAATATAAAAGAATTAATCATGATTTAAAAGCTATATAAAACACATAATTAGCTAACTTAAATAGCTAGATTAAGTTAAAAACAACTAATTATGGATTAAGGTAAGAAATTATACCTACCCAAGAACACCAAAATGAAACTTAATCCCTCATCATAGAATCAAAAAAACCATGCTTTGTTGAAGATCCAAGAAGGATTAGTGAAGGAAAAGATGGTTTTATTTTATTTTAGAATTTTGTGGATTATTTTTGGGATTTTTGAAGTGTTTAGTGAGCAAGAAAATAGAGAAAAGAGCTAAACAATTGCAAAGGGCAGAAATGGGGAGAGGCTCGGCCAAAGAGAGGATGGGGGTATTTTTGTGAATTTTGAATGAAGAAATTGCTAGGAAATTAAGTAATAAATGCTAATAAATGCTATATGCCACCTTTACACATTTTCTTTTCTTTTTAAAAATAAATCCTTTTGCACTCCAAAAATATCTAGATATTTAAAAAAGAAGTTTCCAAAATTTTCTAGTGACAAAAATTAATTTATTCTCAAGACAAGAAATTTCCCGATTTACGTGCACATAATACCGCTTAAAATAATATTTTGTTTGGGAAAAATTCTATCTGAACCAAAACCTTCCAAATACCCCTAAAGTTCGCGCACTAGTTTTATTTTAGCTAAACTAGGTGCCAGCAAGCTTATACGGACGTTTGATCGAAATCGGGTTAAAACGGGAAATACCGACAATTTTGCCCTAAAACGGAAAAATTCGCAAAACGATTTCTGAAACGTTACAATATTCCCCCTTAAAGAAATTCGGTCCCCGAATTAAAATTCATCCACGCGTATCTTCAAGAAAATGAGTACAAAACTCCCAAATCTCGCTCGCAGCTTGCCAAGTGATCACCTCACTATACAGCTACGCCAAAGAACCTTCACAGATGGCAAGACCTTTGACCGGAGTTTCTTCACCTGCCGATCGAATATAACTACCGGCTGCTCGATGAACGAAATATTGCGCTCAAGCTGAACGGTCTCGTGTTGAATCATGTGAAAAAGGTCATGAAGGTAATTGCGAAGTATCGACACAAGGAATACGAGGTGAATACTCAAAATATGGGCAGAAGTGCAAAATTATAGGCAACGGAACCAACTCGCTTCAAGGATCTCAAAAGGACCTACAATCCTGGGATACTTCCCAAACTCAACATGTCATTTATCGGAAAATCCCGTAGGAATACATGATCTCCCACTACGAACTCAAGTCTGCGACCACTACGGTCAGCATAAGACCTCTGTCTGCACTGGGCCTCTCTCATCCTGACCTGAACCAACTGGATCATCTCCGAAATCTCTAGACTAGCTGGGGTCCAAAAATCCTACTTACGCGGAGTCAGAAAAACAGACTGGAGATCGACACCACCTAACAAACAAAACTTAAAGGTTGCCCATTGGAGTGCCTCCTGATAACATCTATCGAAGGAGAATCCGAACAATGGAAAGTGACGATCCCAACTGCCGACAACAATTAATACGTACGCACAAGCATATCCTCTAGAGTCGGTATAGCATTCTCTCACAAAACCATCATCCTGCGGATGGAAAAACGGAGCTAAAGCTCAACCAGTACCGAAGGCTTCCTGAAGTTCCTGCCTAAGACGACAAGCGAATTGGGTGCCCTATTTGGATATGACCCATGAAGGAACTCCGTACAACGCACAAACTTAACCAAGGATAACTGAGCAACCTGAGTATAACCGGACAACTAGCATCCGAATGGAGTCACACCCAGACTAAACCTGGGTAGACGCCACAACGAATATTCATGGAGACCTGCTCCCATTCCCACTCCGGAACGGTTAAAGGTTGCAACTCTCCAGCCGGTCTCAGATGCTCAACCTTAACACACAACAATACAGCCACCTCGAAACGAAATCCGAAACTTCTCTTTACATCCCTGCCCACCCGTAACTATTTCAAAAGTCACGTCAAATGCTGGTTGAACTTGAATGAGTACAAAGAGTTGACAGATGTGCCTGCTCTAGGATTTCACGTCTCTACCCAATAGTATCAGGTACACAAACGCATCCCTAAACTTAGCACACCCTTGTCACAATTCAAGGACTCCGAATTATTACCCAGCCAAGTATGCTCAAGAACCTTTGACGAACGAGCATTGGCGGACAGTGCCTCGCGAAAGAGATTAAGGAATAGTGGTCGAGCGCGGACATGAGCAAGCTGCCCCCTCAGTAGAGGCGAACTTAAGCAATACTCAACGATCACACAAGAACTGTAAATCTGCAGAAGTCTGTCTCAACAATCTACACCCGCTGCTGGAAGATGTATATTAAGCTCTGGTGGTCCGTGAAAATCTGACACAACTCTCGAACAAGTAGTGTCTCCAAATCTTCAACGCAAAACCACCGCGACCATCTCCAGATCATGAGTGGGATATCATGCTAGTACTTCCTCCAATTGTAGGGAAGCAAAAACGATAACTCTATAATGGCACCTCTGTACACACTCGAGCCCCACTCACGAAACATCACAGTTAAACAACAAAGTCGCCCGAACCAGAAAGCAAAGAAAGAACTGATGCAGTTGTTAACCGAGTCCTCAACTGCCGAAACTCCGCATACATGCCTCAATCCAAAGAAAAGAAACCTCCTTTCCGGTCAGTCCAGTCCACGGTACAGCACTACACTAGTAATACTGCACGAAACGGCGGTAAAAACCTGCTAAGACCCAAAATCTGCGAACCTCCGTCCTGCACACAAGTATGGGCCTAAGCTGCACGGCCTCGATCTTCCTCGGAACCATACAAAAACCGTCTCCCGTAACTACAAGACCTAGGAGTCAACATAAACAAGCCTGAAGAAACACTCCGAGAATCTAGCAAACCACTGGGGCTCTCCCAGTATCTGCAAAAAAAATCCTCAAGTGTTGCTCCTGTTCCTCAAAATACATTAAATAGACCAGAATGTCGTCAATAACACAACAATAACTGGTTGAGGAACGACCTGAAGAAATCTGGTTCATCATGTCTGCGAATGCCGCTAGGGCATTGGTGAGTCCGACGACACCACCAAAACACACAAAGCCCGTAGCACACACAAGACAGTCTTCGGAATGTCATCACTCCGAACCCGCAACAATGATGACCTGATCCCGATCAAACTTAGAAAATGTCTCGCACTCTGGAGTTGATCGAAGAAATCGTCAATGCGAGGTAAAGGATACCTATCCGCACCGTAACCCGGTTCAATTGGCGATCCATCAATACACAACCTAAACTTCCGTCTTCCTCCTTGATGAACAGAAATAGGAGCTCCCTAATGCGAAACACTCAGACGCACAAGCCCCCAACAAACAACTTTGCAGCTGATCCTTAAGCTCCCTAAGCTTCGCCGGCTCATCTGGAACAATGTCGGATAACTCTCGCACGAAAGGAACCCGGTCCAACAAACCAACTGTGGCTCTTGTACCATGAATGAACGCCAAGAATCCACGACATCCTCTCCTCAAAAGCCGACTAGCGAAAAAGGCTGAATTCGAGCTGTGAGAGGTGGCACAACTATCCACCTGCACAATAAGAACTGACTCGCCGGGGAAAAAAACACCTTACTGTTTTCCCACGGTAGTCCACAGACGCCTAGCACGTAGCTAACCAGTCCGTGCCCAGGAGAACGTCAAATCCAATATCTCTAGAAGGATCAAGTGACGGATGAATCTTCAACCCGATTGGCAAACAACTGAAATACGTGTTGCGCAACAAAAGAATCGCTGACAGAAATTAACACAACAAATGGCTGATCTACCTAACACGACTCTCGTCCCCACCACGGTACAAGTGTGAAAAACAAACAAATGCATCAAAAGAACATACGAATTAAAATACCTGAAAATTCTGCATTGGACTCCCGCGCGTCCCGATGAGTAGAAGCAAACTCTTGTGTCTGCCCCCTACCCGCAACTGGCTAAACTCCTCTTCTGGTTACCTGTCCCCTCTGAGCGAACCTTCCGCATCCACGACCTCTCTGAATACGACCCTGACGCGGTGTTAGGGAACAACTCCTGATGTGGTGATGAAGGCTCCCGCACCGATAGCATCCAGAATAACGCTGCTGACCTTCCTGGGGTTGAGAGCTGAACGACTGTCCTCGTCCTAAGCCTCTGCTACTCCCGCGAAGGTCACGAAATCTGTCTCGACGACTAGGCCTCTGTCTCTGGGCTGATACACCGGTACGAGTCCTCCACGGTTCCGGAACTCTCAAAGTCTCTGGAAGACGTGTCTCGTAAACTGGGGCTGCATCCACTGGTGCTATGTAGGTGACGGACTGCTGCATGCTGATCGTAAGGAACAACTGAGTAACAGGGGTGACAACCTCCTGTCGCTGCGCTCGAACGATCTGAACCAAAGAACTCATCGTCTGGCGCATGTCCTGCATCTCTACCACAAGCCTAGCGATGCTATCTGTCGAAGGAGAATCTGTCTTCTCCTATGCAACGAGCATGCCATCCGGGTCAGTCCTCATCTCACCCGAGTCAATCCTGACCTCGGCCCTCGCTGCATCACTCTGAGTTCCCACAGTCATCGGCGGCAAGGCTATAAATGGAAAAAGGATTCAGTAAGAATATGGAAATCGAATCACAAGATATGAATCATCAAGGAAGGAATATCAAGCAATTTGTACTTAGGTCACTTTAGGCGGAGTACCGCATCGTGAGTATGCTGCAGACATACACACACTACGTTACTCTGCTTAAGCTACCTACTCCATCATACTATGGTCATCCTACTCTCCGAAAGGTATAAACCTAGCGCTCTGATACCAACTTTGTCACGACCCGAAATTGGCACGTGACGGCCCTAATACTACGCAATGTCTACAGGCGTAACACAGTAAAAGAAAGCCAAAACCCAGAAATCTAAACCATTAAAAGACAAGAAAAGATAAGAAACATCGTTTAAAATTCTTTGAAATCACAACCCAAATTCTTTAAAAGTCCAACTTTATTTCCTTTAACATTTTGGCAGTACCTCCTTTATAAAAGCTAGCCCAAAAAATGGGTACAACATAAATATAAAGTAAAGCATCCCCAAACGGGAGCAAATACACGCCCAAAGGCGGAAAACAACCACCACAACAAATATACGACACTGTAGCGAAGAAATAAAAGACGATAGAAAGGAAACTGTATAAAAGACAACAAGTCACAAATAATATACAATATCGTCATCACCAAGTCTCTAAGTCAACAAGAAAATATAGTAGATGGAGAGTACAAGGATACAACGAATATACAATACAACAAACGAATAACCACAAAACCCACCTAAGCAAACTGCACACTATGAGCTGATGCGGTATCCGTAGCAAAAGATGATAGAATAATAGCCTGCCTCGACTACTCTGGGGAACACCCTGCAAAACAAACCGTGGCACAACGGGGGTGAGTTGCCAACTCGTGAATAGTAAATAACATATGCAGGTAATCGCAAGTATGCACGTACAGCGTGAATCTAAATGTGCAATTAATAGCAATAAAAAGTCATATGAATGCAATAATCATGAAAGGTACACTAGCAGGTACAACTAATACATGAAGCAATGCATATAAATAAAGGTATGTAAATGCAACAGTCATGAAAGGTACTCTAACAGGTACTACTAATACATGAAGTAGTGCATAAACAATAAATGTGGAGTATGGAATGAAATATGTCATTTCCACGGAATCCTGACATCGTGGTAGGATCACAATCCATCAAGACAAATCCAAATCCCAATTCCTCAAATCAGAGCCCAAATTGGCTCTCATATCATATAAGTCTCACAAATCCTGAATGTATAATATCGAATAAATCTCATATATCCTGAATGTACAAATCAGAAATCTCATAAATATCCTGTATCCAATATCAAATGAATCACCTATATCCCAAATCAAATTATCAAGTAAAAATCTAACATCATAAATATATTTGCATGAATAAATATGATGATGTATATAATTTAATGTCAATACAAATATATTAGCGTCCCATTCCACTAATATTGGTGTAAGGGCATATATAACAGAGGCCTAAACCCCTGTTATATATACAAAGGAGTAAAAAGAAATATCATGAAGCCAATGTGTCAAGCATCGACACAGAAATGCAGGTCTATCAGGTGCTGTCACCACGACTGGCACCCTGATAGGTACTTATCATACGCTATCCCGAAAGCTCGAGTGCCTAGCTCCAACCCTCGCCTCTCGACGTATCTATACGTACATGACTCCCGTCGGTATCCCCATGATAACCGCTGAGTCATTGGTAATAACACCGATGGTTTGGTTCCCCCACTAACTCATCGTCTAGCTCCACGAAATTCTTGCCCCGGGGTACCTCCGGCCCCACCATGTACCCGCACACGGACCCCTCCTTTCCTCGCGTGGGGTATATATATATCAGAACCGATAAATCTCATGGTGGCTGCTGAAATAACAAATCAAGGGAAACCGGGTTTTTCAAATAATGCATAATTTCATGAACTCCCACGGTCCCCAAATCCAGAAAACATCATGAAAAATCCATATCACAATGCGAAAATCCATGAATATAATATATACAACATAAATGGAAATGTAAGCATATAAAGGAAAAGCCGCTAATTAACTGCAACAAGTTAATATAAATATCATGCGGTTCCAAATTTTCTCCAATTCTAAAATAACATCAGGTAAAGGTAAACATGTAGCTATAACCAGATGTATGTGAAAACATAAAGGTATTGCAAGATATATGTATCTACCTATAAGTAATGATGTAGTATACCCCCTGGGTATAAGTGAAATAGGTGTGCAAGGTATACCAGTAGCTATGTCATAAAGTGTGCATGTACCTATCACTAATGGTACAATACTCTATAGGTATACAGGTAACTAGCATGTAAGTACGTCAGAGCATATGTGTAAGCATGTAGGTATATAGGTATGCTATAAGTCAATGCGTAAAGAAATATGAATCAAAGTCTCAATATCCCTAACCAAGCAATATCATATCTATAAGTGGGTTGTGCGTGACATGGCAATTATTGACGGTGTGTGTAGCATACAATCAGTGCTCGTGCAACATGAATCGTCAATAATATGTGCAGTGTCCTAAGGATACTAGTCCAAGCACAACAATATCTAAGTAATAGGGTAAATGCGCAATTCTAAATATGACATAGAATATGTGACAGAAATAACATCTCTAGCCCAGACGCATAACGCCATGAGAGAGATTCCCCTGTAGATGTTAAATCTACTCATCAACGCTCCAAGCTAGGTGAATCCTACCACCTGTTTTCTCTTTGTAGCAGTGTCCGTAATCCCCGCCTGCGAACCTAAAATTTCACAAACACAACACATAAGCAAAACATCCTACAATGACGAAAAGACAACGAAACGCAATGAAAACGCCCGGAAAATTACACTGCGCGCTTAGCGCATCTATCGCGCACGACATCGGCCAAAAACCCTAACTGGGGTTGCTAAACTACAAAACACCAAGTCTAGACCCCGATCGTCCCGATCACGCAACACAACACAAACAATTACGAGGAATAAAATAGATATAACCTCGCAACGACCAATCGAACCCACGTCGGAAAAACCCCGAAACCGAGTAAGCAACTTATCGCAATATTTCGCACTAGTTTCAAGCTAACGCATATCTAGCGATTACAAACACCTTATAATAGCTTAACTAAGCTATCTAAACCATTTCTAAATTTTTAACACTTGCTAAATAAATTTTAGCGAAAACCTAGTAAGCAAAATTGCATAATTAATCAAAGTATTCATTAACCATAATTAACATTTCTACTAGATTAATCTTTTCCAAATAACAAATTAACACTTTAAATGAACATTAATCACTTAAATCAAGTTTTAAACTTAACTTGAATTTCTAAAACCAATATAAAAGAATTAATCATTATTTAAAAGCTATATAAAACACATAATTAGCTAACTTAAATAGCTAGATTAAGATAAAAACAACTAATTATGGATTAAGGTAAGAAATTATACCTCCCCAAGAACACCAAAATGAAACTTAATCCCTCATCATAGCATCAAAAAAACCATGCTTTGTTGAAGATCCAAGAAGGATTAGTGAAGGAAAAGATGGTTTTATTTTAATTTAGGATTTTGTGGATTATTTTTGGGATTTTTGAAGTGTTCAGTAAGCAAGAAAATGGAGAAAAGAGCTAAACAAATGCAAAGGGCAGAAATGGGGAGAGGCTCGGCCAAAGAGGGGACGGGGGGTATTTTTGTGAATTTTCAGTGAAGAAATTGCTAGGAAATTAAGTAATAAATGCTATATGCCACCTTTACACCTTTTCTTTTCTTTTTAAAAATAAATCCTTTTGCACTCCAAAAATATCTAGATATTTAAAAAAGAAGTTTCTAAAATTTTCTAGTGACAAAAATTAATTTATTCTCAAGAGAAGAAATTTCCCGATTTACGTGTACAGAATACCGCTTAAAATAAAATTTTATTTGGGAAAAATTCTATCTGAACCAAAACCTCCCAAATACCCCCAAATTTCGCGTACTAGCTTTATTTTAGCTAAACTAGGTGCCCGCAAGCTTATACGGACGTTTCATCGAAATCGGGTTAAAACGGTAAATACAGACAATTTTGCCCTAAAACGGAAAAATTCGCTAAACGATTTCTGAAACGTTACAACCCTGCTTTCAATTTTCATGCCTCTAAAATAATTTTTATCACTGTTTTCAAAATTGACAGAAAGCATAGGGTCGGGTGTAGAGTTTTCGCGATTTTCCGACGATCGAAGTTCTAATAACTTGCTAACTAGCTAGTAAAGGTTTAGTAGGCTCTGATACCACTGTAAGTCGATGTCACGGACCCTATGGGTTCGCGGGGAGGCGGAATATTTTAAAAACGATTTTCAAAGATCGCAACACCGACTTTAACTCCAGGATCGTTGCTAAACCCTAACTAGCTAAGCTTGTAAAGAGGTTAACTACTCGGAAAGGAGTTTATACCTCACAATACAAGTCCTTCTGGGTCTTCTTTGCTGTCCTCCTCATCATCGTGAGCTTCGAGGATCGTACCGGATCGTTACTTCCTCGTCGGCTTCCTCGAGTCAAAGACGATCCACCCGAGAGTCTATAGTCCGAGCTCCAACCTCAAATCCGAGGTAACTAGGGCACCTAGTTCTCTAAACTAGATGGCCTAGGTTATGTAGAGAAAGAAGATGGGTTAGTTTGTCTCTTGGAACCCTAGGATTCTCAACACATGAGAGCTTTAGGGTTTGAGAGGAAGAAGAAGATCACTTGAGGAAAGAGAAAGTGTTTTTCATAATGATGATGGAATATGACTCTCTTGATATGACTATGGCATGCCCCAAAAAATATCTCAAACAAAATATCTAATGCCATACAAATATCTCACAAAATATCTAAGTCAAACTTTGCCTCAATAGTCAAACCAAGAAGCCATGCTTCAATTATCATATAAGAATAATAACTCATTTCCTCCACCTCATAATTGTTTTAATCAAAAGATAAAAACCCTAATGTGGTGTCTCTTTCTAGAAGCAATCTTGAGAGAATTACAAGAATGCCGCTCATCCGTATATACATACCCGCATCCGTATTCCGAAGAATACGAATACAATGAGACGAAAATAATCCATCAATATAATACTAGGATCCGGCTTAAACCAAAGCCCACTAGTATTATCCGCCCGATCATCATACGTGCACAAGTACACGTAAGTGATCGAAGCTCTGCCGTAAAACCATACGGCCTCTACATATTTTGCCCGATGCAGGGAAACCCTCTGTGTGGGACTCTAAAGACTCGACAGTACGCTGGCAGTGGGTTTAACCACAAGCTGCAAGCGGTACTTGTTGCACGTAGCGGCTACCCAGATATCTGTCGATAAGAAGGCCGATGAGCAAACTCATCCGAACTCTTACTGAGCCTGTCTGTGACAATCTTCGTATAGTCCAGTATGTTCGTCTAAGAGTATCGCATATCGGGCCTAGGGGTACTGTAATCGTCAGACCCCTAATAACGCAATAAGTCGTGTCAGAGTGTATCCCAAAACACCCTGAGAAACTACTAGAATACCTACCAGTAAATTTCGCTTGCCCTGGCCAGGGACTTTGTGTAATGGCTTTCCGAACACAGCGCGATATCAACCCTTAATACTGGAAGAGACAGATCCTATCTAACCGCCACTACCTCTAAGTGTTTCAGGACTGCACCCAACTACTACCTTTTTGCACAACTTTTTTATGCCGTGGTAGGGTAGTAATCAAAGTACAGTGGAAACACACTCGAGGCGAAGTAGCAGTGTCTAGTCGACGGACTAAGCTGTATTCATGTTAACTGGGAACTACTACCCGACGATAGGTATAATACCTACCGGCAGTTCCTGACGAGTCCTATCCAGTGTACTCATAACCCAATGAGCACCTGCATACTATCTCCAGTACGACATACTAATGGCTGTGTGACAAACCTTCTCCCCAGCTGGGATGAGAAGCGTATACACTAGTCTACTTCGGAGTATCGATGCCCCGTCTCGATAATCCTACGACTAGGGACCTGTATAAGTATGTGCTTATAGACTACCTAGCTCACACTAGTGTGACTTCCATCACAATGCTGGTAATCAAGCAAAGATCATAAGGGCTCTTCCAATATGTATAAGCGATATGCTAAAAGAAACACATGCACATATTGAGGTAGAAACAAACTAAGTAGCATACTACCATTTTGAGCAAGACTGTCAATACAACTGTGACTATCCCAAGCTTCTATTAAGTAATATACAAACCAGTATAATACAATAATGGCCTCTAGGGCATATATCACTAACAACTTCGAAATACTCCGTATTTCCCTAACACAAAGATAACAGAATATGAAATCTGGGTAAAATCAAACAACACATAAAAACCTTAATCTAAGAGTACAAAACACCACCAAAAACCCAAAACCCAAATCCTTAGTTGGACCGGCCAGGCTGGGAAAATTGGACATTTGGCCGGCCAAACTTTGCACTTTGGGGCTCGTTTTTCTATGGTGTTCTAGTTACATCTAATGGAGCATTCTGCACTTGTTTAAAAAATTTTTAGAAGATCTTTTGAAATCAACAAAAACTTGATTTGGTTTTAACTGTTTCGGAGTTATTTTGGTTTCGTAACTTTAAATATCGTCTAATCTGCTAGTTAAGGTTTGAGTAGGCTTTGATACCAGTATAAGTCGATGTCGCGCACCCCGCGGGTTCGCTTGGAGACAGAATACATAAAAACGATTTTTTCTTTTGAGAAACTTCGTAACATTGACCAAACGACCAAGATCTTTCATAAACCCAAACTGACTAAAAATAACTACAAAGAGGTTCTAACCACTCGGTGAGAGATTATACCTCCTTGATCAAGTCCTTCGGACCTTCTTCTCTTCTTCTTAGCTCCTTGGTGGCTTGAATCTTCTTCTCCTCTTCTTGGCTCCTAGGTGGCTTGAATGGAACTCGGTCGTCGGCCTTCTTTTATCGAAGATGATCCACCTGAGAGTCTTTGGTTCAAGCTTCAATCTCATGTGAGGTAACTAAGATGTTTAGTTTGCTAATCTAGACAACTTAGGAAATGTAGAGAGATGATTAGAGTATTTTATCTCAAGAGCCAGGATTCACAACACATGTGAGGGTTAGGGCTTGAGGAAGAGGGAGGAGAGGAAAAAATAAAGAAAGAAAGAACAAGAGCAAATGAGCTAGGTTGTGGAGAGAAGAGAAGAATGGCTAATTCAAATAATCAAGCATGCATTATTTTCCATAGAAAATAATCAACCATGCTTGAATAGTGAAGTTAAATGCAATAAACAAATGACTTAGCCATGCTTCAACCATGCCACAAATATCTCCATTTTCCACCTCATTAATCTATTTCTAAAAATAGATAAATCTAATAATGAGGTGTCTCCTTCTAGTAAGCATGTCTTATGAAATTACAAGAATGCCCTCACCGTATATACATACCCGTATCCGTACATTAAAAAATACGAATACAATGAGATAATAATAATCCAATAATATAATACTAGAATCTGGCTTAAACCAAAGCCTACTAGTATTATCCGTCCGAACAACATCCGCATAGCATGTACACGTATATGATCGGAATCCTGCCATAAAACCATACGGCTTCTACATCGTTTCGCTTGAACCAGGGAAACTATCTGTGTGGGACTCTAAAGACTAGACAGTACGTTGGCAGTGGGTTTAACCACAAGTCCGTTAGCGGCACTAGCTGTACGTAACGACTATCTAGGTACATGTCGAAAAGATGGCCGATGAGCAAACTCATCCGAACCCCTACTGAGCCTGTCCATAACAATCTCCGTACAGTCCGGTCTGTTCGTCTAAGAGTATCGCATGCAAGGTTTAGGGGGGGTGGAAAACATCAAACCCCTAATAACCAGACAAGTCATGTCGGTGTGGCTCAAGACCATCCGAGAATCATCTGGTCCAACTACCAGTAATTATCAATCCGTCCTAGCCAGGGACTTATGGTATTGACCAACTGATCACAGCGTGACATCGACTTCCTATACCGGGAGAGACGAATCCCTAAAAGTCGCTCACTGCCTCCATGTGGCTTGGGACTATACCCAACTAAAACCTATTTGCATGACTTAGTAGAGCCGTAGTAGGGTAGTAATCAAAGCACAGTGGGAACTCACACAAGAAAAATGACGACCTCAGGTCGATAGATTATCTACACTCATGTCACCAGAGAACTGCTATCTGACGCTAGGTATAATACTATCTAGTCAGTTCTCGGCAAGTCCGTTCGGTGTACTCACCCCTAGTGAGCACCTATATACAATCTTAGGTGCACCTCACTAATGGCTGCGGGACCAATCCATCGCCCCTTGTCAGGGTCTAGATATGTATACACTAGTCTACTCTGGAGTATCAATGCCCAGTCTCGATACTCCTACGACTAGGGACACTTTAAGGATGTGCTTATCGACTACGCAGCTCCCTCAAGTATGATTGCCATCACAACGCTGGTAGTCAAGCAAGGATCCTACTGGATTTATCAACATGTATACAAGATATGAAATACCAAGCAAAACATATCACATATTAAGATAAAGACAAACAAGATAGCATACTATCATATCGAGCAAGATTTTCCCGTACATACATATCCTTAGCATCCTATACAATGAAGACCTCTAGGGCATACATATCCAACATAGACCATCCCTACAGGTTATACGATACTCTCTTTAATGGTCATCAGGAGTTTCTTGGGCTTCCAGCCTCATTGTCCGGAGAGAAGGTGATTGCTCAGTGGGATGGTTACAATAGCGTGACCTTCGGGATAGATTGTGCAAAACAGGCAAACCACCCTACTGGAACAAGTTAACCATTTTCTATGAGCTTCCGTACTAGTCAAAAAATTTACTGCGTCATTGTTTGGACGTCATGCACATAGAGGAGGGAGTATCCGAGCACGTACTTAACTTAATTTTTTGTAAAGTAGAAAAATCGAAAGAAAATCTGTGCTAGGATGGATTTTCAGGACTAGGAAATTAGAAGTGAATTGCATTCTAAACCGATAGCGGGTAAACCAGGAAAGTTTGTTCTTCCTAATGCCGCATATCATATGTCCTAACCGGAGAAGAAAAGATTCCTGCAGGTGTTGCATGATTTGAAAGTTCCCACATGTTTTCTGGATTATTTAGCAAGAAGATAAAGATTTTGAAAGGCAAGATCGATAGGCAGAAAAGTCATGATCACCGTATTATTATGTAGCACCTTCTCCCATTAGCCCTCAGGACTTCCCTTCCCGAATCGGTTAGTCTAGTAATCAATAATCTTTGTTGCTTTTTAGAAAATTATGCGCTAAAAACTTGGATGTTATGATGCTGGAGAATTTAGAAAATTCTATTTCCTTGATATTTTGCAAGTTTGAGCGTATTTTTCCGCTGTCGTTCTTCGATATTTTAATACACCTGACGGTTCATCTTGCAATCGAGACTAAATTTGCCGGACCGGTACAATATCGATGGTTGTATCCCATCGAAAGATATGTTGAATTTTTTGTTTCACGCATTTTGTAAAATTATTGCTATCTTATATGCTCGTATTTATTTATTTAACATATTTTTTTAGGTACCTCTACACTCTAGAAAAATATATACGCAATAAAAATCGACTAGAGGGTTCTATCATGCAAGATTATCTTCTAGATGAAATAACCACATTTTGTTCCTGCTATCTAGACGAGAACATTGAGACGAAGCTTAATCGGTCTCGGAGAATTCAGGATGGGCCATATGGTAAAGCAGATTATAAGAGAGTAGACCCCATGTTTATCAACAAGATATATCGGTTTATTCTCCTCAATAGTGTATGTCTTGAAGAAATTAGAGAGTAAGTTTTTTTGGATTAATTGTTATATTTATGTGTGTGTGTATGAAATGATATAATGTTGATGTCATAATTTATTGGTGAGAACAGAATTCATATTAATGAGGTACGTGAGGGGCATCCAGATTGGAATGATGAAAAATTGGAAAAATATCATCAGGATAATTTTTGCGATTGGATTGAAGATCATGTAAGTTGTTCAAATAATATGTTATTGCGACTAGCCTTAATCTAAACATATATCGTTATATATTTGCCGTAAAATTTATTTTGTCAGATCGACGATCCGAACTTGTTTCTATAAATAGAGAGAGACTCAAGATATTTAGCTTAGTTTCCTAGCATGAAGGTTGTATACTATAAAGGATTCGGTATTGTAACATTTCAGAAAGTATAAAATATTATTTTTGGAATTTAAAATTAAAATAATATATTTCTCGAAAACCGCCCGATTTGCGAAATTGGGGTTTTCGAAAAAGGGAATAAATATATACCGATAATTGTGAAATAAATGGAAATTAAAATGATTTATATATTTAAAAATATATATAAAGGATTTGCAATTTTTAAAATTTAGTATATGCAGTTTGGATAAAAACCCGATTAGTACACTGCTAATCGCGATTAAGCCAAATCCGTGTTTCTACAGTTTTCCATGGTTAGTGCACCATGTCATGTTATATTTTGATTACATGTTGTGTTCTTGTGTTATTTTTGGGTATTATGTGATTTGGGTCTTAAATAAAAGAAAAAGAAAATGAAAAGGGTAAAAGTGTAATTAATTGTGAGAGAGAGTTAGAATAAGCGAGGAGAGAGAGAGAGGGGCTGCCTCATTTCTTTTCCTCCCCATTTCTTTTCATCTTCTTCATCTTCACCTTCTCTCAACCTTCACCCTAAGGTATCATCTCAAAATCTCCATCAATACCCTAAACCCCTTTCATTAAAGTTGATCCCCTCTTCACCCTCTACACTTTGGACCCATCAATGTTGGATTTTGAGGACCTTGGGGAGCTAGGGTTTTGCTTGGCTACATCCATGAGGTATAATCCATTTCCCTTAGTTTAGTTTGAAGTGTTCCTAGCATTCTAGGTTAGTTTAGATGTTGTTTGCGAATGGGTTTGTGAACTTAGGAATTCAAGAGAAGGGTTTGAGTGTTGTTTGGAATTGGTGATGAGTAGTGGCTGCTAACAAGACTTGAGTGGTGTTTATTTGACCTAGAGAAGAGAATTTAACCCAAACACGACTTAGAACTTTTCGACATCGGTTAAATTGACAGTTTGAGGTAGTATTATGGAATCTGGAGTAACCCGGGGGCACTAAAAATAATTTAGCAAAGACAGGGAGGTAAGCAGGTGATTGTGAGTGTACTAATAAAACCCTAGCCCTAATCCCCAAACCCAGGCCGCAGATTTATTCTTCCTGGCCGCAATTTGCGGCTGGGGTAGGGTGGAACCCCTTCGTGTTTGGTCCATATCATGTTCTCCAATAAACTAGACCCTGTATATGTGCAACTTTGGCTAGTTTGACCTGAGTCAAAATCTGGGGGAACATTAGTGTGATTTTTGGATATGTTTTCCGTATTTTGAATGATGAGTTTTGATATTTGGATTTGTTTTTGGTTGTTGAATGTTTGTACATCAATGACTAGGGGTAATTTGTTGGTTTTTCATACGTGGGCTATAGGTTCTAACCTATAGGTGATCCGTGTGCCGTTTTGGTTTCCGGACTTGATGTTAATAGCGATTGCAATTGTTTATTATTGTAGGTACACTCACGTGGATTCCGATGCGACGGAGCGTGGCGTCATCGACTTCGGCAATCGAGGATCATGGTGAGTGGATCTATATCCACGGGGGAAGTCGGGTGGATGGCGTATAGCACCCCCGCACACTTTGATGGAAACCGATTTTTATATAGATTATGGTTAATGAAATCTTTAATAGAAAACTATAGATGGAGTAAAAAGGTAGTTAGAGAACCATATTTGAAACAAAAGGATAGATAGGAGCGATATGATACGACTAGTATGTGATGACGGGACTTGAGGATGATATTTGATGATATTGTCGTTTAGGGTACTATATGACTAGATAGTCGATGTGGATGGGTCATCCGAACCATACCTATTTCCAAAATGAAGAATCATATGCATATTTTAAACAGATACCTTGAGGGACGTTACGGATTTTGAAATGATATCTTTTCCTTAAAAACACCGTAGCCCCTACTTTCAAAACTACGATTCGCACATGTTAAAAACTGATTGTATGGTTCGGGCGTGTATGTTAGATTAGATACATATGCTTATAGTAAGGGTAGATCGTATAGGTAAAATTGATTTTATGTGGGATATGAATGCGATGGAAAGAATATAAGATGTGATATGATGATATGATGGTATACGGATGCGAGTCGATTGAGATGATTGATACCTTGCCGGTCCTCTGATATGAGATTGTTGTGGATGTGACCTGAGACATAGGAATATAGATATATTTATATATGTTGTGAACCATGAGAGACTGCCGTACGAGACGTTAGGTCCGTACCCCTCTTTTGTCATATAGGATGATAGGATCCCTATTGGTTTATTTCCGCCGTACAATGATTTTCCGTACGTGATGAGTTTGACTTGATGATTGATCCATACCCTTGACTAGAGGATGCCGTACGAAGGATTATACCGTACGTGATGTTGTGAGGCTGGATCCCGATTGATAGATTCACCGACTCGGTCATATTAGATACATGTACCTGTCAGCATTTGCATTCGATTTACCTTATGATGCATTCATGTTATTCGCAATGCATTACTTACACCTGTGCTAGTACACTTACACCATTATCGATGATGCGTATGTTACACGCACACAGATTGCCGGCTCACACACTTCATCATCGATAATTGCCATGTCACTACACAGTAGGATTACTGCATCATGATATGACTCTTTACATAATTTACTTGCTATAGTTACCTATGCACCTTCATACGATGTTGCATTTGACTTTGGAGATATTGGAAACCGCAGGACATATTTTCAAAACTGGAATCATTTAAAGGTGCGGTTTTCCCTTAATATAATACATCACTGTTCCATGTTGCATGATATACGGATATGCTTACATTTCTATCAAATGTCGCATATATCATGCTTTTTGATTTTACGCATTGAGATATGCTGTTTTCATGAGATTTCTGGATTTGAGAACCGTGGTCATTTTAAAAGAAAGTATGTATTGTTTTAGAAACCCTGTTTCTCTTGATATGATATTTCAGTGTGTCCACCATGCGTTTTCTCGGTTCTGAGACGTGTGACATGTGAAACCCGATTCGAGGAGCTGGATGAGGCTGATTGTGGGTACATGGTGGACCCGGTATGGTACCCCAGGGAAAGAAAGGGATGCTGTGCAGTAGACGGTGAGCTTGGCAGAGGGACTACTACCTACCGGTGATCGTACTTGGGCTCGGCAGATATCCGAAGGATACCGACCGGGGTCGAGAGATGATATGGGCCGATCCAGACTGACAGAGCCCGTGGGCCGATCCGGACTGATGGACCCCGTAGGCCGATCCGGACTGACGGAGCCCGAGATATGAGGATTTATGTGTCGATGCTGGACACGGGTTTCATGATGTTTTTGAGTGTCGAGGTTGGACACTCCGGTTCCATGATTTTTATGTATCGCGAGGGACACCCGTTGATTTATATCCTCATATTTTCATGCATATGCTTTTATGATATTTACATGCATGATATTGTTGTGTCACCGGTTGACACGTGGACAAGATCCACATGCATACATACATTGATTATATTGTTGGATGATATCCACATGCTATTTGATATTTATATTAGTGTTGGCACATATACAGATCCGGTCACCCTAGATATCATAGTATTACCTTTATGATATAGTTGACCTAGGAGTCGTTGTTTATTCGATTTCTACTTGTTGATGTTTTTCTACTCACGAGTTGGCAACTCACCCCCGTTGTGCCACAGTTCTTACAGGTTGACCGCATGGATCAGTAGCGGCATCGCTGGCACATAGTTGCTTTTGGGTATTTTGCATTGGTAGGTGGGGCATTTGTATAGTACCTACTCTTGTAGTTATATTTCACATTGTATCTAGTCAACTCCATCAATCAAGATTAGTAAATTGTATAAGTAATGAGACTTAGTGAGATTGTGGTTGCGAGACTTAGAGCGAGGGGTTTCCCGCTACTTGTGATTTTGATGTCTTGCTTATTCCTTTATCCTTTGAGGTGAACTTTGCCGTTGGGCGTCGTATACTTATATTTACTGCTTTGCGTGGTTGTGATCCGTCGGTTGGCGAAGACTTAGCTCCCGCTTGGGGATACCATTATTCTTGTTATGTATTTGTGGTTTTGGATCAAAATATAAAAAGGAGGTGCTGCCCAAATTTTTAAAAGACGAAACACGTTTTCAAACTAGTAAATTTCACTTGCATTTTTATATTCCTTTTCTATGCATTAAGAAAACTTGATTTGATTATACCTTTATTTCAAAACTTCACCTCCTTTATTTTCTTAAAGGGTTTAGATTTCTGGGTTTTCAGCTTACTTGAATTACGTTACGCCTCTAGACGTTGCGTGATTTAAGTGCTGGTCACGAGCTAATATTTTGGGTCGTGACAAAGTTGGTATCAGAGCGCTAGGTTTAACCTTGGTTCGAGTCTATGTTTGACTATGCGGTAGGGTTAATAGGCACTCTAATAAGGTTTAAGGAAGTATCAAACATGTCCGTTTAAAATTTGAGCCGTGCCGAATAACCCTAAACAAGATCGTTGCTTGAAAATTAGGGTTTCATATGTAAGTAAACTATGTTTACGACTAAGTGAATACGAAATACAACCTTTGTAGATCGGTCCTTCACTTCTATAGCTCCTTGTTGAAGTCCCTTCGCTGCGATCGTCGTTCTCCCGGACCCTTTCATGGCTTCACGAAGGGAAAAAGGCGTCCTTGCTTGAAGTCTTCGAGGCCGAAGATGATTTACGTCGAGGGGATGCCAACTCAAGCTTCTACTTCACTAACTTGAGAATTAGTGAAGCAAACACCCTAAACTAAAGTGCTAGTCTAGTAGAGGATGGAGAAATAGGAAGTGGGTTCTCTTTAGAATTTTATTTCTCACAATCTTTCTCACATTGGATCAAACCCTAGCAAGCTTTTTCTTTTTAGCAATGAAGAAGAAGAAGAAAAGAAAGAGATGAGGATAATGATCAAGTGAGAAGCTAACCATCGTGAGTGAGTATTATATACTAACTCTTGTAGAGACTTAACCCATGGCTAATCCTTATGGTTGGGTTAAGAAATATCCATAGTAAAAACAAATTTAGTGGAATTAGTCAAATGCTTCCACAAGCTTCAAGCATTTAGCTAATCCTCCACTAATTTTGTAATTACTTTGAATATTAAAATACAACATAAAAGATAGAATGGTGTAAGTCTCATACACCCAAGTCATGTGTATCATCAACCATGATACAATAAGAAAACACATTTTTAATATATATCATATATACATTAAAGTTGTGCTCATGTGAGAAAAACCCTAAAGTGAACAAGTGTTAGTTAATGTAAACTAGTATATAAAATATACAATTATACAATAAATTATTAAATCAACATTTGACTTAATAATCCGGTCATATCACATATAACGGACTAACATCCATTGTATCGACTTATCAAATCAACACTTGATTCGATAACCCGGCTATATCACATATAACCTCGTGATACAAAAAGTCGCGAGAATAGAATACGGTATCACATACACGCATCATTCTCGGTCTCGCACATATCACATATGCGCTCCTATTTCGTTTTGCCTGAGCCAGTAAAACCTCTGTGTAGGACTCTAAAGACTCGTCAATACGCCGGCAGTAGGTGATGATCACATCAAGCACCCACAAGCCGTCAATGGTACTAGCTGGACGTAACGGCTATCCGAGTATTGAGCGATCAGAAGATCAACAAGCAAGCCCGCTCCAACTCCTATAAAATCCTACCGGTAACACTTCCCGTACAGTCCGGTCTCCTCGTCTGATATGTCGCATATCAAGTGTAGGGGTGGTAAATATCAGACCCCAATAACCGATAAGTCGTGCCGATATGAGGCTCATAACGGGTCGAGAAACTACTGGTAACACTTACCAGTAAATCTCTAAATCAGCCTTGGCCAGGGACTTCCCTGTTATGGCCAATCGAGCACAGCGCAACATCAACCCCCAATACCGGGAGAGACAAAACCCCTCCTATCGCTCATTGCCTCCATGTGACTCGGGACTGTACCCAAAAACCACCGTTTTGCACGCCCTCATGGACGTGGTAAGGTGGAAATCAAAGCATAGTGGGAATCACACAAGACTCTATGACGATCTCGGGTCTACAGACTAACCTGCACAAGTGTCACCAGAGAACTGCCATCTGACGTGAGGTATAATACCATCTGGGAGTTCTCGGCGAGTCCGTCCAGTGTACCCAGTCTCCACTGAGCACCCGTATACCATCTCTGATGTCAAACACCAATGGATATAGGATCATCCATCACCCATCTCATGGGTCGAGAAGCGTATACGCTAGTCTACACTGGTATATTGATGCCCCGTCTCGATACACCCACGACTAGGGACCTTGAAAGATATACTTATGGACTACCATGTCCCCACTAGTATGATCCGCATCATAGTCCAGGTAGTCAAGTACGCATTCTAAGGGCTTTGTTAGTTGTATGTATGCCCTAGAGGCCAGTATTGTACAGATGATGTATATTATATTGGATGCTTGGACATATATAGAGATGGCTTACTTGCTCGATATGATAGTATGCTATCTGGTTACTCTTTATCTTAACATGTATACTAGTCTCTTTAAACTTTCTTATAGTTACATGTTAGTGAAGCCCTTAGGATGTGTACTTGACTGCCTGGACTATGATGCAGATCATACTAGTGGGGACATGGTAGTCCATAAGTACATCCTTCAAGGTCCCTAGTCGTGGGTATATCGAGACAGGGCATCGATATACCAGTGTAGACTAGCGTATACGCTTCTCGACCCATGAGATGGGCGATGGATGATCCCATATCCATTGGTGTTTGACATCAGAGATGGTATACGGGTGCTCAGTGGAGACTGGGTACACTGGACGGACTCGCCGAGAACTCCCAGATGGTATTATACCTCACGTCAGATGGCAGTTCTTTGGTGACACTTGTGCAGGTTAGTCTGTAGACCCGAGATCGTCATAGAGTCTTGTGTGATTCCCACTGTACTTTGATCTCCACCTTACCACGTCTATGAGGGCATGCAAAATGGTGGTCTTTGGGTACAGTCCCGAGTCACATGGAGGCAATGAGCGATAGGAGGGGTTTCGTCTCTCCCGGTTTTGGGGGTTGATATTGCGCTGTGCTCGATTGGCCGTAACAGGGAAGTCCCTGGCCAGGGCTGATCAGAGATATGCTGGTAAGTGTTACCAGTAGTTTCTCGACCCGTTATGAGCCTCACATCGGCATGACTTATCGATTATTGGGGTCTGACGTTTACCACCCCTAGACTTGATATGCGACATATCAGACGAACAGACCGGACTGTACGGTAAGTGTTACCGGTTGGATTCACAGGAGTGTGAGCAGGATAGCTCGTCGATCTTCTGATCGATCAATACCCGGGTGGCCGTTACGTTTAGAAGACCGCTTGCGGCTTGTGGGTGATTGATATGATCATCATCTGCTGCCGGCGTATTGACGAGTCTTTAGAGTCCTACACAGAGGTTTCCTGGCTCAAGCGAAACGAAATAGGAGCGCATATGAGATATGTGTAGGACCGAGAATAATGCGTGTATGTGATACCGTATTCCATTCTCGCGATGAATGTATCGATTGGTTATATGCGATATAACCTAGATATCGAGTCAAAGATTGATTCGATAAGCCGATACATAGGATACTAGTCGGTTATATGCGATATGACCGGATCGTTAAATCAATTGTTGATTTAATGATTTAATGTATAATTATGTATTTGATATATTACTTTGCATTAACTAGTATTGGTTCACTTTAAATGGATTTTCTCCCTTGATGTGCAAGTTGTATATGTGATATACTTTTGTGCACATGTTTGTATCATGTTTGATGATACTTGCTCATTTGGTTAAGTGTAAAGAATTAAACCTTGGTTAAGTAAATTGTTAGGGTTTTTATTTATTCATTCTTTTATCTTTTTAATTTGGATTAAAAAGAAATGTCAAAAGAAAACAAAATGGTTGCTTTCATTCTTGAAGCTTGTTGAAGCTTCATGAAGCTTTGACCAAAGTGACCATTTTGTCTTCATGCTTAACCCTAACCATTCATCTAACCTTAGTCAATTCTCTACACCTAATCATGGTTTACATTATGATAAGTATTCATTTTCTTTTTCATTTTAAATGACTTATCATAATAATCTTCATCTTCTTCTTCTTCATGAGATAAAGAAAAAGCTTGCCACCATTAATGGCATGGTTGATGCCTTGTGAGACCTCTTGAGAGTGCCTAGGAACCCTACAGTGGTATCAGAGCGGTAGACGACGTTTGATATCCGAACGAACATCGAAACCAACATCCAAAATGCTCTCTGGATATTTTCTAAAAATCTGGTTTTTTGTGAATTAAAAATATGCAGAAAAATCAGCAGGTGTTTATAAGAGTTACTGTGAAATTCGAGAAGCTAAGTCCATTAAACCGCCGCGGTTCAGCGGCCGTACTGTCGCCGTGTCCAATGAATTTTACACAGTAATTCCTATTTTGCAGTGCTATATTTTCTGGGTATTTTTATTATGACTTCAGAGTTGAGTATTCTGGGGTTGTATTGGGAATCAGAGATTCGATCGGATTATTAAACTTTGTCTGTGTGTTTTTCCGGATAATTTTACAATATGTTAAAAAAGTTCGACCGGATGTAAATACCCAATCTTTCCCCTGCCGGAAAATTTCCAATTGTTGGACTTTTCCATAGTTTAATGACGTTCTAAGTAGTGCAAGTAACACGATGGTCCCTCTAGAAGACAACAAACCTTAACTCGATTATGTGACCGTCTTGAACTGCCCTTTGTACCTTAGGGTTTGGGGCAGTATGGCGTGCCACATGTGAGGCGTTGGCTTGACCCTTCTACGGCTGGACCGTTGGTACTGAGGCATGAAGTGAATGTCTTTAAACTTATTTTATGTGTTGATCGGTTTCGGGAAAACTTGGGTGTTCGAATGTTCGATCGGAAAGTTTAATATTTTCTATTTATCCGGAATGGGATACAATAATTGGAATTCACAAACAGTTATGAGATAATTGAATGAATGTTATAAATCTAGCGGTTTAGTTTAACTTGATATTGAAAAGAGTTTTCGATAATGAGACTAAAATGCGGGGTTTATAATTGTTAGGCATGTGATGTCTAAGTATTTCATTTGATTAGGCATGCGATGTCTAAAGAGGTTGCGGATTCCAACTGTTGTAGTTTTACACTTTCTTTTCTGTGACCGTAAGTGTAGTATGTAAATATCGCCGGTTTCGTTGCTATACGTCAACGACAATTGGGGTATGCATACTTACTTACGTTGATGACATGTGATGTTATGTGTTGCTGGTTATGTTATATTGGATCGTCGTATTTGAATAGCCGGGGGTTTTCATGTGAGATGCGTGTTTTTTCATTTTAATTCATGTAAAAACTTGTATGTAATATTCTATTATTGGGACACTTCCAGGTTGCGGAAGATGTCACCTTTTGTATATTATTTACTTTTCCGCATTAGGATAGACCCAAGGAGGGGAGCACAAGTAACCGGGTTCTAGGGTCCAGAGGGAGACCATCTCGAGGAGTCGAGTCCGGGTCTCCTAACCCTAGAATTGGTAGGGTTGCTTGCCGCTCTCGTAGGGGTCTAGGGGTGTGGGATTGGCTATTCATCACGACTGTGGAATCCGTGTTTTATACTGACTCGTATTAAAAACACGGACGTCCTAGTATATCCAATATTTCATATGATTCTTCTGCTGCGATATCTGTGATGTGATCATGTGATATGTTCTGTGATGGATACTTTATATAGTATATATGATATTTTATATAGACGTTACTTATGTTTTGCACCCGCACTAGCCCTGCCCTGCTCTATCGTTAGTTACCTAACCTAACGGTGCACGAGGGGACATCGAGGCGAATGCGGATGGCATAAGTGTACGTCGTATTTATCTGTGATGTTTAGGTGACTTAAATGATGAGACTTCATTAATGTGATTAATGAAAGAAAAGAAACCTAAGATGTTGTAGAATCAAATTTTAAATAAAACAGGTAGCTACAGTTCTTGCTTTGCACAACGGTATATGTGATATATCCTGCACCTTATTCGATGAGGAAAGGACCGAGATCCCTTCACCGGGAGTGACTCCTTTAGCAATAATTGGCAGATGCTACACACTCGGTTTGTCTTTTGATTGCTTCTATAGTTTCTGCCATGCACAGTGATATATATGATATATCCCGCACCTCATTCGACGAGGAAAGGGCCGACGATCCCTTCACCGGGAGTGACTCCTTTAGCAAAACTAGAAAAGCCTCAAAATCACTCCATTTCAAAACTTCATTTGATTCTACAACGATATCAAGTTCATTACGCAATAGGTTTTCAGAAAAACCTGTCGTAGCCCTCCGTCATTTCAGATAAGTACTAGTTAGTATTCGTGCTACGTTTGTTGACTATGTTAAGGCGTAGTGTGCGGTAGCTGATTGGTGCTTATCTGTATAAGCATATGATTCGATTGGATTAGGGTAGTCGTGCGACTTTGTTGACTATGTTAAGGGTCGTGCGGGTGGGTTTAATTCAATCAGGAAATGACGGGTTGAACTTGACTAGCACTTATGATTTGTTGACTATGTTAAGGTCATATAGCTGCTAGGGGCAAAATATTATCGGGAATTTCAAGTGTTGAAATTTGCAATGAGATTGCATACCTTCTATGAGATAGTTGGATCCCGATACCCACTGCGAGTAAGAGTTACTCCTGGGAGAGTTTTTCACATTACAATTAGCCGATCAAGTAGGTGTCTAGAAAGGTGTCAACGGGGTTACGCCTCTGGGAAAACGATGTTTACTTTAATTAGGTCCGTGCGAAAGCATGGGGAACCTCCCTCAAAGTACCGACACTGGCCTGGCTGAAAGATCGACGAAGTTGTAGGGTGTAATTAATCCCGACTAGTCTTTCCTTTTAGGGTTTGAAGGAAGATTTGATAAAAATCAGTGACAGCCATCCTGATTAGATAAGATAATAACCAATCTGATCTTGCATGAGCATACGCTAAAGTGTTTTCTTCTCTCTCTCTCCAGATAGCGACCATGTCATGCCCTAATAAAGATAATAATATGGATGTATTGACCAAACCCGCATGTTATACTGTGCTGGGGAACGTTGGTTCCGTTCTTTCTTATAAGAGTTATAGAACTGAACAGGATATAGGGGAATACCAGGATTCCCATGCCACCCGAATGAAGAAAGTACATGATGATGCATTTTCTTCGGGTGTGTTCGTTACAGAGAACTGTTTCTCCATTTGCTCCACGTCCTGGGTATTAGATACCGGGTCAGGATCCCATATATGTAATCAGTTACATGGGCTTAGGAAAGGTAGAGAACTTGGAGAAGGTGATAAAGACATTAGAGTTGGAAATGGTGCAATTGTTGCAGTTAAGACTGTCGGGGAATATCACCTTGTATTACCGACTGGTAATACATTGGTTCTGAACGAATGCAATTACATGCCGAACCTGATATGCAACATTATATCGGTTTCTTTATTAAGTAAAGAGAGATATAATTTTGTATTACAGGACAATGTTATGAACATTTTCCGTAACCAAAAGTTGGTTGGATCAGGCACGTTGTGCAATGGCATTTATGTTCTAAATCAATCAACAGTTCTGAGCATAACAAACACACACAAGAGGAAGAGTTCAGAACTGAACGAATCCTTCTTGTGGCATTGTAGACTGGGTCACATCAATGCGACACGACTGGCTAAGTTGCATAAGGATGGATATTTGAAACCATTCGAATTTTCATCTTATGACACTTGCCAGTCATGTCTCAAAGGCAAGATGACCAAAACTCCGTTTACGGGACACGGAGAAAGAGTTACCGAACTCTTGGGACTGATACCTAGTGATGTATGCGGTCCTATGTCTACACATGCCAGGGATGGTTCTTCGTACTTCAATACATTCACTGACGATCTCTCTAGATTCGGAGATGTGTTCCTGATGAAACAAAAATCAGAAGCTTTTGAGAAATTTAGAGAATATAAACAAGAAGTCGAAAACCAAACCGGAAAAAGTATTAAAATCCTTCGATCTGATCGAGGAGGTGAATACTTGAGCAATGAATTCCTGGACTTCCTAAAAGAGAATGGGATTCTCTCTCAGCTGACTCCTCCATATACACCACAGCACAACGGTGTATCAGAACGGAGGAACCGCACCCTATTAGATATGGTGCGCTCTATGATGAGCACAGCTGAGTTACCTATTTCTTTATGGGGATATGCGCTGGAGACAGCAGCATACCTATTGAATCAAGTTCCATCTAAATCTGTACCTACCACACCATATGAGATATGGAGTGGGAAGAGACCATATTTTAAACGACTTAAGATATTGGGTTTTCCGGCCTATGTCAAAAGGCAAAATCCAGACAAACTCGAGGCACGGTCAGTTCTTTGCAAGTTTGTGGGATATCCTAAGAATTCCCAAGGATATTTTTTCTACCACGCTGAAGAACAAAAGGTGTTTGTTTCTCAATATGCCACCTTTTTAGAAAAGGAATACCTTGAAAAAGAAATTAGTGGCAAAGTGGTAGAGCTGGAAGAAGTTCCAGATACACAAACCATAACTGAAGATTTAGTGGAACCAGAAGATTCAGTAGCTCCCAATGAACCTCAGCCTCTCCGCCGATCTAGTAGGGTTCCTCACCAACCTGAGAGATACTACGGTTTTCTCATGGATGGTGGGAGCGAGGATTGCATCATGGAGGATGATGACCCAACTAGCTTCGAGCAGGCCATCACGAGTGGGGACTCAGTGAAATGGCTGGATGCTATGCGGTCCGAGATGGAATCCATGTATACCAACAAAGTATGGACTTTGGAAGTTGCTCCTGAAAGGGTAAAACCCATTGGGAGCAAGTGGATCTTCAAGAAAAAACTTGGTGTAGATGGGAAAGTGGAGACTTTCAAAGCTAGACTTGTTGCAAAGGGTTTTCGTCAAAGACCGGGTGTGGACTATGACGAAACCTTTTCTCCAGTGGCTATGCTTAAATCCATCCGGATCATGCTTGCCATCGCTGCATATCATGACTACGAAATCTGGAAAATGGATGTTAAGACCGCCTTTCTAAACGGTGATTTAGAAGAGTGCGTGTACATGACTCAGCCAGAGGGCTTCGTAGACAGTGGGAGCAGCGGGAAGGTGTGCAAGCTGCTTAAATCCATTTATGGATTAAAGCAAGCATCGCGGAGTTGGAACATCTTCTTTGATGTCGTTATCAAAGAGTTTGATTTCGTCAAAAACCCAGATGAACCTTGTATTTACAAGAAGGTGGCAGAGAGTAAGGTTGTCTTCCTCGTATTGTACGTGGACGACATAGTCTTGATAGGAAATGATATTCCTATGCTGCAATCGGTCAAGCTCTTATTATCATAAATATTCTCAATGAAAGATCTTGGTGATGCCTCCTGCATATTGGGAATAAGGATCTATAGAGATAGATCCAAACGGATATTAGGATTGTCCCAATCCAGGTACATTGACACCATACTAAAGAGGTTTAGTATGGAAGAATCCAAGCGTGGGAACTTGCCCACGATCTCTGGACTCACTCTCTCCAAAGAGATGTCTCCCAAGACTGATTTGGAGAGAGCTCGCAAGCAAGGGATACCCTATGCTTCGGCAGTAGGCTCTATCATGTACGCGATGCTATGTACCAGACCCGATGTTGCATACTCACTAAGTGTAGTGAGCAGGTATCAAGCTGACCCTGGAGAGAGTCACTGGACAGCTGTGAAGAGCATTCTCAAGTACTTGCGAAGGACTGAAGAGATGCTCTTGGTGTATGGTAACGGAGAACTCCAAGTGGAGTCCTTTACCGATTCGAGCTTCCAGAGTGATAAGGACGACTCTAAGTCGCGGTCGGGATTTGTCTTTACCCTTTATGGAGGGGCGGTTAGTTGGAAGAGTTCCAAGCAGGAAACCGTGGCAGACTCGACGATGGAGGCTGAATACATCGCTGCCAACGATGCTGCCAAAGAGGCTGTCTGGATCAAGAAGTTCATTACTGAACTTGGAGTGGTTCCATCCATTGAGCATCCAATACCTTTGTATTGCGATAACAATGGAGCGGTGGCTTTGGCCAAGGAACCCAGGTCCCATCAGTGATCCAGGCATATTCTGAGGCGGTATCACCTGATCCGGGAGATAGTTGATCGCCGGGAGATCGAGGTCAGGAGGGTTGACACGAAGAACAACACGGCGGATCCACTCACGAAGGCCATTCCCCAGATACAGTTTGAGAGACTCTTTGGGATGCTCGGTATGCGATACTACAGCAACTGGCCCTAGTGCAACTGGGAGATTGTTAGTTGTATGTATGCCCTAGAGGCCAGTATTGTACAGATGATGTATATTATATTGGATGCTTGGACATATATAGAGATGACTTTCTTGCTCGATATGATAGTATGCTATCTGGTTACTCTTTATCTTAACATGTATAGTAGTCTCTTTAAACTGTCTTATAGTTACATGTTGGTAAAGCCCTTAGGATGTGTACTTGACTGCCTGGACTATGATGCAGATCATACTAGTGGGGACATGGTAGTCCATAAGTACATCCTTCAAGGTCCCTAGTCGTGGGTATATCGAGACAGGGCATCGATATACCAGTGTAGACTAGCGTATACGCTTCTCGACCCATGAGATGGGCGATGGATGATCCCATATCCGTTGGTGTTTGACATCAGAGATGGTATACGGGTGCTCAGTGGAGACTGGGTACACTGGACGGACTCGCCGAGAACTCCCAGATGGTATTATACCTCACGTCAGATGGCAGTTCTCAGGTGACACTTGTGCAGGTTAGTCTTTAGACCCGAGATCGTCATAGATTCTTGTGTGATTCCCACTGTACTTTGATCTCCACCTTACCACGTCCATGAGGGCGTGCAAAATGGTGGTCTTTGGGTACAGTCCCGAGTCACATGGAGGCAATGAGCGATAGGAGGGGTTTCGTCTCTCCCAGTATTGGGGGTTGATGTTGCGCTGTGCTCGATTGGCCGTAACAGGGAAGTCCCTGGCTAGGGCTGATCAGAGATATGCTGGTAAGTGTTACCAGTAGTTTCTCGACCCGTTATGAGCCTCACATCGGCATGACTTATCGGTTATTGTGGTCTGACGTTTACCACCCCTAGACTTGATATGCGACATATCAGACGAACAGACCGGACTGTACGGTAAGTGTTACTAGTTGGATTCACAGGAGTGTGAGCGGGCTAGCTCGTCGATCTTCTGATCGATCAATACCCGGGTGGCCGTTACGTTTAGCAGACCGCTTGCGGCTTGTGGGTGATTGATATGATCATCATCTGCTGCCGGCGTATTGACGAGTCTTTAGAGTCCTACACAGAGGTTTCCTGGCTCAAGCGAAACGAAATAGGAGCGCATATGAGATATGTGCAGGACCGAGAATAATGCGTGTATGTGATACCGTATTCTATTCTCGTGATGAATGTATCGATTGGTTATATGCGATATAACCTAGATATCGAGTCAAGGATTGATTCGATAAGCCGATATATAGGATACTAGTCGGTTATATGCGATATGACCGGATCGTTAAATCAAGTGTTGATTTAATGATTTAATGTATAATTATGTATTTGATATATTACTTTGCCTTAACTAGTATTTGTTCACTTTAAATGGATTTTCTCACTTGATGTGCAAGTTGTATATGTGATATACTTTTGTGCACATGTTTGTATCATGTTTGATGATACTTGCTCATTTGGTTAAGTGTAAAGAATTAAACCTTGGTTAAGTAAATGGTTAGGGTTTTTATTTATTCATTCTTTTATCTTTTTAATTTGGATTAAAAAGAAATGGCAAAAGAAAACAAAATGGTTGCTTTCATTCTTGAAGCTTGTTGAAGCTTCATGAAGCTTTGACCAAAGTGACCATTTTGTCTTCATGCTTAACCCTAACCATTCATCTAACCTTAGTCAATTCTCTACACCTAACCATGGTTTACATTATGATAAGTATTCATTTTCTTTTTCATTTTAAACGACTTATCATAATAATCTTCATCTTCTTCTTCTTCATGAGATAAAGAAAAAGCTTGCCACCATTAATGGCATGGTTGATGCCTTGTGAGACCTCTTGAGAGTGCCTAGGAACCCTACAGGCTTTACCAACATGTAACTATAAGACAGTATAAAGAGACAAGTATACATGTTAAGATAAAGAGCAACCAGATAGCATACTATCATATTGAGCAAGAAAGTCCTCTCTATATATGTCCAAGCATCCAATATAATATATATCATCTGTACAATACTGGCCTCTACGGCATACATACAACTAATAATCTCTCACTTGCACTAGGGCCAGCTGCTGTAGTATCGCATACCAAGCATCCCGAAGAGTCTCTCAAACTGTATCTGGGGAATGGCCTTCGTGAGTGGATCCACTGTGTTGTTCTTCGTGTCAACCCTCCTGACCTCGATCTCCCGGCGATCTACTATCTCCCGGATCAGGTGATACCGCCTCAGAATATGCCTGGATCGCTGATGGGACCTGGGTTCTTTGGCCAAAGCCACCGCTCCATTGTTATTGCAATACAAAGGTATTGGATGCTCAATGGATGGAACCACACCAAGTTCAGTAATGAACTTCTTGATCCAGACAGCCTCTTTGGCAGCATCGTTGGCAGCGATGTATTCAGCCTCCATCGTCGAGTCTGCCACGGTTTCCTGCTTGGAACTATTCCAGCTAACCGCCCCTCCGTAAAGGGTAAAGACAAATCCCGACTGTGACTTAGAGTCGTCCTTATCACTCTGGAAGCTCGAATCGGTAAAGGACTCCACTTGGAGTTCTCCGTTACCATACACCAAGAGCATCTCTTTAGTCCTTCGTAAGTACTTGAGAATGCTCTTCACAGCTGTCCAGTGACTCTCTCCAGGATCAGCTTGATACCTACTCACTACACTTAGTGAGTATGCTACATCGGGTCTGGTACATAGCATCGCGTACATGATAGAGCCTACAGCCGAAGCATAGGGTATCCCTTGCATGCGAGCTCTCTCCAAATCAGTCTTGGGAGACATATCTTTGGAGAGAGTGAGCCCTGAGATCGTGGGTAAAAACCCACGTTTGGAATCTTCCATACTAAACCTCTTTAGTATGGTGTCAATGTAACTGGATTGGGACAATCCCAATATCCTTTTAGATCTATCTCTATAGATCAAAATTCCCAGTATGCAGGAGGCATCACCTAGATCTTTCATTGAGAATCTTTGTGATAAGAAGAGCTTGACCGATTGCAGCATAGGAATGTCATTTCCTATCAAGAGTATGTCGTCTACGTACAATACGAGGAAGACAACTTTACTCTCTGCCACCATCTTGTAGATACAAGGTTCATCTACGTTTTTGACGAAATCAAACTCTTTGATAACGACGTCAAAGAAGATGTTCCAACTCCGCGATGCTTGCTTTAATCCATAAATGGATTTAAGCAGCTTGCACACCTTTCCGCTGCTCCCACTATCTACGAAGCCCTCTGGCTGAGTCATTTACACGCACTCTTCTAAATCACCGTTTAGAAAGGCGGTCTTAACATCCATTAGCCAGATTTCGTAGTCATGATATGCAGCGATGGCAAGCATGATCCGGATGGATTTAAGCATAGCCACTGGAGAAAAGGTTTCGTCATAGTCCACACCTGGTCTTTGACGAAAACCCTTTGCAACAAGTCTAGCTTTGAAAGTCTCCACTTTCCCATCTACACCAAGTTTTTTCTTGAAGATCCACTGGCTCCCAATGGGTTTTACCCCTTCAGGAGAAACTTCCAAAGTCCATACTTTGTTGGTGTACATGGATTCCATCTCGGACCGCATTGTATCTAGCCATTTCACTGAGTCCCCACTCGTAATGGCTTGCTCGAAGCTAGTTGGGTCATCATCAACCATGATGCAATCCTCGCTCCCACCATCCATGAGAAAACCGTAGTATCTCTCAGGTGGGTGAGGAACCCTACTAGATCGGCGGAGAGGCTGAGGTTCGTTGGGAACTACTGAATCCTCTGGTTCCACTAAATCTTCAGTTGCAGTTTGTGTATCTGGAACCTCTTCCATCTCTACCACTTTGCTACTAATTTCTTTTACAAGAAATTCCTTTTTTAAAAAGGTGGCATGTTGAGCAACAAACACTTTTTGTTCCTCACTATGGTAGAAAAAATACCCATATGAGTTCTTTGGATATCCCACAAGCTTGCAAAGAACTGACCGTGCCTCGAGTTTGTCCGAATTTTGTCTTTTGACATAGGCCGGACAACCCCATATCTTAACTCGTTTAAGATATGGCCTCTTCCCACTCCATATCTCATATGGTGTGGTAGGTACACATTTTGATGGAACTTGATTCAATAGGTATGCTGCTGTCTCCAGCGCATACCCCCAGAAGGAAATAGGTAACTCAGCTGTGCTCATCATAGAGCGCACCATATCTAATAGGGTGCAGTTCCTCCGTTCCGATATACCGTTGTGGTGTGGTGTATATGGAGGAGTCAGCTGAGAGAGAATCCCATTCTCTTTTAGGAAGTCCAGGAATTCATTGCTCAAGTATTCACCTCCTCGATCAGATCGAAGGATTTTAATACTTTTCCCGGTTTGGTTCTCGACTTCTTGTTTATATTCTCTAAATTTCTCAAAAGCTTCTGATTTGTATTTCATCAGGAACACATATCCGAATCTAGAGAGATCGTCAGTGAATGTAATGAAGTACGCAGAACCATTCCTGGCATGTGTAGACAAGGGCCGCATACATCACTATGTACCAGTCCCAAGAGTTTCGTAACTCTCTCTCCGTGTCCCGTAAACGGAGTTTTGGTCATCTTGCCTTTGAGACATGACTGGCAAGTGTCATAAGATGAAAATTCAAACGGATTCAAATATCCATCTTTATGCAACTTAGCTAGTCGTGTCGCATTGATGTGACCCAGTCTACAATGCCACAAGAAGGATTCGTTCATTTCTGAACTCTTCCTCTTGTGTGTGTTTGTTATGCTCAGAACTGTTGATTGATTTAGAACATTAATGCCATTGCACATCGTGCTTGATTCAACCAACTTTTGGTTTAGAAAAATGTTCATAACATTATCCTGTAATACAAAATTATATCCCTCTTTAATCAACAAAGAAACTGATATAATGTTGCATATCAGGTTCGGCATGTAATAGCATTCGTTCAGAATCAATGTATTACCAGTTGGCAATACAAGGTGATATTCCCCGACGGTTTTAGCTGCAACAATTGCACCATTTCCAACCCTTATGTCTTTATCACCTTCTCCAAGTTCTCTACCTTTCTTAAGCCTATGTAACTGATTACATATATGGGATCCTGACCCGGTATCTAATACCCAGGACATAGAGGAAATGGAGAAACAGTTCTCTGTAACGAACACACCCGAAGAAAATGCATCAACATGTACTTTCTTCATTCGGGTGGCATGGGAATCCTGGTATTCCCCTATATCCTGTTCAGTCTTATCACTCTTATAAGAAAGAACGGAACCAACGTTCCCCAGCACAGTATAGCATGCGGGTTCGGTCAATACATCCATATTATTATCTTGATTAAGGCATGATATGGTCGCTACCTGGAGAGAGAGAAAAGAAAACACTTTAGTGTATGCTCTTGCAAGATCAGATTGGTTATTATTTTATCTAATCTGGATGGCTCCCACTGTTTTTATCAAATCTTCCTTCAAACCCTAAAAGGAAAGACTAGCCGGGATTAATTAAACCCTACAACTTCGCCAATCTTTCAGCCAGGCCAGTGTCGGTACTTTGAGGGAGGTTTCCCGTGCTTTCGCACGGACCTAATTAAAGTAAACCTCGTTTTCCCAGAGGCGTAACCCCGTTGACACCTTTCTAGACACCTACTTGATCGGCTAATTTTCCTGTGTAAAACTCTTCCAGGAGTAACAATTACTCGCAGTGGGTATCGGGATCCATCTATCTCATAGAAGGTATGCAATCTCATTGCAAATTTCAACACTTGAAATTCCCGATAATATTTTGCCCCAAACGATCTATGACCTTGACAAGGTCAACAAACCATAGACCGTAAGTCAAGTTCAACTCGTCATTTCTTGATTGAATTAAACCCACCCGCACGGCCCTTGACAAGGTCAATAAGGCCGTACGACTACCCTAAAACAATCTGCATCATATGCATAAATAGATAAATACTGGTCAGCTACCGTACACTACGTCTTGACAAGGTCAACAAACGCAACACGAATACTAATCAAGACTTATCTGAAATGACGGAGGGCTACGACATGTTTTTCTGAAAACCTATTGCGTAATGAACTTGATATCATCATAGAATCATATGAATTTTGAAATGGAGTGATTTTGAGGCTTTTATTAGTTTTGCTAAAGAGGTCACTCCCGGTGAAGGGATCTCGGCTCTTTCCTTATGGAATAAGGTGCAGGATATATCATATACATCACTATGCAAAGCAAAACTCCAAAAGAAATAAAAAACAAACCGAGTGTTGTAGCATCTGCCAGTTTTGCTAAAGAGGTCACTCCCGGTGAAGGGATCTCGGCTCTTTCCTCATGGAATAAGATGCAGGGTATATCATATATACCGCTATGCAAAGCAAAACTGTAGCTACCCTTTTTGAAAAATTTGATTCTACAACCTCTTTTAAGTTTCTTTTCTTTCATTAATCACATTAATGAAGTCCCATCATTTAAGTCACCTAAACATCACAGATAAATACGACGTACACTTATGCCATCCGCATTCGCCTCGATGTCCCCTCGTGCACCGTTAGGTTAGGTAACTAACGGCAGAGCGGGGCAGGGCTAGCGCGGGTGTAAAACATAAGTAACGCCTATATAATATATCATATATACTATATACAGTATTTATCACATCACATCACATGATCACATCACAGATATCGCAGCAGAAGAAACATATGAAATATTGGATATACTAGGACGTCCGTGTTTTCTTTTGAGCCTCTATAAAACACGGATTCCACGGTCGCGATGAATAGCCAAACCCACACCCCTAAACCCCTACAAGAGCGGCAAGCAACCCTACCAATTCTAGAGTTAGGAGACCCGGACTCGACTCCTCGAGTTGGTCTCCCACTGGACTCTAGAACCCGGTTACTTGTGCTCTCCTCCTTGGGTCTATCCTAGTGCGGAAAAGTAAATAATATACAAAAGGTGACATCAACCTCATCCCGGAAGTGCCCCAATAAAAGAATATTACATACATTTAAATTTACATGAATGAAAATAAAAACTCTCATCTCACATAAAAACCCCCGGCTATTCAAAACGCGACGATCCAATATAACATTTCCAGCAACACATAACATCACATGTCATCAACGTAAGTAAATATGCGCATCCCAATTGTCGTTGACATATAGCAATGAAACCGGTGATATCACATATTACACTTACGGTCGCAGAAAAGAAAGTGTAAAACTACAACATTTGGAATCCACAATTTCTTTAGACATCGTAAATCCGAAATATCACATATTTCGCATTTCATGTCTAACTGTATGAATTCCACATATTGTATCACATTCTAGATAAATAGACAGTATTAAACTTTCCGATCGAATAATCAAATACCCAAGATTTCCTAAATAGCTCAACACTTGAGTGGAGTTCAAAAATTCCAGAATACGTCACAGTAGCAACGGTCCAGCCGTAGAAGGGTCAAGCCAACGCCTCACATGTGGCACGCCGTACTGCCTCAAACCCTAAGGTTCAAAAGGCAGTTCAAGACGGTCACATAATCGAGTTAAGGTTTGTTGTCTTCTAGAGGGTCCATCGCGTCACATGCACGTTTTTCCGAAAGATTTAAACCCGAGAAAAATTCAACACTTGAATGTTTTCCGTGCCGGGAAAAAATGAGTTAATGATATCCGTTCGAATATTTTAATACTTTCTAAATTATCCGGAATAACATAACAAAATTAAATTCTCCGATCGAATCAACGATTTCAAAATAAACCCCAAAATACTCAACACTTGAGTCAGATTTAAAAATACCCAGAAATATATAGGAATAGCTACGGAGCTTACTGCACAAAACACTGCTCACAATTCATCTTTACGGCCGTGGAACCGCCACCAGAAGTGGGGTGGGACCGCGGTTCCGCGGCGCCTGTACGGAGTTGAGGGCTCGTATTTTGTGGTAACCCTTAGATTTCCCTGCTAATTTTTTTGAGCATTTTTAATTCTGAAAAAACATAGATTTTAAAAAATGTACAGAGAGGGGTTTATCTTAACGTGTTCGGGTTCGTTCGGAGTTTTAACTTCGTTAACACATCGCCTAATGTTCTAGCTAGGCTCTGATACTACTGTAGGGTTACTAGGCACTCTAATAAGGTTTAAGGAAGCATCAAACATGTCCGTTTAAAATTTTAGCCGTGCCGAATAACCCTAAACAAGATCGTTGCTAGAAAATTAGGGTTTCATATGCAAGTAAACTATGTTTACGACTAAGTGAATACGAAATACAACCTTTGTAGATCGGTCCTTCACTTCTATAGCTCCTTGTTGAAGGCCCTTCGCTGCGATCGTGGTTCTTCCGGACACTTGCATGGCTTCACGAAGGGAAAAAGGCGTCCTTGCTTGAAGTTTTCGAGGCCGAAGATGATCTACGTCGAGGGGATGCCAACTCAAGCTTCTACTTCACTAACTTGAGAATTAGTGAAGCAAACACCCTAAACTAAAGTTCTAGTCTAGTAGAGGATGGAGAAATAGGAAGTGGGTTTTCTTTAGAATTTTATTTCTCACAATCTTTCTCACTTTGGATCAAACCCTAGCAAGCTTTTTCTTTTTAGCAATGAAGAAGAAGAAGAAAAGAAAGAGATGAGGATAATGATCAAGTGAGAAGCTAACCATGGTGAGTGAGTATCATATACTAACTCTTGTAGAGACTTAACCCATGGCTAATCCTTATGGTCGGGTTAAGAAATATCCATAGTAAAAACAAATTTAGTGGAATTAGTCAAATGCTTCCACAAGCTTCAAGCATTTAGCAAATCCTCCACTAATTTTGTAATTACTTTGACTATTAAAATCCAACATAAAAGATAGCATGGTGTAAGTCTCATACACCCAAGTCATGTGTATCATCAACCATGATACAATAAGAAAACACATTTTTAATATATATCATATATACATTAAAGTTGTGCTCATGTGAGAAAAACCCTAAAGTGAACAAGTGTTAGTTAATGTAAACTAGTATATCAAATATACAATTATTAAATAAATTATTAAATCAACATTTGACTTAATAATCCGGTCATATCACATATAACGGACTAACATCCATTGTATCGACTTATCGAATCAACACTTGATTCGATAACCCGGCTATATCACATATAACCTCGCGATACAAAAAGTCGCGAGAATAGAATACGGTATCATATACACGCATCATTCTCGGTCTCGCACATATCACATATGCGCTCCTATTTCGTTTTGCCTGAGCCAGTAAAACCTCTGTGTAGGACTCTAAAGACTCGTCAATACGCCGGCAGTAGGTGATGATCACATCAAGCACCCATAAGCTGTCAGCGGTACTAGCTGGACGTAACGGCTATCCGGCTATCCGGGTATTGAGCGATCAGAAGATCAGCAAGCAAGCCCGCTCCAACTCCTGTAAAAGCCTACCGGTAACACTTCCCGTACAGTCCGGTCTCCTCGTCTGATATGTCGCATATCAAGTCTTGGGGTGGTAAACGTCAGACCCCAATAACCGATAAGTCGTGCCGATATGAGGCTCATAACGGGTCGAGAAACTACTGGTAACATTTACCAGTAAATCTCTAAATCATCCCTGGCCAGGGACTTCCCTGTTACGGCCAATCGAGCACAGCGCAACATCAACCCCCAATACCGGGAGAGACGAAACCCCTCCTATCGCTCATTGCCTCCATGTGACTCGGGACTGTACCCAAAAACCACCATTTTGCACGCCCTCATGGACGTGGTAAGGTGGAAATCAAAGCACAGTGGGAATCAAACAAGACTCTATCATGATCTCGGGTCTACAGACTAACCTGCACAAGTGTCACCAAAGAACTGCCATCTAACGTGAGGTATAATACCATCTGGGAGTTCTCGGCGAGTCCGTCCAGTGTATCCAGTCTCCACTGAGCACCCGTATACTATCTCTGATGTCCAACACCAATGGATATGGGATCATCCATCGCCCATCTCATGGGTCGAGAAGCGTATACGCTAGTCTACACTGGTATATCGATGCCCCGTCTCGATACACCCACGACTAGGGACCTTGAAGGATGTACTTATGGATTACCATATCCCCACTAGTATGATCCGCATCATAGTCCAGGTAGTCAAGTACACATCCTAAGGGCTTTACCAACATGTAACTATAAGACAGTATAAAGAGACAAGTATACATGTTAAGATAAAGAGCAACCGGATAGCATACTATCATATTGAGCAAGAAAGTCCTCTCTATATATGTCCAAGCATCCAATATAATATACATCATCTGTACAATACTGGCCTCTAGGGCATACATACAACTAACAATACGGAGTCTAGGGCGGGTATGTATTTCGGAACCTAGGCTTGACCTTACGGAACTTAGACTTGAACGGGGGGGGCTATTAGACCCGAACTTTCGTTTCATAGGCTGACCCTGATTAATGGAGTAGGTAGCTTGAGTAGAGTGACGTATCGTACGTATGTTCCGTGACATATTTACGATACGATACTCCACTTAAGAAACCTTAGGATGTACATGTTTTTGATACTTATGATTCTCTTCATACCTATGATTATACATCCATTTGAGATCCTTGATTCTATTTGTTTCCATGATCATAATCTCATTGATGTTATTCCTTCTTATGATCATGTATCCATTCTGGATCTGTCGTTTCCTTTCATGCCCTTGATCTGTTTTCGTCGATGCACGCTTGAGGTTCCTGTCACCATGTTTGAGCGCAGATTGAGCTGCTGCTAGTGTTGTGGTCAGGGAGAGCACGTCTGGTACGAGGACTGACCATCGTGTTTTCTGGTGACATGAGAACGTCTCGATATAGTGTTGTGTGGTGACCTCTTGTTGTGGCGAGTGTTTGGTTTTGCACCGGATGATCGGGCTATTGAGAGAGACTGCCTGTTGTGAGAGGACTGTTGATGTACATCCTACCTCAGAGATTGTGATGTCGTCTACGTGCAGACAGATGACCCAGCTGTTGCTGAGATTGATAAGATGTCGCCTACAAACTTTACGAACTGAGATCGCTGGAGCTCCCATGCAGAGATGCGACAGATGATAGCTAGTCTACCCCGATTTGAGAGACGGAAGTGATTCGTCAGATTGATGAGCCGATGCAGGCCCAGTTGAGTCAGATCTAGAGTAGGCTGATCCAGAAATGACCGTTGATGTATCGTCTTTCCTGGAGGATTGAGGCATTATTTAGCATGCAGACGAAGGGTATTCACATGCCGGCTAGGCGAAGTTAAAGAGTTCGAGCTTGTGTCAGAAACCCATTTTCCCAAGTTTAAAGTGTTCGGAGGAACATGCAAGTGATTCTATGGACCCTCTAGAAGAATGAAACCCTAACTCGACATGATGGCCATGGAACCGCTTTTGAACCTTAGGGTTTACAGCAGTTTAGCAGTGCCATCAGTGAGGCTTGGGTTTGCCCTTCTACGGCTGGTCCAGAGGTACTGTGGTATGTACCGGATATTTTTAGACTGTGCTCAGGTGTTGAGCCTTCGGGAAATTTTGGGACCTTGATGACTCGATTGAAAAGTTTAGCGTCGTCCAGATATCATGTGATAAGAGATAAGTAAGCTGACTAGCTTCGGATAGAGGACCTCACCCAGATGTGTTGCGAGTTGATCGAGAGTGGACGAGTGTTGAGTATTCCTCCGATGGTTGGGACTAGTTCCCGAGGACGTGTTCGGCTAGAAATCTTCTACAGAGTGATGAAGATACCGATTTTGTGATTTCGAGTCCTTATGAGAGACTTCGGATTTACTGTAGCCGAGAACATTTGCAGTACGCAGATAGCGACGTGACGTCAAAGTGGACGATGATAAAGACGAGTGGAACAAGAGGTTCGTGCGAGATGCTGACGAGCTGTTGTTACTTCCCGTTGAGATTAAAGGTCGGATATGTCTACAGAGGCATTGGGATGCGACCAGTTCCCGAGGAAATGCTGTGTTGAGGATGCAGATGTCCACAGAGCGAGAAAAGATTTTGCGAGAGTACCAGCCTCCGTACAGTTCGGCATAGGCAAGATCGGAAGAGACGTTGAGAAGGTTCCTTCCAGGACACTGCTACAATAAGATTTGCACCGAGGATCAGATGTGTGATGTGTACACAGAGGGCCAGAGGCTGATGCCAGTGACGTGCTGCTTTACGAGAGGTCATACTAATTGGCAAAGAGATGACCAGAGAAGTGCCAGAGTGGAATCGTTCCCGTTAGCACACCTGACCGGGACGATGAGCCGATGGATTGCGATATTGGTAATCCGAGGAGAAAATGAGGACCCAGAGACAGAGGACGCCAAACCATGAGCAGCAGGCAAGTGGATGTTCTTCTCTGCCAGTTTTGGGCACACCGACTTTTTTCGACATTGTAGGAGGTGTACCTCGATGTCATTTATTGCGATTTTTGTTTGTGATACGAGTATCACGCTTATATAGCTTGGATTTGAGTTTCATGATATCGCTTTCGTGCACCATGGCTGCACTTACTGGGTATTTACATTTTGTTAATATCTATTACACTTGATATTGATTTTATGCCTTGGCTGCACATGTTTATGATTTCGTGGACTTCATATAGTTGATTTGATTTTGTGCGTGTAGTACGCACTCGATGTGATTTTGCACTCGGTATAGCTTATATGTGCTTGCAGTGCATTAATATGTGTTTTATGCACACAGTTGCACACGTTTTTGATTTATACCCTGTAGGGTTCCTAGGCACTCTAACAAGGTTCTACAAGGCATCAACCATGCCCGATTCAAAAAAATAGCCGTGCCGAATAACCCTAACCAAGATCGTATACTAGAGATTATGCGAAAACTAGCAAGTTAAACATTTTAACACTAAGTGAAAAGGGATTACAACCTTTGTAGATCCGGTCCTTCACTTCTAAAGCTCTTTGTTGACGTCCTTTCGCTGCGATCATCGAGATCCCGGACTCTAGCGATGGTTTCCTCGGAGAAATGAGCGGGCTAGGTCGTTGACGTCGAGGCCGAAGATGATCTACGTCGAGGAGACTCAAACTCAAGCTCCATCTTCACTAGGTCATGAACTTTGTGAAGAGAACACCATAAACTAAATGGCAAGTAGTAGTGGATGATGAAATAGGAAGTGGGTTCACTTTGAATTTGGATTTCTCACTCTTTTTCTTCACTTGAAAATTTTCTAGCAAGCTTTTCTTCTTCTTGAAGAAGAAGAAGAAGAAAGAAAAGAATAAGAATTATCTAAAAAGAATAATCAAGTGAAGTCTATCATAATGCAACCATGGGTGAGCTAACCTTTGTAGAGACTAAACCATAGTTAATTATAATGGTTTGGTTAATGAATATCTTAATCAAGACAAAATGAGTGGACTTTGTCAAAGTTGCTTCAAGCTTCATGAAGCTTCAAGCCATGACAAAAGAAGCCACCATTTTGAATAATTAAGATAAATAAAAATCTAAATTATAATTAACATGGTGTGTGTCACACACCCACCCATGTTTGCATGTATCATCAATCATGATGCAAACTAGTGCACAAACATATATCACATATACAACTTGTGCACATCAAGTGAGAAAATTAATCTTAAGTGAACCAATACTAGTTAATGTAAAGTAATATATCAAATATATAATTATACATTAAATCATTAAATCAACACTTGATTTAATGATCCGGTCATATCTCATATAACCGACTAATATCTAGTGTATCAATATATCGAATCAACACTTGATTCGGTAACCCGGATATATCGCATATAACCAACCAATGATACAAATAGCGAGAATAAAATACAGTATCACATACTGGTATTATTCTCGGTCCCACACATATCTCATATGCGCTCCTATTTCGTTTCGCTTGAGCCAAGAAACCTCTGTATAGGACTCTAAAGACTCGTCAATACGCCGGCAGTAGGTGGTGATCATATCAATCACCCACAAGCTGCAAGCGGTCTGCTAAATATAACGGCCACCCGGGTATTGAGCGATCAGAAGATCAACGAGCAAGCCTGCTCACACTCCTGCGAATCCAATCAGTAACACTTACCGCACAGTCCAGTCTGTTCGTCTGAAATGTCGCATATCTCGCCTACGGGTGGTAAACGTCAGACCCCAGTAGCTTGATAAGTCATGCCGATGTAAGGTCCACAACAAGCGTGAAACTACTGATAACACTTACCAGTAAATCACTGAAACCCTGGCCAGGGATTTCCAGTTATGGCCAGTTGAGCATAGCACAACATCAACCCCCAATACCGGGAGAGACGAATCCCCTCCTATCGCTCATTGCCTCCATGTGAATCGGGACTGCACACAAAAAACACCTGTTTGCACGACTCAGTAGAGCCGTGGTAGGGTGGAAATCAAAGCACAGTGGAAGACACACAAGACTCTATGACGATCTCGGGTCAACAGACTAAGCTGTACCAGTGTCACCAGAGAACTGCCATCTGACGTAAGGTATAATACCATCTGCGAGTTCTCGGCGAGTCCGTTCAGTGTACCCAGTCACCACTGAGCACCCGCATACCATCTCTGATGTCAAACAACAATGGATATGGGATCATCCATCGCCCATCACACGGGTCGAGAAGATATATGCTAGTCTACTCTGGAATATCGATGCCCCGTCTCGATATTCCCACGACTAGGAACTTTGAAGGATGTACTCTTGGACTACCCAGGCCCTACTAGTATGATCTGCTTCATAGTCCTGGAAGTCGAGCACACATCCTAAGGGCTTTATCAACATGTAATAGAGAGAGAATAAGTATACATGTTAAGATAAAGAGCAACCAGATAGCGTACTATCATGTCGAGCAAGAAAGTCCTACCTATATATGTCCCAGTATCCACTACAATATACATCTCATGTACAGTAATGGCCTCTAGGGCATACATATAACTAACAATCTCCCACTTGCACTAGGGCCATCTGTAGCAGTGGTTGCAGTATCTCATACTCAACCATCCCATAAAAGTCTCTCTCTGGGAAAAGGCCTTTGTAAGTGGATCCGCCGTGTTGTCCTCTGTGTCTACTCTCCTAACCTCGATCACCCTGGAGATCAACTATCTCCATGATCAGGTGATACTGCCTTGGAATATGTCTGGGTCACTGATGGAACCATGGTTCCTGGGTCAAAAACCACACTTCCATTGTCACACAATGGTAGGAATCTGGTTCATCTCATGAACCAATATACACCCAAACTGCCTCATTGGTAGTATCTTTGATAGCGATGTCACCAGCCTTTATCGTCTAGTGTGCCACGGTATCTAGCTTGGAACTCTTCCAACATACCGTCCCTCCATTGAGGTTAAAGACAATGCCTGTGACTGACATTCAGTCAACCTTACCACCCTGGAAGCTGTCCAGTGATTCTCCCCAGGATCGATTGATACCATCTCACTACACCTAGTGAGAATCCTAATATCCATTTAGATCTATCTCATAGATCCAAAACCCAGGATTTAGGAGGTATCACCTTTATCCTATTTGGATAATCCTTGTGATAAGAGGAGATTGACCGTGCGTAGCATAGGAAACTCTTTTCCTATCAAGAGTATGCTGTCCACGTACAATACGAGGATGACTACCTTACTCTCTACTACCTTTTTGTATATACAAGGTTCATCTACTATTTTGATGAAGTCAAACTCTTTGACTACCACATCAAAACAGACGTTCCAACTCCGCGATGCCTGCTTTGTCACACAAAGCATCTTGCACACGTTTTCGCTGCTCCCACTGTCTACGAAGCCCTCTGGCTTTGTACTTATAGACGCTCTCTTCTAAATCAATATTTAGAAAAGCAGTCATGACACCCAACCACCAGATATCGCAGTTATGGTATGCAGCAATGGCAAGTAGGATCCGGATGGACTTAAGCATAGGCACTGGAAAAAGGTTTTATCATTATCCACGCCTGGTCGATGGCTAAAACCTTTAACAAGTCTAGCTTTGAAAGTCTCAACTTTTCCATCTACACCAAGTAATCTTCTCAAGATATACTTGCTCCTGATGGGGATTTAACCCTTCAGATATAGCATCTAAAGTCCATACTTTGTTGGTGTACATTGATTCCATCTCAGATCGCTAAGCATCCAGCCATTCTTACAGAGTCTCCACTCTTGATGGCCTGCTCGAAACTAGTTGGGTCATCATCTTATGATGCAATCCTCGCTCCCACTGTCATTGAGAAACCAAAGTATCTCTCAGGCGGATGAGGAACCCTGCTAGATCGGCGGAGAGACTGAGGTTCGTCGGAACCTATTGAATCCTTTGGTTCTACCAAATCATCTGCTGTAGTTTGTATGGATGGAACTCCTTCTAGTTCTACCTCATAACCACTAATTTCTTCATAAGAAATTCCATTTCACAAAGGTGGTATGTTGAGAAACAAAACATATTTTGTTCCTCTGTTAGGTAGAAGATATTCCCTTGCGATTGCTTGGGATATCCAACAAACTTCTACAGAACTGACTTTGCCTCGAGCTTGTCCGGATTTTGCTTTTAGACATAGACCGTACAACCCCAAATCTTAACAAACTTAAGATATGGGCTCTTCCCATTCCATATCACATATGAAGTGGTAGGCAATGGATTTGATTGGAACCCTATTCAATAGGTATACAACTTCTTAAGTGCATAGCCCCCAAAAGGAAACATGTAACTCAGTAGTACTCATCATAGAGCGCACCATATCATATAGGGTGCTATTGCTCCGCCCCGATATACCGACGTGCTGTGGTGTATACGGATGAGTAATGCCGAGAGAGAATCTCATTCTCCTTTAGAATAGTCCCGGAATCCCGTGCTCAAGTATTCTCCTCCTTGATCTCATCAAAGGACATAATACTTATACCCGTATTTTGGTTCTCCACTTCTAACTTACATTCTGTGAATATCTCAAAAGGTTCGGACTTGTGTTTCAACAGGAACATATGTCTGAATCTTGAGAGATCATCAGAGAATGTAATGAAGTACAAAGAACTGGTCTTGGCATGTATAGACAAGAGACTTTCATACATCAGCATGTATCAATCTCAAGAGTTCACTAACTCATTCTCTGTTTCCAATAAACAGAGCTATGGTCATCTTGTCTTTGTGACATGACCGGCAAGTTTCATAAGATGTAAATTCAAACAGATTTAAATATGCATCTAAATGTAACTTAGCTAGTCGGGTCGCATTGATATGACATAGTCTACAATGCCTCAAGAAGGATTCGTTCATTTCTGAACTCTTCCTCTCGTGTGTGTTCTGAATACTAAGAACTGTAGTTTGATTTAGAACGTCAATGCTTTTAGATAACGTGCCTGAACCGATCAACTCTTGATATAGGAAATGTTCAAAACATTATCCAACAATACAAAATTATATCCTTTCTTTACTAATAAAGAGACTGATATGATGTTGTATATCAGGTTCGGTATCTAATAATATTCGTTCAGAATCAATGTATTCTGGTAATACAGGGTGATAGTGACCAACAGACTTGGCCGCAACACTTGCACCATTTTCTGTCTCATGAAACTTATCACCCGTTCTCAGTTCTTTACCTTTCTGTAGCCCATGTAACAGATTACATATGCAGGATCCTGATCCGGTATCTAATACCCAGGATGTAAGGGATACAGAGAAACAGTTCTTTGTAATGAACACACCCGAAGAAGATGCATCATCATGCACTTTCTTCGTTTGAGCGGCATGGGAATCCTGGTATTCCCCTATTTCCTGCTCGGTCTTATAACAATTATAAGTTGGAGCGGGACCAACGTTCCCCAGCTCAGTATAACAAGCGGGTTCGGTCAATACATCCATATTATTATCTTGATTAAGGCGTGACATGGTCTCTACCTGGAGAGAGAAAGAATAAAACACTCTGCGTGCGCTTTTGCAAGATTAGATTGGTTATATATTTTATCTAATCAGGATGGCTCCCACCGTTTCTATCAAATCTTCCTTCAAACCCTAAAAGGAAAGACTAGCCGGGATTAATTACACTCTACAAGTTCGCCAATCTTTCAGCCAGGCCAGTGCCGGTACTTTGAGGGAGGTTCCCCGTGCTTTTGCATGGACCTAATTAAAATAAACCTCGTTTTCCCAGGGGCGTAACCCCGTTGACACTTTTCTAGACACCTACTTGATCGGCTAATTGTAAAGTGCAAAACTCTCCCAGGAGTAACAATTACTCGCAGTGGGTATCGGGATCCAACTATCTCATAGAAGGTATGCAATCTCATTGCAAATTTCAACACTTGAATCTCCCGATAATGGTTTTTACCCCTAGCACTTATGACCTTAACTATGGTCAACAAATCATAAGCACTAGTCAAGCTCTACCCGTCATTTCGTGATTAATTAGACCCACCCACATGACCCTTAATTAAGGTCAACAAAGTCACGCGACTGTCCTATCTAATCGCATCATATGCTATGTAGGAAGACATCACTTAGCTACCGTACACTGTGCCTTGACTATGGTCAACAAACACAGCACGAATACTAAGTACTTTACTTCCTAAAATGATGGAGGGTTGCGGATGGATTTTAAGAAAACCTTTAACTATTTGAACTTGATCTCGCTGCAGAATCAAATGGTTTTTAAATGGAGCGTTTTTGAGGCTTTTGCTAGTTTCGCTAAAGAGGTCAGTCCCGGTGAAGGGATTTCGGCTCTTTCCTCGTCGAATGAGGTGCAGGATACTCATAATACCACTATGCAAAGCAAGAACTAGAAAAGCAGTCAAAAGACAAACCGAAGGTTGTAGCATCTGCTAGTTATTTCTAAAGAGGTCACGCCCGGTGAAGGGATCTCGGCTCTTTCCTTATCGAATAAGGTGCTGGATGTTCTACAAGGAACACCGCTATGCAATGCAACAACTAGAGCAACCTGATTTTTGAAATTCGATTCCACAACATCATTTAGGTTTATTTTCTTTCATTAATCTCATTAATGAATGTCCCATCATTTAAGTCACCTAATCATCACAGATAAATACAACGTACGCTTATGCCATCCGCATTCGCCTCGATATCCCGTCATGCACCGTTAGGTGAGGTAACTAACGGCATAGAGGGGCAGGGCTAGTGCGGGTGTAAAACATAAGCAATGTCTATATAATATATCATATATACTATATACAATATCTATCTGAACATATCACATGATCACATCACAGATAACGCAGCAGAAAACAACATATGAAATATTGGATATACTAGGACGTCCGTATTTTATTTTGAGCCCCTATAAAACACGGATTCCACGGTCGTGATGAATAGCCAATCCCATACCCCTAGACCCCTATGAGAGCGGCAAGCAACCCTACCAATTCTATAGTTAGGAGACCCGGACTCGACTCCTCGAGATGGTCTCCCACTGGACCCTAGAACCCGGTTACTTGTGCTCCCCTCCTTGGGTCTATCCTAATGCGGAAAAGTAAATAATATACAATGGTGACATCATCCTCAGCCCGGAAGTGCCCCAATAAAAGAATATTACATACAAGTTTTTACATGAATGAAAATGAAAAACACTCATCTCACATAAATTGTTAGTTGTATGTATGCCCTAGAGGCCAGTATTGTACAGATGATGTATATTATATTGGTGTCACGACCCGAGAATTCGACTCGTGACCGGCACTTAACCACGCAACGTCTACAGGCGCAACGCGGCTAAGTAAACCGAACCCATAAATCAAAACCAATAAATATAGAGTGATTTAAAACATTTTGTAAAAGCAATAGTACATGTCTGAAAAACTTCCATTTATTTAGTAGAAATCCTTTTTAAGTTCAAAAGTTATGAGTTTTATAATTTTGGTAACATTTCCTTTTTAAAACATTAGCCCCGAAAGTCGGGTAAAAGTAAGGTGTAGCAGAAATAACAAGTGACATGAATAAGGCATCACAATATGATATACGACGCCGTAGCGAAGAATACACAGTAAAACACAGACAATATCATAAAAGATGAGACTGCATAAAGTAACGTCGGCTCACATGCGAGCTCGACATCAGAATATAAAATCATACATATCGTCCTCACCATTGTCTGTAAGTCAATACAAAAGGTAGATGGAGAGTACTAGATACATCAATATACAACTGAAAGATAACAGATACCATACAAAACCCACCTATCAGCAAAGGCTAACTCTGCTCAAAAGGGTATCTGTGCCAAAAGATGCGGTAACAGCCAGCCGTGACTACTCCCAAGGGCAACCTGCAAACACAGTGGCACAACAGGGGTGAGTTGCCAACTCGTGAATAGAGATAACATATAAAGGTGATCGCAAGCATGCACATATAGCGTGGCTCTACTAATGCCAGCAGATGATATCAATGCATGTCAACAGTGGGTACAATAGTAATGCATGTACTCTAATCGGTAAATGCCACAGGATGAGATGTATAGTAATCAATACTGAGTATGGGATAAATAATATCTACATGGACCATGTCAACATGGAAAACAATGATCGGTGCCTCAAACTGCACCCAAATCCCACATATACTCAGGCGCCGGCACACCTATCGGCCCTCAAATCCTGTACATCTCGGAGGAATCACGAGTGCCCAACATCGGCACCCAAAATATCATAAAATACCCGTGTCCAGCATCGACACGTAAATCCTCGAACATCGGGCGCCGTCAGTCCGGACCGGCCCCGCGGGGTCCGTCTGCGGTATCGGCCCTCGGCCCCGGCAGCACGGTCATCCCGCATCCATCACTCGACTCTGGTCAGTAACCTCCGGACAACTGCCAGGTCCAACCAATCACCGGCAGGTACTCGCTCGCCTCCAGGCTCAATCGGCAAATCCCATCGATCATCTCGCCGAGGGGAACCATACCGGGCCCACCACGAACCCGCAAACGGAACATCCACTCCTCGAATCGGGTTTCAAGCACACGTCTCAGCACCGAGAAAACGCGTGGTGGACACACCAAAATATCATATCACGAGGTACCGGGTTTTTCAAATTAGCATATCTTTCCTTAAATAATTCCACGGTCCTCAAAACAGAAATCACATGAAAATCCAATACCAATAGTAAATCCAATGCGAGGTACAATATACATCAATCCATGGTATGGGTATAAGGGGAAAACCATTTTTTTTAAAGTAGTTTCATTTCCGGTTTTAAAAGATGTCATGCGGCTCCCAATATACATGAAAGTCATATCAAATCACATATGAAGCGAACTCTAGCAATATAATCATGGCAGCTCTACAGTGAGTGTGGCATGGCAGTTACTAACGGTGTGTGTGTAGCATGTAAATAGTGCCCGTGCAACATAAACCGTTAGTAATAGTGCGGTGTTCTATCAGTTCTAAGCAATATACATATCAACACAGCAGAGAATGCAATATGCGATGACAGTCTATGGGGTGCATGCAACACATAATAATAAAGTCCTATCAGCCCTGACGCATAACGCCATGCGGGCGATATCCCCGTAGATGTGAAATCTACTCACCGTGTCTCGCGCTAAGTGTATCCAACCACTTGCTTTCCCTTCTTCGCAGCGTCCGTCTCACTGGCCTGCGAACCTAGAATCACATACACATATCACACATAAGCTTAATTCACAAAAACGCGACATTATAATCCAACAAGAAACCCGTGTCGCAAACCAATCGCGCGTGTGCGCGATACGCTAAAACGTGTGATCACGCGCCACGAAACTACCCCGACGTGCCGCGATACGCAGAAACCCAAACCTACTCACGTATCGCGCGTGTCACGAAGGTTTAGAAAACGGCAAAACAGGTAATTGGTCCCAGATTTTCCTACAGAACTAATCTTACAAATATATATATATCAAAGGGCTCTACACACAAAAATACACCTACAGAACCCAAAAAAACCCAAAACCCCTCCCATCTGGCCGCAAATTGCGGCCAGAATGAGGATTTCGGCGGCCTACTGTAGCGTTATGGGGGTCGGGTTTCACCTGTGGTATCAGTACTACTCCACTATACTACAGTCTTCCCAAAATCATTCTGAACTCACCGGGCCCATAGCAGTTCCAGAAAAGCTCAAATTGCACAAATACGACATTTGCATCAAATATGAAATCTGGTGGTATTTTAGTGTAATCGGGGTTGGACTAGGTTTACATGGTCACAACAAACCTCAAGCATCCTACTGAAACCAATCTACACCTCAATAGCACAAAGTTCTCACTAAACACCCCATAACACACTAAAACGCACTAAAACCCTTTAACCGATGCAAATCTACACAATCTAAGCTAACTAGGGGATCAAGTTAGGAATTATACCTCACTCTCGACCCTAGGGAGCTGCAGGAAGGTGGAGAGGAGAAGAGAAGAGGCTGCAGTTGCTGTTGTGAAGCTTGGTGCTCACTGCTGCTCACTGTGCTGCTGTTGCTGAATGTTGCTGCTGCTGCTTTTGCTTCTGCTGCTGCTTCAGTTGCTTCTGCTGCTGCTTCAAGAGGTAAGTGTGTGTGTGTGTGTGAGTGTGTGTGAGGTTTGAGAGAACAAAGAAAAGAAATGAGAGGAAATAATTAGCTTACAATGTCAACCCTCTCTCTCTCTCATCATTAATGGCAAGCATGGGCTAAGCCATGATGCCCTCTCTCTCTCTCCTTCTCACAAGTCAACACCCTCACCATTCAAACTAAAGCAACTTTTAATTAGCTAATAAAAACCCAATTAAGAATCCATAAGACTTAATCCTATAATTAACCCACCATGGTTACTAATTATGGTATTTACTTGATTTAAAAACCCTAGTTTACATGCACATGTGTGTGCAAGCCTAGGAAAAGTTTGGAAAAATATTTATTAAATTAGGAAAAATATTTAAAACACAATTTTGTAAACTTTTTATTAAAAATCATTATTTAATTATAATTATACACTAACCCTTATCCTAAGGTGTTACAATCTCTCCCCCTTAAAGAAATTCGTCCCCGAATTTCAAAAATCTAACTAAGGTTACCTTCAAAAAGATGGGGATACGTCTTCATCATCTCGCTTTCGGTCTCCCAAGTGACCTCTTCACGGTTCTGACCACGCCAAAGTACCTTAACTGATGGAATCTCCTTCGATCTCAATTTCTTCACTTGTCGATCCAAGTTCATCACCGGCTGCTCTGCATAGGAAAGATCACGCTCAAGCTGGATCGTCGGATGCTGAATCGCATGCGAAGGATCATGTAGATATCTGCGGAGCATCGAGACATGGAATACGGGGTGCACATCTGGAAAGCTGGGCGGAAGGGCTAACCGGTAAGCCACTGCACCGACACGCTCGAGGATCTTGAAGGGGCCCACATACCTGGGACTGAGCTTCCCCTTCTTCCCAAACCTCATCACACCTTTCATTGGGGAGACCCTCAAGAAAACATGATCACCAACAGAAAACTCAAGTCTGCGTCGTCGACGGTCTGCATAAGCCCTCTGCCTACTCTGCGCTGCTCTCATCCTATCGCGAATCAACTGGATCTTCGCGGTCGTCTCCTCAACGATCTGTGGTCCTAAGATACCGCTCTCACTGAGTTCTGTCCAACAAGTAGGCGACCTGCATCTCCTCCCATAAAGAGCCTCAAACGGTGCCATCTGAATGGTCTCCTGGTAGCTGTTATTGTAGGAGAACTCTACTAAGGGCAAATGATGATCCCAGCTACCTCCGAAATCTAGTACACAAGCTCTGAGCATGTCCTCGAGATTCTGAATGGTCCGCTCTGACTGTCCGTCGGTCTGCGGATGAAACGCCGTGCTGAAACTCAAGCGAGTGCCCAAAGCCTCCTGAAGCCTCTGCCATAGTCTACTGGTAAACTGGGTGCCTCTGTCGGACACAATGCACGTCGGGACTCCGTGTAGTCGCACTATCGCGTCAATATAGATCTGGGCATACTGAGTAAATCCGAAAGTCGTCTTCACCGGTAGGAAGTGAGCCGCTTTCGTCAAACGATCCACGATCACCCAGATGGAGTCATATCCCCGACTAGTCCTGGGTAGACCCACCACGAAGTCCATCGAAATCTGTTCCCATTTCCACTCCGGAACGGGTAACGGCTGTAGCTCTCCCGCGGGCCGCTGGTGCTCAGCCTTGACTTGCTGACAAGTCAGGCATCTCGATACAAAATCTGCAATGTCCCTCTTCATTCCGTCCCACCAGTAAACATCTCTCATATCATGATACATCTTGGTGGAACCGGGATGGATGCTAAATACCGATCGATGTGCCTCCTCAAGAATCTCGCGTCTCAGCCCTCCAGCATCTGGTACGCACAGTCTGACTCCAAATCGTAGTACTCCCTGACCATCGATCACGAACTCAGAAAATCTACCCTGTCCAATCTGTGCCATGATCTCTGAACATCGGTCATCACTGAGCTGTGCCTCACGTATACGATCGATCAACTGTGGGCGTGCACGGACATGCGCTATCTGTCCTCCAATCGACGTGAACTCGAACTGTACTCGACTGTCGCATAATATTTGCCAGTCTGCCGATGACTGCTCCTGTACTGCGCTCAAACAAGATAAACTACTCCCGGGCCTCCTGCTCAAAGCATCCGCTACCACATTTGCCTTGCCCGGGTGATATAAGATCTCGCAGTCGTAATCCTTCACTAACTCCATCCATCGACGCTGTCGAAGGTTCAGGTCCCGCTGCTGGAATATGTATTTCAGACTCTTGTGATCCGTAAATATCTGGCACGACTCGCCGTATAGGTAATGTCGCCAGATCTTAAGTGCGAAGACCACTGCTGCCATCTCCAAATCATGAGTGGGGTAGTTCTGCTCGTGCTTCTTCAATTGTCGCGAGGCATACGCGATCACCCTATCATGCTGCATCAGAACGCATCCCAATCCCACTCGAGAAGCATCACAAAAGACCACAAATCCGCCCGGTCCGGAAGGTAATGATAACACCGGCGCCGTCGTCAGCCGTGTCCGTAACTGCTGAAAGCTGTGCTCGCACTCCTCCGTCCAAACGAAAGGAACTCCCTTCCGGGTCAACCCGGTCAACGGTGTAGCAATACGGGAGAAGTCCTGCACAAAACGCCTGTAGTAACCGGCCAATCCCAAAAAGTTGCGAATCTCCGTCACCGATGTGGGTCTGGGCCAACGCTGAACGGCCTCGATCTTCCTCGGGTCTACACATATACCGTCTCGTGAAATCACGTGACCCAAGAAGTCCACGCTGTCTAGCCAAAAAGAACACTTGGAAAATTTCGCATAAAGCTGGTGCTCCCTCAATGTCTGCAATGTAATCCGCAGGTGCTGCTCGTGCTCCTCACTGCTCCGGGAATACACCAAGATATCGTCAATGAAGACTATGATGAACAGATCCAAATAAGGCCGGAAAATACGGTTCATCAAATCCATGAAGGCTGCTGGCGCATTGGTGAGTCCGAACGACATCACTAAAAACTCGTAATGGCCGTAGCGCGTACGGAAGGCTGTCCGGGGAATGTCCTCCTGTCGAACCCGCAGCTGATGATAGCCCGATCGCAAATCGATCCTCGAAAAGTACCCTGCCCCCTGAAGCTAGTCGAACAAATCGTCGATACGCGGCAAAGGATACCTGTTCCGCACTGTCACCCTGTTCAGCTGGCGGTAGTCGATACAAAGACGCAAACTGCCGTCCTTCTTCTTGACGAACAGGACTGGAGCACCCCAAGGAGAAAGACTGGGTCGAATAAGTCCCTTGTCCAGCAAATCTTGCAACTGACCCTTCAGCTCTCGAAGTTCCGCCGGGGCTATCCGATAGGGCGGTATAGAAATAGGCCCCGAACCAGGAACCAAATCAATACAGAAAGAAATGTCACGCTCGGGCGGCAACCCGGGAAGCTCGTCAGGGAACACATCAGGAAACTCGCTAACAACCGGAACCTGATCCAATGGAACCTCTGTAGCGCGAGCATCGCAAACATAAGCGAGAAATCCCTGACATCCCTTCCTTAAAAGCTGTCCAGCGCGAAAAGAAGAAATCACACTGTGAGGGGCGGCACCACGGTCCCCCAACACAACAAAAACCGACTCGCCGGGGAAACAGAATCTAACTGTCTTCTCACGGCAGTCCACAGAAGCATAGCACGTGGCTAACCAATCCATGCCCAAAAGAACGTCGAAGTCCAACATCTCCAGAAGGATCAAGTCGACAGGCAACTCTCTCTTGCCAATACAGACGATACAGGATCGGAACACGTGCCTAGCCACAAACGACTCTCCCACAGGAGTAGTCACCACAAGCGGCTGATCAAGTAAGCCGGACTCTCTACCCAAACTCGGCACAAAGTGTGTGGATACGTACGAGTGTGTGGATCCGGGATCGAACAGTACATGTGCATCAACTGAACATACAGGAAGGATACCTGAAACCACTGCATTGGACGCCTGCGCGTCCTGATGTGTCAAAGCAAAAACCCTCGCCTGTCCACCACCTGTAACTGACTGACCTCGGCCTCGGTCATCTCGTCCTCTCTGAGCAACTCCTCCACGCCCACGACCTCTCTGTGCATAGGTCTGGCGCGGAGCAACGGTAGGCGCAACGGGCAACGCCCTCTGGGGTGGTGAAGGTGGTAAGGTAACATGCGGTGCTGCCGCCTCCCTCCGGTGTGTCTCTGGACAATCTCGAACGAGGTGAAGTATGCTGCCACATCTGTAGCAACCCCGCGGCGACTGCTGACCTTCCTGGGGATACGAACTAAACATCCGACCTCGTCCCGAATCTCTGCTACTCCTCGTACCGGAACGATACCTGTCGCGGCGTCTGAATGACTGCCTCCGTGCGGAAATACTGGTACGAACTCTCTTCGGCTCTGGAAGTGCCGAAGTCTCAACAAGGTGCTCCTCGACCACTAGGGCTGCGTCTACAGCTGCTGCATAGGTCTCGTAGTGCTGCGCGCCGATCGCGAGGAACACTGGTGAAAGCAAGCCTCGTACAAATCTCCGGACTCGCAGCTTCTCGGTGGCCACTAAATGTGGGGCGTAGACTGCTAGCTCTGTAAACAGTACGTCATACTCTGCCACTGTCATCCCTGGCGTCTGGCGCAAGGACTCAAACCTGCGTGCTCGGGCATCTCTAACACTCCGGGGAAGGAAACGGGCTAGAAATATGGTCACGAACTCCGTCCAGGTCTGCTCTGCCCTTCTCCACTGAATCACACCACTTCTGCGCAAGACCTTCCAGGCGAAAGCTCGCGAACTCAACCCATCTCGCATCTGCACATCTGAGGGAACGGCATATCCTGGCCATCCTGTCTATGAAAGACTGTGGGTCCTCGGCTGTATCGGTGCCTGTGAATACTGGAGGCTTCAGCCTCATGAACTCTGATAGCGATACTGTAATCACCTCCGTGGCTGCAGGGGCAACTGGCTGTGCGGTAGGCACCATCGCGGTCTCTGGAACTGGTGGAGCTACCTCTGGTCGCTGCGCTCGAAGCGTCTCAACTAGCGATCCTATCATCTGGCGCATCTCCTGCATACCAGCCCCTAACGAGGCGATCTGCTCTGTCACGCCAGGAACAGCCTGCTCGGGTACAACCGGCGTACTGCCCGGATCAGTCCTCGTCTCGGACGAGTCAACACGAATCTTGGCTCTCGCGGCCGCTCTCTGTGCCCTCGTAGTCTTAGGCGGCATAATGGCTGAAAGAAAATTGGATTCGATAAGAACACGGAAATCGAATCACAAGAATATAAGGAGGGATCAAATCAATAAGTCCTAAGGTCGCGTAAGCGGAGTACCGTGTCGTGAGTATGCCGCGGAACATACACACGCTACGCTACCCTGCTGCAGCTACCTACTCCATCATACCAGGGTCATCCTACACTCCGAAGGTAAAACCTACGCTCTGATACCAACTTTGTCACGACCCGAGAATTCGACTCTGTTGGGGTAAAAATTTACACCCCCGTTGACCGAGTCAAAGTCAAGGTCAACCCCAAGCCGGGTGGGCCCAAGCCCAGGTCAAGCGGGCCCATGCCCAAGTCGAGCCCGCGGCCAGCCTCCTCCATGCTAAAATATAGATCATGTAATAAATAATTTTTATGTAATTTTTTATACATGAATGTATGCAAAATGGGCATAAAGCCAATATTTTGTAAGCCCATGGCTTATGTGCAAAAAATGAAATGGCACATGAGCCATGGGATGGCTAAAATGCTATTTTTGTGAAGTCCAAGGGGCTATATGCAAATATGTAAGCCTATAAAAGGCAACATGATGAATAAAAAAAGAGATACCTTTCATTCTCTCCAAAAATTTCCCAGATCTGAGATCTTTCCTTCTTCTTCAAGGTTCCAAAACCTTCTTCTTTCTTTTGAATTAAATCAAGAGTTTTACTCTTCCTTTTTCAAAACTAAATAGTTTTTCACCACAAAACCCATCAAGGGGAACTCAGATCTTCCATCAGATCTCAAAAAGAAAAGATTTTGAAATCCCACATCTCTTGATCTTCAAGATCCAGCTAACAGAGGAGGAAGAAGAAGAACATCTTTCACTAAACCCTCAAAAAAAGAAGAAAAACACATTCAGGAGTCCAACTCCTCTCTGATTTCTCTTCTGAGAAATTTTTTTAGGCTAAAAGCCTCCTGTGCCTCTCCGGCGCGCAGCGCAAGCGTGCAAGGCGCCAGCGTGCCGACACGTGGCGCGCGCGCTTGCGCACCTGCGCGCTTGCGCAAGTGCGCAAGGCGCCCGCGTGCCGACACGTGGCACGCGCGCTTGCGCACCTGCGCAAGTGCGCAAGGCGCCCGCGTGCCGACACGTGGCGTGCGCGCTTGCGCACCTGCGCGCTTGCGCAAGGGCGCAAGGCGCCCGCGCGCCGACACGTGGCGCGCGCGCTTGCGCACCTGCGCAAGTGCGCAAGGCGCCCGCGCGCCGACACGTGGCCCCCACGCATCCCTTGGATGCCTTTTCCCTCTCTTTTTATGTACATACATATACACATACATATGTATACAAATTCACACATATACATACTCCGCCACATTCTCCCCCTCTAAAAAATTTTCGGGCCGGGGCGCTGCCCCGAACCCCGCAAGGGGGCTGCTAGCCCCCTTGACCCCCAGCCCGCTATCCGGGTAGCGGGACCCCCGTAAAAACTCTGCGTGGCTCCCGATATATCCAAAACCCCCTTTCAAAACACGCGCACACTGCACATTGAGTTCGCATGACCATTTTAACCCGTTAATCGGAGGTTCCCTCGCCCCAAAGGCGAGGGGTAATTAACGGCAGCTTAGTCCACGGCTGCCGGAGATTTGGATCCCCACAATCAATAAACCCCGGCCTACCCTAGGCAGGGGGGTCTGTAGTATACGCCTGACAAGCGCGCGCGTATTCCCATCTCAATGGGGTGACGAAAAATACCCTACAGATTCTGGCACGCCCGGTAGGACGAATCTCTCCTCCCATATTTCGGGTTAAGCGTTCATGCGAACTCAATCAATATACATACCTATATTTATACTAAAAATAATGTTTTTTTTTCATGCAGATTTTCAAGCAATCACCTTTCGACGATGTCTTCGATGATGAACTCAGCTCCCGTCTCCTACACGATGAGGATAGACTCTAGGACGGTCCTTCCGGCCAGTCTCGGGCGACAATGGGAGGAGCCGCTGCTACCATTCGGCTCTATTATGTTCATGCCAGTTGGCGCCATCCCAGCTCCTCAAGCCCCGGTGGCAGACAAACCGGCCTCGAAAGGAAAGAGGCCAAATGTGGTGGTATCGAAGGCGTCCCAACCCAAACGCAAGTCGGTATCTGAACGACTTTCCTTGGCCCCAGCTGGGGGCAAGGCCATCAACACCAATAAAGCTACAACGCGTCCTGAGCAAGCTCCAGCGATGCCCTTGACCACTGCTCGATCGGGTGTCTTCTCTAAGCTCCCCTATGATCAACTCACAATGGCTTCCCGGGTAGCAGATGCCCGCCAAGCCTTCAAAATTGAGAAGCTGAGGGAGAAAAGGCTCAGATATAGAGCCAACAAAAGGGCTAGGGCTACTGCCAGGCTAAACCTCATGAGGTTCGAAGAACAGGGTTACCCCGCCAAAGATGCGGGGATGGCTGAATGTGTTATCCACACTGTCTACGTGGTGGGCACGCGCAGCAAGAGCAAGGACAGGGCTACCACATCTCAAATCCAATCTGGCTTGAATATGGTTGCCACTTCCCAAGAACAGCCGCCTCCGCTGGATGATGAAAACCCTCTCGATGAGGCTGATAGGCAGAGAGAGCCCTCAATTCATGAGGAGTCAGGCTCGGAAAGCGAAGATGAGCCAACTTTCCGTCCTAAGACCGCAGAGCAGCAACTTCTCCAAGAGCTCCGAAAACAGCTCAGAAGCAAAGATAAGGAGATGGACAAGCTCTACTCAAAGATCGACGACTTGACAAATGTCGTCTTACGGCTTACGGCCCAACTTGCCTCTCAGCCGCCCAATCAAGCATAGGGCTCAGCTCATGAACCGGGAAACGGTGTCCCGAGACAGCCGACGCCCGTTCCCTCAAATCCAAAAGTGGGCGGACCGCATGAAAATCAGTCGCATCCTATCTCAGCAAATGTCTTGGCTACCGATGACAGTAGCCCGCTAACTCAAGTTCAAATCATGGATTTGGTTGCCAGCAAAGTCAAAACATTGGTGGCCGAAGCCGAAGCGCGAAAAGATATCAGCAGTAGTGGGAGACCATATCCTGCTCAGTATGATCTGGTAGAATTTCCTAGCGGCTATGTCATCCCCAAATTTGGAAGATTCGAAGGGACGGGAAATGCGAATCAGCACATCGCCCATTTCAAAGCCTCATGCGGGAATACTGGGGGCAATGATGCGCTTCTCCTCCGCCAGTTCGTTAATAGCTTGACCGATGTTGCTTTCGACTGGTACGCGAGCATACCGGATGGCTCCGTCACAACTTTTGTCCAAATGGAGTCTCTGTTTCGGCAGAGGTTCATGAGCGTCAGCGATAAGATCACCATTGCCGAGCTCGTAAGGACCAAGCCTAAGAACAACGAAAGCAGCACGGATTTTATAACTCGATGGCGCAATCTCTCCGTCAAATGTGAACCGCCGATAGAGCAGGACCAATCTGTCAGTCTCCTCGTCGGAAATCTAAACAACTGGATGGCCCCGTTTCTATGTACCGCGGGTCTCAAAACATTCCAAGAGATGACCAGAAAAGTCCAGATGTTGGAACGCTCAAGGCAGGAGTCCTCCTCTGACTCGCAAAATAACAATAGGTCCTGGAGAAACCGAAAGGACGAAAATCGCAAAGGCGGAGGTTCTGACGATACTGAATCTCTTAACACTTCGGCTAACCGAAATAAGCAAAGGATGAGCGGGCCTAGCGCCAACCAGCCTCGGAAGCCAATGTTCGGAGAGGGAGGAGAATCTCCACTGAAAGAGAAGCTGGATAAGGTCTATTCCTTCAGAAGGGACAAAATCCGTAAAATATTCAAAGACGCCCTGAAGAACGGTCTACAACTGCCAGAGTCAAAAAGACCGCAGGAAGCGAATAGGACCGACGACCCCAAATACTGCCCCTATCACAGAGTGATAGGTCATGCCATTGAGGACTGCTTTGTCTTCAAAGATTGGGTCGAAAAGCAATACAAGGCAGGAGAGATAGAACTGTCCAAAGGCGTGTTAACAAACAGTCAAGCTGCAACCGCCAATTTCATACAAACGGAGATCGAAGTTCTTCGTGTAACCGATTCTCTCAGGCATCTGCCTTTCTCTGAAAACAATCGACCACCACGTCATTAAACTGGGAACAGTCGACCTCTAAGTCGTTAAACTGGGAATGTAAAAAAAAAAAATGTAAACAAAAAAAAATGTGTAAATAAAAGAAAAAAATAAAGAAAAGCCGAAATGATGGGGCAACTCGCAATAAAAATCAGCGAGTAAAAATGAAAATGAAAATGAAAATAAAAGCCGAAATGATGGGGCAACCGCGAATAAAAGCCGAAATGATGGGGCAATCGCGACCTTCGCGATAAGAAAAGCTGAAATGATGGAGCAATCGCTGTAAAACAAAAAAAATACAAAAACAACAAAAAAAAAACAGTGGCGAATGATGAGTCGCTCCCGGTACCATATTCCAGTGCAGCGATACAGACGCCAACCAAAATCCAATTTTTAAAAAATTCTCACGGCCCTACGGTGGGTCCCCAAATTGACCATCATATACAATCCACGGGCTCAAATAATTCCCATCACACCCATATCCCACCGCAACCACCAGTTACGCGGCTGGTCTCCGCCTTTGGAATTATGCTTCATTGGAAAGACCCACTCATGTGTCCTCACGATGCATGAGGAGAACAAACCTTCGTGAAATCCTTACGACTCACCAAGGAAAAACACACTTAGGAGTCCTCACGACATTTAAGGAGAAAATACACCTGCGGGATCCTTACGACTCGCAGGGAGAAAATACCTTTATGGGACCCCCACGGCCCATAAAATTGAAAAGCCTTAGGTGATAGGGATCCAAACCTGTCTCCTAAGCCATCGCTCCCCAATCCCCAAGTGGCGAATGATGAGTCGCTCCTGGTACCATATTCCAGTGCAGCGATGCAGACGCCAACCAAATTCCAAATCCCATACCCCAACGGCGAATGATGAGTCGCTCCTGGTACCATATTCCAGTGCAGCGATGCAGACGCCAACAAAGTCCTGAAATGCTTCTGGCCCTACGGTCTGGATCATACATCCTGCAAAACCGTATACAATCCACGGGCGTAAAACGATCCCAATCTCTCCGAAGTCCTCCCGGGGCAAATAATGAGTTGCTCCTGGCATCATTCCAGTGCAGCGATGCAGATGCCAAACCAAAACCAATCCCAAATCCTCTCGGGGCAAATGATGAGTTGCTCCTGGCATTATTCCAGTGCAGCAATGCAGATGCCAAACAAAAAAAAACAACAATCCCCAAATCCTCTCATGACAAATGATGATTCGCTCCTGGTACCATATTCCAGTGTAGCGATGCTGATGTCAACCCAAATCAAATCAAATCAGCAACCTTTACGGCGGAATCATTCTCCGTCCCAGAATTTACCCCGTGTCGAAATCATGCTTCGCCTCGGGATATCTACCTTCCCTGCCGGAATTATGCTCCGCCTCGGAATCAAATCAACCAACCAGCTCTACGTCGGAATCATGCTTCGTCTCAAAATGTTCACCCCGTGTCGAAATGATGCTTCGCCTCGGTGTATCTGCCTTCCCTGTCAGAATTATGCTTCGGCTCGGAATCAACCAACGACCTCCTCGTCGGAATTATACTCCGCCTCGGAATCAAGTCAACCAGCAAGCTCTGCGTCGGGATCATGATTCGTCTCAGAATATGCACCCCGTGTCGAAATGATGGTTCGCCTCGGTGTATCTGCCTTCCCTGTCGGAATTATGCTTCGGCTCGGAATCAACCAACGACCTCCTCGTCGGAATTATGCTCCACCTCGGAATCAAGTCAATCAACGTGCTCTGCGTCGGAATCATACTTCGTCTCAGAGTGTACCCCGTGTCGAAATCATGCTTCGCCTCGGTGTATCTTCTTTCCCTGTCGAAATTATGCTTCGTCTCGGAATCAAGTCAGCCAACAAGCTCTGCGCCGGAATCATGCTCCGTCTCAGAATGTATCCCGTGTCGAAGTCAATGCTTCGCCTCGGAATATCTGTCTTCCTTGTCGAAATTACGCTTCTCCTGGGAATCAACCTCTGTATCGAAATTATGCTTCGATCAAAATGTCTGCCGCTCATCGGAACGATGCTCCGATACCCTGGAATAATGCTCCGCCCATCGGAATGATGCTCCGATTTCTGGAATTATGCTCCGCCCTTCGGAGTGATGCTCCGAATCCTGGAATGATGCTCCGCCCATCGGAATGATGCTCCGCCCATCGGAATGATGCTCCGATCCCCTGGAATTATGTTCCGCTCTTCGGAAAGATGCTCCGAACTCTGGAATCATGCTCCGCTCATCGGAATGATGCTCCGACTCTTGGAATCATGCTCCGCTCTTCGGAATGATGCTCCGAATCCTGGAATTATGCTCCGCAAATTGGAATGATGCTACGATCCTTGGAATTATGCTCCGCTCTTCGGAAAGATGCTCCGAACTCTGGAATTATGCTCCGCAAATCGGAATGATGCTCCGACCCTGGACTTATGCTCCGCGCTCCGGAATGATGCTCTGACATTGGAATTATGCTCCGTGAATCGGAATGATGCTCCGATCCTCGGGAATCATGCTCCCCGGGATGATGCTTCGCCTCCGGAATGATGTTCCACCTCGATGTTCAGCTTCAAGATCCATCAATTTCATGCACACAACTCAAATGTGCGGTGTGCATTTATTGATGGGGGGCACTTTGTTGGGGTAAAAATTTACACCCCCGTTGACCGAGTCAAAGTCAAGGTCAACCCCAAGCCGGGTGGGCCCAAGCCCAGGTCAAGCGGGCCCATGCCCAAGTCGAGCCCGCGGCCAGCCTCCTCCATGCTAAAATATAGATCATGTAATAAATAATTTTTATGTAATTTTTTATACATGAATGTATGCAAAATGGGCATAAAGCCAATATTTTGTAAGCCCATGGCTTATGTGCAAAAAATGAAATGGCACATGAGCCATGGGATGGCTAAAATGCCATTTTTGTGAAGCCCAAGGGGCTATATGCAAATATGTAAGCCTATAAAAGGCAACATGATGAATAAAAAAAGAGATACCTTTCATTCTCTCCAAAAATTTCCCAGATCTGAGATCTTTCCTTCTTCTTCAAGGTTCCAAAACCTTCTTCTTTCTTTTGAATTAAATCAAGAGTTTTACTCTTCCTTTTTCAAAACTAAATAGTTTTTCACCACAAAACCCATCAAGGGGAACTCAGATCTTCCATCAGATCTCAAAAAGAAAAGATTTTGAAATCCCACATCTCTTGATCTTCAAGATCCAGCTAACAGAGGAGGAAGAAGAAGAACATCTTTCACTAAACCCTCAAAAAAAGAAGAAAAACACATTCAGGAGTCCAACTCCTCTATGATTTCTCTTCTGAGAAATTTTTTTAGGCTAAAAGCCTCCTGTGCCTCTCCGGCGCGCAGCGTAAGCGCGCAAGGCGCCAGCGTGCTGACACGTGGCGCGCGCGCGCTTGCTCACCTGCGCGCTTGCGCAAGTGCCGACACGTGGCGTGCGCGCTTGCGCACCTGCGCGCGCTTGCGCAAGGCGCCCGCGCGCCGACACGTGGCGCGCGCGCTTGCGCACCTGCGCAAGTGCGCAAGGCGCCCGCGCGCCGACACGTGGCGCGCGCGCTTGCGCACCTGCGCAAGTGCACAAGGCGCCCGCGCGCCGACACGTGGCGCGAGCGCTTGCGCACCTGCGCAAGTGCGCAAGGCGCTCGCGTGCCGACACGTGGCCCCCACGCATCCCTTGGATGCCTTTTCCCTCTCTTTTTATGTACATACATATACACATACATATGTATACAAATTCACACATATACATACTCCGCCACATTCTCCCCCTCTAAAAACTCTGCGTGGCTCCCGATATATCCAAAACCCCCTTTCAAAACACACGCACACTGCACATTGAGTTCGCATGACCATTTTAACCCGTTAATCGGAGGTTCCCTCGCCCTAAAGGCGAGGGGTAATTAACGGCAGCTTAGTCCGCGGCTGCCGGAGATTTGGATCCCCACAATCAATAAACCCCGGCCTACCCTAGGCAGGGGGGGTCTGTAGTATACGCCTGACAAGCGCGCGCGTATTCCCATCTCAATGGGGTGACGAAAAATACCCTACAGACTCGTGACCGGCACTTAACCACGCAACGTCTACAGGCGCAACGCGGCTAAGTAAACCGAACCCAGAAATCAAAACCAATAAATATAGAGTGATTTAAAACATTTTGTAAAAGCAATAGTACATGTCTGAAAAACTTCTATTTATTTAGTAGAAATCCTTTTTAAGTTCAAAAGTTATGAGTTTTATAATTTTGGTAACATTTCCTTTTTAAAACATTAGCCCCGAAAGTCGGGTAAAAGTAAGGTGTAGCAGAAATAACAAGTGACATGAATAAGGCATCACAATATGATATATGACGCCGTAGCGAAGAATACACAGTAAAACACGGACAATATCATAAAAGATGAGACTGCATAAAGTAACGTCGGCTCACATGCGAGCTCGACATCAGAATATAAAATCATACATATCGTCCTCACCACTGTCTCTAAGTCAATACAGAAGGTAGATGGAGAGTACTAGATACATCAATATACAACTGAAAGATAACAGATACCATACAAAACCAACCTATCAGCAAAGGCTAACTCTGCTCAAAAGGGTATCTGTGCCAAAAGATGCGGTAACAGCCAGCCGTGACTACTCCCAAGGGCAACCTGCAAACACTGTGGCACAACGGGGGTGAGTTGCCAACTCGTGAATAGAGATAACATATAAAGGTGATCGCAAGCATGCACATATAGCGTGGCTCTACTAATGCCAGCAGATGATATCAATGCATGTCAACAGTGGGTACAATAGTAATGCATGTACTCTAATCGGTAAATGCCACAGGATGAGATGTATAGTAATCAATACTGAGTATGGGATAAATAATATCTACATGGACCATGTCAACATGGAAAACAATGATCGGTGCCTCAAACTGCACCCAAATCCCACATATACTCAGGCGCCGGCACACCCATCGGCCCTCAAATCCTGTACATCTCGGAGGAATCACGAGTGCCCAACATCGGCATCCAAAATATCATAAAATACCTGTGTCCAGCATCGACACGTAAATCCTCGAACATCGGGCGTCGTCAGTCCGGACCGGCCCCACGGGGTCCGTCTGCGGTATCGGCCCTCGGCCCCGGCAGCACGGTCATCCCGCATCCATCACTCGACTCTGGTCAGTATCCTCCGGACAACTGCCAGGTCCAACCAATCACCGGCAGGTACTCGCCCGCCTCCAGGCTCAATCGGCAAATCCCATCGATCATCTCGCCGAGGGGAACCATACCGGGCCCACCACGAACCCGCAAACGGAACATCCACTCCTCGAATCGGGTTTCAAGCACACGTCTCAGCACCGAGAAAACGCGTGGTGGACACACCAAAATATCATATCACGAGGTACCGGGTTTTTCAAATTAGCATATCTTTCCTTAAATAATTCCACGGTCCTCAAAACAGAAATCACATGAAAATCCAATACCAATAGTAAATCCAATGCGAGGTACAATATACATCAATCCATGGTATGGGTATAAGGGGAAAACCGTTTTTTTTTAAAGTAGTTTCATTTCCGGTTTTAAAAGATGTCATGCGGCTCCCAATATACATGAAAGTCATATCAAATCACATATGAAGCGAACTCTAGCAATATAATCATGGCAGCTCTACAGTGAGTGTGGCATGGCAGTTACTAACGGTGTGTGTGTAGCATGTAAATAGTGCCCGTGCAACATAAACCGTTAGTAATAGTGCGGTGTTCTATCAGTTCTAAGCAATATACATATCAACACAGCAGAGAATGCAATATGCGATGACAGTCTATGGGGTGCATGCAACACATAATAATAAAGTCCTATCAGCCCTGACGCATAACGCCATGCGGGCGATATCCCCGTTGTAAGTCCATATTGCGACCCCCGGTACTTACGGGGAGGCGGAAACGGTATAAAAAACAAATTTTTATCGCAAGAGGCAACATGGACTAAACTAGGTCGGGATCGTGTCTAAACTAAACTAGCATACAAGCTAAAGAGTCTTAGCTACTCGGATGAGGGTTATACCTAAACTTGAACTCCTTCTTCTTCAAACCTTGTAGAGGTTGATGGTTCTCTTCTTGTCGCCTTCTTCCGTCGAAGATGGATCCACCTCGAAGGTTCAACCTTTGGGCTCTTCCTCGATCTTTGAGTGAACTAGGGTTTCCGGCTTGCTAAACCTTGATCCTAGAATGAGTAGAGAGTAACTAGGGGTTGTTTTTCTTTTCAAGGTGATGGATTCTCAACACATGAGAAGGGTTCACCTTGAGCTTGAGGAAGAAGAAGATGATAAGAGGAGAGAGAAGCTAAATGAGATAATGAGCTAGGTTTTTCTTTCTTGCAACCATAATGCCAAAAGAAAAGAATTATCTAAATAATAATAATTCAAAATAAGAATAGTTGATGGTAATTTAGAATGACCACTATCATGCTTCTTTAAATGAAGTGTAAGCATGAATCAAGGAGGATCTTTCAAAGCATGATGGTGGTCAATGGTCAACAAGTCAACCAAGGTCAATAAGTCAACAAAAATCAACCATAACATAATTCTCATTTAATTACTATTATTAATAGATAATTCATAAATCCATTAGGATTTGGAAAAAGATAACTGTCAACTGTGCATACGCACCCGTTCCGAAACCCTAATGAAAAATCTCATCCTCCGCCTCAAGCAACTGTGCATACACACCTGCATTCTCGTTCCGAGAAACAAGAATACCGAGATATAAAAGCAACCCCCAAAACATATACCAGTATCTGGCTCAAACCAGAGCCTGCCAGTATAATCCGTCCGTACTCCAAACGTGCACAAGTGCGCGGATGAGAACGAACCCTGTCGCAAAACCATGCGACCTCTACTCTGTTTTGCCCAGAGGCGAATACCCTCTGTGTGGGACTCTAAAGACTCGGCACTACGCTGGCAGTGGGTTTAACCACAGACCGCAAGCGGCACTAGCTGTGCGTAACGGTCCCCAGGTAGATGCCGACAAGAAGGCTGACGAGGTGAAACCCCATTTGTACTCCTACTGAGTCTGAATGTGACAGTCTCCGTACAGTCCGGTCTGTTCGTCTGATACATCGCATGTCGGGCCTAGGGGGCGGTAAAACGTCAGTCACCCAATAGCGGTACAAGTCGTGTCGGAGTGAAGCCCAAAACACCCTGAGATAACACTGGAACCTACCAGTATATCTCGCTTGCCCTGGCCAGGGACTACTCGTGTAATGGCTCTCCTAGACACAGCGCGATGTCAACCCCCAATACCGGGAGAGACGAATCCTGTCTAACCGGCACTGCCTCCAAGTGCTTCGGGACTGCACCCAACCACCACCTGTTTGCACGACTCCTTTGAGCCGTGGTAGGGTAGTGATCAAAGTGCAGTGGGAACACACTCGAGGCGAAGTGCTAGTATCAAGTCAGCGGACTAAGCTGTACTCATGTCACCTGGGAACTGATGACTGACGATAGGTATAATACCAACCTGTCAGTTTCCGACGAGTCCTGTCCAGTATACTCGTAACCTAACGAGCACCCGTATACTATCTCTAGTACGACGTACTGATGGCTGTGGGACAGACCATCTCCCACACTGGGATGAGAAGCGCATACGCTAGTCTACTCCGGAGTATCGATGCCCTGTCTCGATAGTCCTGCGACTAGGGACCTGTATAAGGATGTGCTTATAGATTACCCAGCCCCCACTAGTGCGACTGCCATCACAACGCTGGTAATCAAGCAAAGATCCTAAGGGCTCCACTAATGCGTATAAGTGATATGGTAAAATAAACACAAGTACACATTGAAGTAGAAACAAACCAAGTAGCATACTACTATATTGAGCAAGATTGTTTATACAAGGTGAATATCCCAAGCTTCCATTAAGTAATATACAAACTAGTATGATACAGTAATGGCCTCTAGGGCATATACACTAGCACCCGTAGATGTGAAATCTACTCATCGTGTCTCGCGCTAAGTGTATCCAACCACTTACTTGCCCTTCTTCGCAGCGTCCGTCTCACTGGCCTGCGAACCTAGAATCACATACACATATCACACATAAGCTTAATTCACAAAAACGCGACATTATAATCCAACAAGAAACCCGTGTCGCAAACCAATCGCGCGTGTGCGCGATACGCTAAAACGTGTGATCACGCGCCACGAAACTACCCAGACGCGCCGCGTTACGCAGAAACCCAAACCTACTCACGTATCGCGCGTGTCGCGAAGGTTTAGAAAACGGCAAAACAGGTAATTGGTCCCAGATTTTCCTACAGAACTAATCTTACAAATATATATATATATCAAAGGGCCCTACACACAAAAATACACCTACAGAACCCAAAAAAACCCAAAACCCCTCCCATCTGGCCGCAAATTGCCGCCAGAATGAGGATTTCGGCGGCCTACTGTAGCGTTATGGGGGTCGGGTTTCACCTGTGGTATCAGTACTACTCCACTATACTACAGTCTTCCCAAAATCATTCTGAACTCACCGGGCCCATAGCAGTTCCAGAAAAGCTCAAATTGCACAAATACGACATTTGCATCAAATATGAAATCTGGTGGTATTTTAGTGTAATCGGGGTTGGACTAGGTTTACATGGTCACAACAAACCTCAAGCATCCTACTGAAACCAATCTACACCTCAATAGCACAAAGTTCTCACTAAACACCCCATAACGCACTAAAACGCACTAAAACCCTTTAACCGATGCAAATCTACACAATCTAAGCTAACTAGGGGATCAAGTTAGGAATTATACCTCACTCTAGACCCTAGGGAGCTGCAGGAAGGTGGAGAAGAGAAGAGAAGAGGCTGCAGTTGCTGTTGTGAAGCTTGGTGCTCACTGCTGCTCACTGTGCTGCTGTTGCTGAATGTTGCTGCTGCTGCTTTTGCTTCTGCTGCTGCTTCAGTTGCTTCTGCTGCTGCTTCAAGAGGTAAGTGTGTGTGTGTGTGTGAGTGTGTGTGAGGTTTGAGAGAACAAAGAAAAGAAATGAGAGGAAATAATTAGCTTCCAATGTCAACCCTCTCTCTCTCTCATCATTAATGGCAAGCATGGGCTAAGCCATGATGCCCTCTCTCTCTCCTTCTCACAAGTCAACACCCTCACCATTCAAACTAAAGCAACTTTTAATTAGCTAATAAAAACCCAATTAAGAATCCATAAGACTTAATCCTATAATTAACCCACCATGGTTACTAATTATGGTATTTACTTGATTTAAAAACCCTAGTTTACATGCACATGTGTGTGCAAGCCTAGGAAAATTTTGGAAAAATATTTATTAAATTAGGAAAAATATTTAAAACAAAATTTGGTAAACTTTTTATTAAAAATCATTATTTAATTATAATTATACACTAACCCTTATCCTAAGGTGTTACAATTGGATGCTTGGACACATATAGAGAGGACTTTCTTGCTCGATATGATAGTATGCTATCTGGTTGCACTTTACTTTAACATGTATACTTGTCTCTTTATACTGTCTTATAGTTACATGTTGGTAAAGCCCTTAGGATGTGTACTTAACTACCTGGACTATGATGCGGATCATATTAGTGGGGACATGGTAGTCCATAAGTACATCCTTCAAGGTCCCTAGTCATAGGTGTATCGAGACGGGGCATCGATATACCAGTGTAGACTACTGTATACGCTTCTCGACCCATGAGATGGGCGATGGATGATCCCAAATCCATTGGTGTTTGACATCAGAGATGGTATACGGGTGCTCAGTGGAGACCGGTTACACTGGACGGACTCGCCGAGAATTGTTAGTGTATATGCCCTAGAGGCCATTACTGTATCATACTAGCTTGTATATTACTTAATGGAAGCTTGGGATATTCACAGTTGTATAGACAATCTTGCTCAAAATGGTAGTATGCTACTTGGTTTGTTTCAACTTCAATATATGCATGTGTTTCTTTTAGCATATCGCTTATACATATTAGTAGAGCCCTTAGGATCTTTGCTTGATTACCAGCGTTGTGATGGCAGTCATACTTGTGGGGGCTGGGTAATCTATAAGCACATCCTTATACAGGTCCCTAGTCGTAGGACTATCGAGACAGGGCATCGATACTCCGGAGTAGACTAGCGTATACTCTTCTCATCCAAGCACGGGAGGTGGTCTGTCCCACAGCCATCAGTACGTCGTACTGGAGATAGTATGCAGGTGCTCGTTAGGTTACGAGTATACTGGACAGGACTCGTCGGGAACTGTTGGTTGGTATTATACCTATCGTCAGTTATCAGTTCCCAGGTGACATGAGTACAGCTTAGTCCGCTGACTTGACACTTTCACTTCGCCTCGAGTGTGTTCCCACTGTACTTAGATTACTACCCTACCACGGCTAAAAGGAGTCGTGCAAACAGGTAGTAGTTGGGTGCAGTCCCGAAGTACTTGGAGGCAGTGACGGTTAGACAGGATTCGTCTCTCCCGGTATTAGGGGTTGACATCGCGCTGTGTCTAGGAGAGCCATTACACGAGTAGTCCCTGGCAAGGGCAAGCGAGATATACTGGTAGGTTTCCAGTGTTATCTTAGGGTGTTCTGGGCTACACTCCGACACGACTTGTACCGCTATTATGGGACTGACGTTCACCACCCCCTAGGCCCGCCATGCGATGTATCAGACGAACAGACTGGACTGTACGGAGATTGTCACATACAGGCTCAGTAGGAGTTCGGATGGGTTTACCTCATCGGCCTTCTTATCGACATCTACCTGGGGATCGTTACGTACAACTAGTGCCGCTTGCAGTCTGTGGTTAAACCCACTGCCAGCGTAGTGTCGAGTCTTTAGAGTGACACACAGAGAGTTTCCCTGCACTGAGCGAAACGTGTAGAGGCCGTATGGTTTTACGGCAGGGCTACGATCACTTACGTGCACTTGTGTGCGTATGCTGTTCGGGGAGGCAATACTAGTGGGCTTTGTTTTAAGCCGGATCCTAGTATTGCACGGATGGGTTTGTTTTGTCTTCTGTGCATTCGCATTCTACGGAATGCGGATGCTGGTGTGTATGCACAGTTTTGAGGAGCGATAAAGGAGGAGGTGCCCCATTAGGGTTTTGGCAGTTGGTTCGGCCAAAACCATTATGTGGCAGGCTCATTAGGGTTTTGACAATTCGTTCGGTCAAAACCATTATGAGCCGGAGACATTATTTTACTAATCCTTTTTGTGATAATTTTGTGATGGCTAATTGTATTGACCATTTGACCACCTTGACCTCTCTTGACTTTGTTGACCCGTTGACCGGAGTTGACCATTGACCTTCATGAGAGGTCTACACTCTTCTTTGGATTTTCTTTTTCTTTTTTGATTATGAAAATGGTCAATTCAATGTAGCATCAACTTTATCATGATAAGATTTGTAATGATGTTGTTTTACTATTATTGCAACCATGGTGCCTTTTTTCTCTTGTGATGATATTCATTTTCTCATTCTCTTTCTCTCTCTTAGAAAAGAAAAAGAGAAAGAGCTCCATGGTTGCAAAACTCTCCTTCATCTTCCTCCTCTTGAAATCATCCTTTGATATCATGTGTTGAGAGAAAAAGGATCCCACTTGACAAAACCATCCCTCTACTACTTCTATACTACCTAGGGCATCTAGACTAGCGATCTCGTTGCCCTAGTTGCCTCGGCTCGAGGTGGAGCTCGGTGTACAACTCTCGGGTGGATCGTCTTCGACTCAAGAAGGCCGCGGAGGTGACCAAGATCCGGATCGTACCTTGGAGCTTGGACGGACGAGCGGGACAGCGGAATGAAGACCCGAAGGACCGGTTTCGTGAGGTATAATTTCTACGGCATAGTAGTTAAAGCCTCTACTGGTTTGCTAGTTTCTAGTTTAGCAAAGATCCTCACTTTTGAGTCCATGTTGCTTTGCGCCAAATATTGTTTTTCGCCGTTTCCGCCTCCCCGTAAGAACCGGGGTGAGCAACGTGGACTTACAGTGGTATCAGAGCCTAGCTAAACATAAACTAGCAAGTTAGCAAAGTGTTTAGAATATCGATCGGAAAAAAGTCGCAAAACAAGTCCGGAAAAAACCATGTTTCTGTCGAATTTTTATACTGCTCTAAAAATAATTTAACATACATGAAAATTCGGCTCAGGGTTTTGTAAAACCACAGCACAAAAACAGTCCACTGAATCGATCAAACCACCGCGGTTCCGCGGCCGATTTGACTCGGTCGTGGACCGGGTTTTGTGCAGTGTTTTTATTTGGCTGTTTTGTGATTTTTAGTACATGTTGTTTCTACCCAGATTTTCCAGAGAGCAAATTGACTTTTGGGGTGGTTACAAATCCGTATTTTGATCGATATTCCGTACACTTTGGCTAATGAATATTATCTGTGCTGTGATATATGTATTGAACGTCTACTAATCGCTATAAGTCGATTAGTGGGGGTTATACATATCTGTGATCTGTAATGTTGATGGTTTGTGTATATGAACTCGTTGGATTGTCGCGGATGAATAGCCGGGGTAGATGTGAGATGAGAGTTTCTTTTTCTTTCATTCATTGTAAAATTTGTAAATTGATGTAATATTATTTGTATGGCCGCACAACCGGGTCGGGGTTGTAGCTGTCATTGTATAATTCTTTTTACTATTTTTGCTCTTAGGATAGACCCAAGGTGGGGTGCACAAACTACCGGGTATCTCGAAGTGCCGAGTGGCCTACTCACAGGTTGAGGGAGGTTGCTTTGCTTCGGGTACTTGGCGGGTAGTTTGCCGCACCCGTAGGGGTCTATGGTGGGGTTTGGCTATTCATCGCGACCTTGTAATCCGCTTTTCGTTGCAGGCTTGAACGAATCGCGGATTTCTAGTATATCCAAAGTGTTCATCTGTGATCTGGAATGGCTATCATTGCTATATATCTATATATGATATCTATTTAGGTGTTGCTTATGTTTTGCATACGCGCTAGTCCAGCCCCCGCTCTGTCGTTAGTCAAGTAACCTAACGGGTGATGACGGGGCCTCGTGGCGAATGCGGATGGCATAAGCGTACGCCATATTTTGGTTGTTTTCTGTAATGGTAGGATTAAATGATGGGACACATTGGAATTAATGCAAGAAAATAAACCAAGTAAAAGTCGTTGGAACACTTTCAAAACCACTCGGTTCTTTTCAAAAACCAGCTTTTTAAACGCGGAGCTCGAACCACTCCTTTTAAAAGCTATCTCATTCCATCGATTATATCAAGTTCACTATGTTCACGGTTTCGCAAAAACCATTCGTAGCCCTCCGTCATTTCATATGGATAGTCAATAGTATTCAAGCTGTGTTTGTTGGCCAAAGTCAAGGCACAGTGTTTGGTAGCTATTGGGTATTCATTTGTAGCATAGATAGATGCGTTGGTTTGGGACAGTCGTACTGCTTTGTTGGCCAAAGTCAAGGGTATGTGCGGGTGGGTTCAAATTAACCTGGATAATGACGGGTAGAACTTGACATGTGATCTATGATTTGTTGGCCAAAGTCAAGGTCATAAGAGCATGGGGCAAAAATCCACATCGGGAGTTTCAAAAGAACTGAAACTTGCTAGCGCTGCATACCATTTGGAGTGTGATGATTCTGGTAGGATTCCTTCAGTTTTGTCACGCGATGATATTTGGATCCCGATCCTGCTGTGAGTATATGCTACTCCTCGGAAAATTTCTCACTTAACGATCAATGCTATAAACCTAGTAGGTGTCTAGAAAGGTGTTAGCGGGGCTATGCCCACAGGGAAAGAGGTTACTTAATTAAGGAACTTCGCGAAAGCGTTGGAAAACCTCCCTCGAAGTACCGACACTGGCCTGGCTGAACGGTTAAGCAAGTATTGTATGGTGAGATTGATCCCGACTAATTCTTCCTTTGTGGTTTGAGGAGGGATTCGAGAGACAGTGGGAGCCATCCTGTTTAGATAAATTAAAAACCAATCTAAACTTGCAAGAGCATCATGATGAGTGTTTTTCTTCTCTCTCTCTTAATTGCAGCGACCCAGTGACCGCACCTATGTTACATCTAGATAATAAAATGACTGAATCTGACTGTTATGACTGGCAAAGGTCTGTCCAGATGTCCATTGCCCATGACAAGCTGGGACAGCCCTTAACTAATCCAACCCCTGCCGTCTCAGGTCCAGCTTCCCCTGTCACGGATATTCATATCCGTAGGACATCGGAAAAAGACTGTGCGAAAGCCAAGTGCCTTATGTTAGCCTCAGTTGATGGTGCATACCAGAGGCAGCACGAGAAGATGGACTTAGTTTCTATCTTTCTCCATAACAATGATTTATATAGAGAGCAATCTCGTATCGCAAGATATGAGACCTCGAACGAATTGCTTCCAGCGAGGTTGGCTATCGGGTTATCTGTAGGGGCAACGTCCTTACAAAGACCAGCTCTTTTAAGCTCACGGACCTGAAGACCGCGTTGAAGAACGGGTCAGATACTGACTTAGTTCAACAGTCTCTACCTACTACCCTGAAGGAAACCAGGAAAGTAGAAAGAAAGGGAAGAGCAGAAGTTTCAGGACTGGATGTAGTAAAAGAGGGATGTTCCTATTGTTACGGGAATGAACATTGGCAGAAGGATTGCAGGGCTAGTATAGCCAGTAGCTAGAATTCGAAGCATGTTGTGGCTTCGGCTTCGGGTGTGTTTGTGATAGAGAACTGTATGTCAGTTAACCCTACTTCCTGGGTATTGGATACCGGATCAGGATCTCATATCTGTAATTCGTTACAGGCTCTGAGAAACCGTAGGGTTATCAAGAAAGGTGATATGACTCTCAGGGTTGCTAACGGAATGAGCATGTATGCTGAATCCGTAGGGGAATATCATCTAGGACTGACAACTGGGCAGATATTGATTCTGCGTAACTGTTTTTATGTACCACGTGCGACTTTTAATATCATATCTGTATCCTTACTTTCTAAGGAAGGATATGATTTTACTTTTGTAATCGATGTAGTTAACATCCACCTAAATCAAGTTCTGATTGGGTCAGGTACATTGAAAAACGGTATATACGTTTTGAATCAAGCTCAGGTCTTCAGTGTCCAGAACACACTTAAAAGAAAGTCTCCGGAATTAAATCAGGCTTTCTTATGGCATTGTAAACTGGGTCACATTAATGAGACACGGTTGACAAAGTTACATAAAGAAGGATACTTGGATCCGTTCGAGTACCAGTCTTATGCCACTTGTGAATCTTGTTTCATGGGAAAGATGACAAAGACTCCGTTCACTGGACACGGAGAAAGAGCAAGTGAGCTCTTGGGACTCATACACAGTGATGTGTGTGGTCCAATGTCTACATATGCGCGAAGTGGTTATTCATACTTCATTACTTTCACAGATGATTTCTCTAGGTATGAGCATGTCTTCTTGATGAAGCACAAATCCGAGGCCTTTGAGAAATTTCGGGAATACAAGAATGAAGTTGAAAAACAAACAGGCAAAAGTATCAAGACACTGAGATCTGATCGAGGTGGCGAATACTTGAGTGCCGAGTTTCTGGGCTTCTTAAAAGAGAATGGAATTCTCTCTCAGCTTACTCCTCCATACACACCACAACACAACGGTGTATCGGAAAGGCGGAATCGAACCCTATTGGATATGGTTCGTTCCATGATGAGTAAAGCTGAGTTGTCGCGATCCTTCTGGAGTTATGCACTAGAAACATCTGCATATCTTTTGAACCAAGTTCCTACTAAGTCAGTGCCTACCTCACCATATCAGATGTGGAGTGGGAAGAAACCCTGTCTTAAACACTTTAAGACATGGGGGTGTCCAGCTTTTGTTAAAAAGCAGCATGCGGACAAGCTCGAGGCACGTTCAGTACAGTGTAAGTTTGTGGGATAACCAAAGAACTCCAAGGGGTATCTTTTCTATTACGCAGAGGAACAAAAAGTTTTTGTTTCTCATCATGCCCGCTTCTTGGAAACTGAGTTTTTGGAAAATCAGATAAGTGGGAGCGCAATAGAACAGGAAGAAATTCCAGAACCACGAGCTATTACTGAAAACTTAGTAGAACCAGAGGGTTCGAAAGAACAGGACATTCCTACGCCACTCCGCAGGAGTAGTAGGCAGTCTCATCCGCCCGAGAGATACTACGGTTTTCTCATAGACGGGGATAGAGAGGATTGCAATATGGATTATGGTGAGCTAACTAGCTTCCAGCAAGCCATTCAAAGCGGTGACTCGGTAAAATGGCTGGATGCAATGCGGACCGAGATGGAGTCCATGTACACCAACAAAGTTTGGACTTTGGACTTTGCTCTAGAAGGGGTAAAACCCGTAGGCTGCAAATGGATCTTCAGAAAGAAGATTGGTGTAGATGGGCAGGTTGAGACCTATAAAGCTAGACTTATTGCAAAGGGTTTTCGTCAAAGACCTGGTTTGGACTATGACGAAACCTTTTCTCCAGTGGCCATGCTGAAATCCATTCGGATCCTTCTTGCCATTGCTGCCTTCCACGATTTTGAAATCTGGCAGATGGACGTAAAGACGGCTTTTCTAAATGGAAATTTGGAAGAGTGCGTCTATATGGATCCGCAGGAGGGATTCATTCAGAGTGGGAGCAGCGGTAAAGTGTGCAAGTTGCTAAAGTCCATCTATGGACTGAAGCAGGCATTGCGGAGTTGGAACATCTGCTTTGATGATACTGTCAAAGAATTCGACTTTATCAAAAACCCAGATGAACCATGCATTTACAGTAAGATTGTAGGGAGAACTGTGGTATTCCTCGTCTTGTACGTGGATGACATTCTCCTAATAGGAAATGATATTCCTATGCTACAGTCAGTCAAAGGATTCTTGTCGCAGAGGTTCTCCATGAAGGACCTGGGCGATGCTAACTACATTCTGGGGATCCAGATCTATCGTGATAGATCTAAGAAGATGTTGGGACTTTCACAGTCAAGGTACATTACTGTATCATACTAGCTTGTATATTACTTAATGGAAGCTTGGGATATTCACAGTTGTATAGACAATCTTGCTCAAAATGGTAGTATGCTACTTGGTTTGTTTCTACTTCAATATGTGCATGTGTTTCTTTTAGCATATCGCTTATACATATTAGTAGAGCCCTTAGGATCTTTGCTTGATTACCAGTGTTGTGATGGCAGTCATACTTGTGGGGGCTGGGTAATCTATAAGCACATCCTTATACAGGTCCCTAGTCGTAGGACTATCGAGACAGGGCATCGATACTCCGGAGTAGACTAGCGTATACGCTTCTCATCCCTGCACGGGAGGTGGTCTGTCCCACAGCCATCAGTAGGTCGTACTGGAGATAGTATGCGGGTGCTCGTTAGGTTACGAGTACATTGGACAGGACTCGTCGGGAACTGTTGGTTGGTATTGTACCTATCATCAGTTATCAGTTCCCAGGTGACATGAGTACAGCTTAGTCCGCTGACATGACACTTTAACTTCGCCTCGAGTGTGTTCCTACTGTACTTAGATTACTACCCTACCACGGCTCAAAGAAATCGTGCAAACAGGTAGTAGTTGGGTGCAATCCCGAAGCACTTGGAGGCAGTGACAGTTTGACAGGATTCGTCTCTCCCGGTATTGGGGGTTGACATCGCGCTGTGTCTAGGAGAGCCATTACACGAGTAGTCCCTGGCCAGGGCAAGCGAGATATACTGGTAGGTTTCCAGTGTTATCTCAGGGTGTTCTGGGCTACACTCCGACACGACTTGTACCGCTATTAGGGGACAGACGTTCACCACCCCCTAGGACCGCCATGCGATGTATCAGACGAACATACCGGACTGTACGGAGATTGTCACATACCGGACTGTTCGGATGGGTTTTCCTCATCAGCCTTCTTATCGACATCTACCTGGGGACCGTTACGTACAGCTAGTACCGCTTGCGGTCTATGGTTAAACCCACTGCCAGCGTAGTGTCGATTCTTTAGAGTCCCACACAGAGAGTTTCCCTGCACTGAGTGAAACGTCTAGAGGCCGTATGGTTTTACGGCAGGGCTACGATCACTTACGTGCACTTGTGTGCGTATGCTGTTCGGGCAGGCAATACTAGTGGGCTTTGGTTTAAGCCGGATCTTAGTATTGCACGGATGGATTTGTTTTGTCTTCTGTGCATTCGCATTCTACGGAATGCGGATGCGGGTGTGTATGCACAGTTTTGAGGAGAGATAAAGGAGGAGGTGCCCCATTAGGGTTTTGGCAGTTGGTTCGGCCAAAACCATTATGTGGCAGGCTCATTAGGGTTTTGAAAATTCGTTCGGTCAAAACCATTATGAGCCGGAGACATTATTTTACTAATCCTTTTTGTGATAATTTTGTGATGGCTAATTGCATTGACCATTTGACCACCTTGACCTCTCTTGACTTTGTTGACCCGTTGACCGGAGTTGACCATTGACCTTCATGAGAGGTCTGCACACTTCTTTGGATTTTCTTTTTCTTTTTTGATTATGAAAATGGTCAATTCAATGTAGCATCAACTTTATCATGATAGGATTTGTAATGATGTTTTTTTACTATTATTGCAACCATGGTGCCTTTTTTCTCTTGTGATGATATTCATTTTCTCATTCTCCTTCTCTCTCTTAGAAAAGAAAAAGAGAAAGAGCTCCATGGTTGCAAAACTCTCCTTCATCTTCCTCCTCTTGAAATCATCCTTTGATATCATGTGTTGAGAGAAAAAGGATCCCACTTGACAAAACCATCCCTCTGCTACTTCTACACTCTAGACTAGCGATCTCGTTGCCCTAGTTGCCTCGGCTCGAGGTGGAGCTCGGTGTACAACTCTCGGGTGGATCGTCTTCGACTCAAGAAGGCCGCGGAGGTGACAAAGATCCGGATCGTACCTTGGAGCTTGGACGGACGAGCGGGACAGCGGAATGAAGACCTGAAGGATCGGTTTCGTGAGGTATAATTTCTACGGCATAGTAGTTAAAGTCTCTAGTTGTTTGCTAGTTTCTAGTTTAGCAAAGATCCTCACTTTTGAGTCCATGTTGCTTTGCGCCAAATATTGTTTTTCGCCGTTTCCGCCTCCCCATAAGAACCGGGGTGAGCAACGTGGACTTACACTCCCAGATGGTATTATACCTCACGTCAGATGGCAGTTCTCTTGTGACACTTGTGCAGGTTAGTCTGTAGACCCGAGATCGTCATAGAGTCTTGTGTGATTCCCACTGTACTTTGTTTTCCATCTTACCACGTCCATGAAGGCGTGCAAAATGGTGGTTTTTGGGTACAGTTCCGAGTCACATGGAGGCAATGAGCGATAGGAAGGGTTTCGTCTCTCCCGCTATTGGGGGTTGATGTTGCGCTGTGCTCGATTGGCCGTAACAGGGAATTCCCTGGCCAGGGCTGATTTAGAGATTTACTGGTAAGTGTTACCAGTAGTTTCTCGACCCGTTATGAGCCTCACATCGGCACGACTTATTGGTTATTGGGGTCTGACGTTTACCACCCCTAGACTTGATATGCGGCATATCAGACGAGGAGACCGGACTGTACGGGAAGTGTTACCGGCAGGCTTTTACAGGAGTTGGAGCGGGCTTGCTTGCTGATCTTCTGATCGCTCAATACCCGGGTGGCCGTTACGTCCAACTAGTACCGCTGACGGCTTGTGGGTGCTTGATATGATCATCACCTACTACCGGCGTATTCGCGAGTCTTTAGAGTCCTACATAGAGGTTTTACTGGCTCAGGCAAAACAAAATAGGGGTACGTATTTGATATGTGCGGGACCGAGAATAATGCGTGTATATGATTCCGTATTCTATTCTCGTGACTTTTTGTATCGGTCGGTTATATATGATATAGCCGGGTTATCGAATCAAGTGTTGATTCGATAAGTCGATACAATGGATGTTAGTCGGTTATATGAGATATGACCGGATTATTAAGTCAAGTGTGTTACTGTATATGCCCTAGAGGCCATTACTGTATCATACTAGTTTGTATATTACTTAATGGAAGCTTGGGATATTCACCTTGTATAAACAATCTTGCTCAATATAGTAGTATGCTACGTGATTTGTTTCTACTTCAATGTGTACATGTGTTTATTTTAGTATATCACCTATACACATTAGTGGAGCCCTTAGGATCTTTGCTTGATTACCAGCGTTGTGATGGCAGTCACACTAGTGGGGGCTGGGTAATCTATAAGCACATCCTTATACAGGTCTCTAGTCGCAGGACTATCGAGACAGGGCATCGATACTCCGGAGTAGACTAGCGTATGCGCTTCTCATCCCAGTGTGGGAGATGGTCTGTCCCACAGCCATCAGTACGTCGTACTGGAGATAGTATACGGGTGCTCGTTAGGTTACGAGTACACTGGACAAGACTCGTCGGGAACTGACAGGTTGGTATTATACCTATCATCAGTTATCAGTTCCCAGGTGACATGAGTACAGCTTAGTCCGCTGACTTGACACTGTCACTTCGCCTCGAGTGTGTTCCCACTGTACTTTGATTACTACCCTACCACGGCTCAAAGGAGTCGTGCAAACAGGTAGTAGTTGGGTACAGTCCCGAAGCACTTGGAGGCAGTGACGGTTAGACATGATTCGTCTCTCCCGGTATTGGGGGTTGACATCGCGCTGTGTCTAGGAGAGCCATTACACGAGTAGTCCCTGGCCAGGGCAATCGAGTTATACTGGTAGGCTTCCAGTGTTATCTCAGGGTGTTTTGGGCTTCACTCCGACACGACTTGTACCGCTATTAGGGGATTGACGTTTACCGCCCCCTAGGCCCGCCATGCAATGTATCAGACGAACAGACCGGACTGTACAGAGACTGTCACATTCAGACTCAGTAGGAGTTCAGATCGGGTTCACCTCGTCAGTCTTCTTATCGGCATCTACCTGGGGACCGTTACACACAGCTAGTGCCGCTTGCGGTCTGTGGTTAAACCCACTGCCAGCGTAGTGTCGAGTCTTTAGAGTCCCACACAGAGGGCTATTCGCTTTTGGGCAAAACAGAGTAGAGGTCGCATGGTTTTACGACAGGGTTCGTTCTCATCCGCGCACTTGTGCACGTTTGGAGTCCGGACGGATATTACTAGCGGGCTATGGTTTGAGCCAGATACTAGTATATGTTTTGGGGTTAGTTTTATCTCATTGTGTTCATGTTCCTCGGAACAAGAATGCGGGTGTGTATGCACAGTTGATTGAGGCGGAGGAAGAGGATTTTCATTAGGGTTTCGGACCGGGTGTGTATGCACAGTTGACAGTCGTCTTTTTCCAAACCCTAATGAATTTATGATATATCAATTAATAATATTAATTAAATGAAATTGTGTCATGGCTGGGTTTGTTGACTTCTTGACCAAGGTTGACTTGTTGACCATGGTTGAAACTTTGACTATCATCATTACATATCAAAGATGCTCTTTGATTCTAGCAAAACCATTTAATGTGTGTAATGATAATTGTCATTCCAAACCATCCATCAACTATTTCATTTAGATTATTATTATTAATTTGATAATTCATTTCATATTATATTATGGTTATAAAAAGTTATTCATTCTATCATAACACTTCTCTCTCCTCTCTTTTTCTTCCTCCTCCTCTAGTTCAAGGAGACTCACTCTCATGTGTTGAGAAACCCTCTCCTTGAGATAAGAACACCCCAAAACCACTCTTTACTCACTCTAGGGTTAGAGGTGTAGCAAGCCAAAGATCCTAGTTCACTCAAAATTCGAGAAAGGAGCCCGAAGGTTGAACCCTCAGGTGGATCCATCTTTGACGGAAGAAGGCGACGAGGAAAGCACCATCCAAGCACTACAAAGGTTTCAAGGAGAAGGAGTTCAAGTTAGGTATAACATCTTTTCCGAGTAGCTAACTCTCTTTAGCTTGGTAGCTAGTTTAGTTTAGAAAAGATCCCGACTTTTGTTAGTCCATGTTGCCTAATGCGCTAAAAATTTGTTTTTATACCATTTCTGCCTCCCCGCAAGAACCGGGGTTGGCAACGTGGACTTACAGTGGTATCAGAGCCTAACTAAACTTAAACTAGCTAAGTAGTAAAGTGTATGGAAGTTCGATCGGAAAAATTACAAAAACCTAAACTTCAAAAACCCTAACTTTCTGTTGAAATTTTTTGTGCTCAAAAGATAAAAAGTTTTACTCCAAAAATCGGCTCAGGGTTTTGTGAAGACACCCACCAAAAACGGTCACCTGAATCCATCAAACCGCCGCGTTTCCTCGGCAATGAGTATACATTTGCCGCGGAACCGCCGCCGTTTTCGCTCCTCTCACGACCGGGTTTGGTGCAGTGTTCTTCTGGTAGGGTTTTGGGATTTCTAAGATGGTTTATTTGCGCCCAGGTTTTCCAGAAAAGAAATTTGTTTTTGGGGGCCTATAAATCCGTATTTTTGATCGAACTTCACTATACTTTGACTAATCTGTTATACCTGTGATGTTTATATGTATTGAACGTCGGCTAATCACTATATGTCGATTAGTCGGGGTTATACAAATCTGTGATCTGTGTTTGATGATGGTATGTGTATATGAATGCGTTGGACTATCGCGGGTGAATAGCCGGGGTGGATGTGAGATGAGTGTTTCTTTTTCTTTCATTCATGTAATATGTAAATTGATGTAATATTATTTGTATGGCCGCACAACCGGGTCGGGGTTGTAGCCGTCATTGTATAATTCTTTTTAATGTTTTTGCTCCTAGGATAGACCCATGGAGGGGGTGCACAAACTACCGGGTATCTCGAAGTGCCGAGTGGCCTACTCACGGCGTTGAGGGAGGCTGCTCCACTTCGGGTACTTGGCGGGTAGTTTGCCGCACCTGTAGGGGTCTTGGGTGGGGTTTTGGCTATTCACCGCGACCGTGTAATCTGCTTTTCATTGCAGGCTCGAACGGATTGCGGATTCCTAGTATATCCAATGTATTCATCTGCGATCTGTAATGTCTATCATTGCTATATATTTATAACTATTTAGGCGTAGCTTATGTTTTACAGCCGCGCTAGCCCAGCCCCCGCTCTGTCGTTAGTTAAGTAACCTAACGGGTGATGACGGGGCCCCGTGGCGAGTGCGAATGGCATAAGTGTACGTCATATTTTGGTTGTTTTCTGTAATGGTAGGATTAATTGATGGGACGCATTAAAAGAACTAATGCAAGAATATCACGCATTAAAAGAACTAATGCAAGATAATAAACCAAGCAAAAGTCGTTGGAACACTTTCGAAAAACCACTCGGTTCTTTTCAAAACTAACTTTTAAATGCGGAGCTTGAGCCACTCCTTTTTAAAAGCTATCTCGTTCCATCGATTATATCAAGTTCACTACGTTCACGGTTTCGCCAAAACCATTCGTAGCCCTCCGTCGTTTCGTATGAATATTCAATAGTATTCAAGCTATGTTTGTTGACCTTCGTCAAGGCATAGAGATTGGTAGCCGTTGGGTGTTCAAATGTAGCATAGATAGATGCGTTGGTTTGGGACAATCGTATTGCCTTGTTGACCTTCGTCAAGGGTATATACGGGTGGGTTCAAATTAACCTAGAAAATGACGGGCAGAACTTGACATGTGACTTATGATTTGTTGACCTTCGTCAAGGTCATAAGAGCATGGGGCAAAAATCCACATCGGGAGTTTCAAAAGTACTGAAACTTGCTAGATTTGCATACCATTTGGAGTGTGGTGATTCTGGTAGGATTCCTTCATTTTCTTCACGCGATGATATTTGGATCCCGATCCTACTGTGAGTATATGCTACTCCTCGGGAAATTTCTCACTAAACGATCAATGCTATAAACCTAGTAGGTGTCTAGAAAGGTGTTAGCGGGGCTACGCCCCCAGGGAAAAGAGGTTCTTAAATTAAGGAACTTCGCGAAATCATTGGAAACCCTCCCTCAAAGTACCGACACTGGCTTGGCTGAACGGTTAAGCAAGTATTGTGCGGTGGGATTGATCCCGACTAATTCTTCCTTTATGGTTTGAGGAGGGATTCGAGAGACAGTGGCAGCCATCCTGTTTAGATAAACTAAAAACCATTCTAAACTTGCAAGAGCATCGTGCTGAGTGTTTCTTCTCTCTCTCCTAATTGCAGCGACCAATCGACATGACTGGACTTAAGTTACTTCTAGATAAAAACATACTGACAGGGCCAAACTACAAAGATTGGCTCAGGAATGTCAAGATGGCAATCACTTACGACAAGCTGGGGTATCTTCTTACCACCAAAGCTCCCCCCATCCCAGGTCCCACCTCCAGCGTCGCGGATAAGGAAATCCGTAAGACTTGGGAGATTGATAGCGCGAAGGCCAAGTACCTCGTACTTGCCTCTATGGACAACGAACATCAGAGGAGGCACGAGAATATGGACCTTGAATCCATATTTCTCCATACAAAAGAACTGTATGGAGAGCAGTCTCGTATCGCAAGATACGAAGTGTCGAAGAAGTTATTTTCGGCAAGGTTGGCCATCGGATCATCGGTAGCTGAACACGTGCTTAAGATGATTGGCTTCATTGAGGAGCTCGCGGAACTTGGGACCACGTTAGAGAACGAGCTCTATACGGACTTGATTCTCCAGTCCCTTCCTTCCACTTACGCCCAGTTTATACTGAACTTCAACTTACAAGAAAAAGAAGTTGAACTTTCAGAACTCCTCAACATGCTGAGGAGCGCAGAGGGCACCCTACAGAAAGGTAGGGAAACATCCACTTTGTTTGTAGGAGGATCTTCTTCTTCTAGGTCCAAGGAGAAAGCCAAGGGAAAGAAGAGGAAAGCCCCCACCAAACCAAGGGGCGGTGTTAGTAAAGTGGATACGAAGGGAAAGGCAAAGGCAACAATGATAGCGGGGAAGCTTGTGGGTAAAGAAGAATGCTTCTATTGTCATAAGAGTGGACACTGGAAGAAAGATTGCAGGGCTTGGAAGGCCAGGACACAGGAACTGAAGCAGGTTGCGGCTTCAGCTTCAGGTGTGTATGTTATTGAAAACTGTCTTTCAATAAACTCTACTTCCTGGGTATTGGATACCGGATCAGGATCTCATATCTGTAATTCTTTGCAGGCGTTGAGAAACCGTAGGGTTTTGAAGGCAGGTGACATGACCCTTAGAGTTGCAAACGGAGCTAGCATGGATGCTAAAGCCGTGGGGGACTATCACCTGGGAATGTCAGATGGACATGTTTTGGTTTTACGTAATTGCTTTTTTGTACCCAACGCAACTTGTAATATCATTTCTGTATCTTTGGTTTCTAAAGAAGGTTATGAATTTGCGTTTTAAGCAATGTTGTAAACATTCACCTTAATCAAGTTCTGATTGGGTCAGGTACATTGAGCAATGGTATATACGTATTAAACCAACCACAGATTTTCAATGTCCAGAATACACACAAAAGAAAGTCTCCAGATATCAATCGGACTTTCTTATGGCATTGTAGACTGGATCACATCAATGAGAGAAGGTTGACTAAGTTACATACAGAAGGATATTTGGATCCGTTCGAATATCAATCGTATGCCACTTGTCAATCCTGTCTCAAAGGAAAGATGACAAAGACTCCGTTCACTGGACACGGAGTAAGAGCGAGCGAGCTCTTGGGACTCGTACACAGCGACGTGTGCGGTCCAATGTCTACACATGCGCGAAGCGGTTATTCTTACTTCATTACTTTTACGGATGATTTTTCAAGGTACGGTTATGTCTTCTTAATGAAACATAAGTCCGAAGCCTTTGAAAAGTTCCAGGAATATAAGAATGAAGTAGAAAAACAAACCGGCAAAAGTATCAAGATTCTAAGATCGGATCGAGGTGGAGAATACTTAAGTGCCGAGTTCCTGAATTACTTAAAAGAGAATGGAATTCTCTCTCAGCTTACTCCTCCATACACTCCGCAACATAACGGGGTATCGGAGAGACGGAACCGGATCCTATTGGATATGGTACGGTCCATGATGAGTAACGCTGAGTTACCGCGATCTTTCTGGGGTTATGCACTAGAAGCAGCTGCATATCTCTTGAACAAGGCTCCAACCAAGACTATGCCTACCACCCCATATCAGATGTGGAGTGGGAAGAAACCCTTTCTTAAGTATCTTAAGATATGGGGATGTCCAGCTTTTGTAAAAAAGCAGCATGCGGACAAGCTCGAGGCACGTTCAGTACTGTGTAAGTTTGTGGGATACCCAAAGAACTCCAGGGGGTATCTGTTCTATTCCGCAGAGGAACAAAAAGTTCTTGTTTCTCAACATGCCCGCTTCTTGGAAACTGAGTTTTTAGAAACCCAGATAAGTGGGAGCGTAATAGAACTGGAAGAAATTCCAGAACCACAAGCTATTACTGAAAGCTTGGAAGAGCCAGTAGTTTCAAAAGAATAGGACATTCCTACGCCGCTCCGCAGGAGTAGTAGGCAGTCTCATCCGCCCGAGAGATACTACGGTTTTCTCATAGACGGGGATAGAGAGGATTGCATCATAGATTATGATGAGCCTACTAGCTTCCAGTAAGCCGTTCAGAGCTTTGACTCGGTAAAATGGCTGGATGCAATGCGGACCGAAATGGGGTCCATGTACACCAACAAAGTATGGACGTTGGACATTGCTCCAGACGGGGTAAAACCCGTAGGATGCAAGTGGATCTTCAAAAGGAAGATTGGTGTAGATGGACAGGTTGAGACCTATAAAGCTAGACTTGTTGCAAAGGGTTTTCGTCAAAGACCTGGTTTGGACTATGACGAAACCTTTTCTCCAGTGGCTATGCTGAAATCCATTCAGATCCTTCTTGCCATTGCTGCCTTCCACGATTATGAGATTTGGCAGATGGACGTAAAAACCGCTTTTCTAAATGGAAATTTAGAGGAGTGTGCCTATATGGGCCAGCCAGAGGGTTTCATTCAGAGTAGGAGCAGCGGAAAGGTGTGCAAGTTGCTTAAGTCCATCTATGGACTAAAGCAGGCATCGCGGAGTTGGAACATCTGCTTTGATGAGACGGTCAAAGAATTTGGCTTTATCAAAAATCCAGATGAACCATGCATCTATAGTAGATTTGTAGCGAGAACTGTAGTATTCCTCATTTTATACGTGGATGACATTCTCTTAATAGGAAATGACATTCCTATGCTACAATCTGTCAAGGGGTTCTTGTCGCACAGGTTCTCCATGAAAGACCTGGGTGATGCCTCATACATCCTGGGGATCCGGATCCATCGTGATAGATCCAAGAGGATATTAGGACTTTCACAGTCCAGGTACATCGACACCATACTGAAGAGATTCAGTATGGAAGATTCTAAGCGCGGTAACCTACCAGCTTGTCACGGGATCACCCTCTCTAAAGAGATGTCTCCCAAGACTGATTTGGAGAGGGATCGCATGTCTATTATACCCTACGCTTCTGCGGTAGGCTCTAAAATGTATGCGATGTTATGTACCAGACCGGATGTAGCTTATGCACTGAGTGTGGAAAGCCGGTATCAGTCAAACCCTGGGGAGAAACACTGGATAGCGGTAAAGAACATTCTCAAGTACCTGAGAAGGACTAAGGAGATGTTCTTGGTGTATGGCGGAAAAGACCTCCAGATCGAGGCCTTTGCTGACTCCATCTTCCAGAGTGACAAGGATGATTCCAAGTCCATGTCGGGCTTTGTCTTTACCCTCAATGGAGGGGCGGTGTGTTGGAAGAATTCCAAACAGGAAACCGTTGCAGACTCGACTATGGAAGCGGAATACATCGCTGCATCTGATGCCGCAAAAGAAGCCGTCTGGATGAGGAAGTTCTTGAAAGAACTTCAGGTGGTTCCGTCCATTGTTGATCCAATACCTCTGTATTGCGACAACAACGGGGCTATAGCTTTAGCGAAGGAACCCAGGTCCCATCAGAAATCCAGACACATCTTGATGCGGTATCACCTGATCAGGGAGATCGTGGATCGCCAGGAGATCGAGGTTCGGAGGGTTGCTTCAGAAGAAAACACTGCAGATCCATTCACCAAGGCCTTGCCCCAGACTCAGTTCGAGCGGCTGATCGAGATGATAGGTCTTCGATACGCCAGTACATGGCCTTAGTGTAAGTGGGAGATTGTTAGTGTATATGCCCTAGAGGCCATTACTGTATCATACTAGTTTGTATATTACTTAATGGAAGCTTGGGATATTCACCTTGTATAAACAATCTTGCTCAATATAGTAGTATGCTACTTGGTTTGTTTCTACTTCAATGTGTACATGTGTTTATTTTAGTATATCACCTATACACATTAGTGGAGCCCTTAGGATCTTTGCTTGATTACCAGCGTTGTGATGGCAGTCACACTAGTGGGGGCTGGGTAATCTATAAGCACATCCTTATACAGGTCCCTAGTCGCAGGACTATCGAGACATGGCATCGATACTCCGGAGTAGACTAGCGTATGCGCTTCTCATCCCAGTGTGGGAGATGGTCTGTCCCACAGCCATCAGTACGTCGTACTGGAGATAGTATACGGGTGCTCGTTAGGTTACGAGTACAATGGACAAGACTCGTCGGGGACTGACAGGTTGGTATTATACCTATCGTCAGTTATCAGTTCCCAGGTGACATGAGTACAGCTTAGCCCGCTGACTTGACACTGTCACTTCGCCTCGAGTGTGTTCCCACTGTACTTTGATTACTACCCTACCACGGCTCAAAGGAGTCATGCAAACAGGTAGTAGTTGGGTACAGTCCCGAAGCACTTGGAGGCAGTGACGGTTAGACAGGATTCGTCTCTCCCGGTATTGGGGGTTGACATCGCGCTGTGTCTAGGAGAGCCATTACATGAGTAGTCCCTGGCCAGGGCAATCGAGATATACTGGTAGGCTTCCAGTGTTATCTCAGGGTGTTTTGGGCTTCACTCCGACACGACTTGTACCGCTATTAGGGGACTGACGTTTACCGCCCCCTAGGCCCGCCATGCGATGTATCAGACGAACAGACCGGACTGTACGGAGACTGACACATTCAGACTCAGTAGGAGTTCAGATGGGGTTCACCTCGTCAGTCTTCTTATCGGCATCCACCTGGGGACCGTTACGCACAGCTAGTGCCGCTTGCGGTCTGTGGTTAAACCTACTGCCAGCGTAGTGTCGAGTCTTTAGAGTCCCACACAGAGGGCTATTCTCTTTTGGGCAAAACAGAGTAGAGGTCGCAAGGTTTTGTGACAGGGTTCGTTCTCATCCGCGCACTTGTGCACGTTTGGAGTCCGGACGGATATTACTAGCGGGCTATGGTTTGAGCCAGATACTAGTATATGTTTTGGGGTTAGTTTTATCTCATTGTGTTCATGTTCCTCGGAACAAGAATGCGGGTGTGTATGCACAGTTGATTGAGGCGGAGGAAGAGGATTTTCATTAGGGTTTCGGACCGGGTGTGTATGCACAGTTGACAGTCGTCTTTTTCCAAACCCTAATGAATTTATGATATATCAATTAATAATATTAATTAAATGAAATTGTGTCATGGTTGGGTTTGTTGACTTCTTGACCAAGGTTGACTTGTTGACCATGGTTGAAACTTTGACTATCATCATTACATATCAAAGATGCTCTTTGATTCTAGCAAAACCATTTAATGTGTGTAATGATAATTTTCATTCCAAACCATCCATCAACTATTTCATTTAGATTATTATTATTAATTTGATAATTCATTTCATATTATGTTATGGTTGTAAAAAGTTATTCATTCTATCATAACACTTCTCTCTCCTCTCTTCTTCTTCCTCCTCCTCTAGTTCAAGGAGACTCACTCTCATGTGTTGAGAAACCCTCTCCTTGAGATAAGAACACCCCAAAACCACTCTCTACTCACTCTAGGGTTAGAGGTGTAGCAAGCCAAAGATCCTAGTTCACTCAAAGTTCGAGAAAGGAGCCCGAAGGTTGAACCCTCATGTGGATCCATCTTTGACGGAAGAAGGCGACGAGGAAAGCACCATCCAAGCACTACAAAGGTTTCAAGGAGAAGGAGTTCAAGTTAGGTATAACATCTTTTCCGAGTAGCTAACTCTCTTTAGCTTGGTAGCTAGTTTAGTTTAGAAAAGATCCCGACTTTTGTTAGTCCATGTTGCCTAATGCGCTTAAAATTTGTTTTTATACCGTTTCCGCCTCCCCGCAAGAACCGGGGTTGGCAACGTGGACTTACAAAGTGTTGATTTAATAATTATGTGTATAATTGTATATTAGATATACTAGTTTACATTTACTAACACTTGTTCACTTAAGGATTTTTTTCTCTCTCACATGAACACAACTTGTGATATATATTAAAAATGTGTTTTCTTATTGTATCATGGTTGATGATACACATGACTTGGGTGTATGAGACTTACACCATGCTATATATTTATGTTGGATTTTAATATTCAAAGTAATTACAAAATTAGTGGAGGATTAGCTAAATGCATGAAGCTTGTGGAAGCTTGTGGATGCATTGACTAATTCCACTAAATTTGTTTTTACTATGGATATTTCTTAACCCAACCATAACTATTAGCCATGGTTATGTCTCTACAAGAGTTAGTATATGATACTCACTCACCATGGTTAGCCTTCTCACTTGATCATTATCCTCATCTCTTTCTTTTGTTCTTCTTCTTCATTGCTAAAAAGAAAAAGCTTGCTAGGGTTTGATCCAAAGTGAGAAAGATTGTGAGAAATAAAATTCTAAAGAGAACCCACTTCCTATTTCTCCATCCTCTACTAGACTAGCACTTTAGTTTAGGGTGTTTGCTTCACTAATTCTCAAGTTAGTGAAGTAGAAGCTTGAGTTGGCATCCTCTCGACGTAGATCATCTTCAGCCTCGAAGACTTCAAGCAAGGACGCGTCTTTCGCCTCGTGAAGCCATGCAAGGGTCAGGGAGAACCACGATAGCAGTGAAGGGACTTCAACAAGAAGCTAAAGAAGTGAAGGACCGATCTACAAAGGTTGTATTTCATATTCACTTAGTCGTAAACGTAGTTTACTTGCATATGAAACCCTAATTTTCTACCAACAATCTTGCTTAGGGTTATTCGGCACGGCTAAAATTTTAAACGGGCATGGTTGATGCATTGTAGAACCTTATTAGAGTGCCTAGTAACCCTACAGTGGTATCAGAGCCTAGCTAGAGCATTAGGTGATGTGTTAACGAAGTTAAAACTCCGAACGAACCCGAATACGTCAAAGTTAACCCCCTCTCTGTACATTTTTTCAAAACTGTGTATTTTCAGAATTAAAAATACCTAAAAAATTCAGCAGGGTTTTCTAAGAACTACGGTGAAAATTGAGCGCACAATCCGTACACACCACCGCGGAACAGCGGACGTACCTCCCTTGGGTCGTGGATCCGCGACAGTAATGACGAATCATGCACTCATTTTTCCACTGTAATTACTATTTCTGTTATTTGTATTTTCTGGGTATTTTTGAATTAGCTCAAGTGTTGAGTATTCTAGGGTTTATTTTGTAATCGTCGATTCGATCGGAGAATTTAATTTTGTTATGTTATTCCGGATAATTTAGAAAGTATTAAAATGTTCGAACGGATATCATTAACTCAATTTTTCCCGGCACGAAAAACATTCAAGTGTTGAATTTTTCTCGGGTTTAAATATTTCGGAAATAAGTGCATGTGACGTGATGGACCCTCTAGAAGACAACAAACCTTAACTCGATTATGTGACCGTCTTGAACTGCCTTTTGAACCTTAGGGTTTGAGGCAGTACGGCGTGCCACATGTGAGGCGTTGGCTTGACCCTTCTACGGCTGGACCGTTGCTACTGTGATGTAGGGTTGCTAGGCACACGCACAAGGGTCTACGAGGCATCAACCATGCCCGATTAAAATTTTAGCCGTGCCGAACAACTCTAATACGGATCTTTAAACTAGGTTTTAAGAGAAAACTAGCATGTTAACAACTTTAACACTAAGTGAAAGAGATTACAACCTTTGTAGATCCGGTCCTTCACTTCAATAGCTCCGTGTAGATGTCCCCTTCGCTGCGATCGTGAACTTCGGACTCTAGAAAATCTCCACAAGAAGAACGAACATGCTTGCTACGATGACTTCGAGGCCGAAGATGATCTACGTCGGGGAGACACTAACTCAAGCTATTCCTTCACTAGGTCATAAATTTTGTGAAGAGAACACACTCTACTACATGGCAAGTGGTAGAGGATGAAGAAGTAAAAAGTGGGCTCACTTTAGAATTGATTTTCTCACTCTTTTTCTCATGGCACCATTAGAGCTAGTAAGCTTTTGGATGGAGCTTGATGAAGAAGAAGAAGAAAGAATAATCCATCCAAATGAAAACTTATCCTCAATAATGTAACCATGGGTGAGTTAAGCTATCATGCTTAACTTATGTAGAGAATTAACCAAAGCATTAGGTTAAAGGTTAGGTTAAAGAATATCAAAAGAAATGACAAAAGAGTGGACTTTGTCAAAGCTTCTCCAAGCTTCTTCAAGCTTGATTACTTTGACTAAGTTAAATCCTTTTGTTAAATCTTAAGATAAAACAATAACCCTAATCTTGGTATGAGTCTCATTCACCCAACTTTGATGTATCATCAAGCATGATACAAACATGTACACTTGCATATATCACATATAAACAATGTGCACAAACTAGTGAGAAAATAAATCATAAGTGAGCTAATACTAGTTAATGCAATGCAATATATCAAATATATAATTATGCATTAAATTATTAAATCAACTCTTGATTTAATAACCCGGCTATAGCCGACTAATATCAAAAGTAACAACTTATCGAATCAACACTTGATCTGATAACCCGACTATATAGCATACAACCGATCAATGTCACGAATCGCGAGAATAGAATACGGTATCTCATATCGTATTAATCTCGGTCCCGCACATATCACATATGTGCTCCTACTCCATTTCGCTTGAGCCAGGAAACCCCTGTGTAGGACTCTAAAGACTCGTCAATACGCCGGCAGTAGGTGATGATCATATCAAACACCCACAAGCCGCAAGCGGTCTGCTAAACGTAACGGCCACCCGGGTATTGAGCGATCAGAAGATCAACAAGCAAGCCCGCTAGTACTCCTGCGAATCCAATCAGTAACACTCCCGTACAGTCCGGTCTCGTTGTCTGATATGTCGCATATCTCGCCTAGGGGTGGTAAACGTCAAACCCCAATAGCTTGATAAGTCGTGTCGATATGAGGTCTATAACAGTTCGAGAAACTACTGATAGCACTTACCAGTAAATCTCAGCAACCCTGGATAGGGATTTCCAGTCATAGCCAATCGAACACTGCGCAACATCAACACCCTATACCGGGAGAGATGAATCCCTTCCTATCGCTCATTGCCTCCATGTGATTCGGGACTGTACCCAAAAGCCACCTTTTTGCACACCCTCTGTAAGTCTACGCTAGCGCCCCGGCCGTCTACAGACGCCAAATGCGGAACAAAAACTTTTTAACTGGCGCTATCGTATACTTTCACCCGGATCTGCCATTATTGCTAAACTAACAAACTGAAAAGAGTGTTGAAAGGTTATACCGAACGATCCGAGTCCTTCGTTCTTCAACCATCATCCCACGCTCCGTTGCGGCTGCTCCGATCTCGTCGATCTCCGATTCCTTTGTCGATGTGGCACCACATCACCGATTCTTTAAACGGGCTCCCGCCTCTGACTCGAGGCAACTCGATCGTAAAGTTTGCTAAAAGAGATGACCAAGAATGATGTAGAGAATGAGTAGATGACTTTGTCTCACTTCGTCCAAGTCCGTGGACGATCGGTAAATGAAGTTGCCGAGGGAATCGGGTGATGGAATGAAATGAGCTGTGAATTCCATACACCCCAAATCTATCATAATCTTTTTTCCAATGAAAAACCATCAAGTGCGAGAGAGAGAGGAGGGGGCCGGCCACTTATAGCAAGAGGGGGGTGACCGTAGGAGAGGGGGGGTGACTACAAGAGAAAGCTTCTCACTCAAAATATCCTAAGCTTAACAAAACTCATTAAAGCAAACAATGAGTCATAAAGAAACATTGAATCTAATAAGCTAGTCATCAAGCATTAATGACACCATTAAAAGCAACCAATGAAAACTTAACACCAATTAATCCTAGTCACCTCATCTAGAATCTTCTAGAAGAATCTACACCCATCTCAAGAAAAGATAAACCCGTCTTTAACCGAATGTTAAAAGACGGCTGATAAAAACTGGAAACTGGCAACTTCCAAAAGTGATCCTGAAACGAATTTCAGGACAACCCCGAAACTGTATAAATATACCTGCATTTGTATTACGACCGAATACAAATGCAACTGAGACAAAGATATTATACCTACTCAATATAATACTCGGATCCGGCTTAAACCAAAGCCGACCAGTATCATCTGCCCGAAAAATAACACGTGCGTAAACGCACGTGCATTTTCCGAACCCTGCCATAAAACCATACGGCCTCTACAACGTTTCGCCCGAACTTGGGAAACTGTCTGTGGGGGACTCTAATGACTCGTCAGTACCCTGGCAGTTGGTTTAACCACAAACCGTCAGCGGCACTAGCAATGCGTAACGGCTGCCTATGGACTGACCTCAAGGGATGCCGATGAGCGCACTCATCCGGAAAACCCTACTGAGCCTAACAGTGACAATGTATATACAGTCCGGTCCGTTCGTCTATGAGTATCGCATATCTGCCTAGGGGGCTAGAAACGTCAGACCCCTAATAGCAGTATAAGTCGTGTTGGAGTGAAGCCCAATAACACCATGAGATACTACTGGAGTACCTACCAGTAAATCTCCTGCCACGGCCATGGGCTTTGTGTAATGGCTCTCCTAGACACAGCACGATCTCGCCCCCAATACCGGGAGAGACGAATCCCCTGCCGATCCGCTCACGTGCCTCCATATGGCTCGGGACTGTACCCAAAAACTACCTATTTGCACGACTCCTTTGAGCCGTGGTAGGGTAGAAATCAAAGCACAGTGGGAACTCACACGAGACAAATGACGACCTCAGGTCGATGAACTAACCTGTACACATGTCACCAGGGAACTGCTATCTGACGATAGATATAATACTAACTAGCAGATTCCCGGCGAGTCTTGTCCGGTGTACTCATAACCCAATGAGCACCTGTATACATCTTAGGTGATCCAACTGACACCAGTGGCTTGTGAGACCGGCCACCGCCCCTCGTCGGGGTCTCGACTGTATACACTAGTCTACTCCGGAGTGTCGATACCCTGTCTCGAAACTCCCACGACTAGGGACCACAATTAAGGATATGCGTATAAACCACCCAACTCTCACGTATATGATCGCCATCATACTGTTGGTGGTAAAGCAAGATCCTAAGGGCTCTATCAAAGTGTAACATGTAATCAGTCACCTGATCATGTACACGACTGATAAAGGCAAACCAGATAGCATACTATCATCTCGAGTAAGACTGTCCTACCGGTATAGATCCTCTGCAATCATTGCAATCACGTACCTGTGATCCAATAATTGACTATGAGGGCACTATCTCCAACAATCTCCCACTTGCACTCAAGGCTAATTATTGCGATGTTGCGTACTCACAGCCCGTGTGAAACCAACACCCAACTCCTCTACTAATCAGTATCACAAAGCCCGTTTGTAAAACTATTGTGTTCGAGAAATAGCCTTAGTGAGTGGATCCGCCTAGAAGTTTCTTTCTATATCTCTCTAAATCTCAAGTTCGCGGAGAAAGCCATCTCCCGAATTGAGTAATACCTGTCTTAGAATATGTCTGGATATCTGATGGGACCTAGTTCATAAATGAACTCCAAATCCAAACTTCTTAGACTGTATCGATCACTGAACCTAATCAGTATCCGGCACCATGCCACCCACAGTATCCTCTTGGACCACCTGTCCATAATACTGTCCCTTTTCGTCAGAGGGAAAGACTATAACTCTGACAATCACTCTGTCAACCATATCACCTTTGAAGCTTGGAATGATAACCGTCTCCCGAAGGAGGCTGCCGTCATCAAATCCGTAGAACATGTACTTATGTTCTAAAACTACTTCCTTATGTTTCTCCAGGATTGGATTAATACAAACTTATTGCATCTAGTGCAAAACCAACATTTGGTGTGGTACTTGACATCTCATGATTGACTCAATTGCCTAAGCAAGTGATCTGCCAATCATGCACATCCCTCTCCCCTTTAGTCTGTAAGACACCTTTAGAGAGGGTGACTCCATCACCTGCAGGTACACCACCATGCTAGGAGTCAACTATTCCAAAAACCATTAGAATATCTGTCAAAGTACCCACATTGGGAAACTACCTAAATCCAGATCTAAAACCATAGATCTAGAAACCAGAATGTCAAATATTATATCCATATCCTGTCTGGAGAAACAACTGTATGACGACCACAGTACAACCGATCGTAGTATAGGAATTTTACTTCCCACTCTGTGTATGTCATCCAGATACCATGACATCACACCCTACTACCTTCTTAACTGATCCATCCCCTATTCTGATTGAAGTCAAACCCATGACTGTCACATCAAAATTAGATGATCTATTTCCGCTAAAACTGCTCAAGTCTATAAATAGATATAAGCATCTTGCCCACTAATCTTCCGTTGCTCCCACTGACTACGACAACCCTCCTACCGGGTCTCATAACCTAGAACAACAGTAGTGTCAAGTCTTGGTAGATAAGAACCTCCCTGTCACCGTCCTTGAGCCTACCGAAGTACCTCTCGGGTGTCTGAGGTTACCCACCAAATCTGCGAAGTGGCTACTGGAATGTCAAACATGATTGAATATATAGGTCCTATTAAATTTTCTGTAATCGTTCGCGGTTCTGGAATCACTTCCAGTTCTACCATACTCCCACTACTGTTTTCTGAAAAAGATCCATTTTACTAAAACTGTGGCGAGTCAAGAACAATATCACTATTGATCTTACAAATGGTAGAATATCAACCCTCGTCATAGCCAGGGTCAACCCACAAACAGCCATTACAGAAACGTGCCCTGAGTTATCCAGTGTCTGGTTTTAAGCATAAGCTGGACAACTCCCCGTACCTCAATATCTTTTAAGGTACGAACTATTCTATATCCAATATAGAAACTTTGGCACTTATTTAATTGGAACCATATTCAAACCATGCAGCTGTCTCCAGTGCATATCAACTTAATGGAAAGAGGCTAATCAGCATTACTCAACTTAGGAATCCATCCAATTATGAGTAACCTGAAAGAGAAACACGTTTCTCAAAACCATCACTATCATCTGAATACCAATCACAAGAATCTACATCTTCGATCTCTTTGAAGAATCCCGATACTTGTGATACCTGGTTCTCTACTTTATTCTTATACCCACAACTTCTCAAAACTTAGACCTTGTATTTCTACGAAACACTCGTCTAAATACTAGAGAAGTTATAAGTAAACAGAACATAGTACGAGGACCTACCCCTTTGTCCTGATGGACACTGGACAACATACAATACTCTGTATAAGTCCGCTGAGTTAAACAACTCAAAACCTGTGCGTCGTAGGTTGAAAACTGTACCCTGACGATTTCCTCATATATCACCAATTACAACGAATTCCGATATAATGAGGATGATCACCTAACTCCCAATATCTTACTCGCACTCATCATCTGTAAAACCATACAGATATGAGAATGAAACCTGGTAAATACATACCCTTGGAGTAAGTGTCTAATTGGGAAAACAGTTTTTCTTTAACAATGCACTGAAACATTAAAATGTTTCGTAGGGGTATCCTGGTATTCATAGCAATGCCTCTTCCATAATCCAATTCATGACTTCAACCGTATATTTTATTGCCGTCTCTCCAAATCCCTTTATTTGTCTTTAGTCGTTACCTTCTGTACACCATTGTTAGGCTAAATGGTTTTCTTCCTTCCCTACCGTTCGGCACCAGCCTATGGTTTGGAAGAAGACTATCCAGTAAGCATAATAGGTGTACCCTCCTAAACCAAGGAGTACTCGCAACTGAGAGAAGGTGATGATAAAAGACAACTGAATAATACCTTATTCTTTTAAAGGTGAAATAGGAGTGGCGATGAAGTACGCGGTTTTGGTCGTGAATGATATCAGTCGCAATTTACTTTGCCCTCTTTCTAATCCCTTTATTTTGTCTTTACATATTACCTTATGCACACCCTACTTAGGCTAATTGGTTTTCTTCATTCCCTACCTTTCGGCACCAGCCTATGGTTTGGAATAAGACTATCCAATAAGCGTAATAGGTGTACTCTCCTAAACCAAGGAGCTCTCGCAACCTGAGAGAAGGTGATAATAAAAGACAACTGAATAAACCAATTCTATTTCTCCTGAACCTGGATCCATCCTCGAAGAAGTTCCTTCGAGTTCATATATAACCATACGATGGATCTATCCAATGGAAGTGGATATCCGTAGTAATACGGGTGTTCTGAGAAATTCAAAGGGTAAAAGAAGGAGTGGCAATGACTTATGCAACTCAGACAATCCAAAAGCCAGTATTTTAAGAAGGTTCGGTCAGCCTGGTCACTGAGTCATAGTCTAGGGTCGGTCAAAGGTCGCTGCCAAAGAGAGAGAGAGAGAGAAAAGAAACACTCTGCGTGCACTCAAACCTAGATCAGAATGGTCATCACTTTATCTAATCCGGAAACCTCCCACTGTCCTGTCAAATTCTCCTCCAAACCTAAAGAAGAATCAATCGGGATCACCCGAAGAGTAAACCGACTCATCAGTGGGAATCGGGATCCAACTCTCATCGCATGATAACGTGACGGAATCCACTCGCGTTATCACACTCCAGAAGGTATGCGCATGCCTGGCAAGTTTCAGTTTCTTTAGAAACTCCCGATATGATTTTTGCCCCATGTTCTTATGACCTTGGCGAAAGTCAACAAATCATAAGTCACATGTCAAGTTCTGCCCGTCATTATCTTGTTACTTTGAATCCACCCGTACATACCTTTGACGAAAGCCAATAAGGTAATACGACTGTCCCAAACCAACACATCTATCTATGCAACAAATGAATACCCCAGCAACTACCAAACACTATGCCTTGACGAAAGCCAACAAACATAGCTTGAATATTACTGACCATCCATAAGAAACGACGGAGGGCTACGGCTGGTTTTTGGCGAAAAACCTTTAATGTAATGAACTTGATCTCGTTGAAGGAACCTGATAGCTTTTTTAAAATATAGTAGCGAAAACCTTTTGCTAAAGAGGTCACTCCCGGTAAAGGGATCTCGGCTCTTTCCTCGTGGAATGAGGTGCAGGATATTCCACTGAATACCGCTATGCAAAGCAACATGTAATCGACTATAGTGAAGTTATTACTCTGACGCAAACTTCTGCCCAAGGGGTCAGTCCCGGTGAAGGGATATCAGCCCTTGCCCCGACGAATGAGGTGCAGGATATTCCACTGAATACCGCTATGCATAACAAAAGAAAACGCCTTTGCAATAACATTTTTTAAATTGTTCCAACAACATCCAAACAGGTTTGTTTTACTTTGCATTGATCAGAATCAACACAGTCCCATCATTCGATCACACCAGAAAAGAACGAAAATAAAATGTACGTATATGCCATCCGCATTCGTCACTGGGTCCCGTCATCACCCGTTAGGTTACTTAACTAACGACAGAGCGGGGACTGGACTGGCGCGGGTGTAAAACATATACAACATCTAATAGTATATAAACCAATATACAATAATCGCTCCAGGCGTGATAGTATGCAACATTACAGAAAAGTAATAAGCATCACAGAACAATACAGATATCTGGGATCCCCGGGTTTCACAGAGCCGCTGCTGAAACCCGACGTTCCCCTGTCGTGTGGATAGCCTGTGCAATGAAACCTAGACCCCTACGGGTGCGGCAAGTTACCCGCCAAAACCTGAAGCGAGGCAGCCCCCTACAGCATAGTGAATCGACCACCCAGCACTTCACGGAATCCGGTAATCTTGGGCACCCCTCCTTGGGTCAACCTGTACCCCCTACGAGTGCGGCGAATAGTCTGACAATTCTAGAGTGGGGCCCCTCTGACTCTCAAAGCCATAAGATGCGGACCCGTTGCTTCTCAGAACCCGGCTATCCGTGCACTCCGTCTCGGGGCAAAACCTAGTACAGTAATGAAAAATAGTACAATAGGTACATCGACCGCAACCTGGTCGTGCCCCAAAAGAATATTATACAACAGGCAGTGACGGTAGTCCACAAGTTGGACGCTCGCCCCGCAATATCAAATGTACAAATAAACTCAAACTGTACTACCATTGCACACTGCTATCCACCACGACAAATCCGCAGCATCACAGCACAACACAGAACATCAACGCGAATGTCACGTTCGCAAACCCGTCTAAAAGAACTATAGCAATCAAACGCGGTTTACCGATCAAATGACATTCCCGGTCGGAGATATAATGTAAGCACTGTAAACTAACATGTTTAAATTTCGATCGACCAAATATCAAGAAGTGGGCCCCACGACTTACTGGTGAACAGTAACAAAATCTGGGCCAAAACGATATTTACCTAAAACCCCAAAATCCAAACAAGAACCCACTGTGAAAATTTAGGGCCACGAGCTCACTGTATGGCCGCGGAAGCGCGGTCAAACCATAGGTTTGACCGCGTTTCCACGGCTGTAACATCGAATCACGTGTCCAAATTTCTACGTGGTTCTTAGAAAAGCCTGCACAGATTTTTAAGACATGCAGAATAATTTTATCATACCATTTAAAATCGACAGAAACTGTTAGGCTTGGATTTTGCAATTTTCGATTTCCGGTCCGATCGATGTTTTAAACGCGTTAGCACAAGTTAGTAAAGCAAAATGGTGAGGCTCTGATACCACTGTAAGTCTACGCTAGCGCCCCGGCCGTCTACAGACGCCAAATGCGGAACAAAAACTTTTTAACTGGCGCTATCGTATACTTTCACCCGGATCTGCCATTATTGCTAAACTAACAAACTGTAAAGAGTGTAGAAAGGTTATACCGAAAGATCCGAGTCCTTCGTTCTTCAACCATCATCCCACGCTCCGTTGCAGCTGCTCCGATCTCGTCGATCTCCGATTCCTTCGTCGATGTGGCACCACATCACCGATTCTTTAAACGGGCTCCCGCCTCTGACTCGAGGCAACTCGATCGTCAAGTTTGCTAAAAGAGACGACCAAGAATGATGTAGAGAATGAGTAGATGACTTTGTCTCACTTCGTCCAAGTCCGTGGACGATCGGTAAATGAAGTTGCCGAGGGAATCGGGTGATGGAATGAAATGAGCTGTGAATTCCATACACCCCAAATCTATCATAATCTTTTTTCCAATGAAAAACCATCAAGTGCGAGAGATAGAGGAGGGGGCCGGCCACTTATAGCAAGAGGGGGGTGACCGTAGGAGAGGGGGGGTGACTACAAGAGAAAGCTTCTCATTCAAAATATCCTAAGCTTAACAAAACTCATTAAAGCAAACAATGAGTCATAAAGAAACATTGAATCTAATAAGCTAGTCATCAAGCATTAATGACACCATTAAAAGCAACCAATGAAAACTTAACACCAATTAATCCTAGTCACCTCATCTAGAATCTTCTAGAAGAATCTACACCCATCTCAAGAAAAGATAAACTCGTCTTTAACCGAATGTTAAAAGACGGCTGATAGAAAACTGGAAACTGGCAACTTCCAAAAGTGATCCTGAAACGAATTTCAGGACAACCCCGAAACTGTATAAATATACCCGCATTTGTATTACGACCGAATACAAATGCAACTGAGACAAAGATATTATACCTACTCAATATAATACTCGGATCCGGCTTAAACCAAAGCCGACCAGTATCATCTGCCCGAAAAATAACACGTGCGTAAACGCACGTGCATTTTCCGAACCCTGCCATAAAACCATACGGCCTCTACAACGTTTCGCCCGAACTTGGGAAACTGTCTGTGGGGGACTCTAATGACTCGTCAGTACCCTGGCAGTGGGTTTAACCACAAACCGTCAGCGGCACTAGCAATGCGTAACGGCTGCCCATGGACTGACCTCAAGGGATGCCGATGAGCGCACTCATCCGGAAAACCCTACTGAGCCTAACAGTGACAATGTATATACAGTCCGGTCCGTTCGTCTATGAGTATCGCATATCTGCCTAGGGGGCTAGAAACGTCAGACCCCCAATAGCAGTATAAGTCGTGTCGGAGTGAAGCCCAATAACACCCTGAGATACTACTGGAGTACCTACCAGTAAATCTCCTGCCACGGCCGTGGGCTTTGTGTAATGGCTCTCCTAGACACAGCACGATCTCGCCCCCAATACCGGGAGAGACGAATCCCCTGCCGATCCGCTCACGTGCCTCCATATGGCTCGGGACTGTACCCAAAAACTACTTGTTTGCACGACTCCTTTGAGCCGTGGTAGGGTAGAAATCAAAGCACAGTGGGAACACACACGAGACAAATGACGACCTCAGGTCGATGAACTAACCTGTACACATGTCACCAGGGAACTGCTATCTGACGATAGATATAATACTAACTAGCAGATTCCCGGCGAGTCCTGTCTGGTGTACTCATAACCCAATGAGCACCTGTATACATCTTAGGTGATCCAACTGACACCAGTGGCTTGTGAGACCGGCCACCGCCCCTCGTCGGGGTCTCGACTGTATACACTAGTCTACTCCGAAGTGTCGATACCTTGTCTCGAAACTCCCACGACTAGGGACCACAATTAAGGATATGCGTATAAACCACCCAACTCTCACGTATATGATCGCCATCATACTGTTGGTGGTAAAGCAAGATCCTAAGGGCTCTATCAAAGTGTAACATGTAATCAGTCACCTGATCATGTACACGACTGATAAAGGCAAACCAGATAGCATACTATCATCTCGAGTAAGACTGTCCTACCGGTATAGGTCCTCCGCAATCATTGCAATCACGTACCTGTGATCCAATAATTGACTATGAGGGCACTATCTCCAACACCCTCTTGGACGTGGTATGATGGAAATCAAAGCACAGTGGGAATCACACAAGACTCTATGACGATCTCGGGTCAACAGACTAAGCTGTACCGGTGTCACCAGAGAACTGCCATCTGACGTAAGGTATAATACCATCTGGGAGTTCTCAGCGAGTCCGTCCAGTGTACCCAGTCTCCACCGAGCACCCGTACACCATGCTTGATGTCAAACACCGATGGATATAGGATCATCCATCGCCCATCATATGGGTCAAGATGCGTATACGTTAGTCTACTCTGGTGCATCGATGCCCTGTCTCGATACACCCACGACTAGAACAGTTATAGGATTTTACTCGTAGACTCCCATGGCCCCACTAGTATGATCTCATCATAGTCCCAGTAGTCGAGTACATATCCTAAGGGCTTTACCAACATGTAACAGAGAGACAATCAGTATACACGTTAAGGTAAAGAGTAACCAGATAGCATACTATCATGTCGAGCAAGAAAGTCCTCCCTATATATGTCCAAGCATCCACTACAATATACATCTCATGTATAGTAATGGCCTCTAGGGCATACATATAACTAACATGTGACGTATTCTGGAATTTTTGAACTCCGCTCAAGTGTTGAGCTATTTAGGAAATCTCGGGTATTTGATTATTCGATCGAAAAGTTTAATACTGTCTATTTATCTGGAATGTGGTACAATATGTGGAATTCATACAGTTAGGCATGAATTGCGAAGTATGTGATATTTCGGATTTACGATGTCTAAAGAGATTGTGGATTCCAAATGTTGTAGTTTTACACTTTCTTTTCTGTGACCGTAAGTGTAATATGTGATATCGCCAGTTTCGTTGCTATATGTCAACGACAATTGGGATGCGCATATTTACTTACGTTGATGACATGTGTTGTTATGTGTTGCTGGATATGTTATATTGGATCGTCGCGTTCTGAATAGCCGGGTTTTTTTTTATGTGAGATGAGTGTTTTTATTTTCATTCATGTAAAATTAAATGTATGTAATATTCTTTTATTGGGGCACTTCCGGGATGAGGTTGATGTCACCATTTGTATATTATTTACTTTTCCGCACAAAGATAGACCCAAGGAGGAGAGCACAAGTAACCGGGTTCTGGAGTCCAGTGGGAGACCAACTCGAGGAGTCGAGTCCGGGTCTCCTAACTCTAGAATTGGAAGGGTTGCTTACCGCTCTCGTAGCGGTCTAGGGGTGTACGTTTGGCTATTCATCACGACCGTGGAATCCATGTTTTATAGTGGCTCAAAATAAAACACGGACGTCCTAGTATATCCAATGTTTCATATGTTTCTTCTGCTGCGATATCTGTGATCTGATCATGTGATGTGATGTGATAAATACTGTATATAGTATATATGATATATTATATAGGCGTTACTTATGTTTTACACCCGCGCTAGCCCTGCCCCGCTCTGCCGTTAGTTACCTAACCTAACGGTGCACGAGGGGACATCGAGGCGAATGCGGATGGCATAAGTCTACGTCGTATTTATCTGTGATGTTTAGGTGACTTAAATGATGGGACTTCATTAATGTGATTAATGAAAGAAAAGAAACCTAAAAGATGTTGTAGAATCAAATTTTTCAAAAAAGGGTAGCTACAGTTTTGCTTTGCATAGCGATATATATGATATATCCCGCACCTTATTCGATGGGGAAAGAGCCGAGATCCCTTCACCGGGAGCGACCTCTTTAGCAAAACTGGCAGATGCTACAACACTCGGTTTGCTTTTTGATTGCTTTCGGAGTTTTGCTTTGCATAGTGATGTATATGATATATCCTGCACCTTATTCCATAAGGAAAGAGCCGAGATCCCTTCACCGGGAGTGACCTCTTTAGCAAAACTAATAAAAGCCTGAAAATCACTCCATTTCAAAATTCACATGATTCTACAACGATATCAAGTTCATTATGCAATAGGTTTTCAGAAAAACCTGTCGTAGCCCTCCGTCATTTCAGATAAGCTGTATATAGTATTCATGCTGCATTTGTTGGCTTTCGTCAAGGTGTAGTGTGCGGTAGCTATATGCTGCTTATCTGTTGCATATGATGCGACTGGATTAGGGTAGTCGTACGGCTTTGTTGGCTTTCATCAAGGGTCGTGCGGGTGGGTTTAATTCAGTCAAGAAATGTATGGGTTGAACTTGACTAGCGCGTTATGGTTTGTTGGCTTTCGTCAAGGTCATAGCACGTTAGGGGCAAAATATTATCGGGAATTTCAAGTGTTGAAATTTGCAATGAGATTGCATACCTTCTATGAGATAGTTGGATCCCGATACCCACTGCGAGTAATTGTTACTCCCGGGAGAGTTTTACACAGGACAATTAGCCGATCAAGTAGGTGTCTAGAAAGGTGTCAACGGGGTTACGCCTCTGGGAAATCGAGGTTTACTTTAATTAGGTCCGTGTGAAAGCACGGGGAACCTCCCTCAAAGTACCGACACTGGCCTGGCTGAAAGATTGGCGAAGTTGTAGGGTGTAATTAATCCCGGCTAGTCTTTCCTTTTAGGGTTTGAAGGAAGATTTGATAAAAATAGCGGGAGCCATCCTGATTAGATAAAATAATAACCAATCTGATCTTGCAAGAGCATACGCTAAAGTGTTTTCTTCTCTCTCTCTCCAGGTACCGACCATATCATGCCTTAATCAAGATAATAATATGGATGTATTGACTGAACCCGCATGTTATACTGTGCTGGGGAATGTTGGTTCCGTTCTTTCTTATAAGAGTTATAGGACTGAACAGGATATAGGGGAATACCAGGATTCCCATGCCACCCGAATGAAGAAAGTACATATTGATGCATTTTCTTCGGGTGTGTTCGTTACAGAGAACTGTTTCTCCATTTGCTCTACGTCCTGGGTATTAGATACCGGGTCAGGATCCCATATATGTAATCAGTTACATGGGCTTAGGAAAGGTAGAGAACTTGGAGAAGGTGATAAAGACATAAGGGTTGGAAATGGTGCAATTGTTGCAGCTAAAACCGTCGGGGAATATCACCTTGTATTGCCAACTGGTAAAACATTGATTCTGAACGAATGCTATTTCATGCCGAACATGATATGCAACATTATATCGGTTTCTTTGTTGAGTAAAGAGGGATATAATTTTGTATTACAGGATAATGTTATGAACATTTTCCTAAACCAAAAGTTGGTTGGATCAGGCACGCTATACAATGGCATTTATGTTCTAAATCAATCAACAGTTCTGAGCATAACAAACCCACACAAGAGGAAGAGTTCAGAACTGAACGAATCCTTCTTGTGGCATTGTAGACTGGGTCACATCAATGCGACACGATTAGCTAAGTTACATAAGGATGGATATTTGAAACCGTTCGAATTTTCATCTTATGACACTTACCAGTCATGTCTCAAAGGCAAGATGACCAAAACTCCGTTTACGGGACACGGAGAAAGAGTTACCGAACTCGTGGGACTGATACATAGTGATGTATGCGGTCCCATGTCTACACATGCCAGGGATGGTTCTTCGTACTTCATTATATTCACTGACGATCTCTCAAGATACGGGCATGTGTTCTTGATAAGACACAAGTCTGAAGCTTTTGAGAAATTTAGAGAATATAAACAAGAAGTCGAGAACCAAACCGGAAAAAGTATTAAAATCCTACGATCTGATCGAGGAGGTGAATACTTGAGCAATGAATTCCTGGACTTCCTAAAAGAGAATGGGATTCTCTCTCAGCTGACTCCTCCATATACACCACAGCACAACGATGTAACAGAACGGAGGAACCGCACCCTATTAGATATGGTGCGCTCTATGATGAGCACAGCTGAGTTACCTATTTCCTTCTGGGGGTATGCGCTAGAGACAGCCATACATCTATATAATATGGCCCCCACCAAATCTTTGCCTACCACTCCATATGAGATATGGAAAGGGAAGAGACCATGTCTTAACTATATAAAGATATGGGGTTGTCCAACCTATGTCAAACGACAAAATCCGGACAAACTCGAGGCACGGTCTTTTCTATGCAAATTTGTAGCATATCCCAAGAATTCACAAGGGTATATCTTCTACCACACTGAGGAACAAAGGGTGTTTGTTTCTCGGCATGCCACCTTTTTAGAAAAGGAATTTCTTGCAAAAGAGATTAGTGGTCATGAGGTGGAACTAGAAGAGGTTCCAGCTACAAAAGCTGCAACAAAGATTTGGTGGAACCAGAGGATTCGGTAGTTCCTAACGAACCTCAGCCTCTCCGCCGATCTAGTAGGGTTCCTTACCCACCTGAGAGATACTACGGTTTTCTCATGGATGGTGGGAGCGAGGATTGCATCATGGTTGATGATGACCCAACTAGCTTCGAGCAGGCCATCACGAGTGGGGACTTAGTGAAATGGCTGGATGCAATGCGGTCCGAGATGGAATCCATGTAAACCAACAAAGTATGGACTTTGGAAGATGCTCCTGAAGGGGTAAAACCCATTAGGAGCAAGTGAATCTTCAAGAAAAAACTTGGTGTAGATGGGAAAGTGGAGACTTTCAAAGCTAGACTTGTTGCAAAGGGTTTTCGTCAAAGACCAGGTGTGGACTATGACGAAACCTTTTCTCCAGTGGCTATGCTTAAATCCAACCAAATCATGCTTGCCATCGCTGCATATCATGACTACGAAATCTGGCAAATGGATGTTAAGACCGCCTTTCTAAACGGTGATTTAGAAGAGTGCGTGTACATGACTCAGCCAGAGGGCTTCGTAGATAGTGGTGTAAGTCCACGTTGCCCACCCCGGTGCTTGCGGGGAGGCGGAAAGTGGAATAAAAATCGTATTTTTATGAGCTTAGGCAACATGGACTATAGCTAGAAGGATCTTTGCTAAACAAAAACTTGCTAAAGCTAACTAGTAACTAGCTAAGTGCTAGAAAGGTTATACCTTGGGCTTTAAGTCCTTCTCTCCTTGCTCCTTGGAGTGGTGGAAGGAGGTTACCTTGGTCTTCTTCTCACGTCGAAGAAAGATCCACCCGAAAGCCTCAACCTTTGGCTTCAACTCCAAGCTAGAAGTAACTAGGGTTCAAGAAGTGCTAGTCCTTCAACCCTAGATGAGAGTAGAGATGATCAAGAGAGGGTTTTTCTCAAGCTCAAGTGTTTCTCAACACATGAGAGGGGAGAGCTTGAGGGAGAGGAAGAACAAGAGAGAGAAATGAAATGATAGAATGAGAATAGAATAAACCATCCTCACTAATATGTGCATATTATTTTAATTAGATAATTAGCTAGATAATTGTCATGGTTAATCAAGACATGACCATTATCATTTCATTTTAAATGCAAATTGCAAAGATCAAAGTGCATCTTCCAAATGAAATGATGATTGTCAAAGTGTCAACCAAGGTCAACAAGTCAATAAGGTCAAATGGTCAACAACCATAACCATGCTCAATTATTAAACTAATACCAATTAATAATAATACACACATAAACATTAGGGTTAATAAAATGACAATAGCCATTAACCCTAATCAAGGTCCTCTCCCTCTGTCCCAAGCATTTGTGCATACGCGCCCGCATTCGTGATCCGAGGAACACGAACACAATGAGAAAAACCAATCCCAAATCATATACTAGGATCCGGCTTAAACCAAAGCCCGCTAGTATAAACTGTCCGGACAGCAAACGTGCACAAGTGCGCGGATGTGAACGAACCCTGTCGCAAAACCATGCGACCTCTACTCATTTTGCCTAAAGGCGAATAGCTCTCTGTGTGGGACTCTAAAGACTCGACACTACGCTGGCAGTGGGTTTAACCACAGACCGCAAGCGATACTAGCTGTACGTAACGGTCCCCAAGTAGATGTCGATAAGAAGACTGACGAGGTGAACCCCATCTGAACTCGTACTGAGCCTGTATGTGACAATCTCCGTACAGTCCGGTCTGTTCGTCTGATACATCGCATGGCGGGCCTAGGGGGCGGTAAACGTCAGTCCCCTAATAGCGGTACAAGTCGTGTCGGTGTATAGCCCAGAACACCCTGAGATAACACTGGAAACCTACTAGTATATCTCGCTTGCCCTGGCCAGGGACTACTCTTGTAATGGCTCTCCTAGACACAACGCGATGTCAACCCCCAATACCGGGAGAGACGAATCCTGTCTAACCGTCACTGCCTCCAAGTGCTTCGGGACTGCACCCAAAAACTACCTGTTTGCACGACTCCTTTGAGCCGTGGTAGGGTAGTAATCAAAGTGCAGTGGGAACACACTCGAGGCGAAGTGACAGTGTCAAGTCAGCGGACTAAGCTGTACTCATGTCACCTGGGAACTGATAACTGACGATAGGTATAATACCAACCAACAGTCCCCGACGAGTCCTGTCCAGTGTACTCGTAACCTAACGAGCACCCATATACTATCCCAAGTACGACGTACTGACGGCTGTGGGACAGATCGTCTCCCACACTGGGATGAGAAGCGCATACGCTAGTCTACTCCGGAGTATCGATGCCCTGTCTTGATAGTCCAACGACTAGGGACCTGTATATGGATGTGCTTATAGATCACCCAGCTCCCATGAGTGTGAGCGCCATCACAACGCCGGTAATCAAGAAAAGATCCTAAGGGCTCTACTAATATGTATATCTGCAATATGCTAAACGAAACACATGCACATATTAAAGCAGTGACAAACCAAGTAGCATACTACCATTTCGAGCAAGATTGTATATACAACTGTGAATATCCCGAGCTTCCATCAAGTAATATACAAACTAGTATGATACAGTAATGTCCTCTAGGGCATATACACTAACAATCTCCCACTTGCACTAAGGCCATGTACTGGCGTATCGAAGACCTATCATCTCGATCAGCCGCTCGAACTGAGTCTGGGGAAAGGCCTTGGTGAATGGATCTGCTGTGCTATCTTCTAAAGCAACTCTCCGGACCTCGATCTCCTGGCGATCCACGATCTCCCTGATTAGGTGATACCGCCTTAAGATGTGTCTGGATTTCTGATGGGACCTGGGTTCCTTCGCTAAAGCTATAGCCCCGTTGTTGTCGCAATACAGGGGTATTGGGTCAACAATGGACGGAACCACCTGAAGTTCTCTCAAGAACTTCCTCATCCAGACAGCTTCTTTTGCGGCATCAGATGCAGCGATGTATTCCACTTCCATAGTCGAGTCTGCAACGGTTTCCTGTTTGGAACTCTTCCAACACACCGCCCCTCCATTGAGGGTGAAGACAAAACCCGACATGGACTTGGAATCATCCTTGTCACTCTGGAAGCTGGAGTCAGCAAAGACCTCAATCTGCAGGTCTTTTCCGCCATACACCAAGAACATCTCCTTAGTCCTTCTCAGGTACTTGAGAATGTTCTTTACTGCTATCCAATGTTTCTCCCCAGGGTTTGACTGATACCTTCTTACCACACTCAGTGCATAAGCCACATGCGGCCTGGTACACAACATCGCATACATTATAGAGCCTACCGCAGAAGCGTAGGGTATAATAGACATGCGATCCCTCTCTAAATCAATCTTGGGAGACATCTCTTTAGAGAGGGTGATCCCGTGACAAGCCGGTAGATTACCGCGCTTGGAATCTTCCATACTGAATCTCTTCAGTATGGCGTCGATGTACCTGGACTGCGAAAGTCCTAATATCCTCTTGGATCTGTCACGGTAGATCCGGATACCCAGAATGTATGAGGCATCACCCAGGTCTTTCATGGAGAACCTTTGTGACAAGAACCCCTTGACAGATTGTAGCATAGGAATGCCATTTCCTATTAAGAGAATGTTATCCACGTATAAAACGAGGAATACTACAGTTCTCGCTACAAATCTACAATAGATGCATGGTTCATCTGGATTTTTGATAAAGCCAAATTCCTTGACCGTCTCATCAAAACAGATGTTCCAACTCCGCGATGCCTGCTTTAGTCCATAAATGGACTTAAGCAACTTGCACACCTTTCCGCTGCTCCCACTCTGAATGAAACCCTCTGGCTGATCCATATAGACACACTCCTCTAAATGTCCATTTAGAAAAGCTGTCTTTACGTCCATCTGCCAAATCTCATAATCGTGGAAGGCAGCAATGGCAAGAAGGATCCGAATGGATTTCAGCATAGCTACTGGAGAAAAGGTTTCGTCATAGTCCAAACCAGGTCTCTGACGAAAACCCTTTGCTACCAGTCTAGCTTTATAGGTCTCAACCTGTCCATCTACACCAATCTTCCTTTTGAAGATCCACTTGCATCCTACGGGTTTTACCCCGTCTGGAGCAATGTCCAACGTCCATACTTTTTTGGTATACATGGACTCCATCTCGGTCCGCATTGCATCCAGCCATTTTACCGAGTCGACGCTCTGAATGGCCTGCTGGAAGCTAGTAGGCTCATCACAATCTATGATGCAATCCTCTCTATCCCCGTCAATGAGAAAACCGTAGTATCTCTCGGGTGGATGAGACTGCCTACTACTCCTGCGGAGTGGTGTGGGAATGTCCTGATCTTTCGAACCCTCTGGTTCAACCAAGCTTTCAGTAATAGCTCGTGGTTCTGGAATTTCTTCCAGTTCTATTGTGCTCCCACTTAATTCTTTTTCTATGAACTGGTGTTCTAGAAAGTGGGCATGGAGAGAAACAAGGACTTTTTGTTCCTCTTCGCAATAGAAGTAATATCCCTTGGAGCTCTTTGGATATCCCACTGTACTGAGCGTGCCTCGAGCTTGTCCGCATGCTGCTTTTTTACAAAAGATGGACATCCCCATGTCTTAATGTGATTAAGATAGGGTCTCTTCCCACACCACATCTGATATGGTGTAGTAGGCACAGTCTTAGTTGGAACTCGGTTCAAAAGGTATGCAGCTGATTCTAGCGCATATCCCCAGAACGATCGCGGAAACTCAGCGTTACTCATCATGGACCGTACCATATCCAATAGGGTTCGGTTCCGTCTCTCCGATACACCATTATGTTGCGGAGTGTATGGAGGAGTAAGCTGAGAGAGAATTCCATTCTCTTTTAAGTAACCCAGGAACTCGGCACTCAAGTATTCACCACCTCGATCAGATCTCAGTGTCTTTATACTTTTGCCTGTTTGTTTTTCTACTTCATTCTTATATTCCTGGAATTTTTCAAAAGCCTCGGATTTATGTTTCATTAAGAAGACATAACCGTACCTTGAAAAGTCATCCGTAAAAGTAATGATGTAAGAATAACCGCTTCGTGCATGTGTAGACATTGGACCGCACACGTCACTGTGTACGAGTCCCAAGAGCTCGCTCGCTCTTTCTCCGTGTCCAGTAAACGGAGTTTTTGTCATCTTTCCTTTGAGACAGGATTGAAAAGTTGCATATGATTGATATTCGAACGGATCCAAATATCCTTCTGTGTGTAACTTAGTCAACCTTCTCTCATTGATGTGACCCAGTCTATAATGCCATAAGAAAGTTTTATTGATATCTGGAGACTTTCTTTTGTGTGTATTCTGGACATTGAAAATCTGTGGTTGGTTTAATACGTATATACCGTTGTTCAATGTACCCGACCCAATCAAAGCTTGATTAAGGTGAATGTTCACTACATTACTTACAAATGCAAATTCATAACCTTCTTTAGATAATAAAGATACAGAAATGATATTACAGGTTGCATTTGGTACATAATAACAACTACACAAAAACAAAAAGTGTCCATCTGACAATCCCAGGTGATAGTCCCCCACGGCCTCAGCATCCATGCTAGCACCGTTCGCAACTCTGAGGGTCATGTCACCTGCCTTCAAAACTCTACGCTTTCTCAACGCCTGCAAAGAATTACAGATATGAGATCCTGATCCGGTATCCAATACCCAGGAAGTAGAGTTTATTGATAGACAGTTTTCAATAACATACACACCTGAAGCTGAAGCTGCAACTCGCTTCAAATCCTGTGTTCTGGCTTTCCAAGCCTTGCAATCCTGTTTCCAGTGACCACTTTTGTGACAATAGAAGCATTCTTCCTTCCCCACTAGCTTCCCCGCTATCTTTGTTGCATTACCTTTTCCCTTCGTATCCACTTTACCGACACCGCCTCTTGGTTTGGCGGGGGCTTTCTTCTTCTTACCCTCGGCTTTCGCCCTGGATCTAGAAGAGGAAGATCCTCCTACAAACAAAGTTGATGTCTCCCTACCTTTCTGTAGGGTGCCCTCAGCACTCCTCAACATGTTCAGAAGTTCGGAGAGTTCAACCTCGTTTCCTTGCATGTTGAAGTTAAGAATAAACTGGGCGTAAGTGGAAGGAAGGGACTGGAGAATCAAATCAGTATAGAGTTCATTCTCCAACGTGGTCCCAAGGTCCGCGAGCTCCTCAATGTACCAATCATCTTAAGCACGTGTTCTGCTACCGATGATCCGACGGCCAACCTTGCCGAAAACAACTTCTTCGACACTTCGTATCTTGCGATACGAGACTGCTCCCCATACAGTTCTTTTGTATGAAGAAATATGGACTCTAGGTCCATATTCTCGTGCTTCCTCTGATGTTCATTGTCCATCGAGGCTAATACGAGGCATTTGGCCTTCGCGTAATCTATCTCCCATGTCTTACGGATTTCCTTATCCGCGACGCTGGAGGTGGGACCTGGGACAGGGGGAGCTTTAGTGGTAAGGACATACCCCAACTTGTTGTAAGTGATTGCCATCTTGACATTCCTGAGCCAATCTTTGTAGTTTGGCCTTGTCAATATGTTTTTATCTAGTAATAACTTAAGTCCGGTCATCTTGAATTGTCGCTGCAATTAGGAGAGAGAAAAGAAACACTTTAGCATGATGCTCTTGCAAGTTTAGAGTGGTTTTTAGTTTGTCTAAACTGGATGGCTCCCACTGTCTCTCAAATCCATTCTCAAACCGTAAAGAAAGGATTAGTCAGGATCACTCTCACCGTACAATACTTGCTTAACCGTTCAGCCAGGCCAGTGTCGGTACTTCGAGGGAGGTTTTCCAACGCTTTCGCGAAGTTCCTTAATTAAGTAACCTCTTTTCCCTGTGGGCGTAGCCCCGCTAACACCTTTCTAGACACCTACTAAGTTTATAGCATTGATCGTTAAGTGAGAGTTTTCCCGAGGAGTAGCATATACTCACAGTAGGATCGGGATCCAAATATCATCGTGTGATAAAACCGAAGGAATCCTACCAGAATCATCACACTCCAAATGTTATGCAACGCTAGCAAGTTTCAGTACTTATGAAACTCCCGATGTGGATTTTTGCCCCATGCTCTTATGACCTTGACTTTGGCCAAAATATCATAAGTCACATGTCAAGTTCTACCCGTCATTCTCCTGGTTAATTTGGACCCACCCGTACCTACCCTTGACTTTGGCCAAAATGGCAGCACGACTGTCCCAAACCAACGCATCTATCTATGCTGCACATGAATACCCAATAGCTACCAATCACTATGCCTTGACTTTGGCCAAAATACATAGCTTGAATACTTTTTGACCATTCATGTGGAATGACGGAGGGCTACGAATGGTTTTGGCAAAACCGTGAACGTAGTGAACTTGATTTAATCGATGGAACGAGATAGCTTTTAAAAGGAGTGGTTCAAGCTCCGCGTTTAAAAGTTTAGTTTTGAAAAGAACCGAGTGGTTTTCAAAGTGTTCCAATCGACTTTTACTTGGTTTATTTTCTTGCATTAGTTCTTTTAATGCGTCCCATCATTTAATCCTACCATTACAGAAAACAACCAAAATATGACGTACGCTTATGCCATTCGCATTCGCCACGGGGCCCCGTCATCACCCGTTAGGTTACTTAACTAACGACAGAGCGGGGGCTGGGCTAGCGCGGCTGTAAAACATAAGCAACGCCTAAATAGTTATCATATATAAATATATAGCAATGATAGACATTACAGATCACAGATGAATACATTGGATATACTAGGAATCCGCAATCCGTTCAAGCCTGCAACGAAAAGCGGATTACACGGTCGCGGTGAATAGCCAATACCCCACCCAAGACCCCTACGGGTGCGGCAAACTACCCGCCAAGTACCCGAAGCGAAGCAACCTCCCTCAACGCCGTGAGTAGGCCACTCGGCACTTTGAGATACCCGGTAGTTTGTGCACCCCCTCCATGGGTCTATCCTAGGAGCAAAAACAGTAAAAAGAATTATACAATGACGGCTACAACCCCGACCCGGTTGTGCGGCCAAACAAATAATACTATTACATCAATTTACATATTACAAATGAATGAAAGAGAAACAACACTCATCTCACATCCACCCCGGCTATTCATCCGCGACAATCCAACCCATTCATATACACAAACCAGTATTAATAACAGATCACAGATATGTATAACCCCGACTAATCGACATATAGCGATTAGCCGACGTTCAATACATGCAAACATCACAGATATAACCTTTGTAGTCAAAGTGTATTGAATTTCGAAAAAAATACGGATTTATAGGCCCCCAAAAATAAATTTCTATTCTGGAAAATCTGGGCACAAATAAACCATCTGAAAAATCCTAAAACCAAGCCAGAAATACACTACACCAAACTCGACTCAGTGAAGAGTTAAAACGGCAGCGGTTCCACGGCAATAGCTTGCTATTGCCGCTGAACCGCGGCGGTTTAGACGATTCACTGGACCGGGTTTGGTGGTTTTCTTTAAAAAATCCTGAGACGATTTTTGGAGTATAACAAATTTTGTTTTGACCAAAAAAAAATTTAACAGAAAACTAGGGTTTTGAAATTTTGGTTTTTCGATTTTTCCGTTTCGATCTTCGATACACTTCACTACTTAGCTAGTTTATGTTTAGTTAGGCTCTGATACCACTGTAAGTCCACGTTGCCCACCCCGGTGCTTGCGGGGAGGCGGAAAAAGGAATAAAAATCGGATTTTTATGAGCTTAGGCAACATGGACTATAGCTAGAAGGATCTTTGCTAAACAAAAACTTGCTAAAGCTAACTAGTAACTAGCTAAGTGCTAGAAAGGTTATACCTTGGGCTTTAAGTCCTTCTCTCCTTGCTCCTTGGAGTGGTGGAAGGAGGTTACCTTGGTCGTCTTCTCACGTCGAAGAAAGATCCACCCGAAAGCCTCAACCTTTGGCTTCAACTCCAAGCTAGAAGTAACTAGGGTTCAAGAAGTGCTAGTCCTTCAACCCTAGATTAGAGTAGAGATGATCAAGAGAGGGTTTTTCTCAAGCTCAAGTGTTTCTCAACACATGAGAGGGGAGAGCTTGAGGGAGAGGAAGAACAAGAGAGAGAAATGAAATGATAGAATGAGAATAGAATAAACCATTCTCACTAATATGTGCATATTATTTTAATTAGATAATTAGCTAGATAATTGTCATGGTTAATCAAGACATGACCATTATCATTTCATTTTAAATGCAAATTGCAAGGATCAAAGAGCATCTTCCAAATGAAATGATGATGGTCAAAGTGTCAACCAAGGTCAACAAGTCAATAAGGTCAAATGGTCAACAACCATAACCATGCTCAATTATTAAACTAATACCAATTAATAATAATACACACATAAACATTAGGGTTAATAAAATGACAATAGCCATTAACCCTAATCAAGGTCCTCTCCCTCTGTCCCAAGCATTTGTGCATACGCACCCGCATTCGTGATCCGAGGAACACGAACACAATGAGAAAAACCAATCCCAAATCTTATACTAGGATCCGGCTTAAACCAAAGCCCGCTAGTATAAACTGTCCGGACAGCAAACGTGCACAAGTGCGCGGATGTGAACGAACCCTGTCGCAAAACCATGCGATCTCTACTCATTTTGCCTAAAGGCGAATAGCTCTCTGTGTGGGACTCTAAAGACTCGACACTACGCTGGCAGTGGGTTTAACCACAGACCGCAAGCGGCACTAGCTGTACGTAACGGTCCCCAGGTAGATGTCGATAAGAAGACTGACGAGGTGAACCCCATCTGAACTCCTACGGAGCCTGTATGTGACAATTTCCGTACAGTCCGGTCTGTTCGTCTGATACATCACATAGCGGGCCTAGGGGGCGGTGAACGTCAGTCCCCTAATAGCGGTACAAGTCGTGTCGGAGTGTAGCCCAGAACACCGTGAGATAACACTGGAAACCTACCAGTATATCTCGCTTGCCCTGGCCAGGGACTACTCGTGTAATGGCTCTCCTAGACACAGTGCGATGTCAACCCCCAATACCGGGAGAGACGAATCCTGTCTAACCGTCACTGCCTCCAAGTGCTTCGGGACTGCACCCAAAAACTACCTGTTTGCACGACTCCTTTAAGCCGTGGTAGGGTAGTAATCAAAGTGCAGTGGGAACACACTCGAGGCGAAGTGACAGTGTCAAGTCTGCGGACTAAGTTGTACTCATGTCACCTGGGAACTGATAACTGACGATAGGTATAATACCAACCAACAGTCCCCGACGAGTCCTGTCCAGTATACTCGTAACCTAACGAGCACCCGTATACTATCCCAAGTACGACGTACTGACGGCTGTGGGACAGACCGTCTCCCACACTGGGATGAGAAGCGCATACGCTAATCTACTCCGGAGTATCGATGCCCTGTCTCGATAGTCCAACGACTAGGGACCTGTATAAGGATGTGCTTATAGATCACCCAGCTCCCACGAGTGTGAGCGCCATCACAACGCCGGTAATCAAGCAAAGATCCTAAGGGCTCTACTAATATGTATATCAGCAATATGCTAAAAGAAACACAAGCACATATTAAAGCAGAGACAAACCAAGTAGCATACTACCATTTCGAGCAAGATTGTATATGCAACTGTGAATATCCCAAGCTTCCATCAAGTAATATACAAACTAGTATGATACAGTAATGGCCTCTAGGGCATATACACGAACAAGTGGGAGCAGCAGGAAAGTGTGCAAGCTGCTTAAATCCATTTACGGATTAAAGCAAGCATCGCGGAGTTGGAACATCTGCTTTTACGTCGTTATCAAAGAGTTTGATTTCGTCAAAAATGTAGATGAACCTTGTATCTACAAGAAGGTGGCAGAGAGTAAGGTTGTCTTCCTCGTATTGTACGTGGACGATATACTCTTGATAGGAAATGACATTCCTATGCTGCAATAGGTCAAGCTCTTCTTATCACAAAGATTCACAATGAAAGATCTAGGTGATGCCTCCTGCATACTGGGAATTATAATCTATAGAGATAGATCAAAAAGGATATTAGGATTGTCCCAATCCAGGTACATTGACACCATACTAAAGAGGTTTAGTATGGAAGAGTCCAAACGTGGGTTTTTACCCACAATCTCAGGGCTCACTCTCTCCAAAGAGATGTCTCCCAAGACTGATTTGGAGAGAGCTCGCATGCAAGGGATACCCTATGTAGCATACTCACCAAGTGTAGTGAGTAGGTATCAAGCTGATCCTGGAGAGAGTCACTGGACAGCTGTGAAGAGCATTCTCAAGTACTTGCGAAGGACTAAAGAGATGCTCTTGGTGTATGGTAATGGAGAACTTCAAGTGGAGTTCTTTACCGATTCGAGCTTCTAGAGTGATAAGGACGACTGTAAGTCGCAGTCGGGATTTGTCTTTACCCTTTACGGAGGGGCGGTTAGCTGGAAGAGTTCCAAGCAGGAAACCGTGGCAGACTCGACGATGGAGGCTGAATACATCGCTGCCAACGATGCTGCCAAAGAGGCTGTCTGGATCAAGAAGTTCATTACTGAACTTGGAGTGGTTCCATCCATTGAGGATCCAAAACCTTTGTATTGCGATAACAATGGAGCGGTGGCTTTGGCCAAGGAACCCAGGTCCCATCAGCGATCCAGGCATATTCTGAGGCGGTATCACCTGATCCGGGAGATAGTTGATCGCCGGGAGATCGAGGTCAGGAGGGTTGACACGAAGAACAACACTGCGGATTCACTCACGAAGGCCATTCCCCAGATACAGTTTGAGTGACTCTTCGGGATGCTTGGTGTGCGATACTACAGCAACTGGCCCTAGTGCAAGTGGGAGATTGTTAGTTGTATGTATGCCCTAGAGGCCAGTATTGTACAGATGATGTATATTATATTGGATGCTTGGACATATATAGAGAGGACTTTCTTGCTCGATATGATAGTATGCTATCTGGTTGCACTTTACTTTAACATGTATACTTGTCTCTTTATACTGTCTTATAGTTACATGTTGGTAAAGCCCTTAGGATGTGTACTTGACTACCTGGACTATGATGCGGATCATACTAGTGGGGACATGGTAGTCCATAAGTACATCCTTCAAGGTCCCTAGTCGTAGGTGTATCGAGACGGGGCATCGATATACCAGTGTAGACTAGCGTATACGCTTCCCGACCCATGAGATGGGCTATGGATGATCCCATATCCATTGGTGTTTGACATCAGAGATGGTATATGGGTGCTCAGTGGAGACAGGTTACGTTGGACGGACTCGCCGAGAACTCCCAGATGGTATTATACCTCACGTCAGATGGCAGTTCTCTGGTGACACTTGTGCAGGTAAGTCTGTAGACCCGAGATCGTCATAGAGTCTTATGTGATTCCCACTGTGCATTGATTTCTACCTTACCACGTCCATGAGGGCGTGCAAAATGGTGGTTTTTGGGTACAGTCCTGAGTCACATGGAGGCAATGAGCGATAGGAGGGGTTTCGTCTCTTCCGGTATTGGGGGTTGATGTTGCGCTGTGCTCGATTGGCCGTAACAGGGAAGTCCCTGGCCAGGGCTGATTTAAAGATTTACTGGTAAGTGTTACCAGTAGTTTCTCGACCCGTTATGAGCCTCACATCGGCACGACTTATCGGTTATTGGGGTCTGACGTTTACCACCCATAGACTTGATATGCCACATATCAGACGAGGAGACCGGACTGTACGGGAAGAGTTACCGGCGGGCTTTTACAGGAGTTAGAGCGGTCTTGCTTGCTGATCTTCTGATCGCTCAATACCCGGGTGGCCGTTGTAAGTGCACGGCGGCGCCCCGGCCTCTATCCCGAGGCCAAAATGCGGAAGCGGTGATAAACTTTAATTTTGCGAACTTAGCAAACCGGCACCACCGCGCACTAAACCCGGATCGAACCATTAACTAGTCCTAGCTAACTACAAGAGGGGGAAGAGAGATATACCGACTGATCCGAGTCCTCCGATCTTCTCGTCGTCGTCCCGATCTCCTGCGGAAACTCCGGTCGTCGCCTCCTTGCCGGAAAGGGCACCACATCGTCTGCATCTTTTACGGGCTCCCACCTCAATACCGAGGCAACTCGGGCACGAAGCTGGCTAGTCGACGTGCCCAAGATTTGCTGTAGAATCTGTAGTGCTCAAGTCTCATTTGGGGTTGTAGGAATTGCCATTGGTGGAGGAAATGAACCATATATATTTTTGGATGAACAAAGGGATTTTTGGCATGGGAATGAGACACAATTTTCTTCTCTCAAATTTTGGACAGCCCACTAAGGGGAGTGGCCGGCCATGACTTGTGTGGGGATGGGAATGAGAGGAGAGAGTGATAGAATGAGAGAGGCCACACAATAATGCAAGAGGGAATCAAAAGCAATCATGAAAGAACATGATCACTAACACCAAAACCACACTCTACCACAACCTCATCATCTCAACAAAGTCAAGCAATCATGAAAACAAAGTCAAGGTATGGTCCACCCATCATGAACCATCATGAAGTCAAGAATATGCAAAGACCCCCTCCACAAAAGCTTATTTGCACAAATGCAAATAAGCCCTCCTCCACCAATCTTCGGCCAATGAACGATACAAAGGAAATTGGCCGAAACGGAAAGTAAACTGGCAACTCCAGAAAACTGGACCCGTAATAAATTACTGGAAAACCCCGATACTGTGTATGCACACCCGCATCTGTATTCCGACGGAAATAAAAATGCAATGAGACAAAATCGACACTGTACTATACTAGGATCCGGCTTAAACCAAAGCCGGCTAGTAATATCCGTTCGATCCTGATTCGTGCAATACCGCACGTATCTGATCGAACCCTGCCATATATCCATACGGCCTGTAGTACAAACTGTCCGATCCTGATCCGTGCAATACCGCACGTATCTGATCGGACCCTGCCATATCTCCATACGGCATCTACAACTTTTTGCCCGAAACTTGAGTAACTGAATGTGGGGGACTCTAAAGACTCGTCAACACCTTGGTTGTGGATTTAACCACTAGCACGTCAGAGGTATAAGCCAATACGTAACGGGCTACCAGGTATTGACTAAAAGGGACGTCGATGAGCGAACTCATCCTGACACCCTACTGAGCCTGTCAGTGACAATATCCGTACAGTCCGGTCCGTTCGTCTATGAGCATCGCATGGCGAGCCTAGAGGGTTGGTAAAAGTCAGACCCCCAAAAGCGGTACAAGTCGTGTCGGAGTGTAGCCCAGAACACCCTGAGATACTACTGGAATACCTACCAGTAAATCTCCTGCCTTGGCCAAGGACTTCGTGTAATGGCTCTCCTAGACACAGCACGACCTCACCCCCAATACCGGGAGAGACGAACCCCTGAAGATCCGCTCACTGCCTCCATGTGGTTCGGGACTGTACCCAACTAAAACCTGTTTGCACGACTCCTTTGAGCCGTGGTAGGGTAGTAATCAAAGTACAGTGGGAACTCACACGAGACAAATGACGATCCCCAGGTCGATGAACTAACCTGTACACATGTCACCAGGGAACTGCTATCTGACGTCAGGTATAAGACCAACTAGCAAGTTCCTGGCGAGTCCTGTCCGGTGTACTCATAACCCAATGAGCACCTGTATATATCTTAGGTGAACCAACTGACACCAGTGGCTTGTGAGACCGGCCACCGCCCCTCGTCGGGGTCTCGACTGTATACACCAGTCTACTCTGGAGTATCGATGCCCTGTCTCGAAACTCCCACGACTAGGGACCATTTAAGGATGTGCTTATAGACCCCAGCTCCCACTTATATGATCGCCCTCATACTGCTGGCAGTCAAGCATGAATCCTAGGTGCTCTATCAACATGCAATAGTGACCTGTCAGGTCACCTAAAGCAGTACACGATGATAAAGATAAACCAGATAGCATACTATCATCTTGAGTAAGACTGTCCTACTGGGACAGGTCCTCCCTCAATCATTGCAATCACGTGCCTGTGATCCAATAATTGACTCTGAGGGCACTATCTCCAACAATCTCCCACTTGCACTCAAGGCTAATTATTACGATGTCGCATACTCACAGCCCGTGTGATACCGAACACCCAACTCCTCTATTAGTCAGTCTCACAAAGCTCGCTTACGAAACTATTTTGTTCGAGGAATAGCCTTAGTGAGTGGATCCGCCTTGATGTCTCTTTCTATGTCTCTCTATATCTCAAGTTCGCGGAGAAACCCATCTCCCGAAATGAGCAATACCTGTCTTAGAATGTGTCTGGATGTCTGATGGGACCTAGCTCATAAATGAACTCCAAATCCAAACTTCTTAGACTGTATCGTCAACTGAACTTAATCAGTATCCCGCGCCATGCCTCCCTCAGTATTGCCTTGGACCACCTGTCCAAAATACTGCCCCTCGTCGGAAGGAAAAACTATAACCCCGACAACCTCCTTGTCGTCCATGTCACCTTGGAAGCCTGGAATGATAACTGTCTCCCGAATGAGGCTGTCGTTATCATATCCCTAGAACATCCACTTATGTTCTAAAACTGCTTCCGACTGTTTCTCCAGGATTGGATTAATGTCAACTTATTGCATCTAGTGCAAGAACAACATCTGGTGTGGTACTTGACATCTCATGATTGACTCAATTGTCTAAGCAAGTGATCTGCCAATCATGCACATCCCTCTCTACTTTAGTCTATAAGACACCTTTAGAGAGGGTGACTCCATTACCTGCAGGTACACTACCGTGCCAGGAGTCGTCCATTCTAAATACTCTTAGAATGTTGTCTAAGTACCCTGATTGGGAAACCACCCAAATCTAGATCTAAAACCATAGATCTAGTAACCAGTATGTTTGATATAATGTCCAAGTCCCATGTGGAGAAACCACTGTGTGACGACCAAAGTATAACCGATCGTAGTATAGAAATATCATTTCCTACTCTGTGTATGTCATCAAAATACCATGACATCACACCCTACTACCTTCTCAACAGATCCATCCCCTATTCTGATGAAGTCAAACCTATGACTTTCACATCAGAAATTGATGATCTATCTCCGCTATAACTGCTTTAGTCTATAAATAGACATAAGCTAACTGTCCACCAATGCTTCCGCTGCTCCCACTGACTACGACAACCCTCTGCCAGAGTCATATACACGTACACTTCTAAAACTAGTTTAGAACGACGCTATAATCATCCTCCCGCCGGGTCTCGCAACCTGGAACAACAGCAATGGCAAGTGTGGGTAAACAAGAACTTCCCTGTCACCGTCCTTGAGGCTACCGGAGTACCTCTCGGGTGCCTGAAGTTACCCACCTTATCTGCGGAGTGGTCAATGGAATGTCAATCCAGATTGAATCTTTAGGTCCCTTATCAAATCTTCAGTAATCGTTTGTGGTTCTGGAATCACTTCCAGTTCTACCATACTCGCACTACTGTTTTCTGAAAAAATCCATTTTTAATAAAACTGTGGCGAGTCAAGAACAATATCACTATTGATCTTCCAGATGGTTGAAAATCAACCCTCATCATAGCCTGGGTCAACCCACAAACAACCATTACAGAAACGTGCCTTGAGTTATCCAGAGTCTGGTTTTAATCATAAGCCGGACAACTCCCCGTACCTTAACATCATTAAGATATGAACTGTTCTATATCCAATATAGAACCAGAGGCACTGATTTAATTGAACCAGATTCAAATCATGCAGCTGTCTCCAGTGCATGTCAACTAAATGGAAAGAGGCCGATCAGCGTTACTCAACTTAGGAATGCTTCCAATTATGATAACCTGAAAGAGAAGCAAGATCTCTTAATCATTACTATCAACTGAATACCATACACAAGTATCTACATCTTTGATCACTTTGAAGAATCCCGATACTTGCGATACCTGGTTCTCTACTTTATTCAAATACCTATAACTTCTCAAAATTCGGACCCTGTGTTTCCACGAAACACCTGTCTAAAAACTAGAGAAGTCATAAGTAAACCGAATATAGTACGAGGACCAACCCCTCTGTCCTAATGGACCCTGGACAACATACAATACTCTGTATAAGTCCCTTGAGTCTGATAACTCATTCACTGTGTGTCGTAGGTTGAAAACTGTACTTATGGTTAAGAAGAATTACACCGCTGTTTAATGCTCCTTACCTAACCATCCACTGATATAGGTAAATGTCGTAGACATAATTTCAAAAGGGTATATCTCACTCTATGAAAAAAGACGTACAGATATATCGATTTGAAATTGGTGCATAACAACGGATATTCAAAACCAAATATTTGCCGACCGGCAAACAGCCCAGGTGATTTCCTCAAATATCACCGATTACAACGAATCCCGATATAATGAGGACGATCACCTAATTCCCAATAACTTACTCCCACTCATCATCTGTAAAACTATACAGATGTGAGAATCATACTTGGTAAATACATACCCTGGAGCAAGTGTCTAACTGGGAAATCAGTTTTCGTTTAACAGTACACAGTGAAACTGAAACATTGAAATGTTTTGATGGGGTATCCCGGTATTCCTAGTAATGCCTCTTCCAGATTCACGACTGTAACCGTATAATTCTTTGCCACCTCTCCAAATCCCTTCATATGTCTTTAGTCATTACCTTCTGCACACCCCTTTAGGCCAAATGGTTTTCTTCCTTCCCTACCGTTCGGCACCAGCTTATGGTCTGGAAGAAGACTATCCAATAAGCATAATGGGTGTACTGTCCTAATCCTAGGAACACTCGCAATGCGAGAGAAGGTAAAGATAAAAGACACCTGAATAAATCTTATTCCTATTTCTCCTGAACCAGAATCCATCCCCGAACTGGAACAAGTTCCTTTCGAGTTCGTATATAACCATACGATGGAGTATCCAATAAACTGTGGATCTTCGTAGTGATACGGAGTGTCCTGGAGAAATACAAAGGTGATTTAGGATTGGCGAAGGAATACTTGGTTTGGTCGTGAATAGCAGTCGCAGTTTACTTTGCCCTCTTACTAATCCCTTGCTTTGTCTTAACTTAATACCTTCTGCACAGCATCGTTATGCTAATTGGTTTTCTTCTTTCCCCACCGTTCGGCACCAGCCTAAGGTTTGGAAGAAGACTATCCAATTTGCGTAATAGGTGTACTATCTCCTAAACCAAGGAGTACTCGCAACCTGAGAGAAGGTAAAAGGAAAAGACAACTGAATAGTCCTATCCGTTTTCTCCAGAACCGGAAACCATCCTCGAATAAATCCCTTCGAGTTCGTATCTAACCATACGATGGTTTTGTCCAATGGAAGTGGACGTTCGTAGTAGTACGGGGTGTCCTGGAGAAAAGGGTAAAAGTAGGAGTGGCAATGAGGTTCGCAACTCTGACAATCAAAAGCCAGTGTTAAGAAGGTTCGGTCAATTTTGGTCACTGAGTCATAGTCTTAGGGTCGGGTCAATGGTCGCTGCCAAAGAGAGAGAGAAAAGAAACACTCAGGGTGCACTCTAGCCTAGATCAGAATGGTTACCAATTTATCTAATCAGGAAACCTCCCACTGTACCGTCAAATTCTCCTCCAAACCTGAAAGAAGAATTAGTTGGGATCACCCGAGGAGTATACCAACTCATCATTGGGAATCAGGATCCAACTATCATTGCATGATAACGTGACGGAATCCGCTCACGGTGTCACACTCCAGAAGGTATGCGCATATCTGGCAAGTTTCAGTTTCTTTAGAAACTCCCGATGTGATTTCTGCCCCATGCTCTTATGACCTTGACTTTGGCCAACATATCATAAGTCACATGTCAAGTTCTACCCGTCATTCTCCAGGTTAATTTGAATCCACCCGTACATACCCTTGACTTTGGCCAAAATGGCAGTACGACTGTCCCAAACCAACGCATCTATCTATGCTGCATATGAATACCCCAATAGCTACCAATCACTGTGCCTTGACTTTGGCCAACATACACAGCTTGAATACTATTGACCACCCATATGAAACGACGGAGGGCTACGAATGGTTTCTGGCGAAAACCTTTAACGTAAAGAACTTGATATCGTTGAAGGAACGGATAGCTTTTTAAAATATAGTGACGAATACCGTTGCTAAAGAGGTCACTCCCGGTGAAGGGATCTCGGCTCTTTCCCCGTAGAATGAGGTGCAGGATATTCCAACTGAATACCACGGTGCAAAGCAAAAGTAATCGGCTATAGTGAAGTTAATGCCCCGACACAAACTTCTGTCCAAGGGGTCACTCCCGGTGAAGGGATCTCGGCCCTTGCCTCGTCGACTGAGGAGCAGGATATTCCAACTGAATATCACGATGCAAAACAAAAGTGAACGTCCTTGCAATAACAGCTTTTAGAAAAGTGTTCCAACAACATCAGATTAGGTTTGTTTTAACTTGCATTGATCTGAATCAACGCAGTCCCATCAATTGATCACACCACAAAGAACGAAAATAATATGACGTACGTATATGCCATCCGCATTCGCCACTGGGTCCCGTCATTACCCGTTAGGTTAGCTAACTAACGACAGAGCGGGGACTGGACTAGTGCGGATGTAAAACATATACAACATCTACTAATATATATACCAATATATTATATTTCGCTCAAGGCGTGATAAGAAATGCAACATCACAGAAATGTACAGCATCACAGAACAATACAGATATCTGGGATCCCCGGGTTTCACAGAGCCACTACTGAAACCCGACGTTCCACTGGTCGTGTGGATAGCCTGTGCAATGAAATCCTAGACCCTTACGGGCGCGGCAAGTCACCCGCCAAAACCTGAAGCGAGGCAGCCCCTTTCAGTACCGTGAATGGACCACCCAGCACTTCACGGAATCCGGTAACTTAGGCACCCCTCCTGGGTCAACCTGTACCCCCTACGAGTGCGGCGAATAGCCCGCCAATTCCAGAGTGAAGCCCCCTCCGTCTCAATGCCATGAGATGCGGGCTTGTTGCCTTCTAGAATCCGGCTATCCGTGCACCCCGCCGCGGTGTAATCCTAGTACAGAAAGTAAAATATACATACAATGGGTACATCGACCGCAACCTGGTCGTGCCCCAAAATAATAATACAATCAGGCAGTGACGGCGGTCCACATGTCGGACGCTCGTCCCGCAATATCAAATGTACATAATACAACCACAACTGTACTAGCATTGCATCCAGGCTATCCCCACGACCAATCCGCAACATCACAGCAATACATAGAACATCAACGTGAAAGTCACGTTCGCAAATCCGTCTAACCGGGCTATAGCAGTTAGACAGGATTTACCGATCAAGTGACATTCACGGTCGCGGATATAATGTAAATACTGTGAACTAATGTGTTTAAAATATTCGATCGATCAAAAATTAACAAGTGGGCCCCCAAGCAATACTGTAGCACTCACAGAAATTCTGGGCCCAAGTTTAATATTCCAAAACCCCTAAAAACACCCCATAAAGAGACTGTAGAATATTGATGCAGCAAACCCAACATATTGCGGCGGAACCGCGGCCCAAGGGTGGTTTTGGCCGCGGTTCCGCACTCCTGTAGTGGAATTAGTGCATCGAATTTCTACAGAACTCTTATAACTTCCAGTACATCACTTTTCTGCAACCTGAAAAAATTTTCGACTCAAAAAAATTTCAACAGAAAACTGATGTGAACAAAAACGCGGATTTTGGAATTTTGGTCGATCAGAAATGTAAACACATTAAACAAAGCTAGACTAAGTTAATGGCGAGGCTCTGATACCACTGTAAGTGCACGGCGGCGCCCCGGCCTCCATCCCGAGGCCAAAATGCGGAAGCGGTGATAAACTTTAATTTTGCGAACTTAGCAAACCGGCACCACCGTGCACTAAACCCGGATCGAACCATTAACTAGTCCTAGCTAACTACAAGAGGGGGAAGAGAGATATACCGACTGATCCGAGTCCTCCGATCTTCTCGTCGTCGTCGCGATCTCCTGCGGAAACTCCGGTCGTCGCCACCTTGCCGGAAAGGGCACCACATCGTCTGCATCTTTTACGGGCTCCCACCTCAATACCGAGGCAACTCGGGCACGAAGCTGGCTAGTCGACGTGCCCAAGATTTGCTGTAGAATCTGTAGTGCTCAAGTCTCATTTGGGGTTGTAGGAATTGCCATTGGTGGAGGAAATGAACCATATATATTTTTGGATGAACAAAGGGATTTTTGGCATGGGAATGAGACACAATTTTCTTCTCTCAAATTTTGGACAGCCCACTAAGGGGAGTGGCCGGCCATGACTTGTGTGGGGATGGGAATGAGAGGAGAGAGTGATAGAATGAGAGAGGCCACACAATAATGCAAGAGGGAATCAAAAGCAATCATGAAAGAACATGATCACTAACACCAAAACCACACTCTACCACAACCTCATCATCTCAACAAAGTCAAGCCATCATGAAAACAAAGTCAAGGTATGGTCCACCCATCATGAACCATCATGAAGTCAAGAATATGCAAAGACCCCCTCCACAAAAGCTTATTTGCACAAATGCAAATAAGCCCTTCTCCACCAATCTTCGGCCAATGAACGATACAAAGGAAATTGGCCGAAACGGAAAGCAAACTGGAAACTCCAGAAAACCGGTCCCGTAATAAATTACAGGAAAACCCCGATACTGTGTATGCACACCCGCATCTGTATTCCGACGGAAATACAAATGCAATGAGACAAAACCTACACTGTACTATACTAGGATCCGGCTTAAACCAAAGCCGGCTAGTAATATCCGTTCGATCCTGATTCGTGCAATACCGCACGTATCTGATCGAACCCTGCCATATATCCATACGGCCTGTAGTACAAACTGTCCGATCCTGATCCGTGCAATACCGCACGTATCTGATCGGACCCTGCCATATCTCCATACGGCATCTACAACTTTTCGCCCGAAACTTGAGTAACTGAATGTGGGGGACTCTAAAGACTCGTCAACACCTTGGTTGTGGATTTAACCACTAGCACGTCAGAGGTATAAGCCAATACGTAACGGGCTACCAGGTATTGACTAAAAGGGACGTCGATGAGCGAACTCATCCTGACACCCTACTGATCCTGTCAGTGACAATATCCATACAGTCCGGTCCGTTCGTCTATGAGCATCGCATGGCGGGCCTAGGGGGTCGGTAAAAATCAGACCCCCAAAAGCGGTACAAGTCGTGTCGGAGTGTAGCCCAGAACACCCTGAGATACTACTGGAATACCTACCAGTAAATCTCCTGCCTTGGCCAAGGACTTCGTGTAATGACTCTCCTAGACACAGCACGACCTCACCCCCAATACCGGGAGAGACGAACCCCTGAAGATCCGCTCACTGCCTCCATGTGGCTCGGGACTGTACCCAACTAAAACCTGTTTGCACGACTCCTTTGAGCCGTGGTAGGGTAGTAATCAAAGTACAGTGGGAACTCACACGAGAAAAATGACGATCCCCAGGTCGATGAACTAACCTGTACACATGTCACCAGGGAACTGCTATCTGACGTCTGGTATAAGACCAACTAGCATGTTCCCGGCGAGTCCTGTCCGGTGTACTCATAACCCAATGAGCACCTGTATACATCTTAGGTGAACCAACTGACACCAGTGGCTTGTGAGACCGGCCACCGCCCCTCGTCGGGGTCTCGACTGTATACACCAGTCTACTCTGGAGTATCGATGCCCTGTCTCGAAACTCCCACGACTAGGGACCATTTAAGGATGTGCTTATAGACCCCAGCTCCCACTTATATGATCGCCCTCATACTGCTGGCAGTCAAGCATGAATCCTAGGGGCTCTATCAACGTGCAATAGTGACCTGTCAGGTCACCTAAAGCAGTACACGATGATAAAGATAAACCAGATAGCATACTATCATCTTGAGTAAGACTGTCCTACTGGGACAGGTCCTCCCTCAATCATTGCAATCACGTGCCTGTGATCCAATAATTGACTCTGAGGGCACTATCTCCAACAGCCGTTACGTCCAGCTAGTACCGCTGACGGCTTGTAGGTGCTTGATGTGATCATCACCTACTACCGGCGTATTGACGAGTCTTTAGAGTCCTACATAGAGGTTTTACTGGCTCAGGAAAAATGAAATAGGGGCACGTATGTGATATGTGCGGGACCGAGAATAATGCGTTTATGTGATACCGTATTCTATTCTCACGACTTTTTGTATCGGTCGGTTATATATGATATAGCCGGGTTATCGAATCAAGTGTTGATTCGATAAGTCGATACAATGGATGTTAGTCGGTTATATGAGATATGAACGGATTATTAAGTCCAGTGTTGATTTAATAATTAAGTGTATAATTGTATATTAGATATACTAGTTTATATTTACTAACACTTGTTCACTTAAGGATTTTTTTTTCTCTCACATGAACACAACTTTAATATATATGTGATATATATTAAAAATGTGTTTTCTTATTGTATCATGGTTGATGATACACATGACTTGGGTGTATGAGACTTACACCATGCTATATATTTTTGTTGGATTTTAATATTCAAAGTAATTACAAAATTAGTGGAGGATTAGCTAAATGCATGAAGCTTGTGGAAGCTTGTGGATGCATTGACTAATTCCACTAAATTTGCTTTTACTATGGATATTTCTTAACCCAACCATAACTATTAGCCATGGTTATGTCTCTACAAGAGTTAGTATATGATACTCACTCACCATAGTTAGCCTTCTCACTTGATCATTATCCTCATCTCTTTCTTTTGTTCTTCTTCTTCATTGCTAAAAAGAAAAAGCTTGCTAGGGTTTGATCCAAAGTGAGAAAGATTGTGAGAAATAAAATTCTAAAGAGAACCCACTTCCTATTTCTCCATCCTCTACTAGACTAACACTTTAGTTTAGGGTGTTTGCTTCACTAATTCTCAAGTTAGTGAAGTAGAAGCTTGAGTTGGCATCCCCTCGACGTAGATCATCTTCGGCCTCGAAGACTTCAAGCAAGGACGCGTCTTTCACCTCGTGAAGCCATGCAAGGGTCAGGGAGAACCACGATCGCAGCGAAGCGACTTCAACAAGGAGCTAAAGAAGTGAAGGACCGATCTACAAAGGTTGTATTTCGTATTCACTTAGTCGTAAACGTAGTTTACTTGCATATGAAACCCTAATTTTCTAGCAACGTACTTGCTTAGGGTTATTCGGCACGGCTAAAATTTTAAACGGGCATGGTTGATGCATTGTAGAACCTTATTAGAGTGCCTAGTAACCCTACATAAAAACCCCGGCTATTCAAACACGACGATCCAATATAACATATCCATCAACACATAACATCACATGTCATCAACGTAAGTAAATATGCCCATCCCAATTGACATTGACATATAGCAACGAAACCGGCGATATCACATATTATACTTACGGTCGCAGAAAAGAAAATGTAAAACTATAACAGTTGGAATCCGCAACCTCCTTAGACATCTCATGCCTAACCAAATGAATTCCTTAGACATCGCATGCCTAACAATTATAAACCCCGCATTTCAGTCTCAAAATCGAAAACTGTTTTCAATATCAAGTCGGGCAATTCAAAAAGATTCCCGACATCCTGATCGAATGCTCGTCGCAAACTTTAGTAGACGGTCGCACCCCCCGGATGCCGTCGACGAAGTGCACTAAGGCGGAACACCGTTGCCGCGAGCAGCCGAACGAATGCTTTTGGCGACGGGGTTCTCCTACAGTCACTTGGTCGGGGCTATAGGGCGTGGCTGTCTATTAAGTTTACCCGGCGAGTATCCGCATACGCTACGTGATTGCAACGGACTTTTGATCACATCAAAATCCCGTGGCAACCGATCAAATGAGACTAAAGTGCTAGATTTATAACATTCAAATTAGTTATCTCATAACTACTTGTGGATTCTAAATATTGTATCACATTCCAGATAAATAGACAATGTTAAACTTTCCGATCGAATAATCAAATACCCAAGTTTTCCCAAATAGTTCTCAACACTTGAGGTTAGTTTAAAAACATCCCTCACATGCCACAGTACTAATGGTCCAGCCGTAGAAGGGTCAAGCCAACGCCTCACATGTGGCACGCCGTACTGCCCCAAACCCTAAGGTTCAAAAGGCAGTTCAAGACGGTCACATAATCGAGTTAAGGTTTGTTGTCTTCTAGAGGGTCCATCGCGTTACTTTCACGACTTAGAATGTTCTTAAACTACGGAAAAATCCAACACTTGGAAATTTTCCGGGTCGGGAAAAAGTGAGTTATTGATATCCGGTCGAACTTTTTAACACGTTCTAAAATTACCCGGACAAAATAAACAAAGTTAAATAATCCGATCGAATCATCGAGTCCCCAATACAACCCAGAAAACTCAACACTTCAGTACAAATTAAAAATTCCCAGAAGAATCAGGAAGCAACTACGGTTATTACCGTGGAAAGCACTGTCCCTGTTGCTACAGGTAGGCCGCGGAACCGCCGCGCAAGCCAGGGTACGGCCGCGGTTCCGCGGCGCTTTGATGGAGTTAGGAGCACGTGCTGCACAGTAATTCCTAGAAAACCATGCTGATTTTTTTGAGAATTTTTAATACAGAAAAAATCACAATTTCAAAAAATTTCCAGAGAAGGGTTTAATCGGGGTTATCCGGGTTCGATCGGACTTCTAACTTCGTCTAGACTTCGTCTAGACTTCGTCTAAAGCTCTAGCTTGGCTCTGATACCACTGTAGGGTTCCTAGGCACTCTAACAAGGTTCTACAAGGCATCAACCATGCCCGATTCAAAAAATAGCCGTGCCGAACAACCCTAACCAAGATCGTATACTAGAGATTATGCGAAAACTAGCAAGTTAAACATTTTTACACTAAGTGAAAAGGGATTACAACCTTTGTAGATCCGGTCCTTCACTTATAAAGCTCCGTGTTGACGTCCCTTCACTGCGATCATCGAGATCCCGGACTCTAGCGATGGTTTCCTCGGAGAAATGAGCGGGCTAGGTCGTTGACTTCGAGGCCGAAGATGATCTACGTCGAGAAGACTCAAACTCAAGCTCCATCTTCACTAGGTCATGAACTTTGTGAAGAGAACACCCTAAACTAAATGGCAAGTAGTATAGGATGATGAAATATGAAGTGGGTTCACTTTGGATTTGGATTTCTCACTCTTTTTCTTCACTTGAAAATTTTCTAGCAAGCTTTTCTTCTTCTTGAAGAAAAAGAAGAAGAAAGAAAAGAATAAGAATTATCTAAAAAGAATAATCAAGTGAAGTCTATCATAATGCAACCATGGGTGAGCTATCCTTTGTAGAGACTAAACCATAGTTAATTATAATGGTTTGGTTAATGAATATCTTAATCAAGACAAAATGAGTGGACTTTGTCAAAGTTGCTTCAAGCTTCATGAATCTTCAAGCCATGACAAAAGAAGCCACCATTTTGAATAATTAAGATAAATAAAAACCTAAATTATAATTAACATGGTGTATGAAGCTTCATGAAGCTTGAAGCAACTTTGACAAAGTCCACTTATTTTGTCTTGATTAAGATATTCATTAACCAAATCATTATAATTAACTATGGTTTAGTCTCTACAAAGAATAGATCACCCATGGTTGCATTATGATAGACTTCACTTGATTATTCTTTTTAGATAATTCTTATTCTTTTCTTTCTTCTTCTTCTTCTTAAAAGAAGAAGAAAAGCTTGCTAGAAAAATTTCAAGTGAAGAAAAAGAGTGAGAAACCCAAATCCAAAGTGAACCCACTTCATATTTCATCATCCTCTACTACTTGCCATTTAGTTTAGGGTGTTCTCTTCACAAAGTTCATGACCTAGTGAAGATGGAGCTTGAGTTTGAGTCTACTCGACGTAGATCATCTTCGGCCTCGAAGTCAACGACCTAGCCCGCCCTTGGTACACTCGGTGTTGCTTTTTACGCGTTTGAGTTATTGATCGTATTTCGTGCACTGGATGCACTGTATTCGTATTTCGTGCACTGAATGCACCAGATTCGTATTTCGTACATTAGTTGTACTAGATATGGATTTCTTTTATTTGTTGCACCGGACCGGTATTTGTGCATTTGTCGCACTGGATTTATACTCCGTACCTTGGTTGCACCCGATTTATGTCCTTGAGCATTCGTTTTACCAGATTTGTATTTTTGTGCGCGTTGCACTTGACGTTCGTTTTTCGTGCGCTTTACTGCACTGGGCATTTATATGAACTGACGCACTTGGGTTGGATTTTTTGCGCATATTAGGCGCTTGATATTGGATTTTTGCGCATCGGATGCACTTGAGTAAGATTGTACTCGTGCATGTTGGATGCCCTTGTTTTAGATTTCATTTGTGCATGTTGGATGCACTTGATTTAGATTTCTTTTATGCATGTCAGATGCACTTGATTGGATTTTTGCGCTTGTTGGGCGCATGATATGAGATGTGATTTTGTGCACACCGGATGCACTCGATAGAGATTTTCATTCGTGCATGTTAGTTGCACTGATTTGAGATTTCGTGCACTCTAGATGCACTTGATATTGTTGTCATGCACACCCGTTGCACTGGACATATGCTTTCGTGCAAACCCGTTGCACATAGTTTGCTTTCGTGCATGTTCATAGCACTTGTATTTGGATTTTATTTTCGTGCGCACCAGACGCACGTGATTGTTGGATACGCCTTTTGAGGCTGATTTTGCCCTTAAGCACTTTGTTTTCATGATGGGCACTATGTTACATAGCAGCCAAACATGACTGATCTGAGGACAGTATCTGAGTACTTTTCATGCATTAAAAGTTTAGCAAGAGGTTTTCAAAAAGGGGCTATAGTCTCGCTATTTCTTACTTGTCTGTGCGCGACACGAACGTTTACAAAAAGAAAACCTTTTGGGATATTTTAGAAACGAAGGAACGTATATTTAGAAAAACATATATTATTATTTTACAAATGAGCGTCTGCCACTTATGCCGTGGGTTACGCATCACACGGCGATTCAGAAAAGGTTTTGCATGTGTTTTATTCCATTTTAAGAAACTTTTCCAAGGATGCGTGCTATATACGTATTATATTATTTGACTAGTGTATATTAGATTTCAGTGGTGGATTTCGAGATCTGTATCTCTATTGTAACTCCGAGGATATGCGTGCAAATCCGATGATTTGCGTGACGCTTGATAGAGTTCGGTTTTTGAGTTTTGTACTCGTTTTCATGCGCACTTGATGCGCTGTGTTATTCTGTATCTTCCGTGATTTCGGAGCCCCATTGATTTGAGTTGATTATTGAATTGTTTTAGATTTTGGGGGTTTAAATTTAAATTTGGGGACCGAATTTATTTAAGGGGGGAAGATTGTAACATTTCAGAAAGTATAAAATATTATTTTTGGAATTTAATATTAAAATAATATATTTCTCGAAAACCGCCCGATTTGCGAAATTGGGGTTTTCGAAAGAGGGTACAAATATATACCGATAATTGTGAAATAAATGGAAATTAAAATGATTTATTCATTTAAAAATATATTTAAAGGATTTGGCATTTTTAAAATTTAGTATATGCAGTTTGGATAAAAACCCGATTAGTGCACTGCTAATCGCGATTAAGCCAAATCCGTGTTTCCACAGTTTTCCATGGCTAGTGCACCATGTCATATTATTTTGATTACATGTTGTGTTCTTGTGTTATTTTTGGGTATTATGTGATTTGGGTCTTAAATAAAAGAAAAAGAAAATGAAAAGGGTAAAAGGGTAATTAATTGTGAGAGAGAGAGTTAGAATAAGTGAGGAGAGAGAGAGGGGCTGCCTCATTTCTTTTCCTCCCCATTTCTTTTCATATTCTTCATCTTCACCTTCTCTCAACCTTCACCCTAAGGTATCCTCTCAAAAACTCCTTCAAAACCCTAAACCCCTTTCATTAAAGTTGATCCCCTCTTCACCCTCTACACTTTGGACCCATCAATGTTGGATTTTGAGGACCATGGGGAGCTAGGGTTTTGCTTGGCTACATCCATGAGGTATAATCCATTTACCTTAGTTTAGTTTGAAGTGGTCCTAGCATTCTAAGTTAGTTTAGATGTTGTTTGCGAATGGGTTTGTGAACTTAGGAATTCAAGAGAAGGGTTTGAGTGTTGTTTGGAATTGGTGATGAGTAGTGGCTGCTAACAAGACTTTGAGTGGTGTTTATTTGACCTAGAGCAGAGAATTTAACCCAAACACGACTTAGCACTTTCCGACATCGGTTAAATTGACAGTTTGAGGTAGTATTATGGAATCTAGAATAACCCGGGGGCACTAAAAATAATTTAGCAAAGACGGGGAGGTAAGCAGGTGATTGTGAATGTACCAAAGAAACCCTAGCCCCAACCCCCAAACCCAGGCCGCAGATTTATTCTTCCTGGCCGTAATTTGCGTCCAGGGTGGGGTGGAACCCCTTCGTGTTTGGTCCATGTCTTGTTCTCCAGTAAACTAGACCCTGTATATGTGCAACTTTGGCTAGTTTGACCTGAGTCAAAATCTGGGGGCACATTAATGTGATTTTTGGATATGTTTTCCATATTTCGAATGATGAGTTTTGATTTTTGGATTTGTTTTTGGTTGTTGAATGTTTGTACATCAACGACTAGGGGTAATTTGTTGGTTTTGCATACGTGGGCTATAAGTTCTAACCTATAGGCGATCCGTGTACTGTTTTGGTTTCCGGACTTGATGTTAATAGCGATTGCAATTGTTTATTATTGTAGGTACCCTCGTGTGGATTCCGATGCGACGGAGCGTGGCGTCGCCGACTTCGGCAATCGAGGATCAAGGTGAGTGGATCAATATCCACGGGGGAAGTCGGGTGGATGGCGTATAGCTCCCCCACATACTTTGATGGAAACTGATTTATATATAGATTATGGTTAATGAAACCTTTAATAGAAAACTATAGATGGAGTAAAAAGGTAGTTAGAGAACCATATTTGAAACTAAAGGATAGATAGGAGCGATATGATACGACTAGTATGTGATGATGGGACTTGAGGATGATATTTGATGATATTGCTGTTTAGGGTACTATAGGACTAGATAGTCGACGTGGATGTGTCATCCGAACCATACCTATTTCCAAAATGAAGAATCGTATGAATCTTTTAAACAGATACCTTGAGGGACGTTATGGATTTTGAAATGATATCTTTTCCTTTAAAACATCGTAGCCCCTACTTTCAAAACTACGATTCACACCTTTTAAAAACTGATTGTATGGTTCGGACGTGTATGTTAGATTAGATACATATGCTTATAGTAAGGGTAGATTGCATAGGTAAAATTGGCTTTATGTGGGATATGAATGCGATGGAAAGAATATAAGACGTGATATGATGGTATACGGATGCGATTCGATTGAGATGATTGATACCTTGCCGGTCCCCTGATATGAGATTGTTGTGGATGTGACTTGGGATATAGGTATATAGATATATTTATATATGTTGTGAACCATGAGAGACTGCCGTACGAGACGTTAGGTCCGTACCCCTCTTTTGTCATATAGGATGATAGGATCCCTGTTGGTTTAATGCCGCCGTACGATGATTTTCCGTACGTGATGAGTTTAACTTGATGATTGATCCATACCCTTGATTAGAGGATATCGTACGATAGATTATACCGTACGTGATGTTGTGAGGCTGGATGCCGATTGATAGATTCACCGACTCGGTCATATTAGATACATGTACCTGTCAGCATTTGCATATGATTTACCTTATGATGCATTCATGTTATTCGCATTGCATTACTTACACCTGTGCTAGTACACTTACACCATTATCGATAATGCGTATGTTATATGCACTCAGATTGTTGGCTCACACACTTCATCATCGATAATTGCCATGTCACTACACAGTAGGATTACTGCATCATGATATGACTCTTTGCATAATTTACTTGCTATAGTTACCTATGCACCTTCATACGATGTTGCATTTGACTTTAGAGATATTGGGAACCGCAGGACATATTTTCAAAACTGGAATCATTTAAAGGAGCGGTTTTCCCTTAATATGATACATCACTGTTCTATGTTGCATGATATACGGATATGCTTACATTTCTATCATATGCCGCATATATCATGCTTTATGATTTTACGCATTGAGATATGCTGTTTTCATGAGATTTCTGGATTTAAGAACCATGGTCATTTTAAAAGAAAGTATGTATTGATTTAAAAACCTGGTTTCACTTGATATAATATTTCAGTGCGTCCACCATGCGTTTTCTCGGTTCTGAGACGCGTGACATGTGAAACCCGATTCGAGGAGCTGGATGAGGCCGATTGCGGGTACATGGTGGATCCGGTAAGGTATCCCGGGGCAAGAAAGGGATGCTGTGGAGTAGACAGTGAGCCTAGCAGAGAGAATACTACCTACCGGTGATAGTATTTGGGCTCGGAGAATATCCGGAGGATACCGACCGAAGTCGAGAGATGATATGGGCCGATCCGGACTGACAGAGCCCGTGGGCCGATCCGGACTGACAGAGCCCGAGATATGAGGATTTACGTGTCGATGCTGGACATGGGTTTCATGATTTTTTCGAGTGTCGAGGCTGAACACTCCGGTTCCATTATTTTTATGTGTCGCGAAAGATACCCATTGATTTATATCCTCATATTTTCATGCATATGCTTTTATGATATTGTTGTGTCACCGGTTGAAACGTGGACGAGATCCACATGCATACATACATTGATTATATTGTTGGATGATATCTACATGCTGTTTGATATTGATATTAGTGTTGGCACATATACAGACCCGGTCACCCTAGATATCATAGTATTACCTTTATGATATAGTTGACCTAGGAGTCGTTGTTTATTCGATTTCTACTTGTTGATGTTTTTCTACTCACGAGTTTGCAACTCACCCCCGTTGTGCCACAGTTCTTGTAGGTTTACCGCATGGATCAGTAGAGGCATCGCTGGCACATAGTTGTTTTTGGGTGTTTTGCATTGGTAGGTGGGGAATTTGTATCGTACCCACTCTTGTAGTTATATTTCACATTGTATCTAGTCAACTCCATCAATCAAAATTAGTAAATTATATAAGTAATGAGACTTAGTGAGATTGTGGTTGCGAGACTTAAAGCGAGGGGTTTTCCGCTACTTGTGGTTTTGATGTCTTGCTTATTCCTTTATCCTTTGTGGTGAACTTTGCCGTTGGGCGTCGTGCACTTATATTTACTGCTTTGCGTGGTTGTGATCCGCCTGTTGGCGAAGAGTTATCTCCCGCTTGGGGATGCTATTATTCTTGTTATGTATTTGTGGTTTTGGATCAAAATATACAAAGGAGGTGCTGCCCAAATTTTTAAAAGACGAAACACATTTTCAAACTAGTAAATTTCACTTGCATTTTTATATTCCTTTTCTATGCATTAAGAAAACTTGATTTGATTATACCTTTATTTCAAAACTTCACCTCCTTTATTTTCTTAAAAGGGTTTAGATTTCTGGGTTTTCAGCTTACTTGAATTACGTTACGCCTCTAGATGTTGCGTGATTTAAGTGCTGGTCACGAGCTAATATTTCGGGTCGTGACAAAGTTGATATCAGAGCACTAGGTTTAACCTTGGTTCGAGTCTATGTTTGACTATGCGGAGTCTAGGGCGCGTATGTATTTCGGAACCTAGGCTTGACCTTACGGAACTTAGACTTGAATGGGGGGGTATTAGACCCGAACTTTCATTTCATTGGCTGACCCTGATTGATGGAGTAGGTAGCTTGAGTAGAGTGACGTACCGTACGTATGTTCCACGGCATATTTATGATACGATACTCCACTTAAGAAACCTTAGGATGTACATGTTTTTGAGACTTATGATTCTCTTCATACCTATGATTATACATTCATTTGAGATCCTTGATTCTATTTGTTTCCATGATCATACTCTTATTGATGTTATTTCTTCTTATGATCATGTATCCATTCTGGATCTGTCGTTTCCTTTCATGCCCTTGATCTGTTTTCGTCGATGCACGCTTGAGGTTCCTGTCACCATGTTTGAGCGCAGATTGAGCTGTTGCTAGTGTTGCGGTCAGGACGAGCTCGTATGGTACGAGGACTGACCATCGTGTTTTCTGGTGACATGAGAACGTCTCGATATAGATTTTGGCGCCGCGGATCCGCCGCCAAAATCATGTTTTAGCCGCGGATCCGCGGTCACTTAGACGAGTTAGGGTTTCGTTCTTCAGGCGTGTCCATAGAATTACCTGCAAGATTTTCTGAATACTTTTAACATGAAAAATTTCAACTATTGGAAAAATTTCCAGAAAGTGGGAAAAATAGGTTATTCGGAGTTCGTTCGGACTTTTAATTTCGCCTACACAACGCATAATGCTCTAGCTAGGCTCTGATACCACTGTAAGGTTCGTAGTCACTAGGACAAGGTTCTACAAGGCATCAAACATGCCGTAATTTATTATTTTACAAGTGTCAAACAACCTAAGCAAGGATTTTTACTAGAGAATTAGGGTTAGAACAACAAGTAAACTACTTTACTTCTAAGTGATAGGGATTACAACCTTTGTGGTCCGTTCCTTCACTTCTAAAGCTCCGAGTTGAGGTCCCTTCGCTGCGATCATCATGCTCCCGGACTCTAGAAAGGCTCCATAAGGTGAATGAGGCATCCTTGATTGTAGTCTTCACAATCCAAGATGATCTACCTTGAGGAATCACAAACCCAAGCTATCTCTTCACTAATTATGGATTCGTGAAGCTAACATACTAATCTATATGGCTAATATAGAAGAAGTAGGAATTTTGTTCACTTTAGAAATTTATTTCTCGCTATTTTTCATCACATGATTAAATCAAGTGAGCTAGAAAAATGAAAAAGAAGAAGAAACTCAAGCTCAAGTGAGAATGAAATTGTGATAAGGTTAGAAATGTAACCAAGGGTTAAAAGTATCATGGCTAACTCTTGTAGAGAATAAACCATGGGCTAAGATTAGAGGTTAGGTTAATAAATATTAGCAAATATCTAAAGAGTGGACGAAGTCAACTTAAGAAAATATCTTAAGCAATTATCCACAATTTAGAATTAACTAAAATAAATAATAAATCTAACCCTAATTTTAGCCATGGTATAAATCTCATTTAACCCTAGTTGCATTTATAACCTAGCATGTTACAATATTATATATCACATATATAATATATATAATGTATCAAAAGAAAAGAATACAATAAACATATATCACATATATGTTAAATGCATCCAAAGCCAGAAATGAAATACTTAAGTGAGCAATATATTAGTTAATGTAATTTAATATAACACATATATAATTATACATTAAATTATTAAATCAACACTTGATTTAATAATCCGGCTATATTATACATAACCGACTAATATAACATATATCATTTTATCGAATCAACACTTGATCCGATAAACCGGCTATATCACATATAACCGGACAATATCACATATCGCGAGAATTTAATACGGTATCACATATCGTATTAATCACGGTCCCGCACATATCACATATGTGCTCCTACTCCGTTTCGCCTGAGCTAGGAAACCTCTGTGTAGGTCTCTAAAGACTCGTCAATACGCCGGCAGTAGGTGATGATCATATCAAACACCCACAAGCTGCAAGCGGTCAGCTGAACGTAACTGCCACCCGGGTATTGAGCGATCAGAAGATCAACAAGCAAGCCTGTACACACTCCTGTGAATCCAATCAGTAACACTCCCGTACAGTCCGGTCTCTTCATCTGATATGTCGCATATCTAGTCTAGGGGTGGTAAACGTCAGACCCCGGTAACAGATAAATCGTGTCGATGTGAGGCTCATAACGGGTCGAGAAACTATTGATAACACTTACCAGTAGGTCTCTATATCAGCCCTGGCCAGGGACTTCCAGTTTTAGCCGATCGAACACAACACGACATCAACCCCAAATACCGGTAGAGACGAAACCCCTCCTATCTCTTATTACCTCCATGTGATTCGGGACTTTACCAAAAAGCCACCGTTTTTCACGTTCTCATGAACGTGGTTAGGTGGAAATTAAAGCACAGTGGGAATCACACAAGACTCTGTGACGATCTCGGGTCTACAGATTAACCTGTACCAGTGTCACCAGAGAACTGCTATATGACGATAGGTATAATACCGTCTAGGAGTTCTCGGCGAGTCCGTTCAGTGTACCCAGTCACCACTGAGCACCCGTACACCATCTTTGATGTCAAACACCAATGGATATGGGTTCATCCATCTCCTATCATATGGGTCAATATGCCTATACGCTAGTCTACTCTGGAGTATCGATGCCCTGTCTCGATACACCCTCGATTAGGAACAGTTATAGGATGTACTCTTGGACTACCATGGCCCCACTAGTATGATCTGCATCATAGTCCTAGTAGTCGAGTACATATCTTAAGGGCTTTATCAACATGCGAGAGAAAGGCAGTAAACCAATACAAGTCAACATGTTAAGAGAAAGTGAAACCAAATTGCATACTATCATATCGAGCAAGAAAGTTTTCTTACTATATATCCAAGCATCCACTATAATATACATCATAAGTACAACAATTGCCTCTAGGGCATATACATAACTAACAATGTCCCACTTGCACTAAGGCCAGCTGTTGCAGTATCTCATACCCAACATCCTGAAGAGTCTCTTAAATTGTATCTGGGGTATGGCCTTCGTGAGTAGAACCGCAGTGTTGTCCTTCGTGTCAACTCTCCTGACCTCGATCTCTCGGCGATCAACTATCTCCCTAATCAGGTGATACCACCTCAAAATATGCCTGGATCTCTGATGGGACCTTGGTTCCTTGGCCAAAGCCACAACTCTATTGTTATCACAATACATAGGTATTGGATGCTCAATGGATGGAACCACACCAAGTTCAGTGATGGACTTCTTCATCCAGACAGCTTCTTTGGCAGCATCGTTGGAAGTGATATATTCAGCCTCCATCGTCGAGTCTTCCACGGTTTCTTGTTTGGAATTCTTCCAACAAACCGCTCCTCCATTGAGGGTAAAGACAAATCCCGAGTGGGACTTAGAGTCATCATTATCACTTTGGAAGCTCGAATCGGTAAAGGACTCCACCTGGAGTTCTCCATTACCATACACCAAGAACATCTCTTTAGTCCTTCTCAAGTACTTGAGAATGTTCTTCACAGCTGTCCAGTGATTCTCTCCTGGATCTGCTTGATACCTACTCACTACACTTAGTGAGTATGCTACATCAGGTCTGGTACATAGCATCGCGTATATGATAGAGCCCACTGCCGAAGCATAGGGTATCCCTTGCATGCGAGCTCTTTCCAAATCAGTCTTAGGAGACATCTCATTGGAAAGAGTGGGTCCAGAGATAGTGGGTAAGTTCCTATGCTTGGATTCTTCCATACTAAATCTCTTTAGTATGGTGTCAATGCACCTGAATTGGGACAATCCCAGTATCCTCTTAGATCTATCTCTATAGATCTTAATCCCTAAAATGCAGGAGGCATCACCTAGATCTTTCATTGAGAATCTATGTGATAAGAAGAGCTTGACCGAGTGCAGCATAGGAACATCATTTCCTATCAAGAGGAACACAACCTTAATCTCTGCCACCTTCTTGTAAATACAAGGTTCATCTACATTTTTGATGAAGTCAAACTCTTTGACTACCACATCAAAAAAGATGTTCCAACTCCGCGATACCTGCTTTATGTTAGTGTATATGCCCTAGGGGCCATTATTGTATCATACTAGCTTGCATATTACTTAATGGAAGCTTGGGATATTCACAGTTATATTAACAGTCTTGCTAAACATGGCAGTATGCTACTTGGTTTATATCTATCTTAATATATGTAAATGTTAGCATATCGCGAATACATATTGATAGAGCCCTTAGGATCTTGCTTGACTACCAGCGTTGTGATGTCAGTCACACTAGTGGGGGCTGGGTAGTCTACAGGCACATCCTTTTTCAGGTCCCTAGTCGTAGGATTATCGAGACAGGGCATCGATACTCTGGAATAGACTAGTGTGTACGCTTCTCATCCCAGTTGAGGAGATGGTCTGTCCCACAGCCATCAGTATGTTGTATTGGAGATAGTATATAGGTGCTCGTTGGGTTACGGGTACACCGGACAGGACTCGCAGGGAACTGTTGGTTGGTATTATACCCGTCGTCAGTTAACAGTTCCCTGGTGACATGAGTACAGCATAGTCCGCAGACATGACACTGCTGCTTCGTCTCGAGTGTGTTCCCACTATTCTTAGATTGTTACCCTACCACGGCTGTAACGTTTCAAAATAATAAAATACTATTTTTGGGAATTTTTATAATTTAATATTATTTTAATGAATATGTTAATATTTTGGTATAATTAAATACAGAAAAAATGGAAAAATTATGGAAAATTCTAAAATAGTGTATTTTATGGAATTATGCTATTTTAAGTTTTTATGATTAGTTATATGCTAATTTAGTGCTAATCGCGATTAAAAATCGCTAATCGGTTTTTAAGCAATTTTGTGCAAAACATGCACATACTTTTTTCTACACTTGTGTTACATTTTTCTTACCATGGTTTTACTTTGGGGTTACTATTCTTGTGAGAAAGGAATTTGAAGAGAAAGAAAAGAAAAGAAAATGGAAATGGAATAAAATATAATGTATGGGTGAGAGAGAGAAAGGGGTTTTACTTTGACCAAGCCTTAGCATTTTCTCCCTCTCATTTCTCCCTCATCTCTTCCTCTTATTCTCAGCTGAAGCTTAGCCCTCTTCTCCCTCCCCACTTCAAGCCTCTAAAACTCTATGTTAATCACCTCAAAACACTACTCTCATTTCACAAAAGATGTGCACAAGCCCTCAAGCAACCATTTGGACCAAGAAAGTTTGTGAATTGGCGCTGTTGAGGATTCATGAGTCTCTATTGAGGTAATTCCTTCACAATTGTTGTATCATTTCTAGTGATTAAGCCTCTTTTGAAGTTTGATGTCGTTTCGACGAAGTTTTGTACACCTTGGACAACCCTAGAGCGGATTAGGGTAAATTTGAGTTGTAAAGTGAAATTGAGGATAGTGGTGACCTTAGAACCCTGGTGGGATGTTACTTTAGAACCAAACCTGAAGCTAAAACCCAGAATACGGATTTATGAGACGATATCGGGAAAAACAGTGAATCTGTGATCGTATTTAGGAATCTGCTATCACCCCGAGACCCCTAAAATAAAATTGAGTTGACAGTGAGATGTGCAGGCACCCTGGAACCACCACACCAAACGCTAGCCCCTACCTCCTTCCCTAGGCCGCAGATTTAATCCTTCTGGCCGCAATTTGCGGCCAGAGCAGGAGGGATTTGGTTCGTTTTTGGTGCATGACCCTATTTTCAGTAGTCTTGACCCATAGCATGTGCAATTTTGTCTGATTCCATCTAGGGTGAAATCTGGGTTGATTTTCCTATGTTGGTGCTGTAAGTCTACGTTGCTCATCCCGGTTCTTACAGGGAGGCGGAAACGACGAAAAACAATAATTTGGCACAAGGCGACTTGGACTTAGAGCACTGATCTTTGCTAAACTAGAAACTAGTAAACTACAAGAGGCTATAACTACTATGCTATAGAAAGTATACCTCACGAAACCGGTCCTTCGGGTCTTCATTCCGCTGTCCCGCTCGTCCATCCAAGCTCCAAGTGTCGATCCGGACCTTGGGCACCTCCGCGGCCTTCTTGAGTCGAAGACGATCCACCCGAGAGATGTACACCGAGCTCCACCTCGAGCCGAGGCAACTAAGGCAAAGAGATTGCTAGTCTAGAAGCCCTAGGATGTGTAGAGGAGATGTATGGATGTGTTTGTCAAGTGAAAACCTTTTTCTCTCAACACATGAGATCAAAGGAAGAATCAAGAGAAGGAAGAATCAAGAGGAGCAACCATGGAAATGTTTCTCATCTTTTTTCTATGAGAGAGAATGAGAATGAACAAATGAAAAGCTTAACCAAGAGAAAACACAACCATGGTTGTAATAATGCAAAACACTATCATTACTAATCCCATCAAGATAAAGTTGATGGCTACAAATGACATGACCATTATCATAACAAAAATGAAAAAGAAAACCAAAGAATACTTTAGACCTTTCAAGAAGATCCTAGTCAACTTTGGTTAAACGGTCAACAAAGTCAAGATGGTCAAATGGTCAATGTAATTAGCCATAACATAATTATCAATAAAAGGATTAGTAAATAATGTCTCCGGCTCATAACGGTTTTGACCAAACGAATTGTCAAAAACCCTAATGAGTGTGCCACATTACGGATTTGGTCGAACCATCTGCCAAAACCCTAATGGGGCACCTCCTCCTTCATCGCTCCTCAAAACTGTGCATACACACCCGCATCTGCATTCCGTAGAATGCGAATGCACAGAAGACAAAACAAATCCATCTGTGCAATACTAGAATCCGGCTTAAACCAAAGCCCACTAGTATTGCCTGCCCGAACACCATACGCACACAAGTGTACGCAAGTGATCGCAGCTCTGCCGTAAAACCATACGGCCTCTACACGTTTCGCTCAATGCAGGGAAACTCTCTGTGTGGGACTCTAAAGACTCGACACTACGCTGGCAGTGGGTTTAACTACAGACCGCAAGTGGCACTAGCTGTACGTAACGGTCCCCAGGTAAATTTCGATAAGAAGGCCGATGAGGTAAACCCATCCGAACTCCTACTGAGCCTGTATGTGACAATCTCCGTACAGTCCGGTCTGTTCGTCTGATACATCGCATGGCGGGCCTAGGGGGGCGGTAAACGTCAGTCCCCTAATAGCGGTAAAAGTCGTGTCGGAGTGAAGCCCAGAACACCCTGAGATAACTCTGGAAACCTACCAGTATATCTCGCTTGCCCTGGCCAGGGACTACTTGTGTAATGGCTCTCCTAGACACAGCGCGATGTTAACCCCTAATACCGGGAGAGACGAATCCTGTCTAACCGTCACTGCCTCCAAGTGCTTCGGGACTGCACCCAACTACTACCTTTTTGCACGACTCCTTTGAGCCGTGGTAGGGTAGTAATCTAAGTACAGTGGGAACACACTCGAGGCGAAGTGACAGTGTCAAGTCTGCGGACTAAGCTGTACTCATGTCACCTGGGAACTGATAACTGACGATAAGTATAATACCAACCAACAGTTCCCGACGAGTCCTGTCCAGTGTACTCGTAACCTAACGAGCACCCGCATACTATCTCAAGTACGACGTACTGACGGCTGTGGGACAGACCGTCTCCCCCGCTGGGATGAGAAGCGCAAACGCTAGTCTACTCCGGAGTATCGATGCCCTGTCTCGATAGTCCTATGACTAGGGACCTGTATAAGGATGTGCTTATGGATTACCCAGCCCCCACGAGTGTGAGCGCCATCACAACGCTGGTAATCGAGCAAGGATCCTAAGGGCTCTACTAATATGTATATAAGCGATATGCTATACGAAACACATGCACATATTGAAGTAGAGACAAACCAAGTAGCATACTACCATTTTGAGCAAGATTGTCTATATAACTGTGAATATCCCAAGCTTCCATCAAGTAATATACAAGCTAGTATGATACAGTAATGGCCTCTAGGGCATATACACTAACAATCTCCCACTTGCACTAAGGCCATGTACTGGCGTATCGAAGACCTATCATCTCGATCAGCCGCTCGAACTGAGTCTGGGGTAGGGCCTTCGTGAGTGGGTCTGCAGTGTTGTTCTCCATATTTACTCTCTTCACCTCAATCTCTCGGCTATCAACGATCTCCCTGATCAGGTGGTACCGCCTAAAAATGTGCCTGGACTTCTGATGGGACCTGGGTTCCTTCGCTAAAGCTATAGCTCCGTTGTTGTCGCAATACAGCGATATTGGATCAACAATGGTAGGAACCACCTGAAGCTCCGTGAGGAACTTCTTCATCCAGACAGCTTCCTTTGCGGCATCGCAAGCAGCTATGTACACCGCTTCCATAGTTGAGTCTGCAACGGTCTCCTGCTTGGAACTTTTCCAGCAAACCGCCCCCCATTGAGGGTAAAGACATAACCCGACATGGACTTGTAGTCATCCTTGTCACTCTGGAAGCTGGAGTCAGCAAAGGCCTCGAGTTGGAGGTCTTTTCCTCCATACACCAAGAACATCTCCTTAGTCCTTCTCAGGTACTTGAGAATGTTCTTTACCGCTATCCAGTGTTTCTCGCCTGGGTTCGACTGATACCGGCTTACAACGCTCAATGCGTATGCTACATCTGGTCTGGTACATAACATCGCATACATTATAGAGCCTACCGCAGAAGCGTACGGTATAATAGACATGCGATCCCTTTCCAAATCAGTCTTGGGAGACAACTCTTTGGAGAGGGTGATCCCGTGACAAGCCGGTAAATTACCGCGCTTGGAATCTTCCATACTGAATCTTTTCAGTATGGTGTCGATGTACCTTGACTGTGAAAGTCCCAACATCCTCTTAGATCTATCACGATAGATCTGGATCCCCAGAATGTAGTTGGCATCGCCCAGGTCCTTCATGGAGAACCTCTGCGACAAGAATCCTTTGACTGACTGTAGCATAGGAATATCATTTCCTATTAGGAGAATTTCATCCACGTACAAGACGAGGAATACTACAGTTCTCCCTACAATCTTACTGTAAATGCATGGTTCATCTGGGTTTTTGATAAAGTCAAATTCTTTGACAGTATCATCAAAGCAGATGTTCCAACTCCGCGATGCCTGCTTAAGTCCATAGATGGACTTTAGAAACTTGCACACTCTACCGCTGCTCCCACTCTGAATGAATCCCTCCGGCTGATCCATATAGACGCACTCTTCCAAATTTCCATTTAGGAAAGCCGTCTTTACGTCCATCTGCCAGATTTCATAATCGTGGAAGGCAGCAATGGCAAGAAGGATCCGAATGGATTTCAGCATAGCCACTGGAGAAAAGGTCTCGTCATAGTCCAAACCAGGTCTTTGACGAAAACCCTTTGCAACAAGTCTAGCATTATAGGTCTCAACCTGCCCATCTACACCAATCTTCTTTCTGAAGATCCATTTGCAGCCTACGGGTTTTACCCCTTCTGGAGCAAATTCCAAAGTCCAAACTTTGTTGGTGTACATAGACTCCATCTCGGCCCGCCTTGCATCCAGCCATTTTACCGAGTCACCGCTCTGAATGGCTTGCTGGAAGCTAGTAGGCTCACCATAATCCATGGTGCAATCCTCTCTATCCCCGTCTATGAGAAAACCATAGTATCTCTCGGGCGGATGAGACTGCCTACTACTCCTGCGGAGTGGCGCTGGGATGTCCGGTTCTCTTGAAACTTCTGGTTCTTCCAAGCTTTCAGTAATAGCTTGCGGTTCTGGAATTTCTTCCAGTTCTACTACGCTCCCACTTTCTTCTTTTTCTAAAAACTGATGTTCCAGAAACTGGGCATGACGAGAAACAAAAACCTTTTGTTCCTCTGCGTAATAGAAAAAATACCCTCTGGAGTTCTTTGGGTATCCCACGAACTTACACAGTACTGAGCGTGCCTCGAGCTTGTCCGCATGCTGCTTTTTTACAAAAGTTGGACATCCCCATATCTTCAGATACTTAAGATAGGGTTTCTTCCCACACCATATCTGATATGGTGTGGTAGGCACAGTCTTGGAGGGAACCTTGTTCAAAAGATATGCAGCTGATTCTAGTGCATATCCCTAGAAGGATCGCGGTAACTCAGCCTTACTCATCATGGAACGAACCATATCCAATAGGGTTCGATTCCGTCTTTCCGATACACCGTTGTGTTGTGGTGTGTATGGAGGAGTAAGCTGAGAGAGAATTCCATTCTCTTTTAAGTAGCCCAGAAACTCGGCACTCAAGTATTCACCACCTCGATCAGATCTCAGTGTCTTGATACTTTTTCCTGTTTGTTTTTCAACTTCATTCTTATATTCCTGAAATTTCTCAAAAGCCTCGGATTTGTGCTTCATCAAGAAGACATATCCATACCCTTAGAAATCGTCTGTGAAAGTAATGAAGTATGAATAACCACTTCGCGCATGTGTAGACATTGGACCACATACATCACTGTGTATGAGTCCCAAAAGCTCGCTCGCTCTTTCTCCGTTTCCAGTGAACGGAGTCTTTGTCATCTTTCCCATGAGACAAGATTCACAAGTGGCATAAGACTGGTACTCGAACGGATCCAAGCATCCTTCTTTATGTAACTTTGTCAACCGTGTCTCATTAATGTGACCCAGTCTACAATGCCATAAGAAAGCCTGATTTAATTCCGGAGACTTTCTTTTAAGTGTGTTCTGGACACTGAAGACCTGAGCTTGATTCAAAACGTATATACCGTATTTTAATGTACCTGACCCAATCAGTACTTGATTTAGGTGGATGTTTACTACATCGCTTACAAAAGTAAAATCATATCCTTCCTTAGAAAGTAAGGATACATATATGATGTTACAAGTCGCACCTGGTACATAAAAACAGTCACGCAGAATCAATATCTGCCCAGTTGTCAGTCCTAGATGATATTCCCCAACGGATACAGCATACATGCTCATTCCGTTAGCAACCCTGAGAGTCATATCACCTTTCCTGATAACCCTACGGTTTCTCAAAGACTGTAACGAATTACAGATATGAGATCCTGATCCGGTATCCAATACCCAGGAAGTAGGGTTAACTGACATACAGTTCTCTATTACAAACACACCCGAAGCCGAAGCCACAACATGCTTCGAATTCTGGCTACTGGCTTTGCAAGCCCTGCAATCCTTCTGCCCATGTTCATTCTCGTAACAATAGGAACATCCCTCTTTTACAGCATCCATTCCTGAAACTTCTGCCTTTCCCTTTCTTTCTACTTCCCTGGTTTCCTTCAGGGTAGTAGGTAGAGACTGTTGAACTAAGTCAGCATCTGACCCGTTCTTCAACGTGGTCTTCAGGTCCGAGAGCTCAAAAGAGCTGGTCTCTGTAAGGACGTTGCCCCTTACAGATGACCCGATAGCCAACCTCGCTGGAAGCAATTCGTTCGAGGTCTCATATCTTGCGATACGAGATTGCTCTCCATATAAAACTTTGTTATGGAGGAAGATGGAAGCTGAGTCCATTTTCTCGTGCTGCCTCTGGTATAAACCATCAACTGGGGCTAACACGAGGCACTTGGCTTTCGCAGAGTTCCTTTCCGATGTCTCGCGGATATGAATATCCGTGACAGGGGAAATTGGACCTGAGACGGTAGGGGTTGGATCAGTCAAGAGGTGTCCCAGCTTGTCATGGGCAATGGACATCTGGACAGACCTTTGCCAGTCATAACAGTCAGATTCAGTCATTTTATTATCTAGATATAACCTAGGTGCGGTCACTGGGTCACTGCAATTAAGAGAGAGAGAGAAGAAAACACTCAGCATGATGCTCTTGCAAGTTTAGATTGGTTTTTAATTTATCTAAACAGGATGGCTCCCACTGTCTCTCGAATCCCTCCTTAAACCATAAAGGAAGAGTTAGTCAGGATCAATCTCACCGTACAATACTTGCTTAACCGTTCAGCCAGGCCAGTGTCGGTACTTCGAGGGAGGTTTTCCAACGCTTTCGCGAAGTTCCTTAATTAAGTAACCTTTTTTCCCTGTGGGCGTAGCCCCGCTAACACCTTTCTAGACACCTACTTGGTTTATAGCATTGATCGTTAAGTGAGAATCTTCCCGAGGAGTAGCATATACTCACAGTAGGATCGGGATCCAAATATCATCGCGTGATAAAACCGAAGGAATCCTACCAGAATCATCACACTCCAAATGGTATGCAGCGCTAGCAAGTTTCAGTACTTATGAAACTCCCGATGTGGATTTTTGCCCCATGCTCTTATGACCTTGACGAAGGCCAACATATCATAAGTCACATGTCAAGTTCTACCCGTCATTATCCAGGTTAATTTGAACCCACCCGTACATACCCTTGACGAAGGCCAAAATAGTAGTATGACCGTCCCAAACCAACGCATCTATCTATGCTACAGATAAATATTCAGCAGCTACCAATCACTATGCCTTGGCGAAGGTCAAAATACATAGCTTGAATACTATTGAATATTTAACCGAAATGACGGAGGGCTACGAATGGTTTTGGCGAAACCGTGAACGTAGTGAACTTGATATAGTCGATGGAACGAGATAGCTTTTAAAAGGAGTGGTTCAAGCTCCGCGTTTAAAATGCTGGTTTTTGAAAAGAACCGAGTGGTTTTCAAAGTATTCCAACGACTTTTACTTGGTTTATTTTCTTGCATTAGTTCTTTTAATGCGTCCCATCATTTAAACCTACCATTGCAGAAAACAACCAAAATATGGTGTACGCTTATGCCATCCGCATTCGCCACGGGGCCCCGTCATCACCCATTAGGTTACTTAACTAACGACAGAGCGGGAGCTGGGCTAGCACGGATGCAAAACATAAGCAACACCTAAATAGTTAATATATATAGCAATGATAGACATTACAGATCACAGATGAACACTTTGGATATACTAGGAATCCGCGATTCGTTCGAGCCTGCGACGAAAAACGGATTACACGGTCGCGATGAATAGCCAAACCCCACCCTAGACCCCTACGGGTGCGGCAAACTACCCGCCAAGTACCCGAAGCGAAGCAACCTCCCTCAACACCGTGAGTAGGCCACTCGGCACTTCGAGATACCCGGTAGTTTGTGCACCCCACCTTGGGTCTATCCTAGGAGCAAAAATAGTAAAAAGAAATAATACAATGACGGCTACAACCCCGACCCGGTTGTGCGGCCAAACAAATAATATTACATTAATTTACAAATTTTACAATGAATGAAAGAAAAAGAAACTCTCATCTCACACCCATTATCGGCTATTCATCCGCGACAATCCACCGAGTTCATATACATAAACCATCAACATTACAGATCACAGATATGTATAACCCCCACTAATCGAGGTATAGCGATTAGCGGACGTTCAATACATATATCACATCACAGATAATATCCATTAGCCAAAGTGTACGGAATACCGATCAAAATACGGATTTTTAACCACCCCAAAAGTCAATTTGCTCTCTGGAAAATCTGGGTGGAAAAAACATGCATTAAAAATCCCAAAACACTGCACAAAACCCGATCTAGTGACGAGTCAAAACCGCGGCGGAACCGCGGCAATTAGCATGTCATTGCCGCGGAACCGCGGCCGTTTGATCGATTCACTGGCTCGTTTTTCTGCTGTGTTTTTACAAAACCCTGAGACAATTTTTCATATATTTTAAATCACTTTTTGAGCAGTATAAAAATCGACAGAAACTAGAGGTTTTTGCGGATGTGTTTTGCGACTTTTTTCCGATCGATGTTCTAAACACTTTGCTAACTTACTAGTTTATGTTTAGCTAGGCTCTAATACCACTGTAAGTCCACGTTGCTCATCCCGGTTCTTACGGGGAGGAGGAAACGACGAAAAACAATAATTTGGCACAAGGCGACTTGGACTTAGAGCACGGATCTTTGCTAAACTAGAAACTAGTAAACTACAAGAGGCTATAACTACTATGCTGTAGAAAGTATACCTCACGAAACCGGTCCTTCGGGTCTTCATTCCGCTGTCCCGCTCGTCCATCCAAGCTCCAAGTGTCGATCCGGACCTTGGGCACCTCCGCGGCCTTCTTGAGTCGAAGATGATCCACCCGAGAGATGTACACCGAGCTCCACCTCGAGCCGAGGCAACTAGGGCAAAGAGATTGCTAGTCTAGAAGCCCTAGGATGTGTAGAGGAGATGTATGGATGTGTTTGTCAAGTGAAAACCTTTTTCTCTCAACACATGAGATCAAAGGAAGAATCAAGAGGAGGAAGAAGGAAGAGCAACCATGGAAATGTTTCTCATCTCGTTTCTATGAGAAAGAATGAGAATGAACAAATGAAAAGCTTAACCAAGAGAAAACACAACCATGGTTGCAATAATGCAAAACACTATCATTACTAATCCCATCAAGATAAAGTTGATGGCTACAAATGACATGACCATTATCATAACAAAAATGAAAAAGAAAACCAAAGAATACTTTAGACCTTTCAAGAAGATCCTAGTCAACTTTGGTCAAACGGTCAACAAAGTCAAGATGGTCAAATGGTCAATGTAATTAGCCATAACATAATTATCAATAAAAGGATTAGTAAATAATGTCTCCGGCTCATAACGGTTTTGACCAAACGAATTGTCAAAAACCCTAATGAGTGTGCCACATTACGGATTTGGCCGAACCATCTGCCAAAACCCTAATGGGGCACCTCCTCCTTCATCGCTCCTCAAAGCTGTGCATACACCCCCGCATCCGCATTCCGTAGAATGCGAATGCACAGAAGACAAAACAAATCCATCTGTGCAATACTAGAATCCGGCTTAAACCAAAGCCCACTAGTATTGCCTGCCCGAACACCATACGCACACAAGTGTACGCAAGTGATCGCAGCCCTGCCGTAAAACCATACGGCCTCTACACGTTTCGCTCAATGCAGGGAAACTCTCTGTGTGGGACTCTAAAGACTCGATACTACACTGGCAGTGGGTTTAACCACAGACTGCAAGCGGCACTAGCTGTACGTAACGGTCCCCAGGAAGATGTCGATAAGAAGGCCGATGAGGTAAACCCATCCGAACTCCTACTGAGCCTGTATGTGACAATCCCCATACAGTCCGGTCTATTCGTCTGATACATCGCATGGCGGGCCAAGGGGGGCGGTAAACGTCAGTCCCCTAATAACGGTACAAGTCGTGTCAGAGTGAAGCCCAGAACACCCTGAGATAACACTGGAAACCTACCAGTATATCTCGCTTGCCCTGGCCAGGGACTACTTATGTAATGACTCTCCTAGATACAGCGCGATGTCAACTCCCAATACCGGGAGAGACGAATCCTGTCTAACCGTCACTGCCTCCAAGTGCTTCGGGACTGCACCCAACTACTACCTGTTTGCACGACTCCTTTGAGCTGTGGTAGGGTAGTAATCTAAGTACAGTGGGAACACACTCGAGGCGAAGTGACAGTGTCAAGTCTGCGCACTAAGCTGTACTCATGTCACCTAGGAACTAATAACTGACGATAAGTATAATACCAACCAACAGTTCCCGAGGAGTCCTGTCCAGTGTACTCGTAACCTAATGAGCACCCACATACTATCTCAAGTACGACGTACTGACGGCTGTGGGACAGACCGTCTCCCCCGCTGGGATGAGAAGCGCATACGCTAGTCTACTCCGGAGTATCGATGCCCTGTCTCGATAGTCCTACGACTAGGGACCTGTATAAGGATGTGCTTATGGATTACCCATCCCCCACGAGCGTGTGCGCCATCACAACGCTGGTTATCAAGCAAAGATCCTAAGGGCTCTACTAATATGTATATAAGCGATATGCTAAACGAAACACATGCACATATTGAAGTAGAGACAAACCAAGTAGCATACTACCATTTTGAGCAAGATTGTCTATACAACTGTGAATATCCCAAGCTTCCATCAAGTAATATACAAGCTAGTATGATACAGTAATGGCCTCTAGGGCATATACACTAACAATTGGTGCATGATTGACGACTTGTTTTAGCATGGATTTTGGTATTTGGTGTTTCGTTTCTGTCGGGCGGCGTTTGGACATCAACGACAAGTGGATATTGATCGTGTTTACATGCGAGACGATAGGTTTTTACCTATGCAAGTAGCGTGTGCTGTTTTGGTTTTTCGATGTGATTTTCATATGCTTTAGCGTTTGTGATATACTTGTAGGTACCCTACGTGACGTCGAGGCGTTGAATCTAAGGATGGCGACATCGGCATCGGCATATGAGAAGCAAATTGAGTAGATTTATATCTACGGGGAGAAGTCGGGTGGATGGCGTATAGCACCCTCGCAGTCCGTGGTGATGTATACGAATACGTATACACACGTATATTTATTATGTGTTGTTTAAGATTATTGATGGTAATAATGGAATTATTGATGATAAGGATGTATTGGTTTAGTATAGTGCGAAACCCCAGAGTAGTGGTTGCACCCACACATACACGTACACATATACTTGCATACATTCTTTCTTTTACCTTTGCGCATATGGAGGTGTGTATATCTACACATGGGTATGGGACTATGTGTTCATATACGGGATTTGAGGATGATACGTGGGATTGAGATGAGTCGATGAGGTTTGATTGAGGACGTGAGATTCGGCGATATGACAGAGTTCGTATTTGAGATGGTACATGATGGATTTAGTGGGCCTTTGGGCATGTGTTTTACCCCGCATTCATATTTATATAGATGGTATTGATGGTACTAGACTTAGAATTGTACCCTAGATTATGTGATATGATGTTAATGATACCTGATATATGATGAGATAAATGTGATATTGACCCGTACCCAGCTATTGGGATGCCGTACGACGATTTACCGTACGAGCATTATATTGATGTTAGATCCGCACTCATGACTCGAGGATGTTATATGATATACTGTATCGTACGTGATACTATTGAGGCGAGATCACCGATTGTTGTGTATCTATATATATATCGACTCAGATTTAGGTGGTTTCCATACCCCTGCCGATTGACTTGATAGTTGGGTCCGTAGTTCGCATAGTAGGCGTAGACTAGACCCGAGTCATACCTTTTTCAAAACTAACGAATCGGGGATATTTTAAAGATAGGCAAAAGGGATTCTACGGATATTTTCAAACGACGCATCTTTTCTTAAAACACCGTAGCCCTTATTTTAGCAAAAACCCTGATTCGTCTTATTTCAAAAGGCAAGGCTGCATGATATAGTTATTGAGGTAGATTCTTTATTGTTGCGTTGATTATTCGATTCCGCATATTCATGCTATTTGCATTGCATCGCTTGTGTTGTTGATATATTACAGTCATGCTGCTAGGACACCAGCACCATTATCGATGATGCGTATGTTCCACGTACACTGTATGCCGGCTCACACACTTCATCATCGATAATTGCCATGTCACTACACTGTAGTACTGTTGCATTCAGTATATGATTCTTGCATGACAGAATGATATGCTTACATTTCTTTTACATGTCGCCTACATCATGCTTTCTGATGATACGCATTGAGGTATGTTGTTTCCATGATATTTCTGGATTTGGGAACCGTGGGTATTTCAAAAGAGAATATGAAACTTTTTTAAAAACCCGGTTACCCTTGATATGATATTTTAGTGCATCCACCATGTGTTTTCTCGGTGCTGAGAGCGACATGTGAAACCCGATTCGAGGAGTGGACGAGCCGATTGCGGGTACATGGTGGACCCGGTATGGTTCCCCTCGGCAAGATGATCGATGGACTTGCCGATTGAGCCTGGAGGCAGGCGAGTACCTACCGGTGATTGGTTGGACCAGGCGGTCATCCGGAGGATACCGACCAGAGTCGATAGATGGATATGGGCGTACTACTGGGGCCGAGGGCCGGTTCCGCAGACGGATCCCGTGGTCTGGTCCGGACTGACGGAGCCCTATATATGAGGATTTACGTGCCGATGCTGGGTATAGTTTTCATGATGTTTTCGAGTGTCGATGCTGGACACTCCGGTTCCATGATTTTTGACGTGTCGTGAGGGACACTGGTGGTTTATATCCTCATATTTCCATGCATATGCTGATGATATTTAGATGCATGTTGGTTATTGTCATTGGGTGACGAGTGGACGGGATCCACGTACATGCAGATTTGATTACATTGATCATACCTCACATTTATGATATGCTATTACCTGTGGCATTGGCACGAGCACTTGGCACTACACTCATGTATAAAGATTACATTGCCAGTTTAGCATGCTTCAGACTTATTCATATTGAGGTTTATATATATCTGATCGTATTAAACTAGGATGGGTCATACATTCGATCTCTGCTTGTAGATATTTTCTATTCACGAGTTGGCAACTCACCCCCGTTGTGCCACAGTTCTTGCAGGTTTTTGCCGTACAGATTCCATAGCGGCATTTCTGGCACACTGCTTCCTTATGGGTGACTTGCTTTGGTAGGTGGGTTCTTTTGTATCAGAACCACCCTTGTACATGTACTTTTCAGATGTATCTAGTCATTCCATCAACCAAAACTTGTATATTGTTTCAGACTTAGACACAGTGATGTATTATTTTGGCCTTAGAGTCACGCTTGTAGTATTACGGTTTTCAGGCTATTTTGAGTTTCTTTTTGAGCCTTGATCCTCGCCCTTTGGCGTTGTATATTATTATTGCTTGCGTGGTTGTGACCGTCGATTGACGAAGAGCTAGCTCCCGCTTGGGGATGCCTTTTATCATTTCATATATACATCATTCTTGTTGTACCCCGTTCGGGCCTTGTTTTTACAATGGAAGCTCTGCCGAAATTTTCAGAAAAGACTACACTTTTTAAAATACGTTTTCGGCTTAGTTATTTGAAAACTTTGATTTCCAAAACATGTTTTCTTTGCTTCTTAAAAACCAGTTTTTCTTTAGTCACCCTTTAAAATGGTTTTAGATTTCTGGGCTTTTGGCTTACTTGGATCAGATGGGGTCCTATAGACTTCATATGGTTCAAGGTCCAGTCACGTCTCTTTTTGGTCGTGACAAAGTTGGTATCAAAGCGTTTGGTTAACCTTAGTTCGAGTCTATGTTTGACTATGTGGAGCCTAGGGCGTTATTTATATACGGAACTTAAGCTTGACCTTACGGAACTTAGACTTAGTCGAGGGGGTATTATACCCGAACTTCGTCACATAGGATGACCCTTGTTTGATGGAGTAGGTAGCTTGAGTAGAGGGATGTACCGTACGTATGTTCCGCGGCATACTTACGACACGCCACTCCGCTTAAGAAACCTTAGGATGTACATTTCCTTGCACAGTATTATATTCCTTCCTATGATCTATCCTTATCGATACTGGTTATGATTTTGCTGCCACGATTGCACGGGCAGAGTGAGCTACGGCTCGAGTTGCGTCAGCATGAGCTCGTCGTGGATGAGGGCTGACCAGGGCGTGATTTCAGAGACATACGATTGCATATAGAGGCGTCGTCTTATTGTGCTTTCGCGCCATGAGCGCTTGGCAGATCGCTTTTACGAGATTTCCCGGACGTACCGATCGGCATCAGAGGATTGAGCCACTGATAGAGGCCAGCCAGGATGTGATGACCATTGATAAGTCGCTTATTCATGATGATTGAGGCGTTGTTCAGCGTACGGATGGATGAGCCAGTTGTTGCTGCGAATGACGAGATATCGCCCAGATGATTGGAGCTACTGCAGCTTGAGCATATTTTTAGAGATAAGATGGTGAGTCGCTAGTCACCGAGGATGAATGACTAGGACATGTGGTTCGTTCGCTTACCCCGATGCGTGGTCATCAGATAGATTGATTCCAGCTAGAGGTAACTTCACGCAGATTCGTTGAGAGTCGATTGAGACGATCGAATGTCAGGAACCCATTTTCCAAGTTTAAAGTATTCGGAAAGACATGCAAGCAATTCTATGGACCCTCTAGAAGAATGAAACCCTAACTCGACATAATGACCGTGTGAAAGCCTTTGAACCTTAGGGTTTGCGGCGGTTCCACGGCGCCATTAGTGAGGCTTAGGTTTGCCCTTCTACGGCTGGACCACCGATGCTGTGGTATGTACTCGATACTATTAAAATGTACCCAAGGTGTTGAGCTCTTGGGGGATTATGAGGTTCTGACGAGTAGATCGGATGGTTCGACATCTTTCGGATATTATGATGGGATACTGCTTAGGAGACTCCAGATACGAGCATAGCCGTTGGAGCGTAGTCCATGCAGCCACGAGTAGACGAGTCCGAATCAGTCGACATTGGAGCAGGTGGAGTAAAGAGTTCGCACGAGATTTTGACGAGATGACATTCTACTCCGCTGACATCAGAGACACGATATGTACGCTGAGGACGTGTTTGGCTAGATATCTTCTACTAAGTGATGAAGATACCGAGTTCATGATTTCGAGTCCGTGAGAGGGACTTCGGATGGACCGTAGCCGAGGACATTGCAGTGCGCAGATAGAGACGCGGCGTCGAAATGGACGATGATACAGACAAGTGGGACAAGAAGTTCGTGCGAGATGCAGACGAGCTGTTACTACCCCCCGTCAAGATTAAAGGTCGGATATGCATACAGAGGCGCAGGGATGCGACCAGCTTCCGAGTAGATGTTGTACTAAGGACGCAGATGTCCATCGAGCGAGAAGAGATTATGCAAGAGTAGCAGCCTCCGTACAGATAGGCATAGGCAAGATCGGAAGAGACCCTGAGCGGGATTCCTTCCAGGATACTGCTGCAATGATATTTGCACCCAGGATCAGATGTGATGTGCATTCAAAGAACCAGAGGCCGACGCCAGTGACATGCTGCTTTACGAGTGGTCGTGAGGATTGACCGAGAGATGACCAGAGAAGTGCCAAAATGGAATCGTCCCCGTTAGCACACCTGACAGGGCCGATGAGCCCATTAATTGCGAGTTAGGCAATCCGCAGAGAAGATAAGGACCCGGAGATAGAGGACGCCAGCCGCGAGCAAGAGACAAGTAGATATCTTGTGCCGCTAGCATTAGAAGTACCGGCACCTTCTCGACTTTGAAGGAGGATATACCGACGGCGGTATTTATGATTTGTGATTTTGTGATTTGATTATCACGTATCCGTCACCTTGGATTTCGGTATTTTGGGCATTCTGTTTGCATGATTTAGTCTTGATGACTGAGTTCCATGATATCTGATTTTGTTTACCATGGTTGCACTTACTGGGTATTTATACCTGGCGCATAGTTAATACCTTTGAGGTATTGATTGTGATTTCATGCACTTTGGTGTTTTGATTTGATTTGTTCACGCAGATGCACACGGTTGTGAGATTTTCCACCGCGGTACACCCGATTTGGATTGGGACGAATTGTATACCGTCGATTTTGGATTCTGATATTGATGTTGATTTTTGCACTACGTGCATTTGATCTAGACTTACGCATGTTCGACGCTTGCTATTGGATTTCGTGATTTCGTGCATGTTGAGCGCGCAGGATTTAACTTTTATTCGTGCATGTTAGATGCACCTGATTTGGCTGTCAGGCACGCACGTTGCCTATGACAGATGTTTCGTGCACACCCGTTGCACCTAGATGCTGTTTTGTGCACCTGTATGTCACATTTATGGATTTTGATTTCCGTGCGCACCAGACGCACAGGGTGGTGTTATGTGCATTTTTAGGATTTATTCCTTTTGGAGCAGTACTTTTTATGATATTTGATATTCATTTCGTACTGAGCAGGACTGGTCAGAGGACAGTACCTGTATATATTTTGCATGCATTGATAGTTATCGAAGGGATTTCCAAAAAGCGAGCTATAGTCTCGGCATATATACCTACGTGTCCGATAAGACACGAAATGTTTTAAAAACAAGGAAACCCTTCTAAATTGTTTTCAAAATGGCGGAACGTACATAGTAAACAAAAGATATATACATATATGATTATTTTCTTATGAAAGACGTCCGACACTGTGCAGTGTTATGCGCATCGCACATCGACTTAAAAAGATTTGGCATGCATTTACATCAGCTATTCACATGTATAGATTGGATGTCTACATGTATAGTTCTGATTTATATCATATTGGTTTTGTATTGGATTTGACATTGTGTCTTTGCCATGACTCCGATGATTGCGGGATGCTTGACGGAGTTTTTCTTTTGAGTTATCTGCTCATTACTCATGCGCATGCATTGTGCTATGATGTGTTTTATGTATTGATGATTTCGGAGCCCCGACGACTTGGACTTAGTATCGAAATGTTTTAGTATTTTGGGGTTTAAATTTAAATTCGGGGACCGAATTTCTTTAAGGGGGGTAGATTGTAACGTTTCAAAATAATAAAATACTATTTTTCGGAATTTTTATAATTTAATATTATTTTAATGAATATGTTAATATTTTGGTATAATTAAATACAGAAAAAATTGGAAAAATTATGGAAAATTCTAAAATAGAGTATTTTATGGAATTATGCCATTTTAAGTTTTTATGATTAGTTATATGCTAATTTAGTGCTAATCACGATTAAAAATCGCTAATCGGTTTTTTTAGCAATTTTGTGCAAAATATGCACATACCTTTTTCTACACTTGTGTTACATTTTTCTTGCCATGGTTTTACTTTGGGGTTACTATTCTTGTGAGAAAGGAATTTGAAGAGAAAGAAAAGAAAAGAAAATGGAAAAGGAATAAAATATAAGGTATGGGTGAGAGAGAGAAAGGGGTTTTACTTTGACCAAGTCTTAGCATTTTCTCCCTCTCGTTTCTCCCTCATCTCTTCCTCTCATTCTCAGCAGAAGCTTAGCCCTCTTCTCCCTCCCCTCTTCAAGCCTCTAAAACTCTATGTTAATCACCTCAAAACACCACTCTCATTTCACAAAAGATGTGCACAAGCCCTCAAGCAACCATTTGGACCAAGAATGTTTGTGAATTGGCGCTGTTGAGGATTCATGAGTCTCTATTGAGGTAATTCCTTCACAATTGTTGTATCATTTCTAGTGATTAAGCCTCTTTTGAAGTTTGATGTCGTTTCGACGAAGTTTTGTACACCTTGGACAACCCTAGAGAGGATTAGGGTAAATTTGAGTTGTAAAGTGAAATTGAGGATAGTGGTGACCATAGAACCCTGGTGGGATGTTACTTTAGAACCAAACCTGAAGCTAAAACCCAGAATACAGATTTATGAGACGATATCGGGAAAAACAGTGAATCTGTGATCGTATTTAGGAATCTGCTATCACCCCGAGACCCCTAAAATAAAATTGAGTTGACAGTGAGATGTGCAGGCACCCTGGAACCACCACACCAAACCCTAGCCCCTACCTCCTTCCCTAGGCCGCAGATTTAATCCTTCTGGCCGCAATTTGCGGCCAGAACAGGAGGGATTTGGTTCGTTTTTGGTGCATGATCCTATTTCCAGTAGTCTTGACCCATGGCATGTGCAATTTTGTCTGATTCCATCTAGGGTGAAATCTGGGTTGATTTTCCTATGTTGGTGCATTGTTGACGACTTGTTTTAGCATGGATTTTGGTATTTGGTGTTTCGTTTCTGTCGGGTGGCGTTTGGACGTCAACGACAAGTGGATATTGATCGTGTTTACATGCGAGACGATAGGTTTTTACCTATGCGAGTAGCGTGTGCTGTTTTGGTTTTTCGATGTGATTTTCATATGCTTTAGCGTTTGTGATATACTTGTAGGTACCCTACGTGACGTCGAGGTGTTGAATTTAAGGATGGCGACATCGGCATCGGCACATGAGAAGCAAAGTGAGTAGATTTATATCTACGGGGAGAAGTCGGGTGGATGGCGTATAGCACCCCCGCAGTCCGTGGTGATGTATACGAATACGTATACACACGTATATTTATTATGTGTTGTTTAAGATTATTGATGGTAATAATGGAATTATTGATGATAAGGATGTATTGGTTTAGTATAGTGCGAAACCCCAGAGTAGTGGTTGCACCCACACATACACGTACACATATACTTGCATACATTCTTTCTTTTACCTGTGCGCATATGGAGGTGTGTATATCTACACATGGGTATGGGACTATGTGTTCATATACGGGATTTGAGGATGATAAGTGGGATTGAGATGAGTCGATGAGGTTTGATTGAGGCCCGTGATATTCGGCGATATGACAGAGTTCGTATTTGAGATGTGACATGATGGTTTTAGCAGGCCTTTGGGCATGTGTTTTACCCCGCATTCATATTTATATAGATGGTATTGATGGTACTAGACTTAGACTTGTACCCTAGATTATATGATATGATGGTAGTGATACCTGATATGTGATGAGATGAATGTGATATTGACCCGTACCCAGCTATTGGGATGCCGTACGAAGATTTACCGTACGAGCTTTATATTGATGTTAGATCCACACTCATGACTCGAGGATGTTATATGATATACTGTATCGTACGTGATACTATTGAGGCGAGATCACCGACTGTTGTGTATATATATGTATATCGACTCAGATTTAGGTGGTTTCCATACCCCTACCGATTGACTTGATAGTTGGGTCCGTAGTTCGCATAGTAGGCGTAGACTAGACCCGAGTCATACTTATTTCAAAACTAACGAATCGGGGATATTTTAAAGATAGGCAAAAGGGATTCTACGGATATTTTCAAACGACGCATCTTTTCTTAAAACACCGTAGCCCTTATTTTACCAAAAACCCCGATTCGTCTTATTTCAAAAGGCAAGGCTGCATGATATAGTTATTGAGGTAGATTCTTTACTGTTGCGTTGATTATTCAATTCCGCATATTCATGCTATTTGCATTGCATCGCTTGTGTTGTTGATATATTACAGTCATGCTGCTAGGACACCTGCACCATTATCGATGATGCGTATGTTCCACGTACACTGTTTGCCGGCTCACACACTTCATCATCGATAATTGCCATGTCACTACACTGTAGTACTGTTGCATTCAATATATGATTCTTGCATGACATAATGATATGCTTACATTTCTTTTACATGTCGCCTACATCATGCTTTCTGATGATACGCATTGAGGTATGTTGTTTCCATGATATTTCTGGATTTGGGAACCGTGGGTATTTCAAAAGAGAATATGAAACTGTTTTAAAAACCCGGTTTCCCTTGATATGATATTTTAGTGCATCCACCATGTATTTTCTCGGTGCTGAGAGCGACATGTGAAACCCGATTCGAGGAGTGGACGAGCCGATTGCGGATACATGGTGGACCCGGTATGGTTCCCCACGCCAAGATGATCGATGGACTTGCTGATTGAGCCTGGAGGCGGGCGAGTACCTACCGGTGATTGGTTAGACCCAGCGGTCATCCGGAGGATACCGACCAGAGTCGATAGATGGATATGGGCGTACTGCTGGGGCCGAGGGTCGATTCCGCAGACGGAGCCCGTGGGCTGGTCCGGACTGACGGAGCCCGATATATGAGGATTTACGTGCCGATGCTGGGTATAGCTTTCATGATGTTTTCGAGTGTCGATGCTGGACACTCCGGTTCCATGATTTTTAACGTGTCGCGAGGGACACAGGTGGTTTATATCCTCATATTTCCATGCATATGCTGATGATATTTAGATGCTTGTTGGTTATTGTCATTGGGTGACGAGTGGACGGGATCCACGTACATGCAGATTTGATTACATTGATCATACCTCACATTTATGATATGCTATTACCTGAGGCATTGGCATGAGCACTTGGCACTACACTCATGTATAAAGATTACATTGTCAGTTTAGCATGCTTCAGATTTATTCATATTGAGGTTTATATATATCTGATCGTATTGACCTAGGATGGGTCATACATTCGATCTCTGCTTGTAGATATTTTCTATTCACGAGTTGGCAACTCACCCCCGTTGTGCCACAGTTCTTGCAGGTTTTTGCCGTACAAATTCCATAGCGGCATTTCTGGCATACTTCTTCCTTATGGGTGACTTGCTTTGGTAGGTGGGTTCTTTTGTATCAGAACCACCCTTGTACATGTACTTTTCAGATGTATCTAGTCATTCCATCAACCAAAACTTGTATATTATTTCAGACTTCGACACAGTGATGTATTATTTTGACCTTAGAGTCGCGCTTGTAGTATTACGGTTTTCAGGCTGTTTTGAGTTTCTTTTTGAGCCTTGATCCCCGCCCTTTGGCGTTGTATATTATTATTGCTTGCGTGGTTGTGACCGTCGATTGACGAAGAGCTAGCTCCCGCTTGGGGATGCCTTTTATCATTTCAAATATATATCATTCTTGTTGTACCCCGTTCGGGGCTAGTTTTTACAAAGGAAATTCTGCCGAAATTTTCAGAAAAGACTACACACTTTTTAAAATGCGTTTTCGGCTTAGTTATTTGAAAACTTTGATTTCCAAAACATGTTTTCTTTGCTTCTTAAAAACCAGTTTTTCTTTAGTTACCCTTTAAAATGGTTTTAGATTTCTGGGCTTTTGGCTTACTTGGATCAGATGGGGTCCTATAGACTTCATATGGTTCAAGGGCCAGTCACGTCTCTTTCGGGTCGTGTCAACGGCTCAAAGGAGTCGTGCAAACAGGTAGCAGTTGGGTGCAGTCCCGAAGCACTTGGAGGCAGTGGCGGTTAGATAAGATTCGTCTCTCCCGGTATTGGGAGTTGATATCACGCTGTGTTTAGAGAACCATTACGTAAAGTCCCTTGCCATGGCAAACGAGATTTACTGGTTGGATTTCCAGTAGCTTCTCAAGATGTAATGGGCTTCACTCCGACACGATTATACTGATTTTAGGGGACTGACGCTTGCCGCCCCCTAGGCCGGATATGCGATAGTCCTAGATGAACAGACCGGACTGTACGGAGATTGTCACATCAGGCACAGTAGGAGTTCGGATGGTTTTCCTTATCGGCCCTCTTATCGACATCTACCTGGGGACCGTTACGTACAGCTCATACCACTTACGGCCTGTGGTTAAACCCACTGCCAGCGTAAGTGTCAAGTCTTTAGAGTCCCACACAGAGAGTTTCCCTGCTTCAGGAGAAACGATATAGAGGTCGTATGGTTTTACGACAGGGTTTGGACACATACGTGTATTTATGCACGTACGATGTTCGGACAGTTTTTACTAGCGGGCTTTAGTTTAAGCCAGATTCTAGTATTGGATTGTTGGATTTATACAGTCTCAGTATTTCCGTGTTTTCACGGATGGGAGGGGAATTCTCGTAATTTGTCGAGAAGCTTCTAGAAAAAGATGAGGTGGAAAGCTTAGGTGGAATTTGCATTAAATAGATTAGTAACTCATGGTGTGATTCATCCAAATGGGTTAATGAAGAATTTATTGCTTAATGGCTCATGAGATGATTCACACATAGTAAGTTAATGAAGCATGGTTGATATTATCATATGTTATTCATTTAATAATTATCATGCTTCATATATTCACAAATGAGATATTATTCATATGATTCTCACTCACACCTTCTCTCTCCTCATGCTCTCTCTCTCTTCAAAGAACTAACCCTAACCTCTCATGTGTTGAGATCTAAGGGTTATCAAGACTAATAGATCACTAATCCTCTTCTATATCCTCTAGGTTACTTTGATTAGCACTCATAGCCACCTAGTTACCTCAAGTGAGAGGTTAAAGCTTAGAGAAGTAACTCTCGGGTGGATCTTCTATCACATTGAGGAGGCTGACGAGGAGGTGAACTACAAGGACAAGAAGGACTTGAATCATTAGGTATAATTATCTATCATAGTAGCTAATCACTTCTATATAGTTGTTAGTTAGGTTTTAGCAAAGATCCGTAAAGTTAGTCGATGTTAGTTTAAACAAAATGATTGTTTTACCTATTCCGCCTCCCCGCATCACGTGGGGTGTCTAACGTCGACTTACAGTGGTATCAGAGACTCGCTAAACCATAACTAACATGTTAGCAAAGTCGTTAGAAATTCGATCGCAAAACGAACCCGAAAAAACATCATTTTCACCATGTTTTTGCCGATTTTAAAACGGGGTCTAAAAATTTTTCAGGGACCCTTAAAAATACAAGCAGGGAATTTTAAGAATTGTGAAGAAATTTGGGATTGTGACTCGACCATTGCGCCGCGGAACCGCCGCCAATCCAAGAGATCCGCCGCGGATCCGCGGCCGAGTTGACTCTGAATCAACCAAAATTTGCTCAGTTATTCTTCTGTGTTGATGTTGTGTTTTCTGGGATGATTTGTTTCTGCTCAGGTTTTATGTGTACAGAGAATTGTTTGGAGTAGAATCATTTGTGTTGCTTGATCGAAATTCTAAGATATTTGGCTAACTTGATTATATCTGTGTTGTGTTTAATGTGTTTGTAAACCTCCCCTAACTGCTAGTATGTCGGTTAGAAAGGGGTAGCACATTTCTGTAATAGTTTTTACTGGTTTGTGTTTGTGGACTTGTTGGATTGTCGTGAATGGATAGCCGGGGATGTGAGATGAGTGTTTCTTTCATTCAAATGTAATTTGTAAATTGTTGTAATATTCTTTTGCGGGGCACATCCGGGTTGAGGTTGTAGCCACTGTTGTATTATTTCATTTACTGTTTTCAGCTCCTAGGATAGACCCAAGGTGGGGTGCACAAACTACCGGGTACTTTGAAGTGTTTAGTGGCCTACTCACGTTGTTGAGGGAGACCGCTTCACTTCGGGTACTAGGCGGGTAGTTTGCCGTACCCGTAGGGGTCTAGGGTGGGGTTTTGGCTATTCATCGCGACTGTGTAATCCGTCTTTCTTTGCAGGCTCAAAAGGAATGCGGATTCGTAGAAAATCCAATATGTTCATCTGTGATCTGGAATGACTATTATTGCGTCTGACGAATGTACAATATCTATATATGATATCTATTAGGCGTCACTTATGTTTTACACCCGCGCTAGCCCAGGCCCCGCTCTGTCGTTAGTTAAGTAACCTAACGGGTGAATGACGGGGCCCAGTGGAGAATGCGGATGGCATAAGAGGACGTTGTATTTTTTGTTGTTTTCTGCAATGATAGGTTAATTGATGGGACGCATTATATTAATGCAAAGAAAATAAACCAAAGTTGAATCGTTGGAACAGTTTAAAAGAAACCACTCGGTTATTTTAAAACAGAAGATAATTTTTTAATTGCGGAGCTTTAACCACTCCTTTTAAAAGCTATCAGGTTCCCTCGATCATATCAAGTTCACTATGTTCACGGTTTCGCCAAAACCATTCGTTGCCCTCCGTCATTTCATTTGTGTATTCAGTAGTATTCAAGCTATGTATTTTGTCCAACGCCAAGGCATAGTGTTTGGTAGGTATTGGGTATTCATTTGTTGCATAGATAGATGAGTTGGTTTGGGACAGTCGTACTATCATTTGGACAACGTCAGGGGTATGTACGGATGGGTTCAAATTAACAAGATAATGATGGGTAGAACTTGACATGTGACTTATGACATTTTGACCAACGCCAAGGTCATAAGAGCATGGGGCAGAAATCCACATCGGGAATTTCTAAAGAAACTGAAATTTGCAAAGAGTTGCATACCATTTGGAGTGTGATAATTTTGGTAGAATTCCTTCAGCTTTATCACACGATGTTATTTGGATCCCGATCCTACTGTGAGTATCCGCTACTCATCTGGAGATTCGTCACTTAACGATCAATGCTATAAACCAAGTAGGTGTCGAGAAAGGTGTCAGCAGGGCTACGCCCCCAGAGAAAAGAGGTTATTTAATTAAGGAACTTCGCGAAAGCGTCGTAAAACCTCCCTCGAAGTACTGACACCGGCCTGGCTGAACGGTTAAGCAAGTATTGTACGGTGAGAATAGTCCTGACTGGTTCTTCCGTTTTGGTTTGAGGAGGATTTCGAGAAACGGTGGGAGCCATCCAGTTTAGATAAACTAAAAACCACTCTAAACTTGCAAGAGCATCATGCTAAAGTGTTCCCTCTCTCTCTCTCAATTGCAGCGACCCAGAACATGAAAGGCCTCAAGTTACCATTAGATAAAAATATTTTGACAGGGCCAAACTATAAAGGCTGGTTCCGGAATGTCAAGATGGCAATTACTTATGACAAATTGGGGTATGTCCTTACTATTAAGGCACATGCTGTCCCTGCTCCAGAATCCAGTGTCGCGGATAAGGAAATCCGCAAGACCTGGGAGATTGATTGCGTGAAGGCCAAATGCATCGTGCTTGCCTCTATGAATAATGAACATCAGAGGAGGCACAAGAATATGGATCTTGAATCCATATTTCTCCACACCAAGGAACTGTATGGAGAGCAATATCGTATAGCTTGATATGAGACCTTGATGTTTCAGTCGAGGCTGGCCGTCGGATCATCTCTAGGAGAACATGTCCTTAAGATAATTGGCTATATAGAGCGGTCCTCGGGACGACATTAGAGAATGAGATATATACAGACTTGGTTCTTCAGTCCCTTCCTTCCACCTACGCCCAGTTTATTCTGAATTTCAACATTCAAGGAAAAGAAGTTGAACTTCCAGAACTCCTTAACATGTTGAGGAGTGCAGAAGGCACCTTGCAGAAAGCAAGGGAAACACTCACTATGTTTGTTCGCGGTGCTTCCTCTTCCAGGTCTAAGGCAAGGGCCATAGGAAGGAAGAAGAAGGTCGCTACCAAACCAAGAGGTGGTGTTGGTAAGGTGGGAGTTAAGGGAAAGGTAAAGGTTGCGGTGCCAGTAGTGGCAAAGGACGAGTGCTTCTACTGTCGTAGGAAAGGCTATTGGAAGAAAGATTGCAAAGATTGGATTTCCAAGAACCAGGACCCGAAGCAAGTTGTGGCTTCAACTTCAGGTGTGTTTGTAATTGAAAATTGTCTGTCAATCAACTCTACTTCCTGGGTATTGGAGAATCTCATATATGCAATTCATTGTAGCCACTGAGAAACCGTAGAGTGCTGAAGGTTGTGATATGACCTCCAGGTTGCTAACGGAGCTGGCGTGGGTGCTGTGTCCGTAAGCGATTATCACCTTGGAGTGACGAGTGGACATATTTTGGTTTTGCATAACTGTTTTTGTGTACCCAGTTTAACGTGTAATATCATATCAATATCGTTGTTATCAAAAGAAGGTTATGATTTCACGTTTGTAAGTGATGTTGTTAACATCCACCTTAATCATAGTTTGATTAGGTCCGGTACACTAGATAATGGTATATATGTGTTAAACCAATTACAGATTTTCAATGTCCAAAACACACTAAAAAGAAAGTCTCCTGATATTAATCAGGCTTTCTTATGGCATTGTAGACTAGGTCACATCAATGAGACAAGGTTAACTAAGTTACATAGAGAAGGATATTTGGATGCGTTCGAATATCAATCTTATGCCACTTGTCAATCATGTCTCAGAGGAAAGATGACAAAGACTTCATTCACTGGACATGGAGTAAGAGCGAGCGCGCTTTTAGGACTCATACACAGCGATGTATGTGGTCCAATGTCTACACATATAAGAGATGGTTTTTCATATTTCATTACTTTTACGGATGATTACTCTAGGAATGGATTCATTTTCTTGATGAAACATAAATCCGAGGCCTTTGAGAAATTCCAAGAATATAAGAATGAAGTAGAAAACCAAACCGGCAAAAGTATCAAGACACTAAGATCTGATCGAGGTGGTGAATACTTAAGTGCCGAGTTCCTGGAATACCTAAAAGAGAAAGGAATTCTCTCTCAGCTTACTCCTCCATACACTCCACAGCATAACGGTGTATCGGAAAGACGGAACCGAACCCTATTGGATATGGTGCGTTCCATGATGAGTAATGCTGAGTTACCGCGATCTTTCTTGGGTTATGCACTAGAATCAGCTGCATATCTTTTTAACAGAGCTCCTACCAAGACTGTGCCTACCACGCCATATCAGATGTGGAGTGGGAAGAAACCTTATCTTCAGTATCTGAAGATATGGGGATGTCCAGCTTTTGTTAAAAAGAAGCATGCGGACAAACTCGAGGCACGATCAATACAGTGTAAGTTTGTGGGATATCCAAAGAACTCCAAGGGGTATTTCTTCTATTACGCAGAGGATTAAAAGGTTTTTGTTTCTCGTAATGCCCATTTTCTAGAACAACAGATTTTAGAAAAGGAAACAAGTGGGAGCGCAATAGAACTGGAAGAAATTCCAGAACAACAAACTACTACTGAAAGTTTGGTAGAACCAGAAGTTCAAAAAGAACAGGACATTCCCGCACCCCTTCGCAGGAGTAGTAGGCCGTCTCATCCATCCGAGAGATACTACGGTTTTCTCATAGACGGGGATAGAGAGGATTGCATCATTGATAATGATGAACCTACTACCTTCCAGCAGACCATCTAGAGCGGCGACTCAGTAAGATGGCTGGATGCAATGCGGAACGAAATGGAGTCCATGTACACCAACAAAGTATGGACTATGGAATTTGCTCCAGATGGGGTAAAACCCATAGGATGCAAGTGGATCTTCAAGAAAAAGATTGGTGTAGATGGACAGATGGAAACCTATAAGGATAGACTTGTTGCAAAGGGTTTTCGTCAAAGACCTGGTTTGGACTATGATGAAACTTTTTCTCCAGTGGCTATGCTCAAATCCATTCGGATCCTTCTTGCCATTGCTGCCTTCCATGATTATGAGATCTGGCAGATGGACGTAAAGACGGCTTTTCTAAATGGTAATTTAGAAGAGTGCGTTTATATGGATCAGCCAGAAGGTTTCAATCAGAGTGGGAGCAGCGGGAAAGTGTGCAAGTTTCTTAAGTCCATTTATGGACTAAAGCAGGCATCGCGGAGTTGGAACATCTGTTTTGATGAAACAGTCAAAGATTATGACTTTATCAAAAATCCAGATGAACCATGTATATATAGCAAAATTGTAGCACGAACTGTCGTATTCCTCATCTTGTACGTGGATGACATTCTCTTGATAGGAAATGACATTCCTATGCTACAATCTGTCAAAGGATTCTTGTCACACAGGTTCTCCATGAAAGACCTGGGTGATACCTCTTACATTCCGGGGATCCGGATCTGTCGTGATTGATCCAAGAGGATGTTGGGACTTTCGCAGTCCAGGTATATCAACACTATACTGAAAAGATTCAGTATGGAAGATTTTAAGCGCGGTAGTTTACCGGCTTGTCACGGAATCACCCTCTCCAAAGAGATGTCACCTAAGATTGATTTGAAAAGGGATCACATGTCAATTATACCTTACGCTTTTGCGGTAGGCTCTATAATGTATGCGATGTTGTGCACCAGACGAGATATAGCTTACGCACTGAGCGTGGTAAGACGGTATCAGTCAGACCCAGGGGAGAAGCACTGGATAGCAGTAAAGAACATTCTAAAGTACCTGAGAAAGAATAAGGATATATTCTTGGTTTACGGCAGAAAAGACTTCAAGATCGAGGCTTTTGCTGATTCCTGCTTCCAGAGTGACAAGGATGACTCCAAGTCCATGTCAGGTTATGTCTTTACCCTCAATGGAGGGGTGGTGTGCTGGAAGAGTTCCAAGCAGGACACCGTTGCTAACTCGACGATGGAAGCGGAGTATATCGCTGCTTGCGATGCCGCAAAAGAAGCAGTCTGGATGAAGAAGTTCCTAACAGAACTTCAGGTGGTTCCATCCATTGTTGATCCAATACCTCTGTATTGTGACAACAACGGGGCTATAGCTTTAGCAAAGGAACCCAGGTCCCATCAGAAGTCCAGACACATCTTAAGGCAGTATCACCTGATCAGGGAGATCATAGATCGCCCGAAGAGTTTCTACAGAGGAGAACACTGCAGATCTATTTACAAAGGCCTTACCTCAGATTCAGTTCGAGAGGCTACTCGAGATGATAGGTCTTCGATATATCAGTACATGGCCCTAGTGCAAGTGGGAGATTGTTAGTGTATATGTCCTAGGGGCTATTATTGTATCATACTAGCTTTTATATTACTTAATGGAAGCTTGGGATATTCACAGTTATATTAACAGTGTTGCTAAACATGGTAGTATGCTCCTTGGTTTATATCTATCTTAATATGTGTATATGTTAGCATATCGCGAATACATATTAATAGAGCCCTTGGGATCTTGCTTGACTACCAGCGTTGTGAAGGCAGTCACACTAGTGGGGGCTGGGTAGTCTACAAGCACATCTTTTTTTAGGCCCCTAGTCGTAGGATTATCGAGACAGGGCATCGATACTCCGGAGCAGACTAGTATGTACGCTTCTTATCCTAGTTGGGGAGATGGTCTATCTCACAGCTATCAGTACGTTGTACTGGAGATAGTATACAGGTGCTCGTTAGGTTACGGGTACACCGGACAGGACTCGCAGGGAACTGTTGGTTGGTATTATACTCGTCATCAGTTAACAGTTCCCAGGCGACATGAGTACAACATAGTCCGTAGACTTGACACTGCTGCTTCGTCTCGAGTGTGTTCCCACTGTTCTTAGATTGCTACACTACCACGGCTCAAAGGTGTCGTGCAAACAGGTAGCAGTTGGGTGTAGTCCCGAAACACTTGGAGGCAGTGGCGGTTAGATAGGATTCGTCTATCCCGGTATTGGGAGTTGATATCGCGCTGTGTTTGGAGAGCCATTACGCAAAGTCCCGGGCCAGGGAAAATGAGATTTACTGGTAGGATTTCCAGTAGCTTCTCAAGGTGTAATGGGCTTCACTCCGACACGACTTATACCGCTTTTAGGGGACTGACGCTTGCCGCCCCCTAGGCCCGATATGCGATAGTCCTAGACGAACCGACCGGACTGTACGGAGATTGTCACATTAGGCTCAGTAGGAGTTCGAATAGGTTTCCTCATCGTCCTTCTTATCGACATCTACCTGGGGACCCTTACGTACAGCTAGTACCGCTTGTGGCCTGTGGTTAAACCCACTGCCAGCGTAAGTGTCGAGTCTTTAGAGTCCCACACAGAGAGTTTCCCTGCTTCAGGAGAAACGATATAGAGGTCGTATGGTTTTACGACAGGGGTCGAACACATACGTGTATTTATGCACGTACGATGTTCGGACAGTTTTTACTAGTGGGCTTTAGTTTAAGCCAGATTCTAGTATTGGATTATCGGATTTATATAGTCTCAGTATTTCCGTGTTTTCACGGATGGGAGGGGCATTCTCGTAATTTGTCGAGAAGCTTCTAGAAGAAAGATGAGGTGGAAAGCTTTGGTGGAATTTGTATTAAATGGATTAGTGACTCATGGTGTGATTCATCCAAATGAGTTAATGAAGCATTTATTGCTTAATGACTCATGAGATGATTCACACAAAGTGAGTTAATGAAGCATGGTTGATATTATCATATGTTATTCATTTAATAATTATCATGCTTCATATATTCAAAAATGAGATATTATTTATATGATTCTCACTCACACCTTCTCTCTCCTCAAGTTCTCTCTCTTCAAAGAACTAACCCTAACCTCTCATGTGTTGAGATCCAAGGGTTAGCAAGACTAATAGATCCCTAATTCTCTTCTATATCCTCTAGGTTACTTTGATTAGCACTCATAGCCACCTAGTTACCTCAAGTGAGAGGTTAAAGCTTGGAGAAGTAGCTCTCGGGTGGATCTTCTATCACATCGAGGAGGCCGACGAGGAGGTGAACTACAAGGACAAGAAGGACTTGAATCATTAGGTATAATCATCTATCATAGTAGCTAATCACTTCTATATAGTTGTTAGTTAGGGTTTAGCAAAGATCCGTAAAGTTAGTCGATGTTAGTTTAAACAAAATGATTGTTTTACCTATTCCGCCTCCCCACATCATGTGGGGTGTCTAACGTCGACTTACACTTTAACCCGTAGATGGATTTAAGCAGCTTGCACACCTTTCCGTTGCTCCCACTGTCTATGAAGCCCTCTGGCTGAGTCATGTACACGCACTCCTCTAAATCACCAATTAGAAAGGCGGTCTTAACATCCATCTGCCAGATTTCGTAGTCATGGTATCCAGCAATGGTAAGTAGGATCCAGATGGACTTAAGCATAGCCACTGGAGAAAAGGTTCCGTCATAATCTACACCTGGTCGTTGACGAAAACTCTTTGCAACAAGTCTAGCTTTGAAAGTCCAACTTTTCCATCTACACCAAGTTTCTTCTTAAAGATCCATTTGCTCCTAATGGGTTTTACCCCTTCAGGATCAACTTCAAAAGTCCATACTTTGTTGGTGTACATGGATTCCATCTCAGATAGCATTGCATCCAGCCACTTCACAGAGTCCCCACTCGTGGTGGCCTGCTTGAAGCTAGTCGGGTCTTCATCTTCCATGATGAAATCCTCGCTCCCACCATCAATGAGAAAACCATAGTATCTCTCTGGTGGATGAGGAACCCTACCAGATCAGCGGAGCGGCTGAGGTTCGTTGGGAGCTATCAAATCCTCTGGTTCCACCAAATCGTCAGTTGTAGCTTGTGCTGCTGGAACTTCTTCCAGTTCTACTTCATTGCCACTATCTTGTTTTATAAGAAAACTCTTTTCTAAGAAGGTGGCATGTCGAGAAACAAACACCTTTTGTTCCTCGAAGTGGTAGAAGTTATACCCTTGCGAATGCTTGGGATACCCTATAAACTTTCACAGAACTGACCTTGCCTCGAGCTTGTCCGGATTTTGTGTTTTCACATATGCCGGACAATCCCATATCTTAACATAATTAAGATATGGTCTCTTTCGTTTCTATATCTCATATAGCTTGGTAGGCACAGATTTGGTGGGAACCATATTCAATAGATTTGCAGCCGTCTCCAGTGCATATCCCCAAAAGGAAATAGGTAACTCAGCGGTGCTCATTATAGAGCGCACCATATCTAAGAGGGTGCGATTCCTTCATTCCGATACACCATTGTGCTGTGGTGTATATGGTGGAGTAAGCTAAGAGATAATCCCATTCTCTTTTAGATAATCTCGGAAATCATTGCTTAAGTATTCTCCTCTTCGATCAGATCGAAAGATCTTAATACTTTTACACGTTTGGTTCTCTACTTCGTGCTTATATTCTCTGAATTTCTCAAAAGCTTTGGACTTGTGTTTCAACAGGAACACATGTCCGTATCTTGAGAGATCGTTAGTGAATATAATAAAGTACGAGGAACCATTCCTGGCATGTGTAGACATGGGACCGCATACATCTCTATGTATCAGTCCTAAAAGTTCCGTAACTCTTTCTCCGTGTTCACTAAACGGAGTTTTGGTCATTTTGCCTTTGAGACATGTCTGGAAAGTGTCATAAGATAAAAATTCGAACGGTTTCAAATATCCATCTTTATGTAACTTAGCTAGTCGTGTCGCATTGATATGACCTAGTCTACAATGCCACAAGAAGGATTCGTTCATTTCTGAACTTTTCCTATTGTGTGTGTTTTGTACATTAAGAACTGTAGTTTGATTTAGAATATATATGACATTATTTAACGAGCCTGATCCAATAAACTTTTGATTCAGGAAGATGTTCATAGCATTATCCTGTACTACAAAATTATATCCTTCTTTACTCAATAAAGAAACTGATATAAGATTGCATATCAGGGTCGGAATGTAATAGCATTCGTTCAGAATCAATGTATTACCATTTGGTAATACAAGGTGATATTCGCCAACTGCTTTGGCTGCAACATTTGCACCATTCCCTACTCTTACTGAATGATCACCCTCTCCTAGTTCTCTACCTTTCCGCAGCCCTTGTAACATGTTACATATGTTGGATCCTGATCCGGTATCTAATACCCAGGATGTAGAGTGAACTGAGAAGCAGTTCTTGATAACTAACACACCCGAAGAAGATGCATCACCATGCTTATTCTTCGTTTGGGCGGCATGAGAATCCGGATATGTCCCTATTCCCTGCTCAATCTTATAACATTTATAAGAAAGAATTTGACCAACGTTCCCCTGCTCAGTATAACAAGTGGGTTCGGTCAATACATCCATATTATTATTTTTATTAAGGCCTGACATTGTCGCTACCTGGAGAGATAGAGAAGAAAACAGTTTAGCGTATGCTCTTGCAAGATTTGATTGGTTATTATCTTATCTAATCAGAATGGCTCCCTGTTCACACCATAATATTGTATTATTATATTCCCCATTCTTATTCTTTTTACAAATAAAACAGGTGCTTTTGACGCATGTCTGCTACATATTACAGCTTACAGGTTCTTGGATCTAAAACAGTGAAAATAATAAAAGACGACTTAAAAGTGAGACTTTGACCAATAATCAGAAGACTCTTAATCAAGCCTACATAAATATCAGTTCACAAAGCAAGGTTCAGGACGTCGACACAAAGCCACGGCTAAAGTCCACAATAATTGTAACGTTTTAGAAATCGTTTTGCGAATTTTCCCGTTTTAGGGCAAAATTATCGGTTTTTCCCGTTTTAACCCGATTTCGATCAAACGACCGTATAAGCTTACCGACACCTAATTTGGCCAAAATAAAGCTTGTGTGCGAACTTTGGGAGTATTTGGGAGGTTTTGGTTCAGATAGATTTTTTCCCGAATAAAATATTATTTTAAGCGGTGTTTTGTGCACGTAAATCGGGAATTTATTTTTTGTGAATAAATTAATTTTGTCACCAGAATTATTTTAGAAGGTTCTTTTTAAATATCTAGATTTTTTTTGGTGACTAATGGTTTCTTTTTAAAATTAAAAGAAAAGGGTGTAATGGTGGCAAAATGCATTAATTAGCATTTATTACTCTTTTTTCCTTGCTTTTTCTTCACAAAATATTACACAAACCCCCCCCTCTCACCTTGGCCGTCCCTCATTCCCCCATTTCTGTCCTAAACATTTCCAAACTCATTTCTCTCTCATTTTCTTTCAAAAACACAAAAATAAATCTAAAAATAAATCCAAAAATCCCTATATAAATATTAAACCATTTTTCCTTCACTAATCCTTCATGGATCTTCATCAAAGCTTGATTTTTGGAGGCTGAAGTGATGGATCTAATTTCTTTTTGGTGTTCTTGAGGAGGTATAATTTCTTACCTTAATCCATAATTAATTGATTAATCTTTAACTAGCTAATTTAGTTAACTATTTAAGTGCTTAGTTTAGCATTTAATTCATGATTAATTCATTATATTTGGTTTAAGAAATTCATATTAGGGTTAAATTTTGATTAAGTGATTAGTGTTTAATTCAAGTGTTAAATTGTGTTTTGGAAAAGAATAATCTAGTAGAAAGTGTTAAAATTTGCTAATAAGCATTTTGTTTAATTAAGCAAAATTGCTTACTAGATTTTTGCTAAAACATAATTAGCGAGTGTTAAAAATATAGGATTGGTTTAGATAGCTTAGTTAAGCTATTTTAAGATATTTGTAATTGTTAGATTTGTGTTATCTTGAATCTAGTGTGATATATTGCGATAGGTTGCTTACTAGATTTCGGGGTTTTCCGACGTAGGGTTCGTTTGGTAGTTGCGAGGTTATATCCAGTGTATTCCTCGTAATTTTCGTGTTGTGTTGCGCGATCGGGACGATCGGGGTCCAGACTTGGTGTTTTGTAGTTTAGCGACCCCAATTAGGGTTTTGGCCGGTATCGTGCGCGATAGATGCGCTAAGCGCGCAGTGTAATTTTCCGGGCGTTTTCGTCGCGTTTCGTTGTCTTTTCGTCATTTTAGGATATTTAGCTTATGTGTTGTATTTATGAAATTTTAGGTTCGCAAGCAGGGATTTCAGGTGCTTCGGACAAGGGGAAGCAGGTGGTCGGATTTTCTTAGCTCGAGACCATCGGTGAGTAGATTTAACATCTACGGGGAAATCACCCGTATGACGTTATGCGTCGGGGCGAATATGATATGATAGCTGCATGTATTTGCATATTAGTTACTTTCATATGAATGTCATTGCATAGCATTATCTGTTGTACTTGACTCGTACCTTTAGATATAACACATTACTGACGGTTCATGTTGCACGAGCACTAAATTGTATGCTACACCCACACCGTCTGTAATTGCCATGACACGCACAAACACCTACATATGTGATATGATAGTGGATAGGAATGATTGGAGTAGTAACTCTTATTCTATTATGCATATGAAATACTGTGGGCACATACATACGTGATATTGCATTGGGCAGAAATAGTTAAGGTAGTGAACCTTATTCCACTTCACTTATATCTTGCTATAATTACCTATACATCATGCATACCTATTGACATGTACACCCTCGTACTTGATTACATGTAGATACTTAAACCCTGCTACACTTACATGTACACTTCATATGATACTGCATTTATTTTCGAAGGAATTGGGAACCGCTTGATATGTTTTTAAAGCTAGATTCAATTTAAAGAGCGGTTTTCCCTTTATATGCTCATATTGATGTTTTATGTTGCATATATCAGTTTTATATGGATTTTACGCATTGAGATATGGATTTCATATGATTTATGGATTTGAGAACCGTGGGGGATATTTTCAAGAAAACTTGAAAACCCGGTTTCTCTTGATATGATATTTGATGCGTCCACCATGTGATTTCTCGGTTCTGAGATTTGGCTTGTGATACCCGATTCGAGGAGCGGGATGCACCGTCTGCGGGTACATGGTGGACCCGGTATGGTACCCCGGGGTGAGTGGTGATTTCGTGGTGTAGACGATAAACCTGACGGTAGGACCACTACCTACCGGTGATTGTATTTGGACTCGGAGGTTATCATGGAGATACCGACCGGAGTGAGGTATGACATATCGTCAGGGCTAGTCATGGTGACAGCGCCTGAGTTATGAGGATTTACGTGTCGATGCTAGACACGGGTTTCATGATGTTTCGAGTGTCAGTGTTGGACACTCAGGTTTTCGTGAGACATACAGGATGTGAGGGCCGATCTGAGGATGCGGTGCCTGAGGATTTGGGATTTGATGTGTCAGTGAGGGACACTGGTGTTTTTCCATGCTGATGATTTTTGCATGAGATTTTATATTATATCATCCCACACTCAGGATTATGTTGATATGCATTGTTTCATGTAGTTGTAGTACCCTGATCAGGATTATGTTGATATGCATTGTTTCATGTAGTTGTAGTACCCTGATGATGTACCTTTACATGATTGTTGCATATTCACCTATCATACTTATGCTATCGGATTACTTGTGATAGATAGATCGCTGTTCGTGCATACTTGTGATTACTGTATGATGTTATTTACTATTCACGAGTTGGCAATTCACCCCCGTTGTGCCACAGTGTTGTGCAGGACTTACCCTCTTAGTAGTCGCGGCAGGGCATCTTTTCATCTCTACTTTTGCGGATACCGCTACGGTTGGCTGTGAAGCCTTGCTTTTAGATGGGTTGCGGTTATCTGTTTGTACTTTGTATATATTTTGTTGGATCTAGTATTCTCCATCTACCACTATGTTGTATATGACTTAGAGACGATTTGTGAGGATTCAGTGTTATTTTGTGGTGACTTTGGGAGCCGTGCTCGTGGGAGCCGGTTTTGTTGAAAAGTTTTACTTCTTTATGCAGTTTCCTTTTATATTTCTTTGCTTCGGCGTCGTATATATGTTGTGGTGGTTGTCTCCGCCGTTGGGCGTGATTTGCTCCCGTTTGGGATGCTTTTATTTTTATCTATGTTGTACCCGTTTTCGGGGTTAGTTTTTACAAAGGAGGTTCTGCCGAAATTTTTAAGAACGAAAACTAAAATTAAAGATTTTTACTTGAAAATTTCCGAATGTTTAAAACAATGTTTTTCTCCGTTGATCCAGTTTTGGGTTGTTTAGATTTCTGGGTTTCGGCTTACTTAAGTTGCGTACACCTTTAGACGTTACGTAGTTTAAGTGCCGGTTACGGGCCAAATTTGAGTCGTGACAAAGTTGGTATCAGAGCGCTAGGTTTTTACCTTTCGGAGTGTCGGATGACCTTTGTATGATGGAGTAGGTAGCTTAAGCAGAGTGACGTAGCGTGTGTATGTTCCGCGGCATACTTACGACACGGTACTCCGCCTAGGTGACCTTAAGACTTATTGATTGAAATTCCTTCCGTGATTGATCTACATCTTTGTGATTCGATTTCCGTTTCCTTATTAAATCTTGTTTCAATTCCCAGCCTATATGCCGCCGAAGACTACGAGGGCACAGAGAGCGGCCGCGAGGGCCGAGGCCAGAGTCGACTTGTCTGAGGCAAGGGTTGACCACGGCGATACGCCTGTGGTACCGGAGCACATTGCTATGATTGGAGCAGGTATGCAGGATCTGCGCCAGATTGTGGGGACTTTAGTAGAGGCCATTCGAGCACAGGGGCAGGCTGTTGTTCCACCCGTTGCAGGGACCACGATGGTACCTACTGATCCGGCAGTCGTAGTTTCAGCTCCAGAGGTTATTACCGTGTCACTGACGGAGTTCATGAGGCTGAGGCCTCCGGTGTTTACTGGCACTGATGTTACTGAGGATCCGCAGTCGTTCATCGACCGGATGGCCAGGATTTGTCGCTCACACCGATGCTCCGACGAGAGATGGGTAGAGTTTGCGAGTTTCCGGCTGGACGGTATGGCCCAGAAGTGGTGTGAGTCGTTGGAGAGGGGCAGAGCCACTGGTCTTGCTCCTATGACCTGGGCTGAGTTTGTGACGTCGTTTCTTGCCCGTTTTCTTCCACCGAGCGTCAGGGATGCGCGAGCGCGCAGATTTGAATCGTTACGTCAGACGCCGGGGATGACGGTGTCGGAGTATGATGTTTTGTTTACTGAGCTGTCGGTGTATGCTCCGTACCTAGTGGCGACTGAGGAGATGAGGGTGAAGAGGTTTGTTTGAGGCCTGCTTACCCAGTTGTTCCTAGCCATCAGCATTCAGCATTGCGACACGTATGCGGCAGCTGTAGATGCAGTCCTATTGGTGGAGGAGCGTCTAGCTGAGTCATCGGTTGTTCCAGATGTAAGTGCACGGCGGCGCCCCGGCCTCCATCCCGAGGCCAAAATGCGGAAGCGGTGATAAACTTTAAATTTTGCGAACTTAGCAAACCGGCACCACCGCGCACTAAAACCCGGATCGAACCATTAACTGGTCCTAGCTAACTACAAGATAGGGAATAGAGATATACCGACTGATTCGAGTCCTCCGGTCTTCTCGTCGTCGTCCCGATCTCCCGCGGAATGTCCTGTCTCCACCTTGTCGCCGGAAGTGCACCACATCGCCTACATCTTTTACGGGCTCCCACCTCAATGCCGAGGCAACTCGGGCACGAAGCTGGCTAGTCGACGCGCCCAAGGTTTGCTGTAGAATCTAGTGTAGAGACTTGTGTCTCATTTGGGGTTGTAGGAGGGGCTATTTTGGTGGAGGGATGATACAAGAACTATATGGAGGGACTTGGGGATTTTTGGAGCATGAAATGAAGCAAAAACCCACACTCAAAAATTTGGACAGCCCCCAATGGGAGTGGCCGGCCATGCATCTTGTGAGGGGGGGAGTGAATGAGAGAGTGACCAAACTCAAGAGAGTGAATCAAGAGAGTAATGCAAGTGAGAGGAAGAAAAGGCTATCATCAAAAGAAATGATCACAAGCCTAAACTAACACTCCAACAACCCCATCATCAACAACCATGATAACCAACAAAGACCAACACTCAACCACTATATCATAACCCATCATCAAGCATGATGACTTCAAAAAGTCAAGCCATCATGAAGAAGTCAAGAAGTCAAGGTCAATGGATGGTGCAACCATCATGACAAAAGAATATGCAAAGACCCCCTACCAAATTGCTTATTTGCACAAATGCAAATAAGCCCTCCTCCACCAATCTTCGGCCATTGAAAGATACAAATGAAAATGGCCGAAACGGAAAGCAAACTGGCAACTCCAGAAAACTGGTCCCGTAATAAATTACAGGAAAACCCCGATACTGTGTATACACACCCGCATTTATATTCCGACCGAAATACAAATGCAATAAGACAAAAATCTACACTGTACTATACTAGGATCCGGCTTAAACCAAAGCCGGCTAGTAATATCCGTCCGATCCTGAACCGTGCAATACTGCACGTATCTGATCGAACCCTGCCATATATCCATACGGCCTGTAGTATAAACTGTCCGATCCTGATCCGTGCAATACCGCACGTATCTGATCGGACCCTGCCATATCTCCATACGGCCTCTACAGCTTTTCGCCCGAAAGCTTGAGTAACTGAAAGTGTGGTGGACTCTAAAGACTCGTCAATACTATGGCTGTGGATTTAACCACTAGCACGTCAGAGGTATAAGCCAATACGTGACGGGCCACCAGCTATTGACCAAAAGGGACGTCGATGAGCGAACTCACCCTGACACCCTACTGAGCCTGTCAGTGACAATATCCGTACAGTCCGGTCCGTTCGTCTATGAGCATCGTATGGCGGGCCTAGGGGGTTGGTAGAAGTCAGACCCCCAAAAGCGGTACAAGTCGTGTCGGAGCGTAGCCCAGAACACCCTGAGATACTACTGGAATACCTACCAGTAAATCTCCTGCCTTGGCCGAGGGCTTCGTGTAATGGCTCTCCTAGACACAGCGCGACCTCACCCCCAATACCGGGAGAGACGAAACCCTGAAGATCCGCTCACTGCCTCCATGTGGCTCGGGACTGTACCCAACTAAAACCTGTTTGCACGTCTCCTTTGAGCGTGGTAGGGTAGTAATCAAAGTACAGTGGGAACTCACACGAGACAAATGACGATCCCCAGGTCGATGAACTAACCTGTACACATGTCACCAGGGAACTGCTATCTGACGTCAGGTATAAGACCAACTAGCATGTTCCCAGCGAGTCCTGTCCGGTGTACTCATAACCCAATGAGCACCTGTATACATCTTAGGTGATCCAACTGACACCAGTGGCTTGTGAGACCGGCCACCGCCCCTCGTCGGGGTCTCGAGTATACACTAGTCTACTCTGGAGTATCGTTTCCCTGTCTCGAAACTCCCACGACTAGGGACCTTTTAAGGATGTGCTTATAGATTACCAGCTCCCACGTATATGATCGCCCTCATACTGCTGGTAGTCAATCAAGAATCCCAGGGGCTCTATCAACGTGTAATAGTGACCTGTCAGGTCACCTAAAGCAGTACACGATGATAAAGATAAGCCAGATAGCATACTATCATCTTGAGTAAGACTGTCCTACCGGGATAGGTCCTCCATCAATCATTGCAATCACGTGCCTGTGATCCAATAATTGACTCTGAGGTCCCTATCTCCAACAATCTCCCACTTGCACTCAAGGCTAATTATTGCGATGCCGCATACTCACAGCCCGTGTGATATCGAACACCCAACTCCTCTACTAGTCTGTCTCACAAAACTCGTTTGCGAAACTATTGCGTTCGAGAAATAGCCTCAGTGAGTGGATCCGCTTTGATGTCTCTTTCTATGTCTCTCTATATCTCAAGTTCGCGGAGAAACCCATCTCCCGAAATGAGCAATACCTGTCTTAGAATGTGTCTGGATGTCTGATGGGACCAAGCTCATAAATGAACTCCAAATCCAAACTTCTTAGACTGTACCGTCAACTGAACTTAATCAGTATCCTGCGCCATGCCTCCCTCAGTGTTGCCTTGGACCACCTGTCCAAAATACTGCCCCTCGTCAGAAGGAAAACTATAACCCTGACAACCTCCTTGTCGTCCATGTCACCTTAGAAGCCTGGAATGATAACTGTCTACCGAATGAGGCTGCCGTTACCATATCCCTAGAACATCCACTTATGTTCTAAAACTGCTTCCGACTGTTTCTCCAGGATTGGATCAATGTCAACTTATTGCATCTAGTGCAAGAACAACATCTGGTGTGGTACTTGACATCTCATGATTGACTCAATTGCCTGAGCAAGTGATCTGCCAATCATGCACATCCCTCTCCTTTAGTCTGTAAGACACCTTTAGAGAGGTTGACTCCATCACCTGCAGGTGCACTACCGTGCCAGGAGTCGTCCATTCTAAATACTCTTAGAATGCTGTCTAAGTACCCAGATTGGGAAACCACCCAAATCTAGATCTAAAACCATAGATCTAGTAACCAGTATGTTTGATATAATGTCCAAGTCCCATGTGGAGAAACCACTGTGTGACGACCAAAGTAAAACCGATCGTAGTATAGGAATATCACTTCCTACTCTGTGTATGTCATCCAAATACCATGACATCACACCCTACTACCTTCTCAACAGATCCATCCCCTATTCTGACGAAGTCAAACCTATGACTGTCACATCAGAAATTGATGATCTATCTCCGCTATACCTGCTTTAGTCTATAAATACACATAAGCCAACTGTCCACCAATGCTTCCGCTGCTCCCAATGACTACGACAACCCTCTTCCAGAGTCATATACACGTACACTTCTAAAAATAGTTTAGAACGACGCTATAATCATCCTCCCACCGGGTCTCACAGTCTGGAACAACAGCAATGGCAATTGTGGGTAAACAAGAACCTCCCTGTCACCGTCCTTAAGGTTACCGGAGTACCTCTCGGGTGCCTGAGGTTACCCACCTTATCTGCGGAGTGGCCAATGGAATGTCAAACCAGATTGAATCTTTAGGTTCCTATGAAATCTTCAGTAATCGTTTGTGGTTCTGGAATCACTTCCAGTTCTACCATACTCCCACTACTGTTTTCTGAAAAAATCCATTTTTATTAAAACTGTGGCGAGTCTAGAACAATATTTCTATTGATCTGCCAGATGGTAGAAAGTCAACCCTCGTCATAGCCTGGGTCAACCCACAAACAGCCATTACAGAAACGTGCCTTGAGTTATCCAGAGTCCGGTTTTAATCATAAGCCGGACAACTCCCCGTACCTTAACATCGTTAAGATATGAACTGTTCTATATCCCATATAGAACCAGAGGCACTGATTTAATTGAACCAGATTCAAATCATGCAGCTGTCTCCAGTGCATGTGAACTAAATGGAAAAAGGCCGATCAGCGTTACTCAACTTAGGAATACTTCCAATTATGAATAACCTGAAAGAGAAGCAATATCTCTTAATCATTACTATCAACTGAACACCATACACAAGTATCTACATCTTCGATCACTTTGAAGAATCCCGATACTTGCAATACTTGGTTCTCTACTTTATTCAAATACCTATAACTTCTCAAAATTCGGACCCTGTGTTTCCACGAAAACACCTGTCTAAAAACTAGAGAAGTCATAAGTAAACCGAATATAGTACGAGAACCAACCCCTCTATCCTGATGAACCCTGGACAACATACAATACTCTGTATAAGTCCCTTGAGTCTGATAACTCATTCACTGTGTGTCGTAGGTTGGAAACTGTATTTATGGTTATGAAGAATTACACCGCTATTCAATGCTCCTTACGTAATCATCCACTGATATAGGTAAATGTCACAGACATAATTTCAAAAAGGTATATCTCACTCTATGAAAATAGACGTACAGATATGTCGATTTGAAATTGGTGCATAGCAGCGGATATTCAAAACCAAAATATTTGCCGTCCGGCAACCAACCCAGGTGACTTCCTCAAATATCACCGATTACAACGAATCCCGATATAATGAGGATGATCACCCAATTCCCAATAACTTACTCCCACTCATCATCTGTAAAACCATACAGATGTGAGAATCATACCTGGTAAATACATAACCTGGAGCAAGTGACTTAATTGAGAAATCAGTTTTCCTTTAACAGTACACAGTGAAACTGAAACATTGAAATGTTTCGATGGGGTATCCCGGTATTCCTAGTAATGCCTCTTCCAGATTCACGACTGTAACCGTATAATTCTGTGCCACCTCTCCAAATCCCTTTATATGTCTTTAGTCATTACCTTCTGCACACCCGTTAGGCCAATTGGTTTTCTTCCTTCCCTACCGTTCGGCACCAGCCTATGGTTTGGAAGAAGACTATCCAATAAGCATAATGGGTGTACTGTCCTAATCCTAGGAGCACTCGCAATGCGAGAGAAGGTGCAGATAAAAGACAACCGAATAAACCTTATTCCTATTTCTCCTGAACCAGAATCCATCCCCGAACTGGAACAAGTTCCTTTCGAGTTCGTATATAACCATACGATGGAGTATCCAATAAACTGTGGATCTTCGTAGTGATACGGAGTGTTCTGGAGAAATACAAAGGTGATTTAGGATTGGCGAAGAAATACTTGGTTTGGTCGTGAATAGCAGTCGCAGTTTACTTTGCCCTCCTTCTAATCCCTTTCTTTGTCTTTACATAATACCTTCTGTACACCATCGTTAGGCTAATTGGTTTTCTTCATTCCCTACCGGTCGGCACCAGCCTAAGGTTTGGAAGAAGACTATCCAATTTGCGTAACAGGTGTACTACTCCTAAACCAAGGAGCACTCGCAACCTGAGAGAAGGTAAAAGGAAAAGACAACTGAATAGTCCTATCCGTTTCCTCCAGAACCTGAAACCATCCTCGAATAAATTCCTTCGAGTTCGTATATAACCATACGATGGTTTTGTCCAATGGAAGTGGACGTTCGTAGTAATACGGGGTGTCCTAGAGAAAAGGGTAAAAGTAGGAGTGGCAATGAGATAGCAACTCTGACAATCTATAAGCCAGTGTTAAGAAGGTTCGGTCAATTTTGGTCACTGAGTCATAGTCTTAGGGTCGGGTCAATGGTCGCTGCCAAGGAGAGAGAGAAAAGAAACACTCAGCGTGCACTCTAACCTAGATTAGAATGGTTACCAATTTATCTAATCTGGAAACCTCCCACTGTTCCGTCAAATTCTCCTCCAAACCTGAAAGAAGAACTAGTCGGGGTCACCCGAGGAGTAAACTAACTCATCAGTGGGAATCGGGATCCAACTATCATCGCATGATAACGTGAAGGAATCCGCTCACGGTGTCACACTCCAGAAGGTATGCGCATATCTGGCAAGTTTCAGTTCTTTTGAAACTCCCGATGTGGATTTTTACCCCATGCTCTTATGACCTTGACTAAGGACAACAAATCATAAGTCACATGTCAAGTTCTGTCCGTCATTGTCCAGGTTGATTTGAACCCACCCGTACAAGCCCTTGACTAGGGCCAACAAGGCTATACGACTGTCCCAAACCAACGCATCTATCTATGTAGCATATGAACACCCAATAGCTACCAAACACTGTGCCTTGACTTTGGCCAACAAACACAGCTTGAATACTATTGACTACCCACATGAAACGACGGAGGGCTACCAATGGTTTCTGGCGAAAACCTTTAACGTAATGAACTTGATATCGCTGAAGGAACTGGATAGCTTTTTGAAATATAGTGACGAAAACCTTTGCTAAAGAGGTCACTCCCGGTGAAGGGATCTCGGCTCTTTCCCCGTAGAATGAGGTGCAGGATATTCCAACTGAATACCACGGTGCAAAGCAAAAGTAATCGGCTATAGTGAAGTTATTGCCCTGACGCAAACTTCTGTCCAAGGGGTCACTCCCGGTGAAGGGATCTCGGCCCTTGCCTCGTCGACTGAGGAGCAAGATATTCCAACTGAATACCACGATGCAAAACAAAAGTGAACGTCCTTGCAATAACAGCTTTTTGAAAAGTGCTCCAACAACATCAGATTAGGTTTGTTTTTAACTTGCATTGATTCGAATCAACGCAGTCCCATCAATTGATCACACCACAAAGAACGAAAATAATATGATGTACGTATATGCCATCCGCATTCGCCACTGGGTCCCGTCATTACCCGTTAGGTTAGCTAACTAACGACAGAGCGGGGACTGGACTAGCGCGGATGTAAAACATATACAACATCTACTAATATATATACCAATATATTATATTTCGCTCAAGGCATGATAGAAAATGCAACATCACAGAAATATACAGCATTACAGAACAATACAGATATCTGGGATCCCCGGGTTTCACAGAGCCACTACTGAAACCCGACGTTCCCCTGGTCGTGTGGATAGCCTGTGCAATGAAATCCTAGACCCCTACTGGCGTGGCAAGTCACCCGCCAAAACCTGAAGCGAGGCAGCCCCCTTCAGTACCGCGAATGGACCACCCAGCACTTCACGGAATCCGGTAACTTGGGCACCCTTCCTGGGTCAACCTGTACCCCCTACGAGTGCGGCGAATAGCCCGCCAATCCTAGAGTGAAGCCCCCTCCGTCTCAATGCCATGAGATGCGGGCCCGTTGCCCTCTGGAACCCGGCTATCCGTGCACCCCACCTTGGGGTAATCCTAGTACAGAAAGTAAAATATACATACAACGGGTACATCGACCGCAACCTGGTCGTGCCCCAAAATAATAATACAATCAGGCAGTGACGGCAGTCCACATGTCGGACGCTCGCCCCGCAATATCAAATGTACATAATACAACCAAATCTGTACTAGCATTGCATCCAGGCTATCCCCACGACCGATCCGCAACTTCACAGCATAATACAGAACATCAACGTGAAAGTCACGTTCGCAAATCCGTCTAACCGGGCTATAGCAGTTAGACTGGATTTACCGATCAAGTGACATTCACGGTCGCAGATATAATGTAAATACTGTGAAATAATGTGTTTAAAATATCCGATCGATTGAATTTTAACAAGTGGGCCCCCAAGTACTACTGTAGCACATCAAGAAATTCTGGGCCCAAAATTAATATTCCAAAAACCGTAAAATCAGCACAGAAAGCAACTGAAGAAAAATGACACAGTGATCTGATCATAGTGCGGCGGAACCGCGGCCCAAAGGGGGGTTTGGCCGCGGTTCCGCGCTCCCACTATGGAATTACTCTGTCGAATTTCTACAGTAGCCTTATATTTTCCAGTACATCACTTTTCTGTAACCTGAAAAAAATTTCGACTCCAAAAAATTTCAACAGAAAACTGATGCAAACAAAAATGCGGATTTTGGAATTTTGGTCGATCGGAAATGTAAACACATTAAATAAAGCTAGACTAAGTTAATGGTGAGTCTCTGATACCACTATAAGTGCACGGCGGCGCCCCGGCCTCCATCCCGAGGCCAAAATGCGGAAGCGGTGATAAACTTTAAATTTTGCGAACTTAGCAAACCGGCACCACCGCGCACTAAAACCCGGATCGAACCATTAACTGGTCCTAGCTAACAACAAGATAGGGAATAGAGATATACCGACTGATCCGAGTCCTCCGGTCTTCTCGTCGTCGTCCCGATCTCCCGCGGAATGTCCTGTCTCCACCTCGTCGCCGGAAGTGCACCACATCGCCTACATCTTTTACGGGCTCCCACCTCAATGCCGAGGCAACTCGGGTACGAAGCTGGCTAGTCGACGTGCCCAAGGTTTGCTGTAGAATCTAGTGTAGAGACTTGTGTCTCATTTGGGGTTGTAGGAGGTGCCATTTTGGTGGAGGGATGATACAAGAACTATATGGAGGGACTTGGGGATTTTTGGAGCATGAAATGAAGCAAAAACCCACACTCAAAAATTTGGACAGCCCCCAATGGGAGTGGCCGGCCATGCATCTTGTGAGGGGGGGAGTGAATGAGAGAGTGACCAAACTCAAGAGAGTGAATCAAGAGAGTAATGCAAGTGAGAGGAAGAAAAGGCTATCATCAAAAGAAATGATCACAAGCCTAAACTAACACTCCAACAACCTCATCATCAACAATCATGATAACCAACAAAGACCAACACTCAACCACTATATCATAACCCATCATCAAGCATGATGACTTCAAAAAGTCAAGCCATCATGTAGAAGTCAAGAAGTCAAGGTCAATGGATGGTGCAACCATCATGACACAAGAATATAAAAAGACCCCCTTCCAAATTGCTTATTTGCACAAATGCAAATAAGCCCTCCTCCACCAATCTTCGGCCATTGAAAGATACAAATGAAAATGGCCGAAACGGAAAGCAAACTGGCAACTCCAGAAAACTGGTCCCGTAATAAATTACAGGAAAACCCCGATACTGTGTATACACACCCGCATTTGTATTCCGACCGAAATACAAATGCAATGAGACAAAAATCAACACTGTACTATACTAGGATCCGGCTTAAACCAAAGACGGCTAGTAATATCCGTCCGATCCTGATCCGTGCAATACCGCACGTATCTGATCGAACCCTGCCATATATCCATACGGCCTGTAGTACAAACTGTCTGATCCTGATCCGTGCAATACCGCACGTATCTGATCGGACCCTGCCATATCTCCATACGGCCTCTACAGCTTTTCGGCCGAAAGCTTGAGTAACTGAAAGTGTGGTGGACTCTAAAGACTCGTCAATACTATGGCTGTGGATTTAACCACTAGCACGTCAGAGGTATAAGCCAATACGTGACGGGCCACCAGCTATTGACCAAAAGGGACGTCGATGAGCGAACTCACCCTGACACCCTACTGAGCCTGTCAGTGACAATATCCGTACAGTCCGGTCCGTTCGTCTATGAGCATCGCATGGCGGGCCTAGGGGGTTGGTAAAAGTCAGACCCCTAAAAGCGGTACAAGTCGTGTCGGAGCGTAGCCCAGAACACCCTGAGATACTACTGGAATACCTACCAGTAAATCTCCAGCCTCGGCCGAGGGCTTCATGTAATGGCTCTCCTAGACACAGCGCGACCTCACCCCCAATACCGGGAGAGATGAACCCCTGAAGATCCGCTCACTGCCTCCATGTGGCTCGGGACTGTACCCAACTAAAACTTGTTTGCACGTCTCCTGTGAGCGTGGTAGGGTAGTAATCAAAGTACAGTGGGAACTCACACGAGACAAATGACGATCCCCAGGTCGATGAACTAACCTGTACACATGTCACCAGGGAACTGCTATCTGACGTCAGGTATAAGACCAACTAGCATGTTCCCGGCGAGTCCTGTCCGGTGTACTCATAACCCAATGAGCACCTGTATACATCTTAGGTGATCCAACTGACACCAGTGGCTTGTGAGACCGGCCATCGCCCCTCGTCGGGGTCTCGACTGTATACACTAGTCTACTCTGGAGTATCGATGCCCTGTCTCGAAACTCCCACGACTAGGGACCTTTTAAGGATGTGCTTATAGATTACCAGCTCCCACGTATATGATCGCCCTCATACTGCTGGTAGTCAAGCAAGAATCCCAGGGGCTCTATCAACGTGCAATAATGACCTGTCAGGTCACCTAAAGCAGTACACGATGATAAAGATAAACTAGATAGCATACTATCATCTTGAGTAAGACTGTCCTACCGGGATAGGTCCTCCATCAATCATTGCAATCACGTGCCTGTGATCCAATAATTGACTCTGAGGGCACTATCTCCAACACCAGAACCGAAGAGGACTCGTACGGATGAGCCAGCACGGGGACCGAGGTTTGTCCGCAGAGGCAGAGTTCCTTCAGACTCGGGGAGTAGCAGAGACGTGGGACGTGGCCAGTTATTCAGTTCTTATTCCCGGGAGGCCCAGCGGCCGTCTTATGGATGCTTCGGTTGTGGCAGTTTGCAGTATCTTGTTCGGAATTGTACTGTGGTGCGTCAGAGAGGGCCAGCAGTACCGCAGGTTACCTTACCACCTTCTCCGCCTCAGAGAGCGTTGCCTCTTATTCCTGTTGTTGCGCCGCATCAGACTCCTACTCAGAGAGGTCGTGGTCGCGGTGGTTTTGTGCCGAGAGGACGAGGTGGCAGAGGTAGAGTTCAGCCAGTAGCCGGTAGAGGGCAGGCACGAGTTTTTGCCTTGACTCACCAGGACGCTCAGGCATCCAATGCTGTGGTTTCTGGTACCCTTTCCTTATGTTCTTTTGATGCACATGTTCTTTTCGATCCGGGATCTACGCATTCATATGTTTCTACGCACTTCGCGCTGAGGTTAGGCCGAGGGTCGTGTTTGCTGGGTCAGCCGCTAGTAGTGACTACTCCTGTGGGAGAGTCGTTTGTTGCGCGGCACGTGTTCCGATCATGTGTTGTCCGTTTAGGAGACAGAGATCTGTCCGTCGACTTGATCCTTCTTGAGATGTTGGACTTCGACGTTCTGCTGGGCATGGATTGGCTAGCTACTTGCTATGCGTCCGTGGATTGCCGTGAGAAGACAGTTAGATTTTGTTTTCCCGACGAGTCAGTGTTTGTTGTGCAGGGGGACCGTGGTGCCGCCCCTCATAGTTTGGTTTCTGTTCTGTGCGCTAGTCGGCTATTGAGGAGGGGATGTCGGGGATTCTTGGCTTTCATTCATGATACTGGAGCTACGGTGGAGTCGTTGGACCAGGTTTCTACCGTGCGAGAATTTCCCGATGCCTTTCCCGATGAGTTACCTGGGTTGCCGCCAGAGCGCGATATTGTGTTTTGCATTGATCTGATTCCTGGCACGGAGCCTATTTCTATACCGCCTTATCGGATGGCTCCGGCAGAGCTTAGAGAGCTTAAAGATCAATTGCAAGAGTTGCTTGTTTTGGGACTTGTGCGTCCGAGTGTTTCGCCGTGGGGAGCTCCTGTTCTGTTCGTCAAGAAGAAGGACGGCAGTTTGAGGTTATGTGTGGATTATCGTCAGTTGAACCGAGTTACGGTGCGGAACAGGTATCCTTTACCCCACATTGACGATTTATTTGATCAGCTCCACTGTGCGAAACATTTTTCGAAGATTGATTTGCGTTCGGGTTATCATCAGTTGCGGGTTCGGAATGATGACATTCCGAAGACTGCTTTTCGTACGCGCTATGGGCATTATGAGTTTTTGGTGATGTCGTTTGGACTCACCAATGCGCCAGCAGCGTTCATGGATCTGATGAACCGGATTTTCAGGCCGTTCCTCGACCAGTTCATTATAGTGTTTATTGATGACATATTGGTCTACTCTAGGAGTCATGAGGAGCTTGAGCAGCACTTGAGGATTACTTTGCAGATATTGAGAGAGCACCGGCTGTATGCTAAATTCTCAAAGTGCGCATTTTGTCTTGATAAAGTTGACTTCCTGGGTCATGTGGTGACTGGTGATGGTATTCTTGTGGACCCGAGGAAGATCGAGGCTGTACAGCTTTGTCCCAGACCTGTATCGGTGACGGAGGTCCGCAGCTTTTTGGGCTTAGCTGGTTATTATCGCCGTTTTGTGCAGGATTTCTCGAGTATCGCTGCACCGCTGACTGAACTGACCCGGAAGGGGATTCCTTTTCTCTGGACTGATGCGTGCGAGCAGAGTTTTTAGCAGTTGAAGACTCGGTTGACGACAACACCAGTTCTTTCTTTACCTTCTGGATCGGGCGGCTATGTTGTTTATTGTGATGCTTCTCGAGTGGGGCTCGGCTGTGTTTTGATGCAGCATGATAGGGTGATTGCATATGCTTCTAGGCAGCTGAACAAGCACGAGAAGAATTACCCCACCCACGATCTTGAGATGGCAGCGGTAGTCTTTGCGTTGAAGATTTGGAGACACTACTTGTACGGAGAGTCGTGTCAGATCTTCACGGATCATAAGAGTTTTAAGTATATCTTCCAGCAGCGAGATCTGAACCTGAGACAGCGCCGATGGATGGAGCTAGTGAAGGATTATGATTGTGAGATCCTTTATCACCCGGGCAAGACGAATGTAGTAGCTGATGCTTTGAGTCGTAGGCCCGTGGGTAGCTTGTCCCAGTTGAGCGCAGTTCAGTGTCAGTCTTCTGCAGATTGGAAGCTCTTGTGTGATAGTAAAGTGCAGTTCGAGTTCACTTCCGCTGGGGGACAGCTTGCTCATGTCCGCGCCCGTCCAATTCTTTTTGATCGTATCCGTGAGGCGCAGCCCAGCGATGCCCGTTTGATTGAGATTCTTGAGCTTGTTCGGCAGGGAAGAGTTTCGGAGTTCACGATTGATGACCAGGGTGTGCTACGATGCGGGACTCGCTTGTGTGTACCAGATGTTGATGGGTTGAGACGCGAGATCCTAGAGCAGGAACATCAGTCGGCCTTTAGCGTTCATCCAGGTTCCACCAAGATGTACCGTGACTTGAGGGACTTCTACTGGTGGGAAGGGATGAAGCGTGATATATCGGACTTCGTTTCGAGGTGCCTGACCTGTCAGCAAGTCAAGGCTGAGCATCAGAGACCGGCTGGAGAGTTGCAGCCTTTACCCGTTCCGGAGTGGAAATGGGAGCAGATTTCCATGGACTTCATTATGGGTCTACCCAGGACCAGTCGAGGGTATGACTCCATTTTGGTTATTGTAGACCGGTTGACGAAAGCGGCTCACTTTCTTCCAGTGAAGACCACTTTCGGTTATGCTCAGTATGTTCAGTTATACATAGATGAGATTGTGCGTTTGCACGGTGTTCCCACATGCATAGTATCCGACAGAGGCACCCAGTTTACTAGCCGTCTTTGGCAGAAGCTTCAGGAAGCTTTGGGTACCCGGCTGAGTTTTAGTACCGCTTTTCATCCACAGACCGATGGCCAGTCGGAGCGGACTATACAGACTCTGGAAGATATGCTCCGTGCATGTGTGCTTGATTTTGGTGGCAGTTGGGATCGTCACTTGCCGTTGATTGAGTTCTCCTACAACAACAGCTTTCAGGAGACTATTCAGATGGCACCTTTTGAGGCTTTATATGGTAGGAAGTGTCGATCGCCATTCTGTTGGACCGAGCTTAGTGAGAGTTTGGTTTTGGGACCCCAGCTAGTTCAGGAGACCACGGAGAAGATCCCGCTGATTCAGGATAGGATGAGAGCAGCCCAGTGCAAGCAGAAGTCTTATGCCGACCGTCGTCGTCGCAGACTTGAGTTCGCAGTGGGGGATCATGTATTCCTGAGGATTTATCCGATGAAGGGCGTTATGCGATTTGGGAAGAGTGGGAAGCTCAGTCCCAGATTTGTAGGTCCTTTCGAGATCCTTGAGCGAGTGGGTTCTGTTGCGTATCGTTTGGCGCTCCCGCCCAGTTTTCCGGGTGTTCACCCTGTTTTTCATGTGTCGATGCTTCGTAGATACCTTCATGATCCTTCTCACACGATTCAGCACGAGACCGTTCAACTTGAGCGCGATCTTTCGTTCACCGAGCAACCGGTAGTTATTTTGGATCGCCAGGTGAAGAAACTTCGGTCAAAGGTCTTACCATCTGTGAAGGTTCTTTGGCGTAGCCCGACTAGTGAGGAGATCACTTGGGAGGCCGAGAGCGAGATGCGGAAGAAATTCCCTCATCTTTTTGAAGGTACGCTTAGTATGAAATTTTAATTCGGGGACCGAATTTCTATAAGGAAGGGAGATTGTAACGTTTTAGAAATCGTTTTGCGAATTTTCCCGTTTTAGGGCAAAATTGTCGGTTTTTCCCGTTTTAACCCGATTTCGATAAACGACCGTCTAAGCTTACCGACACCTAATTTGGCCAAAATAAAGCTTGTGCGCGAACTTTGGGAGTATTTGGGAGGTTTTGGTTCAGATAGATTTTTTCCCAAATAAAATATTATTTTAAGCGGTGTTTTGTGCACGTAAATCGGGAAAATTTTTATTTTGTGAATAAATTAATTTTGTCACTAGAATTATTTTAGAAGGTTCTTTTTAAATATCTAGATTTTTTTTGGTGACTAATGGTTTCTTCTTAAAATTAAAAGAAAAGGGTGTAATGGTGGCAAAATGCATTAATTAGCATTTATTACTCTTTTTTCCTTGCTTTTTCTTCACAAAATATTACACAAAACCCCCTCTCTCACCTTGGCCGACCCTCATTCCCCCATTTCTGTCCTAAACATTTCCAAACTCATTTCTCTCTCATTTTCTTTCAAAAACACAAAAATAATTCCAAAAATAAATCCAAAAATTCCTATATAAATATTAAACCATTTTTCCTTCACTAATCCTTCATGGATCTTCATCAAAGCTTGATTTTTGGAGGCTGAAGTGATGGATCTAATTTCTTTTTGGTGTTCTTGAGGAGGTATAATTTCTTACCTTAATCCATAATTAATTGATTTAATCTTTAACTAGCTAATTTAGTTAACTATTTAAGTGCTTAGTTTAGCATTTAATTCATGATTAATTCATTATATTTTGTTTAAGAAATTCATGTTAGGGTTAAATTTTGATTAAGTGATTAGTGTTTAATTCAAGTGTTAAATTGTGTTTTGGAAAAGAATAATCTAGTAGAAAGTGTTAAAATTTGCTAATAAGTATTTTGTTTAATTAAGCAAAATTGCTTACTAGATTTTTGCTAAAACATAATTAGCGAGTGTTAAAAATATAGGATTGGTTTAGATAGCTTAGTTAAGCTATTTTAAGGTATTTGTAATTGTTAGATTTGTGTTATCTTGAATCTAGTGTGATATATTGCGATAGGTAGCTTACTAGATTTCGGGGTTTTCCGACTTAGTGTTCGTTTGGTAGTTGCGAGGTTATATCCAGTGTATTCCTCGTAATTTTTGTGTTGTGTTGCGCGATCGGGACGATCGGGGTCCAGACTTGGTGTTTTGTAGTTTAGCGACCCCAATTAGGGTTTTGGCCGGTATCGTGCGCGATAGATGCGCTAAGCGCGCAGTGTAATTTTCCGGGCGTTTTCGTCGCGTTTCATTGTCTTTTCGTCATTTTAGGATATTTAGCTTATGTGTTGTATTTATGAAATTTTAGGTTCGCAAGCAGGGATTTCAGGTGTTGCGGACAAGGGGAAGCAGGTGGTCGGATTTTCTTAGCTCGAGACCATCGGTGAGTAGATTTAACATCTACGGGGAAATCGCCCGTATGGCGTTATGCGTCGGGGCGAATATGATATGATAGCTGCATGTATTTGCATATTAGTTACTTTCATATGAATGTCATTGCATAGCATTATCTGTTGTACTTGACTCGTACCTTTAGATATAACACATTACTGACGGTTCATGTTGCACGAGCACTAAATTGTATGTTACACCCACACCGTCTGTAATTGCCATGACACGCACAAACACCTACATATGTGATATGATAGTGGATAGGAATGATTGGAGTAGTAACTCTTATTCTATTATGCATATGAAATACTGTGGGCACATACATACGTGATATTGCATTGGGCAGAAATAGTTAAGGTAGTGAACCTTATTCCACTTCACTTATATCTTTCTATAATTACCTATACATCCTGCATACCTATTGACATCTACACCCTCGTACTTGATTACATGTAGATACTTAAACCCTGCTACACTTACATGTACACTTCATATGATACTGCATTTATTTTCGAAGGAATTGGGAACCGCTTGATATGTTTTTAAAGCTAGATTCAATTTAAAGAGCGGTTTTCCCTTTATATGCTCATATTGATGTTTTATGTTGCATATATCAGTTTTATATTGATTTTACGCATTGAGATATGGATTTCAAATGATTTATGGATTTGAGAACCGTGGGGGATATTTTCAAGAAAACTTTGTATTGTTTGAAAACCCGGTTTCTCTTGATATGATATTTGATGCGTCCACCATGTGATTTCTCGGTTCTGAGATTTGGCTTGTGATACCCGATTCGAGGAGCGGGATGCACCGTCTGTGGGTACATGGTGGACCCGGTATGGTACCCCGGGGTGAGTAGTGATTTCGTGGTGTAGACGATAAAGCTGACGGTGGGACCACTACCTACCGGTGATTGTATTTGGACTCGGCGGTTATCATGGAGATACCGACCGGAGTGAGGTATGACATATCGTTAGGGCTAGTCATGGTGACAGCGCCTGAGTTATGAGGATTTACGTATCGATGCTAGACACGGGTTTCATGATGTTTCGAGTGTCAGTGTTGGACACTCAGGTTTTCGTGAGACATACAGGATGTGAGGGCCGATCTGAGGATGCGGTGCCTGAGGATTTGGGATTTGATGTGTCAGTGAGGGACACTAGTGTTTTTCCATGCTGATGATTTTTGCATTAGATTTTATATTATATCATCCCACACTCAGTATTATGTTGATATGCATTGTTTCATGTAGTTGTAGTACCCTGATGATGTACCTTTACATGATTGTTGCATATTCACCTATCATACTTATGCTATCGGATTACTTGTGATAGATAGATCGCTGTTCGTGCATACTTGCGATTACTGTATGATGTTATTTACTATTCACTAGTTGGCAACTCACCCCCGTTGTGCCACAGTGTTGCGCAGGACTTACCCTCTTAGTAGTCGCGGCAGGGCATCTTTTCATCTCTACTTTTGCGGATACCGCTACGGTTGGCTGTGAAGCCTTGCTTTTAGGTGGGTTGCGGTTATCTGTTTGTACTTTGTATATATTTTGTTGGATCTAGTATTCTCCATCTACCACTATGTTGTATATGACTTAGAGACGATTTGTGAGGATTTAGTGTTATTTTGTGGTGACTTTGGGAGCCTTGCTCGTGGGAGCCGGTTTTGTTGAAAAGTTTTACTTCTTTATGCAGTTTCCTTTTATATTTCTTCGCTTCGGCGTCGTATATATGTTGTGGTGGTTGTCTCCGCCGTTGGGCGTGATTTGCTTCCGTTTGGGATGCTTTTATTATTATCTATGTTGTACCCATTTTCGGGGTTAGTTTTTACAAAGGAGGTGCTGCCGAAATTTTTTAGAACGAAAACTAAACTTAAAGATTTTTACTTGAAAATTTCCGAATCTTTAAAACTATGTTTTTCTCCGTTGATCCAGTTTTGGGTGGTTTAGATTTCTGGGTTTCGGCTTACTTAAGTTGCGTACGCCTTTAGACGTTACGTTGTTTAAGTGCCGGTTACGGGCCAAATTTGGGTCGTGACAACAATGTTCACTGGAAAATCTGGAAGAGAATCAGAACCTAAATTGAGAAAAGAAATAAAGAAGTACGAAGACCAGAGAGCCAGGGACCATCACAAGAAGTTGCAGCTGCCAAATCATCTTTTTGGCCGCGGAACCGCGGCCAAACAGGGCCTCGGGACGCGGTTCCGCGGCGGGCCTGAGCAATTAAGGAATATAAATTTTATCATAATTTTAAGACGGCTTTGACTAGTCTACCTAGGGCTATTTTGGTAAATGTAGACATGCGGATCAATTGTAACCTAGGGTTTCCTATCCTCTATAAATAGGAGCTCTAATTCATTGTATAAGGTTATGCCTCCTTCATGCCTCCCTATGCCTCTTTTTATGAATAAAATTTAGAATTCTTTTGGAGAGCATCGATGCCTCTTTTCATATCATCTATTCAGATCTGACAACCCTGTTAAATGTTTAGAGAGAGCCATCTGTAAAATAAGTAGATTTATTTAATTGCCCTAGTTTAGATTTCAATTCTTGCCCTAGGTAATTTTCATTCTCTGCCCTAGATAAATGTTTTTAAATTCCCTAATGAGTGAGTAGTCTCCTCGCTTGTTAGGATTAGATCTGGGGAAGGTTTGAGAGACGAAGATCTCTCATCCCCTTTCTTTCCCGTCATATATTTTCATAGGAATTCATGCATACATGCACATACCGCTCCCTACGGCACCCTATCCATCGACGTAGCGGTGATACCGTAGTATAAAGGTCCGGTTGTGATGGTTTTCCATGGAGGTTAGGGTAAGGATTTCTAAAGGAAGGACAAGAACCTAGAGGAAGAAACATCTTTCCAAATGGTTCTAATCCCTTTTATTAATAATTACTATAACACCTAATTAGATCTTCATATGGGTATAGAAAGCGGTGAGATTTATTGACTTTCCAAACTTAACCTAGACCTAACCCTAGCAAGATTTAGATATAGATTAATCTGAGTATGGAATAATTTAGTTTTTAGATTTAATAATCAATCCGGCTCCCATCGGAATTAACTCGTTAGAGCGATTAGGAAATTCACAACATCCCTGTGGACCGACCCGTACTCACCGGCTAGCTGCAAAGCGACGCCGTTCTTGATTGCAGTTAATAGATATTTTTGATTGATCTCAAAAGCTATACCGATCGATCCGTGTCCTTCGGTCGTTGGCCACCAACCCAAGCTCCTCGTGGCATCTCCGATCTCCGGTCTCCTCGTCGGAAAGGGCACCACATCTTCGAGTCTTTTTACGGGCTCCCGCTTCATCCGAAGCAACTCGGGCACGAAGTTCGCTAGCCGACGTTTCCAAGGCGATGTAGAGAATGTGTGTGATAATTTTTTCTCAAGCATCCATTGGTTCTCATCACATGAGAGTGTATGGATGGAGGTTAGAGATGATGCCATTAATGGAGGTTGTGAGCTCAAGAAAGAAGAGGAAGAAGAAGAAGTTTCCTTTTCTTTTTCTTATGTGTTGTATGATCATGAGAGTGGGAGCAAGAAGAAATAATACAAGAGCTAACCATCCCTTATGGCTGCCCTTTCTCTCTCCCCCTCTCATTTCATCCACTAATCAATCACACAATGTGACATATGCACAAGAAATGAGACCATGAGTCACCTATGAAGTACATGTCTCATTTAATGCACAAAATGATAAAATAAGCTCACAATTTCCATTTGTAAACATTAATCCAAATGTTTACAACAATAAAAAGATACGGCAACATCTAAAGTAAACTCGTGACGGATCACAAGGATACCCCTCACCTGTATATAAATACCTGCATACGCATTCCGACTGAATGTGAATGCGATGAGACTAAAGTAATCCAACAAATCTAATACTAGGATCCGGCTTAAACCAAAGCCCACTAGTATGATCCGCCCGATCATGATCCGTGCACTACTGCACGTATATGATCGAACCCTGCCATATAACATACGGCCTCTACAACGTTTTGCCCGAAACTTGAGAAACTGTCTGTGGGGGACTCTAAAGACTCGTCGATACTTTGGTTGTGGATTTAACCACTGGCACGTCAGTGGTACTAGCTGTATGTAACGGGCTACCAGGTATTGACCAAAAGGGAGGTCGATGAGCGAACTCATCCTGACACGCTACTGAGCCCATCGATGACAATATCTGTACAGTCCAGTCCGTTCGTCTATGAGCATCGCATGTCAGGCCTAGGGGGTTGGTAAAAGTCAGACCCCGAAAAGCGGTACAAGTCGTGTCGGAGTGTAGCCCAGAATGCCCTGAGATACTACTGGAATACCTACCAGTAAATCTCCTGCCTTGGCCAAGGACTTCGTGTAATGGCTCTCCTAGACACAGTGCGATCTCACCCCCAATACCGGGAGATACGAAACCCCTGCCGATCCGCTCACTGCCTGCATATGGCTCGGGACAGTACCCAACTAAAACCTGTTTGCACGACTCCTTTGAGCCGTGGTAGGGTAGTAATCAAAATACAGTGGGAACTCACACTAGACAAATGACAATTTCAGGTCGATGAACTAACCTGTACACATGTCACCAGGGAACTGCTATCTGACGTCAGGTATAATACCAACTAGCATGTTCCCGGCGAGTCCTGTCTGGTGTACTCATAACCCAATGAGCACCTGTATACATCTTAGGTGAACCACCTGACTCCAATGGCTTGTAAGACCGGCCACCGCCCCTCGTCGGGGTCTCGACTGTATACACTAGTCTACTCTGGAGTATCGATGCCCTGTCTTGAAACCCCCTCGACTAGGGACCTTTTAAGGATGTGCTTATAGACCCCATCTCCCACGTATATGATCGCCCTCATACTGCTGGCAGTCAAGCAAGAATCCTAGGGGCTCTATCAACGTGTAATAGCGACCTGTCAGGTCACCTAAAGCAGTACACGATGATAAAGATAAACCAGATAGCATACTATCATTTTGAGTAAGACTGTCCTACCGGCATAGGTCCTCCCTCAATCATTGCAATCACGTGCCTAGGATCCAATAATTGACTCTGAGGGCACTATATCCAACAGAGGAACCCTACCAGATCGGCGGAGCGGCTGAGGTTCGTTGGGAGCTATCGAATTCTCTGGTTCCACCAAATCATCAGTTGTAGCTTGTGCTGCTGGAACTTCATCCAATTCTACCTCATTGCCACTATCTTGTTTTATTAGAAAACTCTTTTCTAAGAAGGTGGCATGTCGACAAACAAACACCTTTTGTTTCTCGGAGTGGTAGAAGATATACCCTCACGAATTCTTGGGATATCCTATAAACTTGCACAGAACTGACCTTGCCTCGAGCTTGTCCGGATTTTGTGTTTTCACATATGCCGGACAACCCCATATCTTAACATAATTAAGATATGGTCTCTTTCCTTTCCATATCTCATATGGAGTGGTAGGTACAGATTTGGTGGGAACCATATTCAATAGATTTGCAGCCGTCTCCAGTGCATATCCCCAAAAGGAAATAGGTAACTCAACGGTGCTCATCACAGAGTGCACCATATCTAATAGGGTGTGATTCCTCCGTTCCAATACACCATTGTGCTGTAGTGTATATGGTGGAGTAAGCTGAGAGAGAATCCCATTCTCTTTTAGATAATCCCGAAAATCATTGCTCAAGTATTCTCCTCCTCGATTAGATCGAAAGATCTTAATACTTTTACCCGTTTGGTTCTCTACTTCGTGCTTATATTCTCTGAATTTCTCAAAAGCTTCGGACTTCTGTTTCAACAGGAACACATGTCCGTATTTTGAGAAATCGTCAGTGAATGTAATGAAGTACGAGGAACCATTCCTGGCATGTGTAGACATGGGACCGCATACATCACTATGTATCAGTCCTAAGAGTTCCGTAACTCTTTCTCCGTGTCCACTAAACGGAGTTTTGGTCATTTTGCCTTTGAGACATGTCTGGAAAGTGTCATAAGATGAAAAATTCGAACGGTTTCAAATATCCATCTTTATGTAACTTAGCTAGTCGTGTCGCATTGATATGACCTAGTCTACAATGCCACAAGAAGGATTCGTTCATTTATGAACTTTTCCTCTTGTGTGTATTTTGTACATTAATAACTGTATTTTGATTTAGAACGTATATGCCATTATTTAACGAGCCTGATCCAATAAACTTTTGAGTCAGGAAGATGTTCATAACATTATCCTGTGCTACAAAATTATATCCTTCTTTACTGAATAAAGAAACTGATATAAGATTGCATATCAGGGTCGGAATGTAATAGCATTCATTCAGAATCAATGTATTACCATTTGGTAATACAAGGTGATATTCGCCAACTGCTTTGGCTGCAACATTTGCACCATTCCCTACTCTTACGAAATGATCACCCTCTCCTAGTTCTCTACCTTTCCGCAGCCCATGTAACATGTTACATATGTGGGATCCTGATCCGGTATCTAATACCAAGGACGTAGAGTGAACTGAGAAGCAGTTCTTGATAACTAACACACCCGAAGAAGATGCATCACCATGCTTATTCTTCGTTTGGGCGGCATGAGAATCCGGATATGTCCCTATTCCCTGCTCAATCTTATAACATTTATAAGAAAGAATGGGACCAACGTTCCCCTGCTCCGTATAATAAGTGGGTTCGGTCAATACATCCATATTATTATCTTTATTAAGGCCTGACATGGTCGCTACTTAGAGAGAGAGAGAAGAAAACACTTTAGCGTATGCTCTTGCAAAATTAGATTGGTTATTATCTTATCTAATCAGGATGGTTCCCACTGTTTTCATTAAATCTTCCTTCAAACTCTAAAAGGTAAGACTAGCCGGGATTAATTACACCTTATAAGTTCGCCAATCTTTCAGCCAGGCCAGTGTTGGTACTTTGAGGGAGGTTTCCCGTTCTTTCGCACCGACCTAATTAAAATAAACCTCGTTTTCCCAGAGGCATAACCCCATTAACATCTTTCTCAACACCTACTTGATCGGCTAATTGTCATGTGTAAAACTCTTCCAGAAGTAACTCTTACTCGCAGTGGGTATCGGGATCCAACTATCTCATAGAAGGTATGCAATCTCATTGCTAATTTCAACACTTGAAATCCCCGATAATACTTTTTACCCTTAGCGTCCTATGACCTTGATGCAAGCCAAACAACCCATAGTTCGCTAGTCAAGTTCAACCCGTGCATTTCCTGATTGAATCAAACCCGCCCGTACGATCCTTGATGCAGGACAAACAACGCCGTACGAATACCCTAATCCAATCGCATCTTATGCTGCAGATAAGTACTAATCAGCTACCGTACACTACGCCTTGACGCAGGCTAAACTACCATAGCACGAATACTATATATTACTTATCTGAAATGATCGAGGGTTACGTCAGGTTTTTCAGAAAACCTTTTGCGTAATGAATTTGATATCGTTGTAGAAACAAGTGATTTTGAAAAGGAGTGTTTTGAGGCTTTTTCTAGTTTCGTTAAAGAGGTCACTCCCGGTGAAGGGATCTTGGCTCTTTCCTTATCGAATAAGGTGCAGGATATTTCACAAATACCGCTATGCAAAGAAAGAACTATAGAAGCAAGCAAAAACAAAACCGAGTGAGTTGTAGCATCAGCTAGTTTCGCTAAAGAGGTCATTCCCAGTGAAGGGATCTCGGCTTTTTCCTTATCGAATAAGGTGCTGGATATTCTACAAGGAATACCGCTATGCAAACCAAAAACTAGAGCTACTCTTTTTATTAAATTTGATTCTACAACATCTTTTAGGTTTCTTTTTCTTTCATTAATCTCATTAATGAATCCCATCATATAAGCTTCCTAAGCATCACAGAAGAAACGAAAATACAACGTACGCTTATGCCATCCGCATTCGCCACAGTGTCCCGTTATGCACCGTTAGGTTACATAACTAACGGCATACCGGGGCAGGACTAGCGCGGGTGCAAAACATAAGCAACGTTTATAATATATCATATATACAATAATAAAGCTTTCGTCTCACGCATATAATATGATCACATCACAGAATATCAGCAGCAGAAGATAACATATGATATATTGGATATACTAGGAGGTCCGTGTTTTATTTTTAGCCTTTATAAAACACGGATTCCACGGTCGCGATGAATAGCCAAACCCACATCCCTAGACCCCTACGAGAGCGACAAGCAACCCTATCAATTCTAGGGTTAGGAGACCCGATCTCGACTCCTCGAGATGGCCTCCTACTGGACCCTAGAACCCGGTTACTTGTGCTCCCCACCTTGTGTCTATCCTAATACGGAAAAGTAAATAATATACAATGGTGATAATCAGTCAAAAATATTGCATTCTTAACACATCAATTTCCCTACTCTTTGTAATCATCTAAAGGTGTTCGGTATAAATATAGCACATATTAGCAATTCGTCTGCAAAAGATTAAATAACATGTGTTATACATTATAACCGGCATTTTGAGGGAAATTGGGTGTTTATTACTACATGCATGATCTTTGTATATCAACACTTGTCTCGAGATTGTGTGCAGGAAATTCTCTAGGTAAAAGAGCCAGAACTTCTGAAAGTGCTGATAAAATGGATCAAGTCCAAGACTTGTGATCTGGCAGCAAACAAGAAAGAAATATAATATTCCAGACATCAGGAAAGTTCCAAAAAATTAACCCAAAATACCCTTGAAGAATTCAACCAGAGAGCTCACTATATGACCATGGATCCGCGGCTGAGTCAGGACGATCCGCCGTGGATCTGCGGCCGATTCAACTCGTCAGCGGTTGGAACTTTTCCCGAGGCTTCTCTTTTAAGGGCCAAACTTCTTCAAGACACTTCGAATTGTGTAGATTTCTCCAGAAGCTTCCCTTCTAACTGCCAAGCTTCTTGTGCAAGTTTGATACCTACCAAGCTTCTCATGCAAGCTTCATAACAACCTAGCTTCCAGTAGAACATAAACCTAGCTTCTAGGGGAAGCTAAAGGAAAAACTATAAAAGGAGACCTAGGGCTTCATTGAAAAGGTTAATGATTAGTTGTTGAATATTGAGCCAAATTGCATAAGTTGAGTGACACAACTTGTAACTCAAAACCCTAGCCCAATTCCAATTCCAAAGCCAAATCAAGATCCGTCGAGAAGCGTCTCAAGAAAGCCATCAATGATCCTTTGAAGCAACGCCGACCTTCATCCGAGCAAGAGATCCACGACGATCCGCGTCTCAAGAAGATCGATGTGAATCTAATTTCGGCGGATCTAGTTACCACCTCAAATCTTGTAATCTCGAGTTGAGTGATTTGTACCTAATCGTCGATTAATAAAGATGAATATTGTAAATCTTGCATTTCTTTACATTCTTGCATGATGAAAAATTACCGATTCTTGATTCTTTCCTTTTTCATGATGTTTGAGTGAAATCTCCGCTTGTGGAGGAATCAAGAGAATAGGTAGATGACGATGATTAAATTCTTGAACGATTCTTAAGTCTTATGAGTTTTGTAAAATTTAGGAAATTAAATCATCAAAAACCTAATTTGAGCGAGATCGCTTTCTTGAATGTTTTCGCTCCAAATTAGGATCAACGATCGGTGATTTAATTTGCTGGATGCTAGAATTTGAATGATAATCAATGAAAGGATAAGAGATGATGAAGGAGAAACCCTAGTTTCTTCTATAGCTCCCTAATTCTCGTTGATCGTAATCGATCTAGCAACAAATCCTCAATAGATAAGAATTTGTAGTCATTAGTATTCATCATCACTATCAATTTAATCGATTCCTACAAGCTACTCTACAAATCTTGATAATTCAATTGGTTTGGACACTTTCTTGATCTTTATTAATTCTTGATTTTAGATCTATTTTTTATGATTCTTGAAACAAAAATCTCATGAATATTGAATCATTTTCTTTTATCCTTTCTTTTCAATTCAAATAAAACGATTTCGAACAAATCACGCTTTCTCAGTGGACGATCCGCTCTCGCTAACGAAACTACAATAGACACCTTTATTGAATGCGGTATAAATTTCTTTGGTTGTGAAACATTTCCAAATACACACGAAGGATAATCAATCAGGTGACATCATCCTCAACCCGGAAGTGCCCCAATAAAAGAATATTACATACAATGAATGAAAATAAAAACCCTCATCTTACATAAAACCCCCGGCTATTCAAATCACGACGATCCAATATAACATACCACAGCAACACATAACATCGCATGTCATCAACGTAAGTAAATATGCGTATCCCAATTGTCGTTGATGTTGGAGATAGTGCCCTCAGAGTCAATTATTGGATCACAGGCACGTGATTGCAATGATTGAGGGAGGACCTGTCCCAGTTGGACAGTCTTACTCAAGATGATAGTATGCTATCTGGTTTATCTTTATCATCGTATACTGCTTTAGGTGACCTGACAGGTCGCTATTACACATTGATAGAGCCTCTAGGATTCTTGCTTGACTGCCAGCAGTATGAGGGCGATCATATACGTGGGAGCTGGTAGACTATAAGCACATCTTTAAAAGGTCCCTAGTCGTGGGAGTTTCGAGACAGGGCATCGATACTCTAGAGTAAAATAGTATATACAGTCGAGACCCCGACGAGGGGCAGTGGCCGGTCTCACAAGCTACTGGTGTCAGTTGGTTCACCTAAGATGTATACAGGTGCTCGTTGGGTTATGAGTACACCGGACATGACTCGCCGGGAACATGCTAGTTGGTCTTATACCTGACGTCAGATAGCAGTTCCCTGGTGACATGTGTACAGGTTAGTTCATCGACCTGAGGATCATCTTTTGTCTCGTGTGAGTTCCCACTGTACTTTGATTACTACCCTACCACGCTCAAAGGAGACGTGCAAACAGGTTTTACTTGGGTATAGTACCGAGCCACATGGAGGCAGTGAGCGGATCTTCAGGGGTTCTTCTCTCCCGGTATTGGGGGTGAGGTCGCGCTGTGTCTAGGAGAGCCATTTCATAAAGCCCTCGGCCGAGGCAGGAGATTTACTGGTAGGTATTCCAGTAGTATCTCAGGGTGTTCTGGGCAACACTCCGACATGACTTGTACCGCTTTTGGGGGTCTGACTTTTACCAACCACCTAGGCCCGCCATGCGATGCTCATAGACGAACGGACCGGACTGTACGGATATTGTCACTAACAGGCTCAGTAGGGTGTCAGGATGAGTTCGCTCGACGTCCCTTTTGGTCAATAGCCGGTAGCCCGTTACGTATGGCTAATACCTCTGACGTGCTAGTGGTTAAATCCACAGCCATAGTATTGACGAGTCTTTAGAGTCCCCCACACACAGTTACTCAAGTTTCGGGCGAAACGCTGTAGAGGCCGTATGGAGATATGGCAGGGTTCGATCAGATACGTGCGGTATTGCACGGATCATGATCGGACGGAAAATACTAGCGGACTTTGGTTTAAGCCGGATCCCAGTATTGTACAGTGTAGATTTTGTCTCATTGCATTTGTATTCGGTCGGAATACAAATGCGGGTATGTATATACAATAGCGAGGTTTTCCTGTAATTTATTACGGGATCAGTTTTTTGGAGCTGCCAGTTTGTTTTCCGTTTCGGCCAATTTTCTTTGTATCTTTCGTTGGCTGAAGATTGGTGGAGGAGGGCTAATTTGCATTTGTGCAAATTAGCGATTTGGAGGGTTGTCTTTGCATATTATTGCTTCATGATGGTTGCACCCTCATTTGACTTTCCTTGGATAATCATTGCTTGACTTTCTTATTCATCATGGTTTACTTTTGGAGTCATCATGCTTGATGATGATGTTTGGTGATGATGGAGGGTTATGGTTGATGGAGTGTTTGGATTAGTTTGTGATCATTTCTTTTGTTAATGATCACCCTTTCTCTCTCTTGATTATTGGAGACACCCATATTCATTTGGCCACTCACACTCCTCTCATTCTCACCTTGCCATGGCCGGCCATTCCCTAGTAGGGGCTGTCCAAAATTTTGTGAGGCAATTTTTGCTCTCTTCATGCTCACAAAATCCCTTTACTCATCTCCAAAAGCTCATGGTTCATTTCCTCCACCAAAAGGCAGCTCCCTACAACCCCAAAATGAGACATATAGATCTTCACTTCATCTACAGCAAATCTTGGGCACGTCGACTCGCCAACTTCGTGCCCGAGTTGCCTCGGTTTAGAGGTGGGAGCCCGTAAAAGAAGTCGGCGACGTGGTGCCCTTCCGGCGAGGAGGTGAAGACCGGAGATTCCGCGGGAGATCAGGACGACGACGAGAAGACCGAAGGACACGGATCGCTCGGTATATCTCTCTATCCCATTCTTTAGTTAGCTAGGACTAGTTTAATGGCCCGATCTAGGATTTTTGAGCACGGTGGTGCCGGTTTTCTTGTTTGAAAAGTTTTTCGTTTCCGCATTCCGGCGTCGGATTGACGGCCGGGGCGCCGCCATGCACTTACATGGTATTAGAGCCACGCCATTAACCTTGTCTAGCTTGCTCTAGTATGTTTAAAGCTTCGATCGAACAAATATTCCAAAACCGTATTTTTCATGTGCATCAGTTTCTGTAGAATTTTTTTTGGCTCCAAATTTTTTTCAGGTTATTGCAGAATGATGTGCAGGGAATTCTAAGCCTTCTGTAAAAATTTGGTCTCGTGATCTCACTACACCACCGCGGAACCGTGGCCAAACCCATGCTTGGGCCGCGGTTCCGCCGCGACTTTCACTGTTCAGTGTACCAAAATTTTACAGAATGCTCCTGAGTTGAAAATGGGGTTTTTGGAATGTTCTTTTTGGGCCGAGAATTTCTTTAAGTGCTACAGTAGTGCTTGGGGACCACTTAGGAAAATTTAGTCGATCGAATGTTTCAAACACATTAGTTCATAGTATTTACATTATATCTGCGACCGTGAATGTCACTTGTTCGGTAAATCCTGTCTAACTGCTATAGCCCGGTTAGACGGATTTACGAACGTGACATTCACGTTGATGTTCTGTGATTATGCTGTGATGTTGCGGATTGGTCGTGGGGGATAGCCTGGATGCAATGTTAGTACAGTTTTTGTTGTATTATGTACATTTGATATTGCGGGGCGATCGTCCGACATGTGGACTGCCGTCACTGCCTGTTGTATATTATTCTTTTGGGGCACGACCAGGTTGAGGTCGATGTACCCGTTGTATGTATATTTTACTTTCTGTACTAGGATTACCCCAAGGTGGGGTGCATGGATAGCCGGGTTCTAGAGGGCAACAAGCCCGCATCTCATGGCATTGAGACGGATGGGGCTTCACTCTAGAATTGGCGGGCTATTCGCCGCACTCGTAGGGGGTACAGGTTGACCCAGGAGGGGTGCCCAAGTTACCGGATTCCATGAAGTGCTGGGTGGTCCATTCACGTTGCTGAAGGGGGCTGCCTCGCTTCAGGTTTTGGCGGGTAACTTGTCGCGCCCGTAGGGGTCTAAGATTTCATTGCACAGGCTATCCACACGACCAGGGGAACGTCGGGTTTCAGTAGCAGCTCTGTGAAACCCGGGGATCCCAGATATATTTATTGTTTTGTGATGTTGTACATTTCTGTGATGTTGCATTTTATCACGTCTTGAGAGAAATATTATATATTGATATATATACTAGTAGATGTTGTATCTATTTTGCATCCGCGCTAGTCCAGTCCCCGCTCTGTCATTAGTTAACTAACCTAACGGGTAATGACGGGACCCAGTGGCGAATGCGGATGGCATATACGTACGTCATTATTTTCGTTCTTTGTGGTGTGATCAATTGATGGGACTGCATTGATTCGGATCAATGCAAGTTAAACAAACCTATTCTGATGTTGTTGGAAATTTTTTTTTCAAAAATCTGTTATTGCAAGGACGTTCACTTTTGTTTTGTATAGTGGTATTCGGTTATGAATATCCAGCACCTCAGTCGACGAGGCAAGGGCCGAGATCCCTTCACCGGGAGTGACCCCTTGGACAGAAGTTTGCGTCAGGGTAATAACTTCACTATAGCCGATTACTTTTGCTTTGCATCGTGGTATTCAGTTGGAATATTCTGCACCTCATTCTACAGGGAAAGAGCCGAGATCCTTTCACCGGGAGTGACCTCTTTAGCAAAGGTTTTCGCCACTATATTTTTATAAAGCTATCCAGTTCCTTCAATGATATCAAGTTCATTATGTTAAAGGTTTTCGCCAGAAACCATTCGTAGCTCTCCGTCGTTTCAGACGGGTAGCACGTAGTATTCATGCTATGTTTGTTGGCCTTCGTCAAGGCATAGTGTATGGTAGCTGCTTGTTACCTTTCTGCTGCATAGATAGATGCGTTGGTTTGGGACAGTCGTATAACCTTGTTGACCTTCGTCAAGGGCTTGTACGGGTGGGTTCAAATTAACCTGGACAATGACGGGTAGAACTTGACATGTGACTTATGATTTGTTGACCTTCGTCAAGGTCATAAGAGCATGGGGAAAAATCACATCGGGGGTTTCTAAAGTAACTGAAACTTGCCAGATATGCGCATACCTTTTAGAGTGTGATAACGTGAGCGAAGTCCGTCACGTTATCATGCGATGATAGTTGGATCCCGATTCCCACTGATGAGTTGGTTTACTCCTCGGGTGATCCCGACTAATTCTTCTTTCCGGTTTGGAGAAGAATTTGACGTTACAGTGGGAGGTTTCCAGATTAGATAAATTGGTAACCATTCTGATCTAGGTTAGAGTGCACGCTGAGTGTTTCTTTTCTCTCTCTCTTTGGCAGCGACCATGACCCAACCCTATACTTTAACTCAGTGACCAAGATTAACCGAACCTTCTTAAAACACTGGCTTTTGGATTGTCAGAGTTGCAAACCTCATTGCCACTCCTACTTTTACCCTTTTCTCCAGGACACCCCGTATTACTGCGAACGTCCACTTCCATTGGACAAAACCATCGTATGGTTATATACGAACTCGAAGGAATTTATTCGAGGATGGTTTCCGGTTCTGGAGGAAACGGATAGGACTATTCAGTTGTCTTTTCCTTTTACCTTCTCTCAGGTTGCGAGTACTCCTTGGTTTAGGAGATAGTACACCTATTACGTAAATTGGATAGTCTTCTTCCAAACCTTAGGCTGGTGCCGAACGGTGGGGAATGAAGAAAACCAATTAGCATAACGATGGTGTACAGACGGTATTAAGTAAAGACATATCAAGGGATTAGTAAGAGGGCAAAGTAAATTGCGACTGCTATTCACGACCAAACCAAGTATTTCTTCTCCAATCCTAAATCACCTTTGTATTTCTCCAGAACACTCCGTATCACTACGAAGATCCACAGTTTATTGGATACTCCATCGTATGGTTATATACGAACTCGAAAGGAACTTGTTCCAGTTCGAGGATGGATTCTGGTTCAGGAGAAATAGGAATAAGGTTTATTCGGTTGTCTTCTATCTTCACCTTCTCTCGCATTGCGAGTGCTCCTAGAATTAGGACGGTACACCCATTATGCTTATTGGATAGTCTTCTTCCAAATCATAGGCTGGTGCCGAACGGTAGGGAAGGAAGAAAACCATTTGGCCTAAAGGGGTGTGCAGAAGGTAATGACTAAAGACATATGAAGGGATTTGGAGAGATGGCAAAGAAATATACGGTTACATGTGTGAATCTGATAATGGAAGAGGCATTACTAGGAATGCCAGGATACCCCTACGAAACATTTCAATGTTTCAGTTTCACTGTGTACTGTTAAAAGAAAACTGATTTCCCAATTAGACACTTGCTCCAGGGTATGTATTTACCAGGTTTGATTCTCACATCTGTGTTGTTTTACAGATGATGAGTGGGAGTAAGTTATTGGGAATTAGGTGATCATCCCCATTATATCGGAATTCGTTGTAATTGGTGATATTTGAGGAAGTCACCTGGATTGTTTGCCGGACGACAAATATTTGGTTTTGAATATCCGCTGTTATGCACCAATTTCAAATTGATATATCTATACGTCTATTTTTATAGAGTGAGATATACCTTTTTGAAATTATGTCTATGACATTTACCTATATCAGTGGATGGTTAGGTAAGGAGCATTAAACAGCGGTGTAATTCTTCTTAACCATAAGTACAGCTTTCAACCTACGACACACAGGGAATGAGTTATTAGACTCAAGGGACTTATACAGAGTATTGTATGTTGTCCAGCGTCCATGAGGACAGAGGGGTTGGTTCTCGTACTATATTCGGTTTACTTATGACTTCTCTAGTTTTTAGACAGGTGTTTCGTAGAAACACAGGGTCCGTATTTTGAGAAGTTATAAGTATAAGATTAAAGTAGAGAACCAGGTATTGCAAGTATCAGGATTCTTCAAGGTGATCGAAGATGTAGATACTTGTGTATGGTATTCAGTTGATAGTAATGATTAAGAGAACTTGCTTCTCTTTCAGGTTACTCATAATTGGAAGCATTCCTAAGTTGAGTAACGCTGATCGGCCTCTTTCCATTTAGTTGACATGCACTGGGACAGCTGCATGATTTGAATCTGGTTCAATTAAATCAGTGCCTCTGTTTCTATATTGGATATATAACAGTTCATATCTTAACGATGTTAAGGTACGGGGAGTTGTCTGGCTTATGCTTAAAACCAGACTCTGGATAACTCAAGGCACGTTTCTGTAATGGTTGTTTGTGGGTTGACCCAGGCTATGACGAGGGTTGACTTTCTACCATCAGGAAGATCAATAGTGATATTGTTCTTGACTCGCCACAGTTTTAACATGGATTTTTTTCAGAAAATAGTAGTGGGAGTATGGTAGAACTGGAAGTGATTCCAGAACCGAAAACGATTACTGAAAATTTGATAAGAACCTAAAGACTCAATCTGGTTCGACATTCCATTGGCCACTCCGCAGATACGGTGGGTAACCTCAGGCACCCGAGGGGTACTCCGGTAGCCTTAAGGACGGTGGCAGGGAGGTTCTTGTTTATCCAGACTTTCCATTGCTGTTGTTCCAGACTGTGAGACCCGGCAGGAGGATGAATATAGCGTCATTCTAAACAGGCTTTAGAAGTGCACGTCTATATGACTCTGCCAGAGGGTTGTCGTAGTCAGTGGGAGCAGCGGAAGCATAGTGGAAAAGTGGCTTATGTCTATTTATAGACTAAAGCAGATATAGCGGAGATAGATCATCTATTTGTGATATGACAGTTATAGGTTTGACTTCATCAGAATAGGGGATGGATTTATTAAGAAGGTAGTAGGGTGTGTTGTCATGGTATTTGGATGACATACACAGAGTAGGAAAAGAAACTCCTATACTACAATCGGTTATACTTTGGTTGTCACACAGTGGTTTCTCCACAAGGGACTTAGATATAATATCAAGACATTCTGGTTACTGGATCTATGGTTTTAGATCTAGATTTGGGTGGTATTCCAATCTGGGTACTTAGACAGCATTCTAAGAGTATTTAGAATGGACGACTCCTGGCACGGTAGTATACCTGCAGGTGATGGAGTCACCCTCTCTAAAGGTGTCTTACAGACTAAAGGGGAGAGGGATGTACATGATTGGCAGATCACTTGCTTAGGCAATTGAGTCAATCATGAGATGTCAAGTACAACGCCAGATGTTGTTTTTGCAGTAGATGCAATAAGTTGATATTAATCCAATCCTAGAGAAACAATCGAAAGCAGTTTTAGAACATAAGTGGATGTTCTAGGGATATGATACAACAGCCTCTTTTACGAGACAGTTATCATTCCAGGCTTCCAAGGTGATCTGGACGGAAGTGTGGCTGTCAGAGTTGTTGTTTTCCCTCTGACGAGGGGCAGTAGTTTGGACAGGTAGTCCAGGAGGATACTGAGGTAGGCATGGCACATGATACTGATTAAGTTCAGTTGACGATACCGTCTAAGAAGTTTGGATTTGGAGTTCATTTATGAGCTAGGTCCCATCAGACATCCAGACACATTCTAAGACAGGTATTGCTCATTTCGGGAGATGGATTTCTCCACGAACTTGAGATATAGAGAGACATAGAAGGAAACATCAAGGCGGATCCACTCACTGAGGCTATTCCTTGAACCCAATAGTTTCGCAAACGAGCTTTGTGAGACTGACTAGTAGAGGAGTTGGGTGTTCGGTATCATACGGGCTGTGAGTATGCGACATCGCAATAATTAGCCATGAGTGCAAGTGGGAGATTGTTGGAGATAGTGCCCTCAGAGTCAATTATTGCATCACAGGCACGTTTTTGCAATGATTAAGGGAGGACCTGTCCCAGTAGGACAATCTTACTCAAGATGATAGTATGCTATCTGGTTTATCTTTATCATCGTGTACTGCTTTAGGTGACCTGACAGGTCGCTATTACACGTTGATAGAGCCCCTTGGATTCTTGCTTGACTGCCAGCAGTATGAGGGCGATCATATACGTGGGAGCTGGTAGTCTATAAGCACATCCTTAAAAGGTCCCAAGTCGTGGGAGTTTCGAGACAGGGCATCGATACTCCAGAGTAGACTAGTGTATACAGTCGAGACCCCGACGAAAGGCGGTGGCCGGTCTCACAAGCCACTGGTGTCAGTTGGTTCACCTAAGATGTATACAGGTGCTCGTTGGGTTATGAGTACACCGGACAGGACTCGCCGGGAACATGCTAGTTGGTCTTATACCTGACGTCAGATAGCAGTTCACTGGTGAAATGTGTACAGGTTAGTTCATCGACCTGAGGATCGTCATTTGTCTCGTGTGAGTTCCCACTGTACTTTGATTACTACCCTACCACGCTCAAAGGAGACGTGCAAACAGGTTTTAGTTGGGTACAGTCCCGAGCCACATGGAGGCAGTGAGCGGATCTTTAGGGGTTCGCCTTTCCCGGTATTGGGGGTGAGGTCGCGCTGTGTCTAGGAGAGCCATTACACAAAGCCCTCGGCCGAGGCAGGAGATTTACTGGTAGGTATTCCAGTAGTATCTCAGGGTGTTCTGGGCTACACTCCGACACGACTTGTACCGCTTTTGGGGGTCTGACTTTTACCAACCCCCTAGGCCCGCCATGCGATGCTCATAGACGAACGGACCGGACTGTACGGATATTGTCACTGACAGGCTCAGTAGGGTGTCAGGATGAGTTCGCTCATCGACGTCTCTTTTGGTCAATAGCTGGTAGCCCGTTACGTATGGCTAATACCTATGACGTGCTAGTGGTTAAATCCACAGCCATAGTATTGACGAGTCTTTAGAGTCCCCAGCACACAGTTACTCAAGTTTCAGGCGAAACGCTGCAGAGGCCGTATGGAGATATGGCAGGGTTCGATCAGATACGTGCGGTATTGCACGGATCATGATCGGACGGAAAATACTAGCGGGCTTTGGTTTAAGCCGGATCCTAGTATTGTACAGTGTAGATTTTGTCTCATTGCATTTGTATTCGGTCGGAATACGAATGCGGGTATGTATATACAATAGCGGGGTTTTCCTGTAATTTATTACGGGATCAGTTTTTTGGAGTTGCCAGTTTGTTTTCCGTTTCGGCCAATTTTCTTTGTATCTTTCGTTGGCTGAAGATCGGTGGAGGAGGGCTAATTTGCATTTGTGCAAATTAGCGATTTGGAGGGTTGTCTTTGCATATTATTGCTTCATGATGGTTGCACCCTCATTTGACTTTCCTTGGATACTCATTGCTTGACTTTCTTATTCATCATGGTTTACTTTTGGAGTCATCATTCTTGATGATGATGTTTGGTGATGATGGAGGGTTATGGTTGATGGAGTGTTTGGATTAGTTTGTGATCATTTCTTTTGTTAATGATCACCCTTTCTCTCTCTTGATTATTGGAGACACCCATATTCATTTGGCCACTCACACTCCTCTCATTCTCACCTTGCCATGGCCGACCATTCCCTAGTAGGGGCTGTCCAAAATTTTGTGAGGCAATTTTTGCTCTCTTCATGCTCACAAAATCCCTTTACTCTTCTCCAAATGCTCATGGTTCATTTCCTCCACCAAAAGAAAACTCCCTACAACCCCAAAATGAGACATATAGATCTTCACTTCATCTACAGCAAATCTTGGGCACGTCGAATCGCCAACTTCGTGCCCGAGTTGCCTCGGTCCAGAGGTGCGAGCCCGTAAAAGAAGCCGACGACGTGGTGCCCTTCCGGTGAGGAGGTGAAGACCGGAGATTCCGCGGGAGATCGGGACGACGACGAGAAGACCGAAGGACACGGATCGCTCGGTATATCTCTCTATCCCATTCTTTAGTTAGCTAGGACTAGTTTAATGGCCCGATCCAGGATTTTTGTGCACGGTGGTGCCAGTTTTCTAGTTTGAAAAGTTTTTCATTTCCGCATTCCGGCGTCGGATTGACGGCCGGGGCGCCGGCGTGCACTTACAGTTGATGTATAGCAACGAAACCGGCGATACACCACATATTACACTTACGGTCGAAGAAAAGAAAATGAAAAGCTATAACAATTGGAATCGTAACTGCCCTTAGACAACACAAACCCGGGATATCACATATCAAAGATTTCATGCCTAACAATATAAAGCTCGCATTTAGGTGCCCTTAGACAACACAAACCCGGGATATCACATATCAAAGATTTCATGCCTAACAATATAAAGCTTGCATTTAGGTCTCACCCATGAAAACACTTTTCAATTTAAGTCAGATAATTCAACAAGATTTCCTATTACAGCCGAGATCGAAATGTTAGATTTACACGCAACAAACAAATTTGTAGATTCCAATTATTGTATCTCATTACAGAAAGCAAGACGACGTTAAACAACTCGATCGAATCAACGAATTACCAAAATTCCCAAAGAGCTCAACACTTAAGCAGAATTAAAAAATTCCCAGAAGCATTCCCCAGTACCTACGGACCTACAACTGAAGGGCCCGACCCAAGCCTCTTAAGTGGCGCCGCGGATCCGCCGCCAAAATCATGTTTTAGCCGCGGATTCGTGGTCACTTAGACGAGTTAGGGTTTCGTTCTTCAGGTGTGTCCATAGAATTACCTGCATGATTTTCTAAATATTTTTAACATGAAAATTTCAACTTTTGGAAAAATTTCCAGAAAGTGGCGAAAATCGGTTATTCGGAGTTCGTTCGGACTTTTAATTTCGCCTACGCAATGCCTAATGCTCTGGCTAGGCTCTGATACCACTTTAAGGTTCTTAGTCACTAGGACAAGGTTCTACAAGGCATCAAACATGCCGTATTTTATCTTTTACAAGTGCCAAACAACCTAAGCAATGATCTTTACTAGAGAATTAGGGTTAGAAACAACAAGTAAACTACTTTACATCAAGTGATAGGGATTACAACCTTTGTAGTCCGTTCCTTCACTTCTAAAGCTCCGAGTTGAGGTCCCTTCGCTGCGATCATCATGCTCCCGGACTCTAGAGAGGCTCCATAAGGTGAATGAGGCATCCTTACTTGTAGTCTTCACAATCCAAGGTGATCTACCTTCAGGAATCACAAACCCAAGCTATCTCTTCACTAATTATGGATTAGTGAATCTAATACACTAATCTATATGGCTAGTATAGAAGAGGATGATGAAGTAGGAATTTTGTTCACTTTAGAAATTTATTTCTCACTATTTTTCATCACATGAATAAATCAAGAGAGCATGAAAAATGAAGAAGAAGAAGAAACTCAAGCTCAAGTGAGAATGAAATTGTGATAAGGTTAGAAATGTAACCAAGGGTTAAACGTATCATGGCAAAATCTTGTAGAGAATAAACCATGAGCTAAGGTTAGAGGTTAGGTTAATAAATATCTTAGCAAATATCTAAAGAGTGGACTAAGTCAACTTAAGAAAATATCTTAAGCAATTAGCCACAATTTAGAATTAACTAAAATAAATAATAAATCTAACCCTAATTTTAGCCATGGTATAAATCTCATTTAACCTTAGTTGCATTTATAACCTAGCATGTTACAGTATTATATTTCACATATATAATATATATAATGTAACAAAAGAAAAGAATACAATAAACATATATCACATATATGTTAAATGCATCCAAAGTCAGAAATGAAATACTTAAGTGAGCAATATATTAGTTAATGTAATTTAATATATCACATATATAATTATACATTAAATTATTAAATCAACACTTGATTTAATAATCCGGCTATATTATACATAACCGACTAATATAACATATATCATTTTATCGAATCAACACTTGATCCGATAACCCGGCTATATCACATATAACCGGCCGATATCACATATCGCGAAAATTTAATATTGTTAGTGTATATGCCCTAAAGGCCATTATTGTATCATACTAGCTTGTATATTACTTAATGGAAGCTTGGGATATTCACAGTTATATTAACAGTCTTGCTAAACGTGGTAGTATGCTACTTGGTTTATATCTATCTTAATATGTGTATATGTTAGCATATTGCGAATACATATTGATAGAGCCCTTAGGATCTTGCTTGACTACCAGCGTTATGATGGCAGTCACCCTAGTGGGGGCTGGGTAGTCTATAAGTACATCCTTTTTCAGGTCCCCAGTCGTAGGATTATCGAGACAGGGCATCGATACTCCGGAGTAGACTAGTGTGTACGCTTCTCATCCCAGTTGGGGAGATGGTCTGTCTTACAGCCATCAATACGTTGTGCTCTTTGGGTTACAGGTACACCGGACAGGACTCGCAGGGAACTGTTGGTTGGTATTATACCTGTCGTCAGTTAACAGTTCCCAGGTGACATGAGTACATCATAGACCGCAAACTTGACACTGCTGCTTCGTCTCGAGTGTGTTCCCACTGTTATTAGATTGCTACCCTACCACGGCTCAAAGGAGTCGTGCAAACAGGTAGCAGTTGGGTGCAGTCCCGAAGCACTTGGAGGCAGTGGCGGTTAGATAGGATTCTTCTCTCCCGGTATTGGGAGTTAATATCGCGCTGTGTCTGGAGAGCCATTACGCAAAGTCCCTGGCCAGGGCAAACGAGCTTTACTGGTAGGATTTCCAGTAGCTTCTCAAGGTGTAATGGGCTTCACTCCGACACGACTTATACCGCTTTTTAGGGGACTGACGCTTGCCGCCCCCTAGGCCCGATATGCGATAGTCCTAGACGAACAGACCGGACTATACGGAGATTGTCACATCAGGCTCAGTAGGAGTTCGGATGGGTTTCCTCATTGGCCTTCTTATCGACATCTACCTGGGGACCGTTACGTACAGCTAGTACCGCTTGTGGCTTGTGGTTAAACCCACTGCCAGCGTAAGGGTCGAGTCTTTAGAGTCCCACACAGAGAGTTTCACTGCTTCAGGCGAAATGATATAGAGGTCGTATGGTTTTACGACAAGGTTCGGACACATACATGTTTTTATGCACGTACGATGTTCGGACAGTTTTTACTAGCGGGCTTTAGTTTAAGCCAGATTCTAGTATTGGATTATTGGATTTATACAGTCTCAGTATTTCCGTGTTTTCACGGATGGGAGGGGCATTCTCATAATTAGTCGAGAAGCTTCTAGAAGATTGATGAGTTGGAGGGCTTAGGTGTTATTTGCATTAAATGGATTAGTGACTTATGGTGTGATTCATCCAAATGAGTTAATGAAGCATTTATCACTTAATGACTCATGAAATGATTCACCCAAAGAGAGTTAATGAAGCATGGTTGATATTATTATTATGTTATTCATTTTAATAATTATCATGCTTCATATATTCTAAAATGAGACATAATTCATTATCATTCTCACTCACACCTTCTCTCTCCTCAAGCTCTCTCTCTTCAAAGAACTAACCTTAACCTCTTATGTGTTGAGATCCAAGGGTTAGCAAGACTAATATATCCCTAATCCTCTTCTATATCCTCTAGGTTGCTTTGATTAGAACTCATAGTCACCTAGTTACCTCAAGTGAGAGGTTAAAGCTTAGAGAAGCAACTCTCGGGTGGATCTTCTATCACATCGAGGAGGCCGACGAGGAGGTGATCAACGAGAACAAGAAGGACTTGATTCATTAGGTATAATCATTTATCATAGTAGCTAATCACTTCTATATAGTTGTTAGTTAGGGTTTAGCAAAGATCCGTAATGTTAGTCGATGTTAGTTTAAACAAAATGATTGTTTTCCCTATTCTGCCTCCTCGTATCATGTGGGGTGTTTAACGTCGACTTACAGTGGTACCGGAGCCTCACTAAACCATAACTAACTTGTTAGCTAAGTTGTTAGAAATTCGATAGCAAAACGAACCCGAAAAAACATCATTTTCACTATGTTTCTGCCGATTTTAAAACGGGGTCTAAAATTTTTTCAGATTATGTGCAGGAAATTCTCGAGATTGGGTGTTTATTACTACATGCATGATCTTTGTATATCAACACTTTTCTCGAGATTGTGTGCAGGAAATTCTCTAGGTAAAAGAGCCGGAACTGCTAAAAGTGCTGATAAAACGCATCAAGTCCAAGACTTGTGATCTGGCAGCAAACAAGAAAGAAATATAATATTCCAGACATCAGGAAAGTTCCAAAAATTCGACACAAAATACCCCTGAAGAATTCAACCAGTGAGCTCACTATATGGCCGCGGATCCGCGGCCGAGTCAGGCCGATCCGCCGCGGATCCGCGGACGATTCAACTCGTCGGCGGTTGGAACTTTTCCCGAGGCTTCTCTTTTAACGGCCAAACTTCTTCAAGACGCTTCGAATTGTGTAGATTTCTCCAGAAACTTCCCTTCTAACAGCCAAGCTTCTTATGCAAGTTTGATACCTACCAAGCTTCTCATGCAAGCTTCATAAAAACCTAGCTTCTAGTAGAAGATAAACATAGCTTCTAGGGGAAGCTAAAAGAAAAACTATAAAAGGATACCTAGGGCTTCATTGAAACGGTTTTTTATTAGTTGTTGAATATTGATCCAAATTGCACAAGTTGAGTGACACAACTTGTAACTCAAAACCCTAGCCCAATTCCAATTCCAAAGCCAAATCAAGATCCATCGATCCGCGACTCAAGAAGATCGATGTGAAGCTAATTTCGGAGGATCTAGTTACCTCCTTAAATCTTGTAACCTCGAGTTGAGTGAATTGTACCTAATCGTCGATTAATAAAGGTGAATATTGTAAATCTTGCTTTTCTTTACATTCTTGCATGATGAAAAATTACCGATTCTTGATTCATTCCTTTTTCATGATGTTTGAGTGAAATCTCCGCTTGTGGAGGAATTGAGAGAATAGGTAGATGATGATGATTAAATTCTTGAACAATTCTTAAGTCTTATGAGTTTTGTAAAATTTAGGAAATTAAATCATCGAAAACCTAATTTGAGTGAGATCGCTTTCTTGAATGTTTTCGCTCCAAATTAGAGATCAACGATCGGTGATTTAATTTGCTAGAGGCTAGAATTTGAATGATAATCAATGAAAGGACAAGGGATGATGAAGGAGAAACCATAGTTTCTTCGATAGTTCCCTAAATCTCGTTGATCGTCATCGATCTAGCAACAAATCCTCAATAGATAAGAATTTGTAATCATTAGTACTCATCATCACTATCAATTTGATCGATTCCTACAAGCTACTTTACAAATCTTGATAATTCAATTGGTTTGGACATTTTCTTGAGCTTTATTAATTCTTTATTTTAGATCTATTTCTTTATGATTCTTGAAACTAAAATCTCATGAATATTGAATCATTTTCTTTTATCCTTTCTTTTCAACTCAAATAAAACGATTTCGAACAAATCACACTTTCTCAGTGGACGATCCGCTCTCGCTAACGAAACTACAATAGACACCGTTATTGATTGCTGTATAAATTTCTTTGGTTGTGAAACATTTCCAAATACACACGAAGGATAATCAATCAAATGGCGCCGTTGCCGGGGATCGTGTGCTAATTTGTTCGTTTTTGTAATTTGAGTTGGAAAATTTATTATTACATCAGAATTTTTAGATCAAAATTCGCATCAAATGCTTAACGATATGTTGTGAATTGTTGCAAGGGAATCTGGAATCTCTGGAGCGAGAGGAAAATTTTTTAGGACATCTCAAAAAGTCTAGAGAGGCAATTGGAGCAATTGCTGAAATTTTTGTACAGGGATCACATTAAGAGACCGCGCATCCGCGGCCAAAGGAAGCTTCTCGCGGCAGTTCCGCGGTAATCTTAGGGTTTCACTGCACCAAATTATTTTTAGGTCCATCTCTGTCTTTCTAATCTCCTCCCTGCTCTGTCCATTAATCAATTTCTGCAGGATTCTTTGCAAAAATTCGCAGCGCCGCAAAAAGAAAAAAAATTGTTGCGTATTTGATCTTGGTTGTTTGCATTTATAAATATGGAAATTAAGCGGCAAAGACCAAATTCAGATTAGGTGGGGATTTCATTACCCTTCCTAAGCCCCAAAAAAATCACAAACTTGCATCCACATCACCCTCATTAACTAAAAAATATCTAGACAAGACTCTAAGGACCGTCGCGCTCAATTAGGACAGAAGAAGGTCGTGGGTAATCTATTGCTTATCCGCGTTTCTTTTGTGGTGTCTAAGGCAAGTGTGTCTAAGGAAAGTGGTTACTTAATTAGGCCCACTACTTACGTAGTGGAGAACCTCCCACTTACTTGGCCACAGAAAGGGCAAAGAGGAAGTAGAGGATCTATCTTGCGACTTGTCTTCTGGAAGTCTAGGAGCGGTCTAGAGACTTGACCTAGGTGACCATTAGATCTAGGGTTGTGTGTGCTTATTTTGTGATTTGATTTTTCAAAAATCCGTTTTTTTCAAAACAAACACCAAACCAATTTTCCCCTAATTACCATAACGCTGCCATTTGTGCTAAACTATTTAGTGCATGCTCGGCTGGACACGGGATTCTAGTGCCCGTCTTGTCCGCATTCCTCTTATTGACTCCGAAGTCGGTATTTCTACGTCTACTTTTTCTTCACCCACTATCGCACCCACTTCGATGGACGGTTCTCCATCGAACTAACACTACTCTGCCACCGTCCGCAGCTGTGTAGAATCCGCCCCGCATCTCTCTCCAAGAGAGATGTTACCCTATGCGAGGCCCTCTTTCGACCTGTCTTACCATTCCACCAGCCAATGGGGACAATTTTAAAATCAAACCACAATACATTAATCTTCTACCAAAATATCACGGTATTGAGTCTGAAGACGCATACGTCTTTATTACCAAATTTGAAAATGTATGCGCTATGATGGGTACTTCACAGCTTTCTGTGGATGCTGTGAGATTACGTATTCTCCCATTCACTTTGTGCGATATAGCTGAGAAGTGGCTTTATAACATAGCCACACATTCTATTTCGAATTGGGGAGAATTCGTAACAGCTTTCCTAAAGAAATTCTACCCTAATCATAAAACAGCTCGAGTCCATAGCGAAATAAATCAATTTACCCAGCTTCCAAATGAACCATTCTCGAAGTGTTTTGAACGCTTCAAGGATCAGTTAGATCAATGCCCTCATCACGGAATCCCTAGATGGGATCCGTGCAGAATCCTATATGAGGGCATTAATCCTACAACAAAACAGACCCTTGAATCCATGTGTCAAGGCACCTTTATGAAGAAAGATGATGGTGAAGCCTGGAGATTTTTAGAAGATTTCGCTGAAAGAACGTTACAGTGGGAGAGTGTAAACCAGTCATCGTCTAGGGATGGCATTCATCAACTTGATGTTTCCATAGGAGTTAGAGCTCAAATGGCAGCAATGTAAAAGAAACTCGAGCTATGGAACATAAATTTTTAGCAGCCTTCCAAAATCAGATGTCACTCTCCAAAACGGTCTGTGGATGCTGTTCTGATCCATCTCATCTTATAGAAGAATGTCCTTTAAATTCTCCGTTTCAAGGTCAAAAGCATGCCAATGCTGCTTTCCAACAAAGACCTAGAAACGACCCATATTCTTCCACTTATAATCAGGGTAGGAGGAATCACCCTAACTTTTCTTGGAACCAATCACAAACTCAAAACACGGTTCCAAATCAAAACAATTTCCAAAGGGGTCCTCCACCACAACAGCAACCACTTCAAATAAGTCAGCACCCATATCAATCACAAAACTTTTAAAATCCAGTCAACACACCTGCACCATATAATCTTTGCAGTTGACCGGTACTGATGAATCCTCTTCACTCGCACAAACCATGAATTTGATTCTGAAAAATTTCATGCAAGTTTCGGCAGAGGTTAAGTCTTCTGTCGATGATATAAAGAAAAACTCCGCCTCCCCAGCTGAGAGTATAAAATCGATGGAAGCACAAATTGCACAATTAAAAGCCGAGATGAGTGCTAGAGAGAAAGGGAAACTTCCGTCTCAACCCCTACCGAATCCCGGACATTCACAAAGCTATAATGTGAATGCAATTACAACGTTGAGATCTGGAAGAGTGCTAAATAATCAAGTTGGGGAAGAGATTGATAATCATGATGAATTAATCAATATCACCCCGGCTTCTACTTCCATTTTTCCTTCCACATCCACTTCTACTTCTGACCCCGGTTCTTCTACCCCACCATTTATAGTGAGCATATTCTTCGTTTTCCTCAAGGTTCGAACCCTCAGCATTCCTCTTCTATTCCACCGAAGACGATCCCTACTCGTATTCTGGGATCAGTTCCACACACACCACCTTCTCCAATGTTGGACCCAGCTATTATTGCTAATGCTCTTTATCCGAATCAGTTAAGGGGAAACAAATCGAGTCCACATATGGAGAAGATAATGGAAATGTTCAAATAGGTTAAGATCAACATCCCTCTCCTAGATGCTATTCAATAAGTCCCCGCTTATTCGAAAATTCTTAAAGACTTGTCCACTAGGAAGAGGAAGACTCATGTGCCTAAAAAGTTCTTCATGACAAATAATGTTAGCACTGATTTTACCCCACAGTTACCAAAGAAACGCAAGGACCCTGGATGTCCTACAATCTTTATTTCTATTGGGGGTAAAAACATTAACCGTGCTTTACTTGACCTTGGCGCAAGTGTTAACCTGCTTCCATATTCAGTTTATGAGCAGTTAGGGATTAGAGAGTTGAAACCAGCTCATTGCACTCTCCAAATGGCAGACCGTTCAATCACCAAAGCTAAGGGTGAACTGGAGGATGTGTTGATAAAAGTCGGGAAATTCATATTCCCTATGGGCTTTATTGTTCTCGATACACAACCTGTTGCAAACACACAGAATCAAATTCCGGTAATTTTGGGTCGACCATTCCTTGCCACTTCCAATACTGTCATTAACTGTCGAAACGGTTCTATGAACCTATCTTTTGGAAAAATGACAATTGAACTGAACATCTATAAAATTGAAAGTCAGCCGTCTGAACCCTCTGCTCACATACTTGATGTCTGTTCTGTCCACGAGATTTCTCCCGAAAGTTGCAAAGTTGATGAACTCTGCTTTGAAAATCTCGACGACACTAGCACATCAATGTTTGATCTTGCACATCTTAGTGAGGACACTTTTTCCACTCCTGAGTTTGAAACTTTTGACTCTTCACTTTCCGAGTCTGTATCTTTTGCAGGCTACGAGATTCTTTGTGACTCTGAATATCATTCACTGACCCCACCTTCTATAGTTTCTCTGCCAGCATTAGATCTCAAACTTTTACCTTCTCATCTTAAATACGCATATTTAGCTGAGAATGTGTCTTTACCCATGATCATATCCGCTTCTCTAGCCTTAGAGCTAGAGAATGCACTTTTAACGGTATTGAGATCTAATAGGCAGGCGTTTGGTTGGACTATGGCTGACATCAAAGGGATTAGTCTCTTGATTGTAGAACATCATATACATCTAATCGATGAAGCCAAGCCAACCCGAGAACCACAGAGACGGTTAAACCCCGTCATGAAGGATGCGGTGAAGAAAGAAATCGTCAAATGCCTTGACAGTGGTATCATTTATCCAATCTTTGATAGCCAATGGGTAAGTCCATTCATGTAGTCCTTAAGAAATCTGGCATTACAGTTATAACAAATGAGGCTAATGAGTTAATCCAGACACGCACTCAAACTGGGTGGCGTGTATGTATTGATTATAGAAAACTCAATGCCGCAACGAGGAAAGACCACTTTCCTCTACCTTTTATTGACCAAATGCTAGAACGCTTAGCTGGACGAGAATATTACTATTTCATGGACGAATACTCTGGCTATAACCAGGTCCCTATTACCAAAGAGGATCAAGACAAAACCACATTTACTTGTCCTTTTGGTACTTTTGCTTATAGACGCATGCCCTTTGGGTTATGCAATGCTCCCGCTACATTTCAGCGGTGTATGATGGGGATATTCTCGGACATGGTCGAGAATTTTCTGGAGATTTTCATGGACGATTTCTCGATATTCGGAGATTCTTTTGATGACTGCCTATCTCATCTTGACACAATTCTTACTCGTTGTAAGGAGAAGAACTTAATCTTGAATTGGGGAAAATGCCATTTCATGGTCCAAGAGGGAATTGTGCTTGGACATGTTATTTCACGAAAAGGCAGTAAGGTCAACAAAGCTAAAATAGATGTCATTCAAAACCTTCCTCATCCCAATTTCATCAAAGATATACGATCCTTTTTTGGCCATGCAGGCTATTATAGGAGATTCATTAAGGATTTTAGCAGAATTGCTAGACCTTTAACTTTTCTCTTGGCCAAGAACACAACCTTTCACTTTGACTCGGATTGTGAGGCAGCATTTGACTCACTCAAACACTCTCTCACTACATCCCCAGTTCTATCTTCTCCAGATTGGAACCACCCGTTTGAGCTTATGTGTGATGCATCAGATTTTGCAGTTGGTGCAGTCTTAGGACAACACATTGAAAAGATGCCACACGTGATCTATTATGCAAGTAAGACCTTGATTGATGCTCAAATTAACTATACAACTACCAAAAAAGAACTCTTAGCAGTTTTATTCGCATTAGAAAAATTCAGGCCTTACTTGATTGGCTCACCTATTGTTGTGTACACTGACCACTCCGCCTTAAAACATCTTTTGGCTAAGAAGGATGCTAAAGGTAGACTAATACGTTGGATCCTTCTATTACAAGAATTTGATCTTGTTATTAAAGAGAAGAAAGGATATGAAAACGTTGTAGCCGACCATCTGTTGCGCATCTCATCTTCACCTGTGACCCTGCCGATCAATGATTCTTTTCCAGACGAACAACTCTTAAACTTATCCAACGAACCTTGGTTCGGGGATACTGTGAATTATCTTTCTACGGGACTTATTCCCCGCGAATGGTCGAAACAGGACAAACATCGATTTCTATCCTAAGTAAAACACTTTTACTGGGATGAACCCTATCTGTTTAAGTATTGTCCTGACCAGATCATTCGGAGATGTGTCCCTAATGATGAATTCAAGAGTGTTCTATCTTTTTGTCATGATCAGGCATGTAGGCGTCATTTCGGTCCTCGAAAGACGGCGGAAAAGGTTTTGCAATGCAGTTTTTATTGGCCGACTTTATTCAAAGATGCATTTGACCATTGCAAAACCTGTACACAGTGTAAACATAAGGGTAGGATTTCCCGGAGAAATGAGATGCCACTTCAACCCATCTTAGTGGTTGAAATTTTCGACGTTTGGGGTATTGATTTTATGGTTTCTTTTCCCAACTCCTTTGGGAATTTGTACATATTGCTTGCGGTTGATTACGTCTCGAAATAGGTAGAAGCTATTTCTTGTCGCACTAATGACAAAAAGGTTGTCATTAAGTTCTTAAAAGAAAACATCTTTTCGCGATTTGGACACCCACGCGCTATCATTAGCGATAACGGGACACATTTCTGTAATCGGTCTTTCGAGACTTTGATGCGGAAATATGCAATCAACCACAAACTTTCCACACCCTATCATCCCCAAACGAGCGGGCAGGCTGAGGTTTCAAACAGACAAATCAAACAAATTTTGGAGAAAACAGTTTCTAAAAATAGAAAAGATTGGTCAACCAAATTGACGGATGCTCTTTGGGCGTTCCGAACTGCATATAAAACCGATCTAGGTATGTCTCTTTACAGACTAGTGTTTGGTAAGGCTTGTCACCTTCCGGTCGAGATTGAGCACAAAGCAATGTGGGCCATTAGAGAACTTAACTTTGACTTAAATCGAGCCTGCAACTTTCGGAAGCTGTAATTAAACGAGCTAAGCGAACTCTGAGATGAAGCTTACGATAATGCTGTAATTGTAAAGAACCGGACTACGGTATTTCACGATAAAAACATTCTGAGAAAAACTTTTACACCCGGTCAACAAGTCCTTCTTTATGATTGACGACTCCATCTTCATGCGGGTAAGCTACGATCTTGGTGGAAAGGACCTTTTGTTGTGCGGTATGTATACCTGCACGGGGCAGTTGAGGTTGAAAATATTGAAAAGGTACAATTTTCAAAGTAAATGGACATAGATTAAAACTGTATTTTTCCACTGACCCCGTGGAGGAGCTCCTGTTTTTACAGGAGCTACTTTATCTTGATTAAATTTCCTCCGTCTCACCTCCATGTCTTGTAAATTACTGTATCATCTTTAGAATGGAGGTGAGTGAAAAGAATAAGTTTGGGGGAGATTTTCATGTTCATATTTTATTGCCCCCGTTAATAAATTTCCTCCCAAGCTTACAGCTTTCTGAAGATCCAACAGATGGCAACAGTGAGGACACTGTTGTAAACAAGTTTGGGGGAGGTTTGTGCTTATTTACGCATCCCGTTGCATCATACTTTGCATAAGCACAAAACATATAAAACATATAAAAAATTTAAATTTTTTTTAAAAAAAAGATAAAAATATTTAATATTTAATTTTATAATAAAAGATTAGATAGTGAAAAGTTACATCCAAAAGATTAGAAAATTTTTAGAAAACCAAGAAAGTTAGAAGTTTTCTTAAACGAACTAGTAATAACTAGTTATGAGCCGTTGTCCCAAGAGTTAGTAAGATGAAGGAAGTCACTAATCTGAGGGTAAAAATAAGTCTGAAAAATAGTTCCTATTCTGGAAGCTAAACATTTGAACGTTGATACCCTACTATACGCACTTACACACGTCTTGAAACTCGGGATAGTAGAGAATACCTTGAAATGCTCTTGTGTAAAAGCCAAAGTATGAAGAAAATAATAAATGAAGAAAAGATAAAATGGTATAGAAAAATGAACACTGCTTTTGTTATCACCAAGGCAGCATAAAAAAATATAGCAAGGGTGCTTCATCACTTAGTGCCTTAGACCAACTGGTTTGGGAGTCACTGCTAAGACTTAGGTGTTGCAAGACGAGCAAAATGCTACTTACGCCTAATCAGCAAGCACATGAGTAATCGGTCGGTTAGTACCTCGAGAAGTATTAACGGTCGCATGAAAAATGTGTGAGCTAATCAATTAAAAAGTACTGAGGTAGATGCACAAGAGTATGATAGCTTGAATTGAATTCTCTGAATGTAGGGATGTTCTTTACACACACGTAGGGTTATATGATCGGTGTTTGGAAGAAAGGTAGGGATGAAGAATAAAGGCGTTGTTTTATTGAGGGATGATGTGATTTCTAACATTTTTTCATGACTATTAAGATAGGGATCATGACAACAGAAAAGCCCGTGTTGTTGAAAACTCTAAGTTTCAATGTTTTTATTTTACAATTCTTATCTTTATATGTAACTTTTACGATCTTCCTTTTCTTATGGGATTTTGTGGGTGCAATCCGCTGAAAACCCTCAGGAGACAACAACACTCCTCCTACTAGGGACACCTAGAGGTTTAAAGGCTTGTTGCACGTGCTCAGCGCAATCGTGTTGCCTACGAAAGTGTGCTAGTTAGTTTTTCTTTTTCTTATATTTTCTCCTTCTCCTTAATAAAACAAGTTTGCTCGAGACGACCAAAATTAAGCTTGGGGGAATTTGATCAGTCGAAAATATTTCCTTCTTAACACATCAATTTCCCTACTCTTTGTAATCATCTAAAAGTGTTTGGTATAAATATAGAACATATTAGCAATTCGTCTGCAAAAAATTAAACAACATGCGTTATACATTTGTTCATATCAGAATTTTGCATTATTATATCGCCCATTCTTAATCATGTTACAAATAAATAGGTGCTTTTGATCCATGTCTGCTAAATAGTTGCAGGTTACAGGTTCTCAGAACAATACAGTGAAATTCATGAAAAGGCGTTACAAATATGATACTACGACCAACAATAGATGAATCTATATGATGCCGTCTACCAGTTCAAGGAACAAATGAAGATCAGTAGACAGTTCAATGCACAAGGCACAAGTGTAGCACAAGATTCAAGACTTCAACGTGAAGCTCACAGCAAAAAGTCCACAACATTCTGCACTGTGGAAATTTGGAAGAAAATAGAAGATATTCTGTAGAACCAAGTGAAGAAAACAGAAGGAAAAAGCAACATGAAGCAACCCTAGAAGTTTGATACCAAGATCCCACAACATGTCCGCAGAACCGCGGCCAAACAAGGCTTTCTGCCGCAGAACCGCGGCCGTGCAATGCACGTGTCGGTGCATGTGTCGGTGGGTGTCGGTGATTTGACCAGGCTTTCTTAGGGTAGTTCTGTAAATTCAAATGTGGATCAGATGTAAACCTAGGGTTTCTCCTATCTATAAATAGGAAAGCAGAAAGCCTAATTTGGCATGCCTCTTTTTATTTTCTAGATTAAAATTTTAATTCCAGTTGTAATGCACTTGTTGAGAGGTCATCAATAAAGGTATTTTTATTTTCTATCTTGCATTCTTTTTTATCTGAATTTAATTCGTGCAATTTTTTATCTGTCTTTTATTATCTGCAACTTAGATAATCTTTTAAAATAAAAATTATAAAAATTAATTTTATCATCACTTTCCTAATGAATGAGTAATTCCTCACTTGTTAGGGTTAGGATAGGGAAGGTTTGAGAGAAAGAAATCTCTCTTATTCCTTTCTTTGCCCATATAATATTTTATAACACGGACTCTTTTTAATCCAACCACATACCGCTCACTACGGCACCCTATCCTACATGATAGCGGTGATTCCCTAGTTAGACCAGTTGTGGTTGAATTAACTAGAGGTTAGGGCTAAGAGCCAAGAAAGGACGGACAAGGACCAAAAGGAAGAAACTAAGTTTCTTTCTAGTCGTGCTAATCTCCTTTGTTGACTATTACCCTAACACCTATATTCTTAAACTAGGGCATTAAAAGCAGTGGTAGAATCCCTTTTTCAAACTAACCTAATCCTAACCCTTGCAAGCCTTTAAATCGATTTAATCTCATTCTTAGATCTTAAAACAAAACCTACCAAAAATAGGACTTAACTCGTTAGAACTTAAAGAAAGAACGCCATTCCCCTGTGGACCGACCCGTACTCAATCGACTAGCTACCAAGCGACACCGCCTTGATTGCGGTATTCTTAAATTTTTAAAACGCACGCAAAACCTTTCACAATCAACATTATAAATGAAATTTTGAGGGAAATTGGGTGTTTATTTCTACATGCATGATCTTTGTATATCAACACTTGTCTCGAGATTGTGTGCCGGAAATTCTCTACGTAAAAGAGCCGGAATTGCTAAAAGTGCTGATGAAACGCATCAAGTTCAAGACTTCAGATCTGGCAGCAAACAAGAAAGAAATATAATATTCCAGACATCAAGAAAGTTCTAAAAGGTCAACACAAAAACCCTAAAGAATTCAACCAGAGACCTCACTATATGGCCGCGGATCCGCGGCCGAGTCAGGCCGATCCGCCGCGGATCCGCGGCCGATTCAACTCGACGGCGGTCGGAACTTTTCCCGAGGCTTCTTTTTTAACGGCCAAACTTCTTCAAGACGCTTCGAATTGTGTAGATTTCTCCAGAAACTTCCCTTCTAACTGCCAAACTGCTTGTGCAAGTTTGATACCTACCGAGCTTCTCATGCAAGCTTCATAACAACCTAGCTTCTAGTAGAAGATAAACCTAGCTTCTAGGGGAAGCTAAAGGAAAAACTATAAAAGGAGACCTAGGGCTTCATTGAAAAGGTTGTTGATTAGTTGTTGAATATTGAGCTAAATTGTACAATTTGAGTGACACAACTTGTAACTCAAAACCCTAGCCCAATTCCAATTCCAAAGCCAAATCAAGATCCATCGAGAAGCGTCTCAAGAAAGCCATCAACGATCCTTTGAAGCAACGCCGACCTTCATCCGAGCAAGAGATCCACGACGATCCGCGACTTAAGAAGATCGATGTGATGCTAATTTCGGCGGATCTAGTTACCTCCTCAAATCTTGAAAGCCCGAGTTGAGTGAATTGTACCTAATCATCGATTAGTAATGGTGAATATTGTAAATCTTGCTATTCTTTACATTCTTGGATGATGAAAAATTACTGATTCTTGATTCTTTCCTTTTTCATGATGTTTGAGTGAAATCTCCGCTTGTGGACGAATCGAGAGAATAGGTAGATGATGATGATTAAATTCTTGATCGATTCTTAAGTCTTATGAGTTTTGTAAACTTTAGGAAATTAAATCATTGAAAACTTAATTTGAGCGAGATCGCTTTCTTGAATGTTTTCGCTCCAAATTAGATATCAACGATCGGTGATTTAATTTGCTGGAGGCTAGAATTTGAATGATAATCAATGAAAGGACAAGGGATGATGATGGAGCAACCCTAGTTTCTTCGATAGTTCCCTAATTCTCGTTGATCGTCATCGATCTAGCAACAAATCCTCAATAGATAAGAATTTGTAATCATTAGTATTCATCATCACTATCAATTTGATCGATTCCTACAAACTACTTTACAAATCTTGATAATTCAATTGGTTTGGACATTTTCTTGAGCTTTATTAATTCTTGATTTTAGATCTATTTCTTTATGATTCTTGAAACTAAAATCTCATGAATATTCAATCATTTTCTTTTATCCTTTCTTTTTAACTCAAATAAAACGATTTCGAACAAATCACACTTTCTCAGTGGACGATCCGCTGTCGCTAAAGAAACTACAATAGACACCGTTATTTATTGCGGCATAAATTTCTTTAGTTGTGAAACATTTCAAAATACACACGAAGGATAATCAATCAGGTGACATCATCCTCAACCCGGAAGTGCCCCAATAAAAGAATATTACATACAATGAATTTTACATGAATAAAAATAAAAACGCTTATCTTACATAAAACCCCCGACTATTCAAATCACGACGATTCAATATAACATACCACAACAATACATAACATCGCATGTCATCAACGTAAGTAAATATGCGTATCCCAATTGTCGTTAATCTATAGTAACGAAACCGCCGATACACCACATATTACACTTACGGTCGCAGAAAAGAAAATGAAAAGCTACAACAATTGGAATCGTAACTTCCCTTAGACAACACAAACCCGGGATATCATATATCCAAGATTTCATGCCTAACAATATAAAGCTCGCATTTAGGTCTCACCCATGAAAACACTTTTCAATTTAAGTCAGATAAGTCAACAAGAATTCCGATTACAGCCGAGACCGAAATGTTAGATTTACACGCAACAAACAAATTTGTAGATTCCAATAATTGTATCTCATTACAGAAAGATAGACGGCGTTAGACAATTCGATCGAATCAACGAATTCCTAAAACTCCCAGAGAGCTCAACACTTAAGCAGAATTAAAAATTCTCAGAAGCATGCCCCAGTCTGAAGGGCCCGACCCATGCCTCTTAAGTGGCGCCGCGGATCCGCCGACAAAATCATGTTTAGCCGTGGATCCGCGGTCACTTAGACGAGTTAAGGTTTCGTTCTTCAGGTGTGTCCATAGAATTACCTGCATGATTTTCTGAATATTTTTAACATGAAAATTTCAACTTTTGGAAAAATTTCCAGAAAGTGGGAAAAATCGGTTATTCGGAGTTCGTTCGGACTTTTAATTTCTCTTACGCAACTCCTAATGCTCTAGCTAGGCTCTGATACCACTGTAAGGTTGTTAGTCACTAGGACAAGGTTCTACAAGGTATCAAACATGCCGTATTTTATTTTTTACAAGTGCCAAACAACCTAAGAAAGGATCTTTACTAGAGAATTAGGGTTAGAAACAACAAGTAAAATACTTTACTTCTAAGTGATAGGGATTACAACCATTGTAGTCCATTCCTTCACTTCTAAAGCTCTGAGTTGAGGTCCCTTCGATTCGATCATCATGCTCCCGGACTCTAGAGAGGCTCCATAAGGTGAATGAGGCGTCCTTGCTTGTAGTCTTCACAATCCAAGAAGATCTACCTTGAGGAATCACAAACCCAAACCATCTCTTCACTAATTATGGATTAGTGAAGCTAACATACTAATCTATATGGCTAGTATAGAAGAGGATGGTGAAGTAGGAATTTTGTTCACTTTAGAAATTTATTTCTCACTATTTTTCATCACATGAATAAATCAAGAGAGCAAGAAAAATGAAGAAGAAGAAGAAACTCAAGCTCATGTGAGAATGAAATTGTGATAAGTTTAGAAATGTAACCAAGGGTTAATAGTATCATGGCAAACTCTTGCAGAGAATAAACCATGGGCTAAGCTTAGAGGTTAGGTTAATAAATATCTTAGCAAATATCTAAAGAGTGGACTAAGTCAACTTAAGAAAATATCTTAAGCAATTATCCACAATTTAGAATTAACTAAAATAAATAATAAATCTAACCCTAATTTTAGCCATGGTATAAATCTCATTTAACCCTAGTTGCATTTATAAACTAGCATGTTACAATATTATATATCACATATATAATATATATAATGTAACAAAAGAAAATAATACAATAAACATATATCACATAAATGTTAAATGCATCCAAAGTCAGAAATGAAATACTTAAGTGAGCAATATATTAGTTAATATAATTTAATATATCACATATATAATTATACATTAAATTATTAAATCAAAACATGATTTAATAATCCGGCTATATTATACATAACCGACTAATATAACATATATCATTTTATCGAATCAACACTTGATCCGATAACCCGGCTATATCACATATAACCGGCCGATATCACATATCGCCAGAATTTAATACGGTATCACATATCGTATTAATCTCGGTCCCACACATATCACATATATGCTCCTACTCTGTTTCGCCTGAGCCAGGAAACCTCTGTGTAGGACTCTGAAGACTCATCAATACGCCAGCAGTAGGTGATGATCATATAAAACACCCACAAGCTGTAAACGGTCAGCTAAACGTAACAACCACCCGGGTATTGAGCGATTAGAAGATCAACAAGCAAGCTTGTACCCACTCCTGTGAATCCAATCAGTAACACCCCCGTACAGTCCAGTCTCTTCATCTGATATGTCGCATATCCAGTCTAGATGTGGTAAACGTCAGACCCCAGTAACCGATAAGTCGTGTCGGTGTGAGGCTCATAACGGGTTGAGAAACTACTGATAACACTTACCAGTAGGTCTCCATATTAGCCCTAGCCAGGGACTTCCAGTTATAGCCAATCGAACACAGCGCAGCATCAACCCCAAATATCGGGAGAGACGAAACCCCTCCTATCGCTCATTCTCTCCATGTGATTCGGGACTGTACCCAAAAGCCACTGTTTTGCACATTCTCATGAACGTGGTAAGGTAGAAATCAAAGCACAGTGCGAATCACACAAGACTCTATAACGATCTCGGGTCTACAGACTAACCTGTACCAGTGTCACCAGAGAACTGCTATCTGATGATAGGTATAATACCATCTAGGAGTTCTCGGCGAGTCCGTTCAGTGTACCCAATCACCACTGAGCACCCATACACCATCTTTGATGTCAAACACCAATGGATATGGGATCATCCATCGCCCATCATATGGGTCAAGATGCGTATACGCTAGTCTACTCTGGAGTATCAATGCCCTGTCTCGATACACCCTCGAGTAGAAACAGTTATAGGATGTACTCTTGCACTACCCTGGCCCCACTAGTATGATCTGCATCATAGTCCTAGTAGTCGAGTACATATCCTAAGGGCTTTATCAACATATGAGAGCAAGACAGTAAACAAATACAAGTCAACATGTTAAGACAAAGTGAAACCAGATAGCATACTATCATTTCGAGTAAGAATGTCCTCTCTATATATATCCAATCCTCCACTATAATATACATCATATGTATAACAATGGCCTCTAGGGCATATACATAACTAACAGTACATACACACCGTACGTTACTCTACTTAAGTCACCTACTCCATCAACCAAGGTCAACTTACGCGACGAAAGTTCGGGTCTAATACCCCCTCGACCAAGTTTTTGTTCCGTAAGGTCAAGCCTATGTTCCGAATAAATATGCGCCCTAGACTCTACATAGTCAAACATAGACTCGAACCAAGGTTAACCTAGCGTTTTGATACCAAATTTGTCACGACCCAAAATAGTACGTGATTGGCCCTTGAATCATATGAAGTCTATAGGACCCCATCTAATTCAAGTAAGTCAAAAAATCCCAGAAATCTACACCATTTTAAGGAAGAAGAGAAGAAAACTTGTTTTAAAGTTTGCATATAAATCACTTTGAAAAGTCGTAGTAAACATTTTTAGAACATCAAGTCTTTTCTGAAAATTTCGGCAGAGTCTCCTTTGTAAATACTGGCCCTAAACGGGTATAAACATGAAATATATATAAAGGCATCCCCAAGTGGGAGCTAGATCTTCGCCAATTGGCGGACACAATCACGCAAGCAATATAATATACAACGCCGAAGGGCGAGGATCAAAACTCAGAAGAAAACCAATGTCCACCAGAAAATCATAATAATACAAGAGTGACTCTAAGGTCGAAAGAATAAACATACTAGTCTTCTAAGTCTATAAAATATACAAGTCTGGTTGATGGAGTTTACTAGATACAACAGAATGTAAATAAAGTATAATGGTGGTCATGATGCAAGTGAACCCACCTACCAAAGCAATCACCAGGAATGAAGTTGTGTGCCAGCAAAACCGCCAAGGAAACCTGTACGGCAAAACCTGTAAGAAACTGTGGCATAACGGGGGTGCGTTGCCAACTCATGAGTAGAAAACATCACCGAGCAGAAATCGCATGTATGACTCAATCCTAGGTCATACGGTAAATAATATCCTCAAATAATATAGCCTGAAGCATATAATAATGGCAAGGGTAAACATCTATATATAAGTGTAATACCAAGTGCTCCTGTCAGTGCCTCAGGTAGCAACATATTATATATATATGATGTATGAATGCATGAAAACAGAATGCATCTAAATGAGAAAACTGTGTTCTTATCTCAGTGAGATTTCTGTATAAAAAAATGAAGTATCATAAATGAAATCAACAGAAATCAGTGTCTAGTATCGACACAAAATATATATCTCGCTATCTCAATATCTCGGGCTTCGGCGATCCGGACTGGCCTGTATCATCAAATCTCAATACCTCAGGCTCCGGCAATCCGGACTGGCCTATATCATCAATCTCAAGACTACGTCGGTATTCTCCGGATATCCGCCGCGTCACAATAAAATCACCGGTCGGTAGTGCTCCCCTGCCAGGCTCAACTCCATCATCTTCGACCATCTTGCCCCGGGGTACCGCATCGGGTCCACTATGCACCCATAGGCGGTTCCTCCTCCTCCTCGAATCGGGTGTATGATATCGCTCAAGAGCCAAGAAAACTCATGGTGGACACCTCTCAAATCATATCATGAGAAAACCATAATTTTATCTTTAGAAATGATAATCAGTTTATAAAATTCTTGTGGTTTCTCCAAATCCATAAATCTCATAGAAATCCGAAATCTAAAAATCACGATGTCAATAGACAGTGAGTACCGGCATAAAGCTCTATAATATTTCATGATAAACGAATGTATAAATGCATGAAGTATCTCAGTAATAAATGCAATATCTAATCTAGCACAGTAATGATATATCGGAACTATCAGCTAGCAAGCGATATCAATGAATTAATATTCTCTAAAGTGTACGTGACATGTCAATTACCGATGATGATGTGTGTGAGCCGGCAAGCAAGTGTTCGTAGACATACGCATCATCGGTAATGGTGTTGGTGTCCTGATAACATGGGTTCAACATAACAATAAAAACACATTTAAACATGCAATGCGATGCGAATAGCAAGAAAATGCGGAAAATGAACAATAAACACAACAATAAAGAATCCAAATTAATATACACGAGTTATACAGTTTGGCATTGAAATAGCATGAATCATGGTGTTTAGAAAATAGGGGTTACGGTGTTTTTAAGAAAAGGTATGTCCTTTAACATATCCGTAGCATCCCTTGGCCTGTCTTTAAAATACACACGATTCGTTAGTTTTGGAAATAAGTATGACTCGAGCCCAGTCTAACAACTACTAAGTAAACTAGAGGACTAAACTAACAGACTAATCGAAAGGGTAAGGAAAACCACCTAAGTCTGAGTCGATATTTATATCTAGTAGTCGGTGATCCCGTCTCAATAGTGTCACGTACAATACAATATATAATATGATATCATCGAGTCAAGAGTGCGGATCTATCATCATAATTATATCACGTACGGTAAATCTATTGTACGGCATCCCAAATCTGGGTACGGGTCGAATATCACATTTATCTCATTATTCATCTAGTATCCTTATCATCATATCTTGAATTAGGGTTATGATAAAGTCTGGTATATTCCGATACCGTATATATATATATATATATATATATATATATATATATATATATATATATATGCGTGTGTATGAAAACACATCGCGTAAAGATCCGCTATAATATCATGTCGTATCTCATAATACGAACCAAGTCACATCACCGATCTCGTGGCATCATGCCCAATCATATCGACTCATCTCCAAGTACCACAACTATCCTCATCATCCATGTATATCTATACATATATATATATATATATATATATATATATACGTACTCATATACATATATGTGTGTATATATATATCCCCATATACGCATAAGAAAGTAAAATGTATGCGTGTGTGTGCGCGCGCGCGCGCGTACCTTATTCTAGGGTTTCATGACTAAACTAGCTAACGGCACTATCATCCAATTACACTAAAATTTTGTTGGAGATAGTGCCCTCAGAGTCAATTATTGGATCACAGGCACGTGATTACAATGATTGAGGGAGGACCTATCCCGGTAGGACAGTCTTACTCGAGATGATAGTATGCTATCTGGTTTACCTTTATCATCGTGTACTGCTTCAGGTGACCTTACAGGTCGCTATTAAATGTTGATAGAGCCCCTAGGATTCTTGCTTGACTGCCAGCAGTATGAGGGCGATCATATACGTGGGAGCTAGTAGTCTATAAGCGCATCCTTAAAAGGTCCCTAGTAGTGGGAGTTTCGAGACAGGGCATCGATTCTCCAGAGTAAACTAGTGTATACAGTCGAGACCCCGACGAGGGGCGGTGGCCGGTCTCACAAGCCACTGGTGTCAGTTGGATCACCTAAGATGTATACATGTGCTCATTGGGTTATGAGTACACCGGACAGGACTCGCCGGGAACATGCTAGTTGGTCTTATACCTGACGTCAGATGGCAGTTCCCTGGTGACATGTGTACAGGTTAGTTCATCGACCTGAGGATCGTCATTTGTCTCGTGTGAGTTCCAACTGTGCTTTGATTACTACCCTACCACGGCTCAAAGGAGTCGTGCAAACAGGTTTTAGTTGGGTACAGTCCCGAGCCACAAGGAGGCATTGAGCGGATCTTCAAGGGTTCGTCTCTCCCGGTATTGGAGGTGAGTTCGCGCTGTGTCTAGGAGAGCCATTACACGAAGTCCTTGGCCAAGGAAGGAGATTTACTGGTAGGTATTCCAGTAGTATCTCAGGGTGTTCTGGGCTACACTCCGACACGACTTGTACCGCTTTTGGGGGTCTGACTTTTACCAACCCCCTAGGCCCGCCATGCGATGCTCATAGACGAACGGACCGGACTGTACGGATATTGTCACTGATAGGCTCAGTAGGGTGTCAGGATGAGTTCGCTCATCGACGTCCCTTTTGGTCAATAGCTGGTGGCCCGTCACGTATTGGCTTATACCTCTGACGTGCTAGTGGTTAAATCCACAGCCATAGTATTGACGAGTCTTTAGAGTCCACCACACTTTCAGTTACTCAAGTTTCGGGCGAAACGCTGTAGAGGCCGTATGGCGATATGGCAGGGTCCGATCAGATACGTGCGGTATTGCACGCATCAGGATCGGACGGTAAGTACTAGAGGCCGTATAGATATATGGCAAGGTTCGATCAGATACGTGCGGTATTGCACGGATCAGGATCGAACGGATATTACTAGCCGGCTTTGGTTTAAGCCGGATCCTAATATAGTACAGTGTAGATTTTGTCTCATTGCATTTGTATTCGGTTGGAATACAGATGCGCGTGTGTATGCACAGTATCGGGGTTTTCCTGTAATTTATTACGGGACCAGTTTTCTGGAGTTGCCAGTTTGCATTCCGTTCCGGCCGGTTTTCCTTTGTTCTTTCCCGGCCGGACTTTTCTGATGGAGGGTGTTATTTGCAAGTTTGCAAATAACATTTTGTGGAGGGCTTTCTTGCATAATGGTGGCATCATGATAGTTTATCATCATGAGATGCTTTATCCATCTTTTCCTTTGTATTAATTGTGATTAGAAATAAGATGAAGGTTGATTTGATTTGTTATCATGATCTTTGGATATGGTCACCCATTCTCTTTTCCTACACTCACCTTCCTTCTAGTGTTGGTTTTATTCCTCCACCATTTTTGAGAGAGAAGAAGAGAGGTTCATTTTGGTGTAGATTTGATCATCTCATTTCCTTGCTAAAAATTGAAAGCACCAATTTTCCTCAAACCCTTCCGCCATCCTCCATGGCAACAAAACCCCAATGCGACATAGACTCTACACTAGCCTACAGCAAATCTTGGACGCGTCGGCTAGCCAACTTCGCGCCCGAGTTGCTTCGGTATTGAGGTAGGAGCCCGTAAAAGATGCAGGCGATGTGGTGCCCTTCCGGCGAGGAGGCGACGACATGGAGACATGTCTTTCCGCAGGAGATCGGGACGACGACGAGAAGACCGGAGGACTTGGATCACTCGGTATATCTCTAACCCGTCTTGTAGTTAGCTAGATCTAGTTTAATGGCCCGATCCGGGTGTTTAGTGCGCGGTGGTGCCGGTTTGCTAAGTTCGCAAAATTAAAGTTTATCACCGCTTCCGCATTCCGGCGTCAGTTTGACGGCCGGGGCGCCGCCGTGCACTTACAGATTTAACCTATGATCTTCTATGATCCTATATGCTAACTATCCATATTTCACATAAAACATATTCATATATAACTATAATATATCATAGGCTACACTACGAACTGCGGGGGTTCTATACACCATCCACCCGACTTCCCCCTTAGATATATATCTACTCACTTTGATCTTTGCTTGCCGAAGTTGATGACGCCACGCTCATCTTTGTTGTTCGGATTCCACTTGAGTGTACCTACATATATACATACATAGCATCGTAAACAGAAATTACGCACGAAAACCAAAACAGCACACAAATCACACATAGGTTAGAATATATGGTCTACTTACGCGAAAAAGCCAAATAACCCTCGACCTTGAAGTACAAATGTCAAGTGACCGAGACAAACACAAATACCCAATATTCAAGTTAAAACGAAGTCCCAAAATAAAGCATCAACTCAAGAGAACACCTCCAAATTTTACCCTAGGTTGAATTAGACAATTTTGCACTTGGGAAGGGTCTAGTTTACTGAAGATAAAGCCATAGATGAAGCACGAAGCTCAGGGGAAAATTCTTGGCCGCAATTTGCGGCCATGGTGAAGGATTAGGGTCTTGGGTCTTCAGGGTAGCTTCTTGGTTGCCTGCACGACTCACAGTAATCGCTATAAAATTTTCAGGTGCCCCGGGTCATAGCAGATTTCAATTTCCCATCACAGTTTCTACACAAAACCGATGTCGGGGATTTCTAAGTTCATGACTTGGGGTCCTAGTCTCTGGTTTTTTCTAGAATTTTAACACTAAGGGGTTTAAGGTCACCACTAAAGCTCAATTGCACCATCTCAATTCAAGAATCCCTTAAACCTCCTCAAGAAATTTTCAAACACCACTAAACCTCACTAAAACGATTCTAAACTAGCATTTAAGCTAAAGGAAATGGAATACTACACACACTAATGGTGAAGAATATACTTTATTTGGCAACTCAAGTATTTTCTTCAGTTGCCCTAAATCTTCAAAATCCAATTTTTCATGATCTCCCATGCTTGTAGTGAGCTTGTGCATGTTTTTAGTGAAGAGGGTGAAATGTTTTGATGTATTTTTGGTGGTGTTGTGAGGGGTTGAGGTGGTGGAGGGAGGAGGGTAGCCATAGGGTTGAGAGGGAGAGAGAATGATGAAGATAAAATGGAGGGAATGTAGGAACGAAGCCAAGGTCAATGACCCCTCACCTCTCTCTCTTTTCTCTCTCTTGCCCATACTCTATTATTTATTCTTTTCTGTTCTTTTCAAAAACAAGACCATGCACAAATTAAGGATTTAAGCAAAATTTTAAAAATGTAACAAGTGTTAGCAATATGACATGGTGCATGTCACATGCAAAAAATGAAATCAATGCATGATTAGTGAACCTTAATCAAGTTTAGAAATAAACTTGTATATAATAAATTATAAAACTTTATAATTTGCCTAAATGGCATAAATTCTTCAAAAATCGCCATTCAATTTAACTTCCCAATATTTCCCAAATTATCGGTATTTAATTATACCGCACCATTAAAATATTCCTAATATTATTATTTAATTATATAAATTCCCAAAAATAATATTTTATTTTTCTGAAATGTGACAATAGCCCATCCAAAGGGCCTAAATTTGACCAACAATTACCACTTTGAATTTAAGGTTTGCATATATCTTTATTTTCATAATGCAAATGATTTAAGCTCTCAATTAGTTTTACCTTTTTGGTGGATGTAGTCAGCCTTTATTTTTTTGAAAATTAGTTTTTTCATTTTACATATCCTCTAAGAATAATCATGAAGTTCATGTAATTTTATCATCAATATTTATTTTCTAATTGGAGTGGATGCATTCACGTCCGGGTCACCGGCTGTTCCTTACCGGAGGAACTATCGTCCCGCTCGTGTTGCTGTCCGGGCTTAAGTTTGTGCTGCTGTCCCTGGAGGTATATATCACACTTCAATTTTCGTTAATTCTTGATTTCTAAATACCGTTTTTTCTTAATATTGCTTGTCTTGATATTTTCTATAGATGCAGGGAAACCACACCTCGAGAAGGGGACTCAGGGTCCGAATCAGTCCCACAGGTTGAGGCTCGATAGAGTTAGAGGGGAGGCACCATTCCCCCTCTTCTGTACCTCCAATTATCGCTACACTGGCGATTATTCCGAGAGCTTCGGCTGGTATATGTGTAACATTTCAGAAATATAAAATATTATTTTTGGAATTTAAATAATAAAATAATAAATTTTATGAATATTATAAAAGTATGGAAATTAGTTATAATTGAATGGTATAATTATATACATATAATTTGGAAAATAATTGGAATAATAATATGAATTATTAATTATGAAGGCATTTATTGGATTTGGGCATTTTATAAATTAGTATACAATTATTTATATACAAGTTTATGTTAAACATGATTAGTATTTCACTAATTATGCGTTTAAACCAAACTTGTTTTTGGTAACTATGTGTTAATGTGTCATGACACATTTTATTGTGTTTCATGTATGGTTGCATTTTTACTTTTGTTTTTAAATTGTTTGAAAACGAAAAATGAGAAAAGGAAAAAAAGATATAATAACGATGAGTGGGACAAGAGAGCATGGTTGTGTGTGTGTGTGAGAGAGAGAGAGAGAGAGAGAGAAAGGGGAAGATTCTACAATCATTTTCCTTCTTCTTCATCTTCTTTCTCTTCTTCATCTCCTCCTCCATTTTCTTTAACTCCTCCACCACCCATTCTACCACTATACAACCCTCCTAAAACATCATCAAAATCCCATATTCCTTTCACAAATAATATTCCTCATATCACTACAAGTATCATGGTGGGATCAATTTCTAGTCTTGAGTTCATTTGTCCATCTTAGAATTTTCTTGAGTTGGTCTTTTAAGATAATCCTCTCACTTTTAGTTAAGTGTTTAAGTTTCCTAACCTCCTACATTAGTTTAGAGTTTAAAAGTTAATGTTTAGTGAACTTGGAAAATTCTAGGATGGGAATTAGTGGATAAAACTTGTAGTAGAGATTAGTGGAGGTTTAGTAAGTGTCTACTAGCCTAGCAGTGGTGGTAGCCTTGATTAAAATGAGTTTAGAATGTTCAAAGACAAACTTATAAATTTTCGATATCGGTTTTTCATTGACTTTTGATAGTCAAATGGAATCTGGGATGACTCTAGAACTCTGAAAATCTTATAGCAGATACAACGAGAGATGCAGACCACTAGGAAGCTACCCTAGAAACCCGAGCCCAAGCCTTCATCTTTTGACCACCGTTTTATACTATTTGGCCGCAATTTGCTGCCCAATTTTGGATTTAGGGTCTGAAACTTGGTATTTAGCTCGCTTTTTAGATAAATAGACCTAGTCTGTATGCAAAAAAAGTCTAATTTTACATTAATAAAAATATAGAGTCATTTTACATGATTTCTGGCGACGTTTTATCATATTTGAAACTTGGTTTTTGATATTTGAGTTTTGACTCAGTCGTTTGACGTTTGTACGTCAACGTCAGGAGTTGTTTGGTTGTTCTTGCATGTGTGGACCATAAGTTCTAACCTATGTACGTTTTGCTTGCCGTATCGATTTTCGGATTTGATTTTGATTTCGATACGATATGATTTGATTTATAGGTACTTTCGCGTGTGCTTCCGGGGCGACGAAGGAGAGCAAGGCATTCATCGATTTCGGCTAGAGCGAGGATAGTAGGTGAGTAGATGTATATCTAGGGAGGAAGTCGGGTGGATGGCGTATAGCACCCCCGCAACCGTAGTCTTAGGGTATTAGGTTTATAGTTATATATATAAATATTAGATATGTATACTTAGCTAATAGGGTTTTAGGAGACTATAGGCAATAGTCAGCGTACTCGTAGAGAGGTACGTCCTTAGTTCTTATTTTCTTAGCCTTGAGCCATTGGTATATATATTGTACACACATAAAGATATGAGTGGGTGTGTATATATATATGTGTGTGTGTATGTGTGTGTGTGTGTATGTGTGTGTGTGTATACATGTAACTTTGGGGATAATTTCGACATAACATCACGAGATGAGGGTATGACAAGTTATAATGATATGAGTCGATATGATCGGACATGATGTCACAAGGTTATGTTACAGGATATGAGATGAAATGGCAGTATATGATACAATATATTATATTATATAACAATATGAGATGATATAACATGTAACGATATGTGACTAGATGATAGGATGTACGTGACCGTAGATCCGTACCCTTGATTTGATGATATCGTATGACGGATTATGCCATACGTAATATGATGTACATGATGATTGAGCCACACACTTGATTTGATGATATCGTACGATAGATTATACCGTACGTGATATGATGTACATGATGATTGATCCACACTCATGACTTGATGATTCCGTATGATGGATTATACCGTACGTGATACTATGAGGCTGGATCAACGGCTTATGGATGTATCGACTCGGAAAATTATTGTTTTCTAATCACTTAAATAGATATTAGGGTATAATTAGAGCCATACCATTTTCAAAACTAACGAATCGTTATGCATTTTTAAATGACAACCTCAAGGGACGCTACGGATTTTCGAATGGTATCTTTTCTTAAAAACACCGTAGCCCCTATTTTTCTAAAAACAACGATTCATACTATTTTAAACTATAACTGTATAACTCATATGTAGCTATGTATTTTATACTGTTGCGTTTACAATTTCCTTTTTCTTCTATGCTCGTATTATTCTCAATTTTTTTGCGGTATATATACCACGTTCTTTTCTTATTTTGCATGACATCGTCTGCTAGGATACACACACCATTACCAATAATGCGCATGTTGCACGTACACATACTCGCCGGCTCACACACTCATCATCGGTAATTGTCATGCCATGTACACATTAGAAATCATTACTTCACCATATAACCTAGTAACCTGTAGCTTTTTAGTTATTGTTTCGTACCCATACCACAATTACTAGATCAGTTATTGTATTTTCTTACTTAGTTAGATGCCACGCTCATATAATCACACTGGTTATGCATTATGGATTTGTTCTATGCTTGTACTCATTGTTTCATTATTGGTTCATGCTTATGGGATTTCGGTTTTCATGAGATTTCTGGATTTGATAAACCGCAGATACATTTTGAATACTTATGATTGTTTTAAAAAAACACGGTTTCTCTTGATATGATATGTGGCGTCCACTATGAGTTTTCTCTGTTCTGAGTTATGTGTATACCCGATTCGAGAAGAGACTAGGCACCGTCTGCGGGTACATGGTGGACCCGGTACGGTACCCCGAGGCAAGAAGATCGTATAGAAAGACGTTGAGCCCGGCAGGGGAGCACTACCGATCGGTGATACTACTGGGCTTGGCAGATATCCGGAGGATACCGACCGGAGTCGTGTGATCAGATGGATTTAAAGACCGATCCGATGAGACGGCGCCCGAGATATGAGGATTTACATGTTGATGCTGGACACGGGTTTTATGATGTTTTCGAGTGTCGATATTGGGCATTCAGTTTTTTTATGATCATTTGGTGTGTCGTTGATGGACACACGTTGGATGATACACCTATACACACATATATGATACAAATGACATGGTATCGGATTATGACACGGGCACGATTATATTAGTATTATTATACATATATTTACTCTATCACCCTTGTTACTACTCGATATTATTATTATTATTATTATATAATTGTATGACATAGGAGATCGTCATACATTCGATTTCTACCTGGTGATGTCTCCTACTCACGAGTTGGCAACTCACCCTCGTTGTGCCACAGATTTCTTATAGGATCGACCGCTCGGATTTAGTAGCGTCTTGCTGGCATATTGCTCTTTTCTGGGTGATTTGCATTGGTAGGCGGGTTAAAGTGCAGAGCGTAACCACCGCTGTATATTCTTTATTCATTTGTATCTAGTTAAAAGCTCCATCAACCAGACTATGTATATTTGGTAGCCCTAGAGACCGGTTTGTATATTCTTTGTATCTCGAGTCGAGACTTGTATATATTCCTATATTGGATTTGATAATGTTTCGGTTTTCTTTATTTTCTTTCTGTGTTGATCTTCACCTTGGGCGCCGTATATTTGTATTCATGTGGTTGTTTCCGCCAATTAGCGAAGAGCTAGCTCCCGCTTGGGAATGCCTATACTATTGTTGTTATGTTTTATTTTTGAATCAAAATTTACAAAGGTGGAGCTGCCCAAATTTCAAATGACGAAAATGTTTTCAACTATTGTACATAACCCACTTGTATTTGCAGGGTTATCTAGCACGACAGCAAGGTTTCGGGAGGCATCGTCCATGCCATTTTCAAGATTTTGCCGTTCTAGCTAACCCTAACCCTAACCCTAGAATCTTTACTAGAAAATCCGACGAAAACATATGTAAACAACTTTACATCTAAGTGAATGAGGAATACAACCTTTGTAGACAGGTCCTTCACTTCTAATGCTCCGTGTAGTAGTCCCTTCGCTTCATGTAGCGAACTCCCGGACTCTTGAAAGGGTTCACTTGAAGAAATGAACGAGCTTGCTCAATGTCTTCGAGGCCGAAGATGATCTACGTCGAGGAGACTCAAGCTCATGCTATCTCTTCACTAATGGTGAAATTAGTGAAGCAAACACCCTAAAATAAAAGGCTAATAGTAGAGGATGATGAAGCTGGAAATGGGCTCACTTTAGAATTGTTTTTCTCACAATATTTTCTCACCTTGAGAAAAGCTAGCAAGCTTTCTCAATGAAGAAGAAGATGAAGAATGAAGTCGAGAGAATGAACTCTTGAGGTGAAAATAGCAACCATAGGTGAGTTAGTGTCATACACTAACTCATGTAGAGAATAAACCATGGCTAATCAATAATGGTTAGGTTAATAAATATCTACAAGTAAAACAAAAGGAGTGGACTTGGTCAATGGTTCTACAAGTTTCTCCATGCTTCAACCATGTGACTTAATTCCACTAACTTTGATTTACTTTAGATATATAAAACCTTATCATTATTATTAGTATGGTGTAAGTCTCATACACCCATGTCTCATGTGGCATCTAGCATGACACACAATATTGTACACTAATATATATCACATATATATTATATGCACAATCAAGTGAGAAAAGAAATCATAAGTGAGGTAATATTAGTTAATGTATGTTAATATATCAAAAATATAATTATACATTAAATTATTAAATAAACACTTGATTTAACAATCCGTCTATATCACATATAACCGACTAATATCATGTGTATCAACTTATCGAATCAACACTTGATTCGATAACCCGGCTATATCACATATAACCGATCGATAACCCAAATCTCGAGAATAGAATACGGTATCAGATACAGTATTAATCTCAGTCCCGCACATATCACATATGTTCTCCTACTTCGTTTCGCATGAACCAGAAAATTCTCTGTAGGACTCTAATGATTCGTCAATACGCCGGCAGTAGGTGATGATCATATCAAACACCCATAAGCCACAAGCGGTCTGCTAATTGTTGGATATAGTGCCCTCAGAGTCAATTATTGGATCACAGGCACGTGATTGCAATGATTTAAGGAGGACCTATACCGGTAGGACAGTCTTACTCAAGATGATAGTATGCTATCTGGTTTATCTTTATCATCGTGTACTGCTTCAGGTGACATTACAGGTCACTATTGCACGTTGATAGAGCCCATAGGATTCTTGCTTGACGGCCAGCAGTATGATGGCGATCGTATACGTGGGAGCTGGGGTCTATAAGCACATCCTTAAAAGGTCCCTAGTCGTGGGAGTTTTCGAGACTGGGAATCGATACTCCATTAGTAGACTAGTGTATACAGTCGAGACCCTGACGAGGGGCGGTGGCCGGTCTCACAAGCCATTGGTGTCAGTTGGTTCACCTAAGATGTATACAGGTGCTCATTGGGTTATGAGTACACCAGACAGGACTCGCCGGGAACATGCTAGTTGGTATTGTACCTGACGTCAGATAGCAGTTCTCTGGTGACATGTGTACAAGTTAGTTCATCGACCTGAGATCGTCATTTGTCTCGTGTGAGTTCCCACTGTGCTTTGATTACTACCCTACCACGGCTCAAAGGATTCGTGCGAACTGGTTTTAGTTGGGTACATTCCCGAGCCATATGGAGGCAGTGAGCGGATCGGCAAGGGTTTCTTCTCTCCCGGTATTGGGGGTGAGATCGTGCTGTGTCTAGGAGAGCCATTACACGAAGTCCTTGGCCAAGGCAGGAGATTTACTGGTAGGTATTCCAGTAGTATCTCAGGGTGTTCTGGGCTACACTCCGACACGACTTGTACCGCTTTTGGGGGTCTGACTTTTACCAACCCCCTAGGCCCGCCATGCGATGCTCGTAGACGAACGGACCGGACTGTACGGATATTGTCACTGACAGGCTCAGTAGGGTGTCAAGATGAGTTCGCTCATCGACCTCCCTTTTAGTCTATACCTGGTAGCCGTTACGTACAGCTAGTACCACTGACATGCTAGTGGTTAAATCCACAGCCAAAGTATTGAAGAGTCTTTAGAGTCCCCCACAGACAGTTTCTCAAGTTTCGGGCGAAACGTTGTAGAGGCCGTATGATATATGCCAGGGTCCGATCATATATGTGCGGTAGTGCACGGATCATGATCGGACGGATCATACTAGTGGGCTTTGGTTTAAGCCGGATCCTAGTATTAGATTTGTTGGATTACTTTAGTATCATCATATTTGCATTCAGTCGGAATGCGGATACAGGTGAGGGGTATCCTTGTGATCCGTCACGAGTTTACTTTAGATGTTGCCGTATCTTTTTGTTGTTGTAAACATTTGGGTTAATGTTTACATATGGAAATTATGAGCTAGAAATCATCATTAGAAGCTTTAATTGTGACACATGCACAAGTGATGACTCATGGTCTCTTTCTTTGTGCATGTGTCACATTATTTGATGGATTTGAGTCTTGATATGATAAGGGGAGAGAGAGGGGCTGCCATGATATGTTATTTAGTCTTGTATTTTTCTCATAACACTCTCTCTTTTTATCATAAGAACTCAAGAAAGAAAAGGCTTCTTCTTCTTCCTCTTGCTCTAGCTCACAACCTCCATTAATGGCATCATCTCTAACCTCCATCCATACACTCTCATGTGATGAGAATCAATGGATGCTTGAGACAAAGTTATCACACACATTTTCTACATCGCCTTGGACACGTCGGCTAGCGAACTTCGTGCCCGAGTTGCTTCAGATGAAGCGGGAGCCCGTAAAAAGACTCGATGATGTGGTGCCCTTTCCGACGAGGAGACAGGAGCTCGGAGATGCCGCGAGGAGCTTGGGATGGTGGCCAAAGACTGAAGGACACGGATCGATCGGTATAGCTTTCCAACCCTTTCTCTAGTTGCTAGTTGTAGGTTAATGGTTCGATCCGGAATGAAAGTATACGATAGCGCCGGTTTCTAGTTTAGAAAAAATTTTCGTTTCCGCATTTTGGCATCGGACAGACGGCCGGGGCGCTACCGTACACTTACATGGTATCAGAGCCACTCCAATAACCTCTACTAGCTTTCTCTAACGTGTTTAGAACTTCGATCGAACGAAATTTTCCAAAACTGCATTTCCAATCATGAAGTTTCTGTCGAATTTTTATTGTCGTCAAAAAATTATTTTGAGTATTGCAGAAAATCAGGCAGGCTTTTCTAAGAAAACTGCAGAAATTTTTTAGGCTGATTTCACTGTATCGCGGCGGAACCGCGGCCGTACCCACGTTTTGGCCGCGGTTCCACCGCCGTACTATAGCATCAGTCCACCAAAATTTCCATATTGGTCTCTGACATGGAAATGGGGTTTCTGGTATTTTTTGTTTGGGCCCAGATTTTTTTGAGTACTGTGAATTATGCTTGGGGACCACTTCGGGAAATTTTGTCGATCGACAATTTTAAATATGTTAGTTCACAGTATTTACATTATATCTGCAACCGTGAATGTCATTTGATCGGTAAATCTTGTTTAATTGCTATAGCCCTTTTAGAAGGATTTGCGAACGTGACATTCACGTTGATGTTCTGTGTTGTGCTGTGATATTGCAGATTTGTCGTGGTGGATAGCCTGGATGCAATGGTAGTACAGTATGGTTGTATTTGTACATTTGATATTGCGGGGCGAGCATCCTACATGTGGACTGCCGTCACTGCCTATTTGTATATTATTCTTTTGGGGCACGACCGGGCTGAGGTCGATGTACACGTTGTATATATATTTTACTTTCTGTACTAGGATTACCCCACGGTGGGGTACACGGATAGCCGGGTTCTAGAGGGCAACGGGCCCTCATCTCATGGCTTTGAGACGGAGGGGGCTTCACTCTAGAATTGGCGGGCTATTCGCCGCACTCGTAGGGGGTACAGGTTGACCCAAGGAGGGGTGCTCAAGTTACCGGATTCCGTGAAGTGTTGGGTAGTCCATTCACTTTGTTGAAGGGGGCTGCCTCGTGATTGATCATTTCTTTGTGTGTCGGTTTAGAAAATGTATAGAATCACAATCAAAGAATTATATTTGACCGCAATCTACTACGGTGTCGGATGTAGATTGTAAGTGAGTGCGGATCGTCCACAGGGATTGTGCGATTCGTTTTTATATTTGATTTGTTTGAATTGAAAAGTTAATAGAAAAGAAAAGAAAACATGATTCAAGATTTTATCGATTGATTCAGGTGTCACTAGTCTAATCAAGAATCAAGAAAATGATAAACAATCGAGAATCGGGTTTCGATGATATTTCCAACCAAAATGTCAAGAATCTAAATGAGGCTCGCAGGAATTGATCGGATCTATAGACGTGATATAATCTCAAGATATCGTGTTCTTGTCCTTCGAAGAATTGATACTAGATCGATGATGATCGACGAGAGTTAGGGCTTTCTCGTGAAACTAGGGTTTCATCATTTAACCCTTGTTCTTTTGTCGATATCATTCACATTCTAGTCTCTAGCAATTTCAAGAAACGATCGTAACTCCCCAATTTCGAGCGATATCAATCAAGAAAGCATCACAACAAAATGGGTCGTCGGTTCTTGAACTTGCTAGGGTTTACAAAACTCGTAGGAATCAAGAATCGATTTAAGATATGTTATATCATCATTCTATTGATCGTCTCGACTCCTCGACGAGCGGAGTATTACTCAAACATCACAACAAGAACTACAACTAGAAATTGAGATTGAATCATGATGCAAGAATTTAAAGAAAACAAGATAAAAGAATACCACCTTTTATTTATATCAACAATTTGATTACAGTCGCTCAAGAACTACAAGAGGAAGAACTAAATTGTCGATCTGGCGTCGCTTTTCTCCGTGAGTCGTGGATCGGCTTGGACCACTTGCTCTGTTGAAGATCGGCTTCGCTCATAAAAGGTTGCAGGGCTTCTTGCTTGATGGGGTACTCGGGATCTTGGCTTTTGATTGGAATTAGGGTTAGGGTTTCACACAAGTCTTGTCACTAGACTTGTGGAAGAAGAAGATGAAAGGGGTAAAATGAAGAAGTATCTAAGTCTTGGATAATGGATCCAAGTATCAAGTATATCCTTTAACCCTAGGTTTAGGCTTCTATTTATAGACTTCCCAAACCCTAGGTCTAGGTTTGAAATTACAATTCCCTCCAAAAGTTTGTTGAGGAGTTTCTAGAAAGAGTTTGTTAGGAGCTAGCTTAGGTTTAATCTAGGATTAATTAAGCTTAGAAAACCCTAGTTTGCTGATCTGGCAGAAGCCTCTGGAGTCTTCTGGAAACTGACATGTCTTGAAGAGCTTCTGGAAGTGAGATGGAAGTTATGAAGCTGAAATGAGATGCTGATGTGTCCAAGCCGCCGCGGAACCGCGGCGCAGGCCGGCTCCGGCCGCGGTTCCGCGGCCATGTTGTTGGCTTGGGGCTTTAAACTTCTGGTGTGGTCTTGGGCTTATGTTTGGGGCCTTATCTGATGTGTTGATTTGTATTTGTCCCTTTGGATTGATACCGGATCTCAAAACTTGGAGTTGATGTAATGTTTATCAGCTTCTCTTGATAATTCTGGCTTTTGTTCCTGCAAATTCTCGAGACAAGTGTTGCGCAATATAGGGATGATGCGATGCCATGAAATGCGGTCAATTTCCTTTATAGTGCCGGTTTTAGGGTCTAACACATGCAATCTGATATTTAACGACTGATTTGCTAATATGTGAAATATGAATACCGTACACTTCTAAATGAATGCAAATGATAGGGAAATTGCCGGTTAAAAGATGTAGTATTTTCGACTGATCACCTCGCTTCAGGTTTTGGCGGGTAACTTGCCGCGCCCGTAGGGGTCTAGGATTTCATTGTACAGGCTATCCACACGACCAAGGGAACGTCGGGTTTTAGTAGCGGCTCTATGAAATCCGAGGATTCCAGATTATCTGTATTGTTCTGTGATGCTTATTACATTTCTGTGATGTTGCATTTTATCACGCCTTGAGAGATTATTATATATTGATATATATACTAGTACATGTTGTATATGTTTTACAGCCGCGCTAGTCCAGTCCCCGCTCTGTCGTTAGTTATGTAACCTAACGGGTGATGACGGGACCCAGTGGCGAATGCGGATGGCATATACGTACATCGTATTTTCGTTCTTTTGTGGTGTGATTAATTGATAGAACTGCATTGATTCGGATCAATGCAAGCTAAACAAACCTATTCTGATGTTGTTGGAACATTTTTCAAAAAGCTGTTATTGGAAGGACGTTCTCTTTTGTTTTGCACAGTGGTATTCGGTTATAAATATCCAGCACCTCAGTCGACGAGGCAAGGACCGAGATCCCTTCACCGGGAGTGACCCCTTGGACAGAAGTTTGCGTCAGGGTAATAACTTCACTATAGCCGATTACTTTTTGCTTTGCATCGTGATATTCAGTTGGAATATCCTGCACCTCATTCTACGGGGAAAGAGCCGAGATCCCTTCACCGGGAGTGACCTCTTTAGCAAAGGCTTTCGCCACTATATATTTATAAAAGCTATGCAGTTCCTTCAACGATATCAAGTTCATTACGTTAAAGGTTTTTCGCCAAAAACTAGCCGTAGCCCTCCGTCATTTCTTACGGGTATTATTTAGTATTCGTGCTGCGTTTGTTGACCTAGTCAAGACGTAGTGTTCGGTAGCTAAGTGGTGCTTGTTTGTTGCATAAATGAGATTGGTTAGGACAGTCGCGCGGCCTTGTTGACCTAGTCAAGGGCACGTACGGGTGGGTTTAATGCAGTCCAGAATAATGACGGGTTGAACTTGACTAGCGGTTTATGGTTTGTTGACCTAGTCAAGGTCATAAGCCGCTTGGGGTAAAAATCACATCGGGAGTTTCTAAAGAAACTGAAACTTTCCAGGCATGCGTATACCTTCTGGAGTGTGATAACGTGAGTGGATTCCATCACATTATCATGCGATGATAGTTGGATCCCGATTCCCACTGATGAGTTGGTTTACTCCTCGGGTGATCCCGACTAATTCTTCTTTCAGGTTTGGAGGAGATTTTGAGGTTACAGTGGGAGGTTTCCTGATCAGATAAAGTGATAACCATTCTGATCTAGGTTAGAGTGCACGCTGAGTGTTTCTTTTCTCTCTTTCTTTGGCAGCATCCATGACCCGACCCTTGACTATGACTTAGTGACCAAGTTAACCGAACCTTCTTAAAACACTGGCTTTTGGATTGTCAGAGTTGCATACTTCATTGCCGCTCCTACTTTTATCCTTTTCTCCAGAACACCCCGTATTACTACGAACATCCACTTTCATTGGATAAAACCATCGTATGGTTATATACGAACTCAAAGGAACTTGTTCCAGATTCGAGGATGGTTTCCGGTTCTGGAGAAAATGAATAGGACTATTCAGTTGTCTTTTGCTTTTACCTTCTCTCAGGTTGCGAGTGTTCCTTGGATTAGGACGGTACACCTATTACGATAATTGGATAGTCTTCTTCCAAACTATAGGCAGATGCCGAACGGTAGGGAATGAAGAAAACCAATTAGCCTAACGATGGTGTACAGAAGGTAATGAGTTAAGACAAATAAAGGGATTAGTAAGAGGGCAAAGTAAACTGCGACTGCTATTCACAACCAAACAAAGTATTTCATCGCCACTCCTATTTCACCTTTGTATTTCTCCAGGACACTCCGTATCACTACGAAGATCCACAGTTTATTGGATACTCCATCGTATGGTTATATACAAACTCGAAGGGACTTGTTCCAGTTCGGGGATGGATTCTGGTTCAGGAGAAATAGGAATAAGGTTTATTCAGTTGTCTTTTATCTTTACCTTCTCTCGGGTTGCGAGTGCTCCTAGGATTAGGGCAGTACACCTATCATGCTTATTGGATAGTCTTCTTCCAAACCATAGGCTGGGGCCGAACGGTAGGGAAGGAAGAAAACCACTTAGCCTAAAGGGGTTTACAGAAGGTAATGACTAAAGACATATAAAGGGATTTGGAGAGATGGCAAAGAAATATACGGTTATAGTCATGAATCTGATAATGGAAGAGACATTGCTTAGAATACCCGGATACCCCTTCAAAACATTTACATGTTTCAGTTTTACTGTGTATTGTTAAAAGAAAACTGATTTCCTAATTAGCCCTTGCTCCAGGGTATGTATTTACCAGGTTTGATTCTCACATCTGTATGGTTTTACAGATGATGGGTGGGAGCAAGTTATTGGGAATTGGGTGATCATCCTCATTATATCGGGATTCGTTGTAATTGGTGATATTTGAGGAAATTCCTTGCGTTGTTTGCCGGACGGCAAATATTTGGTTTTGAATATCCGTTATTATGCACCAATTTCAAATTAATATATCTGTACGTTTATTTTTATAAAGCGAGATATAACTTTTTGAAATTATGTCTATGACATTTACCTATATCAGTGGATGGTTAGGTAAGGAGCATTAAACAGCGGTGTAATTCTTCTTAACCATAAGTACAGTTTTCAACCTACGACACACAGGGAATGAGTTATTAGACTCAGGGGACTTATACAGAGTATTGTATGTTGTCCAGTGTCCATGAGGATAGAGGGGTTGGTACTCGTACTATATTCTGTTTACTTGTGACTTCTCTAGTTCTTAGACATATGTTTCGTAGAAATGCAAGGTCTAAGTTTTGAGAAGTTATAGGTATAAAAATAAAGTAGAGAACCAGGTATTGCAAGTATCAGGATTCTTCAAGAAGATCGAAGATGTAGATACTTGTGTATGGTATTCAGTTGATAGTAATGAATAAGAGAACTTGCTTCTCTTTCAGGTTACTCATATCTGGATGTACTCCTAGGTTGAGTAACGCTGATCGGCCTCCTTCCATTTAGTTGACATGCACTGGAGACAGCTGCATGATTTGAATCTGGTTCCAATTAAATCAGTGCCTCTGTTTCTATATTGGATATAGAATAGTTCATATCTTAACATTGTTAAGGTACGGGGAGTTTTCCGGCTTATGCTTAAAACCAGACTCTGGATAACTTAAGGCACGTTTCGGTAATGGCTGTTTGTGGGTTGACCCGGGCTATGACGAGGGTTGATTTTCTACCATCTGGAAGATCAATAGTGATATTGTTCTTGACTCTCCACAGTTTTAGTAAAATGGTTTTTTTCAGAAAACAGTAGTGGGAGTATGGTAGAACTGGAAGTGATTCCAGAACCGCAAACGATTACTGAAAATTTGATAAGAACCTAAAGATTCAATCTGGTTTGACATTCCATTGGCCACTCCGCAGATGTGATGGGTAACCTCAGGCACTCGAGAGGTACTTCGGTATGCTCAAAGACGGAGACAGGGATGTTCTTGTTTACCCAGACTTTCCATTGCTGTTGTTCCAGACTGTGAGTCCCAGCAGGAGGATGAGTATAGCGTTGTTCTAAACTAGGTTTTAGAAGTGTACGTGTATATGACTCTGCCAGAGGGTTTTCGTAGTCAGTGGGAGCAGTGGAAGCATTGGTAGACAAGTAGCTTATGTCTATTTATGGACTAAAGCAGATATAGCGGAGAAAGATCGTCTATTTCTGATATGACAGCCATAGGTTTGACTTCATCAGAATAGGGGATGGATCTGTTAAGAAGGTAGTAGGGTGTGATGTCCTGGTATTTGGATGACATACACAGAGTAGGAAGTGAAATTCCTATACTATGATCGGTTATACTTTGGTTGTCACACAGTGGTTTCTCCACATAGGACTTGGATATTATATCAGAAATTCTGGTTACTAGATCTATGGTTTTAGATATAGATTTGGGAAGTGTCCCAATCAGAGTACTTAGACAGCATTCTAAAGGTGTTTTAGAATGGACGACTCCTGGCACGGTAGTGTACCTGCAGGTGATGGAGTCACCCTCTCTGAAGGTGTCTTACAGACTAAAGGGGAGAGGGATGTGCATGATGGGCAGATCACTTGCTTAGGCAATTGAGTTGATCATGAGATGTAAAGTACCACACCAGACTTTTTTTTTTGCACTAGATGCAATAAGTTGATATTAATCCTATCCTGGAGAAACGTTCGGAAGCAGTTTTAGAACATAAGTGGATATTCTAGGGATATGATAACGACAACCTCTTTCCGGGGACGGTTATCATTCCAGACTTCCATGGTGACCTGGATGACAGAGTGACTGTCAAAGTTATAGTTTTCCCTCTGACGAGGGGCAGTATTTTGGACAAGTAGACTAAGCGGATACTGAGAGAGGTGTTGGGCAGGATACTGATTAAGTTCAGTTAACGATACAGTCTAAGAAGTTTGGATTTGGAGTTCATTTATGAACTAGGTCCCATCAGATATCCAGACATATTCTAATACAGGTATTGCTCATTTCGGGAGATGGATTTCTCCGCGAACTTTAGATAAAGAGAGACATAGAAAGAAACATTAGGACGGATCCACTCACTGAGGTTATTCCTCGAACGCAATAGTTTCGCAAACGGGCTTTGTGAAACTGATTAGTAAAGGAGTTGGGTGTTCGGCATTACACGGGCTGTAAGTATGCGACATCGCAATAATTAGCCTTGAGTGCAAGTGGGAGATTGTTGGATATAGTGCCCTCAGAGTCAATTATTGGATCACAGGCACGTGATTGCAATGATTGAGGGAGGACCTATACCTGTAGGACAGTCTTACTCAAGATGATAGTACGCTATCTGGTTTATCTTTATCATCGTGTACTGCTTCAGGTGAACTTACGGGTCACTATTGCACGTTGATAGAGCCCATAGGGTTCTTTCTTGACAGTCAGCAGTATGATGGCGATCATATACGTGGGAGCTGGGGTCTATAAGCACATCCTTAAAAGGTCCCTGGTCGTGGGAGTTTTCGAGACTGGGCATCGATACTCCATTAGTAGACTAGTGTATACAGTCGAGACCCCGACGAGGGGCGGTGGCCGGTCTCACAAGCCATTGGTGTCAGTTGGTTCACCTAAGATGTATACAGGTGCTCATTGGGTTATGAGTACAACGGACAGGACTCGCCGGGAACATGCTAGTTGGTATTGTACCTGACGTCAGATAGCAGTTTCCTGGTGACATGTGTACAGGTTAGTTCATCAACCTGAGATCGTCATTTGTCTCGTGTGATTTCCCACTGTGCTTTGATTACTACCCTACCACGGCTCAAATGAGTCGTGCAAACAGGTTTTAGTTGGGTACAATCCCGAGCCACATGGAGGCAGTGAGCGGATCGGCAGGGGTTTCGTCTCTCCCGGTATTGGGGTGAGATCGCGCTGTGTCTAGGAGAGCCATTACACGAAGTCCTTGGCCAAGGCAGGAGATTTACTGGTAGGTATTCCAGTAGTATATCAGGGTGTTCTGGGATACTCTCCGACACGACTTGTACCGCTTTTGGGGGTCTGACTTTTACCTACCCTCTAGGCCCGCCATGCGATGCTCATAATCGAACGGACCGGACTGTACGGATATTGTCACTGACAGACTCAGTAGGGTGTCAGGATGAGTTCGCTCATCGACCTCCCTTTTGGTCAATACATGGTAGCCCGTTACGTACAGCTAGTACCACTGACGTGCTAGTGGTTAAATCCACAGCCAAAGTATTGACGAGTCTTTAGAGTCCCCCACAGACAGTTTCTCAAGTTTCGGGAGAAACGTTGTAGAGGCCGTATTATATAAGGTAGGGTCCGATCATATACGTGCGATAGTGGACGGATCATACTAGTAGGCTTTGGTTTAAGCCGGATCCTAGTATTATATTTGTTGGATTACTTTAGTCTCATCGTATTCGCATTCAGTCGGAATGCGGATACAGGTATGTATATACAGGTGAGGGGTATCCTTGTGATCCGTCACGAGTTTACTTTAGATGTTGCCGTTTCTTTTTGTTGTTGTAAACATTTGGGTTAATGTTTACATATGGAAATTATGAGCTAGAAATCATCATTAGAAGCCTTAATTGTGACACATGCACAAGTATTGACTCATGGTCTCTTTCTTTGTGCATGTGTCACATTATTTGATGGATTTGAGTCTTGATATGATAAGGAGAGAGGGATGGGGGCTGCCTTGATATGTTTTTTGGTCTTGTATTTTTCTCATAACACTCTCTCTTTTTATCATAAGAACTCAAGAAAGAAAAGGCTTCTTCTTCTTCCTCTTGCTCTAGCTCACAACCTCCATTAATGGCATCATCTCTAACCTCCATCCATACACTCTCATGTGATGAGAATCAATGGATGCTTGAGACAAAGTTATCACACACATTCTCTACATCGCCTTGGACACGTCGGCTAGCGAACTTCGTGCCCGAGTTATTTCGGATGAAGCGGGAGCCTGTAAAAAGACTCGATGATGTGGTGCCCTTTCCGACGAGGAGACCGGAGCTCGGAGATTCCGCGAGGAGCTTGGGATGGTGGCCAAAGACCAAAGGACACGGATCGATCAGTATAGCTTTCCAACCCTTTCTCTAGTTGCTAGTTGTAGGTTAATGGTTCGATCCGGAATGAAAGTAAACAATAGCGTTGGTTTCTAGTTTAGAAAAAGTTTTCGTTTCCGCATTTTAGCCTCGGACAGACGGCCGGGGCGCTATCGTACACATACACTAAATGTAACGGCCACCCGCGTATTGAGCGATCAGAAGATCAACAAGCAAGCGTGCGTATACTCCTGTGAATCCAATCAGTAACACTACCGTACAGTCCGGTCTCTTCGTCTGATATGTCGCATATCTTGCCTGGGGGTGGTAAACATCAGACCCCAATAGCTTGATAAGTCATACCGATGTGAGGTTCATAACGGGTTGAGAAACTACTGATAACAGTTACCAGTAAATCTCAGAAATAGCCCTGGCCAAGGATGTAATACCCCAGGTATTATCCGGTATACCCATTTATACCAGATAAGCATGGGGACCCACCATAAAACAATGGGGAATCTTCGAAATACATTCCGAAAGAGGACAGATCTGTACTATAAATGGAATGATACCGCTCTTCAATATAGAGGCGCCTTTTAAGTGAACTGGCACAACAGGAGTTTGAGAACTCCATAGTTAAGCTTGCTCGGGCCAGGGAAGTCCTGGGATGGGTGACCTCGTGGGAAGTGGCCCCTGGTTGGGTCCAGTTCGCCCCGAAGGACAAAACCGTGCGGCTTCGGCCAAAGTGGACAATACTCTCTGTATTGGGGGTGGAGCGTGACAGAATGGTATCAGAGCTGGTTTCTGAATAGTAGGTATGTGGTTCGAGGATGAACCATTGTTCTAAGTGGGGAAGAATGTAATACCCCAGGTATTATACGGTATACCCATTTATACCAGATAAGCATGGGGACCCACCATAAAACAATGGGGAATTTTCGGAATACATTCCGAAAGAGGACAGATCTGTACTATAAATGGAATGATACCGCTCTTCAAAATAGAGGCGCCTTTTAAGTGAACTGGCACTACAGGAGTTTGAGAACTCCGTAGTTAAGCGTGCTCGAGCCCGAGAAGTCCTAGGATGGGTGACCTCCTGGGAAGTGGCCCCTGGTCGGGTCCAGTTCGCCCCGAAGGACAAAACCGTGCGGCTTCGGCCAGAGTGGCTAATACTCTCTGTATTGGGGGTGGGGCGTGACAAAGGAGTTCTTGTTTATAGCAAATCGAGCACAGCGCAACATCAACCCCCAATACCGGGAGAGACGAAATCCCCTCTTATCACTCATTGCCTCCATGTGACTCGGGACTGTACCCAAAAACCACCATTTTGCACGTTCTCTTGAACGTGTTAAGGTGGATATCAAAGCACTGTGGGAATCACACAAGAATCTATGACGATCTCGGGTCGACAGACTAACCTGTACCAGTGTCACCAGAGAACTGCAATCTGAAGTGAGGTATAATACCATCTAGGAGTTCTCGAAGAGTCCGTCCAGTGTACCCGGTCTCTACTGAGCACCCGTATACCATCTCTGATGTCAAACACCAATGGATATGGGATCATCCATCGCCCATCTACATGGGTCGAGAAGCTATACGGTAGTCTACTCTGGTATATCGAGGCCCTGTCTCGATACACCCACGACCAGGGATATTAAAGGATGTACTCACGGACTACCTTTGTCCCACTAGTATGATCCTCATCATAATCCAGGTAGTCAAGTACACATCCTAAGGGCTTTATCAACATGTAACAGAGAGACAATCAGTGTACATGTTAAGATAAAGAGTAACCAGATAGCATACTATCATGTCGGGCAAGAAAGTCATCCCTATGTATGACCAAACATCCACTATAATATACATCATATGTACAATAATGGCCTCTAGGGCATACATATAACTAAAAATCTCCCATTTGCACTAGGGCCATCATATTGCAGTGGTTGTAGTATCCCATACTCAACCATCCCATAAAAGTCTCTCTTGGGAAAAGGCATTTGTGAGTGGTTCCGTCGTGTTATCCTCCGAGTCTGCTCTCCTTAACCTCGATCTCCATGGAGATCAACCATCTCCATGATCAGGTGATACTGTCTTAGAATATGTCTGGATCACTGATGGGACGGGGGTTTCTAGGCATAAGCCACAACTCCATTGTCACACAATGGTAGGAACGAAGTTCATCTCATGAACTTATATACTCCCAGACTGCCTCTTTGGTAGTATCGTTGGTAGCGATGTATCAAGCTTTTATCTTCTAGTTTGCAACAGTATTTAGCTTGGAACTCTTCCAACATACCATCCCTCCATTGAGGGTAAAGACAATGCTTGTGACTGACATTCAGTCGACTTTACCACCCTGGAAGCTATCCAGAGATTCATCCTAGGGTCTACCGATATCATCTCACTACACCTAGTGAGAATCCTTACATCCACTTAGATCTATCTCATAGATCCAAAACTCAGGATTTAGGAGGTATCACCTTGATCCTATATGGAGAATCAATGTGATAAGAGGAGATTGATCGAGTGTAGCATATGAAACTCCTTTCCTATCAAGAGTATGTCATCCACGTACAATATGAGGAAGACCATCTTACTCTCTACTACCTTTTTGTATATACAAGGTTCATCTACCATTTTAATGAAGTCAAACTCTTTCAATACCACATCAAAACAGATGTTCCAACTCCGCGATGCCTGCTTTAACCTGTAAAGAAACTTGCACACGTTTCCGCTGCTCCCACTGTCTACGAAGCCCTCTGGCTGTGTACTTATAGATGCTCTCTTCTAAATTAGTATTTAGAAAAGTAGTCATGACACCCAACCGCCAGATATCGTAGTCATGGTATGTAGCAATGGAAAGTAGGATCCGGATGGACTTAAGCATAGGTACTGGAGAAAAGCATTCATCATAATCCTGTTAGTTATATATATATACCCTAGAGGCCATTGTTGTACATATGATGTATATCATAGTAGATGCTTGGATATATATAGAGAGGACTTTCTTGCTTGACATGATAGTATACTATTTGGTTTCACATTGTCTGAACAAGTTGACTGGTATTGGTTTAATGTCGTGCTCTCACATGTTGATAAAGCCCTTAGGATATGTACTCGACTACTGGGACTATGATGCAGATCATACTAGTGGGGCCAGGGTAGTCCAAGGGTACATCCTCTAATTGTTCCTAGTCGAGGGTGTATCGAGACAGGGAATCGATGCTCCAGAGTAGACTAGTGTATACGCGTCTTGACCCATACGATGGGTGGTGGATAATCCCATATCCATTGGTGTTTGACATCAAAGATGTTGTACGAGTGCTCAGTGGAGACTGGGTACACTGAACGGACTCGCCGAGAACTCCTAGATGGTATTATACCTATCGTCAGATAGCAGTTCTCTGGTGACACTGGTACAGGTTAGTCTGTAGACCCGAGATCGTCATAGAGTCTTGTGTGATTCCCACTGTGCTTTGATTTCCAGTTTACCACGTTCATGAGAACGTGCAAAATAGTTGCTTTTGGGTACATTCCCGAATCACATGGAGGCAATGAGCGATATGAGGGGTTTCGTCTCTCTCGGTATTGGGAGTTGATGTTGCGCTGTGTTCGATTGGCTATAACTGGAAGTCCCTAGCCAGGGCTGATATTGAGATATACTGGTAAGTGTTATTAGTAGTCTCTCGACCCGTTATGATCCTTACATCGACACGAATTATCGGTTACCGTGGTCTGACTTTACCACCCCTAGACTGGATATGCGACATATCAGACGAAGAGACCGGACTGTACGGGAGTGTTACTGATTGGATTCACAGGAGAATGTACAGGCTTGCTTGTTTATCTTCTAATCTCTTAATACCCGGGTGACTGTTACGTTTAGCAGGCCGCTTGCAGCTTGTGGGTGTTTGATATGATCATCACCTACTGCCGGCGTATTGACGATTCTTTAGAGTCCTACACAGAGGTTTACTGGCTCAGGCAAAACGGTGTAGGAGCACATATATGATATGTGCGGGACCGAGAATAATACGTGTATGTGATACCGTATTCGATTGTTGCGATATGTGATATCGGCCAGGTATATGTGATATAGCCAGATCATCGGATCAAGTGTTGATTCGATGAACTGATACAGATTATATTAGTCGGTTATTTGCAAAATAGCCAGATTATCGGATCAAGTGTTGATTCGATAATTTAATGTATAATGATATATTTGATATATTACATTACATTAACTAATATAAGCTCACTTAAAGATTCTTTTTCTCACTTGATGATACATTGATATATATGTGATATATGTTAATTGTATTATTTTCTTTTGTTACAAAATATTGTATATGTGATATATAATATTGTAACATGTTAGGGTTACAAATGCATCTAGGGTTTAAACCATGCTAGGGTTTAAACTTGGGTTAACATTTTCTTTTTGGTTAATTCTTTTTGGATGGATAAAGTTTTGGATGAGCTTTGAGGAAGCTTCATGATCCTTTGACAAAGTCCACCCTCTTTGTTTTATCCTTGATATTTGTTAACCTAACTTTAACCCTAGCCTATGGTTCATTCTCTACATGAGTTAGCCATGACACATATCTAACTATGGTTGCATTTCTAACCTAAAACAATAATTCATTCATCACTTCTTCATCTTCTTCTTGCTCTTGAAAAAAGCTTGCTAGAATTTTCCTTTGTGGTGATTGTTTGTGAAAAAAAGAAAACTAAAGAGAGCAAAATTCCTACTTCATCATCCTCATCTATTATAACCACTTGGATTAGGGTGTTTGCTTCACTAATACTTGATTAGTGAAGTGAGAGCTTGGGCTTGTGATTCTTCAAGGTAGATCATCTTGGATTGTGAAGTATTCAAGCAAGAATGTCTCTTTCACCTCATGGAGCCTCTCGAGAGTCCGGGTACTTGATGATCGCAGCGAAGGGACTTCAACCCGGAGCTTATGAAGTGAAGGAACGGACAACAAAGGTTGTAAACCCTCTCACTTAGATGTTAAGTTGTTAACTTGTATTGTTTTGTTTGATTCTTTAGCTAAGATCCTAGGTTTAGGGTTACTATAATGGAAATTTTTTAACTTGGCATGGATGATGCCTCCCGAAACCTTATTGCCATTGTAGATATCCCAACAGTGGTATCAGAGCCTGGCTAGAGAATTAGACGGATAAGTGAAGGATTACGAAACCGAAACAACTCCGAAACACCTGACGAAAAACCCTAGTTTCTGTAAATTTTTCAGAGTGTCAAAATTTTTTTTAACAGTTGCAGAGTGATGTATGTGATACAATATGAGCACCGTATAAATTTCATCCCATTCCCTGAAAAAATGGCAAAGATCACCACCCCAAAACCGGCCAGATCGGATCCAAACATGCTAGAATTTGTACCGTGTTTTTGGCTATGGATTTTGGTACTTTTGGTGTTGTTTGCTTTTGCTAGTTTTTCATGTGATGTTATCTTTTAGCAAAGGCAATTCGGAGTTTTTCGTATTCATAATTCAAGGTTTTGTTTCGGTTATTTTAGACGGTGTTAAAAAGTTCGATCGGATATCAAATACCCACATTTTCCCTTGCTGAAATTTTTTCAAGAGATGGATCTTTTTCATAATTAAAGAACATTCAAATATCGTGCAAGTGATGCGGTGGACCCTCTAGAAGAACAAAACCTTAACTTAATTTTGTGACCGTTAAAACCGCCACTAAACCCTAGGGTTTGTGGTAGTTTAGCGGTGCCACAAGTGAGGCATTGGTTGGCCCTTCTACGGCCGGTTCACTGCTACTGTGGTATGTGATGGATACTTCTAAACTACGCTCAAGTGTTGAGCATTTTGAGAAATTTTGGGTGTTTGCTGATTCGATCGGAATGTTTAATATCGTCTATCTTTTTCTGGAATGTGATACAATATGTGGAATTCATATAGTTAGGCATGAAATCTGTAATATGTGATATTTCGGGTTTACGATGTCTAAGATGATTGTGGATTCCAAATGTTGTAGTTTTTCACTTTCTTTTCTGCGACTGTAAGTGTAATATGTGGTATATTGCCGTTTTCGTTGCTATATGTCAACGACAATTGGGATACGCATATTTACTTACGTTGATGACATGTGATGTTATGTGTTGCTGTGATATGTTATATTGGATCGTCGTGTTTTGAATAGCCGGGGGTTTTATGTGAGATGAGGGTTTTTATTTTCATTCATGTAAAATTCATTGTATGTAATATTCTTTTATTGGGGCACTTCCGGGTTGAGGATGATGTCACCATTGTATATTATTTACTTTTCCGCATTAGGATAGACCCAAGGAGGAGAGCACAAGCAACCGGGTTCTAGGGTCCAGTGGGAGGCCATCTCGAGGAGTCGAGACCGGGTCTCATAACCCTAGAATTGGTAGGGTTTCTTGTCGCTCTCGTAGGGGTCTAGGGATGTGGGTTTGGCTATTCATCGCGACCGTGAAATCCGTGTTTTATAAAGGCTCAAAATAAAACACGGACCTCCTAGTATATCCAATATTTCATATGTTTCTTCTGCTGCTGATATATTGTGATGTGATCATTTTATATGCGTGAGACGAATGCTTTATTATTATATATGAGATATATAGTAGAAGTTACTTATATTTTGCACCCGCGCTAGTCCCGCACCGGTATGCCGTTAGTTAAGTAACCTAACGGTACATAAAGGGACACTGTGGCGAATGCGGATGACATAAGCGTAAGTTGTATTTTCGTTTCTTCTGTGATGCTTAGGAAGCATAAATGATGGGATCATTAATGAGGTTAATTAAAGAAAAAAAACCTAAAAGATGTTGTAGAATCAAATTTATAAAAAGGGTAGCTCTAGTTTTTGCTTTGCATAGCGGTATTCCTTGTAGAATATCCAGCACCTTATTCGATAAGGAAAGAGTTGAGATCCCTTCACCGGGAGTGACCTCTTTAGCGAAACTAGCAGATGCTACAAACTCACGTTTTAGTTTTTGATTGCTTCTATAGTTCTTGTTTTGCATAGTGGTATTTGTGAAATATCCTGCACCTTATTCGATAAGGAAAGAGCCGAGATCCCTTCACCGGGAGTGACCTCTTTAGCAAAACTAGTAAAAGCCTCAAAAACACTCATTTTTCAAAATCACTTGCTTCTACAACGATATCAAGTTCATTACGCTCATGGTTTTCTGAAAAACCTGCGTAGCCCTCTGACATTTCAGATAAGTAATACTTAGTATTCGTGCTGCGTTTGTTGGCATTCTTCAAGGCGTAGTGTGCGGTAGCTAACTAGTGCTTATCTGCAACATAAGATGAGATTGGATTAGGGTATTCGTACGGCCTTTTTGGCTTTCGTCAAGGGTCGTGCGGGTGGGTTTAATTCAATCAATAAATGTACGGGTTGAACTTGACTAGCGCACTATGGTTTGTTGGCTTTCGTCAAGGTCATAGCACGTTAGGGGCAAAAGCATTATCGGGAATTTCAAGTGTTGAAATTTGTAATGAGATTGCATACCTTCTATGAGATAATTGGATCTTGATACCCACTACGAGTAAGAGTTACTCCTGGGAGAATTTTACACAGGACAATTAGCCAATCAAGTAAGTGTCTAGAATGGTGTTAACGGGGTTATGCCTCTGGGAAAACGAGATTTATTTTAATTAGGTCCGTGCGAAAGCACGGGGAACCTCCCTCAAAGTACCAACACTGGCCTGGCCGAAAGATTGGCGAACTTGTAATGTGTAATTAATCCCGGCTGGTCTTACCTTTTAGGGTTTGAAGGAAGATTTGATGAAAAACAGTGGGAGCCATCCTGATTAGATAAGATAATAACCAATCTAATCTTCCAAGAGCATACGCTAAAGTGTTTTCTTCTCTCTCTCTCTCCAAGTAGGGACCATATCAGGCCTTAATTAAGATAATAATATGGATGTATTGACAGAACTTGCTTATTATACTGAGCAGGAGAACGTTGGTCCCGTTCTTTCTTATAAATGTTATAAGACTGAACAGAAAATTGAAGAATATCCAGATTCTCTTGCCACCCAAATGAAGAACAAGCATGCTGATGCATCTTCTTCGGCTGTGTTAGTTATCGAGAACTATTTCTCAGTTCACTCTACATCCCAGGTATTAGATACCGGATCGGGATCCCATGTATGTAATATGTTACATGGGCTACGGAAATGTAGGGAACTGGGGGAGGGTGATCATTCCATAAGAGTAGGGAACGATGCAAATGTTGCAGCCAAAGCAGTTGGCGAATATCACCTTGTATTACCAAATGGTAATACATTGATTCTGAACGAATGTTATTACATTTTGACCCTGATATGCAATCTTATATCAGTTTCTTTATTGAGTAAAGAAGGATATACTTTTATAGTACAGGATAATGTTATGAACATCTTCCTGAATCAAAAGTTGATTGGATCAGGCTTGTTAAATAATGGCATATACGTTCTGAAACAAACTACAGTCCTTAATGTACAAAACACACACAAGAGTAAGAGTTCAGAAATGAACGAATCCTTCTTGTGGCATTGTAGACTTGGTTATATCATTGCAACACGACTAGCTAAGTTGCATAAGGATGGATATTTGAATCCGTTCGAATTTTCATCTTATGACACTTGCCAGTCATGTCTCAAAGGAAAAATGACCAAAACTCCGTTTAGTGGACACGGAGAAAGAGTTATTGAACTCTTGGAGCTGATACATTGTGATGTATGTGGTCCCATGTCTACACATGCCAGGAATGGTTCTTCGTACTTCATTACATTCACTGACGATCTCTCAAGATACGGACATGTGTTCCTGTTGAAACACAAGTCTGAAGCTTTTGAGAAATTCATAGAATATAAGAACGAAGTCGAGAACCAAACGGGTAAAAGTATTAAGATCCTTCGATCTGATTGAGGAGGAGAATACTTGAGCAATGAGTTCCTGGACTATTTAAAAGAGAATGGGATTCTCTCTCAGCTTACTCCTCCTTATACACCACAGCACAACGGTGTATCGGAATAGAGGAATCGCACCCTATTAGATATGGTGCGCTCTATGATGAGCACTGCTGAGTTGCCTATTTCCTTCTGGGGGTAAGCGCTTGAGACAGCCATACACCTATTGAATATGGTTCCTACCAAATCAGTGCCTACCACTCCATATGAGATATGGAAGGGGAAGAGACCATCTCTTAATTATGTTAAGATATGGGGTTGTCCGGCCTATATCAAAAGGAACAATCCGGATAAACTCGAGGCAAGGTCTATCATGTGCAAGTTTGTAGGATATCCCAAAAACTCACAAGCGTATATCTTTTACCACATTAAGGAACAAAAGGTGTTTGTTTCTTAACATGTCACCTTTTTAGAAAAGGAATTTCTTGAAAAAGAAATTAGTGGCGAGGAGGTAGAACTGGAAGAAGTTCCAGCAATACAAACTATGACAGATGATTTGGTAGAACCGGAGGATTCAGTGGTTTCCGACGAACCTCAGCCGCTCCGCCGATCTAGTAGGGTTCCTCATCAACCTGAGAGATACTACGGTTTTCTCATTGATGGTGGGAGCGAGGATTGAATCATCGAAGATGATGACCCGACTAGCTTCAAGCAGGCCATCACGAGTGGGGACTCTGTGAAGTGGATGGATGAAATGCGATCTGAGATAGAATCCATGTACACCAACAAAGTATGGACTTTGGAAGTTGTTCCTGAAGGGGTAAAACCCATTGGGAGCAAATGGATCTTTAAGAAGAAACTTGGTGTAGATGGAAAAGTTGAGACTTTCAAAGCTAGACTTGTTGCAAAGGGTTTTCGTCAACGGTCAGGTGTGGATTATGACGAAACCTTTTCTACAGTGGCTATGCTTAAGTCCATTCGGATCCTACCTGCCATTGCTGCATACCATGACTATGAAATCTGGCAAATGGATGTTAAGACCGCCTTTCTAAATGGTGATTTAGAGCAGTGCGTATATATGAATCAGCCAGAGGGTTTCATAGATAGTGGAAGCAGCGGAAAGGTGTGCAAGCTGCTTAAATCCATCTACGGGTTAAAGCAGGCATCGCAGAGTTGGAACATCTGTTTTGATGTAGTAGTTAAAGAGTTTGACTTCATCAAGAACGCAGATGAACCTTGTATCTACAAGAAGGTTGCAGAGAGTAAGGTTGTCTTCCTCGTATTGTACGTGGATGACATACTCTTGATATGAAATGATGTTCCTATGCTGCACTCAGTCAAGCTCTTCTTATCACATAGATTCTCAATGAAAGATCTAGGTGATGCCTCCTGCATTTTGGGGATTAAGATCTATAGAGATAGATCTAAACGGATACTGGGATTGTCCCAATCCAGGTACATTGACACCATACTAAAGAGGTTTAGTATGGAAGAATCCAAGCATGGGAACCAACCCACGATCTCTGGACTCACTCTTTCCAAAGAGATGTCTCCTAAGACTGATTTGGAGAGAGCTCGCATGCAAGGGATACCCTATGCTTCGGTAGTAGGCTCTATCATATACGCGATGCTATATACCAGACCCGATATAGCATACTCACTAAGTGTACTGAGTAGGTATCAAGCAGATCCAGGAGAGAGTCACTGGACAGCTATAAAGAACATTCTCAAGTACTTGAGAAGGACTAAGGAGATGATCTTAGTGTATGGTAACGGAGAACTCAATGTGGAGTCCTTTACCGATTCGAGCTTCCAAAGTGATAAGGACGACTCTAAGTCGCATTCGGGATTTGTCTTTACCCTGAATGGAGGGGAGGTTTGTTGGAAGAGTTCCAAGCAAGAAACCGTGGCAGACTCGACGATGGAGGTTGAATATATCGCTGCCAACGATGCTGCCAAAGAGGCTGTCTGGATGAAGAAGTTCATCACTGAACTTGGTGTGGTTCCATCCATTGTGCATCCAATACCTTTGTATTGTGATAACAATGGAGCTGTGGCTTTGGCCAAGGAACCCAGGTCCCATCAGAGATCCAGACATATTCTGAGGCGGTATCACCAGATCCGAGAGATAGTTGATCGCCGCGAGATCGAGGTCAGGAGAGTTGACACGAAGGACAACACTGCGGATCCACTCACGAAGGCCACACCCTAGATACAATTTGAGAGACTCTTCGGGATGTTGGGTATGAGATATTACAACAGCTGGCCTTAGTGCAAGTGTGAGATTGTTAGTTATAAATATGCCCTAGAGGCCACTGTTGTACATATGATGTATATTATAGTGGATGCTTGGATATATATAGAGAGGACTTTCTTGCTCGACATGATAGTATGCTATTTGGTTTCACTTTTTCTTAACATGTTGACTCTTATTGGTTTACTGTCTTGCTCTCACATGTTGATAAAGCCCTTAAGATATGTACTCAACTATTGGGACTATGATGTAGATCATACTAGTGGGGCCAGGGTAGTCCAAGAGTACATCCTATAACTGTTCCTAGCCGAGGGTGTATCGAGACAGAGCATCGATACTCCAGAGTAGACTAGCGTATACGCGTCTTAACCCATACGATGGGCGATGGATGATCCCATATCCATTGGTGTTTGACATCAAATATGGTGTATAGGTGCTCAGTGGAGACTGGGTACACTGAACGGACTCACCGAGAACTCTTAGATGGTATTATACCTATCGTCAGATAGTAGTTCTCTGGTGACACTGGTGCAGGTTAGTCTGTGGACCTGAGATCGTCATAGAGTCTTGTGTGATTCTCACTATGCTTTGATTTCCACCTTACCACGTTCATGAGAACGTGAACTACTGTGGATTTTGGGTAAAGTCCTGAATCACATGGAGGCAATGAGCGATAGGAGGGGTTTCGTCTCTCCCGGTATTGGGATGTTGCGCTTTGTTCGATTGGCTATAACTGGAAGTCCCTCGCCAGGGCTGATATGGAGATATACTTGTAAGTGTTATCAGTAGTTTCTTGACCCGTTATGAGCCTTACATCGACACGACTTATCGGTTATTGGGGTCCGACGTTTACCACCCGTAGATTGGATATGCGACATATCAGACGAAGAGACCGGACTGTACGAGAGTGTTACTTATTGGATTCACAGGAGAATGTACAGGCTTGCTTTTTGATCTTCTAATCGCTCAATACCCGGGTGGCTGTTACGTTTAGCTGACCGCTTGCAGCTTGTGGGTGTTTGATATGATCATCACCTACTTCCGGCTGATTGACGATTCTTTAGAGTCCTACACAGAGGTTTCCTGGCTCAGGCAAAACGGAGTGGGAGCACATATGTGATATGTGCGGGACCGAGAATAATATGTGTATGTGATACCGTATTCGATTCTCGCGATATGTGATATCGACCGGGTATATGTGATATAGCCGGGTCATTGGATCAAGTGTTGATTCGATGAACTGATACAGATTATATTAGTCGGTTATTTGCAAAATAGCCGGATTATCGGATCAAGTGTTGATTCGATAATTTAATGTATAATTATATATTTGATATATTACATTACATTAACTAATATAAGCTCACTTAAAGATTCTTTTTCTCACTTGATGATACATTGACATATATGTGATATATATTAATTGTATTATTTTCTTTTGTTACAAAATATTGTATATGTGATATATAATATTGTAACATGTTAGGGTTACAAATATAACTAGGGTTGAAACCATGCTAGGGTTTAAACTTGGGTTAACATTTTCTTTTTGGTTAATTCTTTTTGGATAGATTAAGTTTTGGATGAGCTTTGAGGAAGCTTCATGATCCTTTGACAAAGTCCACCCTCTTTGTTTTATCCTTGATATTTGTTAACCTAATTTTAACCCTAGCCTATGGTTGATTCTCTACATGAGTTAGCCATGACACATAATTCATTCTAGGGTTTAAACTATGGTTTCATTTCTAACCTAAAACAATAATTCATTCATCACTTCTTCATCTTCTTCTTGCTCTTGAAAAAAGCTTGCTAGAACTTTCCTTTGTGGTGATTGTTTGTGAGAAAAAGAAAACTAAAGAGAGCAAAATTCATACTTCTTCATCCTCATCTATTCTAGCTACTTAGATTATGGTGTTTGCTTCACTAATACTTGATTAGTGAAGTGAGACCTTGGGTTTCTGATTCTTCAAGGTAGATCATCTTAGATTGTGAAGTATTCAAGCAAGGATGTCTCTTTCACCTCATGGAGCCTCTCGAGAGTCCGGGTATTTGATGATCGCACCGAAGGGACTTCAACCCGGAGCTTATCAAGCGAAGGAATGGACTACAAAGGTTGTAATCCCTCTCACTTAGATGTTAAGTTGTTAACTTGTAGTGTTTTGTTTGATTCTTTAGCTAAGATCCTAGGTTTAGGGTTCTTATAATGGCAAAATTTTAACTTGGTATGGATGATACCTCCCGAAACCTTGCTGGCGTTGTAGGTATCCCAACAAATCCACACCTGGTCAATGACGAGAACCTCTTACAACATCTCTAGCTTTGAAAGTCTCAACTTTTCCATTTACACCAAGTAATCTTCTCAAGATATACTTGCTCCTGATGGGGGTTTAACCATTCAGATAAAGCAACCAAAGTCCATACTTTGTTGGTTTATATGGATTCCATCTCAGATCGCATAGCATCCATCCATTCTTACAGAGTCCCCACTCTTGATGGCCTGCACGAAACTAGTTGGGTCATCATCTCATGATGCAATCCTCGCTCCCACTGTCATAAAGAAAATCGAAGTATCTTTCAGGTGGGTGTGGAACCCTACAAGATCGGCGGAGAGACTAAGCTTCGTCGGGAGCTATTGAATCTTCCGGTTCTACCAAATCTTCAGCTGTAGTTTGTATAGCTGGAACTCCTTCCAGTTCTACCTCCTAACAACAAATTTCTTTCCAAAATAAATTCCTTTTCTAAAAAGGTGGCATGCCGAGAAATAAAACACATTTCATTCCTTGGTGTGGTAGAAGATATACCTTGCGTATGCTTGGGATATCCAACAAACTTCTAAAGAACTGACATTGTCTCGAGCTTGTCCGGATTTTTCTTTTAGATATAGGCCGGACAACCCCAAATCTTAACTTACTTAAGAGATGGGCTCTTCCCATACCATATCACATATGGAGTGGTAGGCACCTGATTTGGTTGGAACCCAATTCAATAGTTATGCAGCTTCTCAAGTGCATAACTCCCAAAAGGAAATAGGCAACTCAGTAGTACTCATCATGGAGTGCACCATATCTGATAGGGTGCAATTGCTCCGCCCCGATACACTGTTGTGTTGTGGTGTATACGGAGGAGTAATGCTGAGATCGAATCTCATTCTCCTTTAGAATAGTCCAGGAATTCTAAGCTCAGGTATTCTTCTCCCTGATCACATCAAAGGACTTAATACTTATACCCTTTTTGGTTCTGTACTTCTGACTTATATTCATTGAATTTCTCAAATGGTTCAGACTTGTGTTCCAACAGGAACATATGTCCGAATATTGAGAGATCATCAGTGAATGCAATGAAGTACAATGAACCGGTCCTGGCATGTGTTGACAGGGGACCTACATAAATCATCATGTATTAATCCCAAGAGTTTATTAACTCTTTCTCTGTTTCCAGTAAACGGAGCTATGGTCATTTTATCTTTGTGACATGACTGGCAAGTTTCACAAGATGTAAATTCAAACTGATTTAAATATGCATCTTAATGTTACTTAGCTAGTCAGGTCGCAATGATATGACCTAGTCTACAATGCCTTAAGAAGGATTCATTCATTTATGAACTCTTCCTCTTGTGTGTGTTCTGTACGTTAAGAACTGTAGTTTGATTTAGAACATATATGCTTTTAGATAACGTGCCTGAACCGATCAACTCTTGATATAGGAAATGTTCAAAACACTATCCAACAATACAAAATTATATCCTTATTTAGTAAATAAAGAGACTGATATAATGTTGCATATCAGGTTCGGTATCTAATAACATTCGTTTAGAATCAATGTATTACCATTTGGTAATACAAGGTGATAACTGCCAAGACCTTGGCTGCAACACTTGCACCGTTTCCAAGTCTTAAAACTTTTTAACCCATTCTCAGTTCTCTACCTATATGTAGCCCATGTAACAGATTACATATGTGGGATTCTGATCCGGTATCTCATATCTAGGATGTAGAGGATACTGAGAAACAGTTCTCTGTAATGAACACACCCAAAAAAGATGCATCATCATGAACTTTCTTCGTTTGGGTGGCACGAGAATCCTGCTAATCCCTTATTTCCTGCTCGGTCTTATAACAATTATAAGTTGGAGCGGGACCAACGTTCCCCAGCATAGTATAACAAGCGGGTTCGGTCAATACATCCATATTATTATCTTGATTAAGGCGTGACATGGTCGCTACCTGGAGAGAGAGAGAGAGAGAAGAAAACACTCTGCGTATGCTCTTGCAAGATTAGATTGGTTATTATTTTTATCTAATCAGGATGGCTCCCACTTTTTTTTTATCAAATCTTCCTTTAAACCCTAAAAGGAAAGACTAGTCGGGATTAATTACGCTCTATAAGTTCGCCAATCTTTCAGCCAGGCTAGTGCCAGTACTTTGAAGGAGGTTCCCCGTGTTTTCGCACGGACCTAATTAAAATAAACCTTATTTTCCTAGGGGCGTAACCCCGTTGATACCTTTCTAGACACCTACTTGATCGGCTAATTGTAAAGTGCAAAACTCTCCCAGGAGTAACTCTTACTCTCAGTGGGTATCAGAATCCAACTATCTCATAAAAGGTATGCAATCTCATTGCAAATTTCAACACTTGAAATTCCCGATAATATTTTGCCCCTAACCTCCTATGAACTTGACAAAGGACAACAAGCCATAGGATGGTAGTCAATTTCAACCCGTCATTTCCTGATTGGATTAAACCCACCCGCACGACCCTTGACAAAGGCCAACAAGGTCGCACGACTACCTTAATCCAATCGTATCATATGCTTAAGCAGATAAGCACTAATCAGCTACCGACACTACACCTTGACAAAAGCCAACAAATGCATCACGAATACTAAATATTACTTATCTGAAATGACGGAGGGCTACGACAGGTTTTTAAGAAAACCTTTTGCCTAATGAACCTGATATCGTTGTAGAATCAAATGATTTAAAATGGAGTGTTTTTGAGGCTTTTGCTAGTTTCGCTAAAAAGGTCACTCCTGGTGAAGGGATTTCGGCTCTTTCCTCGTCGAATGAGGTGCAAGATATTCACAATACCGCTATGCAAAGCAAGAACTAGAAAAGCAATCAAAAGACAGAACCGAGGGTTGTAGCATCTGCCAGTTATTGCTAAAGAGGTCACTCCCGGTGAAGGGATCTCGGCTCTTTCCTTATCGAATAAGGTGCTGGATATTCTACAAGGAATACCGCTATGCAAAGCAAGAACTAGAACTACCTGTTATAGAAAATTCGATTCCACAACATCTTTAGGTTTATTTTCTTTCATTAATCTCATTAATGAAGTCCGATAATTTAAGTTACCTAACCATCACAGATAAATACAACGTACGCTTATGCCATCCGCATTCGCCTCGATGTCCCATCATGCACCGTTAGGTTAGGTAACTAACGGCAGAGCGGGGCAGGGCTAGCGCAGGTGTAAAAAATAGGAAGGTCTATATAATATATCACATGTACTATATAAAGTATCTATCTCATCATATAAAGTGATCACATCACAGAATATCGCAGTAGAAATCAACATATGAAATATTGGATATATTAGGATTTCCGGGTTTTAAATTAAGCCTGTATAAAACACGGATTCCACGGTTGTGATGAATAGCCAAACCCACATCTTTAGACCCCTACGAGAGCGGAAAGAAACCCTACCAATTCTAGAGTTAGGAGAACCGGACTCGACGCCTTAAGATGGTCTCCTACTAGACTCTAGAACCCGGTTACTTGTGCTCTCCTCTTTGGGTCTATCCTAATGCGGAAAAGTAAATAATATACATCAACGATGACATCTTCCTCAACCCGGAAGTGCCCCCAATAAAAGAATATTACATACAAGTTTTTACAAGAATGAAAATGAAAAACTCTCATCTCACATAAAACCACCCCGGCTATTCAAACACGACGATCCAATATAACATATCACAGTAACACATAACATCACATGTTATCAACGTAAATAAATATGCATATCCCAATTGTCGTTGACGTACAGCAACGAAACCGGCGACACACCACATATTACACTTACGGTCGCAGAAAAGAAAGTGAAAACTACAACAATTGGAATCGTCACTGCCCTTAGACATCATAAACCCGGAATATCACATATTCTGGATTTCAGGCCTAACAATGCAAATCTTACATTTAGTTCTCAACTATGAAAACACTTTTCAAAAGAAGTCGGGTAATTCAACAGGATTTCCGATTTCACCTGAGACCGAAATGTTAAACTTGCACGCAACTAAATAGATTCCAATTATTGTATCACAATCACAGATAGCTAGACGAAGTTAAACTTTTCGATCGAATAAGCAAGCACCCAAAATTTCCCAACAAGCTCAACACTTGAGCGGAGTTCAAAAAGTTCCCAGAAACTGCCACAGCTCCTATGAACCATCCGTAGAAGGGCTGACCCATGCCTCACTCATGTCGCCACGGAACTGCGGCAAAGCCTAGGATATTACCGCGGTTCCGCGATCCAAAAAAGTCAAGTTTGGGTATCGTTCTTCTAGAGGGTCCACAGAATTGCTTGCATGATTTTCTGAAAAATTTATACTCGGAAAAATCCAACTCTTGGAAAATTTCAGTGAGGGAAAATATGGGTTATTAATATCCGTTCAAACTTTTTAACATCGTGTAAATAACCCGAATACATGTTAGAATTACGACTGCGAAAAACTCTGAATTGCCTTTGCAGAAAGTTAACATCACATGCAAATTTAGCAAAAACAAACAACACCTGAAACACCAAAACCCAGAGACTGGAACACCATGAAAATTTGAAGCCCAAACTCCAAAATTAGGCCGAGCTCGCCGATTTTAAGTATGATGTGGCCGGCCACTTTGAGCCAAAAATGCTCCTAATTTTGGTGGTGTTCATATTATATCACATATAACATTCTGCGGTTGTTTAAAAAAAAATTTGAAGACCTTTTAAAATCGACAGAAACTAAGTTCAAGTGTTTCAAGGTTCGGAGTCGTTTCGGTTTCATAATCTAACAAACATCGTCTAATTTTCTAGTATGGCTCTGATACCACTGCAGGGTTGTCTAGCACGTCGGCAAAGTTTCGGGAGGCATCGTCCATGCCATTTTCAAGATTTTACCATTTTAGCTAACCCTAACCCTAGAATCTTTAGTAGAAAATCCGACGAAAATATATGTAACCAACTTTACATCTAAGTGAATGAGAAATACAACCTTTGTAGACCGGTCCTTCACTTCTAATGCTCTGTGTAGTAGTCCCTTCGCTTCATGTAGTGAACTACTGGACTCTTGAAAGGGTTCACTTGAAGAAATGAACGAGCTTGCTCAATGTCTTCGAGGCCGAAGATGATTTACATCGAGAAGACTCAAGCTCATGCTACCTCTTCACTAATGGTGAAATTAGTGAAGCAAACACCCTAAACTAAATGGTTAATAGTAGAGGATGATGAAGTAGGAAATGAGCTCACTTTAGATTTGTTTTTCTTACAATATTTTCTCACCTTGAGAAAAGCTAGCAAGCTTTCTCAATGAAGAAGAAGATGAAGAATGAAGATGAGAGAATGGACTCTTGAGGTGAGAATAGCAAACATGGGTGAGTTAGTATCATACACTAACTCATGTAGAGAATAAACCATGGCTAATCAATAATGGTTAGCTTAATAAATATCTACAAGTAAAACAAAAGGAGTGGACTTGGTCAATGGTTCCACAAGCTTCACCAAGCTTTAACCATGTGACTTAATTCCACTAATTTTGATTTACTTTAGATAAATAAAACCTTATCATTATTATTAGTATGGTGTAAGTCTCATACACCCATGTCTTATGTGGCATCTAGCATGACACACAATATTGTATACTAATATATATCACATATATACTATGCGCACAATCAAGTGAGAAAAGAAATCATAAGTGAGCTAATATTAGTTAATGTATGCTAATATATTAAATATATAATTATACATTAAATTATTAAATCAACACTTGATTTAACAATCCGGCTATATTACATATAACCGACTAATATCATGTGTATCAACTTATCGAATCAACACTTGATTCGATAACCCGGTTATATCACATATAACCGATCGATAACCCAAATCGCGAGAATAGAATACGGTATCACATATAGTATTAATCTCGGTCCAGCACATATCACATATGTGCTCCTATTTTGTTTCACATGAACCAGGAAACCTCTGTGTAGGACTCTAAAGACTCGTCAATACGCCGACAGTAGGTGATGATCTTGTCAAACACCTACAAGCCGAAAGCAGTCTGCTAAACGTAACGGCCACCCAGGTATTGAGAGATCAGAAGATCAACAAGCAAGCCTACGCATACTCTTGCGAATCCAATCAGTAACACTACCGTACAGTCCGGTCTCTTCGTCTGATATGTCGCATATCTCGCCTGGGGGTGGTAAACGTCAGACCCTAATAGCTTGATAAGTCATGCCGATGTGAGGCTCATAACGGGTCGAGAAACTACTGATAACATTTACCATTAAATCTCAGAAACAGTCCTGGCCAGGGACTTCTTGTTATAGCCAATCGAGCACAGCGAAACATCAACCACCAATACTGGGAGAGACGAAATCCCCTCCTATCGCTCATTGCCTCCATGTGACTCGGGATTGTACTCTAAAAACCACCATTTTGCACGTTCTCTTGAACGTGGTAAGGTGGAAATCAAAGCAAAATGGGAATCAAACAAGACTCTATGATGATCTCGGGTCGACAAACTAACCTGTACCAGTGTCTCCTGAGAACTGCCATCTGACGTGAGGTATAATACCATCTAGGAGTTCTCGGCGAGTCCGTCCAGTGTACCCAGTCTCCACTGAGCACCCGTATACCATCTCTGATGGTAAACACCAATGGATATGGGATCATCCATTGCCTATCAACATGGGTCGAGAAGCTATAAGCTAGTCTACTCTGGTATATTGATTCCCTGTCTCGATACACCCACGACTAGGGACATTATAGGATATACTCACGGACTACCTTTGTCCCACTAGTATGATCCGCATCATAATCCAGGTAGTCAAGTACACATCCTAAAGGCTTTATCAACATGTAACAAAGAGACAATCAGTGTATATGTTAAGATAAAGAGTAACCAAATAGCATACTATTATGTCGGGCAAGAAAGTCCTCCCTATGTATATCTAAGCATCCACTATAATATACATCATATGTACAATAATGGCCTCTAGGGCATACATATAACTAACAGTATTTTCATATAAAATTTCTTATTCATCTAAAGAAAGGACTTGATTTCATTATACCTTTATTTCAAAACATCACCTCCACTATTTTCTTAAAAAGGTTTAGATTTCTGGGCTTTCGGCTTACTTGGATTACAGTGGGGTCCTATAGACTTCACGTGATTCAAGTTCCAGTCACGTTCCAATTCTGGGTCGTGACAAATTTGGTATTAGGGCATTAGATTTAACCTTGGTTCGAGTCTAGGTTTGACTATGCGATGTCTTGGGCATATATATATTTCGGAACCTAGGCTTGACCTTACGGAACTTAGACTTGACTAAGGGGGTATTAGACCCGAACTTTCGTCATATAGGTTGACCTTGGTTGATGGAGTAGGTAACTTATGTAGAGTGACGTACCGTGTGTATGTTCCGTGGCATACTTACGATATACTGCTCCGCTTAACTGACCTTAGGATGTACATTTCTTGAGATCCATTATTCTATTCATTCCTATGATCTATCCTCATCGATATTTGTTTGTGCTTTCTGTCACTATGGCTACGAGAGCAGAGAGAGCTGCGGCTAGAGAGGCGGTCAGAGCGAGCTCGTCAGAGACGAAGACTGATCATGATATTCTTCCGGTGACATAAGAATGTATTGATTTATTGTTTTGTAGGATTTTTTGTTTGACACTAGCATTCGGGATCTGAACTAGATGATCGGGCCATCGCTTAAGACTGGCCAGATTGAGAGGACTGTTGAGGTACAACTTACTCTAGAGATTGATGTGTTTGCTACCGTGCGGATATGTCACGACCCAAAGTTTGGCCCGTGACCGGCACTTAACCACGTAACGTCAACAGGCGTAACGTGACTAAGTAAGCCGAAAACCCAGAAATCTAAAACCCTTTTTAAGAATTAGTAAGGAACTACATGTTTAACAATCAAAGTTTTTGAATAACTAAGCCGAAGGTGCAATTTAAAACAGTACAGTCTTTTCTAAAAATTTCGGCAGAGTTTCTTTTGTAAAACTGGCCCCGAATGGGGTACAACAAGAATGACAATATATATGCAATGATAAAGGCATCCCCAAGCGGGAGCTAGCTCTTCGTCAATAGACGGTCACAACCACACATGCAACAATAGTATACAACGCCAAGTGGCGAGGATCAAACCCAAAAGAAAGCTCAAAGCAACAAGAAACCCCAATACTACTAAGCGCGACTCTAAGGTCGAATAATAAAACACTGTCTCTAAGTCTGAAAGAATATACAAGTTTTGGTTGATGGAAATTCTAGATACAATGAATAAAATGAATACAATGGTGGTTCTTGATGCAAAAGAATCCACCCACCAAAAGCAAGCCATCCGCAAGAAAGTAGTGTGCCAGAAATGCTGCAATGAAACCTGTACGGCAGAACCTGCAAGAACTGTGGCACAACGGGGGTGAGTTGCCAACTCGTGAATAGAAACATCTACAAGCAGAAATCGAATGCAAGACATAAACCTAAGTCAACAATCAGTAATATAATCCACAAGAGTACATCTGAGTGTGATAAGGTGGCAAGGTAACATCTAAATATGTATGTGGTGCCAGGTACTCAGGTAATAACATGTCATCAGTATAAGGTATGTCTGCAAGAAGTAAATATGATGAAGTATCAATGATATCAATACACATATATTAGCGTCCCATACCACTAATATTGGTGTAAGGGTATATATAACAGCGCCCTCATACCCTGTTATATATACGAATGAAGTATGATAAGTGTAAATCCAGTCTGTATATGATCCATGTCTGTATATGATCCATGTCTGTATATGATCTATGTCTGTATATACGTGGAACCCGTCCACCCGTCACCCAATGACAATAACCATCATGTATGCAATATAAGGATGTAAACAAATCATGGTAAAACATCATGAAACCCGTGCCAAGCATCGACACGTAAATCCTCATCCATATGGGGCTCCGTCTGCGGTATCGGCCATCAGCCCCGGCAGTACGGGTCAACCCATGTCCATCTCTGGGCTCCGTCTGCGGTATCGGCCCTCGGCCCCAGCAGTACGGGTCAGCCCATATCCATCTCTGGGCTCCGGTCGGAATCCTCCAGATATCCGCCGAGCTCAAATACAAACACCGGTAGGTAGTAGTCCCTCTGCCGGGCTCACCGTCTATCACACAGCGAAACCGTTCTCGCCCCGGGGTACCATACCGGGTCCACCATGTACCCATAATCGGCCTCAACCGCCTCCTCGATTCGGGTTTTATATATAACTCTAGCACCGAGAAAACACATTGTGGACGCACCGAAATATCATATCAAGGGAACCGGGTTTTTAAATGATTACATATTTGAAATAGCCACGGTTCCCAAATCCAGAAATCACATATAATCCAAACCAAAATGTAAGTCACTAATCTGATATGATATGTGCGTCAAACATAAATATCATGTCAAGTCACATATAGATGAGCTACAATAAAATGATCAGGTGTGATATAAGCATCAAATGTGAGTATCAAGTCATGTCACATATAAATGAGCTATAATATAATGATCAGGTGTGACATATGTGTCAAATGTGAGTATCAAGTCATGTCACATATAAATGAGCTATAGTATAATGATCAGGTGTGACATATGTGTCAAATGTGAGTATCAAGTCATGTCACATATAAATGAGCTGCGATATGATGATCAGATGTGATATATGTATCAGGTATGAATATGAAGTCAAAATCATATATGTTTGTGTACAGGTCTATGTGTACAATATGCCATGCGGAAATCATACCATGAATGCAGCAGTACTACAGTGTAGTGACATAGCAATTATCGATGATGAAGTGTGTGAGTCGGCAATCAGTGTACGTGGAACATACGCATCATCGATAATGGTGCTGGTGTCCTAACAGCATGATGATAATATAATAATAAGCACAAGTGATGCCATGCAAACAGTATGAACAGGTGCAATCGAATAATCAACGCAATAGTGAAGAATCTAACTCAAAAGCTATATCATGCAACCTTGCCTTTTGAAATAAGACGAATCGGGGTCTTTGGTAAAACAAGGGCTACGGTGTTTAGAAAATAGACACTACACTTTTGAAAATATCCGTAGAATCCCCTTTTTCCTATCTTGCAATATTCCTGATTCGTTAATTTGAAATAGGTATGACTCTGGTCTAATCTAACATCTACTATGCAACTACTGATCTAAGTATCATGCAAGTCTGGAGGGGTATGGAAACCGCCTAAATCTGAGTCGATACATATATCAAGTTATATAGTCGGTGATCTCGCCTCAATGTCAAATCATAAGATATCCTCGAGTTATGAGTGCGGATCTATCATCAATATCGGCTCGTACGGTAATCGTCGTACGGCATCCCAATAGCTGGGTACGGGTCAACATCTCACTATCTCATCACATAACAGGTATCACTATCATCAGATCACATAGCCTGGGGTACTACTCTATGTCTAGCACCAAACGATACCATCCGTGAAGTATGCATGCGGGGGTAAACACATATCCCAAGCCCGCAAGAAATCCCAAGTCATATCCCACAATGAATCGTATCCAATCACCGATCTCACGTCATCAAGCCCACATCATCGACTCATTACCAACGTCATCCCATATCATCAAACGTCGTGTAAGTACAAGTAATATGCAAGGGTATGTGTGTAGGTGTAATTCTATCCTAGGTTCGCGACTATGAACTACACTAGTCACTTCTACCCTACACTATCCACAATACTTCTAACACAAAGCTACAACACACTAAAACTATCATATAACCACTATATATAGTATACTAACTACGGACTGCGGGGGTGCTATACGCCATCCACCCGACTTCCCCCTGTAGATATAATCTACTCACTTTGCTTCTCATTTGCGGACATCGCCACGCATTTGTTTTTCGTCACAAAGTCTTCATGGGTACCTACACATCAACATATCGTATATGCGCATTAAAACCAAATCCAAGCTAAAACGGCGCACGAAATCCAAAATGATACGATAAGGGGGCCTATAGGTGAGAACCTATGGCACGCCTTCAAAACCATCAACAAATCCTCTATATCGTCGTATAAACGCCAAATAGTCGAGGTAAAACGAAACACACCAATGCAGAAATGAAAATACGGAATACGGAAACTAAAGTCCAAAACAGCAACTCATGAAATGTGTTCCAGATTTCACCCTAGATCACTTTATACAAATCTATATATACCAGGGGCCTAAACTAACAATATAGGAGCTACAGAACCAAAACGACCCAAAATGGTGGGACCCAGGCCGCAATTGGCGGCCAAAAGGGAGAAATTGGCGGCCGGGAAATGGAGTTGGGGGCTAGGGTTTTGGGTGTTGCCTCTATGGTGCCTGCACATCTCAATGTCCACTCAAAATTATTTTAGGGTCCTCGGGGTGATAGCAGATTCAAGTTAACCTGCACAGATTACACAATTTCCCCGATATCGGTTTCTAAAATCCGTATTTCTGGTTCTAGCTTCAGGTTTTGGGTTCCAATTCTTGCACTAGGGTGTTTACAAGTCCTCTACTGAGCTCAATTTCACATTCCAACTCAAGTTTCTCTCAAACTCTAACTAGGTTTTCATCAAGTCCATAATATCACGCAATATCGATATATTCTTAACATGGGGTTAAAGGAAATGCTACAATTGAGCTAAGGGTTCAGAATTTACCTCAATTGGCAACTCAAGAACTTTCTTGAGTTGCCCCTAGTGGCCAAAATCCACGCTTTCTTGGTCCATCTTGTAGATCTCGAGCTTGTGCACATTTTTAATAAAACGGACATGAGGTTTTGGTGTTGTTTTGGATGAGTTTTGGAGCTTGAAAAGGGGAGGGAGAATGAAGAAGAGGCAGCAGCAGCAAGCATGAAGAGGGAGGGGAAAAATGAGAGGAAAACAAATGGCTAAGCGTTTGTCAAAGATGCCCGTACCCTCTCTCACCAACTCCATTCTTAATTCCTTTTCTTTTCCTTTTTCCTTTTCTCCCAAAACAAATCCTTCTCACTTAAATAGTAAACCCAAAATGAGAAACTATGGCAAGAAAAATGTACAAGTGTAGAAAATGTGATATGTGCTTGTTTTGCACAAAATTGCCAAAAAACCCGATTAGCGATTTTAATCGCGATTAGTACTAAATTAGTGTCAAACTAATCAAAAAAACTTAAAAATGTCATAATTCACTAATTTACCCTATTTTAGAATTTTCCATAATTTTTCATAATTTTTCTAACATTTTTCCTATTTATTTGCATTTAATATTAAAATAATCAATAAAATAATATTAAATAATAAAGATTCCCAAAATTAATATTTTATATTTTTGAAAATGTTACAATCTACCCCCCTTAAAGAAATTCGGTCCCCGAATTTAAATTTAAACCCCCACTACTAAAACAATTTCAGTATAATCCATTTTGTCGGGGTTCCGAAACATCAACACATAGAGAATATCATAAAAAAAATGTACTACTCTACTAGAAATCAATCCCCAAAATGCATATATAAGAATATCCTATGCGTCTGGTGCGCAAGGAATCAAAATCCATATATGTGTCAAACAGGTGTACAAAACATCATCTAGGTGCAACGGGTGTGCACGAAACATCTGTCGTAGGCAACGTGTGTGCCTGACAGAAAAATCAAGTGCATATGAAATGCACGAAGAATTCCGATTTAGTGCATCTGGCATGCACCAAAATAGTATATCAAAACACTAAAGATGCATGAAAACTACGCTGGAAGTGCAAATCAAATCACTGAATACGATAGGCATGAAATCTCAATCAATATCTTAAATGTAATAACTCAGCGCAAAATATATAAATATCAACTCAGTCATCAAACTAAATCATGCAAACAGAACGCACAAAATACCGAAATCCCAAACGACGGATACGTGATAATCGAATCACAAAATCACAAATCATAAATACCGTCGTCGGTAGTTCCTCCTTCAAGGTCGAGAAGGAGTCAGTGCATTCCACTGCTAGCAGCGCAGGATGTCTACTTGCTTCTTGCTCACGGTCTGGCGTCCTCTGACTCTCTGGGTCCTTATCTTCTCTGCGGATTACCTATCACGCGGTCAATCGGCTCATCGCCCCTGTCAGGTGTGCTAACGGGGACGATCCCGTTCTGGCACTTCTCTGGTCACCTCTCGGTCAATCCTCATGACCACTCGTAAGACAGCATATCACTGGCGTCGGCCTCTGGCTCTCTGAATGCGCGTCACATATCTGATCCTGGGTGTAAACATCATTGCAGCAATGTCCTGGAAGGAATCCTGCTCAAGGTCTCTTCCAATCATGCCTATGCCGATCTGTACAGAGGCTGGCTCTCTTGTACTACCTCTTCTCGCTTGATAGACATCTGTGTCCTCAGCACAACCTTTTCTCGGAAACTGGTCACATCCCAACGTCTTTGTAAGCATATCAGGTCTCTAGTCTCGACGGAAGCAATGACAGCTCGTCAGTGTCTCACACGAACCTCCTGTTCCAACTGTCTCTATTGTCGTCCACTACGACGTCACGCCAAGCTACGATGCACTGCACTGTCCTCGGCCACGGCCAATCTGAAGTCTCTCACACGGACTCAAAATCGCGTACTCTGTAGCTTCACCATTCTGTAGAAGATGTCAGGCCGAACAGATCCTCGGGAACACGTCCCAACCCTCGGAGGAATACTCGTCACTCGTCCGCCCTTGATCAATTCGCAACGCATCTGGGTAAGTCCCTTTATTCGATCCTGGTCAACTACCTCGTCGATAATGCTGAACTCTGTCTTGCTGGGTGTGCGCAAAACGACTACTCCTGGTCCAGGTCTCCCCGTATCGTACTCCAGAAGAGTCCTGTCGGGGTTCCCTTCACAAATCTCATACCTGCCGAATTGCCCGGAAGTCATCATCCAATGCTGAAGCTAAAGCTTATTCCGGAATGGCTGCATACTTATCGCGCTTCTTTCTGGAAGATCTATCCACATACCATGCCTCGGGGTGCGTATCACATCTCTGATGTCAGCGGAGTGGGACGCCATCTCGTCGAAATATCTTGCGAACTCTTTTCTTCGCTCTGCGTCAATGTCGACTGATTCGGACTCGTCTCATCCTGGCTGCATGTACTGTGCTCCAACGGCTATGCTCGCATCTGGAGTCTCCCAAGCAGTGTCCCATCACGATATCCGAAAGATGTCGAACCATCCGATCGACTCGTCAGATCCTCATAATCCCCCAAGAGCTCACATCTCGGATACAGTTTAATAGTATCGAGTACATGCCACAGCGTCGGTGGTCCAGCCGTAGAAGGGCAAACCCAAGCCTCACTAATGGCGCCGCGGAACCGCCGTAAACCCTAAGGTTCAAAGGCTGTCACACGGTCATTAAGTCGAGTTAGGATTTCATTCTTCTAGAGGGTCCATAGAATCACCTGCATGTCTTTCCGTATACTTTAAACTTGGAAAATGGGCTCCTGACATTCGATCGTCTCAATCGACTCTCAACGAACCTGCGTGAAATCGTCTCTAGCTGGAAACGATCTATCTGACGACCTCGCATCGGTAACGAACGAACCACATGTCCTAGTCATTCATCCTCAGGTGACTAGCGACTCGCTATCATCTCTCTGAGTATATGCTCACGCTGCAATGGCTCCAACCATCTGGGCGATATCTCATCATTTGCAGCAGCAACTGGCTCATACGCCTGTACGCCGAACTACGCCTCAATCTTCCAGGAAAGGCAATACATAAGCGGTCATCTCTGAGTCGGTCTGCTCTAGATCTGAGTAAGACTCTCCACACTGGAAATCTTCAACTCAACTGGGCCCGCTCCGGCGCAAAATCGGACGAATCACCTTCGTCTCTCAAATCGGGTAGACTAGCTATCATCTGTCGCATATCTGCCTGAAAGCTCCGGCAATCTCAGCTCGTAAGCTCCGAAAGCAACATCCTGTCGATCTCAGCAACAGCTGGTCCATCTGTCTGCACGGTAGGCGACATCACAATCTCTGAGGTATGCTGTACATCAACAGTCCTCTTTCAACTGGCAGTTCTAACAATGGCCCGATCATCCGGTGCAAATCCAAGCACTCGCCTCCACTAGAGGTCACAATCAGCAATACTAACTCGAGACATTTCCATGTCACCAGAAAACACACTGGTCGGCCCTCGTACCAAACGAGCTGACACCGGCCGTAATCCTAGCAGTAGCCCAAACTGCGCTCAAACATGGTGACAGGAATCTCAATCGAGTATCAAAAGAGCACATCAATGATAAGAAGGAAACAACAGATCCAAAGTGGATACATGATCATAGGAAGGAACAGCATCAATGAAGGTATGATCATGAAACTAATCGAATCGGGGATCTCAAATGGATGTATAATCCTGGATATGAAGAGAATCACTGATCTCGAAAAGTATGCACATCCTAAGGTTCCTTAAGCGGAGTGGCGTGTCGTAAGTATGCCGCGGAACATACCAACGGTACGTCACTCTACTTTAGTCACCTATTCCATCAACCAAGGGTCATCCTAATACGACGAAAGTTCGGGTCTAATACCCACTAGACCAAGTCTAAGTTCCGTAAGGTCAAGCCTAAGTTCCGTATATATATATATAAACGCCCTAGGCTCCACATAGTCAAACTCAGACTCGAACCAAGGTCAACCTAGCGCTCTGATACCAACTTTGTCACGACCCAAAGTTTGGCCCGTGACCGGCACTTAACCACGTAACGTCAACAGGCGTAACGCGACTAAGTAAGCCGAAAACCCAGAAATCTAAAACCCTTTTTAAGAATTAGTAAGGAACTACATGTTTAACAATCAAAGTTTTTGAATAACTAAGCCGAATGTGCAATTTAAAACAGTACAGTCTTTTCTAAAAATTTCGGCAGAGTTTCTTTTGTAAAACTGGCCCCGAATGGGGTACAACAAGAATGACAATATATATGCAATGATAAAGGCATCCCCAAGCGGGAGCTAGCTCTTCGTCAATAGACGGTCACAACCACACATGCAACAATAGTATACAACGCCAAGTGGCGAGGATCAAACCCAAAAGAAAGCTCAAAGCAACAAGAAACCCCAATACTACTAAGCGCGACTCTAAGGTCGAATAATAAAACACTGTCTCTAAGTCTGAAAGAATATACAAGTTTTGGTTGATGGAAATTCTAGATACAATGAATAAAATGAATACAATGGTGGTTCTTGATGCAAAAGAATCCACCCACCAAAAGCAAGCCACCCGCAAGAAAGTAGTGTGCCAGAAATGCCGCAATGAAACCTGTACGGCAGAACCTGCAAGAACTGTGGCACAACGGGGGTGAGTTGCCAACTCGTGAATAGAAACATCTACAAGCAGAAACCGAATGCAAGACATAAACCTAAGTCAACAATCAGTAATATAATCCACAAGAGTACATCTGAGTGTGATAAGGTGGCAAGGTAACATCTAAATATGTATGTGGTGCCAGGTACTCAGGTAATAACATGTCATCAGTATAAGGTATGTCTGCAAGAAGTAAATATGATGAAGTATCAATGATATCAATACACATATATTAGCGTCCCATACCACTAATATTGGTGTAAGGGTATATATAACAGCGCCCTCATACCCTGTTATATATACGAATGAAGTATGATAAGTGTAAATCCAGTCTGTATATGATCCATGTCTGTATATGATCCATGTCTGTATATGATCCATGTCTGTATATGATCTATGTCTGTATATACGTGGAACCCGTCCCCCCGTCACCCAATGACAATAAGCATCATGTATGCAATATAAGGATGTAAACAAATCATGGTAAAACATCATGAAACCCGTGCCAAGCATCGACACGTAAATCCTCATCCATATGGGGCTCCGTCTGCGATATCGGCCCTCAGCCCCGGCAGTACGGGTCAACCCATGTCCATCTCTGGGCTCCGTCTGCGGTATCGGCCCTCGGCCCCAGCAGTACGGGTCAGCCCATATCCATCTCTGGGCTCCGGTCGGAATCCTCCAGATATCCGCCGAGCTCAAATACAATCACCGGTAGGTAGTAGTCCCTCTGCCGGGCTCACCGTCTATCACACAGCGAAACCGTTCTCGCCCCGGGGTACCATACCGGGTCCACCATGTACCCGTAATCGGCCTCAACCGCCTCCTCGATTCGGGTTTTATATATCACTCTAGCATCGAGAAAACACATGGTGGACGCATCGAAATATCATATCAAGGGAACCGGGTTTTTAAATGATTACATATTTGAAATAGCCACGGTTCCCAAATCCAGAAATCACATATAATCCAAACCAAAATGTAAGTCACTAATCTGATATGATATGTGCGTCAAACATAAATATCATGTCAAGTCACATATAGATGAGCTACAATAAAATGATCAGGTGTGATATAAGCATCAAATGTGAGTATCAAGTCATGTCACATATAAATGAGCTATAATATAATGATCAGGTGTGACATATGTGTCAAATGTGAGTATCAAGTCATGTCACATATAAATGAGCTATAGTATAATGATCAGGTGTGACATATGTGTCAAATGTGAGTATCAAGTCATGTCACATATAAATGAGCTGCGATATGATGATCAGATATGATATATGTATCAGGTATGAATATCAAGTCAAAATCATATATGTTTGTGTACAGGTCTATGTGTACAATATGCCATGCGGAAATCATACCATGAATGCAGCAGTACTACAGTGTAGTGACATAGCAATTATCGATGATGAAGTGTGTGAGTCGGCAATCAGTGTACGTGGAACATACGCAACATCGATAATGGTGCTGGTGTCCTAACAGCATGATGGTAATATAACAATAAGCACAAGTGATGCCATGCAAACAGTATGAACAAGTGCAATCGAATAATCAACGCAATAGTGAAGAATCTAACTCAAAAGCTATATCATGCAACCTTGCCTTTTGAAATAAGACGAATCGGGGTCTTTGGTAAAACAAAAGCTACGGTGTTTAGAAAATAGACACTACACATTTGAAAATATCCGTAGAATCCCCTTTTTCCTATCTTGCAATATTCCTGATTCGTTAGTTTGAAATAGGTATGACTCTGGTCTAATCTAACATCTACTATGCAACTACTGATCTAAGTATCATGCAAGTCTGGAGGGGTATGGAAACCGCCTAAATCTAAGTCGATACATATATCAAGTTATATAGTCGGTGATCTCGCCTCAATGTCAAATCATAAGATATCCTCGAGTTATGAGTGCGGATCTATCATCAATATCGGCTCGTACGGTAATCGTCGTACGGCATCCCAATAGCTGGGTACGGGTCAACATCTCACTATCTCATCACATAACAGGTATCACTATCATCAGATCACATAGCCTGGGGTACTACTCTATGTCTAGCACCAAACGATACCATCCGTGAAGTATGCATGCGGGGGTAAACACATATCCCAAGCCCGCAAGAAATCCCAAGTCATATCCCACAATGAATCGTATCCAATCACCGATCTCACGTCATCAAGCCCACATCATCGACTCATTACCAACGTCATCCCATATCATCAAACGTCGTGTAAGTACAAGTAATATGCAAGGGTATGTGTGTAGGTGTAATTCTATCCTAGGTTCGCGACTATGAACTACACTAGTCACTTCTACCCTACACTATCCACAATACTTCTAACACAAAGCTACAACACACTAAAACTATCATATAACCACTATATATAGTATACTAACTACGGACTGCGGGGGTGCTATACGCCATCCACCCGACTTCCCCCTGTAGATATAATCTACTCACTTTGCTTCTCATTTGCGGACGTCGCCACGCATTTGTTTTTCGTCTCAAAGTCTTCATGGGTACCTACACATCAACATATCGTATATGCGCATTAAAATCAAATCCAAGCTAAAACGGCGCACGAAATCCAAAATGATACGATAAGGGGGCCTATAGGTGAGAACCTATGGCACGCCTTCAAAACCATCAACAAATCCTCTATATCGTCGTATAAACGCCAAATAGTCGAGGTAAAACGAAACACACCAATGCAGAAATGAAAATACGGAATACGGAAACTAAAGTCCAAAACAGCAACTCATGAAATGTGTTCCAGATTTCACCCTAGATCACTTTATACAAATCTATATATACCAGGGGCCTAAACTAACAATGTAGGAGCTACAGAACCAAAACGACCCAAAATGGTGGGACCCAGGCCGCAATTGGCGGCCAAAAGGGAGAAATTGGCGGCCGGGAAATGGAGTTGGGGGCTAGGGTTTTGGGTGTTGCCTCTATGGTGCCTACACATCTCAATGTCCACTCAAAATTATTTTAGGGTCCTCGGGGTGATAGCAGATTCAAGTTAACCTGCACAGATTACACAATTTCCCCGATATCGGTTTCTAAAATCCGTATTTCTGGTTCTAGCTTCAGGTTTTGGGTTCCAATTCTTGCACTAGGGTGTTTACAAGTCCTCTACTGAGCTCAATTTCACATTCCAACTCAAGTTTCTCTCAAACCCTAACTAGGTTTTCATCAAGTCCATAATATCACGCAATATCGATATATTCTTAACATGGGGTTAAAGGAAATGCTACAATTGAGCTAAGGGTTCAGAATTTACCTCAATTGGCAACTCAAGAACTTTCTTGAGTTGCCCCTAGTGGCCAAAATCCACGCTTTCTTGGTCCATCTTGTAGATCTCGAGCTTGTGCACATTTTTAATAAAACGGACATGAGGTTTTGGTGTTGTTTTGGATGAGTTTTGGAGCTTGAAAAGGGGAGGGAGAATGAAGAAGAGGCAGCAACAGCAAGCATGAAGAGGGAGGGGAAAAATAAGAGGAAAACAAATGGCTAAGGGTTTGTCAAAGATGCCCATACCCTCTCTCACCAACTCCATTCTTAATTCCTTTTCTTTTCCTTTTTCCTTTTCTCCCAAAACAAATCCTTCTCACTTAAATAGTAAACCCAAAATGAGAAACCATGGCAAGAAAAATGCACAAGTGTAGAAAATGTGATATGTGCATGTTTTGCACAAAATTGCCAAAAAACCCGATTAGCGATTTTAATCGCGATTAGCACTAAATTAGTGTCAAACTAATCACAAAAACTTAAAAATGTCATAATTCACTAATTTACCCTATTTTAGAATTTTCCATAATTTTTCATAATTTTTCTAACATTTTTCCTATTTATTTGCATTTAATATTAAAATAATCAATAAAATAATATTAAATAATAAAGATTCCCAAAATTAATATTTTATATTTTTGAAAATGTTACAGGATAGATGAACCATCTGTTGCTGAGATTGATAAGAATCGCCTCCAGATTTTATAAGCTGAAGCCACACGAATTTACAGGCAGGGATGTGACAGAAGATCGCTAGTCACCCTAGGATAAGTGACTAGGATATTTTGTCCTTTTGGATGCTCCGATGTGAGATCATTAAGTTGATTAGCTTTAGTTAGAAAGGGCCTCACTCAGTTGTATTGTGAGTTGATCAAGAAAGGGTGAATAGTTTGTATTCCTATGATGACTTGGACGAGTTTCCGAGAACGTAATTGGCCAGATATCTTCTACAGAGTGGTGAAGATGCCCGAGTTCATAACTTTGAGTCCTTGTGAGAGACTCTGAATATGCCTATAGCCAAATTGGATTGCTGTCCACACAGCTACGAAGAGATGATTCCGAGTTGGTCAATATTGAAGGAAAATGGATACGAGATTCGTATGAACTCTTAATGAGTCATTCTTCTCCATTCATACTAGAAGCTCGATATGTATGCAAGAGTATTGGATACAGCTACATTTTCAGTGGAATGGTTGTGATGATATTGCAGCTGTCTCGGAACTTAAGCGGATTAAGTAAAGAGTGCCAGTCTCCGAGCAGTTCGGCAGAGGTGAGATTGGAAGAGACCGTAGTGGGTTCTTTCTAGGGCACCATAGCGATAAATATTTGGACCCAGGATCGATGGTATAGCATGTACTCAGAGGGCCATAAGCTGCCATCGTTGACATGCTACATGATGAGTGGCCATGTTAATTGGCCAGGAGATGTTCAGAGAAGCGCCACAGTGAGACTGTTTACGTCATTACTCCTAACCTAGCTGTCGAGCCGATGAGTCATGCAATTGGTGATCCACAGAGAAAAATAAGGACCCAGGAACCGAGGACGCCAGACCGTGGGTAGGAGACAAGTAGATATTCTTGCTCTGCTAGCTTGGGTGCACCGACACCTTTTGACATTGAAAGAGGTATACCTCAATGTCATTTAATTGTGATTTGTGTATTGGTGATTCGGATATCGCGTTTCCATCATTTTGATTCTGATATTTTGATGATTATTTTCATGATTGATATTTTCGTGCATTGTAGTTGCACTTGATTCATATTTTTTATACCAGTTATACCGATTTTTGTTTTGTGCAGACCCATTGCACTCGATTTTGCTTTGTGCACTTGTTGCATATATTTGTGATTCCGTGTTTCCCGATACAGTCGATTTTGATTTTGTGCACTCTGATATACTTGATTTTGATTTCGTACATATAGTATGCACTTGATTTTGACTTATGCACTCGGTGTAGTTCACGTGCGCTTTCAGTGCATTGATATGGGTTTTGTGCACGTAGTTGCACATGTTTATGATCATACACCTCGGTATACTTGATTTCGATTTCGTGCATGCTGTATACCGTTGATCTCGATTCATATACTTAATATTTGTTTTCGTGCACCTTAGTGCACTAGATTTATGTTTTCGTGCACCTAGTGCACTTAATATTTGTTTCCATGCACCCTATTGCACTAGATACTTTTGTGCGGACCTGACGCACTTGATTTAGATTCTTGTGCACACTTGGCGCACTTGATATGATTTTGTGCACACCAGGTGCACTTAATCGAGATTTTTCATGCACATTAGTTGCACTTGGTCGAGATTTTCGTGCACTCTAAATGCAATTGATAACGTTGTCATGCACACCCGTTGCACATGACAGATGACTTCGTGCACACCCGTTCCATGCAGTTCTTGCTTTTGTGCACATTCGTGGCACTTGGATTTGACTCTTATTTTCGTGCACACCAGACGCACGTAGTATTTTTGTATACACTTATTGAGATTGATTTCTTTCGAGTATCATGTTTTTATGATATATACTATATGGTATAGTAACAGAACAGGACTGACCTGAGAACAGTAACTGAGTATTTTTGCATGCATTGATATTTACCGGGGGGATTTTCAAAAGGAGCTATAGTCTCAATATTTTCCTACGTGTTCATGAGTGACATGAAATTTTACCAAGAAAATCCTTCTAAATCATTTTCAAAAGGCGGGACGTATATGTTAAGCAAAACCTATATAGATATATAGCTATTTCTATACAAAATTAACATTCTCTATTTGTGCCGTGATATACGCATCACACGGTGATTTGAAAAGAATTTTGCATGCATTTTTATTCAGTTGTTTAGACGATTTCACAAGGATGCGTACTATATATATATATTATACAGCCTTGATTATATTATGTCTGATTTTTATAGTAGATTTGAAACTTGTATTTTCGTCATAACTCTTATGATTGCATGACGCTTGACGGAGTTTCGATTTTTGAGTTTTATACTCATTTTCATGCGCACACGATGCGCTGTGATATTCTTGCATATTCATGATATTCGGAGCCCCGTTGATTTGATTGATTTACTGAAATATTTTAATATTTGGGGAGTTTAAATTTAAAATTTGGGAACCGAATTTATTTAAATGGGGGAAGATTGTAACATTTCAGAAATATAAAATATTATTTTTGGAATTTAAATAATAAAATAATAAATTTTATGAATATTATAAAAGTATGGAAATTTGTTTTAATTGAATGGTATAATTATATACATATAATTTGGAAAATAATTGGAATATTAATATTAATTATTAATTATGAAGGCATCTTTTGGATTTGGGTATTTTATAAATTAGTATACAATTATTTATATACATGTTTATGTTAAACTTGATTAGTATTTCACTAATTATGCATTTAGACCAAGCTTGTTTTTGTTAACCATGTGTTAATGTGCCATGACACATTTTATTGTGTTTCATGTATGGTTGCATTTTTACTTTTGTTTTTAAATTATTTTAAAAAGGAAAATTGAGAAAAGGAAAAAGAAAAGATATAATAATGATGATAGTGACAAGAGAGCATGGTTGTGTGTGAGAGAGAGGGGGGGGGGGAAGATTCTACAACCATCTTCCCTCTTCTTCATTTCTTCATCATCTTCTTTCTCTTCTTCATCTCCTCCTCCATTTTCTATAACTCCTCCACCACCCTTTCTACTACCATACAACCCTTGCAAAACTTCATCAAAATCTCATGTTCCCTTCACAAATAATGTTCGTCACATCACTACAAGAATTATGGTGGGATCAATTTCTAGACTTGAGTTCATTTGGCTATCTTAGAATTTTCTTGAGTTACTCTTTTAAGCTAATCCTCTTATTTTTAGTCAAGTGTTTAAGTTTTCTAAGCTCCTACATTAGTTTAGAGTTTAAAAGATAATGTTTAGTGAACTTGAAAAATTCTAGGATGAGAATTAGTGGATAAAACTTGTAGTAGAGGTTAGTGGAGGTTTAGTAAATGTCTACTGGCCTAGCAGTGGTGATAGCCTTGATTAAAATGAGTTTAAAATGTTCACAGACGAACTTAGAAATTTCCGATATCGGTTTTTCATTGACATTTGATGTTCAAATGGAATCTGGGATGATTCTAGAACTCTGAAAATTTTATAGCAGATACAGTGAGATATGCAGACCACTAGAAAGCTACCCTAGAAACCCGAGCCCAAGCCTTCATCTTTTGGGCGCCGTTTTATTCGATTTGGCTGCAATTCGCGGCCCAATTTTGGAGTTAGGGTCTGAAACTTGGTATGTAGCTCGCTTTTTAGATAAATAGACCCAGCCTATATGAAAAGGTCTAATTTTACATTAATAAAAATATATAGTCGTTTTACATGATTTCTGGCGATGTTTTATGATATTTGAAACTTAGTTTTTGATATTTGAGTTTTGGCTCAGTCATTTGACGTTCGTACATCAACGTCAGGAGTTGTTTGGTTGTCCTTGCATGCGTGGACCATAGGTTCTAACCTATTTACGTTTCGCTTTCCGTATCGGTGTTCGGATTTGATTTTGATTTCGATACAATATGATTTGATTTGTAGGTACTTTCGCATGGGCTTCCGGGGCAATGAAGGAGAGCAAGACATTAATCGACTTCGGCTAAAGAGAGAATAGTAGGTGAGTAGATGTATATCTACAGGAGAAGTCGAGTGGATGGCGTATAGTACCCCCGCAACCATAGTATTAGGGTATTAGGTATATATTTATATATATAAATATTAGATATGTATACTTAGGTAATAGGGTTCTAGGAGACTATAGGCAATAGTAAGCGTACTCGTAGGGTGCTAAGTTCTTAGTTCTTATTTTCTTAGCCTTGAGCCATTGATATATAATTTGTACACACATACAGATGTGTGTGTGTGTACATGTAACTTTGAGGATAATTCGACATAACATCACGAGATGAAGATATGATAAGTTATAATGATATGAGTCGATAGGATCGGACATGATGTCATGAGGCTAAGTTATAGGATATGAGATGAAATGGCAGGATACGATACGATACGATATATTATATTATATAAAGATTAGGCGATATATTTGTTCATAATACGATACGAGATTATATAACATGTGACGATATGTGACTAGATAAGATGATAGGATGTACGTGACCGTAGATCCGTACCCTTGATTTGATGATATCGTACGATGGATTATACCGTGCGTGATATGATGTACATGATGATTGAGCCACACACTTGATTTGATGATATCGTACGATGGATTATACCGTTCGTGATATGATGTACATGATGATTGATCCGCACTCTTGACTTGATGATGCCGTATGATGGATTATACCGTACGTGATACAATGAGGCTGGATCACCGACTTATGGATGTATCGACTCCGAAAATTATTCTTTTCTAATCACTTAAATATATATTAGGGTATAATTAGAGCCATACCTATTTTCAAAACTAACGAATTGTTATGCATTTTTAAATGACAACCTCAAGGGACGTTACGGATTTTCAAATGGTATCTTTTTCTCAAAAACACCATAGCCCTTATTTTTCTAAAAACAACGATTCGTATTATTTTAAATTATAACTGTATGGCTCATATGTAGCTATGTATTTTATATTGTTGCATTTACAATTTCCTTTTTCTTCTATGCTCGTATTATTCTCATTTTTTAGCGGTATACATACCATGTTCTTTCCTTATCTTGCATGGCATCGTCTGCTAGGACACACGCACCATTACCGATGATGCACATGTTGCACGTATACATACACCCCGGCTCACACACTCATCATCGGTAATTATCATACCACATACACATTAGAAATCATTACTTCACTATATAACATAGTAATCTGTAGCTTTTTAGTTATTGTTTAGTATCCATATGATTGTTTCGAAAAGAGTGTTTGTGTAGTTAACCGCAATAAGAACGGTGTCGCGCGTAGCTAGACCGTGGTGAGTACGGGTCGTCCTCAGGGAAACGTGGAACCTTTTACTCTTACTTTAGATGTGTTGAAAAAGAGATGAGGAAATAAGAATTTTGTGAAAAGTTTCTAGATCTACGTTAAGCAAGAATGCAAAAATATAGATCTAGATTATTTTAGAGATGTAGATAATATAATAAGAGGGCTTGTAGGGTTCGTTAGGATTTAGTAGTTATGGACGATTAATTAAAAGTTACCCTTTTTATCCTTTAATAGATTTATAACTAGAACGACGGTGATGCGTGTAGATTAGGGTTTCTGGAGGGAAAAGGAATCCCACTCTTAACCCATATCTCGACACGGAACTCCGTTCATGTCTAGCCTTTACCAAAACAATCATTAATCTAATCTCTAATCGCGGTCGGAATTAGCAAAGAATTGCTAGCGCGCCCGATTAGGATGTTAATGATTCTTTTGATAAAGTTCATAAACTTTATAGGACTTAAAAAGGGTTTAGGGATGTTCATCATCCATTAGCCTACCCTAATCCTACGAACCCTAACAAGCGAAGAATTACTCGCGCATATTGGGAGAAGAAGATGAAAAGATAGAGAGGGAAAACATAATGTAAAATGCAAAAGAATTAAATAAAATAACTACCTTTATTAATCAACTTGAACAATCTACACTTTATTCCGTAGAAAATGATTACAAAACTAGTTGCTTCTCGATCTTTCCTAAGGAGGTAGACGAACAGTTGATGATCAGCCTGGATGCGTGAGCATCTGGGGCTTCGTGATCTCGTCGGCTTGATAACTTTTCCAAGAGGATCTCGGTGCCCTTTTATAGTGCAAAGCCAGAATCTTCTTGTTGAAAACTTGGAAAAATCCATCATAGATTTATGCCCCAAAATTTTAGCCAACGATCTCTCTAGATTGCCGCGGATCCGTGGCCAACAGGGGGGTTTGGCCGCGGTTCCACGGCCAATGGTGGGGATATCTTGATCATTTTTCTTGGACTTTATGATTGTGACATGTGGCAATCCTAGGAACCTTCAGAATTCTGAAATCTTCTCTCGGTTTCTCCCAGACTTGGTCTCCAAGTTTTGCTTCTTAATTTGGCAAGTTTTCTTCAACAACTTGATTTGTTTGATAAATTCTGCATAACAACTTGGAAAATTCTGCACAATAATCTCAAATAATATTTAGTAGAGTTAGTTCTACTAGGATTTGGTCAATAGATTTATTTGCATACATTTTCCTACCAAATACTAATTAAAATATATTAACACATGGAAAATGGTGTTTTTACACATAAACCCTCATATGTATAATATATTATAATATAGTCCTTTTTTAATATGAAAATGGTAGGAAAAATGTAATACAAATGTGCAGTTTTATCAACTGAACAAATACCCCCAAACTTATCTTTGATCGTCCCGAGCAAACTAGTTTATTCAATAGGAGAAAAAGAAAGGAGAAAACTAAGCACACTTTCGTAGGCAGACACGATTGCACTGAGCACGTGCAACAAGCCGTTAAACCTCTAGGTGTCCCTAGTAGGAGGAGTGTTGTCTCCTGAGGGTTTTCAGCGGATTACACCCACAAAATCCTATAACAAAAGAGAGATGGTGAAATTTACATATAAAGATAAGAACAATAAAAGAAAGACTTTGAAATAAGAGTTTCCAACTATACTAGCTTTTCAGTTGTCATGAGCCCTATCTTAATAGTCATGAAAAAATATTAGAAATCACATCATCCTTCAATAAAATATCGTCTTTATTCTTCATTTCTACCTTTCATCCAAACATTGATCATATAACCCCACGTGTGTGTAAAGAACATCCCTACACTCGGAGAATTCAATTCAGCTATCATACTCTTGTCCATCTACCTTAGTACTTTTTAATTTGATGAATATTAAGAGTTGCTCACACATTTTCATGCGACCGTTAATACTTCTTGAGGTACTAACCGACCGATTACTCATGTGCTTGCTGATTCGGTGATAATATTTTCCTCATCTTGCACCACCTAAGGCTTAGCAGTGACTCCCAGACCAGTTGGCCTTAGGGCACTAGGTGAAGAGGCACCCTCGCTATATTTTTTTATTGCTGCCTTGGCGATAACAAAACCAGTGTTCATTTTTTCTTTTCACCATTTTTATATTTTCTTCATTTTTTTTTCTTCCTTCATACTTTGGCTTTTAGACAAGAGCATTTCAAGGTATCCTCTACTATCCAGAGTTTCAAGACGTATGTATGTGCATATAGTAGGGTATCAACATTCAAATGTTTGGCTTCCAGAATAGAAACTATTTTTCAGACTTATTTTTATCCTCAGATTAGTGACTTCCTTCATCTTACTAACCCTTGGGACAACAGCACATAACTACTTATTACTAGTTCGTTTAAGAAAACATCTAATTTTCTTGGTTTTCTTAAAGTATTCCTATCTTTTGAATGTAATTTTTCACTTTCTACTCTTTTGTTATAAATGAAAAAATTATTTTTTTTTTTGAAAATATTGTGCTTATGCAAAATATGATGCAAATTGATGTGTAAATAAGCACAAACCTCCCCCAAACTTGTTTTCAACAGTGTCCTCACTGTTGCTATCTGCTGGATCACAAAAACCTGTAAGCTTGGGGGGAAAATATTAATGGGGGCAAAAATATATGAAAGTGAAAATCCTCCCCCAAACTTATTTTTGGCTCACAAATTTGAGGACAAAAATTATGATCAAGAGCAAAAAATATACCCCCCTCAAACATGAGTTAGACAATATGAAGCATTTTAACAGGGGTGAGTCATTTGGTTAAAGTAAGACTTTACAAAGACCAAAAGTTAACACCAACCATTCAAAGATTTTATCAGTATATCGTATAGGTTGGTGGAAGAATGTGTTGTCTCGAGTCAAGAAAAAGTGGGGAAGTGATAAGAGGTGGTCTGGAAAGGGTTTGAAATTAGTGAAAAGAAAGAATGAGGATGAATGTGAATGATTAGGAAGAAGGAATGGTGACGGCTCAATCTCTATAGGTGGAGATTGATCAATCACAAAATCCGTATTGTTTAAAAATTCAATTTCGTCAGCAAAAAGTTCTTCAAAACTTTTATCACTGGTGTGATTGAACATTTTGCTGTCAACGAGTTTTGTGCCAGAATTTATCCTACTTGATTCAAAAATTATTGAGGTAGAGGACTCGAAAAACTCATCTACCTCATTTTCAAAAATATCCAAATCAAGTTGAATTTCTGGTATTATTGAACTTGAATTAACGGATTGTGATTTATCAAAACTCACTGAAACTATAGGAACAGAAGAAGAACCGGAGAAAGTAGAAGGTGAAATGGGTAAACAAATTGGTATGTCGAGTGTTGCTGAACCAGATGTGGAAGATGAAGGCTGTATTTCGGTCTGATCCTCGTGTATACCATTATCATCAACTTCAAGACATATGTGGGATTCAGGAAGAATTAAAGGCTCAAGATGATGACCACAAGGAAGTGAAAGGATTTGATGAATTGGTGGGACAAATTGATCCAAAATTTCGGGTTCATCAATCAAAATATCCCCAACGTCAATCACCTCATTCAAGTGAAGGTTAAAATTCTCAAACTCCTCATCAAAAGTATGGTTTTCAATCAGTTTTGGTTCAAGAGTGGATGTAACGTCTTCAAAATAATAAAATATGATTTTTGGGAAATTTTATAATTTAATATTATTTTAATGAATATTTTAATATTCTGGTATAATTAAATACAGATAAATGGGGAAAAATTATGGAAAATTCTAAAATAAGGTATTTTAAGGAATTGCCTCGTTTTCTATGCATGCCCCCATTTCCTCTAGTTTTGACCCTGAGTATGTCTAGTTTTGACTGATTCCATCTAGGGTGAAATCTGGGTTGATTTTCCTATGTTGGTGTATAATTTGGGACTTGTTTTAGCATGGATTTTGGTATTTGGTGATTCATTCCTGTCGGGTGGCGTTTGGACGTCAACGACAAGTGGATTTTGATTGTGTTTACATGCGAGTCGATAGGTTTTTACCTATGCGGGTAGCGTGTGCTATTTTGGTTTCCGATGTTATTTTCATGTGCTTTAGCATTGTGATATACTTGTAGGTACCCCGCGTGATGTTGAGGCAAAGGAGGTGAAGATAGCGACATCGGCTTTGGCACACGAGAAGCAATGTGAGTAGATTTATATCTACGGGGAGAAGTCGGGTGGATGGCGTATAGCACCCCCGCAGTCCGTGGTGATGTATACGAATACGTATACACACGAATATTTATTATGTGTTGTTTAGGGTTATTGATGGTAATAATGATCTTTTGATGATAAGAATATATTGGTTTAGTATAGTGCGAACCCTAGAGTAGTGGTTGCACTCACAAATACATTTACACACATACTTGCATTCATTCTTTCATTTATTAGAGTGCATATGATGGTGCGTATATCTACACATGGGTATGGGACTATGTGTTTATATACGGGATTTGAGGATGATACGCGGTTTGAGATGATACTTGATGTGAGGCCGTGAGATCGGCGATGTGACATAGCTTGTCTTCGAGGTGCGATATGATAGTTTTAGCGGGCCTTTGGACATGTGCTTTACCCGCATTCATATTTTTATAGATGGTATCGATTTGTATTAGACTTAGAGTAGTACCCCAGATTATGCGATCTGATGATAGTGATACCTGATATGTGATGAGCTACTGTGATATTGACCCCTACCCAGCTATTGGGATGCCGTACGACGATATACCGTACGAGCCGATATTGATGATAGATCCGAACTCATGACTCGAGGATATCTTACGATATGTTATTGAGGCGGGATCACCGACTATCATATCTATATATATTGACTCAGATTAGGTGGTTTCTTACCCCTCCTGTCTAGATTACTTAGTAGACATTAGACTGGACCGAGTCATACCTATTTCAAACTAACGAATCGGGGATATTTTAAAGATAGGCAGAAGGGTCATACGGATATTTTCAAATGATGTATCTTTTCTTAAAACACCGTAGCCCTTGTTTTTCCAAAAGCCCTGATTCGTCTTATTTCAAATGGCACCACTGCATGACTTGTACAGATTGGTGTAGATTCTTTACTTCTGCGTTGATTATTCGATTCCGCATATTCATGCTATTTGCATTGCATCGCTTGTACTGTGGTTATATTTCAGTCATGCTGCTAGGATACCAGCACCATTATCGATGATGCATATGTTCCACGTACACTTGTTGCCGACTCACACACTCATCATCGATAATTGCCATGTCACTACACTGTAGTACTATTGCATTCAGTATATGATCCTTGCATGACATGATGATATGCATACCTTCCTTTACATGCCACATACTTCATGCTTTTGATTATACGCATTGAGATATGTTGTTTCTATGATATTTCTGGATTTGGGAACCGAGAGTGTTTCAAAAGAGAATATGTCATTGCTTTAAAAACCCGGTTACCCTTGATATGATATTTCAGTGCGTCCACCATGTGTTTTCTCGGTGCTGAGAGCGACATGTGAAACCCGAATCGAGGAGTGGATGAGCCGATTGCGGGTACATGGTGGACCCGGTATGGTTCCCCTCGGCAAGATGATCGATGAGCTTTGCCGATTGAGCCTGGAGGCGGGCGAGTACCTACCGGTGATTGGTTGGACCTGGCGGTTATCCGGAGGATGCTGACCAGAGTCGATGGATAGATTTGGGCGTCCTGCCGGGGCCGAGGGCCGATACCGCAGACAGAGCCCGCGGGCCGATCCGGACTGACGGAGCCCGATATATGAGGATTTATGTGCCGATGCTGGGCACAGTTTTCATGATGTTTTCGAGTGCCGATGCTGGGCACTCCGGTTCCATGATTTTGACGTGTCGCGAGGGACACGGGTGGGTTATATCCTAATATTTCCATGCACATGTTTCATGATATTTACTTGCATGATGGTTATTGTCATTGGATGACGAGTGGACGGGATCCACGTGTGTGCAGATTTGATTACATTGATCATACCTCATATTCATGACATGCTATTACCTGAGGCACTAGCACGAGCACTTGGCATTACACTCATGTAGAGATTACATTGCCAGTTTAGCATGCTTCAGCTTTATTCATATTGAGGTTTATTTATATCTGATCGTATTGACCTAGGATGGGTCATGCATTCGATCTCTGCTTATAGATATTTTCTATTCACGAGTTGGCAACTCACCCCCGTTGTGCCCCAGTCCTTGCAGGTTTTTGCCGTACAGATTCCATAGCGGCATTTCTGGCACACTGCTTCCTTATGGGTGACTTGCTTGGATAGGTGGGTTCTTTTGTATCAGAACCGCCATTGTTCATGTATCATTTATTATATCTAGAATTTCCATCAACCAAAACTTGTATTATTTCGACCTTAGAGTCGCGCTTGTAGTATTACGGTTTTCTGGCTGTTTTGAGTTTCTTTTGAGTTTGATCCTCGCCCTTTGGCGTTGTATATTATTATTGCTCGCGTGGTTGTGACCGTCGATTGACGAAGAGCTAGCTCCCGCTTGGGGATGCCTTTTATCATGTTATATATATTATTCTTGTTGTACCCCGTTCGGGGCCAGTTTTTACAAAGGAAACTCTGCCGAAATTTTTCAGGAAAAGTTACACATTTTTAAAATACATATTCGGCTTAGTTATTTAAAAACTTGGATTTTTGAAACACGATTTCTTTACTTCTAAAAACCAGTTTTCCTTATTTACTTTTAAATGGTTTTAGATTTCTGGGCTTTTGGCTTACTTGGATCAGATGGAGTCCTATAGGCTTCATAGGGTTCAAGGGCCAGTCACGTGCTCTTTCGGGTCGTGACAAAGTTGGTATCAGAGCGCTAGGTTGACCTTGGTTCGAGTCTAAGTTTGACTATGTGGAGCCTAGGGCGTTATCTATATAAGGAACTTAGGCTTGACCTTACGGAACTTAGACTTGGTCGAGGGGGTATTAGACCCGAACTTTCGTCGTGTAGGATGACCCTTGGTTGATGGAATAGGTGACTAAAGTAGAGTGACGTACCGTGGGTATGTTCCACGGCATACTTACGACACGCCACTCCGCTTAAGAAACCTTAGGTTGTACATTTCCTTGCATTGTGTCATATTCCTTCCTATGATCTATCTTCATCGATACTGGTTATGGTTTTGCTGCCGCGATTGCACGGGCAGAGTGAGCTACGGCTCGAGTTGTCAGCATGAGCTCGTCGCGGACGAGGACTGACCGGGACGTGATTCCAGAGACATACGGTTGCATTGAGGCTTCGTATTTTGTGTTTCCGCACTATGGGCGTTTGACAGATCGCTGCTGTGAGATTTCTAGGATGTACCGGATGGTACCAGAGGATTGAGCCACTGATAGAGGCCAGCCAGGATGTGATGACCGTTGATGTATCGCTTATTCATGATGGTTGAGGCGCTGCTTAGCGTACCGACGAATGAGCCAGTTGCTGCTGCGAGGGATGAGATATCGCCCAGATGATTGGAGCTACTGCAACATGAGCATATTCTTAGAGATGTGATAGTGAGTCGCTAGTCACAGAGGATTAATGACTAGGACATGTGGTTCGTTCGCTTACCCCGATGCGAGGTCATCAGATAGATTGATTCCAGCTAGAGGCGACTTCACGCAGATTCGTTGAGAGTCGATTGAGACGATCGAAGGTCAGGAACCCATTTTCCAAGTTTAAAGTATACGGAAAGACATGCAGGTGATTCTATGGACCCTCTAGAAGAATGAAACCCTAACTCGACTTAATTACCGTGTGAAAGCCTTTGAACCTTAGGGTTTGCGGCAGTTCCTCGGCGCCATTAGTGAGGCTTGGGTTTGCCCTTCTACGGCTGGACCACCGATGCTGTGGCATGTACTCGATACTATTAAACTGTACCCGAGATGTTGAGCTCTTGGGGGATTGTGAGGTTCTGACGAGTCGATCGGATGATTCGACATCATTCGGATATCATGTGATGGGACACTGCTTGGGAGACTCCAGATACGAGCATAGCCGTCGGAGCGCAGTCTGTGTAGCCATGATGAGATGAGTCCGAATCAGTCGATAGTGGAGCAAGGTGGAGTAAAGAGTTTGCACGAGATTTCGACGAGATGACGTTCCACTCCGCTGACATCAGAGATGCGATATGCACGTTGAGGACGTGTTCGGCTAGATATCTTCTACTGAGTGATGAAGATACTGAGTTCGTGATTTCGAGTCCGTGTTAGAGACTTCGGGTGGACCGTAGCCGAGGACATTGCAGTGTGCAGATAAAGACGCGACGTCGAATGGTCGATGATACAGACAAGCGGGACAAGAAGTTCGTGCGAGAGGCAGACGAGCTGTTACTACACCCCGTTAAGATTAAAGGCCGGACATGCATACAGAGGCGCAGAGATGCGACCAGCTTCCGAGGAGATGTTGTACTAAGGACACAGAGGTCCAGAGAGCGAGAAAAGATTACGCCAGAGTACCAGCCTCCTTACAGTTTGGCTTAGGCAAGATCAGAAGAGACCTTGAGTAGGATTCCTTCCAGTACACTGCTGCAATAAGAGTTGCACCCAGGATCGGATGTGTGATATGCATTCAGAGGACCCGAGGTCGGCGCCAGAGATGTGCTGCTTTACGAGCGGTCGTGAGGATTGACCGAGAGATGACCAGGGAAGTGCAAGAACGGAATCGTTCCTGTCAGCACACCTGACCGGGCCGATGAGCCGATGGATTGCGAGTTTGTAATCTACAGGAAAGATCAGGAACCAGAGGCAGAGGACGCCAGCCGCGAGCAAGAGGCAAGTAGATATCTTGCGCCGTTAGCATCGGATGTACCAGTACCTTCTCGACCCTGAAGGAGGGTATACCGACGACGGTAATTATGATTTGTGATTTGACTATCACGTATCCGTCATTTTGGATTTCGGTATTTTGGCGTCCTGTTTTCATGATTTAGTCTTGATGACTGAGTTTCATGATATTTGATTTTGTGCACCATGGTTGCACCTACTGGGTATTTATACCTTGTACATAGTTATTACTCTTGAGCTGTTGATTGCGATTTCATGCCTATTTTATGCCGGTGATTTGATTTACGCTTCCAGCAGAGTTTCATGTACTTTTAGTGTTTTGATTTTGCATTCGGTATAGCTTATATGTGCTCGTAGTGCATCGATATGTGTTTTGTGCACGCAGCTGCACAGGTTTATGATTTTCTTATATCTGGGTACACTCGGTGTTGCTGCTTACGTATTTGAGTTATTGCTTGGTATTTGTGCATGGGATGCACCAGTTTTATGTTTCTTGCGTTTATCGCATCAGATTTATATTTCGTGCCTTTGTTGCACCGGATTTATATTTTGTGCATTACGATTGCACCTGACATCGATTTGATGCCTTTCGGTATGTCGATTTTGATTGTGATATTGATGTGGATTCTTGCACTCCGTGCTTTTGACTGGACTTACGCATATTCGACGTTGCTATTGGATTTTGTGATTCCGTGCATATTGAGTGCGCAGGGTCTAGATTTTCATTCGTGCATGATGGATGCACCGATTTGGATTTTCGCACATGTTGTGCGCATGTTTTGAGATACGATTTTGGGGCACACCAGATGCACTAAATCGAGATTCTTCGTGCATGTCAGATGCGCCTGTTTTGGCTGTCAGGCACACATGTTGCCTATGACAGATGCTTCATGCACACCCGTTGCACCTAGATGTTGTTTTGTGCACATGTTTAGCGCATATATGGATTTTGATTTCCGTGCGCACCAGACGCACAGGGTGGTGTTATGTGATTTTTGGGATTTATTCCTTTTGGAGCAGTACATTTTTATGATGTTGGATATTTGCTTTCATACTGAGCAGGACTAGTCAGTGGGCAGTACCTGGATATATTTTGCATGCATCGATAGTTATCGAAGGGATTTCCGAAAAGCGAGCTATAGTCTCAGTATATACCTACGTGTCCGATATGACACGAAACGTTTTAAAAACAAGGAAACCCTTCTAAACTGTTTTCAAAACGGCGGAACGTACCTATTAAACAAAGGATACATATACACATATATAGTTATTTTCTTATGAGAAACGTCCGCCACTGTGCAGTGTTACGCGCATCGCACAGCGACTTAAAAAGATTTGGCATACATTTGCATCAGCTATTTACATGTATAGATTGGATGTCTACATGTATAGCCTGATCTATATCATATTGGTTTTGTATTGGATTTGACATTTGTGTCTTTACCATGACTCCGATGATCGCGGGATGCTTGATGGAGTGTTGCTTTTGAGTTATCTACTCAGTACTCATGCGCATGCATTGCGCTATGATGTTTTATGTATAGATGATTTCGGAGCCCCGATGACTTAGAATTTGTATTGAAATATTTTAGCATTTGGGGGTTTAAATTTAAATTCGGGGACCGAATTTCTTTAAGGGGGGTAGATTGTAACGTCTTCAAAATAATAAAATATGATTTTTGGGAAATTTTATAATTTAATATTATTTTAATGAATATTTTAATATTCTGGTATAATTAAATACAGATAAATGGGGAAAAATTATGGAAAATTCTAAAATAAGGTATTTTAAGGAATTGCCTCGTTTTCTGTGCATGCCCCCATTTCCTCTAGTTTTGACCCTGAGTATGTCTAGTTTTGACTGATTCCATCTAGGGTGAAATCTGGGTTGATTTTCCTATGTTGGTGTATAATTTGGGACTTGTTTTAGCATGGATTTTGGTATTTGGTGATTCATTCCTGTCGGGTGGCGTTTGGACGTCAACGACAAGTGGATTTTGATTGTGTTTACATGCGAGTCGATAGGTTTTTACCTATGCGGGTAGCGTGTGCTATTTTGGTTTCCGATGTTATTTTCATGTGCTTTAGCATTGTTATATACTTGTAGGTACCCCGCGTGATGTTGAGGCAAAGGAGGTGAAGATAGCGACATCGGCTTTGGCACACGAGAAGCAATGTGAGTAGATTTATATCTACGGGGAGAAGTCGGGTGGATGGCGTATAGCACCCCCGCAGTCCGTGGTGATGTATACGAATACGTATACACACGAATATTTATTATGTGTTGTTTAGGGTTATTGATGGTAATAATGATATTTTGATGATAAGAATATATTGGTTTAGTATAGTGCGAACCCTAGAGTAGTGGTTGCACTCACACATACATTTACACACATACTTGCATTCATTCTTTCATTTATTAGAGTGCATATGATGGTGCGTATATCTACACATGGGTATGGGACTATGTGTTTATATACGGGATTTGAGGATGATACGTGGTTTGAGATGATACTTGATGTGAGGCCGTGAGATCGGCGATGTGACATAGCTTGTCTTCGAGGTACGATATGATAGTTTTAGCGGGCCTTGGGACATGTGCTTTACCCGCATTCATATTTTTATAGATGGTATCGATTTTTACTAGACTTAGAGTAGTACCCCAGATTATGCGATCTGATGATAGTGATACCTGATATGTGATGAGGTACTGTGACATTGACCCCTACCCAGCTATTGGGATGCCGTACGACGATCTACCGTACGAGCCGATATTGATGATAGATCCGAACTCATGACTCGAGGATATCTTACGATATGTTATTGAGGCAGGATCACCGACTATCATATATATATATATATATATATTGACTCAGATTAGGTGGTTTCTTACCCCTCCTGTCTAGATTACTTAGTAGACATTAGACTGGACCGAGTCATACCTATTTCAAACTAACGAATCGGGGATATTTTAAAGATAGGCAGAAGGGTCATACGGATATTTTCAAATGATGTATCTTTTCTTAAAACACCGTAGCCCTTGTTTTTCCAAAAGCCCTGATTCGTCTTATTTCAAATGGCACCCCTGCATGACTTGTACAGATTGGTGTAGATTCTTTACTTCTGCGTTGATTATTCGATTCCGCATATTCATGCTATTTGCATTGCATCGCTTGTACTGTGGTTATATTTCAGTCATGCTGCTAGGACACCAGCACCATTATCGATGATGCATATGTTCCACGTACACTTGTTGCCGGCTCACACACTCATTATCGATAATTGCCATGACACTACACTGTAGTACTATTGCATTCAGTATATGATCCTTGCATGACATGATGATATGCATACCTTCCTTTACATGTCGCATACTTCATGCTTTTGATTATACGCATTGAGATATGTTGTTTCTATGATATTTCTGGATTTGGGAACCGAGAGTGTTTCAAAAGAGAATATGTCATTGCTTTAAAAACCCGGTTACCCTTGATATGATATTTCAGTGCGTCCACCATGTGTTTTCTCGGTGCCGAGAGCGACATGTGAAACCCGAATCGAGGAGTGGATGAGCCGATTGCGGGTACATGGTGGACCCGGTATGGTTCCCCTCGGCAAGATGATCGATGGGCTTTGCCGATTGAGCCTGGAGGCAGGCGAGTACCTACCGGTGATTGGTTGGACCTGGCGGTTATCCGGAGGATACTGACCAGAGTCGATGGATAGATTTGGGCGTCCTGCCGGGGCCGAGGGCCGATACCGCAGACAGAGCCCGCGGGCCGATCCGGACTGACGGAGCCCGATATATGAGGATTTATGTGCCGATGCTGGGCACAGTTTTCATGATGTTTTCGAGTGCCGATGCTGGGCACTCCGGTTCCATGATTTTGACGTGTCGCGAGGGACACGGGTGGGTTATATCCTAATATTTCCATGCACAGGTTTCATGATATTTACTTGCATGATGGTTATTGTCATTGGGTGACGAGTGGACGGGATCCACGTGTGTGCAGATTTGATTACATTGATCATACCTCATATTCATGACATGCTATTACCTGAGGCACTAGCACGAGCACTTGGCATTACACTCATGTAGAGATTACATTGCCAGTTTAGCATGCTTCAGCTTTATTCATATTGAGTTTTATTTATATCTGATCGTATTGACCTAGGATGGGTCATGCATTCGATCTCTGCTTATAGATATTTTCTATTCACGAGTTGGCAACTCACCCCCGTTGTGCCCCAGTCCTTGCAGGTTTTTGCCGTACAGATTCCATAGCGGCATTTCTGGCACACTGCTTCCTTATGGGTGACTTGCTTGGATAGGTGGGTTCTTTTGTATCAGAACCGCCATTGTTCATGTATCATTTATTATATCTAGAATTTCCATCAACCAAAACTTGTATTATTTCGACCTTAGAGTCGCGCTTGTAGTATTACGGTTTTCTGGCTGTTTTGAGTTTCTTTTGAGTTTGCTCCTCGCCCTTTGGCGTTGTATATTATTATTTCTCGCGTGGTTGTGACCATCGATTGACGAAGAGCTAGCTCCCGCTTGGGGATGCCTTTTATCATGTTATATATATTATTCTTGTTGTACCCCGTTCGGGGCCAGTTTTTACAAAGGAAACTCTGCCGAAATTTTTCAGGAAAAGTTACACATTTTTAAAATACATATTCGGCTTAGTTATTTAAAAACTTGGATTTTTGAAACACGATTTCTTTACTTCTAAAAACCAGTTTTCCTTATTTACTTTTAAATGGTTTTAGATTTCTGGGCTTTTGGCTTACTTGGATCAGATGGAGTCCTATAGGCTTCATAGGGTTCAAGGGCCAGTCACGTGCTCTTTCGGGTCGTGACAGTGGAGGTGTAGAGATCACAAGGGTTGGGTATGGTTTCACTTGAAATGGACCCTTCACAGTCGGGTAAATCAAACACTACAAAGTCACACAACTTATCAGTCATTCTATTTGGTGTACTTGATGAATCTATGAAACTGGAGTTGTGGATTTCAGTTTGGAAATGGAAGGTTTGATTAGGAAGGGTGTATAATTATGTCTCTCTACCCAAATTCTCATTTTGTCCGATGCCCGTATTATATACTAAAAAATCTTGGGTTGGTTCGGAACTTGTTGCCCTTTCATATTTAGCCATGCTTTCCTTCCATTCCTCTCTAATGTGGTTCATCATCACTATACCTTCTTCTAATTTCCGCTCTAGACTAGACTTTGGTTGATAAGGGGTTTCAGTATAAGATTGAAATTCCTGTGGATAATTAAAACTCCCAAATGACTGATTAGAAGAACTGTCTAGAGAAGGTGGAAAAGTCGGATTGGATTGATAGGAATAGAATGGTTGCGAAAATTGGGTAGGAGTAGGATCAATACTATGATAAGAAGAATATCGATATGGGTTGGTCGGTTGGCTATCAAACTCTTCTTTGGAAAGTGGAGGTGATGGTTGATATTGGTCCGGGTTGAAACTTTGGCCTCTAGACCTAGCTGTGTGCTCAGCAATGGACATTCGTCTAGGGGCTTCCTCACTCTGGGTATGAACTGAAACAGGTGTAGGATTAGGATACGGTTGGTAAGACCTAGACTGAAGTGGCCAACTGTTTCTTCCTGCTTGTTCTATATGATCTCTTAAGGACATGGAAGAGCCGGACGGTATACCGAAGGGATTACGAAAACAAGAGATATCTGGTTGTGGACAGCAAAGCTCGGCAAGAGATCGTCTGTTTGGGTCACCCATTATAAGAAGAGAAGAAGGGGAAGGGGTAAAAAGGGGAGAAAATAATTTGTTTGTTTTGAAAAATGACGGATTTAGACAAATCACACAAAAATGCACAAACAACCCTAGAACTATGGTTACCTAGGTCCAGTCTCTAGACCGCTCCTAGACTTCCAAAGGACAAGCCGCAGGATCAATCCTCTACTGCCTCCGTACTACCCTTGTAGCCAGGTAAGTGCCAGGTAAGTGGGAAGGAACCACAGTAGTGGGCCTAATTAAAAACCACTAGCCTTTGACACACTTGCCTAGGCACTACAAAAGTAATGCGGATAAGAGATAGATTACCCACGACCATCCTCTGTCCTTATTGAGCACGACAGTCCTTAGAGTCTGGTCTAGATATTTTATTAAATTAATGTAGGGTTGATGTAGATGCTCGGTTTGTGATTTGTGGGGCTTAGGAAGGGTGATGAAATCCCCACCTAATCTTGATTTGGTCGTGCCCCTTAAAAAATCCGTATTAAAATATGAAATAACAAACCAATAACAAAACTTTGCAAAAAGATTTTTTTGAGCGGCGATATTTTGCAAAGAATCCTGCAGAAAAGATATTTTATTGGATTTGAGAGGAGAGAGAAGGAGTTGAGAATCTTACCAGAGAAGTTTGTAACCCTAGATCTCCTGTTTCTTCAAGTCTGTGATTCCAGATTTCCTCGCAAAATTCACACAATAATCGTTAAATATACAATTTGCAGTTTTGTTTTATTTATGATATAGATCGTATAAGAATTCAACACAAATAGTAAGAATAAAAAATTACGCACGTTTCCCCGGCAACGGCGCCATTTGATTGTTTCGAAAAGAGTGTTTGTGTAGTTAACCGCAATCAGAACGGTGTCGCGCGTAGCTAGATCGAGGTGAGTATGGGTCGTCCTCAGGGAAACGTGGAACCTTTTACTCTTACTTTAGATGTGTTGAAAAAGAGATGAGGAAATAAGAATTTTGTGAAAAGTTTCTAGATCTACGTTATGCAAGAATGCAAAAATATAGATCTAGATTATTTTAGAGATGTAGATAATATAATAAGAGGGCTTGTAGGGTTCGTTAGGATTTAATAGTTATGGACGATTAATTAAAAATTACCCTTTTATCCTTTAATAGATTTATAACTAGAACGACGGTGATGCGTGTAGATTAGGGTTTCTGGAGGGAAAAGGAATCCCACTCTTAACCCTTATCTCGACACGGAACTCCGTTCATGTCTAGCCTTTACCAAAACAATCATTAATCTAATCTCTAATCGCGGTCGGAACTAGCAAAGAATTGCTAGCGCGCCCAATTAGGATGTTAATGGTTCTTTTATTAAAGTTCATAAACTTTATATGACTTAAAAAGGGCTTAGGGATGTTCATCATCCATTAGCCTACCCTAATCCTACGAACCCTAACAAGCGAAGAATTACTCGCGCATGTTGGGAGAAAAAGATGAAAAGAGAGAGAGGGAAAACATAATGTAAAACGCAAAAGAATTAAATAAAATAACTACCTTTATTAATCAACTTGAACAATCCACACTTTATTCCGTAGAAAATGATTACAAAACTAGTTGCTTCTCGATCTTTCCTAAGGAGGTAGACGAACAGTTGATGATCAGCCTGGATGCGTGAGCGTCTGGGGCTTCGTGATCTCATCGGCTTGATAACTTTTCCAAGAGGCTCTCGGTGCCATTTTATAGTGCAAAGCCAGAATCTTCTTGTTGAAAACTTGGTAAAATTCATCATAGATTTATGCCCCAAAATTTTAGCCAACGATCTCTCTAGATTGCCGCGGATCCGCGGCCAACAGGGGAGTTTGGCCGCGGTTCCGCGGCCAATGGTGGGGATATCTTGATCATTTTTCTTGGACTTTGTGATTGTGACATGTGGCAATCCTAGGAACCTTCAGAATTCAGAAATCTTCTCTCGGTTGCTCCCAGACTTGGTCTCCAAGTTTTGCTTCTTAATTTGGCAAGTTTTCTTCAACAACTTGATTTGTTTGATAAATTCTGCATAACAACTTGGAAAATTCTGCACAATAATCTCAAATAATATTTAGTAGACTTAGTTCTACTAGGATTTGGTCAATAGATTTATTTGCATACATTTTCCTACCAAATACTAATTAAAATATATTAACACATAGAAAATGGTGTTTTTACACATAAACCCTCATATGTATAATATATTATAATAAAGTCCTTTTTTAATATGAAAATGGTATGAAAAATATAATACAAATGTGTAGTTTTATCATCTGAACACCATACCATATTTACTAGATCAGTTATTGTATTTTCTTACTTAGTTAGATGCCATGATTATATAAACACACTGTTTATGCATTATGGATTTGTTCTGTGCTTGTACTCATGGTTTCATTATTGGTTCATGCTTACGAGATTTCGGTTTTCATGGGATTTCTGGATTTGAGTAACCGTGGATATATTTTGAAAATTTATGATTGTTTTAAAAAAATATGGTTTCTTTTGATATGATGTGTAGCGTCCACCATGAGTTTTCTCGGTTCTGGGTTATGTGTATACCCGATTCGAGGAGAGATGAGGCACCGTCTGCGGGTACATGGTGGACCCGGTATGGTATCCTGAGACTAGAAGATCATATATTGATATGTTGTGCCCGGCAGGGGAGCACTACTGACCTGTGATAGTACTGGGCTCAGCGGATATCCGAAGGATACCGACCGGAGTCGTGTGATTAGATGGATTGAGGGTCAATCCGATGAGACGGCTCCCGAGATATGAGGATTTACGTGTCGATGCAGGACACGGGTTTTATGATGTTTTCGAGTCTCGATGTTGGGTACTCAGTTTTTTTATGATGATTTGGTGTGTCATTGATGGACACAAGTTAGATGATACACCTATACACACATATATGATACAGATGATATGGTACCAGATTATGACACGGGCACGATTACATTAGTATTATTATACTTATGTTTACTCTATCACCCTTGTTACCAATCGATATTATTATTATTATTATATTACTGTATGACTTAGGAGATCGGCATACATTCGATTTCTATTTGGTGATGTCTTCTACTCACGAGTTGGCAACTCACCCCCGTTGTGCCACAGTTTTCTTGCAGGATCGATCGCTCGGATTCAGTAGTGGCTTGCTGTCATATTGCTCTTTTCTGGGTGATTTGCATTGGTAGGTGGGTTACAGTACAAAGCGTAACCACCGTTCTATATTCTTTTTTAATTTGTATCTAGTTAAAAGCTCCATCAACCAGACTATGTATATTTGGTAGACCTAGAGACCGGTTTGTATATTATTTGTATCTCGAGTCGAGACTTGTATATATTCCTAAATTGGATTTGATAATGTTTCGGTTTTCTTTATTTTCTTTCTGTGCTTATTTTCGTCTTGGGCGCCATATATTTGTATTCATGTGGTTGTTTCCGCCAATTGGCGAAGAGCTAGCCCCACTTGGGGATGCTTATACTATTGTTGTTATATTTTGTTTTTGGATCAAAATTTACAATGGTGGTGCTGTCCAAATTTTAAATGAAGAAAATGTTTTCAACTATAGTACACAAGCCACTTGTATTTTCATATAACATTACTTATTCATCTAAAGAAAGAACTTGATTTCATTATACCTTTATTTCAAAACTTCACCTCCACTATTTTCTTAAAAAGGTTTAGATTTCTGGTCTTTCGGCTTACTTGGAATATAGTGTGGTCCTATAGACTTCACGTGATTCAAGTTCCAGTCATGTTCCAATTATAGGTCGTGACAATATGGGGGATGAAAGCCGCATCCAAAAGAAGTATCCTCTTCACGTTGAGTGGGGCGATCAGCACCGGCGCTCGTTTTCCCTCTTCTGGGATTAGTCTCGGGTATTAATATATGTTTCCATTTGACTTATCAAATAAATTTACTAATATTTAACACTTATAATTTAAATACATTATTTTCTTGTATTTGCAGTTAGATTACGACTTTCAGTCTTTACCCGACCCTGATTAACCTGACAGAGTGCTCGATTTTCACGCACTCTACCTGGGCCTCGTGAAGAACATGCAATCTAAGGTTCGATATAATAGGAACGAGTTGAAGATCGATTGCTACATGCAATGGCTGGAGACCTCCGAGGTGGAGAGAGCGTCTCTCCTACATTCTCCGGCCTTTACCAGAGTAGACCTAGATACATGGCCTCTTTTATGCCGGTATTATAAGTCTGAGTACAAACATGTTTGTAATTTAAATATAATTCATTATTTAGTATATAATTTATTTTTTTTGTGTTGCTTAATTATAAAACTAAATCTGATTGTGTTGCGTAGAAATAGGTCGATCAAAATAAGGAAAATAGTAAGTTGGCGAAGAGAGGTCATCCCACTTACATAAGTGGCTCTAGGAACATTACTCGTGTCATGGAGGCATCGGTAAATTACAATATATCTATTTTGATATAATGAAATATTAAAAGTTATTTTTATAATATATGCAAATTTTTGGCGAATTGCTGAGAGCTCAGACTCTAGTGTAAGGTGGTACACCGAGAGTATTGACCGCATATCTTGCCGTCCACGGCATCTCGACAGATCCCGCCATGGGCAAGCTTCGATTCCCCAACACTGCTAACCAGGAGTATTGCGTAATTGTTAATATTTATTCTAAATCGAATGAAATTTTTGTTTTGATAATTTCAAATTTAAATGATATACTTATGTTTTAATGGTTAACGTGGGTATAGGAGAGGGTAGTGGAGTAGGAGGAGGCATCATGGATTGATTTCAGTGGACATACCGATCCAATCATACTAATCCTAGTCCTAGACGTCGCACACAGAGGGCACCGCGGAGGTTGGGTGAGAGGCAGGGGACTTGGTCCCAGCAGGGCACATATGAAGTTGGTCTCCACTCCGGCGGTTACTTCCTCTACCCCCTGTGAGCGACGTCTGGAGCATGATGTTGCCGCATTGAAGACCACCGTCGAGGAGTTGAAGGAGATGTTGGTACGTATATTATTTATTAGTAAAATATTATATCATATTATAGATAGTAGTATATGCAATATTAGTAGCCTGAGCTTATTTGGTTATAGACTTAAGTTTGATTAATCAGACTTACATAAAACTATTTAATTAAACTGAACTTTATATTCATAACCATGCCACGTTTTTCTTTATTTTGGAGTTTAAAAACTTATGATTATTCAAACTCAAAACTTGAGAAGTAAACATTGCTATGTAAATTAGATAACTCCAAAATTAAGCATCCAATTAAGGAGAGATACGGGCTTACAAGTTAGAGTAAATATTATTTCTACCTCAACTTAAAATAAACTGCGGTTTCAAAACTAGATACACAAACTAGGCCTAATTCCCTAAGTATTCTTAGATTGGGAAAAAAAGCATAGCCCTGATTGTGTGGAATTTCAACATGTATAAATTCTCATATATAACATATGAATTTCAACAGAATGTATGAAATCTCAACAAAGCATATATAAATTCATGGTTCTGTAATAATCCGATAATTATAAGAATTCAACTAAATTCTAGTACACAGTTCTTACTCGTTTATTACACAAACACAAAATTTTACAGATTCGGCAGGCTTCTTCGGCTGCGACTCCACATGCCTCTCCTTTGGCTACAGCTCCGCAATCAACTATCTTAGCTGCGGCTGCGCGGGCCACACCTATAGCTCTACAGCCCACTCAGACTCCTGCATAGACCTCTCCTTCATTAGTTAAGTTTTTGTCGACCCAGGGCTGCACCGAGGAGCAGATGCGCCAGATCACGGCATTTATTAGAGGTGGAGGAGCTGGACCGATTTAGGATAGGTTTATATATATTTTTTAGGATGGATGTACTTATTTGATACATATTGTATGTTTTGGACGATATCGATGATTGTTTGGATATTTACGATGATTTTAGATTGATTTCGTATTCTATTTGTTTATTTCTTTTATAAATTATGTGTGAGATATTGTCTATGAATATTTTTGTATTTAGCTATATGATATATATATTATTATGCACGGGGCAGGGAAAAAACGGGAAGCCCCTTTTTAAAAAAATCTGATATAATGTCCCTACGGATTAACCCATAGGGGCAACTGTTGCACCTACGGATTAATCCATAGGGACAATTATTGCCACTACGCATTTCTTCGTAGGGAAAAAATCTTTTGTCCCTATGGACTCAGCAATATGGGCAAAACTTGCCCCTACAGATTAATTTGTAGGGGCATTTATAAGACCCTACGTATAATTATGTGGGTACAACTATTTTATATTTTAATAGAAAAATTATAAAAAGATTATGTCCCTACGGAGTAATCCGTAAAAAAATAAAATAGTTGTAACTATTTAGTTATACGTAGGGTCTTATAATACCCCTGCGACTTAAGTCGTAGGGGCAATTATTATTCCGTAGGGGTATGTTCAGGAAGAAGACTTGCGCCTGCGGCCTTTGGACCTATAGAGACATTTTAGGTTCCTACGGAAAAATCCATGGGGCTCTTGTTTGCCCCTACAGATTTATTCGTAGGGGCAAGTGGATATTATAGTAGTGAAGACTGGACATCTATGTTGTTTGGCCTAACGAATTCCTACCGGGTAAAGCCGACTACCTCGTCTAGACTATGGTCGGATTTAAACTTGCACACGCATAAACACAGAGTTTAACATCTGGATCGTTCATACGGACGGTCTTAAACCTGATCTGGTCAATGGTTTCATTGGCCATGTTTCCATCATCACAGTGAATCATTAAAGTGTTGCACGTTGAAGGTGAGGCCGAAAGTCGTCTCCTCATCTAGTTATTAATTGTAGTGATCAAAGAAGATGATAATCGCATACCTGTTTAAGGAGAATTGGACGTCTCAATTAGAAACGGGACCTCGAAGATCGCTGACATTGATCTTCGGGGTCCTGAGTTATCAAGCCGTCTCTAGGAGCCCTACGGTAGAAACCAAAATCTAGGTGTCTTTAGATTGATTGATGATCCTTTCTCTCCTTTTCTTCTTTGGATTTTATAGCCATCATATCTACCGCCACAAACCCTAGATCTTATACTTCATCCTCAAGTTACGCCAGTTGTACCAATAGAATCTTTCTATACCCTTCATTCAAAGATTTTATAAATCTTTCCATACTATTAACAAATCCGCTGAATTTTTGTAATCTCAAAGATCCCTGCGAATTCTTCCGTCCATCTATCAGTTTGGACCACATACATTAGATGCCCATTACCAAACATTCGGCCTATACATATGGGATGAATTATTATCATGTATAAACAGTTTTTATACTTAAGGATAAGTCTTACTAATTCATCGTTATTCTGAAAGAAAAGCTTTACACTTTTATATGTATAAAGATGTATTGTATTGTAATATTTAAAGAATAATAGTCATAATTTTTTCTCCAAATCTACAGTTCTTAATAGGGTATCAAAGGTGGGATTTTGAAACCTTCAACGTAGCCGTCGATGATCCTCTCTGACAGGATTGTGGGATCCTTCTACGACCTTTTCTTCATCGTCGAGTTCCACCTCCTTGCTTTCGGCCTCTATAGATTCTTCGTGGTTCTTCGAATCTTCGCTCCACCATTAGAGCTCCTTTTTCTCTTCAATCCCTCAAGCTCTTAAGTTCTTCTCGGCGCTCCACGGCCTCTGAGCCCTCTTCGGCCTGCAAACGCGCAATCCTTCAAGCTCGGGATTCCGCTGCCTCGTCCATGATCACAAAACCCTAGCCCAATGTTGTGATATTTTATAGTTTTGAATTATACCGCAAATGAACGATTATCAATTGTCGCACTTGTGGATCGATCCACAGGAAAGAGGGCAAGCTTAGTTATATCTAGCGCATTAAGAAAATCGTTGAGTTTTAGGAAATTATACTAATTAAATAAATTACCGAAATTTAAAATAACTAAATGCAAGATTGATAAATATTTGAATAAAGAAATACATAGTGTTTTGAATCCACTAAATCTATTCATGGTGTTTTAAAATAATTTGTTTTATTTCACTTGATTTCCACCCTTAAAATTGAAGGGTTACCTAGCACGGCAGCAAGTTTTTGGGAGGCATCGCCCATGTCAAATTCAAAAATTTGTCGTTCTAGCTAACCCCAACTTAGAATCGTTAACTAGAAATCGACGGAATATAAAAAAAAACTTTGCAAATCTAAGTGAGCAAGGAATACAATCTTTGTAGACCGGTCCTTCACTTCAATAGCTCCGTGTAGTAGTCCCTTCGCTGCGATCATGAACTCCGAACTCTAGAGAGACTCCCTTGAAGAAACGAACATGCTTGCTTCGATGTCTTCGAGGCCGAAGATGATTTACGTCGAGGAGACACTAACCCAAGCTATTTCTTCACTAGGTCAAGAACTTTGTGAAGAGAACACCCTATACTAAATGGCAAGTGGTAGAGTATGACGAAGTAGGAAGTTTGCTCACATTAGAAATCATTTTCTCACTCATTTTCTCACAACTCCATTGAAGTTAGAAAGCTTTGAGGAGGAAGAAGAAGAAGCAACTCATCAAGTGAGAATGAATTGTTGTGTGTGGTTAGAAATGCAACCAAGGGTTAAGTATGTCATGCTTAACCCTTGTAGAGAGTTAACCATAAGCTATGGTTAAAGGTTAGGTCAAAAATATCTTAAGCGAGACAAAGTGAATGGACAAAGTCAAAGATGCCTTGAAGCTTCTACAAGCTTTCAACAAATATCAACCATGACATTTATCCATAACATTTGAATTACTTAATGATAAATTATAAACCCTAATCTTAACCCTAGCAAGGTTTAACCCTCATTAACCCTAGTTGCATTTGTAACCTTGCTTGATACATTTAACATATATCACATATAGATCAATGTATCCAAAGTGAGAAAAGAAATCATAAGTGAGCTAATACAAGTTAATGTAATGTAATATATCAAATATATAATTATACATTAGATTATCAAATCAACTCTTGATTTAATAATCCGGCTATATCACCTATAACCGACTAATATCATATGATTCAACTTATCGAATCAACACTTGATCCGATAACCCGGCTATATCATATATAACCTACTGATATCTCATATCACGAGAACAGAATACGGTATCTCAAATCCTATCAATCTCGGTCCCGCACATATCACATATGTGCTCCTACTCCATTTCGCTTGAGCCAGGAAACCCCTGTGTAGGACTCTAAAGACTCGTCAATACGACGGCAGTAGGTGATGATCATATCAAACACCCACAAGCCGCACGCGGTCTGCTAAACGTAACGGCCATCCGGGTATTGAGCGATCAGAAGATTAACAAGCAAGCCTGCTCACACTCCTGCGAATCCAATCAGTAACACTACCATACAGTCCGGTCTCTTCGTCTGATATGTCGCATATCTCGCATAGGGGTGGTAAACGTCAGACCCTAGTAACTCGATAAGTCGTGTCGATATGAGGCTCATAACGGGTCGAGAAACTACTGATAACACTTACCAGTATATCTCTGAAGCAGCTTTGGCGAAGGACTTCCTGTTATAGTCAATCGAGCACAGCGCAACATCAACTCCCAATACCGGGAGAGATGAAACCCCTCCTATTGCTCATTGCCTCCATGTGACTCGGGACTGTACCCAAAAGCCACCATTTTGCACGTTCTCTTGAACATGGTAAGGTGGAAATCAAAGCACAGTGGGAATCATACAAGACTCTATGACGATCTCGGATCTACAGACTAACCTGTACCAGTGTCACCAGAGAACCGCCATCTGACGTTAGGTATAATACCATCTGGGAGTTCTCAGCGAGTCCGTTCAGTGTACCCAGTCTCCACTGAGCACCCATATAATATCTCTGATGTCAAACACCAATGTATATGGGATCATCAATCGCCCATCTACATGGGTCGAGAAGCTATACGCTAGTCTACTCTGGTATATCGATGCCCTGTCTCGATACACCTACGACTAGGAACATTTGAAGGATGTACTTAGAGACTACACTGTCCCCAATAGTATGATCAGCATCACAATCCTGGTAGTCAAGTACTCATCCTAAGGGCTTTATCAACATGTAACATAGAGACAATCAGCGTACATGTTAAGATAAAGAGCAACCAGGTAGCATACTATCATGTCGAGCAAGAAAAGTCCTCCATATATATGTCCAAGCATCCACTACAATATACATCGTATATACAGTAATGGACTCTAGGGAATACATATAACTAACAATCTCCCACTTGCACTAAGTCCATCTGTTGTAGTATCTCATACCCAACAATCAGCAGTGGTTGAAGTATCTCATACTCAACCATCCCATAAATGTCTCTTTTGGGAAAATGCCTTTGTGAGTGGATCCTGTAAGTGCACGGCGGCGCCCCGGCCGTCAATCCGACGGCCAAACGCGGAAACGGTGGTAAACTTTAAAATTTGCGGACTTAGCAAACCGGCACCACCGCGCACTAAACCCCGGATCGTTACCATTAAACTAGTCTAAGCTAACAAGAGAATGAGTTAGAGATATACCGACGATCCAAGTCCTCCGGTCTTCATCTCCACTCCGATCTCCTCGCGGGATCTCCGTCCGTCTCCTCCTCGTCGGAAAGGGCACCACGAAGCCGGGTACTTTTACGGGCTCCCACCTCGATACTGAGGCAACTCGAGCATGAAGCCGGCAACTCGACATGCTCAAGATTTGCTGTAGGAATATAATGTAGAATCATAGTCTCTCTTTTGGGGTTTGTTGCCATATGTGGATGATGGAGGAAACAAGGATAAGAAAAATGGTGCTTGCATTTTTCTTGGCATGGAATGAGATGAAGAATGAAAACCTCTCTCAAAGATGAAGCTCTCTCTTCTTCTCTTTTCTTCTTCTCTCTTTCTTTTTCTCTCTTTCTTTTTCTCTCTTTCTTTTTCTTAACCATGAAAACCTTCTTGCATCAAGTGAGAATAAAGTGGTGGAGGAAATCAAATATGAAAGCAAGAGGGAGGTGAGTGTAGGAAAAGAGAGAGAGTGACCATATCCTAAAACATCATCATCACTAAACTTACATCAACCTCAAATCAATTCTAATCTCATAAAGTAAAGATGCTAACCATTATGAAGGAAAAAGAAAAGATGCTATCATAATGCATGAAACCCCTCCACAAAAGTAATTTGCAAAACTGCAAATTACCCCCTCCATCAGAAAAGTCCGGCCGGGAAAGAACAAAGGAAAACCGGCCGGAACGGAAAGCAAAATGGCAACTCTAGAAAACTGGTCCCGTAATAAATTACAGGAAAACCCCACACTGTGCATACACACCCGCATTTGTATTCCGTCCGGATACAAATGCAACGAGACAGAATCTACACTGTACTATACTAGGACCGGCTTAAACCAAAGCCGGCTAGTAATATCCGTCCGATCCTGATGCGTGCAGTACCGCACGTATCTGATCGAACGCTGCCATATAACTATACGGCCACTAGTACAAAACCGTCCGATCCTGATCCGTGCAATACCGCACGTATGTGATCGGACCCTGCCATATCTCCATACGGCCTCTACAGCGTTTCGCCCGAAAGCTTGAGTAACTGAAAGTGTGGTGGACTCTAAAGACTCGTCAATACTATGGCTGTGGATTTAACCACTAGCACGTCAGAGGTATAAGCCAATACGTGACGGGCCACCAGCTATTGACCAAAAGGGACGTCGATGAGGAAGCTCACCCCGACACCCAACTGAGCCTGTCAGTGACAATATCCGTACAGTCCGGTCCGTTCGTCTATGAGCATCGCATGGCGGGCCTAGGGGGTTGGTAAAAGTCAGACCCCCAAAAGCGGTACAAGTCGTGTCGGAGTGTAGCCCAGAACACCCTGAGATACTACTGGAATACCTACCAGTAAATCTCCTGCCTTGGCCAAGGTCTTTGTGTAATGGCTCTCCTAGACACAGCGCGACCTCACCCCCAATACCGGGAGAGACGAAACCCCCGAAGATCCGCTCACTGCCTCCATGTGGCTCGGGACTGTACCCAACTAAAACCTGTTTGCACGACTCCTTTGAGCCGTGGTAGGGTAGTAATCAAAGTACAGTGGGAACTCACACGAGACAAATGACGATCCCCAGGTCGATGAACTAACCTGTACACATGTCACCTGGGAACTGCTATCTGACGTCAGGTATAAGACCAACTAGCATGTTCCCGGCGAGTCCTGTCCGGTGTACTCATAACCCAATGAGCACCTGTATACATCTTAGGTGAACCAACTGACACCAATGGCTTGTGAGACCGGCCACCGCCCCTCGTCGGGGTCTCGACTGTATACACTAGTCTACTTTGGAGTATCGATGCCCTGTCTCGAAACTCCTACGACTAGGGACCTTTTAAGGATGTGCTTATAGACTACCAGCTCCCACGTATATGATCGCCCTCATACTGCCGGTAGTCAAGCAAGAATCCTAGGGGCTCTATCAACGTGCAATAGCGACATGTCAGGTCACCTAAAGCAGTGCACGATGATAAAGGTAAACCAGATAGCATACTATCATCTCGAGTAAGACTGTCCTACCGGGATAGGTCCTCCCTCAATCATTGCAATCACGTGCCTGTGATCCAATAATTGACTCTGAGGGCACTATCTCCAACAATCTCCCACTTGCACTCGAGGCTAATTATTGCGATGTCGCATACTCACAGCCTGTGTGATACCGAACACCCAACTCCCCTACTAGTCAGTCTTACAAATCCCGTTTGTGAAACTATTGCGGTCGAGGAATAGCCTCAGTGAGTGGATCCGCCTAGAAGTTTCTTTCTATGTCTCTCTATATCTCAAGTTCGCGGAGAAAGCCATCTCCCGAAATGAGCAATACCTGCCTTAGAATGTCTGGATGTCTGATGGGACGTAGCTCATAAATGAACTCCAAATCCAAACTTCTTAGACTGTATCTTCAACTGAACTTAATCAGTATCCTGCGCCATGCCACCCTCAGTATTTCCTTGGACCACCTGTCCAAAATACTGCCCCTCGTCAGAAGGAAAAACTATAACTCTGACAACCTCCTTGTCGTCCAGGTCACCTTGGAAGCCTGGAATGATAACCGTCTCCTAAAAGAGGCAGCCGTTATCATATCCCTAGAACATCCACTTATGTTCTAAAACTGCTTCCGACTGTTTCTCCAGGATTGGATCAATATCAACTTATTGCATGTAATGCAAGAACAACATCTGGTGTGGTACTTGACATCTCATGATTGACTCAATTTCCTAAGCAAGTGATCTGCCAATCATGCACATCTCTCTCCCCTTTAGTCAGTAAGACACCTTTAGAGAGGGTGACTCCATCACCTGCAGGTACATTACCATGCCAGGAGTCGTCTATTCTAAATACTCTTAGAATGCTGTCAAGGTACCCTGATTGGGAAACCACCCAAATCTAGATCTAAAACCATAGATCTAGTAACCAGTATGTCTGATATAATGTCCAAGTCCTTTGTGGAGAAACCACTGTGTGACGACCAAAGTATAACCGATCGTAGTAAAGGAATTTCCTTTCCTACTACCTTCTCAACAGATCCATCCCCTATTCTGATGACGTCAAACCTATGACTGTCACATCAGAAACAGATGATCTATCTCCGCTACATCTGCTTTAGTCTATAAATAGACATAAGCCTGATGTCCACCAATGCTTCCGCTGCTCCCACTGACTACGACAACCCTCTGGCAGAGTCATATACACGTACACTTCTGAAGCTAGTTCAGAACGACGCTATACTCATCCTCCTGCCGGGTCTCGCAGCCTGGAACAACAACAATGGCAAGTGTGGGTAAACAAGAACTTCCCTGTCACCGTCCTTGAGGCTACCGGAGTACCTCTCGGGTGTCTGAAGCTACCCACCTTATCTGCGGAGTGGCCAATGGAATGTCAAATCAGATCGAATCTTTAGGTTCCTTATCAAATCTTCAGTAATCGTTTGCGGTTCTGGAATCACTTCCAGTTCTACCATACTCCCACTGCTGTTTTTGAAAAAATCCATTTTTGTTAAAACTGTGGCGAGTCTTGAACAATATTTCTATTGATCATCCAGATGGTAGAAAGTCAACCCGCGTCATAGCCTGGGTCAACCCACAAACAGCCATTACAGAAACGTGCCTTGAGTTGTCCAGTGTCTGGTTTTAAGCATAAGCCGGACAACTCCCCGTACCTTAACAACGTTAAGATGTGAACTGTTCTACATCCAATATAGAACCAGAGGCACTGATTTAATTGAACCAGATTCAAATCATGCAGCTATCTCCAGTGCATGTTAACTAAATGGAAGGAGGCCGATCAGCGTTACTCAACTTAGGAATGCTTCCAATTATGAGTAACCTGAAAGAGAAACAAGTTCTCTTTATCATTACTATCAACTGAATACCATGTACAAGTATCTACATCTTCGATCACTTTGAAGAATCCCGATACTTGCAACACCTGGTTCTCTACTTTATTCTTATACCTATAACTTCTCAAAACTTCGACTCTGCGTTTCTACGAAACACTTGTCTAAGAACTAGAAAAGTCATAAGTAAACAGAATACAGTACGAGGACCAACCCCTCTGTCCTGATGGACCCTGGACAACATACAATACTCTGTATAAGTCCCTTGAGTCTAGTGACTCATTCACTGTGTGTCGTAGGTTGAAAACTGTACTTATGGTTAAGAAGAATTACACCGCTGTTCAATGCTCCTTACCTAACCATCCACTGATATAGGTAAATGTCATCGACATAATATCAAAAAGGTATATCTCACTCTATGAAAATAGACGTACAGATATATCAATTTGAAATTGGTGCACAACAGCGGATATTCAAAACCAAATATTTGCCGACCGGCAAACAACCCAGGTGGCATCCTCAAATATCACCAATTACAACGAATCCCGATATAATGAGGATGATCACCCAATTCCCAATAACTTACTCCCACTCATCATCTGTAAAACCATACAGATGTGAGAATCAAACCTGGTAAGTACATACCTTGGAGTAAGTATCTAATCGGGAAATCAGTTTTCTTTTAACATTACACAGTGAGACTGAAACATTGAAATGTTTCGATGGGGTATCCTGGTATTCCTAGTAATGCCTCTTCCACATTCACGACTGTAACCGTATAGTTCTTTGCCACCTCTCCAAATCCCTTCATATGTCTTTAGTCTTTACCTTCTGTACACCCCTTTAGGCCAAATGGTTTTCTTCCTTCCCTACCGTTCGGCACCAGCCTATGGTTTGGAAGAAGACTATCCAAAAAGCATAAAGGGTGTACTGTCCTAATCCTAGGAACACTCGCATCGCGAGAGAAGGTGAAGATAAAAGACACCTGAATGTACTTTATTCCTATTTCTCCTGAACCAGGATCCATCCCCGAACTGGAACGAGTTCCTTTCGAGTTCGTATATAACCATACGATGGATTATCCAATAAAATGGGATCTTCGCAGTGATACGGAGTGTCCTGGAGAAATACAAAGGTGATTTAGGATTGGTGAAGAAATACTTGGTTTGGTCGTGAATATCTGTTGCAATTTACTTTGCCCTCTTACTAATCCCTTGCTTTGTCTGAACTTAATACCTTCTGTACACCGTTTAGGCTAACTGGTTTTCTTCATTCCCTACCGGTCGGCACCAGCCTATGGTTTGGAAGAAGACTATCCAATTTGCATAATAGGTGTACTACTCCTAAACTAAGGAGTACTCGCAACATGAGAGAGGGTGAAAAGAAAAGACAACTGAATAATCCTATCCGTTTTCTCCAGAACCGGAAACCATCCTCGAATAACTTCGAGTTCGTATCTAACCATACGATGGTTTTGTCCAATGGAAGTGGACGTTCGTAGTAATACGGGGTGTTCTGGAGAAAAGGGTAAAAGTAGGAGTGGCAATGAGGTCTGCAACTCTGACAATCCAAAAGCCAGTGTTAAGAAGGTTCGGTCAACTTGGTCACTGAGTCAAAGTCTTAGGGTCGGGTCAATGGTCGCTACCAGAGAGAGAGAGAAAAGAAACACTCAGCGTGCACTCTAACCTAGATCAGAATGGTTACCAATTTATCCAATCTGGAAACCTCCCACTGTATCTCAAATTCTCCTCCAAACCTGAAAGAAGAATTAGTCGGGGTCACCCGAGGAGTAAACCAACTCATCAGTGGGAATCGGGATCCAACTCTCATCGCATGACAACGTGACGGAATCCGCTCACGGTATCACACTCCAGAAGGTATGCGCATATCTGGCAAGTTTCAGTACTTTTGAAACTCCCGATGTGATTTTTGCCCCATGCTCTTATGACCTTGGCGAAGGTCAACAAATCATAAGTCACATGTCAAGTTCTACCCGTCATTATCCAGGTTAATTTGAATCCACCCGTACAAGCCCTTGACGAAGGTCAACAAGGCTATACGACTGTCCCAAACCAACGCATCTATCTATGCAGCAGAAAGGTAACAAGCAGCTACCATGCACTATGCCTTGACGAAGGTCAACAAACATAGCATGAATACTACGTGCTACCCGTCTGAAACGACGGAGGGCTACGAATGGTTTCTGGCGAAAACCTTTAATGTAATGAACTTGATATCGTTGAAGGAACGGATAGCTTTTAAAAATATAATGACGAAAACCGTTGCTAAAGAGGTCACTCCTGGTGAAGGGATCTCGGCTCTTTCCCCGTAGAATGGGGTGCAGGATATTCCAAATGAATACCACGGTGCAAAGCAAAAGTAATCGGCTATAGTGAAGTTAATGCCCTGACGCAAACTTCTGTCCAAGGGGTCACTCCCGGTGAAGGGATCTCGGCCCTTGCCTCGTCGACTGAGGAGCAGGATATTCCAAATGAATACCACGATGCAAAACAAAAGTGAACGTCCTTGCAATAACAGCTTTTTGAAAAGGTGTTCCAACAACATCAGATTAGGTTTGTTTTTAACTTGCATTGATCCGAATCAATGCAGTCCCATCAATTGATCACACCAAAAAGAACGAAAATATACTGATGTACGTATATGCCATCCGCATTCGCCACTGGGTCCCGTCATTACCCGTTAGGTTAGCTAACTAACGACAGAGCGGGGACTGGACTAGCGCGGATGTAAAACATATACAACATCTACTAATATATATACCAATATATTATATTTCACTCAAGGCGTGAAAAGAAATGCAACATCACAGAAATGTACAGCATCACAGAACAATACAGATATCTGGGATCCCCGGGTTTCACAGAGCCACTACTGAAACCCGACGTTCCCCTGGTCGTGTGGATAGCCTGTGCAATGAAATCCTAGACCCCTACGGGCGCGGCAAGTCACCCGCCAAAACCTGAAGCGAGGCAGCCCCCTTCAGCTCCGTGAATGGACCACCCAGCACTCCACGGAATCCGGCAACTTGGGCACCCCTCCTGGGTCAACCTATACCCCCTACGAGTGCGGCGAATAGCCCGCCAATCCTAGAGTGAAGCCCCCTCCGTCCCAATGCCATGAGATGCGGGCTTGTTGCCCTCTAGAACCCGGCTATCCGTGCACCCCACCGCGGGGTAATCCTAGTACAGAAAGTAAAATATACATACACCGGGTACATCGACCGCAACCAGGTCGTGCCCCAAAAGAATAATACAATCAGGCAGTGACGGCAGTCCACATGTCGGACGCTCGCCCCGCAATATCAAATGTACATAATACAACAATACAGTACTAGCATTGCATCCAGGCTATCCCCCACGACCGATCCGCAACATCACAGCATAAACATAGAACATCAACGTGAAAGTCACGTTCGCAAATCCGTCTAACCGGGCTATAGCAGTTAGACCGGATTTACCGATCGAGTGACATTCACGGTCGCAGATATAATGTAAATACTGTGAAAAATGTGTTTAAAATTTTCCGATCGATCAAAAATTAACAAGTGGGCCCCCAAACAAAAAACTGTAGCACTCACAGAAACCCTGGGCCCAATTTTAATATTCCAAAAACCACATTTTCAACTCAGGAACACACTGGAAAAATTTGGGGGGGTGAACAGTAAATTCCGCGGCGGAAGCGCCGCACGAGGTGGGGTTTCGCGGCGCTTGCGCGGCGGAATAGTGAGATCATGGTTCCAAATTTTTACAGTATGCTTCTATTTCCCTGCACATCACTCTGAGACAACCAGAAAAATTTTTGGACTCCAAAAAATTTCGACAGAAACTGATGTGCTAGAAAAATACGGTTTTTGGAAATTTGTTTGATCGGAAACGTAAAACACATTACACCAAGCTAGACTATGTTAATGGCGAGGCTCTGATACCACTGTAAGTGCACGGCGGCGCCCCGGCCGTCAATCCGACGGCCAAACGCGGAAACGGTGGTAAACTTTAAAATTTGCGGACTTAGCAAACCGGCACCACCGCGCACTAAACCCCGGATCGTTACCATTAAACTAGTCTAAGCTAACAAGAGAATGAGTTAGAGATATACCGACGATCCAAGTCCTCCGGTCTTCATCTCCACTCCGATCTCCTCGCGGGATCTCCGTCCGTCTCCTCCTCGTCGGAAAGGGCACCACGAAGCCGGGTACTTTTACGGGCTCCCACCTCGATACTGAGGCAACTCGAGCATGAAGCCGGCAACTCGACATGCTCAAGATTTGCTGTAGGAATATAATGTAGAATCATAGTCTCTCTTTTGGGGTTTGTTGCCATATGTGGATGATGGAGGAAACAAGGATAAGAAAAATGGTGCTTGCATTTTTCTTGGCATGGAATGAGATGAAGAATGAAAACCTCTCTCAAAGATGAAGCTCTCTCTTCTTCTCTTTTCTTCTTCTCTCTTTCTTTTTCTCTCTTTCTTTTTCTTAACCATGAAAACCTTCTTGCATCAAGTGAGAATAAAGTGGTGGAGGAAATCAAATATGAAAGCAAGAGGGAGGTGAGTGTAGGAAAAGAGAGAGAGTGACCATATCCTAAAACATCATCATCACTAAACTTACATCAACCTCAAATCAATTCTAATCTCATAAAGTAAAGATGCTAACCATTATGAAGGAAAAAGAAAAGATGCTATCATAATGCATGAAACCCCTCCACAAAAGTAATTTGCAAAACTGCAAATTACCCCCTCCATCAGAAAAGTCCGGCCGGGAAAGAACAAAGGAAAACCGGCCGGAACGGAAAGCAAAATGGCAACTCTAGAAAACTGGTCCCGTAATAAATTACAGGAAAACCCCACACTGTGCATACACACCCGCATTTGTATTCCGTCCGGATACAAATGCAACGAGACAGAATCTACACTGTACTATACTAGGACCGGCTTAAACCAAAGCCGGCTAGTAATATCCGTCCGATCCTGATGCGTGCAGTACCGCACGTATCTGATCGAACGCTGCCATATAACTATACGGCCACTAGTACAAAACCGTCCGATCCTGATCCGTGCAATACCGCACGTATGTGATCGGACCCTGCCATATCTCCATACGGCCTCTACAGCGTTTCGCCCGAAAGCTTGAGTAACTGAAAGTGTGGTGGACTCTAAAGACTCGTCAATACTATGGCTGTGGATTTAACCACTAGCACGTCAGAGGTATAAGCCAATACGTGACGGGCCACCAGCTATTGACCAAAAGGGACGTCGATGAGGAAGCTCACCCCGACACCCAACTGAGCCTGTCAGTGACAATATCCGTACAGTCGGTCCGTTCGTCTATGAGCATCGCATGGCGGGCCTAGGGGGTTGGTAAAAGTCAGACCCCCAAAAGCGGTACAAGTCGTGTCGGAGTGTAGCCCAGAACACCCTGAGATACTACTGGAATACCTACCAGTAAATCTCCTGCCTTGGCCAAGGTCTTTGTGTAATGGCTCTCCTAGACACAGCGCGACCTCACCCCCAATACCGGGAGAGACGAAACCCCCGAAGATCCGCTCACTGCCTCCATGTGGCTCGGGACTGTACCCAACTAAAACCTGTTTGCACGACTCCTTTGAGCCGTGGTAGGGTAGTAATCAAAGTACAGTGGGAACTCACACGAGACAAATGACGATCCCCAGGTCGATGAACTAACCTGTACACATGTCACCTGGGAACTGCTATCTGACGTCAGGTATAAGACCAACTAGCATGTTCCCCGGCGAGTCCTGTCCGGTGTACTCATAACCCAATGAGCACCTGTATACATCTTAGGTGAACCAACTGACACCAATGGCTTGTGAGACCGGCCACCGCCCCTCGTCGGGGTCTCGACTGTATACACTAGTCTACTTTGGAGTATCGATGCCCTGTCTCGAAACTCCTACGACTAGGGACCTTTTAAGGATGTGCTTATAGACTACCAGCTCCCACGTATATGATCGCCCTCATACTGCCGGTAGTCAAGCAAGAATCCTAGGGGCTCTATCAACGTGCAATAGCGACATGTCAGGTCACCTAAAGCAGTGCACGATGATAAAGGTAAACCAGATAGCATACTATCATCTCGAGTAAGACTGTCCTACCGGGATAGGTCCTCCCTCAATCATTGCAATCACGTGCCTGTGATCCAATAATTGACTCTGAGGGCACTATCTCCAACAGATCCGCCCTGTTCTCCTCTGTGTCTACTCTCCTAACCTCGATCTCCCTGAAGATCAACCATCTCCATGATCAAGTGATACTGCCTAAGAATATGTCTGGATCACTGATGGGATGGGGGTTCCTAGGCCTAAGCCACAACTCCATTGTCTCACAATGGTAGGAACGAAGTTCATCCCATGAACTAATATACATCCAGACTACCTATTTGGTAGCATCCTTGGTAGAAATGTATCCAACCTTTATCGTCTACTATGCCACGGTATCTAGCTTGGAACTCTTCCAACATACCGTCCCTCTGCTGAGGGTAAAGACAATGCCTGTGAGCGACATTCAATCGACCTTACCACTCTGGAAGCTATCCAGTGATTCTCCTCTGGAATGATTGATACCATCTCACTACACCTAGTGAGAATCCTAACATCCATTTAGACCTATCTCATAGATCCAAAACCCAGGATTTAGGAGCTATCACCTTGATCCTATATGGAGAATCCTTGTGATAAGAGGAGATTGACCGAGCGTAGAATAGGAAACTCCTTTCATATCAAGAGTATGTCATCCACGTATAATACGAGGATCACCACCATACTCCCTACTACCTTTTTTGTATATACAAGGTTCATCTACAATTTTGATGAAGTCAAACGCTTTGACTACCACATCAAAACAGATGTTCTAACTCCGTGATGCCTGCTTTAACCCATAAAGCAACTTGCACACGTTTCCGCTGCTACCACTTTCTAAGAAGCCCTCTGGATGTGTACTTATAGATGCTCCCTTCTAAATCACTATTTAGAAAAGCTGTCATGACACCCAATCGCCAGATATCATAGTCATGGTATGTAGCAATGGCAAGTAGGATACGGATGGACTTAAGCATAGGCACTAGAAAATGTTTCATCATTTTCCATACCTGGTCGATGACGAGAACCTTTGAAAGTCTCAACTTTTCCATATACACCAAGTAATCTTCTCAAGATATACTTGCTCCTGATGGGGATTTAACCCTTCAGATAAAGCAACCAAAGTCCATACTTTGTTGGTGTATATAGATTCCATCTCAGATCGCTTAGCATCCAGTCATTCTTCAGAATCCCCACTCTTGATGGCCTGCTCAAAACCAGTTGGGTCATCATCTCATGATGCAATCCTCGCTCCCACTATCATAGAGAAAAATGAAGTATCTCTCAGGTGGGTGAGGAATCCTACTAGATCGGCGGAGAGGCTGAGGTTCGTCGGCAGCTATTGAATCCTTCGGTTCTACCAAATCATCAGCTGCAGTTTGTATAGCTGGAACTCCTTCCAGTTCTACCTCATGACCACTAATTTCTTCACAAGAAATTCCTTTTCCAAAAGGTGGCATGCTGAGAAAAAAAACACTTTTTGTTCCTCGGTGTGGTAGAAGATATTCCCTTGCGAATGCTTGGGATATCCAACAAACTTCCACAGAACTGACCTTGCCTCGAGCTTGTCCAGATTTTGCTTTTAGACATAGGCCGGACGATCCAAATATTAACATACTTAAGAGATGGGCTCTTCCCATTTCATATTACATATGGAGTGGTAGGCACCTGATTTGGTTGGAACCCTATTCAATAGGTATGCAGCTTCTCAAGTGCATAACCCCCAAAAGGAAATATGCAACTCAGTAGTACTCATCATAGAGCACACTATATCACATAGGGTGTGTTTGGTCCGCACCGATATACCAACGTGTTGTGGTGTATACGGAGGAGTAATGCTGATAGAGAATCTCATTCTCCTTTAGAATAGTCCAGGAATTCCGTGCTCAAGTATTATCCTCCCTGATCACATCAAAGGACATAATACTTATACCCGTTTTGGTTCTCTACTTCTAACATATATTCTTTGAATTTCTCAAAAGCTTCAGACTCGTGTTTCAACAGGAACACATGTGCGAATCTTGAGAGATCTTCAGTGAATGTAATGAAGTACAAAGAACCAATCCTAGCATGTGTAGACAGGGGACTTACATATATCATCATGTATCAATCCTAAGAGTGCACTAACTCTTTCTCGGTTTCCTATAAACAGAGCTATGGTCATCTTATCTTTGTGACATGACTGACAAGTTTCACAAGATGTAAATTCAAACTGATTTAAATATGCATATCTATGTAACTTAGCTAGTTGGGTCGTATTGATATGACCTAGTCTACAATGCCTCAAGAAGGATTCGTTCATTTCTGAACTCTTCCTCCTGTGTGTGTTCTATACGTTAAGAACTGTGGTTTGATTTAGAATGTATATGCTTTTAGATAACGTGCCTGAACCGATCAACCCTTGATATATGAAATGTTCAAAACATTATCCAACAATACAAAATTATATCCTTCTTTACTAAATAAAGAGTCTGATATGATGTTATATATCAGGTTCGGTATCTAATAACATTCGTTCAGAATCAATGTATTTGGTAATACAGGGTGATAATTGCCAACAAATTTGGCTGCAACACTTACACCATTTCCAACTCTTGAAACTTATCACCCTTTCTCAGTTCTCTACTTATATGTAGCCTGTTAGTTATATATATGCCCTATGTTTTTCCCAATCAGAGCAAAGCTCTGTTTGAATTTCAAAATTCAAAAATTGAAGCAACGCTTCAAATCTCTTGCGCTGCGCGCAACGCGCCACGTGTCAAAAGCTAATACGTTAGCGCAGCGCCCAAGGTAGCACGCCCAATCAGAGCAAGGCTCTATTTAAAAAAAAATTAAAGGAAGCAATACTTCAGTTGCGCAAGCACTGCGCTGCGCGACACGTGTCAGCGCAATGCGCAAGCGCAGTTGCGCTGCGCTGTGCGACACGTGTCAGCGCAGATGCGCAAACACAGTTGCGCTGCGCTATGCGCTGCGCGACACGTGTCAGCGCAGTTGCGCTGCGCGACACGTGGTAGCGCAGTTGCGCTGCGCTCTGCGCTGCGTGACACGTGTCAAGCGCTGGGGCGTTTGCGCCAAATAGAATTAAAATTCTAGTAAGATCCTTCTATTCTTGTTGAAACAAGAAGATTGTCTTCTGTAAAACAGAAGCTCTTGGATCAAAGATCCAACGGTGGGGAAAATCCCCCAAATCACTCAGAGAATGATCTCTTTAACAAATTTAACAAATTTATGGGCACTATATAAAGGCCCCTAGACCCCAATTCAAAGAGGATCAACATCGAGAACATCAAGAACTTCAAAAACAACAAAACAGAGGGAACTCTGAAGAATTTTGAGAAGAACTCAAGAAGGGAAAAAGGGTAAAAACCTTTATAAAAGAAGAAGAATTTCTTCTGAATATATCATTGATCTAAGAACAAGGTCAATAATCTTCAATAAAAAATAAATAATAACAGTGCCTTGCACTTTTTTATGAACCATTGGTTCTGTAATCTTAAAGATTCTTTTCTTGAATCCAAAATTGGAACAAGTTATTAAGACAGTGCCTTGCACTTGTAAATCTGCACTGTTACGCTCCTGGGTTGGCGCAAGCCATCAGAGAGCGCCACGTGTCATCTCCAAGACCACTTGCGCTGTGCGCTTTTAAAATAGAGCATTGCCCTTTAAATTTGGCGCAACTCACCAGAGCATGCCACGTGTCAGCAGCACAACAGCGCAGCGCACTGCGCTGTTGCGCTTGCGCTCACCAGAGTGTGACACGTGTCACCACGACAAGCGCTTGCGCTCAGTATTAGCGCAAAGCGCCTGACAAGCCACTGTCAAGTAATTAATGCACTGCAGAAGGGCCAATCCCAATTAAAAAAGGCCTAACAGGCCAAATAAAATGCAATGCATTATTTTAAAAAGGGGCAGAGCCCAAACCAAAACAGATGCTCTGGATCATTTACAAAGGGACTGAGCCCAAATCAAAAAGGCCTAGCAGGCCAGAATAAAATGCAGTGCATTATTAAACAAGGTTAAAGCCCTAGCACAGGCCTAATAGGCGAAAGATAAAAACGTTGAATACTCTCAACTGGACTTAGCCCAACCATGGCCGTAAGTCCTCAAATTAAATTGACTGAGCATGGCTGCTCCCTTAAATCAATTTACATCCAGTTCAAGGGTACATCTCCGAACTACTCTGACACCTATCGTTGTAATCTTTCAACGACGTCAGAGAGGTGACGAGTCCCGACAACCACACACCCATACGGACTATGGGGTCCTTAAACCCATGGACTTATGCGTCCTTAAACTAATGGACTAATGCGTCCTTAAACACATCTATATGGACTATGGGGTCCTTAAACCCATGGACTTATGCGTCCCTAAACTAATGGACTAATGCGTCATTAAACACATCCATATGTACTATGGGGTCCTTAAACCCATGGACTAATGCGTCCTTAAACTAATATCCATCCCCAAAACTGGCAATGGACCGCAATGTCCTTAAACTACCTATGGACCACTACGTCGCTAAATTGGAACAATAGAGACCCCAAACGCTCTTTTGTTGGATCTAAACGATCCCGTTTAAGTTGATCTTAGCCTCAAATATGGCTAACGTATCCTTAAACATTCAAACAGGCTTTAGTCCCAAACTGGATTATAAGACCCCCAATCAACTTTGGTTCAAGGGTACATCTCCGAACTCCTATTACACCTGTCGTTGTAATCCTTCAACGTCGTTAGAGAGGTGACGGGTCCCGACGGCCATATATTAAATGGACCACTATGTCCCTAAACTGTAACAATAGAGCCCAAATTCTCTTTTGTCGGATCTAAACGATCCCGTTAAGTTGATCTTAGTCTCAAACTGGACTAACGTATCCTTAACAAACGTTTAAGTTGATCTTAGCCTCAAATACGGCTAACGTATCCTTAAACCCTCAAACAGACTTTAGTCCCAAATTGGACTACAGGTCTCCCAACCAACTTTGGTTCAAGGGTTGTCACGACCCGCAAGGTACGGAACACGACCGGCACTTAAGTTACGAAACGTCTCAAGGCGTCCGTAAAGTAAGTAAGCCGAAGCCCAGAATACAAAACCCAATTTAGAATTAGAGTGAAGGAAAACAATTTATTTTAAGCGTTGTACCCCATTAAACCACATCAAGTTTCCTTTTTAAAACAACTTTCCCTTTTTCCAAAAATTCCGGCAGAACCTCCTTTGTAAAAACAAGCCCCAAACGGGTACAAATAGGAAAAAGGGCATCTCCAAGCGGGAGCTAGCTCTTCGCCTCAAGGCGGTCACAAATCCCACGCAATATAAAATACAATGTGCATAAATAAGAATGAAAGCACAGATAAAATAACATGTTGACTCAAGAGAGCTCGACCCCACATAACATAAATCCATAAGTCTCACAACCTCGTCTCTAGGTCAATATACAGTAATCCAAACAAACTGGTACAGCTGAAATAGTAGTAGATGGAGTACTCTAGATACAATGAACATATATAAGATGGTACAAAATGATAACAACCCACCTATAAGCAAAAGCCTCGAATCCAGGCAAAGAGAGCAAAAGCCTCGAATCCAGGCAAAGAGAGCAAAAGAGGCAAAAGTGTCCGCCGCTACAGTGCTGACGGAACGGATCTGCAGAAAAGCTGTGGCACAACGGGGGTGAGTTTCCAGCTCGTGAGTAATAAATAACATCTACAAAGGCTATCGCATGTATGCACACAAGTATCCTAGCATCTCTAAACAGGTATGGCTATAGGGACTAGCAGGTATGTATGCATCATCAGTGTGCTAACAAGTATGAATGTTACATGGATGTACTAACAGGTATGTATGCCACATAAATGTACTAACATGTATGTATACTATATGAGTCAACTTAAGATCTCAATATGTAAGTACAAGAACTATTCTTTCTTTGTTTTTGAAACTCTTTTCAATATCGGCATAATATTCATGAAATCAACAAAATCTGTGTCTAGCAACGACACCTCAAAACTGTCTCAATCTCATATATCCATGTCAAGTATCTCTGGTCTCAGCCATCCGGCTGATCCATCCCAAATATCCATATCTCAAACTAGCGGCCACGGTCGGTACCCTCTGGATATCCGCCGTGCCAAATGAAGTCACCGATAGGTAGTCCGTCCCCTGCCAGGCTCAACGCCATCTCCCATGATCTACTTGGCCCGGGGTACCTTACCGGGCCCACCATGTACCCGAGACGGTTCATCCACCTCCTCGAAATGGGTCTCGAGAACACAGCAAACTCATGGTGGACGACACTTTACATCACTAGGAAACCGCAACTTTTATATTTAAACGATCATAAGTTTCAAATCTTGCGGCTTTTCCCCGAAATCCATAAATATCATAAATCTCATGAAATCATCATGGGTGCATATGTCAATGATAATGAATGCAAATGGTATCAATGTTCAAGTTGCAATGTATGATTTATACTAGGCATGAGCAAGTGATGTAATGATATATATGCACGAGAATAGAAATTCTTATGATTTCATTTTTAATATTTATTGCAATAGCACAGGTCTAAGCAATTAACATGTTCAGATTTATAGTTATCTAGTGTCGTGACATGGCAATTACCAGGGTGTGGGTGTACACATGAATAGTGCTCGTGCTGCATATAAAAACTTGGTAATGGTGCATGTGTCCTACAGAATGAGTTTGCGCATATGGGTACAACATATAGATCCTAACTGCAGCAATTATCATGCAAGTATTATCATTCCTAATGTCACAAGCAAATGTTAAAGTTTACAATTTTAAAGTTTACTAAATCTATCGGGCGACTTGCGCCATCCAAACGATCGTCCCCCGTAGATGTGAAATCTACTCACCCGTGATCCCGCGCTAGGTGTGTCCGACCACCTGCTTTCCTTTCTCTGCTGCGCTTAAAGTCCCGCCGGCGAACCTAGAATTTACAAAAGTCACATATATCAGGAAAATCCTGCCAAAAACACGATATATAGATAAAAAGGATACGCGTGCGTGAAACTAAAACGCGCGTGCACACGACACGTCACGACGCGCACAAACCCACCAGAACCTATTCTGACACGCTGTGTCGCGCAGCGCGCCATAGAACCACGCGTATCACGCGCGTGTCGCACAAGTTAAAAACATCGAAAACACGTTTATAGCTCCAGATTTTGCCTCTGGGCCTAACTTAAAAAGTTACAGATGCCAACAGTCCAAGCTACCCAGCAGAGCCCTACACCCAAAATCCCAACACCCCACCCCCTACTCTGGCCGCAATTTGCGGCCAGAACAAATAAACCGGCGGCCTCAATTGTGAGGTGGGTGCCCATACTTTGTGTGTGTGTCCCTACTAGTCTCACCATACCACAGTTTTCCCAATTTTATTCTGAAGGGCTCGGGTCAACAGCAGATCTAACAGAGGCTAAAAAGTCGCTAAAACTGCTAAATTACGCCAAGTCAGATAAATCGGGTATTTTTATGAAATTTGGGGCAATTCTCTGGTTAACTTGTCTCAACAGCACCTAATTAGGTTATTCTAACCATCACAACCATTACTTTGTCAAAATTCCCCTAATTTACCCCAAAACTACCACTAAACATAAAATAAACACTAAATTAAGCTAGATAACCATAACTTTAGCAATTAAGAGTTGGGTTAAGGGGTTATACCTCTAGAGACCCTAGATGAAGGAGAAGAGAAGAAGTAGGAGGGTGTGTGCTGTTGCTACAGCTCCTGGTGCTGCAAAACTTGGCTGGAATGAGCTGAATTGCTTCACTGTTGCTGAAGCTGATGCTGTTGTTTGGGGCTGGAATGTTGTTGTTGCTGTTGTAGAAGTGGCAAGGGTTGAGGTATTGTTAAGGGAAGGGTTGTGTGTTGTGGGGGAAGTTTTATGTAAAGAGTTGGGGCTGATGTAGCAGCTGCTGCTGCTGATGTTCTGATGAAACAGGCTGGAGCTGATTGTAACATGCTGATAGTGTGCTGCTGATGTATGGTCAGGGGTTGATGGTGTTGTTTTGGTGGCTATGCTGATGTTTTAAGCCTGATGTTTGTGTGTGAGTGAGAGGGAAAGAAGAGAGTGAAATGAGAGTGTGAAAGGGAGTGTGAGAGAGACATGCAAAAAGTTTTGAAATGAAATGGGGTGTGACATAACCATAGCCACCATTCTCTCTTCCCTCATTAAATGCTTGCATGACACCCATCACAATCTCTCCTTCTCATCACAAGTCAACCCTAACCCTAATCACCCTTAACCAAATCTAAAACTCAAAATTAACTCAATTATCTTAACCAAGGGCCTAACCTACCATGGTTTGCTAAACATGGTTAACCCACCATGCACACCCAAACTTGGTAACCCTAGGCTTAACCCTAGTTATCATGCACAAGTGTGTGTGGTCGAGATAAAATTCTACAAAAATAACCATAAAACCAGATAAATTACTAGAAACCCGTTTTGGTAAACTTTTTAACAAAAACCCCACATTAACACACAATTACTACTAAACACAGACTCAGGTGTTACAGTCTTCCCCCCTTAAGAAAATTCATCCCCGAATTTTAAAATATGCAACCACGCGTACCTTCAAAAAGATGAGGGAATTTCTTCCGCATCTCTCCCTCGGCCTCCCAAGTTATCTCCTCACCATTCGGGCTGCGCCAAAGAACCTTCACCGACGGCAGGACCTTTGATCGAAGTTTCTTCACCTGCCGATCCAATATCTTAACTGGCTGCACGGTGAACGAAAGGTCGGGCTCAAGCTGAACGGTGTGATGCTGAATCGTGTGGGAAGGGTCATGAAGATATCTGCGTAGCATCGACATGTGGAAGACGGGGTGAACATCTAAAAAGCTGGGTGGAAGAGCCAAATGATATGCAACAGGCACTCGAGGATCTCGAAGGGACCTACGAATCTAGGGCTAAGCTTTCCCTTTCGTCCAAATCGCATCACGCCCTTCATCGGAGAGACCCTCAGAAAAACATGATCGCCAACCGCGAACTCTAATCTGCGACGGCGCCTGTCTGCATACGATTTCTGCCTGCTCTTAGCTGCTCTCATCCGGTCTCGAATCAACTGCACTTTCTCGGTCGTCTCCTGCACAACCAGCGGCCCAAAAATACCGCTCTCGCTCAGCTCAGTCCAACAGACGGGCGATCTGCATATCCTCCCATACAAGGCCTCGAAAGGTGCCATCTGGATAGTATCCGAAAGCTGTTGTTGTAGAAGAACTCCACTAAAGGTAAATAACGATCCCAGCTACCGCCAAAGTCAAAACGCACGCTCTGAGCATGTCCTCGAGAGTCTGAATAGCCCGCTCTGACTGCCCGTTGGTCTGCGGATGAAATGCTGTGCTGAAGCTCAAACGGGTGCCCAATGCCTCCTGAAGTCTCTGCCATAGTCGGCTGGTAAACTGGGTGCCTCGGTCTGATATGATACAAGTCGGTACGCCATGCAACCGGACGATCTCGTCGATGTAAATCTGGGCAAACTGAGAAAAACTGAAAGTGGTCTTCACTGGCAGGAAGTGAGCCGCTTTCATCAATCGGTCCACGATCACCCAAATGGAGTCACACCCTCCACTGGTCCTGGGTAGACCCACAACGAAGTCCATCGAAATCTGCTCCCATTTCCACTCCGGAATGGGCAAAGGCTGCAACTCTCTTGCTGGCCTCTGGTGCTCGGCCTTGACTTGCTGACAAGTCAGGCATCTCGATACGAAATCTGTGACCTCCCTCTTCATCCCGTCCCACCAATAGACATCTCTCAAGTCGCGGTACATCTTGTGGAACCTGGATGAACGCTGTATGTAGATCTATGCGCCTCCTCAAGAATCTCACGTCGCAGTCCCTTCGAATCTGGTACGTACAATCGAGTCCCAAATCGTAGTACTCCCTGATCGTCGATCATGAACTCGGAATCTCTGCCCTGCCCGATCTGCTCCATGATCTCTGAAAGTCGGCCATCACTGGGCTGTGCCTCTCGAATGCGGTCAAGTAACTGCGGATGTGCACGAACATGCACAAGCTGTCCCCCTGTCGGAGTGAACTCGAACTCAACTCGGCTGTCGCATAAAATCTGCCAATCTGCTGACGACTTCCTCTACACTGCGTGCAAGAAAGATAGACTACCCCGGGCCTCCTGCTCAAAGCATCCGCCACTACATTCGCCTTGCCCGGGTGGTACAAGATCTCACAGTCGTAGTCCTTCACCAGCTCCATCCAACGACGCTGTCTCAGATTCAGGTCTCGCTGTTGAAATATATACTTTAAGCTCTTGTGGGCAGTGAATATTTGGCACGACTCGCCGTATAGATAATGTCGCTATATCTTAAGTGCAAAGATCACAACACCCATCTCCAAATCATGAGTGGGGTAGTTCTGTTCATGTTTCTTCAATTGCCTCGAAGCATATGCGATCACCCTGTCATGCTGCATCAACATGCATCCTAACCCCACCCGTGAAGCGTCACAATAAACCACGAATCCGCCTGATCCTGAGGGCAATGATAATACCGGCGCCGTAGTCAGACAAGTCCGTAGCTGCTGAAAACTGTTCTCGCACTCCTCCGTCCAAACGAAAGGAACTCCCTTCCGGGTCAAACCGGTCAAAGGTGCAGCAATACGGGAGAAATCATGAACGAATCGCCTGTAGTAGCCCGCCAGGCGTAGAAAACTACGGATCTCCGTAACCGATGCCGGTCTGGGCCACTGCTGAACGGCCTCAATCTTCTTCGGGTCCACACATATGCCATCTCTCGTAATCACGTGACCCAAGAAACCAACGCTGTCCAACCAGAATGCACATTTGGAAAATTTTGCGAAGAGCTGGTGCTCCTTCAGAGTCTGCATCGTAATCCGCAAGTGCTGCTCGTGCTCCTCTCAGCTCCGGGAATACACCAAAATATCGTCAATGAACACTATGATGAATAAGTTGAGATACAGACTGAATGCACGGTTCATCAATTCCATGAATGCAGCTGGGGTATTGGTGAGTCCGAACGACATCACCAGAAACTCATAGTGGCCATAGCGTGTACGGAAAGCTGTCTTCGGTATATCCTCCTGTCGGACTCGCAACTGATGGTATCCTGATCGCAAGTCGATCCTCGAAAAATAACCCGCACCCTGAAGCTGGTCGAACAAATCATGAATGCGTGGCAACAGATATCTATTTCGCATGATAACCTTGTTCAGCTGGCGGTAGTCGATACATAAGCGCAAACTTCCGTCCTTCTTCTTGACAAATAGGACCGGAGCACCCTATGGAGAAACACTGGGTCGAATAAGTCCCTTATCCAATAGATCTTGCAGCTAAACCTTCAACTCTCTAAGCTCCGCCAGGGCCATCCAATAAGGCGGTATATAAATAGGCCCCGAGCCGGGAATCAAATCAATACAAAACTCGACATCGCGCTCAGGCGGCAGTCCTGGCAGCTCATCAGGGAAAATATCGGGGAACTCGTAAACAATCGTAACCTGGTCCAATGGAATATTTGTAGCTCTATTATCGCATACATAGGCTAGAAATCCCCGACATCCCTTTCTCAACAGCTGATCAGCGCGAAGAGAAGAAATCAACATGTGAGGGGCGGCACCACGGTCCCCCTGCACAACAAAAGCCGACTCGCCGGGAAAACAAAATCTAACTGTCTTCTCGCGGCAGTCCACAGACGCATAGCACGTGGCTAACCAATCCATGCCCAAAAGAACGTCGAAGTCCAACATCTCAAAAAGGATCAAGTCGACAGGCAGCGCTCGCCAATATGGACGGTACAGGATCGGAACACGTGCCTTGCAACAAATGACTCTCCCACAGGAGTGGTCACAACAAGCGGCTGATCAAGCAAACCGGACTCTCTACCCAAACTCGGCACGAAGTGTATGGAAACATATGAGCGCGTGGATCCGGGATCAAACAACACGTGTGCATCAACATAACATACTGATAGGGTACCTATCACGACGGCATTGGATGCCTGCGCATCCTGGGGTGTCAACGCAAAAACTCGAGCCTGACCTCCACCAATAGCGGGCTGACCTCGGCCTCGGCCTCCTCATCCTCTCTAGATAGGTCCACCGCGTCCACGGCCTCTGGGTGCACCTAACTGGCGTAGAGCATCTCCTGTGGCAGGAAGTAGAGCTCTCTGAGGAGGGGGCGGTGATGGTGGTAGGGTCACATGCGGAACTGTCGCCACTCTCTGTCGTCTCGCTGGACAATCTCTAATACGATGGTGCGGACTCCCACACCCAAAGCATCCTGGCGACGCATGTTGTCCCTGTGGATACGAACCATACAGCTGACCTTGTCCAAACCTTCTGCTGGCCCTATCTTTCGGAAAGAATCTGGCATACTGCCCCTGATCTGGCGTGCCGGTATGAATCCTCTTCGGCGTGGGAACGACCGAAGTCGCTGAAATACATGCCTCCATCCGCAACGCTGTATCCATAGCCGCTGAATATGTATCGAAGTGCTGAGCACCAATGCCAAGAAATAGCTGGGCATCCAGTCCCTGTATGAACCTCTTCACCCTCTTCGCTTCGGTATCCACCAGATACGGAGCATATCGGGACAACTGTGTAAACTGGACGTCATACTCAGACACCGTCATCCCGGGGGTCTTGATCAAGGCCTCAAAACTATGAGCTCTGGCGTCACGAATGCTCTCCGGAAGGAAACGAGCCAGAAAGACTGCTGTAAACTCGGTCCAGGTCATGGGCGGTAGACCTGCAGCTCGACCTCTCAGAACTGACTCCCACCATATCTGCGTGAGGCCCTCTAGTCGGAAACTCGCCAGATCTACCCATCGGTCATCAGAACACCTCAGCGAGGGCAGATCCTGGCCGAACTGTCAAGGAACGTCTGTGGGTCCTCTACTGCATCGGTACCCGTGAAGACTGGAGGTCTCAGCCTCATGAACTCCTGTAGCGAAACCGGGATGGTCACGGTGGTAGTAGTAGGAGCAGGTATCATAGTAGTCTGGGATGTAGTGGGTACATCCTCCGGCCTCGGTGCACGACTGGCCGCAACTAAGGATCCCACCATCTGACGTAGCTCCTGCATACTCCCCATCATCTGTCGCAGCTCCTCCTTACCAGTCTCAAGCCTATCCACACGGCCTGGGGAAGACGGATCAGTCTGTCCTTGCAGTGTAGGCATACCACCCTGCTCAGTCCTTGTCTCGGACGAGCCAGCTCGAATCTCGTCTCGGGCGGCAGCCCTCTGCGCTCTGGTAGCCCTCTGCGGCATAGTGGCTGGTACAGGAAACAGGACAATAAGAACGGTGCAATAGAATCGTAGGATATACGGAATTGAAGAAGGAATTTCAGGCAAGTATATCCTAAAGTCACTCAGGCGGAGTATCGTATCGTAAGTATGCCGCGGACATACGTACGCTACGTCACCCTGCTTAAGTCACTTACTCCATCTACTAATGTTCATCCTACACTCAGAAAGGTGAAACCTATCGCTCTGATACCAACTTTGTCACGACCCGCAAGGTACGGAACGCGACCGGCACTTAAGTTACGAAACGTCTCAAGGCGTCCGTAAAGTAAGTAAGCCGAAGCCCAGAATACAAAACCCAATTAAGAATTAGTGTGAAGGAAAACAATTTATTTTAAGCGTTGTACCCTATTAAACCACATCAAGTTTCCTTTTTAAAACAACTTTCCCTTTTTCCAAAAATTCCGGCAGAACCTCCTTTGTAAAAACAAGCCCCAAACGGGTACAAACAGGAAAAAGGGCATCCCCAAGCGGGAGCTAGCTCTTCGCCTCAAGGCGGTCACAAATCCCACGCAATATAAAATACAATGTTCATAAATAAGAATGAAATCACAGATAAAATAACATGTCGACTCAACTGAGCTCGACCCCACATAACATAAATCCATAAGTCTCACAACCTCGTCTATAGGTCAATATACAGTAATCCAAACAAACTGGTACAGCAGAAATAGTAGTAGATGGAGTACTCTAGATACAATGAACATATATAAGGTGGTACAAAATGATAACAACCCACCTATGAGCAAAAGCCTCGAATCCAGGCAAAGAGAGCAAAAGAGGCAAAAGTGTCCGCCGCTACAGTGCTGACGGAACGGACCTGCAGAAAAGCTGTGGCACAACGGGGGTGAGTTGCCATCTCGTGAGTAATAAATAACATCTACAAAGGCTATCGCATGTATGCACACAAGTATCCTAGCATCTCTAAACTGGTATGGCGATAGGCACTAGCAGGTCTTTATGCATCATCACTGTGCTAACAACTATGAATGTCACATGGATGTACTAACAGTTTGTATGCTACATGAATGTACTAACATGTATGTATACTATATGAGTCAACTCAAGATCTCAACATGTAAGTACAAGAACTATTCTTTCTTTGTTTTTGAAACTCTTTTCAATATCAGCATAATATCCATGAAATCAACAAAATCCGTGTCTAGCAATGACACCTCAAAACTGTCGCAATCTCATATATCCATGTCAAGTATCTCTGGTCTCAGCCATCCGGCTGATCCATCCCAAATATACATATCTCAAACTAGCGGCCACGGTCGGTACCCTCTGGATATCCGTCGTGCCAAATGAAGTCACCGGTAGGTAGTCCGTCCCTTGCCAGGCTCAACGCCATCTCCTGCGATCTTCTTGCCCCGGGGTACCTTACCGGGCCCACCATGTACCCAAGACGGTTCATACACCTCCTCGAAACGGGTCTCGAGAACACAGCAAACTCATAGTGGACGACACTTTACATCACTAGAAAACCGCAACTTTTATATTTAAACGATCATAAGTTTCAAATCTTGCGGCTTTTCCACGAAATCCAGAAATATCATAAATCTCATGAAATCATCATGTGTGCATATGTCAATGATAATGAATGCAAATGGTATCAATGTTCAAGTTGCAATGTATGATTTATACTAGGCATGAGCAAGTGATGTAATGATATATATGCACGAGAATAGCAATTCATATGATTTCGTTTTTAATATTTATTGCAATAGCACAGGTCTAAGCAATTAACATGTTCAGATTTATAGTTATCTAGTGTCGTGACATGGCAATTACCAGGGTGTGGGTGTACGCATGAATAGTGCTCGTGCTGCATATAAAAACCTGGTAATGGTGCATGTGTCCTACAGAATGAGTTTGCGCATATGGGTACAACATATAGATCCTAACTGCAGCAATTATCATGCAAGTATTATCATTCCTAATGTCACAAGCAAATGTTAAAGTTTACTATTTTAAAGTTTACTAAATCTATCGGGCGACTTGAGCCATCCAAACGATCGTCCCCCGTAGATGTGAAATCTACTCACCCGTGATCCCGCGCTAGGTGTGTCCGACCACCTGCTTTCCTTTCTCTGCTGCGCTTGAAGTCCCCGCCGGCGAACCTAGAATTTACAAAAGTCACATATATCTGGAAAGTCCTGCCAAAAACACGATATATCGATAAAAAGGATACGCATGCGTGAAACTAAAACGCGCGTGCACACGACACGTCGCGACGCGCACAAACCCACCAGAACCTATTCTGACACGCTGTGTCGCGCAGCGCTCCACAGAACCACGCGTATCACGCGTGTGTTGTAGGGTTACTAGGCACAATAAGGAGGCTCAACAAGGCATCAACCTTGCCGGATTAAAATTTTAGCATGCCGAACAACCCTAAGCTAGATCGTTAACTAGAGATTAGGCGAACAAATGAAAGTAAATCACATTTACACTAAGTGAATACGAAAATACAACCCTTATAGATCGGTCCTTCACTTCTAGAGCTCCTTGATGTAGTCCCTTCGCTGCGATCATCGGCTCCCGGACTCTCGGACTGCACCATGAGAAAATTGCAACGGGATCGCTTGAATTCTTCGATGCCGAAGATGATCTACGTCGTGGGAATACGGACTCAAGCTTCTACCTCACTAACCAAAGAATTAGTGAAGCAAACACCCAAAACTAAAGTTCTAGTCTAGTAGAGGATGGTGAGATAGGAAATGGGTACACTTTAGATTTTCTTTTCTCACTTTGATTCTCTCTCTTTTTCAAACCCTAGCAAGAAATGAAGGAGGAAGAAGATGAGCTCAAGAATGAGGATGGAAAAATGATCAAGAGAGAGAATGAGCTAACCATGGTGAGTTAGTATTATATACTTAACTCATGTAGAGACTTTACCATTGTTAATTATAGTGGTTAGGTTAGTCAATATATTAAGTAAAACAAAACAAGTGGAATAAGTCAAAGCATCCAAAAGCTTCATGAAGCTTCATGTATGTTAGCTCATTATCCAATTGTTTTTGAATTTCTTTAAATATAAAAACCTAAACCTATAATTAGTATGGTATAAGTCTTGTACACCCATGACATTTGTATCAACAACCATGATACAAAAAAGAGCACAAATAAATATATATCACATATATATTAACTTGTGCACAAGTGAGAAAAATAAATGCTTTAGTGAACCAATGTTAGTTAATGTAAATTAGTATATCATATATACAATTATACACTAAATTATTAAATCAATACATGACTTAATAATCCGGTTATATCATATATAGCCGACTAACATTCAATGTATCGATTTATCGAATCAACCCATGATTCGATAACTAGGTTATATCGTATACAACCGATCGATACAAACATCGCGAGAATGGAATACGGTATCACATACACGCATTATTCTCGGTCCCGCACATTTCACATATGCGCTCCTATTTCATTTTGCCTGAGCCAGTACAACCTCTATGTAGGACTCTAAACACTCGTCAATACGCCGGCAGTAGGCGATGATCATATCAAGAACCCACAAGCCGTCAGCGGTACTAGTTGGACGTAACGGCTACCCGGGTATTGAGCGATCAGAAGATCAGCAAGCAAGCCCGCTCCAACTCCTGCAAAAGCCTGACAGTGACACTACCGTACAGTCCGGTCTCCTCGTCTGATATGTCGCATATCAAGTCTAGGGGTGGTAAACGTCAGACCCCAATAACCGATAAGTCATGCCGATGAGAGGCTCATAACGGGTTGAGAAACTACTGGTAACAGTTACCAGTAAATCTCTAAACCAGCCCTGGCCAGGGACTCCCTGTTATGGCCAATCGAGCACAGCGTAACATCAACCCCTAATACCGGGAGAGACGAAACCCCTCCTATCGCTCATTGCCTCCATGTGACTCGGGACTGTACCCAAAAACCACCGTTTTGCACGCCCTCTTGGACGTGGTAAGGTGGAAATCAAAGCACAGTGGGAATCACACAAGGCTCTATGACGATCTCGGGTCTACAGACTAACCTGTACCAGTGTCACCAGAGAACTGCCATATGACGTAAGGTATAATACCATCTGGAAGTTCTCGGCGAGTCCGTACAGTGTACCCAGTCTCCACTGAGCACCCGTATATCATCTCTGATGTCAAATACCAATGGATATGGGATCATCCATCGCCCATCTGTATGGGTCGAGAAGGTATACGCTAATCTACTCTGGTATATCGATGCCCCGTCTCGATATACCCACGACTAGGGACCTTTAAGGATGTACTTATGGACTACCATGTCCCCACTAGTATGATCCGCATCACAGTCCAGGTAGTCAAGTACACATCCTAAGGGCTTTACCAACATGTAACAGAGAGACAATCAGTACACACGTTAAGGTAAAGAGTAACCAGATAGCATACTATCATGTCGAGCAAGAAAGTCCTCCCTATGTATGTCCAAGCATCCACTACAATATACAACACATGTATAGTAATGGCCTCTAGGGCATACATATAACTAACAATCTCCCACTTGCACTAGGGCCATCTGATAACAGTGGTTGTAGTACCTCATACTCAACCATCCCTTAATAGTCTCTCTCTAGGAATAGGCCTTTGTGAGTGGATCCTCCGTATTGTCCTCTGAGTCTACTCTCCTAACCTCAATCCCCTGGAGATCAACCATCTCCACGATCAGGTGATGCTGCCTAAGAATATGTCCGGATCACTGATGGGACGGGCGTTCCTAGGCATAAGCCACAACTCCATTGTCACACAATGGGAGGAACGAAGTTCATTTCATGAACTAATATACACCCAGACTGCCTATTTGGTAGCATCTTTGGTAGCGATGTATCCAGCCTTTATCGTCTAGTATGCCACGGTATCTAGTTTGGAACTCTTCCAACATACCGTTCCTTTACTGAGGGTAAAGACAACGCATGTGACTGACATTCACTCATCCTTATCACTCTGGAACCTTTCCTGTGATTCTCCCCAGGATCAATTGATACCATCTCACTACAACTAGTGAGTATCCTAACATCCAATTAGATCTATCTCATAGATCCAAAACCCAGGATTTAGGAGGTATCACTTTGATCGTATATGGAGAATCCTTGTGATAAGCGGAGATTGACCGAGCGTAGCATAGGAAACTCCTTCCCTATCAAGAGTATGTCATCCACGTACTCTACGAGGATCACCAGTATACTCCCTACTACCTTTTTTGTATATACAAGGTTCATCTACCATTTTGATGATGTCAAACTCTTTGAATAACTCATCAAAACAGATGTTCCAACTCCGCGATGCCTGCTTTATCACATAAAACATCTTACATATGTTTCCGCTGCTCCCACTTTCTACGAAGCCCTCTGGCTGTGTACTTATAGACGCTTTCTTCCAAATCATCATTTAGAAAAACAGTCAAGACACCCAACCGCCAGATATCGTAGTCATGGTATGTAGCCGTGGCAAGTAGGATCTGGATGGACTTAAGCATAGGCCCCAGAAAAAGTTTCATCATTAGCCACAATTGGTCTATGATGCAAACCTTTAACGAGTCTAGCTTTGAAAGTCTCAACTTTTCCATGTACACCAAGTAATCTTCTCAAGATATACTTGCTCCTGATGGGAATTTAACCCTTCAGATATAGCAACCAAAGTCCATACTTTGTTGGTGTATAGGGATTCCATCTCAGATCGATAAACATCCAGCCATTCTTACAGAGTCTCACTCCTGATGGCCAGCTCGAAACTAGTTGGGTCATCATCTCATGATGCAATCCTCGCTCCCACTGTCATAGAGAAACCGAAGTATCTCTCTGGTGGGTGAGGAAACCTACTAGATCGGCGGAGAGGCTGAGGTTTGTTGGTTTCTATTGAATCCTTTGGTTCTACCAAATCATCAGCTGCAGTTTGTATAGCTGGAACTCTTTCCAGTTCTACCTCATGTCCACTTATTTCTTCATAAGAAATTCCCTTGCACAAAGGTGGAATGCTGAGAAACAAAACATTTTTGTTCCTCGGTTAGGTAGAAGATATTCCCTTGCCAATGCTTGGGATATCCAACAAACTTCCACATAACTGTCTTTGCCTCGAGCTTGTCCGGATTTTGCTTTTTAGACATAGGCCGGACAACCCCAAATCTTAACTGACTTAAGAGATGGGCTCTTCCTTTTCCATATCTCATATGAAATGGTAGGCAACTGATTTGATCGGAACCCTATTCAATAGGTATGCAACTTCATAAGTGCATAACTCCCTAAAAGGAAACAAGAAACTCAGTAGTACTCATCATAGAGCACACCATATCACATAGGGTGCTATTGCTCCGCCCTGATATACCATTGTGCTATGGTGTATACGGAGGAGTAATGCTGAGAGAGAATCTCATTCTTAGAATAGTCCAGGAATCCTATGCTCAAGTATTCTCCTCCTTGATCACATCAAAGGACATAATACTTATACCCGTTTTTGGTTCTCTACTTCTAACTTATATTCTGTGAATATCTCAAAAGGTTCGGACTTGTGTTTCAACAGGAACATATGTCTGAATCTTGAGAGATCATCAGAGAATTTAATGAAGTACAAAGACCGGTCTTGGCATTTGTAGACAGGGGACCTTCATACATCAATATGTATCATCCCAAGAGTTTACTAACTCTTTCTCTGTTTCCTATAAACAGAGCTATGGTCATCTTATCTCTGTGACATGACTGGCAAGTTTCACAAGATGTAAATTCAAACTAATTTAAATATGAATCTTAATGTAACTTCAGCTAGTCAGGTCGCATTGATATGACCTAGTCTACAATGCCTCAAGAAGGATTTGTTCATTTCTGAACTCTTCCACTTGTGTATGTTCAGTATACTAAGAACTGTAGTTTGATTTAGAACGTTAATGCTTTTAGATAACGTGTCTGAACCGATCAACTCTTGATTTAGGAAATGTTCAAAACATTATCCAACAATACAAAATTATATCCTTCTTTATCTAAATAAAGAGACTGATATGATTTTGTATATCAGGTTCGGTATCTAATAACATTTTTTCAGAATCAATGTATTCTGGTAATACAGGGTGACAGTGACCAACAGACTTGGCTGCAACACTTGCACCGTTTTCTGCCTCATGAAACTTATCACCCGTTCTCAGTTCTCTACCTATCTGTAGCCCATATAATATATTACATATGTAGGATCCTGATCCGGTATCATATACCCAGGACGTAAAGGACATTGAGAAACAGTTCTCTGTAATGAACACACCCGAAGATGATGCATCGGTATGCACTTTCTTCGTTTGGGAGGCACGGGAATTCTGGTATTCCCCAAATTCATGCTCTGTCTTATAACATTTATAAGTTGGAGCGGGACCAACGTTCACCAGCTTAGTATAACAAGCGGGTTCGGTCAATACATCCGTATTACTATCTTGATTAAGGCGTGACATGGTCGCTACCTGGAGAGAGAGAGAAGAAAACACTCTGCGTGCGCTCTTGCAAGATTAGATTGGTTATTATTTTATCTAATCAGGATGGCTCCCACTGTTTTAATCAAATCTTCCTTCAAACCCTAAAAGGAAAGACTAGCCGGGATTAATTACACGCTACAAGTTCTCCAATCTTTCAGCCAGGCCAGTGTCGGTACTTTGAGGGAGGTTCCCCGTGCTTTCGCACGGACCTAATTAAAGTAAACCTCGTTTTCCAAGAGGCGTAACCCCGTTAACACCTTTCTAGACACCTACTTAATCGGCTAATTGTAATGTGTAAAACTCTCCCAGGAGTAACTCTTACTCGCAGCGGGTATCGGGATCCAACTATCTCATAGAAGGTATGCAATCTCATTGCAAATTTCAACACTTGAAATTCCCAATAATATTTTGCCCCAAACGATCTATGACCTTGACAAGGTCAACAAACCATAGACCGTAAGTCAAGTTCAACCCGTCATTTCTTGATTGAATCAAACCCACCCGCACGACCCTTGACAAGATCAACAAGGCCGTACGACTACCCTAACCCAATCTGCATCATATGCATAAGCAGATAAATACTGGTTAGCTACCGCACACTGCTCCTTGACAAGGTCAACAAACGCAGCACGAATACTAAGCAGGACTTATCTGAAATGACGGAGGGCAACGACAGGTTTTTCTGAAAACCTATTGCATAATGAACTTGATATCGTTGTAGAATCAAATGATTTTAAAATGGAGTGTTTTTGAGGCTTTTCTAGTTTTGCTAAAGGGGTCACTCCCGGTGAAGGGATCGTCGGCCCTTTCCTCATCGAATAAGGTGCAGGATATATCATATATACCACTGTACAAAGAAAAAACTATAGAAGCAATCAAAAGACAAGCCGAGGGTTGTAGCATCTGCCAGTTATTGCTAAAGGGGTCACTCCCGGTGAAGGGATCTCGGCCCTTTCCTTATCGAATAAGGTGCAGGATGTTCTACAAGGAACACCGCGATGCAAAGCAAGAACTGTAGCTACCTGTTTTTGAAAATTCGATTCCACAACATCTTTTAGGTTTCTTTTCTTTCATTAATCATATTAATGAAGTCCCATCATTTAAATCACCTAAACATCACAGATAAATACGACGTACACTTGAGCCATCCGCATTCGCCTCGATGTCCCCTCGTGCACCGTTAGGTTAGGTAACTAACGGCAGAGCGGGGCAGGGCTAGCGCGGGTGTAAAACATAAGTAACGTCTATATAATATATCATATATACTATATACAATATCTGTCTCAACATATCAAATGATCACATCACAGATAACGCAGCAGAAGAAACATATGAAATATTGGATATACTAGGACGTCCGTGTTTTTAATACGAGCCAGTATAAAACATGGATTCCACGATCGCGATGATAGCCAAACCCACACCCCTAGACCCCTACGAGAGCGGCAAGCAACCCTACCAATTCTAGAGTTAGGAGACCCGGACTCGACTCCTCGAATTGGTCTCCCACTGGACTCCAGAACCCGGTTACTTGTGCCCTCCTCCTTGGGTCTATCCTGGTGCGGAAAAGTAAATAATATACAAAAGGTGACATCTTCCGCAACCTGGAAGTGCCCCAATAAAAGAATATTACATACAATTAATTTTACATGAATGAAAATGAAAAACACTCATCTCACATAAAAAAAACCCCGGCTATTCAAAACGCGACGATCCAATATAACATATCCAGCAACACATAACATCACATGTGATCAACGTAAGTAAATATGCGCATCCCAATTGTCGTTGACATATAGGAACAAAACCGGCAATATCACATATTACACTTATGGTCACAAAAAAGAAAGTGTAAAACTACAACAGTTGGAATCCGCAACCTTTTTAGACATCGCATGCCTAACCAATGAATTCCTTAGACATCGCATGCCTAACAATTATAAACCCCGCATTTTAGTCTCAATATCGAAAACACTTTTCAATATCTAGTCGGGCAATTCAACAAGATTCCCGATAAACTGATCGAATGCTCGTCACAAACATTAGTAGACGGCCGCACCCCCGGATGCCGTCGACGAAGTGCACTAAGGCGGAACACCGTTGCTGCGAGCACCCGAACGGATGCTTTTGGCGACGGGGTTCTCCTACAGTCACTTGGTCGGGGCTTTGGGGCATGGCTGTCTATTAAGTTTACCCGGCGAGTATCCGCGTACGCTACGTGATTGCGACGAACTTTTGATCGCATCAAAATTCCGTGGCAACCGATCAAGTGAGACTAAAGTGCTATGTTTATAACATCCAAATCAGTTATCTCATTACTGCTTGTAGATTCCAAATATTGTATCACATTCCAGATAAATAGAAAATGTTAAACTTTCTGATTGAACAATCAAACACCCAAGTTTTCCCGAAATAGCAACACATGAAATAAGTCTAAAAACATCCATTTCATGCCACAGTACCAACGGTCCAGCCGTAGAAGGGTCAAGCCAACGCCTCACATGTGGCACGCCGTACTGCCCCAAACCCTAAGGTTCAAAGGGCAGTTCAAGACGGTCACATAATCGAGTTAAGGTTTGTTGTCTTCTAGAGGGTCCATCACGTTACTTGCACTACTTCGAACGTTCTTAAACTACGGAAAGATCCAACACTTGGAAATTTCCCGACAGGGGAAAAAGTGGGTATTTATATCCGGTCGAACTTTTTAACATGTTCTTAATTTACCCGGAAAACATTACGAAATTAAATATTCCGATCGAATCATCGAATACAAAATAAACCCCAAAATCTACTCAACACTTGAGTCACTGTTAAAAATACCCAGAAAATAGAAATAACAGAGGCAAGAATTACTGTGCAAAACTCCGTCGCTAATTCCATTACCCTGCCGCGGAACCGCCGCCAAAGGTGGGTTATTGCCGCGGAACCGCCGCCAAAGGTAGGTTATTGCCGCGGTTCCGCAGACACGTGGAGGAGTTAGAGGCTCGTTTTTCATGGTAATTCTTAGATTAGCCTGTTGAATTTTTTAGATATTTTTAATACAGAAAAATCCCAGATTTCAAAAAATTTCGAGAGAGGGGGTTGATTTTGCGTTTCGGGTTTCGATCGGGGTTTTAACTCCGTAAACACATCGCCTAATGCTCTAGCTAGGCTCTGATACCACTGTAAGGTTACTAGGCACACTAAGGAGGCTCAATAAGGCATCAACCATGCCGGATTAAAATTTTAGCATGCCGAACAATCCTAAGCTAGATCGTTAACTAGAGATTAGGCGAACAAATGAAAGTAAATCACATTTACACTAAGTGAATACGAAAATACAACCCTTGTAGATCGGTCCTTCACTTCTAAAGCTCCTTGATGTAGTCCCTTCGCTGCGATCATCGGCTCCCAGACTCTCGGACGGCTCCATGAGAAAATTGCAACGGGATCGCTTGAAGTCTTCGATGCCGAAGATGATCTACGTCGAGGGAATACAGACTCAAGCTTCTACCTCACTAACCAAACAATTAGTGAAGCAAACACCCAAAACTAAAGTTCTAGTCTAGTAGAGGATGGTGAGATAGGAAATGGGAACACTTTAGATTTTCTTTTCTCACTTTGATTCTCTCTCCTTTTCAAACCCTAGCAAGAAATGAAGGAGGAAGAAGATGAGCTCAAGAATAAGGATGGAAAAATGATCAAGAGAGAGAATGAGCTAACCATAGTGAGTTAGTATCATATACTTAACTCATGTAGAGACTTTACCATTGTTAATTATAGTGGTTAGGTTAGTCAATATATTAAGTAAAACAAAACAAGTGGAATAAGTCAAAGCATCCAAAAGCTTCATGTATGTTAGCTCATTATCCAATTGTTTTTGAATTACTTTAAATATAAAAACCTAAACCTATAATTAGTATGGTATAAGTCTTGTACACCCATGACATTTGTATCAACAACCATGATACAAAAAAGAGCACAAATAAATATATATCACATATATATTAACTTGTGCACAAGTGAGAAAAATAAATGTTTTAGTGAACCAATGTTAGTTAATGTAAATTAGTATATCATATATACAATTATACACTAAATTATTAAATCAATACTTGACTTAATAATCCGGTTATATCATATATAGCCGACTAACATTCAATGTATCGATTTATCAAATCAACCCTTGATTCGATAATTAGGTTATATCGCATACAACCGACCGATACAAACATCGCGAGAATAGAATACGGTATCGCATACACGCATTATTCTCGGTCCTGCACATATCACATATGCGCTCCTATTTCGTTTTACCTGAGCCAGTACAACCTCTATGTAGGATTCTAAACACTCGTCAATACGCCGGCAGTAGGTGATGATCATATCAAGCACCCACAAGCCGTCAGCGGTACTAGCTGGACGTAACGGCTACCCGGGTATTGAGCGATCAGAAGATCAGCAAGCAAGCCCGCTCCAACTACTGCAAAAGCCTGACAGTGACACTACCGTACAGTCCGGTCTCCTCGTCTGATATGTCGCATATCAAGTCTAGGGGTGGTATAAGTCAGACCCCAATAACCGATAAGTCATGCCGATGAGAGGCTCATAACGGGTCGAGAAACTACTGGTAACACTTACCAGTAAATCTCTAAACCATCCCTGGCCAGGGACTTCCCTGTTATGGCCAATCGAGCACAGCGCAACATCAACCCCCAATACCGGGAGAGACGAAACCCCTCCTATCGCTCATTGCCTCCATGTGACTCGGGACTTTACCCAAAAACCACCGTTTTGCACGCCCTCTTGGACGTGGTAAGGTGGAAATCAAAGCACAGTGGGAATCACACAAGGCTCTATGACGATCTCAGGTCTACAGACTAACCTGTACCAGTGTCACCAGAGAACTGCCATCTGACGTAAGGTATAATACCATCTGGGAGTTCTCGGCGAGTCCGTCCAGTGTACCCAGTCTCCACTGAGCACCCGTAAATCATCTCTGATGTCAAACACCAATGGATATGGGATCATCCATCGCCCATCTGTATGGGTCGAGAAGGTATACTCTAGTCTACTCTGGTATATCGATGCCCCGTCTCGATATACCCACGACTAGGGACCTTTAAGGATGTACTTATGGACTACCATGTCCCCACTAGTATGATCCGCATCACAGTCCAGGTAGTCAAGTACACATCCTAAGGGCTTTACCAACATGTAACAGAGAGACAATCAGTACACACGTTAAGGTAAAGAGTAACCAGATAGCATACTATCATGTCGAGCAAGAAAGTCCTCCCTATATATCTCCAAGCATCCACTACAATATACAACACATGTATAGTAATGGCCTCTAGGGCATACATATAACTAACACGTGTCGCACAAGTTAAAAACATCGAAAACACGTTTATAGCTCCAGATTTTGCTCTAGGCCTAACTTAAAAAGTTACAGATGCCAACAGACCAAGCTACCCAGCAGAGCCCCACACCCAAAATCCCAACACCCCACCCCCTACTCTGGCCACAATTTGCGGCCAGAACGAATAAACCGGAGACCTCAATTGTGAGGTGGGTCCCCGTGCTTTGTGTGTGTGTCCCTGGTAGTCTCACCATACCACAGTTCTCCCAGTTTTATTCTGAAGGGCTCAGGTCAACAGCAGATCTAACAGAGGCTAAAAAGTCGCTAAAACTGCTAAATTACGCCAAGTCGGATAAATCGGGTATTTTTATGAAATCTGGGGCAATTCTCTGGTTAACTGGTCTCAACAACACCTAATTAGGTTATTCTAACCATCACAACCATTACTTTGTCAAAATTCCCCTAATTTACCCTAAAACTACCACTAAACATAAAATAAACACTAAATTAAGCTAGATAACCATAACTTTAGCAATTAGGAGTTGGGTTAAGGGGTTATACCTCTAGAGACCCTAGATGAAGGAGAAGAGAAGAAGTAGGAGGGTGTGTGCTGTTGCTACAGCTCTTGGTGCTGCAAAACTTGGCTGGAATGAGCTGAATTGCTTCACTGTTGCTGAAGCTGATGCTGTTGTTTGGGGCTGGAATGTTGCTGTTGCTGTTGTAGAAGTGGCAAGGGTTGAGGTATTGTTAAGGGAAGGGTTGTGTGTTGTGTGGGAAGTGTTATGTAAAGAGTTGGGGCTGATGTAGCAGCTGCTGTTGCTGATGTTCTGATGAAACAGGCTGAAGCTGATTGTAACAGGCTGATAGTGTGCTGCTGATGTATGGTCAGGGGCTGATGGTGTTGTTTTGGTGGCTATGCTGATGTTTTAAGGATGATGTTTGTGTGTGAGTGAGAGGGAGAGAAGAGAATGAAATGAGAGTGTGAAAGGGAGTGTCAGAGAGACATGCAAACAGTTTTGAAATGAAATGGGGTGTGACATAACCATAGCCACCATTCTCTCCTCCCTCATTAAATGCTTGCATGACACCCATCACAATCTCTCCTTCTCATCACAAGTCAACCCTAACCCTAATCACCCTTAACCAAATCTAAAACTCAAAATTAACTCAATTATCTTAACCAAGGGCCTAACCCACCAAGGTTGGCTAAACATGGTTAACCCACCATGCACACCCAAACTTGGTAACCCTAGGCTTAACCCTAGTTATCATGCACAAGTGAGTGTGGTCGAGATAAAATTCTACAAAAATAACCATAAAACCAGATAAATTACTAGAAACCCGTTTTGGTAAACTTTTTACCAAAAACCCCACATTAACACACAATTACTACTAAACACAGACTCAGGTGTTACAAGGGTTCATCACTGAACTCCTCTGATATCTGTCGTTGTAATCCTTCAACGTCGTCAGAGAGGTGACGGGTCCCGACGGCCAAACATTCAATGGACCACTACGTCCCTAAACTGGAACAATAGAGCCCAAACGCTCTTTTGTCGGATCTAAACGATCCCGTTAAGTTGATCTTAGTCTCAAACTGGACCAACGAATCCTTGACAAACGTTTAAGTTGATCTTAGCCTCAAATACGGCTAACGTATCCTTAAAACAAAACCCTAAACCCAAATCTAAGAAAATACGGATTTGTAGTAATCCACGTCCTACGGGCGACGACATCATTTAGTCTCCGTATACAATCCACGGGCATCCACAAACAAAACAAACAACCACGACATGAAGTGAAATTCTGGAGAAGGAGAAAGTGGTTACCGCGATGCGGTAGCGTAATTAACTGCAGGGGCTTGCGCCTACAGGGAAGAGCGTCCCCACAATCAAAAACCCCTCAAGCGAGGGGGGACGAAGTCTGCTATATCGGCCGCATCCGTCTAAACCTCTAATATACGGTGCCATAAATCAACTTGGCATCTTCGGAGAGGTGGACGGATAAAACCAAATAGCATCTGCCCCGAATCTCAGGCAAGACGTTCAGTCTGTGGCCGCCATTCGGAGGGGAATAGATTCTGGAATGCCCGGTGGGACCTTTTCCTCTTTCCACTCCACACTTCGTGTGTCGTGTTCGCGAGCGAATCGCGGTTTGCTGTGGTTGCCTGTGGATTCGAGGTACTAAGATTTGGTGTCTTGCTCCGTGCAGAAAACAGAAGATCAATGGCTTCAAATTGCACTGCTTGCAACTGCAACTCTCGCTCGGTCTTTGTTGGAGGAGTGACTTATGGGCCCCAAGCGGCCTCTCTTTTCAAGATGCCAGTGGAGCAGGTAACTCAAGCCACCACTGGACTATTCTTCGGGACCATGCTCCCACCGATGAGCTTCAATGACCCAATGACGTTGCAAGAAGCCCCAAAGAAGTCAGTCTTTGATCGACTTACCACTGCCGTGGTCCCTCTCAATGGGTCGCCCAACTCTACTGCCTCAGTTTTTAACAGGCTAGGTCAGAGCTCCAACGGGCCCATGAAAAAGTCAGCAATACCAGAAGATGTTATCCCGAAGCGGATAGCTATCCCTACTCCAGTTTCAGGCGAGATCACCAAGGTTGCTTCTCCTGCTCGGAAGTCTGCTTTTGACAGGTTGGCCGTCCCCATTCAACGGACGCCGGTCTTTAAAAGGCTGATACCAGCAGATTCTGACCAACACAGGGGGCATGAGGAGGTCACCCCTACGGCTCAATAAATTCCACCCGCACGACGCACTCGACGTCGCCACTGGCATCGAGTAAGGAAGGATGGGGGCAACTCCCTCTCTGGATTTACGCCACCAGCTCCGATGGTGGGGATCGAGGCTGCTGTTCCAACCGGGAACAGCTTTGAATTGCTGAACACGGTGCGCAGAAACTCTCCTACTGCGGTGTTGAAACGAACTCCTTCATCTGTGAAGAATACTCCGGAGAAGAAGCTAGAGCAGCCCCCTCAACGGATGTCCTCTAAAATTTACAAAGTCTGGCGACAGGTCCAGGAGTCGGTGATTGATGAAAACTATCTCTGCCGACAGAAAAAGATGATGTTGCGGCAGGAGAAGAATTACTCTGTCAAGCCACAAAAAGCAACAGCTACTTGGGTGTCCACTGCAACAGCCCCCTCATCTCCAATCCCTCAAAGGAAAAGGAGGCCGCAAAGAGCCCCTGTGAACATGGCGAAGCGTAAAAGCGCTGAACACAAACGCCCCAGGTCAGGGGGCATGGTGGTGCACACTGTTTATATGGCTTCCGGAAAGGAGGAAAGCCGCGCTTCGACGAGTCACCGACCGCTCACCCGATCTGTGACAAAAGCCCAGGAGCAGCAACATAAGCTTTAGGAAATGATGACTGCGATGGATGCACTTACCGAACCGAAAGAAAGTTCGGAAGTATCATCAGAGTAGCGTCATGAACAAGAAACTGACGCTGACTATCTACGAAGAGTCCTCGAAAAGAAGGACAAAGAGGCAGCAGAACAAGCTGCCAACATAAAACGAATGGCGCTTCTCTTCCAAGACATGGTCGGGATGATGTTACAACTAGAACCTCCAGCTGAAGACCCTCCTATCATTATTGAAGACGACAGACGGGAGACATCGAACCCTCCTCCGGCTCTTTCAACAACCAAAGAGGAAACCATCTCCAAGGCCGCACTGGATGACTATATAGCTTAGCAAATACGAGCTCATCAGGCGAGTGAAGCGGCTGGGCAAATTGTTAGAACTGGACGACCCTATCCGAGCTGGTATGACCAAATCAGTTACCCGCCGGAATATACGATCCCTAAGTTCCACATATATAAAGGGACAGGGAATCCGCATCAACATGTTGCCCAGTTCAGGGATCTTTGTGGCAACACTGGAGGCGACGACAAACTGTTGCTTCGCCAATTCGTCGGCAGCTTAGCAGAAACGACCTTTGAATGGTATTCGGAGCTACCTAACGACTCTGTCAAAACATTTGCGGAGATGGAGCTACTGTTTACACAAAGATTCGCGAGTGCTAGTGAACGCACCCCGATAACAGCACTGATTAATGCCAGGGTGAAGCCAGGCGAGACGTGGGTCCAATATGCAATCCGGTGGCGTAATCTATGGTCAAAATGCGAACAACGCATAGAAGAAGCTCCTACCTTGGGCATGTTCATGGGTACTCTCGACCCCCAAGCGACCATCTCCCAATTCATGATGTTCTTCAGGCCGACCACCTTCCAGGCCTTAATAGACAAATTAGCCTAAATGGACAAGATGGGCCATGGACCGTCTCCTCCAAAACCAGACTCTCGAAATGAGAAAGAAAAAGAGAAAGTGATCGTCGTCGCCAATGCTCAACAGCGGCCTAGCAACTCAAAGCTGGTCGTTTGCCAAAACGACGTGCGTCCACGCCCATCCCTTAAGGAGAGACTAGGAGGTCCTTACTCGTTTCCTCAGAATAAAATGAGAAGACTGTTTGAGCTGGCAGTACGCAACAGACTCATCAATCTGTCGAATCCAAAATGCCTGTCGCAGCTAGGTGATCTCAATAATCCCGATTATTGCCCTTACCACCAAACGGTAACTCACACGATCGAGGATTGTTTCGTCTTTAAGGGATGGATCGAGGATCAGTACTTACAAGGAAAGTTTGCGCTGTCTGAAAACTGGAAGGTAAACCCACCACAGCCGTACACTCCAAAGAAGACGGACACGAGGGGGGCGGCTTATTCTTTTGTTGAGGACGAAAACGATGGAGAAGACTCATCAGATGAATCCGAAGACTACGTAGCGAGTTGTCATGTGATCTCTCACTCATTGGAGGATGATAAAGAGGCTCCTTGCGCCGAGAAACCGAGGGCGGACCCTGAACCAGAAATTCTGCGGCCATCAGACGAGTTGATCGATGCCTTCCTGAATGAGATTCGTCTGAAAGTTAAAGCCAATCAAGAGCGTGAGATGGCCATACGGGAAGGAGCCAAACACCGACGACGGGACCAAAGAGTCGAGGCACTCTCGTCAAATCAAAAGCCATTCGCTGCGGATAAAAACAAATTCAAGACGAGGAAAAGGTTTGCTAAAGCCCTGTCAGCGGGAATGAAGCTACCACCCTCTGAAGAAAATACTCTCGGTGGAGTGGTGATACATCCTAACTTCTGCTTGTATCATCAGAAGATCATACATCCTACCGATGGCTGTGACTCCTTTAAGTGTTGGTGGCAAGGGCATGTCGCTCAAAAGCAACACTTCAACAGGACAAAGCGTGGAGCTCGTAGACATCAGAAAAATGCGATAGATTAGCGCTAAAGAGCCGCCGACGACTGTCATATAGCCGAATCCAAGGGATCGCAAATTATCACCTTCGGAAGCGACTTTGAAGAAGAAGTTGCCCTCAACCCTCTTCTCAAGGAATCCATTTCAAAAATGAAAGAATTGAGGAGTTGCGAGAACGTTCAGCCGTGCAATCGCACGCTACTCGAAAAAAATCTCGGCCTCGCGAACAAAGGATCGAGCAAAAAGGATAAAGAGAAGGGAAAAACAGCCCTCGTAGCCAATACTCAACAGCAATCGAGTGGCCCTAGACCGGTTGTTTGCCGAAACAACAAGCTGCAACCCCTCCAGGAAAAGTTGAAACGTCCTTACTCGTTTCCTCAAGATAAAACAAGGAGACTGTTCGAGATGGCAGTGCGCGACAGACTCATCAACCTGCCGAGTCCAAAACTTCCGTTGCGGCCAGGAGATGTCAACGATCTCGATTATTGCCCTTACCACCAAACGGTAGGTCACCTGATCGAGGATTGCTACGTCTTCAAAAACTGGGTTGAAGATCATTACCAACAAGGCAAGTTCGTCATATCCGAAAACTGAAAGGTGAGCCCGCCACAACCGCACGCGATGGGAAAGATGGAGACGCCGGGGGCATCATGCTTATTCATAGAGAAAGCCCCATAGACCGAAAAGTCAGTAAACTAGAGATTCGCCTTGAATACGGCGACAACGGACCGCAACGTCCTTAAACTAACGGCGGACCGAAATGTCCTTAAACTAATGACGGACCACTGCGTCCTAAAACTAGCTGTTGACCGAGATGTCGATAAACTACGGTGGATTGAAACATCACAAAGCCGATATAAAAAAAAGGGATAAAAATAATAATAATAAATAAATAAACGGTATTTCCATAAGCAAAATGGGCACGGATGAAAACCCGAAAGGGCTCCGTGAGTAAAAACAGCAGGACTACCGGCGAGTGTTTGTGAAAACCCGAAAGGGCGCAACCTCGTTAAAGGACACTTACAGGGTCCTCTCGACCTTGTAAGGAGAAATCACCCGCGTGAGATCCTTACGACTCACAAGGGAGCAACACACTTAGGGATCCTCACGATTCCTAAGGAGAAAATACACTTATGAGATCCTCACGACTCGTAAGGAGAACTCCCTTATGGGACCCTCACGGCTCATAAGATTTGAAAGTCTTAAGTTACAGAGACCCAAACCTGTGCTTAAGCAACCCCCACAACCTTCGATATTGCCCTACAGGTGGCTCAACACTGACCCTTGTATACAATCCACGGGCGCGAATAAACATTTCCCTAACCAAGTCCCATCCGTGACTAGGGATATGTTCGTACAGTGAACAACCCTTGTAAGCCCTCTCGACTTATAAGGAGAAAACCCTTTTGTAAGATCATTACGACTTACAGGGAAACATACACTTAGGAATCCTCACGATTCCTGAGGAGAAAACACACCTACAAGATCCTCACGACTCGTAGGGAGAAATACCTTTATGAGACCCTTATGGCTCATGAAGTCAAAAGCCTTAGTCGACAGGACCTTAACCCTGTTCTCTAAGCCACCTTTGTTCGACATCGACAGAGACAAATGATGATTCGCTCTTGGCAATATCCCAGCTATAGTGATGCTGATGCCGAAATCGGTGTCTAATTCCAGGCTTACAGCGAAAAGCCAGCAGGCCGCACATGCATACGAAATAGCCGAAATGATGCGGCAACTTGCAATAAAAAGCAGCAGGTAAAAACGTATGCACACAAAATAGCCGAAATGATTGGGCAACTCGCAATAAAAAGCAGCGAGTGAAAGTAAAATAAATAACCGAAATGATTGGGCAACCGCGACCTTCGCGATATAAAAGCTGAAATGATATAGCATCGCGGAAATAAAATAATAATACAAAAAAAATGATGAATGAAATTTAAGCCCTACAGGCGATAGCATAGCAATCCCTGTATACAATCCATGGGCGCAAAAAAAAAAGGAGACACATCTTCCCTCCCTATGCTCCATCAGAAAACGGAGCCAAGTCTTGACGGTAACTCATATAAAACCTGAAAGACGATCGGAGATCATCCCACACCAGCGCAGAGTGATCACCACCTCGACGTCCGTCTCAATACAACAGACGAGATGTCACAACAGCGTTCTTCCTCCAACAGGACTCGGACGTGACAAAACAAACGAAGCGAAGTCCAAATTCCTAGCTTCAGGGTCTTAACGGCAAGTCATATAAAACCTGAAAGACAATCGGAGATCATCTTGCACCAGTGCGGAATGGTCACCACCTCGACGTTCGTCTCGATACAGCAAATGAGATGTCACCCCAGCGTTCTTCCTCCAGCAGGGTTCAGACGCGACAATCAAACTAACGGAGCCACGGCAAAATCCCTAGTTCCAAACCTCGACGGTTCACCAGCAACCTAGAGACAACCGCGACATTCGTCTCGATACAGCAGACGCGATGCCAGCAAACGAAGCAAAGGCCAAATTCCTAGCTTCAGGGTCTTGACGGCAACTCACATAAAACCTGAAAGACTATCGGAGATCATCCCACACCAGCGCGGAGTGGTTATGACTCATTGGGGCTCTCCAAAATGAGCCTAACCTCAAGTAAAAAGCGGCATGGCAAAATTCCTAACGCTTGCTCTTCCGACGGTCAAACTGCCAAGGAGGATTGGTTGAAGACGTCTTGTCCAGCCCCCGACGGGATCAGAGACACGGCAGTCGCAGGGCTACTCGAACAACACGATTGCCTATCGAGGAGTATATCAGCTGATGCGACGGTACGACGACTAAAACCCTAAGTACCACAGACCCTAGCGGACTTCTGTCGTAAAGAGCAGATGTTAACTGTGACGTTAGGATATTCTTGCGAGAAATGCTCGATTCGTCTCGACTTGTGAAGAAATTGATGTCTTTGCGAGAACTTCTCGATGTGGCTCGACTCGTAAGACAAAGCCTTAGGCGGCGGGGATTAAAAAACTTGCTTCCTAAGCACTGGGACCCTGCAAGTCGGCCCAAAACGGTCTCTTGCATACTATCCACGGGTCTCACTCTCCAAAGTCGAATCTCGACAAGGTGGGAAACAACCGCTTACAAGTCCTCTCGACTCGTAAGAGGGAAGATTCTCTTATAAGATCCTTACGACTTATAAGAGAAAACGCACTTAGGAATCCTCACGATTCCTAAGGAGAAAATCCACCTACGAGATCCTCTCGATCCGTAGGGAGAAAAGTCTCTACGAGACCCTCACGACTCATAGAGTTGAAAAGTCTTAGGCAGCAAATCTGAACCTGCAGCCTAAGCCATCGCTATCCCTTAAAGAAACTAAGATACTTACTCCATTATCTGTCAACCCTGTTTATTAAGACAGCATGCTGATAATAAGAGAAAGGGAGAAAGCAAGCATACAAGACATTGCAAAGAAAAAATGTGTATCTTTATTTATTAATTCAATCAAGTACAAGGTGAATAGTACAAAAGAATAAAGAATGGATACATCTTATTCGAAAATGAAAATTTTTACAAGTATATTGATACAAAGGCAGCTACTGGGAAGGAAGCGTCTTAAATAGCCCTATCAGTTGTTCGCGCATTTCCTTCCATGCCTTTTCCTGATCGGCCACCACCGCCAGTTCCGCCTCCACTTGAGTCCGTTGCTACAAGAAGGATGCAAGCTGCTCCCCAACGGCCTGCTGAGCTTCTTCGTGGCCTTGGGCATTACGCTCGGCAGCATCGAGTTTTTGCTTCAGGTTCAGCCCATTAGAGATATGCTCCAGAAGGCCTTCGAAGATAACCTTCACCTGGGCAGCATTCGCCTTAACCTCAGTGCACAGACGAGCCGTCTCATTTGAGGTCACTTGGCATTCCCTCATCCTTAAAGTCACTTCTTGTTCCAGGTGATGGAAGTAAGAAGCGCTTTGCTCAATCCATGTTGCTCTTTGATTGCTTGCGGCTAAGGTCTCGGGAGCAGGGCGCATAAGCTCCGATTGATGCAGGTGGACCTTGATTTCCCTGCAGTGATTAACCCAAAGCTCGACGACGCCTCCATCATGAAAAGTCATAAGAGCCGCCAACATCGGGTTAACCTCCGCAGCGAAATCCGCAGCAGATGGGAGAGCGTCTGCGTCAAGCTCCTCGACGTATCCGCTCAGCATGCCCAGGCTCATTACAGCACCCTTTGAAGACAGACGTCTCAGTAAAGGGCCTGCCGGCATCATAACGCGAGACTCAAAGAGCGCCGGGATCGGAACGACAGCTGAAAGAACAAAATACGATTAGACGACGGTTCAAGAAATACAAAGAAAGTCATCGATGCGATAGTTTATTATACCAGCTGCAGCAAGCGGCAAGGCCGGGAGGGCCGGTGGCGCGACCGATCTTTCATCTCCTCCTTCGATTTGTTGCACTGCAATTAGGACAAGGAAGAGTCAGAAATAATTCCATTATTGAAAAAAGAAAAGCATCAATTGGAAACGATACTCACCAGCGCCACTGGAGGAAGAAGAGAGTTCAGATGGGAAGGAGAAGTGCGGGTGCAACACCTGATAGAGATGATAAAAAAGCACTCCTGAAAAGACGCAATAGTGGGACATTAGTACATAAATTATACGGCTGAAAGATAAAACTAATGGGTTGCAAATCCATACCTTCCAACATCTGCGATGGTACAAGGGAAGGCTGAGAGGTGATCACCGCCAAGGTATTAATTGACGGCGCTCCCTCGAGCAATAGAGCATCAGCACTGGCCACACCTGCGTTAAAAACAAAGATAAACTTGTCAGAAAGGATTGCAAGATAAAAGGGGACAGTAACTCGAGATTTACCTGATGAGCCGCCGGCCGAAACAGAGGCGTCTCCCCCCTCCATCGATACGAGTCCATCTCCCGTGGCCTCATCACCGGACTCGACAGGGGCTGTCGTCGTGCTCGCATGACCAGAAGACGACGGAGGACCGCAGACGGGGAGAGCAATGATTGGAGCATTGCCAGACTCTTGAGAAAAAGCGGCTAGCTCGTCCCCGGGAGTCACGCCCATCTCACCCGCTACTTCTTCGGGCTCGGCGGTCGCCATTGTCTCGTCCATGGGGTCACCAGTTTCAGATGCTCCGCCCGCCGCTGCCCCAGGCTCAGTTGCCGCCACCTCAGGCTCGGCATTAACGACCTTCTCTGGTGCAGCTCCCTGAGCCCCCAGCTCAGATTCAGCAACCCCAGCGACATTGCCCACCGTCAGCTCGGGTTCGGCGGTGCCTCTTCCTCTGTCCCCTTAGGCTCGACGTTTTTCGCCTCCCTTCGGTTGGACTTGGCCCTGCAGAACGAGATATATAAGAACTGATAGGTTTACAATTCTTACAACAAAATCTTGAAAGACACACTACCTGAGATGGACTGATCGTTGGTCTCCCGAGCTGCACGCAACGCCCGCCTATGAGCAGTGGACAGGGCGACCGGAGAATCTTCCAAAGGAGTAGCAGCATGAGGGACGGTGCTTGGGCCAGCTCCCACGGCCAAAGCAGCCCTGCGTGCCTTCGCCTAGCGCCTTAGCCGCTTTCTCTCCTCCTGGACCGTTGAGACAGAGCTTTTCAAAGCCTCCTTCATTAAGACGTCCTCGTCTGTGAACAGGGATGCCTCCAAATCCTTCAAGGCATCCCTCGTCGACTTGTCGATTTGAGGCTCTCGCGGCAGCCCTGAGGAGACTAGGACTTCAGTAGCGGGCCCGGGGAGAGTCCCCGCATCAGCTGGCACAGCCCCTGCAAAGAAGCAAAGGAAGAAGGTTAGGTTGACTATTAGAAAAGAGGATAAAAACTTAATAAGGCGAGACGTACTGATGCCCATTAAAGCACGCTTCTCTTCCTCCTCCTGGAAGGTTTTTAAAGAGGCAGCAACGGCTTCTTCGCTAGTGACACCTGTTAAAAAAAGGGGGGAAAGCATTAGTCAAAGATAATAATAAAAATGCTATAAAATTACGAAGAGTACAGCTAATGATTACCTGCTTGAGCGAGTTTATCCAACCACGCTTCGAGCCTCGCTGATCGCGCAGAAGCCGCAATGGCAGCTGCCAGGTCAGTGTCTACGCGGTCTACCGAGAAGCCTTTATTGCTGCCATACTCGCTTATACCTTCGGTAAGAGGGTCCTGAGGCTCTAAACCGAGGATTGCAACAAGAGAGAGGAGCGACTTCTTCTTCCTCTTCTGCCCACCAGCCCTGGGTGCACCCGAGATCGACTTGCGCTTTGCAGGCACCTTAGGGCGGCGGGTCCTGATATCCGCGCCCACGCCGGACTCCGGCGAAACCACATCTACCGTCTCCACTGAAGCACGGGGCGCTGGTGGTGCATCCGCAGTACCACGGAGCGGCAGTCCGTGCGGAGGGCTCAACACGCGCGGTGGCACGGTTTCGGCATCTTTCAGCGAAGGAATGACCGGGGTCCTTGGCTTCAAGGGAGCCTTGCGATCACCGCCGGGAGGCGCATCCTTGCGGTCAACCAGCATGCGCTTCTCCATAAGGATAACTGGACCCATTGCATGTGTGTACCAAGCCACATACACGTTGAGCACCTTGGGGACGCAGCTCGGCTCGCTGATGAAGAAATAAGAACCCGTGTTAAGCCGCATGAAATGGTGTATGGCATTCCTTATCCCCTCTCGGCTGGCCACGGGCTTTTCCAAGAAAGCTTCCATCGGGATCCCCTGGTGATAGCTCGATTGCTGAGCAAACCGGTGAGGGTTATACCTCATGAAGAGTGTCGTCTCATTCTTCCTAAACACCAGGTAGCCCGGCCGAATGGAGTAGAGGTGGAGGATCTCCCGAGCTTTCAATATGGAGGCCCCATCCTTAAAATCATCGTGCAGCGGCACTACCGACTTGGTGGTCTCTGAGCCTATGTTATGACTTTATCCAAAAAAGAAACCTTCGCTCCGACCAGGTGTGGACGAAGGAGCAGCCCCTTAACCTCCCGCGGAGATGCAACCACGATTGAAGCGCCGACCAACCGCATGACTCTTGGGAGTCTGCACTTCTCAAAAAACGGAGGGATCTTATGGGCGCCGAACACCCCGTGCACATGCATGTCCATCTAAGAGGTGAAGTAGTGCATCGAGAATTTAGCAGGCTGCACCCCAGGATCATTAGCGTCCGCCGCTACACTGAGTCCATTATAAAGGTGAGCCAGCCCGGCGATTCCTACTGTTAACTACAGACCAGCCACCATCCGATGCGCTGGGTAGATAACAGATGGCCGCATGTGGCGTGGGTGCATAGGGAGAGCAAAGCTGCACAGCCACAGTCCCAGGAAACCTACAAAAAAGGTCTCATCATCCATGCCCGGGACGGCGATTTCTGACAAGGGCATGACAGCGGCGCCGGGGAGATAAAAGTCCTTGTGATCATCCTCCGATGTGGGTCGGCGGTCCAAGCAGAAGCCAAAAGGGTCATCAAGCCGGGCGAACTTCTCGCTCCGCTCCGATAAGAACTCTGATCGAATGAAGCGGGCGATAAAATCTGCGAAACTAACTCCCCGGACGCCCGATTCCCGATAGAGCCCTTCATAGATCTCCAGCACCTTCACCAAGCCGGAAACTGGTGCTGAATAGCGTTCTCCGGCGTCAGATCAAACACCAGCGGCTTGGTAGCAAATACGTATTCGTCAGGAGTAAGCAGCTCCTCGTAATGCTCCCCCTCATCGGCAAACCCGAGATTTCAGCAAACTCCTCCAAGGAGATAGAGACTTCCCTGTCCGTCATCAAGAAGGTGTGGGTGGGGATATTCTATTGTTCGATAAAAGCCTTGACCCACCACGTTGGAGGAGAGGGATACTCAAAGTACGAGACGTAGATGGCCGAATACAAACCAATCTTCATCAAATGAGTCCTTTTCGCTGATAAGATGTACCGGGCCCACTTCAAGTATCCGGCGGGCGGTCGCGGGATCAATCCAATGTTATATGCCTGTCCCCAAGGGCGTGCTTCACCCTGACAGATTTGCCTCCCCAAAATATCTATTGCTCGCGGCGGCTGCACGGGAATAGCCCCAATTGCAGGCTGGAGCAAGTCATCCGAATTCCAATTTTTGACCTCCACGGCATACTTCACCGGGGGTTTATCCGCATAGGGGATCGAAAATATTGGCTCGGATGACGTAGCAAAACCGAAGCTTCGGTGACCCTGAATGATATCGTTATACCACCTACGCCACAAGTGAAGGTTCTTATGCTCGGGGTCATGATCCTTGATGAGGGTGAGCACCTCTCGGTCCACTGGTGCCTGGGGAAAACCTTCCTCCGAGCGAACGAACGGGAATGATAGGTCAGCAGGCATGTTTCCCGTGGAGGGACAAAAAGTAGCCGTCAGTGTTGTAATTCCAACGCTTGGCATTTTAAAATTTATACTACATTGCAATGCAGTGGGTAGGGGACCAAATGGGGACCCACAAAATCTGGATGACAGTGCATCATTTAATAAGACAGCCCCATCATTGGATGAGACTGTCAATTAATGAAGAGATCCCCAAGAGAATATTCTCATTAATGGGAAATCCCTAGAGACAAGGAGAAAATCTCCTCTTTCAGAGCAAAGCTCTGTCACAGAGTGACATTTGTCAAACTCTGGTCTCAAGGGAATAAAATTTCCCAAAAAGAGCCTAGCTCCGTAATAATGATGGAAAGATCCATCAAAAGAAAATTTTAACTCCTAAAGATTAAAAATTTGGGGTCTTAAAAAAATCCATGAAAACTTATAAAAGGTTCTACATTTGATCCATGAGCAAAGCTCTATTCATAGGTTAAAACCCATGAACAAGATCTCTGTAGATCTATGGACTTTTGAGAGCAAGGTTCTGATAATGAAACCCTAAAGGGGTTTTCTTTAGATCAAAGATCTATAAGAGCAAGGCTCTGTTAATTAAATTAAATTTAATTTAATTTTAATTTTACCTAAGATGATTCTAGGTTTTGAACTCTGAAGTTCTTGGTAAGAAACGAGAGCAAGGCTCTAAAATTCTTAAACAAGAGCAAGGCTCTGAAAACTCAAGATTTTTGAAAATGGTAAAACATTTACTAAGGACCAAGGGTCCTATTTATAGGCGCCTGCGCCCCTTCAACTCACCCGTTGTTCCAACGGCCAAGATCTTGCCACCGCTGCACTCACGTGTGCGCCACGTGAGCGCAACGGTGGGGGTGCATTTGTTTCCCCCAATCAGAGCAAAGCTCTATTTGAATTTCAAAATTCAAAAATTGAAGCAACGCTTCAAATCCCTTGCGCTGCGCGCAACGCGCCACGTGTCAAAAGTTAATATGTTAGCGTAGCGCCCAAGGCAGCGCGCCCAATCAGATCAAGCCTCTATTTAAAACAAAATTAAAGAAAGCAACGCTTCAGTTGCGCAAGCACTGCGCTGCGCGACACGTGTCAGCGCAGTGGCGCAAGCGCAGTTGCGCTGCGCTGTGCGACACGTGTCAGCGCAGTTGCGCTGCACGACACGTATCAGCGCAGTTGCGCTAGCGCAGGTATGCTGCGCTCTGCGCTGCGCGACACGTGGCAGCGCAGTTGCGCTGCGTGACACGTGTCAAGCGCTTGGGCGTTTGTGCCAAACAGAATTAAAATTCTAGTAAGATCCTTCTGTTCTTGTTGAAACAAGAAGATTGTCTTTTGTAAAACAGAAGCCCTTGGATCAAAGATCCAACGGTGGGGAAAATTCCCCAAATCACTCAGAGAATGATCTCTTTAACAAATTTAACAAATTTATGGGCACTATATAAAGGCCCCTAGACCCCAATTCAAAGAGGATCAACATCGAGAACATCAAGAACTTCAAAAACAACAAAACAGAGGGAACTCTGAAGAATTTTGAGAAGAACTCAAGAAGCGAAAAAAAGGTAAAAACCATTATAAAAGAAGAAGAATTTCTTCTGAATAGATCATTGATCTAAGAACAAGGTCAATAATCATCAATAAAAAATAAATAATAACAGTCCCTTGCACTTTTTTAAGAACCATTGGTTCTGGAATCTTAAAGATTCTTTTCTTGAATCCAAAATTGGAACAAGTTATTAAGACAGTGCCTTGCACTTGTAAATCTGCACTGTTGCGCTCCTGGGTTGGCGCAAGCCACCAAAGAGCGCCACGTGTCAGCTCCAAGACCACTTGCGCTGTGCGCTTTTAAAATAGAGCATTGCTCTTTAAAGTTGGCGCAACTCACCATTGCGCGCCACGTGTCAGTAGTGCAACAACGCAGCGCACTTGCGCAGCGCACTGCGCTGTTGCGCTTGCGCTCACCAGAGTGTGACACGTGTCACCACGACAAGTGCTTGCGCTTAGTAATTGGCGTAAAGCGCCTAACAAGCCACTGTCAAGTAATTAATGCATTGTAGAAGGGCCAAGCCCAATTAAAAAAGGCCTAACAGGCCAAATAAAATGCAATGCATTATTTTAAAAAGGGGCAGAGCCCAAACCAAAACAGATGCTCTGCATCATTTACAAAGGGGCTGAGCCCAAATCAAAAAGGCCTAGCAGGCCAGAATAAAATGCAGTGCATTATTAAACAAGGGCAAAGCCCTAGCACATGCTTAATAGGCCAAAGATAAAAACGTTGAATATTCTCAACTGGACTTAGCCCAATCATGGCCGTAAGTCCTCAAATTAAATTGACTGAGCACGGCTGCTCCCTTAAATCAATTTACATCCGGTTCAAGGGTACATCTCCGAACTCCTCTGACACCTATCGTTGTAATCCTTCAACGACGTCAGAGAGGTGACGGGTCCCGACAACCACACACCCATACGGACTATGGAGTCCTTAAACCCATGGACTTATGCGTCCTTAAACTAATGGACTAATGCGTCCTTAAACACATCTATATGAACTATGGGGTCCTTAAACCCATGGGCTTATGCGTCCCTAAACTAATGGACTAATGCGTCCTTAAACACATCCATATGGACTATGGGGTCCTTAAAACCATGGACTAATGCGTCCTTAAACTAATATCCATCCCCAAAACTGGCAATGGACCGCAATGTCCCTAAACTACCTATGGACCACTACGTCCCTAAACTGGAACAATAGAGCCTCCAAACGCTCTTTTGTTGGATCTAAACGATCCCGTTTAAGTTGATCTTAGCCTCGAATATGGCTAACGTATCCTTAAACATTCAAACAGACTTTAGTCCTAAACTGGATTATAAGACCCCCAATCAACTTTGGTTCAAGGGTACATCTCTGAACTCCTCTGACACCTGTCGTTGTAATCCTTCAACGTCGTCAGAGAGGTGACATGTCCCGATGGCCATAAATTAAATGGACCACTATGTCCCTAAACTGGAACAATAGAGCCCACATGCTCTTTTGTCGGATCTAAACGATCCTGTTAAGTTGATCTTAGTCTCAAACTGGACTAACGTATCCTTAACAAACGTTTAAGTTGATCTTAGCCTCAAATACGGCTAACGTATCCTTAAACCCTCAAACAGACTTTAGTCCCAAATTGGACTACAGGTCTCCCAACCAACTATGGTTCAAGGGTACATCTCTGAACTCCTATGATATCTGTCATTGTAATCCTTCAACGTCGTCAGAGAGGTGATGGGTCCCGACGGCCATACATTCAATGGACCACTACGTCCGTAAACTGGAACAATAGAGCCCAAACGCTCTTTTGTCGGATCTAAACGATCCCGTTAAGTTGATCTTAGTCTCAAACTGGACTAACGAATCCTTGACAAACGTTTAAGTTGATCTTAGCCTCAAATACGGCTAACGTATCGTTAAACCAAAACCCAAATCTAAGAAAATACGGATTTGGACTAATCCACGTCCTACGGGCGACGACATCATTTAGTCTCCGTATACAATCCACGGGCAACCACAAACAAAACAAACACCCACGACACAAAGTGAAATTCTGGAGAAGGAGAAAGTCGTTACCGCGATGCGGTGGCGTAATTAACTGCAGGGGCTTGCGCCTGCAAGGAAGAGCGTCCCCACAATCAAAAACCCCTCAAGCGAGGGGGAATCTGACGAAGTCTGCTATATCGGCCGCATCCGTCTAAACCTCCGATACACGGTGCCATAAATCAACTTGGCATCTTCGGAGAGGAGGACGGATAAAACCAAATAGCATCTGCCCCGAATCTCAGGAAAGACGTTCAGTCTGTGGCCGCCATTCGGAAGGGAACACCCTAGAGGCCATTGTTGTACATATGATGTATATTATAGTGGTTGTTTGGATATATATAGAGAGGACTTTCTTGCTCGACATGATAGTATGCTATTTGGTTTCACTTTATCTTAACATGTTGACTTGTATTAGTATACTGTCTTTCTCTCACATGTTGATAAAGCCCTTAGGATATGAACTCGACTACTGGGACGATGATGAGATCATACTAGTAGGGCCAAGGTAGTCAACGAGTACATCCTGTAACTGTTCCTAGTCGAGGGTGTATCGAGACAGGGCATCGATACACCAGAGTAGACTAGCGTATACGCATCGTGACCCATATGATGGGTGATGGATGATCCCATATCCATCGGTGTTTGACATCAAAGATGGTGTACAGGTGCTCAGTGGAGACTCGGTACACTGAACGGACTCGCCGAGAACTCCTAGATGGTATTATACCTATCGTCAGATAGCAGTTCTCCGGTGACACAGGTACAGGTTAGTCTGTAGACCCGAGATCGTCATAGAGTTATGTATGATTCCCACTGTGCTTTGATTTCCACCTTACCACATCCAAGAGGGCATGCAAAATGGTGGCTTTTGGGTACAGTCCCGAATCACATGGAGGCAATAAGCGATAGGAGGGATTTCGTCTCTCCCGGTATAGGGAGTTGATGTTGTGCTGTGTTCGATTGGCTATAACTGGAAGTCCCTGGCCAGGGCTGATATGGAGTGCTACTGGTAAGAGTTATCAATAGTTTCTCGACCTGTTATGAGCCTCATATCGACACGACTTATCGGTTACTGGGGTCTGACGTTTACCACCCCTAGACTGGATATGCGACATATCAGACGAAGAGACCGGACTGTACGGTAGTGTTACTGATTGGATTCACAGGAGAATGTACAGGCTTGCTTGTTGATCTTCTGATCGTTCAATACCTGGGTGGCTATTACGTTTAGCTGACCGCTTGCTCCTTATGGGTGTTTGATATGATCATCACCTACTACCGGCGTATTGACGATTCTTTAGAGTCCTACACAGAGTTTTCCTGGCTCAGGAAAAACGGAGTAGGAGCACATATGTGATGTGTGCGGGACCGAGAATAATAGGTGAAGGGTTACACTAGCGCCCCGGCCAACATCCGTGGCCAAATGCAGAACAAAATTTTCGTAGCGATAACGAACTTGGTGCTAGAATAAAGCTTAACCTGGATCTTTACCATAAACTTAACTAGCAAAAGAAGAGTTCTATCTACTATGATAGATGGTTATACCTAGTTCTTGAACACCTTCTCTTCTTGTTGTGGTCCCTTGTTGCTTGCTTCTTGGAGTGGTGTAGGCGGCTCCTCCTCTTCTTCTTCTCTTTGCCGAAGAAAGATCTACCTGAAGGCCTTTACCTTGAGCTCCTACCTCAACCAAGAAGTAACTAGAGTGCTTGGCTTGCTAGACAAAGAACCCTAGAATGAGTAGAGAGGTGTTTTGATGGTTTTATCTCACAAAGCTTATGTTTTTCAACTAATGAAACAAGAGAGATTTGAGAGAGAGGAAGAGGGAGAGCTTTTTATGAGAGAGAATGAGCAAGAGAGAATGAGAAGAAAAATTACAACCATGCTCTCATATGAGAGAATATGAGAATAATACTAATAATTAGGAAAATTGTGATGGTTAGTTGATATGACCATTATCATTTCACATTTAATGCTAATTGCAAGCTTCAAGAAACATCTTTGCAAAAGAAATCATCATGGTCAAATGGTCAACAAAAGTCAAATGGTCAACCCAACCTCAACCATGGCACAATTATCCTTAATTAAAATTATTAATCATATTTCTCATTCTCATTAGGGTTTAGAAAAAGTCAACGGTCAAAAACCCTAATGAGATTCATCTGCCTCTGTCAACTGTGCAAACACACCCGCATCCGTGTTCCGAGGAACATGAATACAATGAGACAAAACCAATCCCAAAACAAATACTAGGATCTGGCTTAAACCAAAGCCCGCTAGTAATAACTGCCCGGACACCAAACGTGCACAAGTGCGCGGATGTGAACGAACTCCGTTACAAAACCATACGACCTCTACTCTGTTTTGCCCAAAGGCGAACAACCCTCTGTGTGGGACTCTAAAGACTCGACACTACACTGGCAGTGGGTTTAAGCACAGGCCGCAAGCGGTACTAGCTGTATGTAACGGTCGCCAGGTAGATACCGATAAGAAGACCGATGAGGTGAACCCATCCAAACTCCTATTGAGCCTGAATGTGACAATCTCCGTACAGTCCGGTCTGTTCGTCTAAGAGTCGCATGTCGGGCCAAGGGGGGTGGTAAACATCAGACCCCTAATAGCGGTACAAGTCATGTCGGAGTGTAGCCCAGAACACCCTGAGAAACTACTGGAAACAGAACCAGTAAATCTTGCTTGCCCTGGCCAGGGACGACTATATGTAATGGCTCTCCTAGACACAGCGGAATATCAACTCCCAATACCGGGAGAGACGAATCATGTCTAACCGTCACTTCCTTTAAGTGCTTCGGGACTGCACCCAACTACTACCTGTTTGCACGACTCAATAGAGCCCTGGTAGGGTAGTAATCTAAGAACGGTGGGAACACACTCGAGGCGAAGTGACAGTGTCAAGTCAACGGACTAAGCTGTACTCATGTCACCTGGGAACTGTTAACTGACGATAGGTATAATACCAACCAACAGTTCTCGATGAGTCCTGTCCAGTATACTCGTAACCTAACGAGCACCTGCATACTATCTCCAGTACGACGTACTGATGGCTGTGGGACAGACCATCTCCCCTGCTGGGATAAGAAGCGTATGCACCAGTCTAATCTGGAGTATCGATGCCCTGTCTTGATAATCCTACGACTAGGGACCAAAATAAGGATGTGCTTATAGACTACCCAGCCCCCACTAGTGTGATCGCCATCACAACGCCGGTAGTCAAGCAAAGATCCTAAGGGCCGCATCAATATGTATTAGCGATATGTTAAAAGAAACATATACACATATTAAGATAGAAACAAACCAAGTAGCATACTACTATATCGAGCAAGACTGTCGTAAATCCGTGTATATATCCCAATCTTCCAAAATGTATTATACAAACTAGTACTATACAATAATGGCCTCTAGGACATACATATCCAATAATCTCCCACTTGCACTAAAGGCCAGTAATTGGTGTACCGCATACCCAACATCTGCACTAAGGCCAGCTGTTGGCGTACCGCATACCCAATAGCTCAAAAAGTCACTCGAACTGTGTTTGAGGGAGGGCCTTTATGAATGGATCCGCCGTGTTGTCTTTAGTGTCCACTCTCCGTACCTCGATCTCCTGGCGATCAATAATCTCCCTGATCAGGTGATACCGCCTAAAGATGTGTCTGGACTTCTGATGGGACCTTGGTTCCTTCGCTAAAGCTATAGCCCCATTGTTATCGCAATATAAAGGTATTGGGTCAACAATGGACGGAACCACCTGAAGTTCACTAATGAACTTCTTCATCCAGACCGCCTCTTTTGCGGCATCTCTTGTAGCAATGTATTCAGCCTCCATCGTCGAGTCTGTGACGGTATCCTGTTTGGAACTCCTCCAACACACCGCCCCTCCATTGAGGGTAAACACAAAACCCGAGACACACTTGCTGTCATCCTTGTCACTCTGGAAGTTTGAATCGGTAAAGGACTCGACCCTGAGGTCTCCATTACTGTAAACCAGGAACATCTCCTTAGTCCTTCTCAGGTACTTGAGAATGTTCTTCACTGCCGTCCAGTGGTTCTCACCTGGGTCTGACTGATATCGGCTCACCATGCTCAGTGCATAAGCTACATCTGGCCTTGTACATAGCATCGCATACATTATAGATCCTACCGCCGAAGTGTAGGGTATAGTGCTCATGCGAACCCTCTCCTCGTCATTCCTGGGAGACATCTTCTTGGAAAGGGTGATTCCGTCCATTGCTGGTATATTACCGCGTTTGGAATCTTTCAAACTAAATATCTTTAGTATGGTCTCTATGTAACTGGACTGCGAAAGTCCCAGTAATCTCTTGGATCTATCTCTATAGATCCTGATCCCTAGTATGCATGTGGCATCACCCAGGTCCTTCATGGAGAACCGTTGTGACAAGAATAGCTTGATCGATTGTAGCATAGGAATGTCATTTCCTATCAAAAGAATGTCGTCCACGTACAAGACTAGGAATACGACAGTTCGTCCTACAATCTTCTTATAAATATAAGGCTCATCTTCGTTCTTGATGAAATCAAATTCCTTGATTGCTTCATCAAAACAGATGTTCCAGCTCCGCGATGCCTGCTTTAGTCCATAAATGGATTTAAGCAACTTGCACACCTTACCGCTGCTCCCACTGTCTACAAAACCATCTGGCTGATCCATATAAACGCACTCTTCTAAACTGCCGTTTAGAAAAGCCGTTTTTACGTCCATCTGCCAGATCTCATAGTCATGGAAGGCAGCAATGGCAAGTAGGATTCGAATGGATTTGAGCATAGCCACTGAAGAAAAAGTTTCGTCATAGTCCACACCAGGTCTTTGACGAAAACCTTTTGCAATAAGTCTAGCCTTATAGGTTTCCACCTGCCCATCTACACCAAGTTTCCTTTTGTAGATCCATTTGCATCCAACGGGTTTTACCCTAGGTGGAGCAATATCCAAGGTCCACACTTTATTGGTGTACATGGACTCCATTTCGGATCGCATAGCATCCAGCCACTTATCAGGGTCCCTACTGATAATGGCTTGCCTGAAACTGGTAGGGTCATCTTCTTCCAAGATGCAATCCTCTCAATCCCTGTCTATGAGAAAACCATAGTATCTCTCAGGAGGATGAGAAATCCTACCAGATCTGCGGAGTAGCTGAGGTTCGTCTGGGGTTACTGAATCCTGAGGTTCTGTCAAATCTTTAGTTTCATTTTGTGGTCGCTGAATTTCTTCCTGTTCTACGGAACTCCCACTAGTTTCTTTTGCAAGAAATTGCCACTCTAAAAAAGTGGCGTGGCAAGATACAAACACCTTCTGTTCCTCGGTGTGGTAGAACAAATATCCTATAGAGTTTTTAGGATATCCCACAAATTTACATAGAACTGAACGTGCCTGAAATTTGTCCGGATTTTGTACTTTTACATAGGCCGGACAACCCCATATCATAATGCGCTTAAGATACGGCCTTTTACCATTCCATATCTCGAATGGTGTCTTAGGCACTAATTTAGATGGAACATCATCCAAGAGATATGCCGCTGTCAAAAGCGCATGTCCCCAAAATGAAAAAGGCAACTCGGCACTACTCATCATGGAGCGAACCATATCCAATAGGGTACGATTCCTCTGCTCCGATACACCGTTGTACGGTGGTGTATAAGGAGGAGTAAGCTGAGAGAGAATTCCATTCTCTTTTAAATAATCTAGGAATTCCGTGCTTAAGTACTCCCCTCCCCTATCCGATCGGAGGATCTTAATACTTTTGCCAGTCTTGTTCTCTACTTCGTTTCTGAATTCCTTGAATTTCTCAAAAGCTTCATATTTGTGTTTCATAAGATACACATATCCTAATCTAGAGAGATCGTCAGTGAATGTGATAAAGTATGAGAACCTACCCCTTGCATGTATAGACATCGGACCACATACATCACTGTGTATGAGTCCTAAGATCTCTGTTGCTCTTTCTCCATGTCCGGTGAACGGAGATTTGGTCATCTTTCCTTTGAGACAAGACTGACAAGTTTCATAAGATGAAAACTCGAACGTATCCAAGCGTCCATCTTTATGCAACTTACTTAGTCTTTTCTCTCCATTATGACCAAGTCTACAATGCCATAAGTAGGATTCGTTCGTATCCGAACTCTTTCTCTTGCGTGTGTTTTGTATATTGAGAACTGTATTTTGATTTAGAACATAGATACCATTACACAGTGTACCTTCTGCAACCAGTACCTTATCAAGGTAAATGTTTATAATATTTCTATCAAGAACAAATTTATATCCATCTTTATCGAGTAAAGAAACTGATATGATGTTGCAAACCATGGAAGGTACATAGTAGCAATTGTTCAAAATCATAGTATTGACATTTGGCAATACTAGGTGATATTCATCGACGGCTGCAGAATTAACTTGTGCTCCGTTCCCTACCCTGAGGGACATATCACCAGGTGCAACTTTCCTACTTTTTCTCAGTCCCTGCAATAAATTACAGATATGAGATCCTGATCCGGTATCAAGTACCCAGGAGGTAGGGCTGACCGAAAAGCAGCCTCAATTACAAGAACACCTGAAGTAGATGCAAAACTATGCTTCTTCTTCAACTGGGTCTCCTTGGAATCCATACAATCCTCTTTCCCTTGCTCATACTTATGACTGTAGTCGTAAGTTAGAGCAGAACTGACGTTCCCCAGTCCCGAATAAGAATTCGGATCGGTCAAGATATACATTTTATTATCTTGATTAGGGCGTGAAATGGTTGCTATCTGGAGAGAGAGAAAAGAAACACTCAGCGTGCGCTTTTGCAAGATTAGATTAGTTTATTAATTTATCTAACCAGGATGGCTCCCACTGTTTTCTCAAATTCTTCTTCAAACCTTTAAAGGAAGAACTAGTCAGGATTAATCGCACATCACAATACATGCTTAACCTTTCAGCCAGGCTAGTGTTGGTATTTCGAGGGAGGTTTTCCAACACTTTCGTAAAGTTCCTTAATTACATAACCTCTTTTCCCTTGAGGCGTATCCCCGCTAACACCGTTCTAGAAACCTACTTGGTTTATAGCATTGATTGTTATGTGAAATAATCTCCCGAGAGTAATCCAACTCATCAGTGGGATCGGGATCCAACTATCATTGTGTGATGACCTAGATCGAATCCGCTCTAGTCACCACACTCTAGAAGGTATGCTAAATCTGCAAGTTTCCTGTATGTTTGAAACTCCGGATGTGGTTTTTACCCCTAGGACCCAAGTGACCTTGACTGAGCAAACATATCAAAGGATCCTAGTCAAGTTCAACCCGTCATTATCTTGATTGCATTAGACCCACCCGTACGAGTCCTTGACTGAGCCAAAATGACCGCACGACTGTCCCATCCAATCGCATTATATGCTACAGAAAAATATTACATAGCTACCGTATACTACGCCTCGGCTGAGCACGAAATACGTAGCACGAATACTAAGCAATACCAATCCGAAATGACGGAGGGCTACAACTGGGTTTTGGCGAAAACCCGTTAACATAATGAACTTGATATCGTTGAAGGAACCTGATAACCTTTTTAAAAATATATTGTGGCGAAAACCTTTACTAAAGAGGTCACTCCCTGTGAAGGGATCTCGGCTCTTTCCTCGTCGAGTGAGGTGCAGGATATTCCAAACTGAATACCACGATGCAAAGCAAGAATAATCGACTATAGTGAAGTTATTATGTTGACGCAAACTTTTACTCAAGGGGTCACTCCCGGTGAAGGGATCACGGCCCTTGCCTCGTCAAATGAGGTGCTGGATATTCCAAACTGAATACCACTGTGTAAAGCAAAAGAGAACGTCTGTAATGTCTGTTTTTAAAACTTGGTTCCAACAACATCTTTTTAGGTTTTTTTTACCTGCATTAATCAAAATTAATGTTGTCCCATTAATGTAACCTACCACACCAGAAAAGAACGAAAATACGATGTACGTATATGCCATCCGCATTCGCCACTGGGCCCCGTCATCACCCGTTAGGTTACTTAACTAACGACAGAGCGGGGGCTGGACTAGCGCAGGTGTAAAACATATACAACATCTACTAGTATATATATATAAGTATATACGACATTCGTCCCAGGCATGATAGTAAACAACATCACAGAAACACAACCAACAATACAGAATGGTGGATAATCTTGGAGCCTCGGATTTCATTTGAGCCACAAATAAAACCCGACGTTCCCTGTCGTGTGGATAGCCTATGCAATGAAAACCTATACCCCCTATGAGTGCGGTCAATAGACCGCCAATTCTAGAATGAATCCCCCTCCGTCTCAACTCTACGAGAAAGAAGCCTCCTCCGTCTCAACGCCATGAGAAAGAAGCCCCCTCCGTCTCAACTCCATGAGATGCGGGCTTGCTGCCTTTCTAGAACCCGGCTATTCATGCACTCCACCGCAGGGTAATCCTAGTACAGAAAAAGAAAATAATATGTACAAACGGTGACATCGACCTCAACCCGGTCGTTCCCCAAAAAAATATGCAACCCGACAAAGACGACAGTTCACATGTCGGACGCTCATCCTGCAATAACAAATGTACAAATGAATTTAAAATGTACTACAAACATTGAAACACTTGCTATCCATCATGACTATCCAACCACAAACACAGAACAAGCATACAACATCAACGCGAATGTCACGTTCGCAAAACCCGTCTAAAAGAACATATAGCAATCATACGAGTTTTACCGATCGAGTTACATTCCCGGTCGCAGATAAAAGTGAATGTACTGTAAAATACACATTTTTAAAATTTCAATCGGCTAAACTTTTCCAAATAGGCCCCAAAAGCAAATCCAGCACTCAAATAAACCTGGACCAAAACCATATATCACAAATATCATATTTTCATGAACTAGAGCCCAAGAAAAATTTTGGGGTCCTGTAGCAAAAAAAGCGCCGCGAAAGCGCCGCCAAATGCGCCATTCTGCTCACTTTCCGCGGCAGAATTTTGGAGTTAGGCCCCCAAATATTTTCTGTAGCTATAGTTTTTCCTGCATGTAATTCTAAGATGCTCAGAAAAATTTTAGGACAACTTCCAAAATCGACAGCAAGCTCATGAACATAGATTCGTGATTCGGAAAAATTTGTCAATCGAGATTTTAACCTTATGCAAAACTAGCTGGTAGGGTTTATGTGTAGGCTCTGATACCATGAAGGGTTACACTAGCGCCCCTGCCAACATCCATGGCCAAATGCGGAACAAAATTTTCGAAGCGATAACGAACTTGGCGCTAGAATAAACCGTAACCCGGATCTTTACCATAAACTTAACTACCAAAAGAAGAGTTCTATCTACTATGATAGATGGTTATACCTAGTTCTTGAACTCCTTCACTTCTTGTTGTGGTCCTCCTTGTTGCTTGCTCCTTGGAGTGGTGTAGACGGCTCCTCCTCTTCGTCTTCTCTTTGCCGAAGAAAGATCCACCTGAAGGCCTTTACCTTGAGCTCCTACCTCAACCAAGAAGTAACTAGAGTGCTTGGCTTGCTAGACAAAGAACCCTAGAATGAGTAGAGAGGTGTTTGGATGGTTTTATCTCACAAAGCTCGTGTTTTTCAACTCATGAAATAAGAGAGCTTTGAGAGAGAGGAAGAGGGAGAGCTTTTTAAGAGAGAGAATGAGAAGAAAAATTACAACCATGCTCTCATATGAGAGAATATGAGAATAATAATAATAATTAGGAAAATTGTGATGGTTAGTTGATATGACCATTATCATTTCACATTTAATGCTAATTGCAAGCTTCAAGAAGCATTTTTGCAAAAGAAATCATTATGGTCAAATGGTCAACAAAAGTCAAATGGTCAACCCAACCTCAACCATGGCACAATTATCCTTAATTAATATTATTAATCATATTTCTCATTCTCATTAGGGTTTAGAAAAAGTCAATGGTCAAAAACCCTAATGAGATTCCTCTGCCTCTTTCAACTGTGCATACACACCCGCATCCGTGTTCCGAGGAACATGAATACGATAAGACAAAACCAATCTCAAAACAAATACTAGGATCTGGCTTAAACTAAATCCCGCTAGTAATAACTGTCCGGACACCAAACATGCACAAGTGCGTGGATGTGAACGAACCCAGTCGCAAAACCATGCGACCTCTACTCTGTTTTCCCCAAAGGCGAGCAACCCTCTGTGTGGGACTCTAAAGACTCGACACTACGCTGGCAGTGGGTTTAACCACAGGCCGCAAGCGGTACTAGCTATACGTAACGGTCCCCGGGTAGATGCCAATAAGAAGACCGATGAGGTGAACCCATCCGAACTCCTGCTGAGCCTGAATGTGACAATCTCCGTACAGTCCGGTCTGTTCGTCTAAGAGTATCGCATGTCGGGCCTAGGAGATGGTAAACGTCAGACCCCTAATAACGGTACAAGTCGTGTTGGAGTGTAGCCCAGAACACCCTGAGAAACTACTGGAAATAGTATCAGTAAATCTCGCTTTCCCTGGACAGGGACGACTATGTGTAATGGCTCTTCTAGACACATCGCGATATCAACTCCCAATACCGGGAGAGACGAATCTGTAAGTCGATGTAGTACACCCCAATACTTGTGGGGAGGCGGAATTTTCAAAAACGAACTTGTTTAGTGAACGAACATCGACTAACCGCTTGAATCGAAGCTAAACTATAAATAACCAAACACAAAGTGTTTCTTAACTATTGTGTTTAGGGATTATACCTAATGAAACCAGTCCTTCGTCTTTACGATCTCCTTGTTCTCCTCGGCCTTCTCTAGGTAGTAGACGATCCACCCGAGTGCAAAACTGTCACGACCCAAAGTTTGGCCCGTGACCGGCACTTAACCACGTAACGTCTACAGGCGTAACGTGACTAAGGGAACCGGACACCCAGAAAACAAACCAGTGAAAGTATAGAGTGTGATAAGAATTAAATGAAAACACCAACTAACATGATAAGAAATCTAAGTAAACAATACCAAGATAACAATATACGACGCCGTAGCGAAGCTCAAGATCCACAAGTGGGAACATCTCAGATAGCATAAAACTGCAAAAGAAAAGTCGGCTCACAACGAGCACGACACCAGAACACAAATAAAGTACAACATCGTCCTCACACTGTCTCTAAGTCAAATACATACATGGTAGATGGAGAATACTAGATACAACAATGTACATACAGAAAGATAAACAGATACCGCACAAAACCCACCTATCAGCAAAAGAGCTAGTACACCAACTATGGGGGTATCTGTGTCAAAAGATGCAACCGCAGCCTGCCGCGACTACTCCGAAGGGCAACCTGCAACACTGTGGCACAACGGGGGTGAGTTGCCAACTCGTGAATAGAGATAACATATAAAGGTAATCGCGAGCATGCACGTACTACGCTACTCTATCATATTCCAACAGATGATATCAATATGTGATAAGCAGCATGTGTAATAATCATGCAAGTTCTCTATCAGGTACTGTACTACTGGGTGAGGTACAAATGCTCTATCAGGTAATGCATCTACCGGATGAGGTACAAATGCTTTATCAGGTAATGTAACTACAGGATGAGGTACAAATGCTTTATCGGGTAATGTAACTACAGGATGAGGTACAAATGCTTTATCAGGTAATGTAACTACAGGATGAGGTACAAATGCTTTATCGGGTAATGTAACTACAGGATGACGTACAAATAATAAATGCTGAGCAGGGGAAATATAGTATCTACACGGAATGTCAACGTGGGATATATGTATATCGGTGTCCATCAATGCACCCAGATCCCCCAAATAGCTCAGGCGCCGGCACCCTCATCGGCCCTCGAATCCTGTACACCTCTGAGAGTCCCGAGTGCCTAACATCGGCACCCAAATATCATAAATACTCGTGTCCAGCATCGACACGCAAATCCTCATCCATCGGGCCCCGTCAGTCCGGGTCACCCACATCCATCTATAGACTCTGATCAGTATACTCCGGATAACTGTCAGGTCCAACCAATCACCGGTAGGTAGTGGTCCCTCTGCCAGGCTCACCGTCTACTGCACAGCGAAACCGTTCTCGCCCCAGGGTACCATACCGGGTCCACCATGTACCCGTAATCGGCCTCAACCGCCTCCTCGATTCGTGTTTCCATATATCACTCTAGCACCGAGAAAACACATGGTGGATGCACCGAAATATCATATCAAGGGAACCGGGTTTTTAAATGATTACATATCTGAAATAGCCACGGTTCCCAAATCCAGAAATCACATATAATCCAAACAAATACAAGTCAATGATCCGATATGATATGTGCGTCAAATGTAAATATCCGGTCAAGTTACATATAGATAAGTTATAAGATAATAATCCGATGTGACATATGCATCAGGTATGAATATCAAATCATGTCACATATAATGTGCTACAATGCAATGATCCGATGTGATATGTGTAGCAGGTATGAATATCAAGTCATGTCACAAATAGATGAACTAGAATGCAATGATCCGATGTGATATAGGCATCAAGTATGAATATATGGTCATGTCACAAATAGATGAACTAGAATGCAATGATCCGATGTGATATGTGTAGCAGGTATGAATATCAAGTCATGTCACAAATAGATGAACTAGATTGCAATGATCTGATGTGATATAGGCATCAAGTATGAATATATGGTCATGTCACAAATAGATGAACTAGAATGCAATGATCCGATGTGATATGTGTAGCAGGTATGAATATCAAGTCATGTCACAAATAGATGAACTAGAATGCAATGATCCGATGTGATATAGGCATCAAGTATGAATATATGGTCATGTCATAAATAGATGAACTAGAATGCAATGATCCGATGTGATATGTGTAGCAGGTATGCAATGCACTAGCTAGTAACCATGAACATGCAATATATATATAAGGAACACTATAAGGTCCTATCTTCCCTGACATAGAACGCCATGCGGGCGATATCCCCGTAGATGTGAAATCTACTCACCGTAGTCTCCCGCTAGGTGTAGCCAACAACCTGCTTCCCTTTCTTCACTGCGTCCGCCGTACTCGCCTGCGAACCTAGAATTACACAATATATCATATGTAAGCTCGAAATCACACAAACGCGACATTAAAGCCGAACAAGTAACTCGTGTCGCGAACCAAGCGCGCGTGTGCGCGATACGCTAAAACGTGTGGTTACGCGTCTGAAATCACTTCGACGCGTCGCGATACGCAGAACCCAAAACCCACACACACGTAACACGCGTGTCGTGAAAGGTTGAAAATACGGGAAAATAGGTATTCTACCCCAGATTTTTATACAGGAAAGAAAATGCAAAAATATAAATACCAAAATAACCTACATATAAGCAGAGACCCACACCCCAAACCCCAACCCAAATCTCCCCAATCTGGCCGCAATTTGCGGCCAGAATGCCATTTTTGGCGGCCAGACTTGGGAATTGGGTCCCCAGGTTTGGTTGGTGCACTCCATACCATACATACATGCTACAGAAATCACTAGTTTTGTTCTGAAAAGTCTCGGATAGCAGCAGATTCCTGCAGTGCCTAAAATCAGTTCAAAACACACATTTTGGACAAAAATGGAACTTTATGGTATTTTGATGAAATCTGAAACAAACCTAGGTCTAATCACTCACCAATAACTTGTTAACAAGCTAATCAAGCCACAACAACATAAGTTTTAACATGATACACTAAACCCCCTCCAAAAGCACTAAAATGGTACAAAAATGTGATATTTCTAAACTAAACATGCAAGTTATGGAAATTGGGTGCTAGGATTAAGATTTTATACCTTTAATTGACCTTAAAACACCAAGGGTTCCAGCTCTTCTCTCAGTTGTGCAGGTTTGCCCATGAACACCTCAAAAACCTCAAGTTTTCATGGTTTTATTGAAGGAAAAAGTATTGATTTGGGTAGGGTTTTGTTTGGGAATCAAGGGGAAGTGAAGAGGAGAAGAAAATGTGAAGGGAATGGGGGTTTATTTGCTGGAATTCTGCAGAGAATTCAGATGAGGGAAAGAGAGAGAGAAGAGGGAAGGAAAGTCAAAGAAAGTCAAGGCCTCACCTAACACCATACCTATTTGTTTTATTAGGAGTTGGGAATTATCAAAGGGGGTTAAGATATGAATAAAATGGTGGGGAAAAGATAATTTGCAACCATGCACACAAGAAAATGGTTAACAAGTCACAAAATGCCTAAGTATGCAAGGTGCACCCTACAAAGGGAAAAATTTTAAAAAAGCTAACACTACCCATAAGAACTATAATTAGAAATCTTAAGAACCCATATAAATATAAACATACACGACTACTAATTATCACCAAAACCATCAAACGGGAATTCAAAGTGTTACAATCTACCCCCCTTAAGGAAATTCGGTCCCCGAATTTAAAAATCTACCCATACGCACCTTTAAAAAGATGGGGATACCTCTTCCACATCTCGCTCTCGGTCTCCCAAGTGACCTCCTCCCTGCTATGGCCGCGCCAAAGTACCTTGACGGACGGTATCTCTTTCGACCTCAATTTCTTCACTTGTCGATCCAAGATCATCACTGGCTGCTCTGCATAGGAAAGATCGCGCTCAATCTGGATCGTCGGGTGCTGAATCGCATGCGAAGGATCATGAAGATATCGGCGGAGCATCGAAACGTGAAATACGGGGTGCACGTCTGGAAAACTGGGCGGAAGGGCTAATCGATACGCAACCGCACCAATACGCTCAAGGATCTCGAAGGGGCCTACGTATCTAGGACTAAGCTTCCCCTTCCTTCCAAACCTAATCACGCCCTTCATTGGGGAGACCCTCAAGAAAACATGATCACCAACAGAAAACTCATGTCTGCGTCGACGACGGTCCGCATAAGATTTCTGCCTACTCTGGGCTGCTTTCATCCTATCGTGAATCAACTGGATCTTCGCTGTCGTCTCCTCAACGATCTGTGGCCCTAAAATACTGCTCTCACTGAGCTCTGTCCAACAAGTAGGCGACCTGCATTTCCTCCCATAAAGAGCCTCAAACGGTGCCATCCGAACGGTCTCCTGGTAGCTGTTGTTGTAGGAGAACTCCACTAAGGGCAAATGATGATCCCAGCTACCTCCGAAGTCTAATACGCATGCTCTGAGCATGTCCTCGAGAGTCTGAATAGTCCGCTCTGACTGTCCGTCGGTCTGCGGATGGAATGCTGTGCTGAAACTCAAGCAAGTGCCCAAAGCCTCCTGAAGCCTCTGCCATAGCCGGCTGGTAAACTGGGTGCCTCTATCGGACACGATGCATGCCGGAACTCCGTGCAGTCGCACAATCTGATCAATGTAAACCTGGGCATACTGAGTAAATCCGAAAGTCGTCTTTACCGGTAGGAAGTGAGCCGCTTTTGTCAAACGATCCACGATCACCCAGATGGAGTCATACCCTCGACTAGTCCTGGGTAGACCCACAATGAAGTCCATAGATATCTGTTCCCATTTCCACTCCGGAATGGGTAATGGCTGTAGCTCTCCCGCGGGCCTCTGGTGCTCAGCCTTGACTTGCTGACAAGTCAGGCATCTCGACACAAAATCTGCGATGTCCCTCTTCATACCGTCCCACCAGTAAACATCTCTCAAGTCATGGTACATCTTGGTGGAACCGGGATGAACACTATATACCGATCGATGTGCATCCTCAAGAATCTCGCGCCGCAATCCCTCAGCATCCGGTACGCACAGTCTAGCCCCAAATCGTAGTATCCCCTGATCGTCGATCACGAACTCGGAAAATCTGCCCTGTCCCATCTGTGTCCTGATCTCTGAACAGCGGTCATCACTGTGCTGTGCCTCGTATATACGGTCAAGCAACTGTGGGCGTGCACGAACATGCGCAATCTGTCCCCCGATCGGCGTAAACTCAAACTGTACTCGGTCGTCGCATAAGATCTGCCAATCTGCCGATGACTGCCTCTGCACCGCGCTCACACAAGATAGACTACCCCGGGCCTCCTACTCAACGCATCTGCCACTACATTCGCCTTGCCCGGGTGATATAAGATCTCACACTCGTAGTCCTTCACTAACTCCATCCATCGGCGCTGCCGAAGGTTCAGGTCTCGCTGCTGAAATATGTACTTTAAGCTTTTGTGGTCAGTGAATATTTGGCACGACTCTCCATACAGATAATGTCGCCAGATCTTGAGTGCAAAGACCACCGTAGCCATCTCCAGATCATGTGTAGGGTAATTCTGTTCATGTTTCTTTAATTTCCGTGAAGCATACGCAATCACCTTGTCATGCTGCATCAAAACGCATCCCAGCCCCACTCGTGAAGCATCGCAGTAGACCGCAAATCCGCCTGATCCTGAAGGCAAAGATAGCACTGGTGTCGTGGTCAGTAGAGCCCGTAACCGCTGGAAACTGCGCTCACACTCCTCTGTCCAATCAAAGTGAACTCCCTTCCGGGTCAACCCGGTCAATGGTGTAGCAATGCGAGAGAAGTCCTGCACAAATCGCCTGTAATAACCTGCCAGCCCTAGAAAGCTGCTAACCTCCGTCACTGACGTGGGTCTAGGCCAACTCCGAACTGCCTCTATCTTCCTCGGGTCGACACATATATCATCTCGTGTAATCACGTGCCCCAAGAAGTCTACGCTGTCTAGCCAGAAGGCACACTTGGAGAATTTGGCGAAAAGCTGATGCTCCCTCAAGGTCTGCAGTGAAATCCGCAGGTGCTGCTCGTGCTCCTCTCTACTCCGAGAATACACCAAGATATCGTCAATAAACACTATAATGAACAGGTCAAGATACGGCCGGAAAATACGGTTCATCATGTCCATAAATGCTGCTGGCGCGTTGGTGAGTCCGAACGACATCACCAAAAACTCATAATGGCCGTAACGTGTACGGAAAGCTGTCCGGGGAATGTCCTCCTGTCGAACCCGCAGCTGATGGTAGCCTGATCGCAAATCGATCCTCGAAAAGTATCCTGCCCCCTGAAGCTGGCCGAACAAATCGTCGATGCGTGGCAAAGGATATCTGTTCCGCACTGTCACCCTGTTCAGCTGGCGGTAGTCAATACACAAACGCATGCTGCCGTCCTTCTTCTTGACGAACAGGACTGGAGCACCCCAAGGAGAAACACTGGGTCGAATAAGTCCCTTATCTAGCAAGTCCTGCAACTGACCCTTCAACTCTCTAAGTTCCGCCGGGGCCATCCGATAAGGCGGTACTGAAAAAGGCCCCGTGCCAGGAACCAAATCAATGCAGAAAGAAATATCACGCTCGGGCGGTAGCCCAGGAAGCTCGTCAGGGAACACATCAGGGAACTCACTAACCACCGGAACCTGATCCAGAGGAACCTCTGTAGCTCTAGTATCGCAAACATAAGCAAGAAATCCCTGACATCCCTTCCGCAAAAGCTGTCCAGCGCGAACAGAAGAAATCACACAGTGAGGGGTGGCACTACGGTCCCCCAACACAACAACAACCGACTCGCCGGGAAAACAAAATCGAACTGTCTTCTCACGGCAGTCAACAGAAGCATAGCACGTGGCTAACCAATCCATGCCCAACAGAACGTCGAAGTCCAACATCTCAAGAAGGATCAAGTCGACCGGCAACTCTCTCTCGCCAATACGGACGGTACAGGATCGGAACACGTGCCTAGCAACAAACGACTCTCCCACAGGAGTAGTCACAACAAGCGGCTGGCCAAGCAAACCGGACTCTCTACCCAAACTCGGCACAAAGTGTGTGGATACGTACGAGTGCGTAGATCCGGGATCGAATAATACGTGTGCATCAACCGAACATACAGAAAGGATACCTGAGACCACCGCATTGGACGCCTGCGCGTCCTGATGCGTCAAAGCAAAAACTCGTGCCTGTCCTCCACCTGCAACTAACTGTCCTCTGCCGGCTGCTGGCCGTCCTCTACCCCGGCCACCTCGTCCTCTAAGAACGAATCCTCCGCGACCACGACCTCTCTGTGCAGGCGTCTGATGCGGAGTAACAGTAGGTACTATCGGCAACGCCGTCTGGGGTGGTGAAGGTGGTAATGTAACATGCGGTGCTGCCGCCCCACTCCGGGGTACCTCGGGACAATCTCGCACACGATGATAAGAACTCCCGCAACGGTAACATCCTGATGACGGTCTCTGGCCCTCCTGGGAATAGGAGCTAAACAATCGGCCTTGTCTCGAATCTCTGCCACCTGCAAGGTGCCTGTCACGACGCTGGAATGGCCGTCTCTGCACTGACGTATCTGCACGAACTCTTTTCGTCCCTGGAACTGCCGAAGTCTCAGCAAGGCGCTCTTCAACTAATAATGCTGCATCTACTGCTGCTGCGTATGTCTCGTAATGCTGCGCGCTGATAGCAAGGAATAGTGGTGTAAGCAAGCCTCGGACAAATCTCTTAACTCGCAACTCCTCAGTAGCCACTAGGTACGGGGCATAGATAGATAGCTCTGTGAACAACACGTCGTACTCTGCCACTGACATCCCTGGTGTCTTGCGCAAGGACTCAAATCTGCGTGCTCGGGCATCCCTAACACTCTGAGGAAGAAAACGGGCAAGGAATAGCGCTACAAACTCGGTCCAGGTCATAGGAGGAAGACCTGCTGCTCTGCCCTTCTCAACTGAATCACACCACTTCTGTGCAAGACCTTCTAGGCGAAAGCTCGCTAACTCGACCCATCTCGCATCCGCGCATCTAAGTGAACGACATATACGGGCCATCTTATCAAGGAAGGACTGGGGGTCCTCGGCTGTGTCGGTGCCTGTGAAAACCGGAGGTTTTAACCTCATGAACTCTGATAGCGATACCGTAATCACCTCCGTGGCTGCAGGGGCAACTGGCTGTGTGGTAGGTACCATCGCGGTCGCTGGAACAGGTGGAGCTACCTCTGGTCGCTGTGCTTGAAGCGTCTCAACTAGCGATCCTATCATCTCACGCATCTCCTCCATGCTAGATCCCACCGTCTGGCGCATCTCCTGCACACCAGCCCCTAGCGTGGCGATCTGATCTGTCAAAGGAGGAACAGTCTGCTCAGGTACAACGGGTGCACTGCCCGGATCATTCCTCGTCTCGGACGAGTCAACTCGAATCTCGGCCCTCGCGGCCGCTCTCTGCGCCCTCGTAGTCTTTGGCGGCATATTGGCTGAAAGGAACAATAGGATTCGATAAGGATACGGAAATCGAATCACGAGAATGTATATACTCAAGAAGGAAATTTATATAAACAAGTCCTAAGGTCGCGTAGGCGGAGTACCGTGTCGTGAGTATGCCGCGGAACATACACACGCTACGCTACCCTGCCACAGCTACCTACTCCATCATACCAGGGTCATCCTACACTCCGAAAGGTAAAACCTACGCTCTGATACCAACTTTGTCACGACCCAAAGTTTGGCCCGTGACCGGTACTTAACCACGTAACGTCTACAGGCGTAACGTGACTAAGGGAACCGGAAACCCAGAAAACAAACCAGTGAAAGTATAGAGTGTGATAAGAATTAAATGAAAACACCAACTAACATGATAAGAAATCTAAGTAAACAATCCCAAGATAACAATATACGACGCCGTAGCGAAGCTCAAGATCCACAAGTGGGAACATCTCAGATAGCATAAAACTGCAAAAGAAAAGTCGGCTCACAACGAGCACGACACCAGAACACAAATAAAGTACAACATCGTCCTCACACTGTCTCTAAGTCAAATACATACATGGTAGATGGAGAATACTAGATACAACAATGTACATACAGAAAGATAAACAGATACCGCACAAAACCCACCTATCAGCAAAAGAGCTAGTACACCAACTATGGGGGTATCTGTGTCAAAAGATGCAACCGCAGCCTGCCGCGACTACTCCGAAGGGCAACCTGCAACACTGTGGCACAACGGGGGTGAGTTGCCAACTCGTGAATAGAGATAACATATAAAGGTAATCGCGAGCATGCACGTACTACGCTACTCTATCATATGCCAACAGATGATATCAATATGTGATAAGCAGCATGTGTAATAATCATGCAAGTTCTCTATCAGGTACTGTACTACTGGGTGAGGTACAAATGCTCTATCAGGTAATGCATCTACCGGATGAGGTACAAATGCTTTATCAGGTAATGTAACTACAGGATGAGGTACAAATGCTTTATCGGGTAATGTAACTACAGGATGAGGTACAAATGCTTTATCAGGTAATGTAACTACAGGATGAGGTACAAATGCTTTATCGGGTAATGTAACTACAGGATGACGTACAAATAATAAATGCTGAGCAGGGGAAATATAGTATCTACACGGAATGTCAACGTGGGATATATGTATATCGGTGTCCATCAATGCACCCAGATCCCCCAAATAGCTCAGGCGCCGGCACCCTCATCGGCCCTCGAATCCTGTACACCTCTGAGAGTCCCGAGTGCCCAACATCGGCACCCAAATATCATAAATACTCGTGTCCAGCATCGACACGCAAATCCTCATCCATCGGGCCCCGTCAGTCCGGGTCACCCACATCCATCTATAGACTCTGATCAGTATACTCCGGATAACTGTCAGGTCCAACCAATCACCGGTAGGTAGTGGTCCCTCTACCAGGCTCACTGTCTACTGTACAGCGAAACCGTTCTCGCCCCGGGGTACCATACCGGGTCCACCATGTACCCGTAATCGGCCTCAACCACCTCCTCGATTCGGGTTTCCATATATCACTCTAGCACCGAGAAAACACATGGTGGACGCACCGAAATATCATATCAAGGGAACCGGGTTTTTAAATGATTACATATCTGAAATAGCCACAGTTCCCAAATCCAGAAATCACATATAATCCAAACAAATACAAGTCAATGATCCGATATGATATGTGCGTCAAATGTAAATATCCAGTCATGTTACATATAGATAAGTTACAAGATAATAATCCGATGTGACATATGCATCAGGTATGAATATCAAATCATGTCACATATAATGTGCTACAATGCAATGATCCGATGTGATATGTGTAGCAGGTATGAATATCAAGTCATGTCACAAATAGATGAACTAGAATGCAATGATCCGATGTGATATAGGCATCAAGTATGAATATATGGTCATGTCACAAATAGATAAACTAGAATGCAATGATCCGATGTGATATGTGTAGCAGGTATGAATATCAAGTCATGTCACAAATAGATGAACTAGAATGCAATGATCCGATGTGATATAGGCATCAAGTATGAATATATGGTCATGTCACAAATAGATGAACTAGAATGCAATGATCCGATGTGATATGTGTAGCAGGTATGAATATCAAGTCATGTCACAAATAGATGAACTAGAATGCAATGATCCGATGTGATATAGGCATCAAGTATGAATATATGGTCATGTCACAAATAGATGAACTAGAATGCAATGATCCGATGTGATATGTGTAGCAGGTATGCAATGCACCAGCTAGTAACCATGAACATGCAATATATATATAAGGAACACTATAAGGTCCTATCTGCCCTGACATAGAACGCCATGCGGGCGATATCCCCGTAGATGTGAAATCTACTCACCGTAGTCTCCCGCTAGGTGTAGCCAACAACCTGCTTCCCTTTCTTCACTGCGTCCGCCGTACTCGCCTGCGAACCTAGAATTACACAATATATCATATGTAAGCTCGAAATCACACAAACGCGACATTAAAGCCGAACAAGTAACTCGTGTCGCGAACCAAGCGCGCGTGTGCGCGATACGCTAAAACGTGTGGTTACGCGTCTGAAATCACTCCGACACGTCGCGATACGCAGAACCCAAAACCCACACACACGTAACACGCGTGTCGCGAAAGGTTGAAAATACGGGAAAATAGGTATTCTACCCCATATTTTTATACAGGAAAGAAAATGCAAAAATATAAATACCAAAATAACCTACATATAAGCAGAGACCCACACCCCAAACCCCAACCCAAATCTCCCCAATCTGGCCGCAATTTGCGGCCAGAATGCCATTTTTGGCGGCCAGACTTGGGAATTGGGTCCCCAGGTTTGGTTGGTGCACTCCATACCATACATACATGCTACAGAAATCACTAGTTTTGTTCTGAAAAGTCTCGGATAGCAGCAGATTCCTACAGTGCCTAAAATCAGTTCAAAACACACATTTTGGACAAAAATGGAACTTTATGGTATTTTGATGAAATCTGAAACAAACCTAGGTCTAATCACTCACCAATAACTTGTTAACAAGCTAATCAAGCCACAACAACATAAGTTTTAACATGATACACTAAACCCCCTCCAAAAGCACTAAAATGGTACAAAAATGTGATATTTCTAAACTAAACATGCAAGTTATGGAAATTGGGTGCTAGGATTAAGATTTTATACCTTTAATTGACCTTAAAACACCAAGGGTTCCAGCTCTTCTCTCAGTTGTGCAGGTTTGCCCATGAACACCTCAAAAACCTCAAGTTTTCATGGTTTTATTGAAGGAAAAAGTAGTGATTTGGGTAGGGTTTTGTTTGGGAATCAAGGGGAAGTGAAGAGGAGAAGAAAAGGTGAAGGGAATGGGGGTTTATTTGCTGGAATTCTGCAGAGAATTCAGATGAGGGAAAGAGAGAGAGAAGAGGGAAGGAAAGTCAAAGAAAGTCAAAGCCTCACCTAAAACCATACCTATTTGTTTTATTAGGAGTTGGGAATTATCAAAGGGGGTTAAGATATGAATAAAATGGTGGGGAAAAGATAATTTGCAACCATGCACACAAGAAAATGGTTAACAAGTCACAAAATGCCTAAGTATGCAAGGTGCACCCTACAAAGGGAAAATTTTTAAAAAAGCTAACACTACCTATAAGAACTATAATTAGAAATCTTAAGAACCCATATAAATATAAACATACACGACTACTAATTATCACCAAAACCATCAAACGGGAATTCAAAGTGTTACAAAAACTCCAAACTAAACCTCTAACTTGAGGTAACTAATCTTCTTGGATTGCTAATCAAAGAAGATAGAATGAAATAGAGTGATGGTTATGGATTGATTAGTCTTTCTAATCCTTTGATCTCAACTCATGAGATGTAAGGATTAGTCTTTTGTAGATGAGAGCTTGAGGAGAGAGAATGTGAGAATGATAATAGAATAAAGTTATGAGTATCATAATAGATATGAAGCATTTTCTAATAAGAAGAAAAGAATAAAGAGTGATGAATAATCATGCTTCATAAAATATCAAGTGGTGATTCATTAGCATGAGTCTTTAAGCAATAAATGTGCATTAATGAGATGAATGAATCACCCTCATGACTCTTATAACTCATTCAATGTATATGACACATAACCCTCCTTAGTCACCATCTTCTAGAAGCTTCTCGTACAATTACGAGAACGCCCCTCCAATCCGCAAAAATACGGAAAAACTTTAGACTGTAAAAATCCAATAACCGGATACCAGTAACTGGCTTAAACCAAAGCCGACTGGTAAAAACTGTCCAAACGACGTAAGTGTGTAAAGACACATATGCGTCCGAACCCTTGTCGTAAAACCATACGACCTCTATATCGTTTCGCCTGGAGTAGGAAACTCTCTGTATGGGACTCTAGAGACTCGACTACTACGCTGGCAGTGGGTTTAACCACAGACCGCAAGCGGCACTAGCTGTACGTAACGGTCCCCAGGTAGTTGTCGATAAGAAGGCCGATGAGGAAACCCATCCGAACTCCTACTGAGTCTGATGTGACAATCTCCATACAGTCCGGTCCGTTCGTCCAAGACTATCGCATATCGGGCCTAGGGGGCGGCAAGCGTCAGTCCCCTAATAGCGGTATAAGTCGTGTCGGAGGGAAGCCCATTACACCCTGAGAAACTACTGGAACCTACCAGCAAATCTCGCTTGCCCTGGCCAGGGACTTTGCGTAATGGCTCTCTGACACAGCGCGATATCTACTCCCAATACCTGGAGGGACGAATCCTGTCTAACCGCCACTGCCTCCAAGTGCTCGGGACTGCACCCAACTGCTATCTGTTTGCACGACTCCTTTGAGCCGTGGTTGGGTAGCAATCTAAGAACAGTGGGACACACTCGAGGCGAAGTAGCAGTGTCAAGTTTGCGGACTACGCTGTACTCATGTCACCTGGGAACTGTTTACTGACGACTGGTATAAAACCAACCAACAGTTCCCTGTGAGTCCTGTCCGGTGTACCCGTAACCAAACGAGCACCTGTATACTATCTCCAGTACGACGTACTGACGGCTGTGGGACAGACCATCTCCCCAACTGGGATGAGAAGCGTACACACTAGTCTACTCCGGAGTATCGATGCTCTGTCTCGATAATCCAACGACTAGGGACCTGAATAAGGATGTGCTTGTAGACTACCCAGCCCCCACTAGTGTGACTGCCATCACAACGCTGGTAGACAAGCAAGATCCTAAGAGCTCTATCAATACGTACACTCACATATTAAGATAGAAAAACCAAGTAGCATACTACCATGTTTAGCAAGACTGTTATATACATGTGAATATCCCAAGCTTCCATTAAGTAATATACAAGCTAGTATGATACAGTAATGGCCTTCTAGGGCATAAACACTAACAATCTCCCACTTGCACTAGGGCCATGTACTGGCGTATCGAAGACCGATGATCTCGAGTAGCCTCTCGAACTGAATTTGAGGTAGGGCCTTAGTGAATGGATCAGCAATGTTATCCTCCGTATTTACTCTCTTTACCTCGATCTCCTGGCGATCTACGATCTCCCTGATCAGGTGATACCGCCTTAAGATGTGTCTGGACTTCTGATGGGACCTTGGTTCCTTCGCTAAAGCTATAGCTCCGTTGTTGTCGCAATACAGAGGTATTGGACCAACACTGGTAGGAACCACCTGAAGTTCTGTGAGGAACTTCTTCATCCAGACAGCTTCTTTTGCGGCATCGCAAGCAGCTATGTACTCCGCTTCCATCGTTGAGTCAGCAACGGTGTCCTGCTTGGAACTCTTCCAACAGACCGCCCCTCCATTGAGGGTAAAGACATAACCCGACATGGACTTGGAGTCATCCTTGTCACTCTGGAAGCCGGAATCAGCATAGGCCTCCATCTTGAGGTCCTTTCCACCGTAAACCAAGAACATCTCCTTAGTCCTCCTCAGGTACTTGAGAATGTTCTTTACTGCTATCCAGTGATTCTCCCCTGGGTTTGCCTGATACCGGCTTACAACGCTCAATGCGTATGCTACATCTGGTCTGGTACATAACATCGCATACATTATAGAGCCTACCGCAGAAGCGTAGGGTATAATCGACATGCGTTCCCTTTCCAAATCAGTCTTGGGAGACATCTCTTTGGAGAGGGTGATTCCGTGACAAGCCGGTAGGTTACCGCGCTTAGAATCTTCCATACTGAATCTTTTCAATATGGTGTCTATGTACCTGGACTGTGAAAGTCCCAACATCCTCTTTGATCTATCACGATAGATCTGGATCCCCAGAATGTAGGTGGCATCACCCAGGTCCTTCATGGAGAATTTCTGTGACAAGAATCTTTTGACTGACTGTAGCATAGGAATATCATTTCCTATTAGGAGAATGTCATCCACGTACAAGACGAGGAATACAACAACTCTCCCTACAATCTTACTGTATATGCATGGTTCATCTGGATTTTTGATAAAGTCGAATTCTTTTACAGTATCATCAAAACAGATGTTCCAACTCCGCGATGCCTGCTTTAGTCCATAAATGGATTTAAGCAGCTTGCATACTTTACCGCTGCTCCCACTCTGAATGAATCCCTCTGGCTGATCCATATAGACGCTCTCTTCTAAATTTCCATTTAGAAAGGCCGTCTTTACGTCCATCTGCCAGATTTCATAATCGTGGAAGGCATCAATAGCAAGAAGGACCCGAATGGATTTCAGCATAGCTACATAAGAAAAGGTTTCGTCATAGTCCAAACCAGGTCTTTGACGGAAACCCTTTGCAACAAGTCTAGCTTTATAGGTTTCAACCTGTCCATCTACACCAATCTTCTTTCTGAAGATCCACTTGCATCCTACGGGTTTCACCCCATCTGGAGCAGTGTCCAAAGTCCATACTTTGTTAGTGTACATGGACTCCATTTCGGTCCGCATTGCATCCAGCCATTTTACCGAGTCACCGCTCTGAATGGCTTGCTGGAAGCTAGTAGGGTCGTCATTATCAATGACGCAATCTTCTCTATCCCCATCTATGAGAAAACCGTAGTATCTCTCGGGCTGATGAGACTGCCTACTACTTCTGCGGATAGGCGCTGGTATGTCCCTTTCTTCTGAAACTTCTTGTTCCACCAAACTTTCAGTAACAACTTGTGGTTCTGGAATTTCTTCCAGTTCTACTGCGCTCCCACTCTTCTGATTTTCTAAAAATTCATTTTCTAAGAAGCGGGCATGACGAGAAACAAAAACCTTTTGTTCCTCTGCGTAGTAGAAGCAATATCCCATGGAATTCTTTGGATATCCCACAAACTTACACTCTACTGAGCGTGCCTCGAGCTTGTCCGGATGCTGCTTTTTTACAAAAGCTGGACATCCCCATGTCTTCAGGTACTGAAGATGGGGTTTCTTCCCACTCCACATCTGATATGGGATGGTAGGCACAGTCTTGGTTGGAACCTTGTTCAAAAGATATGCCGCTGATTTTAGCGCATAACCCCAGAATGATCGCGGTAACTCAGCCTTACTCATCATGGAACGAACCATATCTAATAGGGTTCGATTCCTCCTTTCCGATACACCGTTGTGTTGTGGTGTGTATGGAGGAGTAAGCTGAGAGAGAATTCATTTCTCTTTTAAGTAACCCAGGAACTCGGCACTTAAGTATTCACCACCTCGATTAGATCTCAGTGTCTTAATACTTTTGCCTGTTTGGTTTTCCACTTCATTCTTGTATTCTTGGAATTTCTCAAAGGCCTCGGATTTATGCTTCATCAAGAAGATATGTCCATACCTAGAGAAATCATCAGTAAAAGTAATGAAGTAGGAATAACCACCTCGTGCATTTGTAGACATCGGACCGCACACGTCACTGTGTACGAGTCCTAAGAGCTCGTTCGCTCTTACTCCGTGTCCAGTAAACGGAGTCTTTGTCATCTTTCCCATGAGACAAGATTCACAAGTGGCATAAGATTGATATTCGAACGGATTCAAATATCCTTCTCTATGTAACTTTGTTAACCGTGTTTCATTGATGTGACCTAGTCTACAATGCCATAAGAAAGCCTGATTTACTTCTGGAGACTTTCTTTTAAGTGTGTTCTGGACATTGAAAACCTGAGCTGGATTCAATACGTATATACCGTCATCTAATGTACCGGACCCAATCAGAACTTGATTTAGGTGGATGTGAACTACATCGCTTACGAATGTAAAGTCATATCCCTCTCTAGAAAGTGAGGACACTGATATGATATTACAAGTCAAACTAGGTACATACAGACAGTTACGTAGAATCAATATCTGCCCACTTGTCAAACCCAGGCGATATTCTCCCACGGATTCAGCATCCACGCTCATTCTGTTTGCAACTCTGAGAGACAAATCACCTATCCTTATAACTTTACGGTTTCTCAAAGCATGTAACGAATTACAGATATGAGATCCTGCTCCGGTATCTAGTACCCAGGAAGTAGAGTTAATTGACAAACAGTTCTCAATTACAAACACACTTGAGGCTGAAGCCACAACATGCTTCTGGCTACTGGCTACTGGCTTCCAAAGCCCTGCAAACCTTCTGCCAATGTCCATTCCCATAACAATAGGAATATCCCTCCTTACCTATACCAAGTCCCGAAACTGTTTCTCTTCCATTTCCTCCTACTTTGCTGACACCGTATATCGGCTTTGTAGAGGTCTTCTTCTTTTCACCCTTTGCTTTCGCCTTGGATGAAGAAGAAGAAGGTCCCCTATTAAGCAGAGCTTGTGTCTCCCTGGTTTCTTTCAGGGTGTAAGTAGAGGGTAGGGATTGTGGAAATAAGTCAGTGTATGACCTGTTTCCCAACGTGGTCTCCAGGTCCTTAAGCTTATCAATATAGATAGTCATCGTAAGGACGTCGTCCCTTACAGATAACCCGTCAGCCGACCTCGCATGAATCAATTCGTTCGAGGCCTCATATCTTGCGATATGAGATTGCTCTCCATATAAATCTTTGTTATGGAGAAAGATGGAAACAGAGTCCATCTTCTCGTGCTGCTTCTGGTATCTACCATCAACTGAAGCCAACACGAGGCACTTGGCTTTCGCTTTATTCTTTTCCTTTGTCTGACGGATATCCATATCCGCGACGGTGGAAACTGGACCTGGGACGGTGGGATCTTGAGTAGTGATAGGGTGGTCCAGCTTGTCATAGGCAATGGTCATCTGGACAGACCTTTGCCAGTCAAATAAGTTAGATTCAGTCATCTTGTTATCTAGATGTAACCTAGTCATGGTCACAAGGTCGCTGCAATGAGAGAGAGAGAAGAAAACACTTTAGCATGATGCTCTTGCAAGTTTAGAGTGGTTTTTAATTTATCTAAACTGGATGGCTCACACTGTTTTTCGAATCCTTCCTCAAACCATAAAAGAAGAATTAGCCAGTACTATTCTCACCGTACAATACTTGCTTACCCGTTCAGCCGGGCTGGTGTCGATACTTCGAGGGAGGTTTTCCAACGCTTTCGCGAAGTTCCTTAATTAAATAACCTCTTTTCTCTGGGGGCGTAACCCCGCTGACACTTTTCTGGACACCTACTAGGTTTATAGCATTGATCGTTAAGTGACGAATATCCTGATAAGTAGCATATACTCACAGTAGGATCGGGATCCAAATATCATTGTCTGATAATGTTGTAGGAATTCTACCAACATTCATCAAACTCAAAATGGTATGCACCTCTTTGCAAATTTCAGTTTCTTTAGAAATTCCCGATATAAGTTTTTGCCCCATGTTCTTATGACCTTGACGAAAGCCAACAAATTATAAAACACATGTCAAGTTCTGCCCATCATTATCTTGTTAATTTGAACCCACCCGTATATACCCTTGACGAAAGCCAACAAGGTTATACGACTGTCCCAAACCAACTCATCTATCTATGCAACAAATGAATACCCAGCAGCTACCAAACACTATGCCTTGACGAAAGCCAACAAGCATAGCTTGAATACTACTGACCATCCATAAGAAATGACGGAGGGCTACGACTGGTTTTGGCGAAACCGTGAACGTAGTGAACTTGATATAACCGAAGGAACCTGATAGCTTTTAAAAGGAGTGGTTAAAGCTCCGCATTTAAAATATCTGTTTTTAAAATAACCGAGTGGTTTCTTTTAAATTGTTCCAATGATTTAAACTTGGTTTATTTTCTTTGCATTATAGATAATGCGTCCCATCATTAACCTATCATTGCAGAAAACAACGAAAATACAACGTCCTCTTATGCCATCCGCATTCGCCACGGGGTCCCGTCATCACCCGTTAGGTTACTTAACTAACGACAGAGCGGGGGCTGGGCTAGCGCGGGTGTAAAACATAAGTGACGTCTAAATAGCTATCATAAATATAGATATTTTACATTCGTCTGACGCAATGATATACATTCCAGAACACAGATGAACTTAATTGGATTTGCAAGCAATCTGTATTTCTTTTGAGCCTGCAAGAAAAGACAGATTACACAGTTGTGATGAATAGCCATTACCCCACCCTTGACCCCTACGGGTACGGCAAACTACCCACCCGGCAGTTTGTGTACCCCACCTTGGGTCAGTCCTAGGAGCAAAAACAGTAAAATGAAATAATACATCGGTGGCTACAACCGCAACCTGGATGTGCCCCGCAAAATAATATTACAACAAATTACATTTACAACAAATGAATTAAATAATAACCCATTGCTAAACCCCGGCTATACACCAAAACAGTCCAATTACAGTTCATATGCACAAACAGATAAAACCATTTCAGAAATGTGCAACCCCTTGCCAACTGACATAATAGCAGTTAGGGGAGGTTTACGAACACATTTATCAATCACAGGTATAATCCAATATGCAAATACTGTACAATTTCGATCGATTAAACATCTTTAATATTGCTCCAAAAACTGCTCTGTTAAACTGAAACCTGAGCAAAATTAAAATATACCAGAAAATCCCAAATATTACAGAGAACAATCACCAGAAAAATGAGTCCCTGGATCGTCTAATCGGCGGCGGAAGCGCGGCGGATAGGTGCTATCCACCGCGGATCCGCGGCGCCGTAGGCGATTCAGGGGACCAAATTTTTTGTATGTTCTACTGGTGTCATCTCAAGCTTTCTGAACTCACCTGAAAAATTTTTGGACATCATTTTAAATTCGACAGAAACTTGACAGTTTTAGGGTTTTCCGGCTTCGTTTTTCCGTTCGAAATTCGTACAAATTTGCAATCAAGTTATTTATTGTTTAGCGAGGCTCTGATACCACTGTAAGTCAACGTAGTACACCCCAATACTTGTGGGGAGGCAGAATTTTCAAAAACGAATTTGTTTAGTGAACGAACATCGACTAACCGCTTGAATCGAAGCTAAACTATAAATAACCAAACACAAAGTGTTTCTTAACTATTGTGTTTAGGGATTATACCTAATGAAACCAGTCCTTCGTCTTTACGATCTCCTTGTTCTCCTCGGCCTTCTCTAGGTAGTAGACGATCCACTCGAGAGCAAAACTCCAAACTAAACCTCTAACTTGAGGTAACTAATCTTCTTGGATTGCTAATCAAAGAAGATAGAATGAAATAGAGTGATGGTTATGGATTGATTAGTCTTTCTAATCCTTTGATCTCAACTCATGAGGTGTAAGGATTAGTCTTTTGAAGATGAGAGCTTGAGAAGACAGAATGTGAGAATGAAAATAGAATAAAGTTATGAGTATCATAATAGATATGAAGCATTTTCTAATAAGAAGAAAAGAATAAAGAGTGATGAATAATCATGCTTCATAAAATATCAAGTGGTGATTCATTAGCATGAGTCATTAAGCAATAAATGTGCATTAATGAGATGAATGAATCACCCTCATGACTCTTATAACTCATTCAATGTATATGACACATAACCCTCCTTAGTCACCATCTTCTAGAAGCTTCTCGTACAATTACGAGAACGCCCCTCCAATCCGCAAAAATACGGAAAAACTTTAGACTGTAAAAATCCAATAACCGGATACCAGTAACTGGCTTAAACCAAAGCCGACTGGTAAAAACTGTCCAAACGACGTAAGTGTGTAAACACACATATGCGTCTGAACCCTTGTCGTAAAACCATACGACCTCTATATCGTTTCGCCTGGAGTAGGAAACTCTCTGTGTGGGACTCTAGAGACTCGACTACTACGCTGGCAGTGGGTTTAACCACAGACCGCAAGCGGCACTAGCTGTACGTAACGGTCCCCAGGTAGTTGTCGATAAGAAGGCCGATGAGGAAACCCATCCGAACTCCTACTGAGTCTGATGTGACAATCTCCATACAGTCCGGTCCGTTCGTCCAAGACTATCGCATATCGGGCCTAGGGGGCGGCAAGCGTCAGTCCCCTAATAGCGGTATAAGTCGTGTCGGAGGGAAGCCCATTACACCCTGAGAAACTACTGGAACCTACCAGCAAATCTCGCTTCCCCTGGCCAGGGACTTTGCGTAATGGCTCTCTGACACAGCGCGATATCTACTCCCAATACCTGGAGGGACGAATCCTGTCTAACCGCCACTGCCTCCAAGTGCTCGGAACTGCACCCAACTGCTACCTGTTTGCACGACTCCTTTGAGCTGTGGTAGGGTAGCAATCTAAGAACAGTGGGACACACTCGAGGCGAAGTAGCAGTGTCAAGTCTGCGGACTACGCTGTACTCATGTCACCTGGGAACTGTTCACTGACGACTGGTATAAAACCAACCAACAGTTCCCTGTGAGTCATGTCCGGTGTACCCGTAACCTAACGAGCAACTGTATACTATCTCCAGTACGACGTACTGACGGCTGTGGGACAGACCATCTCCCCAACTGGGATGAGAAGCGTACACACTAGTCTACTCCGGAGTATCGATGCTCTGTCTCGATAATCCAACGACCAGAAACCTGAATAAGGATGTGCTTGTATACTACCCAGCCCCCACTAGTGTGACTGCCATCACAACGCTGGTAGACAAGCAAGATCCTAAGAGCTCTATCAATACGTACACTCACATATTAAGATAGAAAAACCGAGTAGCATACTACCATGTTTAGCAAGACTGTTATATAGATGTGAATATCCCAAGCTTCCATTAAGTAATATACAAGCTAGTATGATACAGTAATGGCCTTCTAGGGTATAAACACTAACAGAATCCTGTCTAACCGTCACTGCCTCAGAGTGCTTCGGTACTGCACCCAACTACTACCTGTTTGCATGACTCAATAGAGCCGTGGTAGGGTAGTAATCTAAGAACAGTGGGAACACACTCGAGGCGAAATGACAGTGTCAAGTCAACGGACTAAGCTGTACTCATGTCACCTGGGAACTGTTAACTGACGATAGGTATAATACCAACCAACAGTTCCGGACGAGTCCTGTCCAGTGTACTCGTAACCTAATGAGCACCTGCATACTATCTCCAGTACGACGTACTGATGGCTGTGGGACAGATCATCTCCCCTGCTGGGATAAGAAGCGTATGCACCAGTCTACTCTGGAGTATCGATGCCCTGTCTCGATAATGCTACGACTAGGGACCAAAATAAGGATATGCTTATAGACTACCCAGCCCCACTAGTGTGATCTCCATCACAACGCCGGTAGTCAAGCAAAGATCCTAAGAGCTCCATCAATATGTATTAGCGATATGTTAAAAGAAACATATACACATATTAAGATAGGAACAAACCAAGTAGCCTACTACTATATCGAGCAAGACTGTCGTAAATCCGTGTATATATCCCAAGCATCCAAAATGTATTATACAAACTAGTACTATACAATTATGGCCTCTAGGGCAAACATATCCAACAATACAATATGAGATACTGTATTCTATTCTCGCTATATGTGATATAACCGGGTCATCGGAACAAGTGTTGATTCGATGAATTGGTACATGTTATATTAGTCGGTTATATGTTATATAGCCCGGTTATCGGATCAAGTGTTGATTCAATAATTTAATGTATAATTATATATGTGATATATTAGGTTACATTAACTAATATAAGCTCGCTTTATTGATTCATTTTCTCACGGGATAATACATTGATATATATGCGATATATGTTAATTGTATTATTTTCTTTTGTTCCAAAAATATATTATATATGTGATATATAATATTGTAACAAGTTAGGGTTACAAATGCAACATGTTTTGTGGAGTTTAAACAAGTTAGGGTTTGGATTTGGGTTAGCTTTTGTGTTAGCTTTTTCATGAAGCTTCATAAAGCTTTCTTTTGTCTTTAGCTTGATATTTTGTGTAGATATTTGTTAACCAAACCCAAACCCTTTACCTATGGTTTATTCTCTACGATGGTTAACCCTTTCATTCTTAACCAAGGGTTGCAATTGTAACCACAACAATAATTCATTATTCATCACAAAAGGAATCATTCATCTTCTTCTTCCTTGAGCTCTTGAAAAAGCTTCACTAGGTTTTTCTTTTGTGATGATATTGAGTGAGAATTTGAAAACAAAAGAGAGAAAAATTCCTACTTCATCATCCTCATCTATTCTAGCCACTTAGATTAGGGTGTTCACTTCTCTAATATGTTGTTTAGTGAAGTGTTAGCTTGCGTTAGAGATTCTTCAAGGTAGATCATCTTGGATCATGAAGACTACAAGAAAGGTGTCTCATTTACCTCATGGAGCCACTCGAGAGTCGGAGTTCATGTTGATCGCAGTGAAGGGACCTCAACACGGAGCTTATGAAGCGAAAGAACGAACTACAAATGTTGTAATCCCTATCTCTTTACCTTTTTGTATGTGATACAAACTTGTTACCCAAGAAATTCTAGCAAGATTCCTGGTTAGTTAGCTTTGCACCTCTCTAAATTTTAAATTGGCATGAGTGATGCTACCAAATCCTAGACCAGATGCAAGGGTAACCCAACAGGGGTATCAGAGCCAAACTAGAATTCTAGATACGGTGTTATAACAATTACGAAAAGGAAAATCACTTCGTAATACGATATTATGGATACCCTATTTTGCTCTCAGGAAACTTTTCAAATAGTCCTTTAAAAAATTTTCAAACGACTGCAGAATGGTCTCTGGAGCAAAATATGAACACAGGTGAAATAAGGGGAGGGGTCCTTCTTTTTGGACCGGCCACAGGAGGGTAATTTCTGGCCAGGATGGCCCCACCACCTCCACTGGCTCCCGTATTGCTCCTGTGCTCATTTGACTCCATTTTGGGTTTTCTAGTATTGTTTATTTTGGCCAATTTTCATGTGATGATCTGTTTGACCTGGGGCTAATTCGTAATGCTTCGTAGTCGTATAGTTTAACACTGTAATGGTAGCCTTGACTATTTTTAGCAGTTCGATCGTACTTCGCACACCACATTTTATACCCCGCTGAAATTTCCAAGTGTTGTAATTTTCTGAAGTTGATTGTACTCGTAAAGTCGTGCAAGTACCCCTATGGTCCCCGTAGAAGACATAATAACCTTAACTTGATTCTATGCCCACAGAACCGTGTTCGAACCTTCGGATTTTCCGTAGTCCCGTGGTGTCATAGGTGAGGCATTGGTTAACTCCTTCTACGGCTGGTCCATGGACACTGTGGCACGGTTTTTGAGTGTTTTGACTTTGCTCAAGTGTTGAGCTCACGGGGGTAGTTTGTGAGTGTATGTTGATTCGATCGAAACTTTAAACATCGTCATGATATTCTGTAATGTGATACAATATGTGGAATTCATATAGTTAGGCTTGAAATCCGTAATATGTGATATTTCGGGTTTACGATGTCTAAGTCGATGATGGATTCCAAATGTTGTAGTTTTACACTTTCTTTTCTGCGACCGTAAATGTAGTATATGGGGTATTGCCGGCTTCGTTGCTATACATCAACGACAATCGGGATACGCATACTTGCTTACGTTGATGATATGAGATATTATGTGTTGCTGTGATATGTTATATTGGATCGTCGTGTTCAGAATAGCCGGGGGTTTTATGTGAGATGAGGGTTTTTATTTTCATTCATGTAAAATTCAATTGTATGTAATATTCTTTTATTGGGGCACTTCCGGGTTGAGGTTGATGTCACCATTGTATATTATTTACTTTTCCGCATTAAGATAGACCCAAGGAGGGGAGCACAAGTAACCGGGTTCTAGGGTCCAGTGGGGGGCCATCTCGAGGAGTCGAGACCGGGTCTCCTAACCCTAGAATTGGCAGTGTTACTTGCCGCTCTCGTAGGGGTCTAGGGATGTGTGTTTGGCTATTCATCGCGACCGTGGAATCCATGTTTTATATAGGCTCGATATAAAACACGGACGTCCTAGTATATCCAATATTTCATATGTTATCTTCTGCTGCAATGTTCTGTGATGAGATCATATTACTGCATGAGACGAATGCTTATACTATATATATATATATATATATATATATGATATATAAATATTACTGCTTTCGTTTCTTTTGTGATGGTTAGGAAGCATAAATGATGGGATTTATTAATGAGATTAATAAAAGAAAAGAAACCTAAAAGATGTTGTAGAATCAAACTTTCAAAAAGGGTAGCTACAGTTTTTGCTTTGCATAGCGGTATATATGATATACCCTGCACCTTATTTGATGAGGAAAGAGCCGAGATCCCTTCACCGGGAGTGACCTCTTTAGCGAAACTAGAAAAGCCTCAAAAACACTCATTTTCAAAATCACTTGTTTCTACAACGATATCAAGTTCATTACACAAAAGGTTTTCTGAAAAACCTACCGTAACCCTCCGTAGTTTTAGGAAATAGAGTACTTAGTATTAGTACCGCGTTTGTTGACCATAGTTAAGATGCAGTGTACGGTAGCTGAGTGATGTTTTCCTATATAACATATGATGAGATTAATTAGGACAGTCATATGACTTTGTTGACCATAGTTAATCGTCATGTGGGTGGGTCTAATTAATCAAGAAATGACGGGTAGAACTTGACTAGTGCTTATGATTTGTTGACCATAGTTAAGGTCATAAGTCACTAAGGGTAAAAGCATTATCTGGAATTTCAAGTGTTGAAATTTGCAATGAGATTGCATACCTTCTATGAGATAGATGGATCCTGATACCCACTGCCAGTAAGAGTAACTCCTGGGAGAATTTTACACAGGACAATTAGCCGATCAAGTAGGTGTCTAGAAAAGTATTTACGGGGTTATGCCTATGGGAAAATGAGGTTTATTTTAATTAGGTCCGTGCGAAAGCACGGGGAACCTCCCTTAAAGTACCAACACTTGCCTGGCTGAAAGATTGGCGAACTTGTAAGGTGTAATTAATCCCGGCTAATCTTACCTTTTTGGGTTTTAAGGAAGATTTGATAAAAAGCAGTGGGATCCATCCTGAATAGATAATATAATAACCAATCTAATCTTGCAAGAGCATACGCTAAAGTGTTTTCTTCTCTCTCTCTCCAGGTAGCGACTATATCAGGCCTTAATCAAGATAATAATATGGATGTATTGACTGAACCCGCTTATTATACTGAGCAGGGGAACGTTGGAACCGTTTTTTCTTATAAGTGTTATAATACTAAGCTGGGAATAGTAGAATATCTGGATTCTCATGCTACCCAAATGAAGAATAAGCATGTTGATGCATCTTCTTCAGGTGTATTAGTTATCGAGAACTGTTTCTCAGTTCACTCTACGTCTTGGGTATTAGATACCGGATCGGGATCCCATATATGTAATATGTTACATGGCCTACGTAAAGGTAGGGAACTGGGAGAGGGTGATCATTCCGTAAGAGTAGGGAATGGTGCAAATGTTGCAGCCAAAGCAGTTGCCGAATATCACCTTGTGTTACCAAATGGTAATACATTGGTTCTGAATGAATGCTATTACATTCCGACCCTGATATGAAATCTTATATCAGTTTCTTTATTGAGTAAAGAAGGATATAATTTTGTAGTACAGGATAATGTTATGAACATATTCCTGAATCAAAAATTGATTGGATCATGATCGTTAAATAATAGCATATACGTTCTCAACCAAACTACAGTACTTAATGTACAAAACACTCACAAGAGGAAAGTTCAGAAATGGATGAATCCTACTTATGGCATTGTAGACTAGGTCATATCAATACGACACGGCTAGCTAAGTTACATAAGGATGGATATTTGAATCCGTTTGAGTTATCATCTTATGAAACTTGCCATTCATGTCTCAAAGGAAAAATGACCAAAACTCCGTTTAGTGGACACGGAGAAAGAGTTGAGGAACTCTTAGGACTGGTACATAGTGATGTATGCGGTCCTATGTCTACACATACCAGGAACGGTTCTTCCTACTTCATTACATTCACTGACGATCTCTCAAGATACGGACATGTGTTTCTGATGAAACACAAGTCTGAAGCTTTTGAGAAATTCAGAAAATACAAGAACGAAGTAGAGAACCAAACGGGCAAAAGTATTAAGATCCTTCGATCTGATCGAGGAGGAGAATACTTGAGCATTGATTTTCTGGACTATCTAAAAGAGAATGGGATTCTCTCTCAGCTTACTCCTCCCTATACACCACAGCAGAACGGTGTATCGGAGCGGAGGAATCGCACCTTATTAGATATGGCGCGCTCTATGATGTGCACAGCTGAGTTACCTATTTCCTTCTGGGGATATGCACTGGAGACAGCTGCAGACCTATTGAATATGGTTCCCGCCAAATCTGTGCCAACCACTCCATATGAGATATGGAAAGAAAAGAGACCATATCTTAATTATGTTAGGATATGGGGTTGTCCGGCATATGTGAAAACACAAAATCCGGACAAGCTCGGGGCAAGGTCCATTATGTTTAAGTTTATTGGATATCCCAAACATTCGACGGGTATATCTTCTACCATACCGAGGAAAAAAAGGTGTTTGTTTCTCGGCATGCTACCTTTTTAGAAAAGGAATTTCTTGCAAAAGAAATTAGTGGCTCTGAGGTAGAACTGGAAGAAGTTCCAGCTACACAAACTGCAATAGAAGATTTGGTAGAACCAGAGGATTCAGTAGTACCCGACGAACCTCAGCCTCTCCGCCAATCTAGTAGGGTTCCTCATCCACCTGAGAGATACTACGGTTTTCTCATTGACGGTGGAAGCGAGAATTGCATCATGGAAGATGATGACCCGACTAGCTTCGAGCAGGCCATCCCGGGTGGGGACTCTGTGAAGTGGCTGGATGCAATGCAATCTGAGATGGAATCCATGTACACCAACAAAGTATGGACTTTGGAAGTTGCTCCTGAAGGGGTAAAACCCATTGGGAGCAAGTGGATCTTTAAGAAGAAAATTGGTGTAGATGGAAAAGTGGAGACTTTCAAAGCTAGACTTGTTGCAAAGGGTTTTCGTCAACGACCGGGTGTAGATTATGACGAAACCTTTTCTCCAGTGGCTATGCTTAAGTCCATCTGGATCTTACTTGCCATTGCTGCATACCATGACTACGAAATCTGGCAAATGGATGTTAAAACCTCCTTTCTAAATGGTGATTTAGAGGAGTGCGTGTACATGACTCAGCCAGAGGGCTTCGTAGATAGTGGGAGCCGCGGAAAGGTGTGCAAGCTGCTTAAATCCATCTACGGGTTGAAGCAGGCATCGCAGAGTTGGAACATCTGCTTTGATGTTGTAGTCAAAGAGTTTGACTTCATCAAAAACGTAGATGAACCTTGTATCTACAAGAAGATTGCAGAGAGTAAGGTCGTCTTCCTCGTATTGTACGTGGATGACATACTCTTGATAGGAAATGATGTTCCTATGCTGCACTCGGTCAAGCTCTTCTTATCACAAAGATTCTCAATGAAAGATCTAGGTGATGCCTCCTGCATTTTGGGAATTAAGATCTATAGAGATATATCTAAACGGATACTGGGATTGTCCCAATCCAGGTACATTGACACCATACTAAAGAGGTTTAGTATGGAAGAATCCAAGCATGGGAACCAACCCACGATCTTTGGACTCGCTCTCTCCAAAGAGATGTCTCCCAAGACTGATTTGGAGAGAGCTCGCATGCAAGGGATACCCTATGCTTCGGCAGTAGGCTCTATCATGTATGCGATGCTATATACCAGACCCGATGTAACATACTCACTAAGTGTAGTGAGTCGGTATCAAGCAGATCCTGGAGAGAGTCACTGGACAGCTGTGAAGAACATTCTCAAGTACTTGAGAAGGACTAAAGAGATGTTCTTGGTGTATGGTAATGGAGAACTCCAGGTGGAGTTCTTTACCGATTCAAGCTTCCAAAGTGATAAGGACGACTCTAAGTCGCACTCAGGATTTGTATTTACCCTCAATGGAGGGGCGGTATGTTAGAAGGGTTCCAAACAGGAAATCGTTGCAGAATCGACGATGGAGGCTTAATACATCGCTGCCAACGATGCTGACAAAGAGGCTTTCTGGATGAAGAAGTTCATCACTGAACTTGGTGTGGTTCCTTCCATTGAGCATCCAATAAATTTGTATTGCGATAACAATGGAGCTGTGGTTTTGGCCGAGGAACCCAGGTCCCATCAGAAGTCCAGACATATTCTGAGGCGGTATCACCCGATCCGGGTGTTAGTTGATCGCTGCGAGATCGAGGTCAGGAGAGTTGACACGAAGGACAACACTGCGGATCCACTCATGAAAGCCATTCCCCAGATACAGTTTGAGAGACTCTCCGGGATGTTGGGTATGCGATACTACAACAGCTGACCTTAGTGCAAGTGGGAGATTGTTAGTTTTATATATGCCCTAGAGGCCATTGTTGTACATATGATGTATATTATAGTGGATGCTTGGATATATATAGAGAAGACTTTCTTACTCGACATGATAGTATGCTATTTGGTTTCACTTTATCTTAACATGTTGACTTGTATTAGTTTATGTCTTGCTCTCACATGTTGATAAAGCCCTTAGGATATATACTCGACTACTGGGACTATGATGAGATCATACTAGTGGGGCCAGGGTAGTCAACGAGTACATCCTATAACGGTTCCTAGTCGAGGGTATATCGAGACAGGGCATCGATACACCAGAGTAGACTAGCGTAGACACATCTTGACCAATATGATGGGCGATGGATGATCCCATATCCATCGGTGTTTGACATCAAAGATGGTGTATGGGTGCTCAGTGGAGACTGGGTACACTGAACGGACTCGCCGAGAACTCCTAGATGGTATTATACCTATCGTCAGATAGCAGTTCTTCGGTGACACAGGTACAGGTTAGTCTGTAGACCCGAGATCGTCATAGAGTCTTGTGTGATTCCCACTATGCTTTGATTTCCACCTTACCATGTCCAAGAGGGCATGCAAAATGGTGGCTTTTGGGTACAGTCCCGAATCACATGGAGGCAATGAGCGATAGGAGGGGTTTCGTCTCTCCCGGTATAGGGAGTTGATGTTGTGCTGTATTCGATTGGCTATAACTGGAAGTCCCTGGCCAGGGCTGATATGGAGTACTACTGGTAAGAGTTATCAATAGTTTCTTGACCTGTTATGAGCCTCACATCGACACGACTTATCGGTTACTGGGGTCTGACGTTTACCACCCCTAGACTGGATATGCGACATATCAGACGAAGAGACCGGACTGTACGGTAGTGTTACTGATTGGATTCACTGGAGAATGTACAGGCTTGCTTGTTGATCTTCTGATTGCTCAATACCTGGGTGGATGTTACGTTTAGCTGACCGCTTGCTGCTTGTGGGTGTTTGATATGATCATCACCTACTGTCGGCGTATTGACGATTCTTTAGAGTCCTATACAGAGGTTACCTGGCTTAGGCAAAATGGAGTAGGAGCACATATGTGATGTGTGCGGGACAGAGAATAATACGATATGAGATACCGTATTCTATTCTCACTATTTGTGATATAGCCGGGTCATCGGATCCAGTGTTGTTTCGATGAATTGCTACATGTTATATTAGTCGGTTATATGTTATATAGCCGAGTTATCGGATCAAGTGTTGATTCGATAATTTAATGTATAATTATATATGTGATATATTACGTTACGTTAACTAATATAAGCTCGCTTTATTGATTCATTTTCTCACGGGATAATACATTGATATATATGCGATATATGTTAATTGTATTATTTTCTTTTGTTACAAAAATATATTATATATGTGATATATAATATTGTAACAAGTTAGGATTACAAATGCAACATGTTTTGTGGAGTTTAAACAAGTTAGGGTTTGGATTTGGGTTAGCTTTTTCATGAAGCTTCATGAAGCTTTCTTTTGTCTTTAGCTTGATATTTTGTGTAGATATTTGTTAACCAAACCCAAACCCTTTACCTATGGTTTATTCTCTATAATGGTTAAGCCTTTCATTCTTAACCAAGGGTTGAAATTGTAACCACGACAATAATTCATTATTCATCACAAAAGGAATGATTCATCTTCTTCTTCCTTGAGCTCTTGAAAAAGCATCACTGGGTTTTTCTTTTGTGATGATATTGAGTGAGCATTTGAAAACAAAAGAGATAAAAATTCCTACTTCATCATCCTCATCTATTCTAGCCACTTAGATTAGGGTGTTCACTTCTCTAATAAGTTGTTAGTGAAGTGTTAGCTTGGGTTAGAGATTCTTCAAGGTAGATCATCTTGGATCATGAAGACTATAAGCAAGGTGTCTCATTTACCTCATGGAGTCACTCGAGAGTCGAAGTTCATGTTGATCGCAGCGAAGGGACCTCAACACGGAGCTTATGAAGTGAAGGAACGGACTACAAAGGTTGTAATCCCTATCTCTTTACCTTTTTGTATGTGATACAAACTTGTTACCCTAGAAATTCTAGCAAGATTCCTGATTAGTTAGCTTTGCACCTTTCTAAATTTTTAATTGGCATGAGTGATGCTACCAAACCCTAGACTAGGTGCAAGGGTAACCTAACATAGCCCATATAACATATTACATATATGGGATCCTTATCCGGTATCTCATACCCAGGACGTAGAGGATACTGAAAAACAGTTCTCGGTAATGAATACACCCGAAGAAGATGCATCAGCATTCACTTTCTTCATTTGGGTGGCACGGGAATTCTGGTAATCCTCTATTTCCTGCTCGGTCTTATAACAATTATAACTTGGAGCGGGACCAACGTTTCTTAGCTCAGTATAACAAGCGGGTTCGGTCAATACATCCGTATTATTATCTTGATTAAGGCGTGACATCGTCGCTACCTGGAGAGTGAGAGAAGAAAACACTCAGCGTATGCTCTTGCAGGATTAGATTGGTTATTAATATATCTAATCAGGATGGATCCTACTGTTTCAGTCAAATCTTCCTTCAAACCGTATAAGGAAAGACTGGCCGGGATTAATTACACCCTACAAGTTCGCCAATCTTTCGGCCAGGCCAGTGTCGGTACTTTGAGGGAGGTTCCTCGTGCTTTTGCACGGACCTAATTAAAATAAACCTCGTTTTCCCAGAGGCATAACCCCGTAGACACCTTTCTAGACACCTACTTGATCGGCTAATTATAATTTGTAAAACTCTCACAGGAGTAACTCTTCCTCGCAGTGGGTATCGGGATCCAACTATCTCATAGAAAGTATGCAATCTCATTGCAAATTTCAGCACTAGAAATTCCCAATAATATTTTACCCCTAGAGTGCTATGACCTTGACGCATGCCAAACAACCCATAGTCCGCTAGTCAAGTTCAACCCGTGCATTTCCTGATTGAATTAAACCCACCCGTACGACCCTTGAAGCATGCCAAACAACGCCGTACGAATACCCTAATCCAATCTCATCGTATGCTAGCAGATAAGCACTAGTTAACTACCGTACACTACGCCTTGACGCATGCCAAACTACCGCAGCACGAATACTAAGTAGTACTTATCTGAAATGATGGAGGGCTACGACAGGTTTTTAAGAAAACCTTTTTCGTAATGAACTTGATATCGTCGTAGAATCGAGTGATTTTGAAATGGAGTGTTTTTTAGGCTTTTACTAGTTTTGCTAAAGAGGTCACTCCCGGTGAAGGGATCTCGGCTCTTTCCTTATCGAATACGGTGCAGGATATTTCACAAATACCACTATGCAAAGCAAAAACTATAAAAGCAATCAAAAGAAAAACCGAGATTGTAGTATCTGCTAGTTTCGCTAAAAAGGTCACTCCCAGTGAAGGGATCTTGGCTCTTTCCTTATCGAATAAGTTGCTGGATGTTTTACAATGAACACCGCTATGCAAAGCAACAACTAGAGGTACCTATTTTTGAAAATTCGATTCCACAACATCTTTAGGTTTCTTTTATTTCATTAATCTCATTAATGAAGTCCCATCATTTTAAGTTACCTAAACATCACAAATAAATACAACGTACGCTTATGCCAACCGTATTCGCCTCGATGTCCCCTCATGCACCGTTAGGTTAGGTAACTAACGGCAGAGCGGGGCAGTGCTAGCGCAGGTGTAAAACATAAGCAACGTCTATATAATATATCACATATACTATATCCTGTATTCATCTCAACATATATCAAATGATCACATCATAGATATCGCAGCAGAATAAAAATATGAAATATTGGATATACTAGGATTTCCGTGTTTTAAATTAAGCCTGTATAAAACACGGATTCCACGGTCGTGATGAATAGCCAATGCCACACCCCTAGACCCGTACGAGAGCGGCAAGCAACTCTACCAATTCTAGAGTTAGGAGACCCGGTCTCGACTCCTCGAGATGGTCTTCCACTGGACCCTAGAACTCGGTTACATGTGCTCCTCACCTTGGGTCTATCCTAATGCAGAAAAGTAAATAATATACAATGGTGACATCATCCTCAACCCGGAAGTTCCCCAATAAAAGAATATTACATACAATGAATTTTACATGAATGAAAATGAAAAACTCTCATCTCACATAAAACCCTCGGCTATTTAAAACACGACGATCCAATATAACATATCACAGCAACGCATAACATCGCATGTCATCAACGTAAGTAAATATGTGTATCCCAATTGTTGTTGACATATAGCACTGAAACCGGCAATACACCATATATTACACTTACGATCGCAGAAAAGAAAGTGAAAAACTACAACAGTTGGAATCCACAACCACCTTAGACATCATAAACCCAACGTACCACATACTTTGGATTTCATGCCTAACCAAATGAATTCCTTAGACATCGCATGCCTAACAATTATAAACCCCGCATTTTAGTCTCGATCTCGAAAACACTTTTCAATATCTAGTCGGGAAATTCAACAAGATTCCCGACGTCCAGATCGAATGCTCGTCGGAACTTTAGTAGACGACCGCACCCCCCGATACCGTCGATGAAGTGCACTACGGCGGAACACCGCAGCTGCAAGCACCCGAACGGATGCTTTTGGCGACGGGGTTCTTCTACAGTCACTTGGTCGGGGATATGGGGTGTGGATATCTAATAATGTTACCCGGCGAGTATCCGCGTACACTACGTGATTGCGACGGACTTTTGATCACATCAAAATCCCGTGGCAACCGATCAAATGAGACTAAATTGCTTGATTTATAACATTCAAATTAGTTATCTCATAAGTACATGTGGATTCCAAATATTGTATCCCATCACATGATATCCGGATGATAAACTTTTCGATCGAGTCATCAAAGTCCCACAATTTCCCGACAGCTCAACACTTGAGCACAGTTTTAATAATACCAAGAATATGCCACAGTACCTATGCATCAGCCGTAGAAGGGCAAACCCAAGCCTCACTCATGTTGCCACGGAACTACGGCAAACCCTAGGGTTTGACCGCGGTTCCGCGATCCAAAAAGTCGAGTTAGGGTTTCATTCTTCTAGAGGGTTCATAAGATTACTTGCATGTTTTTCCGAATACGTTAAACTTGGAAAAATGGGTTTTTGACATTCAATCAAAATTTTTAACTTCGCCTAGACAATATGTCAATAACCCGAAACAATGTTAAAACTACGAAAACGAAACACTCCGAATTGTTTATAGTGTAAGATTACATCACATGCAAAATTAGCAAAAACAAACAACACCTGAAACATCAAAACCCAGTCACTTGAACACAGGCAAAAAATCAGGGGTGAGCTCGGATTTTGGCTGAGATCTAGGGTATGGTGCTCGGCCAATTTTTCTCCAAATTGCCTCAAATTTTGTCAATGTTCATGTTATATCATGTATAGCACTCTGTACTTGTTTGAAAAATTTTTTGACAACATTTTTAGATCAACAGCAAGCAGGTTTTGGCGATGCTAGTTTTGGAGTATTTCGGTTTCGTAATTCTAACAAAATCCGAATAAATTTCTAGCATGACTCTGATACCACTGAAGGGTTACCTAGTACGGCAGCAAGGTTTTGGGAGGCATCGCCCATGCCAAATTCAAAAATTTGTCATTCTAACTAACCCTAACTTAGAATCGTTAACTAGAAATCGACGGAATATAAAAGCAAACACTTTGCAAATCTAAGTGAGCAAGGAATACAACCTTTGTAGACCGGTCCTTCACTTCAATAGCTCCGTGTAATAGTCCCTTCGCTGAGATCGTGAACTCCGGACTCTAGAGAGGCTCCCTTGAAGAAACAAACATGCTTGCTTCGATTTCTTCGAGGCCGAAGATGATCTACGTCGAGGAGACACTAACCCAAGCTATTTCTTCACTAGGTCAGGAACTTTGTGAAGAGAACACCCTATACTAAATGGCAAGTAGTAGAGGATGATGAAGTAGGAAGTTTGCTCACATTAGAAATCATTTTCTCACTCATTTTCTCACAACTCCATTGAAACTAGAAAGCTTTGAGGAAGAAGGAGAAGAAGCAACTCATCAAGTGAGAATGACTTGTTGTGTGTAGTTATAAATGCAACCAAGAGTTAAGCATGTCATTCTTAACCCTTATATAGAGTTAACCATAAGCTATGGTTAAAGGTTAGGTCAAAAACATATTAATCAAGACAAAGAGAATGGACAAAGTCAAAGATGCCTTGAAACTTCTACAAGCTTTCAACAAATATCAACCATGACATTTATCCATAACATTTGAATTACTTAATGATAAATTATAAACCCTAATCTTAACCCTAGCATGGTTTAACCCTCATTAACCCTAGTTGCATTTGTAACCTTGCTTGATACATTTAACATATATCACATATACACCAATGTATCCAAAGTGAGAAAAGAAATCATAACTGAGCTAATACTAGTTAATGTAATGTAATATATCAAATATATAATTATACATTAGATTATTAAATCAACTCTTGATTTAATAATCCGGCTATATCACCTATAACCGACTAATATCATATCAATCAACTTATCGAATCAACACTTGATCCGATAACCCGGCTATATGATATATAACCGATCGATATCTCATATCGCAAGAATAGAATACGGTATCTCATATCGTATCAATCTCGGTCCCGCACATATCACATATGTGCTCCTACTCCGTTTCGCTTGAGCCAGGAAACCCCTGTGTAGGACTCTAAAGACTCGTCAATACGCCGACAGTAGGTGATGATCATATCAAACACCCACAAGCCGCAAGCGGTCTGCTAAACGTAACGGCCACCCGGGTATTGAACGATCAGAAGATCAACAAGCAAGCCTGCTCACACTCCTGGGAATCCAATCAGTAACACTACCGTACAGTCCGGTCTCTTCATCTGATATGTCGCATATCTCGCATAGGGGTGGTAAACGTCAGACCCCAGTAACTCGATAAGTCGTGTCGATATGAGGCTCATAACGGGTCGAGAAACTACTGATAACACTTACCAGTATATCTCTGAAGTAGCCTTGGCCAAGGACTTCCTGTTATAGTCAATCGAGCACAGCGCAACATCAACTCCCAATACCGGGAGAGGCGAAATCCCTCCTATCGCTCATTTCCTCCATGTGACTCGGGACTGTACCCAAAATCCATCGTTTTTGCACGTTCTCTTAAACGTGGTAAGATGGAAATCGATGCGCAGTGGGAATCACACAAGACTCTATGACGATCTCGGGTCTACAGACTAACCTGTACCTCTGTCACCAGAGAACTGCCATCTGACGTTAGGTATAATACCATCTGGGAGTTCTCGGCGAGTCCGTTCAGTGTACCCAGTCTCCACTGAGCACCCGTATACTATCTCTGATGTCAAACACCAATGGATATGGGATCATCAATCGCCCATCTACATGGGTCGAGAAGCTATACGCTAGTCTACTCTGGTATATCGATGCCCTGTCTCGATACACCTACGACTAGGAACATTTGAAGGATGTACTTAGCGACTACACTGTCCCCACTAGTATGATCAGCATCACAATCCTGGTAGTCAAGTACTCATCCTAAGGGATTTATCAACATGTAACATACAGACTATCAACGTACATGTTAAGATAAAGAGCAACCAGATAGCATACTATCATGTCGAGCAAGAAAGTCCTCTATATATATGTCCAAGCATCCACTACAATATACATCATATGTACAGTAATGGCCTCTAGGGCATACATATAATTAACAAAAATAATTACCTATCAATTGTTAGAAACATAAATCATACGTTCATCGCAATAAATTATCAAACAATTTTTGAAAGCATAACCTGTACGAATATCACATACCCTATCAATTAACAATGAGCAAAATAATTACCTTAAGAATTATGTGCTAATTAACTTATTATTAATTTTATCTAAACCTTCCACTAGGTAGATCTAATGGTTGTCAATCATAGATCTAGCTAGATTTATTGGCTAGTCAAAATTAACCATAATTAACTAGATAGAATATAAACAGTAAAACTATAAATTTTACTTTCTCTAGATAATTTTCATTGTTGTTGATCGATCATCAATCTATCTAATTTATCAGCAATGCGTATCATTTTTCTCAATAAACCTCATTGTCATCAATCACTCATTGATCTATCTTATTTATCATAATTGCAAATAAAGAATCTATTTTTATTATTTAAATAGTCATCATTAAGATCATGAAAGAAAAACAACAACTTTTAAGAACAAGCAGTAATCATAGATCAATTTCATCTAGCTACGCATAAAAGCAAAAACAAAATAATAATAGAAAGAAGACATTGCAATAAAATAAATAAAAACTTAGAAATATTTACAACCTAGAACTTGATCTCCAAACCCTATCCACCAAAATAACAAGAGAAGAAGAGAGATGATCCCCCAAGAGAGATTAATTTTAGACTTATGTATTCGATCCCTTTAAATATCCTTTTAATCGAATATAGGGTACCAAAAGAATTACTATGAGATAACAAATCAATATGAGAAAATTTGATCCAATTGTCTAAAGTGGGGCGGCTAAAAGCCGATTTAGGTCGGCTAAAACCTAGCCGATTTTGGCAAAGTGGGCCCCACTCTGGTCTCTGGCTTTCTTGCTCTGAATTGATCATTTTAAACCTTTTATTTCTCTGTAAATCTTTCCATAAGATTTTGTTCTTTTTTAACTCATTTTATTGATGTGAACCGCATGTACTGGTCTCTTTTCTTCTTTTTTTGCAATTAAACACCTATTACCTACAAATATCATAAAATACCTTTGTGAAGTATCAAGTGTGACATAATAAAGATAAATATAGATATAAAATATGTATTAAAATGCACCAATCAAATATCCCCATACATATCTTTTACTAGTCCTCGAGCAAAACCTAAACTCTAAAAAGAAAAAAACTAAAAAAATAAGAAAAATAAAAACTACCTATACTCATTTTCACAGGCGTTGCAATTGCTCTTAGCACGTGCAACAAGCTGTTAAACCCCAAGGTTACCCAAGTGGACAAGTAATGTCTCATGAGGGTTTTCAACGGATACTACCCACAAAATTCTAAAATGATAAGGAAAAAACAAAACAAAAATAAAAGGAAAACTAAAAAAATAATATGAATAACTATAAATAAAGAAAAAGAAAACAGAAAAGATAGAATCTCGCTAGTTTTTTAGTTTTCAGAATTTCTATCCTCCCTTAAAAGAACTCGATCTTATTTTTTTTCACGCCCCTCTTTCCCATAAATGTAGTTCCTATTCACCTACGTGTATGTGTAATGTGTCTTTTCACCTCGAGACTTCAATTCAAACTATCATATCAATATCTCATATCTTCGTATTATACACACACAAAACACTTTTCTATGCGGCTATTAATGCCTTATGAGGCATTAAACAATCGATTACTCAGTTTGTGAATTTTTGATGTCTAGTCTTGCAACTACTTAGGATATCCAGTAGTTTCATGACCCGGAATTTGGCACGTGACCGGCACTTAAATCACGCAACGTCTAAAGGCGTAACGTATTTCAAGTAAGACAAAGCTCAGAAATCTAAACCTTTTTGCGGAAAATAGTGGAGGTTCAATTTTGAAACATCGGCATAATGAAATTCAAGCCATCCTCTAAAATATAAGTTATGTCATATGAAAATGCAACAGTTGGCAATCTATCTTTGAAAACATTTTCGTCCTTGAAAATTTAGGCAGCACCTCCCTTGTATACTTTATCCAAAACCACACACATGCAAACTATAGGCATCCCCAAGTGGGAACTAGCTCTTCGCCAATTGGCGGAATCACAGCCACGCAATAAGCATATATACGACGCCCTACGACAAAGATCAAACACAGAAATAGAATAAGTAAAGCAAGACATCATCCATCTCAAATAGCAAACATATACCCATCTCGCTCTAAGTCTCGCAAATATACAAGTTTGTCTAAGTCTACCAAATATACAAAGTCTGGTTTCTGATTGATGGAGCTTTAACTAGATACAACGGAAATAATAAGTACAAGAGAGGTCACGATCCAAATATGTATCCTACCTAGCAAAGAAAAACACCCTGAAGAAAGCTGTGTGCCAGCAATACTGCTACCGATCCAAGCGGTCGAACCTGCAGGAAAACCGTGGCATAATGGGGGTGTCACGACACGAAGGTACGGAACGTGACCGACACTTAAATTACGAAACGTCTAGAGGCGTAAGGTAATCTAAGCAAGCCGAATCTCAGAAATCTAAACCATTTAAAAGAAGAAGTGTAGGAAAACATGTTTAAAAGCAACATCAAATTTTCTTTAAAATTTCGGCAGAGTCTCCTTTGTAAAAACTGGCCCCAAACGGGTACAAACAAGAAATATATACACAAGAATTAATAAAGGCATCCCCAAGCGGGAGCTATCTCTACGCTAATTGGCGGAAACAACCACGCAAGCAAAATAATATACAACGCCAAAGGGCGAGGAACAAAACTCAGAGGAAAACCAAAATCCACCAGAAAACCATAATAATACAAGTGCGACTCTAAGGTCGAAAGAAAAACATCTGGTCTTCTAAATCTACCAAATAATACAAGTCTGGTTGCTGGAGCTTATTAGATACAACTGAAATAAATAAAAGTACAATGGCGGTCACGATACAAGTGAACCAATCTACCAAGCAATCACCCTGAATGAAGTGGTGTGTCAACAAGCCGCTAAGGAAACCTGTACATCTTAACCTGAAAGAAAATTTGGCACAACGGGGGTGAATTGCCAACTCGTGAGTAGAAAACATCTGCGGGTGGAAATCGCATGCATGACGATCTCCTAGGCTATAACAATATACTTAACATAACACTAGATATCTAGTAGTGACAGGGTAATAATCTATGCATAAGTGCAATACTCAGTGCTCGTGTCAGTGTCACTAAACAGTACTAAATCATATATCTGATGTATGAATGCATCATGAATGAGGAAATCCATCACAAAATCTGAAAAATCTGATATAAAGAAATCATCAGTAAAACTTGTATAATAAAACTGAAATATCATCAGTGAAATCGACAGAAAGCCCGTGTCAATATCTCAATATCTTAAAGTCTCAATGTCTCAATATCTCGGGCTCCGTCAGTCCGGATCGGCCCATATTATCAAATCTCACGACAACGGTCGGTATTCGCCGGATATCCGCCACGCCAGACATCACCGGTAGGTAGTCTTCCCTTGCCAGGCTCATTATCTATAACTCGAGCTTCTTGCCCTGGGGTACCTTACCGGGCCCACCATGTACCCGAAACGGTTCATCCTACTCCTCGAATCTGGTCTTGAAATCCAACAGCAATCATGAAAACTCATGTGGACGACACATACATCACGAGAAAACCGCAACTGGTATTTTAAATAAGAGATAGAGAGAGAGAGAGAGAAGTTATTATAAATTCTTGCGGTTTCCCCCCAAATCCAGAAATCTCATGGAAATCCGAAATCCAAGAATCAAGAGTAAGTAAACAGTGAATATCGGTATAAAGCCCCAGAATAGTACATGAATGATTATATGAATGCATGAAGTATCTATGTAAAGAATGCAATCTCTAAGTTAACACATGAGAGCAATCACACAAGTATTATGTGGTAACTAGCATTTAGCTGACTATATCAATGAGATAATATTTTCTAAAGTGTACATGACATGGAAATTACCGATGATGATGTGTGTGAGCCGGAAAATATGTGTACGTGGAACATGCGCATCATCGGTAATGGTTCTGGTGTTCTAATAGATGGAATCATAACAGTTAGGGAACATATGTATAAACATGCAGTATAATGAGAATAACATTAATATAACAGAGAAGGAGTAATAACCGCAATACCGAAGAATATACTTTTCTACAATACGAGTCATACCGTTTGGTGTTTGAAAAAGCACGAATCGTGGTTTTTAGAAAGATAGGGGCTACGGTGTTTTTTGAGAAAAGATACGACCTTTGAAAAAATCCGTAGTATCCCTCAGGCTGTTTTTAAAAATGCGCACGGTTCATTAGTTTTGAAAAAATAAGTATGACTCAAGCCTAAACTAATATCTACCTAACCAACTAAGGGACTAAACTAAAGAACTAGTCGATAGGTAAGAATAATCCACCTACAGTCCGAGTCCATATCTCTAGTAGTCGGTGATCTAGCCTCAATAGCGTCACGTACATCGTACGACTTCCTCGAGTCAAGAATGCGGATCAATCATCACATCTATACCTCGTACGGTAAAATCCATCGTACGACATCCCAAAATCGGGGTACGGGTCAACTATCATATCTATACATCATCATTCATAAGGTATCATCATCAAACAATATCATGATCTGGTTACTGACCTAAAGTCTCGTGTAATCCGATGTCATCAACACATATTATCATATATGAGTATACATTGTACAAGCGATCCATTATAAATATCATAACATATCTCAATCATACGTCAACTATCATATATATATATATCATCAATCACATGGTATCATCGTCCAACGATCCGCGATAATATCATAACAAATCTTATATCATAACTCGATCACATATCAAATATCTCACGGCATCATGCCCAGCCATATCGACTCATCCCTAAGTATCATATAACATCCTCATGTCACGCGTATATGTTGTGTGCGTGTGTGTGTATAGAAACCTATACACATTCATATATACACACACACACACATATACCCCAAGTCAAGTGTATGTGTGTGCGTGTGCGTGTGTGTCAACCTATACTCTAGGGTCTCGTGACTAAGAACTAGACTAAAACACTATCGTCCCACTTATACAATTTCTGATCCGTGGTCTCCTAAAACCTTTCTTGCTCTGTATTCGTATCTTGAAATAACATATCTATATATAACTATCTCAAGACCACGTCAAATCCTACGAAGTTGCGGGGGTGCTATACGCCATCCACTCGACTTCCCCCATAGATATACATCTACTCACCTGGTCCTCGATTGCCGAAGTCGATGCCGCCATCCTCTTCTTCATCATCCGAAGTCCACATGAGAGGTACCTATATGAAAACACACACACACACACACACACATATATATATATATATATATACATATATATCGTAAACTGAAATCGCGGATAAAACCCAAAACGGCAAACGAAACGCGCATAGGTTAAAACCTATGACCCGCTCATGCAAAAAAACAAAATAATCCTCGACATCGACGTACGAATACCAATTGATCGAGAAAAAACCCAAACGTACCAATCGTGGTTTCACAAATCACTAATTATAATATGAAATAGATTGTAACTCATCAAAACCTCAAAATAAATCAAATTGATTTATTTCCAAAAACCTAGAAAGCATCAAATAACTGTTTTAATTCGAAACATGATGTTTTAACAAAACTAGTGGCCATAATATTCACTAAATATCATAAGTAGATCATACAAACCATTACTTAAAGTTATTCTCATCAATTTTCATTAAATCCAAAATTCTAGTTTGCAAAATTATCCAATTTTAACACTTTTAAAGCAAAAATTCACAAATCATCAACTAAACTATGTTTTGCATGATCCAAGTTGCTAAACAAAAAATTAAAATGTTAATAATGTCATGAAAACCCTAATTAGATTTTAATCTCAATTAATTAATCAATTTCTAAAAACTTAGTTTGCAACATTAGCATAATTAGCATAATTTTAAACTAACAATTAGCAACTAGTAACTAGATTAGGTTTTGCATTCCATTAACATGTTAATCTACCCATTAAAACCATAAATAATTGATAAAAACCCTAACTTGATCACAAACCCTTTCTTGAATTTTTAATTTAGCAATTAGATTCATAATTAAACACCGAAATCCATTAAATTGAAGTAATTAATCTACAATTAACACTAGGGTTAGGATTATAGCTCAATAAACATGAGATCAAACATGCACCCAAGCCTGCCAAAAATGCTAATTTTGCTCCAAGATCCATGCTAGATAGGCCAAAGAATAATGGATAGGATTTAAATTAGAAATTTGTGGTGTTTTATTTTGGATTTTTCATGAACTTTTGAAGAGTTTTTGAGAAGAATTGAAGTGGAAAAATTTTTGGGCATCAAGGAAGAGGGCTTGGCCAGTTTAGAAGAGGGAGAGAGAGAGGTGTGGGTGTGTGTGATTTTGTGTAGAAACTTCAAAATAATTACCTCTTTTAAGTCTTTTCAATAATTTCTTTATTTAATTAATTTTCTTTTCTAAAAAATCATAGAAAAGTCTAGAATTTTGAAGACAAATCCAAGAAGAGAAGAGCATGCTACAAACCTAATTCTAATATGTCATGGTTCACTTTTTTAAAATTAACCCACTCCAATTTATAATTTGCACTGATTTAATGTATAATTAAAAGCTTATATTAATATTAGAAATAATTAATTAAGGAAAAACATTTAAGTAAACTAATAATTTATAAGTTACTAAATAAATACCAAATACTAGCAATTATATAGTTAAAATAGGCATATTTAATTCTATATTGAAAAATAATTATAGTTAAGTTTTACGGAAAATACGGTTTATTTTATCGATTATCAGAAAATTCACCTAAAGGATTTTATTTATTTTTTAAAACGTTACAGGGGGTGAGTTGCCAACTCGTGAGTAGAAAATATCCGCAGGTAGAAAATCGAATAGATAACGATCTCTAGGTCTTACTGTATCATGAAGATAATACTATGGTATCTAGGGTGATCATGTATGCACATGTGTACAACAACAATGTCGTGCCAGTAACAGTATGTAATGATAGTCATCTGAATATATATGCATGTATGCATGTGTATCAAACAACGTGTTGGGTTATGGCAGTGCCCCGACCATCAATCCGTGGCCAAATGCGTAACAAAAATTTTCTAAACCGGCGCTACTGCAACCCTGAATACGGATCGACCATTAACCATATATTTAGCAGGCTAACTAAAAGGATTTTAGAATGTTATACCGAATGATCCGTGTCCTTCGGTCTTTAACATGCTTCCCAATCTCCTATTGGCCACCATGATCTAGTTTGGTCGCCGGTCTCCTTCCATCGAAGATGATCCACCCGAGAGTCTATGAATCGAGCTCCTACTTTATAACCTAAGTAACTATGGTATCTAATTCTCTAAACAAGATAGCCAAGATGATGTAGAGTCAAATGAGGGATTAATTTTTCTCTAAACACCCAAGGTTTCTCAACGCATGAGAGGGTTAGAGTGGAGGAAGAAGAAGAAGCCATGAGAGATGAGAGTGTGAAGCTTGAGCAGCTCAAGAAAGAGAAGGGCATGTTGTGTTGTGAGAGTGAGAGTGGAATTATCAACTTAAGAAAACTATCTAAAGTCAACCAAAATATCCCTTGTCAAGATCACAAAAAATATCTCACACCACAATTAACCATTTAACCTAAATGGTTAATAAACAAAATATTAAGCATGCAAGAATAGTGTGTCATTAGTCACCTAATAAGTCACCCATTAAGTCACCCCATGAGTCACTAAATGAGTCACTAAATCAAGCATGCTTAAATTAAGCTAAGCACACTCATCTCTCACCTCAATAAACTATTTAACCTAAAATGGTTAATAAACAAAATGAGGTGTAATATTCTAAAAGCAATCTTGTAATAAATTACAAGAATGCCCCTCAACCGTATATACATACCCGTATCCGTATTCCGAAAAATACGAATGCAATGAGATGAAAATAATCCATCAATATAATACTAGGATCCGGTTTAAACCAAAGCCCACTATTATTAACCGTCCGAATCATGATACGTGCATAAGTGCACGTATATGATCGAACCTTGCCGTGAAACCATACGGTCTCTACATCGTTTCGCCCGAAGTAGGGAAACCCTCTGTGTGGGATTCTAAAGACTCGTCAATATGCTGGAAGTGGGTTTACCACAAGCACGTCAGCGGCACTAGCTGTACGTAACGGCTACCCAGGTATTGAGCGAAAGAAAGGCCGACGAGCAAACTCATCCTGACCCCTACCGAGTCTGTCCGTGACAATATCCGTACAATACGGTCTGTTCGTCTAAGAGTATCGCATATCGAGTCTAGAGGGGTGGATAAAGTCAGACCCCTAATAACGCGACATTTATTGTCGGTATGAAGCCCATCACAAACTAAGAAACTACTGATCCAAATCAGTAATTCATGACTACCTTGATCAAGGATTTCTGGTGATGACCACCCATGCATAACGCGACATCAACCCCCAATACCGGGAGAGACGAATCCCCGACGATCCGCTCACTGCCTCCATGTGGCTCGGGACTGTACCCAACTAAAACCTGTTTGCACGACTACTTTGAGCCGTGGTAGGGTAGTAATCAAAGCACAGTGGGAACTCACACGAGACAAATGACCATATCAGGTCTACAGACTAATCTGTACACATGTCACCTGGGAACTGCTATCTCACAATAGGTATAATACCAACTAGCAGGTTCCCGGCGAGTACGTCCTGTGTACTCATAACCCAATGTGCACCTGCATACTATCTTAGGTGAACAAACAAACGCCAATGGCTTGTGAGACCGACCACCGGCCCTCGTCGGGGTCTCGATCGGTATACACTAGTCTACTCTGGAGTATCAATGCCCAGTCTCGATACTTGATTGATCTGTTTTATGTGTAGTAGTTAACCGCAATCAATAACGGTGTCGCGTGTAGCTAGACTGAGATGAGTACGGGTCGTCCTCTGGGAAACGTTGAATCTTTTAATCTTACTTTAGGCATGTTGAGAAAAAAAGGAGTAAAAATAAAGAATGGTTGTAGATTCTAGATCTACGTTAAACACGGATGCAGAATATAGATCTAGATTAACTACGGATGTAGGTTTTACAGTAGAAGGGGGCTTGTCGGGTTCGTTAAGATTTAGTAGACATGGATGATTAATTAAAAATTACTCTTTTATCCTTTAATAGATTTAAAACTAGATCGAAAGTGATGCATGTAGATTAGGGTTTCTGGAGGGAAAAGGGTTCCCACACTTAACCCCTATCTTGACATGGATCTCCGATCATGTCTAGCCTTTACCAAAACAATCATTAATCTAATCTCTAACCGCGGTCGAAACTAGCAATAAATTGGTAGCGCGCCCGATTAGGATGTTAATGATTCTTTTGGTAAAGTTTATAAACTTTATAGGACGTAAAAAGAGTTTAAGGATTTTCATCATCCATTAATCTACCCTAATCCTACGAACCCTAACAAGCGGAGAATTACTCGCGCATGTTGGGAAAAGAAAAGATAGAGAGGGAAAACATAATGTAAAATGCAGAAAAATAAAATGAAATAAGAAAACAACTACCTTTATTAATCAACAATATCAAGTACACTTTGTTTCCTTAGAAAATGATTACAAAACCCTAGTTTGCTTCTCGATCTCTTCTAAGGTGGTAGATGAACCGTTGATGATCAGCCTGGATGCGTGAGCCGTCTTGGACTTCGTGATCGCGTCGGTTTGATGATTTTTCTAAGAGGCTCTCGGTTCTATTTATAGTCACAGAAGTTCAAAACCCTAGATCGTGTTAGTTAGGGTTTGTTGATAAAATCCTGCGTAGAAAATCCAATATTCCAACTCCCCTAATAGGTCATGGATCCGCCGCCAATAGTGGGTTTTGGCCGCGGAACCGCCGCTCTCTGGTGGGATCTTGGGCTCGAATTTCTGGGGCTTCATCTCTATAGCACTTAGTGATCTTTTGAATATCTAGACTTTAAAAATCTTCTCTACGTTTCTACCAGAATTGGTTTCTTCAATTACTTGAATATCTTCGGCAGATTTGATCTTGCCAACTCAGATTTCCTTGATTTCAATCATGATATAATTCTTGCACAATTATCTCAATAAATGATGTTAGTAGAATTTGTTTTTATTGAGATATTATCTTAACCATTTATCATGATATTTTAGTTTTAAGAGAATTAGTCAAAGATATTTAATAAGGTAAGCATATTTAAATAGACCAAATATTACATGAATATTATATGCTTACATTTTCCTTCATAATATTAATTATAATATATAAACACATGAAAATAGTATTTTTACGGATAAACCCTTATATGTGTCATATTTATAATAAACATCTTTTATTATATAGAAATAGTGAGGAAAATGTCACATCAATAGTGCAGTTTTACCATCTGAACAAATACCCCCAAACTTAACTTTGATCGTCCCGAGCAAACTAGTTTTTCAAGAGAAGGAGAAAAATAAAAAGAAAAAACTAAGCAGCACACTTTCATAGGCAACACGATTGCACTGAGCACGTGCAACAAGTCGTTAAACCTCTAGGTGTCCCTAATAGGACGAGTGTTGTCTCCTGAGGGTTTTCAACGGATTACACCCAAAAAATCCTATAATAAAAGATAGATGGTGGAAGATACATATAAAGATAAGAACTTATAAAAGAAAGAACTTGAAATTAAGAGTTTCCAACTACACTAACTTTTCAGTTGCTATGAGACCTATCTTAATGGTCGTGAAAAAATTTAGAAATCACATCATCCCTCAATAAAACATCGCCTTTATTCTTCCTCCCTATCTTTCTTCCAAACATTGATCATATACCCCCACGTGTGTGTAAAAGACATCCCTATACTTAGATAACTCAATTCAAGCTATCATACTCTTGTCCATCATCCAAACTATTTTATAGTTGGTGAATATTTTCGATAAAATTGCTCACACATTCTTCATGCGACCGTTAATATTTCTTGAGGTACTAACCGACCGATTACAAAATGTGCTTGCGCATTTAGGCGTAATTCCTCGTTTCGCAATACCAAAGGCTTAGCAGTGGCTCCCAAACCAGTTGGTCTAAGGCACTAGGTGAAAAAGCACCCTCGCTATTTTTTTTTTGCTGCCTTGGTAATTACAAAACCAGTGTTCATTTTTTATTCACCATTTATACTCTTTTTTTTTCTTTCATACTAAGGCCTTTAGACAAGAGCATTTCAAGGTATCCTCTACTATCCCAAGTTTCAAGATGTGTGTAAGTGTGTATAGTAGGGTATCAACGTTCAGATGTTTGGTTTCAAGAATAGGGACGATTTCAGACTTATTTTTATCCCTAGATTAGTAATTTCCTTCATCTTACTAACCCTTAGGACAATGACACATAATTACTTATTACTAGTTTTGTTTAAGAAAACATCTAACTTTCTTGCATTTCTCAAACTATTCCTATCTTTTATATGTAAATTTTCACTTTCAAACTTTTATTATCAATTTTTTTTGTGCTTTATATATAGTATAATGCAAAGTAACGCGTGAATAAGCACAAACCACCCCCAAACCTGTTTGCAGCAGTGTCCTCACAGTTGACATCTTTTAAATCTCAAATCTGTAGACTTGGGAGGAAAAGTTATCAAAGGGGGCAAGAAATAATGAAAGTGAAACTCTCCCCCAAACTTATTTTTGGCTCACAATTTTGTAAAAATCATTTTCTTTCAAGAGCCAAAATATCCCCCCCCCCCAAACTTAAGTAAAATAGTATTAAGCATTTAAAATTATTGGGGGGGTTAAAGTTATTTGTCAAAGTAAATCCTTGCAAAGACCAAAAGTCAACACCAACCATTCGAATAATTTATCGATGAAACGCACTGGTTGGTGGAAAATCAGAGATTTGAAGAAGTGGGGAGATAGGAGTGTTAGTGTATATGCCCTAGAGGCCATTACTGTATCATACTAGTATGTATATTACTTGATGGAAGCTTGGGATATTCACAGTTGTACAGACAATCTTGCTCAATATAGTAGTATGCTACTTGGTTTGTCTCTGCTTAAATGTGTACATGTGTGTTTATTTATTATATTACCTATACGCATTAGTAGAGCCCTTAGGATCTTTGCTTGATTACGGCGTTGTGATGGCGATCACACTCGTGGGGGCTGGGTAATCTACAAGCACATCCTCATACACGTCCCTAGTCGTGGGAGTATCGAGATAGGGCATCGATGCTCCGGAGTAGACTAGCGTATGCGCTTCTCATCCCAGCACGGGAGACGGTCTGTCCCACAGCCGTCGGTACGTCGTACTTGAGATAGTATGCGGGTGCTCGTTGGGTTACGAGTACACTGGACAGGACTCGTCGGGAACTGATGGTTGGTATTATACCTATCGTCAGTTATCAGTTCCCAGGTGACATGAGTACAGCTTAGTCCGCTGACTTGACACTGTCACTTCGCCTCGAGTGTGTTCCCACTGTTTTTTGATTACTACCCTACCACGGCTCTACTGAGTCGTGCAAACAGGTAGTAGTTGGGAGCAGTCCCGAAGCACTTGGAGGCAGTGACGGTTAGACAGGATTCGTCTCTCCCGGTATTGGGGGTTGACATCGCGCTGTGTCTAGGAGAGCCATTACACGAGTAGTCCCTGGCCAGGGCAAGCGAGATATACTGGTAGATTTCCAGTGTTATCTCAGGGTGTATTGGGCTTCACTCCGACACGACTTGTACCGCTATTAGGGGACTGACGTTTACCGCCCCCTAGGCCCGCCATGCGATGTATCAGACGAACAGACCGGACTGTACGGAGATTGTCACATACAGACTCAGTAGGAGTTCGGATGGGTTCACCTCATCGGCCTTCTTATCGACATCTACCTGGGGACCGTTACGTACAGCTAGTGCCGCTTGCGGTCTGTGGTTAAACCCACTGCCAGCGTAGTGTCGAGTCTTTAGAGTCCCACACAGAGAGTTTCCCTGCACTGAGCGAAACGTGTAGAGGCCGTATGGTTTTACGGCAGGGCTGCGATCACTTACGTACACTTGTGTGCGTGTGGTGTTCGGGCAGGCAATACTAGTGGGCTTTGGTTTAAGCCGGATCCTAGTATTGAACGGATGGATTTGTTTTGTCTTCTGCGCATCCGCATTCTACAGAATGCGGATGCAGGTGTGTATGCACAGTTTTCCGGAGCGATGAAGGAGGAGGTGGCTCATTAGGGTTTTGGCAGTTGGTTCGGCCAAAACCGCTATGTGGCAGGCTCATTAGGGTTTTGACAGTTGATTCGGTCAAAACCATTTTGAGGCGGACTCATTAGGGTTTTGACAGTTCGTTTGGTCAAAACCATTATGAGCCGAGGACATTATTTACTAATCCTTTCATTGATAATTTTGTTATGGCTAATTACATTGACCATTTGACCATCTTGACTTTGTTGACCATTTGACCAAAGTTGACTTGGATCTTCTTAAAAGATCTAAAGTATTCTTTGGTTTTCTTTTTCTTTTGTTATGATAATGGTCATGTCATTTGTAGCCATCAACTTTATCTTGATGGGATTAGTAATGATAATGTTTTTGCATTATTGCAACCATGGTTGAGTTTTCTCTTGGTTAAGCTTTTTATTTGCTCATTCTTATTCTCTCTCTTGAAATGAGAAGCTCCATGGTTGCTAGCTAGCTCCTCCTTCTTCCTCCTCTTGATTTATCTTTTGATCTCATGTGTTGAGAGATAAAGATCCCACAAAGACAAAACCATTCATCTACCACTTCTACACAACCTAGGGCTTCTAGATTAGCAATCTCCTTGCCCTAGTTACCTCGGTTCGAGGTGGAGCTCGGTGTACATCTCTCGGGTGGATCGTCTTCGACTCAAGGAGGCCGCGGAGGTGACCAAAGTCCGGATCAACCCTTGGAGCAAGCAAGGAGAAGAACAAGAAAAAGAGAAGGAGTTCAAGTTGAGGTATAACCCCTAACCGAGTAGATAAATCTCTAGTTAGGATGCTAGTGTATATTTTAGCAAAGATCCGGCTTTTACGGTCCATGTTGCCAAGTCCAGAAAATTTTTTGTTTTACCGTTTCCGCAACCCCGAAAGTACCGGGAGAGGTAACGTGGACCTAACAGTGGTATCAGAGCCTAACTAAACACACCCTAGCATGTTAGCAAAGTATTAAGAATATCGACCGGACAAAAACCCGCAAAATTACCCCGAAAAATTCAGTTTCTGCCGTATTTTAGAACTGTTCCAAAATTAAAAATTTATACACTAAAAATCGGCTCAGGCTTTTGTTAGAAAACTGGAGAAATTTCATCCCCCAACTCGTCCAAAGCGCCGCGTTTCCGCGGCGGCGTTGGCTCTGTTGGGGAATCTTTTTCTTGCAGTTTTCTTAGAGGGGTATTTTGGGATTTTTGGTATATGACTTTTCTGCCCAGATTTTCCAGAAAGCAAAATTTGTTTTTGGGGCTCATAAATCCGTATTTTTTGGTCGATGTTCTGTAGACTTTGGCTAATGGTTATCTCTGTGATGTTATATGTGTATTGAACGTCTACTAATCGCTATACGCCGATTAGTGGGGGTTATACACATCTGTGATCTGTGTTGTTGATGGTATGTGTATATGAACTCGTTGGATTGTCACGGATGAATAGCCGGGGTGGATGTGAGATGAGAGTTTCTTTTTTCTTTCATTCATGTAATAAATTTGTAAATTGATGTAATATTATTTGTATGGCCGCACAACTGGGTCGAGGTTGTAGCCGTCATTGTATAATTCTTTTTACTGTTTTTTCTCCTAGGATAGACCCATGGAGGGGGTGCACAAACTACCGGGTATCTCGAAGTGCCGAGTGGCCTGCTCATGGCGTTGAGGGAGGTCGCTTCGCTTCGGGTACTTGGCGGGTAGTTTGCCGCACCCGTAGGGGTCTTGGGTGGGGTTTTGTCTATTCATCGCGACCGTGTAATCCGCTTTTCGTTGCAGGCTCGAACGAATCGCGGGTTCCTAGTATATCCAAAGTGTTCATCTGTGATCTGGATTGGCTATCATTGCTATATTGTTATATTTAATAACTATTTAGGCGTTGCTTATGTTTTACAGCCGTGCTAGCCCAGCCCCCGCTCTGTCGTCAGTTAAGTAACCTAACGGGTGATGACGGGGCCCCGTGGCGAATGCGAATGGCATAAACGTACGTCATATTTTGGTTGTTTTCTGTAATGGTAGGATTTAAATGATGGGACGCATTAAAAGAACTAATGCAAGAAAATAAACCTAAAAGACGTTTTTGGAACAAGTTTTTCAAAAAGCTGTTATTGCAAGGACGTTCATTTTTGTTTTGCATCGAGGTATTCGGTTATGAATGCCCAGCACCTCAGTCGACGAGGCAAGGGCCGAGATCCCTTCATCGGGAGTGACCCCTTGGACAAAAGTTTGCGTCATGGTAATAACTTCACTATAGTCGATTATTCTTGCTTTGCATCGAGGTATTCAGTTTGGGATATCCTGCACCTCATTCGACGAGGAAAGAGCCGAGATCCCTTCACAGGGAGTGACCTCTTTAGCAAAAGTTTTCGCCACCATATTATCAAAAAGGTGCAATCATGTTCCTTCAACGATATCAATTTCATTACGTTAACGGGTTTTTCGCCAAAAACCCAGCCGTAGCCCTCCGTCGTTTCGGATTAATATTATTCAGTATTCGTGCTGCGTTTGTTGACCTAGTCAAGGCGTAGCAAACGGTAGCTAAATAATATTTTTCTGTGGATTGCAAATGTGATTGGTTAGGACAGTCGTGTGACCTTGTTGACCTAGTCACGGGCACGTACGGGTGGGTCTAATGCAATCAGGATTATGACGGGTAGAACTTGTCTAACAGTTTGTGGCTTGTTGACCTAGTCAAGGTCATGAACCGTTCGGGGCAAAAACCACATCGGGAGTTTCAAAAGAACTGAAACTTGCAGATTTAGCATAACTTCTGGAGTGTGGTGACTAGAGTGGATTCCATCTAGGTTATCACACAATGACAGTTGAATCCCGATCCCACTGATGAGTTGGATTACTCTCGGACGATTATTTCACTTAACGGTCAATGCTATAAACCTAGTAGGTGTCTAGAAAGGTGTTAGCGGGGCTACGCCCCCAGGGAAAAGAGGTTCTTGAATTAAGGAACTTCGCGAAAGCGTTGGAAAACCTCCCTCGAAGTACCGACACTAGCCTGGCTGAAAGGTTAAGCAAGTATTGTGACGTGAATTAAATCCCGGCTAATTCTTCTTTTAAAAAGGTTTTAAGAAGAATTTGAGTAAACAGTGGGAGACATCCTGGTTAGATAAATTAATAAACCAATCTAATCTTGCAAGAGCATACGCTGAGTGTTTCTTTTCTCTCTCTCCAGGCAGCAACCTTTTCACGCCCTAATCAAGATAATAAAATGTATCGCTTGATCGATCCGAATTCTTATTCGGGACTGGGGAAAGTTGGTTCAGCTCTAACTTGTGACAACAGTCATGAGTATGAGAATGGGAAAGGGGATTGTATGGATTCCAAGGAGACCCAGTTGAATAAGAAGCATAGTTTTGCATCTACTTCAGGTGTTCTTGTAATTGAGGCTGCTTTTCGGTCAGCCCTACCTCCTGGGTACTTGATACCGGATCAGGATCTCATATCTGTAATTTATTGCAGGGACTGAGAAAAAGTAGGAAAGTTGCACCTGGTGATATGTCCCTCAGGGTAGGGAACGGAGCACAAGTTAATTCTGCAGCCGTCGATGAATATCACCTAGTATTGCCAAATGGCAAGACTATGATTTTGAACGATTACTACTATGTACCCTCCATGGTTTGCAACATCATATCAGTTTCTTTACTCGATAAAGATGGATATAACTTTGTTCTTGAAAAGAATATCATGAACATTTACCTTCATAAGGTACTGGTTGCAGAGGGTACACTGTGTAATGGTATCTACGTTCTAAATCAGAATACAGTTCTCAATATACAAAACACACGCAAGAGGAAGAATTCAGATACGAATGAATCCTACTTGTGGCATTGTAGACTTGGTCATATCGGAGAGAAAAGACTGAGTAAGTAGCATAAAGATGGACTCTTGAATGCGTTCGAGTTTTCATCTTATGAAACTTGTCAGTCTTGTCTCAAAGGGAAGATGACCAAATCTCCGTTCACCGGACATGGAGAAAGAGCAACCGAGCTCTTAGGACTCGTACATAGTGATGTATGCGGTCCGATGTCTATACATGCAAGGGGTGGGTTCTCGTACTTCATCACATTCACTGACGATCTCTCTAGGTTCGGATATGTGTATCTGATGAAACACAAATCTGAAGCTTTTGAGAAATTCAAGGAATTTAGAAACGAAGTAGAGAACCAGACAGGCAAAAGTATCAAGATCCTCCGGTCTGACAGGGGAAGGGAGTACTTAAGCACGGAATTCCTAGATTACTTAAAAGAGAATGGTATTCTCTCTCAGCTTACTCCTCCTTATACACCACAGCACAACGGTGTTTTGGAGCGGAGGAATCATACCCTACTGGATATGGTTCGCTCCATGATGAGTAATGCCGAGTTACCTCTTTTATTTTGGGGACATGCACTATTGACAGCAGCATACCTATTGAATGATGTTCCGTCTAAATCAGTGCCTAAGACTCCGTTCGAGATATGGAATGGAAAGAGGCCATATCTTAAAAGATTTAAGATATGGGGTTGTCCGGCTTATGTTAAAACGCATAAACCGGATAAACTAGAGGCACGGTCAGTTTTATGTAAGTTTGTAGGATATCCAAAGAATGGTTATGGATATCTATTCTACCACACCGAGGAACAGAAGGTGTTTGTTGCTCAGCATGCCGTTTTCTTAGAAACGGAGTTTCTTGCAAAAGAAATTACTGGTAGCACGGTAGAATTGGAAGAAATCCAGCGACCACAAACTGAAACTGAAAATTTGACAGAACCTCAGGATTCAATAACCCCAGACAAACCTCAGCCACTCCGCAGATCTGGTAGGATTTCTCATCCGCCCGAGAGATACTACGGTTTTCTCATAGACGGGGATCGAGAGGATTGCATCTTGGAAGAAGATGACCCTACCAGTTTCAGGCAGGCTATTACCAGTAGGGACTCTGATAAGTGGCAGGAAGCAATGCAATCCAAAATGGAGTCCATGTACGCCAATAAAGTGTGGACCTTGGATATTGCTCCACCTGGGGTAAAACCCGTTGGATGCAAATGGATCTACAAAAGGAAACTTGGTGTAGATGGGCAGGTGGAAACCTATAAAGCTACACTCGTTGCAAAAGGTTTTCGTCAAAGACCTGGTTTGGACTATGATGAAACTTTTTCTCCGGTGGCTATGCTCAAATCCATTCGGATCCTACTTGCCATTGGCCTTCCATGACTATGAAATCTGGCAGATGGATGTTAAAACGGCTTTCCTAAACGGTTGTTTGGAAGAGTGCGTTTACATGGATCAACCAGAAGGTTTCGTAGACAGTGGGAGCAGCGGGAAGGTGTGCAAGTTGCTTAAAGCCATTTATGGATTAAAGCAGGCATCGCGGAGCTGGAACATCTGTTTTGATGAGGTAATCAAGGAATTTGATTTCATCAAGAACAAAGATGAACCCTGTGTCTATAAGAAGATTGTAGGACGAACTGTCGTATTCCTAGTCTTGTACGTGGACGACATTCTTTTGATAGGAAATGATATTCCTATGCTACAATCGGTCAAGCTATTTTTGTCACGAAGGTTCTCCATGAAGGACCTGGGTGATGCCTCGTACATTCTGGGGATCAAGATCTATAGAGATAGATCCAAGAGACTACTGGGACTTTCGCAGTCCAGGTACATAGAGACCGTACTAAAGAGATTTAGTATGGAGGATTCCAAGCGCGGTAACATACCCGCATTGCACGGAATTACTCTCTCCAAGAAGATGTCTCCTAAGACTGACGAGGAGAGGGTTCGCATGAGCACTATACCCTACGCTTCGGTGGTAGGATCTATAATGTATGCGATACTATGTACAAGACCAGATGTAGCTTACGCGCTGAGCGCGGTAAGCCGGTATCAGTCAGACCCAGGGGAGGACCACTGGACAGCAGTGAAGAATATTCTCAAGTACCTGAGAAGGACTAAGGAGATGTTCCTGGTTTACGGTAATGGAGACCTCAGGGTCGAGTCCTTTACCGATTCAAGCTTCCAGAGTGACAAAGATGACAGCAAGTCCGTCTCGGGTTTTGTGTTTACCCTCAACGGAGGGGCGGTATGTTGGAGGAGTTCCAAGCAGGATACCGTCGCAGACTCGACGATGGAGGCTGAATACATTGCTGCAAGCGATGCCGCAAAAGAGGCGGTCTGGATAAAGAAGTTCATTAGTGAACTTCAGGTGGTTCCGTCCATTGTTGACCCAATACCTTTGTATTGCGATAACAATGGGGCTATAGCTTTAGCGAAGGAACCAAGGTCCCATCAGAAATCCAGGCACATCTTAAGGCAGTATCACCTGATCAGGGAGATCATTGATCGCCAGGAGATCGAGGTGCGGAGAGTGGACACAAAGGACAACACAGCGGACCCATTCACGAAGGCCTTACCCCAGACTCAGTTCGAGCGGCTGATCGAGATGATAGGTCTTCGATATGCCAGTACATGGCCTTAGTGCAAGTGGGAGATTGTTGGTGTATATGCCCTAGAGGCCATTACTGTATCATACTAGTATGTATATTACTTGATGGAAGCTTGGGATATTCACAGTTGTACAGACAATCTTGCTCAATATAGTAGTATGCTACTTGGTTTGTCTCTGCTTTAATGTGTACATGTGTGTTTATTTATTATATCACCTATACACATTAGTAGAGCCCTTATGATCTTTGCTTGATTACCGGCGTTGTGATGGCGATCACACTCGTGGGGGCTGGGTAATCTACAAGCACATCCTCATACACGTCCCTAGTCGTGGGAGTATCGAGATAGGGCATCGATGCTCCGGAGTAGACTAGTGTATGCGCTTCTCATCCCAGCACGGGAGACGGTCTGTACCACAGCCGTCGGTACGTCGTACTTGAGATAGTATGCGGATGCTCGTTGGGTTACGAGTACACTGGACAGGACTCGTCGGGAACTGATGGTTGGTATTATACCTATCGTCAGTTATCAGTTCCCAGGTGACATGAGTACAGCTTAGTCCGCTGACTTGACACTGTCACTTCGCCTCGAGTGTGTTCCCACTGTTTTTTGATTACTACCCTACCACGGCTCTACTGAGTCGTGCAAACAGGTAGTAGTTGGGAGCAGTCCCGAAGCACTTGGAGGTAGTGACGGTTAGACAGGATTCGTCTCTCCCGGTATTGGGGGTTGACATTACGTTGTGTCTAGGAGAGCCATTACACGAGTAGTCCCTGGCCAGGGCAAGCGAGATATACTGGTAGATTTCCAGTGTTATCTCAGGGTGTATTGGGCTTCACTCCGACACGACTTGTACCGCTATTAGGGGACTGACGTTTACCGCCCCCCTAAGCCCGCCATGCGATGTATCAGACGAACAGACCGGACTGTACGGAGATTGTCACATATAGACTCAGTAGGAGTTCGGATGGGTTCACCTCATCGGCCTTCTTATCGACATCTACCTGGGGACCGTTACGTACAGCTAGTGCCGCTTGCGGTCTGTGGTTAAACCCACTGCCAGCGTAGTGTCGAGTCTTTAGAGTCCCACACAGAGAGTTTCCCTGCACTGAGCGAAACGTGTAGAGGCTGTATGGTTTTACGGAAGGGCTGCGATCACTTACGTACACTTGTGTGCGTGTGGTGTTCGGGCAGGCAATACTAGTGGGCTTTGGTTTAAGCCGGATCCTAGTATTGCACGGATGGATTTGTTTTGTCTTCTGCGCATCCGCATTCTACGGAATGCGGATGCAGGTGTGTATGCACAGTTTTCCGGAGCGATGAAGGAGGAGGTGGCTCATTAGGGTTTTGGCAGTTGGTTCGGCCAAAACCGCTATGTGGCAGACTCATTAGGGTTTTGACAGTTGATTCGGTCAAAACCATTTTGAAGCGGACTCATTAGGGTTTTGACAGTTCGTTTGGTCAAAACCATTATGAGCCGGGGACATTATTTACTAATCCTTTCATTGATAATTTTGTTATGGCTAATTACATTGACCATTTGACCATCTGGACTTTGTTGACCATTTGACCAAAGTTGACTTGGATCTTCTTAAAAGATCTAAAGTATTCTTTGGTTTTCTTTTTCTTTTGTTATGATAATGGTCATGTCATTTGTAGCCATCAACTTTATCTTGATGGGATTAGTAATGATAATGTTTTTGCATTATTGCAACCATGGTTGAGTTTTCTCTTGGTTAAGCTTTTCATTTGCTCATTCTCATTCTCTCTCTTGAAATGAGAAGCTCCATGGTTGCTAGCTAGCTCCTCCTTCTTCCTCCTCTTGATTTATCTTTTGATCTCATGTGTTGAGAGATAAAGATCCCACAAAGACAAAACCATCCATCTACCACTTCTACATAACCTAGGGCTTCTAGATTAGCAATCTCCTTGCCCTAGGTACCTCGGTTCGAGGTGGAGCTCGGTGTACATATCTCGGGTGGATCGTCTTCGACTCAAGGAGGCTGTGGAGGTGACCAAAGTCCGGATCAACCCTTGGAGCAAGCAAGGAGAAGAACAAGAAGAAGAGAAGGAGTTCAAGTTGAGGTATAACCCCTAACCGAGTAGATAAATCTCTAGTTAGGATGCTAGTGTATTGTTTAGCAAAGATCCGGCTTTTACGGTCCATGTTGCCAAGTCCAGAAAAAAATTTGTTTTACCGTTTCCGCAACCCCGAAAGTACCGGGAGAGGTAACGTGGACCTAACAAGGAGGCGGTATGGTTTACGTCTCGGTTGATCGAGACGAAACAGTAATGGGGAACGAAAACGAGAATGCGGATGATTAGGAATGGAAAGAATGGTCACATTCTCGTATGTGATAAGAAGAAATGGTGGTGGTTCAACTTCTTTAGCTGGAGGTTGATTAATCACAAAATCCGTGTTGTTTAGAAATGCAAGTTCGTCAGGAAAAAGTTCTTCAAAACTTTCATCGATAGTGTAATTGAACATTTTGCTGTCAGTAAGTTTTGTGCCAGAATTTATCATACTTGATTTGTCAAAAATTATGGAGGTAGGAGACTCGAAAAACTCATCTACCTCATTTTCAAAAGTATCCAAATCAAATTGGCTTTCTGGAATTATCAAACTTGAATTATCGGAATGTGATTCATCAACACTCACTGAAATTATAGGAAGAATAGAAGAAAAACCTGAGAAAGTAGAAGGTGAAATGGGTAAAAAAATTGGTGTGTCGAGTATCGCTGAACCAGATATGGGAGATGAAGGCTGAATTTTGGTATGTTGTTCAGTTATACAATTATCATCAACTTCAAGACATATTTGGGTTTCGGGAAGAATAATTAATAGCTCGAGATGATGACCACAAGGAAGTGAAAGGACCTGATGAATTAGTAGGACAAACACATCCAAAATTTTGGGTTCATCATTCAATATATCCCCAACGTCAATCTCCTCATTCAAGTGAAGGTTATAATTCTCAAACACCTCATTAAAATTATGGTTTTTAATCAATTTTGGTTCAAGAGTGGTGTAGAGATCACAAGGGTTGGGTATGGTTTCACTTGAAATGGACCCTTCACAATCGGGTAAATCAAACACTATAAAGTCACACAACTTATCAGACATTCTATCTTCAATTGATGAATCATTTGGTGTACTCGATGAATTTGTGAAAATAGAGTTGTGGATTTCAGTTTGGAATGGGGAGGTTTGATTAAGAAGGGTGTACAGTTCTCTCTCACTGCCCAAATTCTCACTTTGTCCTATGGATATATCATACACTGAAAATTTTTTAGCTGGTTCAAAATTAGTTTCTCGTTTATACTCAGCCATGCTTTCTGCTAATTCCTTTCTGATGCGGCGCATCGATTCCACACCTTCTTCTAATTTCCGCTCAAGTCTAGCCTTGGGTCGATAAGGGGTTTCAGTATAAGATTGAAATTCTTGTAGATAATTAAAACTCCCAAATGACTGATTAGAAGGACTGTCTAGAGAAGGTGTAAAGGTCGGATAGGATTGATAGGAATAGTATGGTTGCGAAAATTGGGCAGGAGTAGGATCAATATTATGATAAGAAGAATATTGATATGGGTTGGTTGGTTGGCTATTTTCAATAGACATAATATATGCCACAAACTAATTATGAAATTTTTCTTTAGAAAGTGGTGGTGATGGTTGATGTCGGTCCGGATTGAAACTTTGGCCGTTAGCCCTCGCTATATGCTCAGCGATAGACATGCGTTTAGGAGTTCTTTCACTCGGAGTATCAACTGAAACATATGTAGAATTAGGATACGGTTGATAAGACCTGGACTGAGGTGGCCAACTGTTTCTATCCGCTTGTTCTATCCGATCTCTTAAAGAAATAGGAGAGTCGGATGGTATACCGAAGCGATTATGAAAACAAGAAATATCTGGTTGTGGATAGCAATGCTCGACAAGAGTTCGTCTGTTTGGGTTACCCATTATAAGAAGAAAAGAGGGTGAAAAGATTTAAGCTCTATTTGGATTTTTTTGCTTTGAAAGTGGACTTGGGGATTTACTCACAAAATCACAAAAAATGCACAAACAACCCTAGAACTATGGTTTCCTAGGACAAGCTCTAGACCGCTCCTAGACTTCCAAAGGACAAGCCGCAAGATCAATCCTCTACCACCTCTTTATAACTCTTATGGCCAGGTAACTGCCAGATAAGTGGGAGATATCCGCTATACGAATCACCGAAAATTGCGGTCCTAATTAAATAACTACTTGCCTTAGACACACTTGCCTAGGCACCACAAAAGAAAATGCAGATAAGCGATAGATTACCCACGACCTTCCTCTGTCCTATTTGAGGGCGACGGTCCTTAGGGTCTTGATCTAGATATTTTTTTAATTAATATAGGGTTATGCGGATGCTCGTTTTGTGATATGCGGGGCCTAGGAAAAGTGATAAAATCCCCACCTAATCTGAATTTTGGTCTTGCCCCTTAAAATTCGAATTAAAATATGAATAAACAAACCAAGTACAAAATTTTGCAAAAGGATTTTTGAGCGGCGATATTTTGCAAAGAATCCTACAGTAAAGATATTTTATTGGATTTCAGAGGAGAGAGAAAGAGTTGAGAAATTTAATAGAGAAGTTTGGAACCCTAGATCCTCGATTAAGCCGTGGTTCCGCCGCCGAATAGGCCTTCTTGCCGCGCTTCCACCGCCGACTTAGGAGATCAGGTGGAGATTTTTGCTACGTGGCCTCCCTTGCTCCTCTGGATCTTGATTAATGTTTCTGGATCTCTGTTTCCTCAATTCTGTGACTCCAGATCCCCTCGCAAAATTCATACAATAATCATTAAATATAAAATTTGCAGTTTTGTTTATTTTTATTATATAGATCGAATAAGAATTCAACATAAATAATAAAAAAAAAATTACGCACGTATCCCCGGTAAAAGCGCCATTTGATTGATCTGTTTTATGTGTAGTAGTTAACCGCAATCAATAACGGTATCGCGTGTAGCTAGACCGAGATGAGTACGGGTCGTCCTCTGGGAAACATTGAATCTTTTAATCTTACTTTAGGCGTGTTGAGAAAGAAAGGAGTAAGAATAAAGAATGGTGAAGAATGGTTGTAGGTTCTAGATCTACATCAAACACGGATGCAGAATATAGATCTAGATTAACTACGGATGTAGGTTTTATAGTAGAAGGGGGCTTGTAGGGTTCGTTAAGATTTAATAGTCATGGATGATTAATTAAAAATTACTCTTTTTATCCTTTAATAGATTTAAAACTAGATCGACAGTGATGCTTGTAGATTAGGGTTTCTGGAGGGAAAAGGGTTCCCACTCTTAACCCCTATCTTGACATGGATCTCCGATCATGTCTAGCCTTTACCAAAACAATTATTAATCTAATCTCTAATCGCGGTCGAGACTAGCAATAAATTGTTAGCACGCCCGATTAGGATATTAATGATTCTTTTGGTAAAGTTAATAAACTTTATAGGACGTGAAAAGCGTTTAAGGATCTTTATCATCCATTAATCTACCCTAATCCTACGAACCTTAACAAGCGGAGAATTACTCACGCATGTTGGGAAAAGAAAAGATAGAGAGGGAAAGCATAATGTAAAATGCAGAAAAATAAAATGATATAAGAAATCAACTACCTTTATTAATCAACAAGATCAAGTACACTTTGTTTCCTTAGAAAATGATTACAAAACATTAGTTTGCTTCTCAATCTCTTCTAATGAGGTAGATGAACCGTTGATGATCAGCCTGGATGCGTGAGCCGTCTTGGACTTCGTGATCGCGTCGGTGTGATGATTTTTCCAAGAGGCTCTCGGTTCTATTTATAGTCACAGAAGTTGAAAACCCTAGATCGTGTTAGTTAGGGTTTGTTGATAAAATCCAGCGTAGAAAATTTAATATCCCAACTCCCATAATAGGCCGTGGATCCGCCGCCAATAGTGGGTTTTGGCCGCGGAACTGCCGCTCTCTGGTGGGATCTTTAGGCTCTAATTTCTGGGGCTTCATCTCTGTAGCACTTAGTGATCTTTTGAATATCTAGAATTTGAAAATCTTCTATACGTTTCTGCCAGAATTGGTTTCTTCAATTTACTAGAATATCTTCGGCAGATTTGATCTTGCCAACTCGGATTTCCTTGATTTCAGTCATGATATAATTCCTGCACAATTATCTCAATAAATGATGTTAGTAGAATTTGATTTTATTGAGATATTATCTTAACCATTTGTCATGATATTTTAGTTTTAAGAGAATTGGTCAAAGATATTTAATAAGGTAAGCATATTTAAATAGACCAAATATTACATGAATATTATATGCTTACATTTTCCTTCATAATGTTAATTATAATATATAAATACATGAAAATAGTATTTTTACGGATAAACCCTTATATGTGTCATATTTATAATAAACATCTTTTATTATATAGAAATAGTGAGGAAAATGTCACATCAATAGTGCAGTTTTATCAACTGAACAATACTCCCACGACTAGGGACATTTAAGGATGTGCTTATGGACCACCCAGCTCCCAGATATATGATCTCCATCTTAATACTGGTAGGTAAGCATGAATCCTATGGGCTCTATCAACATGTAATAGTGAACTGTAATACCACCTAAAGCATGTATATGATGATAAAGATAAACCAGATAGCATACTATCATCTTGAATAAGACCGTTCTACCGGTACAGGTCGTCTCTCAATCATCTAATCGCGTTCCTGCGATTACAATAATTGACTTGAGGGCACTATAGCCAACAATCTCCCACTTGCACTTAAGGCTAATTATTGCGTTGTCGCATACTCACAGCCCTTGTGATACCGAACACCCAACTCCTGTACTAATCAGTTTCGCAAAGCCTATTTGTGAAACTATTGTGTTCGAGAAATAGCCTCAGTGAGTGGATCCGCTCCAATGTTTCTTTCTATATCTCTCTATATCTCAACTTTGCGGAGAACCACTATCTTCCGAAATGAGCAATACCTGTCTTAGAATTTGTCTGGATATCTGATGGAACCTAGTTCACAAGTGAACTCCAAATCCAACAAACTTCTTAGACTGTATCATCTACTGAATTTAATCAGTATCCTGCACCATGCCTTCCTCAGTATCCGCTTGGACCACCTGTCCAACATACTGCCTCTCAAAAGAGAGAGAACTATAACTCAGACATTACTCTATCATCCAGGTCACCTTGGAAGCCAGAACTGATAACCGCTTCCCGAAGGAGGCTGCCGTTACTAATTACCAAAGAATATTCACTTATGTTCAAAACTTCTTCCCTACGTTTCTCCAGAATTGGATTAATATATACCTTTTGCAACCTGTGCAAAAACAATATCTGGTGTTGTATTTAACATTACATGATTAACTCAATTGCCTAAGCAAGTGATATGCCAATCATGCAAATCTGTCTCCCCTTTAGTCTGAAAGACATCCTTTAGAGAGGGTGACTCCATCACCTGCAGGTACACCACCTCGCCAGGAGTCAACCATTCTAAAACACCTTTAGAATAATTTCAAAGTACCCAGATTGGAACACTTCCTATATCTAGATCTAAAACCATAGATCTAGTGACCAGAATCGTGATATTTTATCCATATCCTATGTGGAGAAACACTTTGTGACAACCACGGTATATAACCGATCATAGTATAGGAATTTCACTTCCTATTAAGTGCATACCATCCAAATACCTGGAAATTACACCCTACTACCTCCTTACCAGATCTATCTCTTATTCTGATGAAGTCAAACTCTATGACTGTCACATCAAAAATAGATGATCTATCTCCGCTATACTTGCTTTAGTATATAAATAGACATAAGCTACTAGCCCACTATACTTCCGCTTCTTCCACTGACTACAACTACCCTCTGGCAGAGTCATATAGACTTGTACTTCTAAAGCTAGTTTAGAAGGACACTATACTCATCCTCATGCCAGACCTCATAGTCTAGAACAACAGTAGTGGCAAGTTTGGGTAAACAAGAACCTCCCTGTCACCGTCTCTTGAGAAGATCGAAGTACCTTTCGTGTGCTTGAGGTTACCCACCAGATCTGTGGAGTGGCTAATGGAATGTTGAATCCAATTGAATCTTTAGGTCTTACTAATCTTTCAGTAACCGTTTGTGGTTCTGGAATCACTTCCAGTTCTACCATACTCCCACTAATGTTTTCTGAAAAGAATTCATTTTACTAAAACTGCTGGCGAGTGAAGAACAATATAAATATTGATCTTCCAGATGGTAGAAAGTTAACCCTTGTCAAAGAACGGGATAACCCACAAACTGCCATTACTGAAACGTGCCTTGAGTTTATCCGGATTCTGGTTTTAAACATAAGCCAGACAACTCTATATACCTTAACATATTTAAGATATGAACCATTCTATATCCACTATAGAAACAAGGGAACTAATTTAATTGGAACCAGATTCAAAATCATGCAGCTGTCTCCAGCCCACATCAACCAAATGGAAGGATGCCAATCAACATTACTCATCTAGGAATGCATCCACATATGAATAACCTGAAAGAGAAGCAAGTTCTCAAAACCATTACTATCAACGGAATACCTTGCATAAGTATCTACATCTTTGACCACCTTGAAGAATCCTGATACTTTGCAACACATGGTTTTCTACTTTATTCTTATACTTATGACTTCTCAAAACTTGGACCCTGTATTTCTACGAAATACATGTCTAAAAACAGAGAAGTTACAAGTATACAGAATATAGTACGAGTACCAACTCTTTTGTCCTTATGGACACTGGACAACATACAATACTTTATATAAGTCCCCTGAGTTTAATAACTCAAATCCTGGGAGTCATAGTTTGAAAACTGTATTATGGTTAATAAGAATTACACCCCTGTTGAATGCTCCTCACCTAATCACCAACTCATATAGGTAAATGTCATAGACATAATTTCAAAAATTTATATCTTAGTTTATAAAATAAACGTACAAATATATCAGTTTGAAATTGGTGCATAACATTGGATATTCAAAACCAAATATTTGCCGTCAGGCAAAACCCAGGTGATTTCCTCAAATATCATCAATTACAAAGAATTCCGATATAATGGGGATATAATCACCTAATTCCCAATATTCTGCTCCCACTCATCATCAGTAACGCTATACAGATGTGAGAATAAAAATTGGTAAATACATACCCTAGAGTCAGAATCTAAATGGGAAATCAGTTTTCAATTAATAAAGCACAGTGAAACTGAAACATGAAAATGTTTCGGAGGGGTATCCGGATAACCGTATATTTCTTTACCATCTCTCCAATTTCTTTTTATGTCTTTACTTATTACCTTCAGTACACCGCACTTAAGCTAAATGGTTTTCTTCCTTCCATACCTTTTGGCACCAGCCTATGGTTTGAAAGAAGACTATCTAATAAGCATAATAAGTGTATGTTCAGTTGATAAAACTGCATATTTGTTACTACATTCTTCCTACTATTTCTATACTAAAAAAGGTCTTTATTATAATATATCATACATATGAGGGTTTATCTGTAAAAATACTATTTTTCATGTGTTGGTATATTATAATTAACATTTGGTAGGAAAATGTATGCAAAGATACCATTGACCAAATCTTAATGGTAAAATTAATACCTCAATAAAACAAAACTCCACTAATACTATTTGTTGAGATTGTGCAGGATTTTTCAGGGCTAAAAATCAAAGGGAATCAAAGTTGTTAAGAGCAAAACTTGCCTAATTAAGAAAGCAAACTAAGAAATCAAGTCTGGCAGAAGTAAAGAAAAGATTTCTAATTTCCAAAAGTTCCAGAGAACTCCACGTGTCACAAGAAGAAAAGCCCAGAAGAGAAAATCAAAAAGTCCCTCTACTTGGCCCCGGATCCGTGGCCAAACCCCCCTCTTGGCCGCGGATCCGCCGCGTGTCAGATGAATCAAGGGCTGGAATTTCTTCTGTTGGATCGTAACTACTATTCCCCAATTTTGGCATCTAGGGTTCTGGCTTTTGGAGTATAAATAAGGACCGAGAGCCTCTTGGAAAAATCATCATGTCGACGCGATCACGAAGTCCAAGATGGCTCACGCATCCAGGCTGATCATCAACGGTTCATCTACCTCCTTAGAAGAGATCGAGAAACAAAACCAGGATTTGTAAACATTTTCTAAGGAATCAAAGTGTAATGAATATTGTTGATTAATAAAGGTAGCTCTTTTTCCTATTCTATTTCTTTGTAGTTTAATTATGCATTTTCTCTCCATCTCTTTTTCTCCCAACATGCGCGAGTAATTCTCTGCTTGTTAGGGTTCGTAGGATTAGGGTAGGTTAAAGGATGATGAAAATACCTAAACTCTTTTTACGTCCTATAAAGTTTATAAACTTTATCAAAAGAATTATTAACATCCTAATCGGGAACGCTACCAATTCTTTGTTAGCCTTGACCACGATTAGAGATTAGATTAATGATTGTTTTGGTAAATGCTAGATATGAACGGAGTTCCGTGTCGAGATAGGGGTTAAGAGTGGGATTCCTTTTCCCTCCAGAAACCCTAATCTAATGCATCACTGTCGTTCTAGTTTTAAATCTATTAAAGGATAAAAAGAGTAATTTTTAATTAGTCATCCATAACTACTAAATCCTAATGAACCCTATAAGCCCTTCTCTTATATAAACTTACATCCGTAGTTAATCTAGATCTATATTTTGCATTAGTGTTTAAACGTAGATCTAGATCCTACAACCATTCTTCAATATTCTTTATTCCTCTTCTCTCTTTCAACACATCTAAAGTAAGATTAAAATATTCAACGTTTCCCTGAGGACGACCCGTACTCACCTCGGTCTAGCTACGCGCGACACCGTTCTGATTGCGGTTAATTACTACTACTACACAAAATTACAGATAAATCAAATGGCGCCGTTTCCAGGGATACGTGCGTAATTTTTTATTCTTACTATTTGTGTTGAATTCTTATACGATCTATATTATAATCAAAACAAAACTGCAAATTGAGTATTTAACGATTATTGTATGAATTTTGCAAGGAGATCTGGAGTCACACACTTGAGGAAACAGGAGACAGAGACATTCTTAAAGATCCAGAGAAGTACAGGAGGCACAGAGCAAAATTTCACCACCTGATCCCTCTCTCTTGCGGCGGAACCGCGGCAAAGGAGGTAAATTCGCGGTGGAAGCGCGGCCGTTTAGGTGATTTAGGGCTTCAGTCTTCTCTGGTAAGATTCTAACCTCTTCCTCTCTCCTCTCAAATCCAATAAAATCTATTTTCTGCAGGATTCTTTGCAAAATATCGCCGCTCAAAAATCTTTTTGCAAAGCTTTGTGATTGGTTTGTTTTGCATATTTTAATACGGACTTTAAGGGACAAAGACCAAATCCAGATTAGGTGGGGATTTTATCACCCTTCCTAAGCCCCACAAATCACAAACCGAGCATCTGCATCAACCCTACATTAATTTAAAAAATATCTAGACCAGACTCTAAGGACTGTCACGCTCAATAAGGACAGAGGAAGGTCGTGGGTAATCTATCGCTTATCCGCATTACTTTTGTGGTGTCTAGGAAAGTGTGTCTAAGGCAAGTGGTTACTTAATTAAGGCCCGCTATTTTCGGTGATTCGTATAGCGGATACCTCCCACTTACCTGGCACTTACCTGGCTATAAGTGTAGTAAAGAGGCGGTAGAGAATTGATCCTACGGCTTGTCCTTTGGAAGTCTAGGAGCGGTCTAGAAACTGACCTAGGTAACCTTAGTTCTAGGGTTGTTTGTGCATTTGTATGATTTGTCTTAAGTCCCACTTTTTTCAAAACATACCAATTTTAAAGCACACACACGCTGCCACTTGCACTAAACCCGCTTAGTGCATGCTTGGCTGGACACGGGATTCTAGTGTCCGTCTTGTCCGCGTTCCTGCTATCGACGCCGAAATCGGTACTTCTTCATCTTCTTTTCCCCCACCACACACCACATCGACCGAGATGGATGGTGCTCCATCACACTTCAACACCACGCTGCCACCGCCCGTAGGTGAGCAGAATCCACTGCGTATTTCTCTCCAAGAGAGATGCTATCCTATTCGTGGTCTCCTTCCTACTTGTCTATCTATTCCACCAGCTAACGGGGATAATTTCGAAATTAAACCCCACTACATCAATCTTCTGCCCAAATTTCATGGGCTTGAGTCGGAAGACGCGTACGTTTTCATTACAAAATTCAAAAACGTATGCGCAATGATGGGTACTTCACAATTGACTGTGGATGCTATGCGCTTACGTCTTCTCCTATTCACACTGTGCAACTTGGCAGAAAAATGGCTTTATAATACTGCCGCACACTCTATCACTAACTGGGATGAATTCGTAATAGCATTTCTTAAGAAGTTTTACCCAAACCATAAGACTGCCCATATTAGGAGCGAGATCAACCAGTTCACCCAGATTCCCAATGAACCATTTTGGAAGTGCTTTGAACGTTTCAAGGATCTGCTTGTCCAATGTCCTCATCATGGAATACAAAGATGGGATTTATGCCGAATTATATATGAGGGCATTAATCCAACGACAAAGCAGATGCTTGAAACAATGTGTCAATGCAATTTCATGTCTAAAGATGACGGAGAAGCGTGGAAATATCTGGAAGATCTCGCTGAAAACAATTTGCAGTGGGAAAGCGTAAGACCACCTTCATCTAGGGGAGGTATTCACCAGCTCGATGTTTCCATCGCAGTGAAAGCCGAAATGGCAGCAATGCAGAAGAAACTCGACGCTATTGAGAACAAATTCTCATCAGTCTCCCCAAATCAGGTCACGCTTCCCAAGACTGTTTGTGGTTGCTGTTCAGATCCTTCATACTTAACGGAAGAATGTCCTATGAATGCATCGTTTCAAACTAATGCTGCTTTTCAGCAGCAAACTAGAAACGATCCTTATTCTTCCACGCACAATCAAGGATGGAGGAATCATCCTAACTTTGCTTGGAACCAAAACCCACCCAAAAATCAAAATCAGTTCCAAAGCAATTATCAAAGACCTCCTCAACAGCAACCACAACCACAAAGTCAGCTCCCCTTTCAGTCACAAAATTTTCAAAATCTGGCCAACACGTCTACACCACAAATGGCTGGTACTGACAACTCTTCACTCGCACAAACTTTGGATATGTTTATGAAACATACCATTCAAATGTCGGCTGATATGAAGTCTTCTATTGATACAATAAAGAAAGACTCCGCCTCCTACGGCGAGTGTATTAAATCAATAGAAACCCAACTTGCACAGTTGATCGCCGCAATGAGTCCGAGAGAGAAAGGGAAACTCTCATCTCAACCCCTACAGAATCCTGGCTATTCACAAAATCATAATGTGAATGCCGTTACTACGTTGAGATCGGGGTGAGTGCTGAATAACCGAGTGGGTGAGGAATTTGATGTTAGTGACACCAATGATACCCCAGCTTCTTCTTCTTCCCCTAATTCGTCTAGTCTCCCACCTTCATCCGAGCCTATTCTCTGTTTTCCCCAAGGCTCAAACATTTCGCCAAATCTATCAAAGTCGATTCCCACTCCAATTTTGGGATCGAATCTGTCCCCACAATCTTCTCCACAAGCGTTGGACCCAAAACTTATTGATCAAGCTCCATTTCCAAACAGATTAAGGGCCAACATACCTAACCCACAAATGGAGAAGATTATGGAAATATTTAAGCAAGTTAGCATGAATATTCCTCTCATAGATGCTATTCAACAAGTCCCATCTTATGCAAGAATCCTTAAAGACTTGTGCACTAGGAAGAGAAAAACTCAAGTGCCTAAGAAGGTTTTCATGACGAGTAATGTTAGCACAACCTTTACCCAGCAAATACCAAAGAAATGTAAGGACCCTGGCTGTCCTACAATCTCTATTTCTATTGGGGGTAAAAATATTAATCGTGCTTTACTCGATCTTGGCGCTAGCGTTAACTTGCTTTCTTATTCAGTATACGAGCAGTTGGGAATTGGAGAGTTAAAACCCGCCCATTGTACTCTCCAGATGGCCGACCGATCGATCACCGAACCTCGGGGTGAACTAGAGGATGTGTTAATTAAAGTCTGGGAATTCATATTTCCCGTGGACTTTATTGTTTTAGATACACAACCTGTGGTAAACCCACGCAATCAAATCTCGGTGATACTTGGTCGACCCTTCCTAGCAACTTTTAACGCTGTAATTAATTGTCGTAACGGTTTTATGAACTTATCCTTCGGGAAAATGACAATTGAGCTTAATATTTACAAGCTAGGAAGTCAGCCATCAGAACCTTCTGCTCATTTGCTGGATGTTTGTTCCATCCACGAGATAGCTCCCGAAAGCTGCACGGATGAGGAACTTTGCTTTGATGATCTCGACAACACTAATGACACATCGTTTGATCTTGCACCACTTCATAGTGAGGATATGTTCAATGAGTCCGTCCTTGAGTTTGAACCCGTTGACTCGTTGCAAAAGTCAGCAGTACTTTCCGAGTCAATATCTTATGCAAGTTTTGAACCTCTTAAGGAGTCCGAATATCATTCCGTTACCCCACCTTCTATTGTCTCTCCGCCAATTCTTGATCTCAAACTGCTACCTTCTCATCTTAAATATTCATATTTAGGAGAGAATGAGATTTTGCCAGTAATTATCTCCGCTTCTCTAGCCTTAGAGCAAGAGAACGCACTTTTGGCAGTGTTGAGATTGAATCGGCAAGCATTTGGTTGGACAATGGCCGGCATCAAAGGGAATAGTCCCTTAATTGTTGAACATTAGATACATCTGATGGATGAAGCCAAACCAACCCGAGACCCACAAAGACGGTTAAATCCCGTTATGAAGGAGGCGGTAAAGAAAGAAATTGTCAAGTGCCTTGATAGTGGAATAATTTACCCTATATCTGATAGCCAATGGGTAAGTCCAATTCATGTGGTCCCTAAAAAGTCTGGCATCACGGTCATCACTAATGAGGCTAATGAGTTAATCCAAACACGCACCCAAACTGGGTGGCGCGTATGTATTGATTACAGGAAACTCAACGCCGCGATGAGGAAAGATCACTTCCCCCTACCTTTCATTGACCAGATGTTAGAACGATTAGCTGGACACGATTACTATTGTTTCTTGGACGGATGCTCTGGCTATAACCAGGTCCCCATCGCCGAAAAGGATCAAGATAAAACCACATTTACTTATCCTTTCGGAACTTTTGCTTATAGACGCATCCCCTTTGGGTTATGCAATGCTCTCGCTACATTTCAGCGGTGTATGATGGGGATATTCTCTGATATGGTGGAGAATTTTCTGGAAATTTTTATGGACGATTTCTCTATTTTGGGGACTCCTTTGAGGACTGCCTTCGTAATCTTGACGCGGTTCTTACTCGCTGTAAGGATAAGAACTTGACTTTGAATTGGGAAAAATGCCATTTTATGGTCCAAGAAGGTATTGTACTTGGACATATAATTTGACGAAAAGGCATTGAGGTTGACAGAGCTAAAATAGATGTCATTCATAACCTATTTCGTCCCAATTGCATCAAAGATATACGATCCTTCCTTGGTCATGCAGGATTTTATAGGAGATTTATTAAGGACTTTAGCAAAATTGCTAGACCCTTAACCCTTCTATTGGCCAAGGATACTACATTTCACTTTGATTCGGATTGTGAGGCTGCTTTTAAATCGCTTAAAAGATCGCTCACTACAACCCCCGTTCTATCATCTCCGGATTGGAACCACCCGTTCGAGCTTATGTGTGATGCATCAGATTTTACTATTGGTGCTGTCTTAGGACAACACATTGATAAGATGCCACATGTAATTTACTATGCAAGTAGGACCTTGAATGATGCACAAATAAATTACACAACTACCGAGAAAGAACTCTTGGTAGTTGTATTTGCATTAGAGAAATTCAGGCCCTACTTGATTGGCTCGCCAATTGTGGTTTACACAGATCATTCCACCCTACGACATCTTTTATCGATGAAGGATGCGAAGGCCAGGCTAATACGTTGGATCCTATTGTTACAAGAATTTGATCTTGTCATCCGAGACAAGAGTGGATGTGAAAACGTTGTAGCCGACCATCTTTCACGCATCACTTCTTCGCCAACTTTGACCGTGCCGATAAATGACTCATTTCCTGACGAACAGCTCTTGACTGTATCCTACGAACCTCGGTTCATGGATATCGTGAACTATCTTGCGATGGGACTTATTCCTAGCGATTGGTCTAAACAAGACAAACTTCGATTTCTATCCCAAGTAAAATACTTTTACTGGGATGAACCTTATCTATTTAAGTATTGTTCCGATCAAATCATTCGCAGGTGTATCCCGAACGATGAATTCAAGAGTGTGTTATCATTTTGTCATGATTAGGCATGCGGCGGTCATTTTAGTCCTCGAAAAACGGCGGAGAAAGTTTTGCAATGTGGCTTTTATTGGCCAACATTATTTAAACATGCATATGAACATTGCAAAACTTGTCCGCGATGTCAGCATTTGGGCCGGATTTCACGAATAAATGAGATGCCGCTCCAACCTATATTGGTTGTGGAAATATTCGATGTTTGGGGTATTGATTTTATGGGCCCTTTTCCCAACTCCTTTGGGAATTTATATATCTTGTTAGCGGTTGATTATGTCTCGAAATGGGTGGAAGTTATACCGTGTCGCACTAATGACAACAAAGTTGTCATAAAGTTCCTTAAAGAAAATATCTTTTCGCGATTCGGACACCCTCGCGCTATAATTAGCGACAACGGGACACATTTCTGTAATCGGTCTTTCGAGACTTTGATGTGGAAATATTCAATCACTCACAAGATTTCTACGCCCTATCATCCCCAAACAAGCGGACAGGCTGAGATCTCAAATAGGAAGATCAAACAAATCTTGGAGAAGACGGTTTCTAAGAACCGTAAGGATTGGTCAACCAAATTGACGGATGCTCTTTGGGCATTCCGCACCGCTTATAAGACCGATCTTGGTATGTCTCCATACCGCCTTGTGTTTGGGAAGGCATGCCACCTTCCTGTCGAGATCGAACATAAAGCAATGTGGGCTATTAAAGAGCTTAACTTCGATTTTGATCATGCAGGCAGCTATCGGAAGCTGCAATTGAATGAGCTAAGCGAACTCCGCGATGAAGCTTACGATAATGCGGTGATCGTAAAGAAACGGACTAAAGTGTTCCACGATAAAAACCTTTTTCGAAAAACCTTCACATCGGGGCAACAAGTCCTTCTTACGATTCCCGTCTCCATCTTCATCCGGGTAAGCTTAAATCTCGTTGGAAAGGACCTTTTGTGGTGCGGTATGTACACCCGCACGGGGCAGTAGAAGTTGAAAATTTGAAAAACGGTTCAATTTTTAAGGTAAATGGGCATAGATTAAAACCGTATTTCTCTGCTGACCCCGCGGATGAGATCCTGTTTTTACAGGAGCCGCTTTATCAAAACTGAATTTCCGCCGCCTCACCTCCATGTTTTGGTAACATTTTCTCATTTTAAGAATGGAGGTGAGTGAAAATGGATTTAATTGAATATCTGTGCGTGCCAAAGATCTAGTTTGGGGGTAGTTTTCATTTAACTATTATTTTACCCCTTATATCTCTCCCCTAGTATACAGGTCCATACTCGCAAAAGACAACATCAGTGAGGACACTGCTGAAAACAGGTTTGGGGGGAGGTTTGTATTCACTGAATTATCTTTGACACTTGGCATTCAAAAATTTTTATAACAAAAGAGTAGAAAGTGAAAAATAACATCCAAAAGATATGAATAGTTTAAGAAAACCAAGAAAATTAGAAGTTTTCTTAAACGAACTAGTAATAAGTTGTTATGAGCTGTTGTCTCAAGGGTCAGTAAGCTGAAGGAAGTCACTAATCTGAGGATAAAAATAAGTCTGAAAAATAGTTTATATTCTGGAAGCCAAACATTTGAATGTTGATACCCCACTATATGCACTTACACACGTCTTGAACTCGGGATAGTAGAGGATACCTTGAAATGCTCTAGTCTAAAAGCCAAAGTATGAAGGAAATAAAAAAATGAAGAAAATATAAAAATGGTGAAAGAAAATAAAAATGAACACTGGTTTTGTTATCGCCAAGGCAGCAATAAAAAAATATAGCGAGGGTGCTTCATCACCTAGTGCCTTAGACCAACTGGTTTGGGAGTCACTGCGAAGCCTTAGGTGATGCAAGACGAGGAAAATACGATCACCTAATCAACAAGCACATAAGTAATCGGTCGGTTAGTACCTCAAGAAGTATTAACGGTCGCATGAAAATGTGTGAGCAAATCCATAAATATTCATCGAATTAAAAAGTACCGAGGTAGATGGACAAGAGTATGATAACTTGAATTGAATTTTCCGAGTGTAAGGATGTCCATTACACACACGTAGGGTTATAAGATCGATGTTTGGATGAAAGGTAGGAATGAAGAATAAAGACGATGTTTTATTGAGGGATAATGTGACTTCTAACATCTTTTCTTGACTATTAAGATAAGGCTCAAGACAACTGAAAAGATAGTGTAGTTGGGAACTCTCAATTTTCAAAGTATTTCTTTTATGATTCTTATCTTTATATGTAAATTTCACCATCTCTCTTTTATTATAGGATTTTGTCGGTGTAATCCGCTGAAAACCATCAGGAGACAACACTCCTTCTACTAGGGACACCTAGAGGTTTAATGGCTTGTTGCACGTGCTCAGTGCAATCGTGTTTGCCTACAAAAGTGTGCTTAGTTTTATCCGTTCTGTTTCTCCTTCTCATGAATAAACTAGTTTGCTCAGGACGATCAAAGATAAGTTTGGGGGTATTTGTTCAGTTGATAAAACTGCACATTTGTTATTACATTCTTCCTACTATTTCTATACTAAAAAAGGTCTTTATTATAATATATCATACATATGAGGGTTTATCTGTAAAAATACGATTTTTCATGTGTTGATATATTATAATTAACATTTGGTAGGAAAATATATGCAAAGATACCATTGACCAAATCTTAATGGTAAAATTAATATCTCAATAAAACAAAACTCCACTAATATTATTTGTTGAGATTGTGCAGAATTTTTCAGGGCTAAATATCAAGGGAATCAAAGTTGTTAAGAACAAAACCTGCCTAATTAAGAAAGCAAACTAAGAAATCAAGTCTGGCAGGAGTAAAGAAAATATTTCCAATTTCCAAAAGTTCCAGAGATCTCAACGTGTCACAAGAAGAAAAGCCCAGAAGAGAAAATCAAAAGATCCCTCTACTTGGCCGCGGATCCGCGGCCAAACCCCCCTCTTGGCCGCGGATCCGCCGCATGCCAGATGAATCAAGGGCTGGAATTTCTTCTGTTGGATCGTAACTACTATTCCCCAATTTTGGCATCTAGGGTTTTGGCTTTTGGAGTATAAATAAGGACCGAGAGCCTCTTGAAAAAATCATCAAGTCGACGCGATCACGAAGTCCAAGACGGCTCACGCATCCAGGCTAATCATCAATGGTTCATCTACCTCCTTAGAAGAGATCGAGAAGCAAAACTAGGATTTGTAATCATTTTCTAAGGAATCAAAGTGTAATGAATATTGTTGATTAATAAAGGTAGCTCTTTTTCCTATTCTATTTCTTTGTAGTTTAATTATGCATTTTCTCTCCATCTATTTTTCTCCCAACATGCGCGAGTAATTCTCCGCTTGTTAGGGTTCGTAGGATTAGGGTAGATTAATGGATGATGAAAATACCTAAACTCTTTTTACGTCCTATAAAGTTTATAATCTTTATGAAAAGAATTATTAACATCCTAATCGGGCATGCTACCAATTCTTTGTTAGCCTTGACCGCGATTAGAGATTAGATTAATTATTGTTTTGGTAAAGGCTAGATATGAACGGAGTTCCGTGTCGAGATAGGGGTTAAGTGTCACGACCCGAAAGTACGGAACATGACCGGCACTTAGACTACGAACGTCTCAAGGAGTACGTATGCTAAGTAAGCCGAAACCCAGAAATCCAAACCAAGAGAAGTAGTAGAGAATAGGAAGAACCATATCAAATCAACCTGTATGCAACATAATATACAACGCCTAAAGGCGAGGATCACAACAGAAATGGAACTCAACCAGCAAGAAACTCAAGAAATATAACATGCTACTCTATGGTCGAAAGAATAACATTACTGGTCTCTATCTCAAAAATACAAGTTTGGTTGATGGAACTTCTAGATACAACTGAAATATAATATACAAGGTATAATGATGGGTAAGATACAATAAACCCACCTACTAGCAAGTCACCCGAAAAGAAACCGTGCCCGCAAAGCCGTAATGAAATCCGTACGGCTACACCTGCAAGAAACTGGGGCACAACGGGGGTGAGTTGCCAACTCGTGAGTAGAAAAAGATCTACGAACAGAAAATCGCATGAATAACGCAACCTAGGTCAATGATCATAATATATCCTCAAATATATGAATAACATGCAGCCTATAACAATGGCTAGGGTAATATGTAACCCGAGTGTGATCTTATGTGCCCGTGTCAGTGCCTCAGGTAGCAATATATCATATGAATGAGGTATGAATGCATGAAAACAGAATACATGTAAATGAAGAAACCGTTTTCATAAATTAGTGAGATTTCCTTTGTATTTTAAAAATGAGGTATCATAAATGAAATCAGCATCAACAGTGTCTAGCATCGACACAAAACATAAATCTCAATGTCTCAAAACCTCAGGCTCCGGCCATCCGGACTGGCCTGTATCATCAAATATCAGTACCTCAATATCTCGAAATCTCAATGTCTCAATCTCAATATCTAGGGCGCCGTCAGTCCAGACCGGCCCCTACCATCCATCTCAAGACCACGACGGTATCCTCCGGATATCCGACGCGTCGGGTAAAATCACCGGTAGGTAGTCTCCCCCTGCCAGGCTCATCGTCATCACCACGAGCTTCTTGCCCCGGGGTACCTTACCGGGTCCACCATGTACCCGAAACGGTTCATCCAACTCCTCGAATCGGGTCTCCAAATCTATCAGCAAACTCATGGTGGACGACTCATACATCATGGGAAAAACCGCGCTTTTTATTTAAAAAGAGAAAGAAGAAGTTTGTATATGTTTAGCGGTTTTCCCCAAATCCAGAAAATCTCATGGAAATCCAATCCAAAACCTCAATAGCACGTAAAAAGTGAATATATGCATGAGAATCCATGAATGCGGCATAACAATGAATAACAGTATGCATGAGGTAGCAGGTAATAACTATAATGTCTAAACTAACATATAAGGCAAGTACACTAATATAATGTCAAAACTATTAGCTAACAGGCTATGTCAAGCAATAATATTTTCTAAGGTGTACGTGACATGGCAATTACCGATGAAGATGTGTGTGAGCCGGCAAGTAAGTGTACGTGGTACATACGCATCATCGGTAATGGTGCTGGTGTCCTAACCACAAGATATCAACAGTAGAATATGAAGCATAATATAAGCATGTGATGCGGAGCAAACAACAATAATGAGCGGGAGCTGAATACTAGACGCAACGATAATTGATCTGTTTTAACCTAATATAAGTCCTATAATGGTGCCTTTTGAAATAACAAGAATCGTGGGGTTTTGAAAATAGGGGCTACGGTGTTTTTAAGAAAAGATACGTTTTTTGAAATATCCGTAGGATCCCTTAGGCTGTCTTTAAAAATACGCACGATTCGTAAGCTTTGAAATAGGTAGGAACCGAATCTAATCTAACAACTAACTAAACTAAAGGGCTACGCTATAAGCTAGACTACAGGTAAGGAAACCGCCTAACATCTGAGTCGATACATATACATACCTGTATATATATCAGTCGGTGATCCCGCCTCAATAATATCATATCCGATACCATATCTATAATCAGACATCCCAAGTCAAGAGTGCGGATCAATCATCAAGATATAGCTCGTACGTAAATCCTTCGTACGGCATCCCCAAATCTGGGTACGGGTCAATATCATATTCCTCACACTATTCCTTTGGTATCCTCTTTATCCAAGATCATAGTCTAGGGTACTGACCTATGTCTAGTACAATACTAATATCCTCAATATACTCATGATCTGACTACTGATCGACAATCTCATACAAACCGATATCGTCAGCACATATCATCATCAAGGGGTATACATCGCCCGATACGACCTAATATCAATATCCTAGCATATTATGCCTCATATCACGATCATATGTCGACCATTTATTTATAACACTATTCACCCGTATCGCCGCCGCAAGATCCGCTATAACACCAGGACGTACCTTAAGTACGAATCCTGCCATATCACCGAGATCGCAACCACAAACAAATCTCATCGACTCAGCTCAATCCCAAGTATCCTCCTCAAATCCGTATGTGAACACATAGTCCCATACCCATGTGAACATATAAATATATTCCCATACACGCACATATGAAATAAGGAATGTATGCAAGTATGTATATGTGTGTATGTGTAAGTGTAGTGCACACACTACCTAAGGTTTCGTAACTATGCACCAATCCATCACCAATATCCATCTAAAATCATCAATAATAAATCCTAACAACATATCATAAATTGTTGGTGTGTATACGCATCCGTATACATCACCACGGACTGCGGGGGTGCTATACGCCATCCACCCGACTTCTCCCCGTAGATATAAATCTACTCACCTGGTCCTCGCTCGCCGGTGCCGATGTCGCCACGCGCTTGCTTGTCTTCTCGAAGTCCACATGGGGTACCTACATATCATAACGCACCATATTGCATTAAAATCCGACTCATAACCAAAACGACGCACGAAACCCACATAGGTCAAAACCTAAGGTTGCTTTCACAAATCGACCTAGAAACCCTCGACGTCGGCGTACAAACGCCAAACCATCGAGAAAGCTCCCAGCACATTCATTTTTACAATTACAAGCAGTAATTATAATATAAAATAGCTTAAAATTCACAAAAACCCTAATTTCACTTAAAAAGTCATTTTTCCGAAAATCTAGCAAGCACAAATCACCGTTTTAGTACAGAACTCGATGTATAAACGAATCTAGCGGCCACAATATTGACTAAATATCTTAAATAAGTCATAAAAATAATTCCCATAATTTAATCTCATTAAATTTCATAAACTCCAAAATTCTAGTTTGCAAACATATCAATTTTTACACTTTTTAAAGTAAATTTCACAATTCATCCATTAAGCTTAGTTTTGCATATACAATAGTATTAAACCAAAATTTATAATGCTAATAATGTCATGAAACCTTAATCATATTTTAATTTAAACCAATTAATAAATTTCCAAAACCTAGTTAGCAATTATATAATTATCACTTTTAAATTAACAAATATGCAAACTAGCAACTTAAATTGGATTTAGCATAACATTAATATGTCAATTATATCACATAAACTAAATCTCACAACACAAAATACCAATTTAAAATCAAACCCCTCTCTTGAATTTTAAATCATGCACCTAAAACTAATTAAAAACCTAATTAAACAATTAATTAAGCTAACCTAAGCAATTAACAACACATTAAGCAAAAAGGTTAGAATTTATACCCAAATAATTTGAAGAACCCACAAGCACACTTAGCCTCCCAAATTGAAATCTAAATCCCTAGATCCATGCTATGGTAGCCAAGGGAAAATGGGTAGGAGGTGGATTTTGATTTGGATTTTTGCTTGATTTTTTTGTGGATTTTTCAAGCATTTTTGAAGAACTTTTTTAAAGAGAAGGAGATGAAGAATGAAGGGCTGTTGGGGTTCAGATTTTGGCCAGAAAATGAGTGGGGGAGGAGAGAGAGGGAGGTGGAGAAAAATGGGGAGAAAGTCAAAGTCAATTCAAGGTCAAAAGTCTAACTAATTTATCCATTTTCTTTTCTTTTTTTTCATTTCTTTTCCTTTGAAATTCAAGTGGGGAAAAAAATGGGGGCTGCTGAATTTAGCTAAGGGGAGGAGTAAGTGGGGGTGTGTGGGTGTGGGTACGGGTGTGGGGTGATGAAAAATGATAAATACAATACCCCAAACATCCATTTACACTAAAAAAAAGCCTTTTTTCTTCAATAATTTCTAAACCGTTTTGGCAAATGATTTCGTTCCAAAAACCACATGATAAATTTTTATTTAATGTTTTATGATGCACAAAATTTGTTTCAACTCATTCCAATTTGTAATTTTCCCTAATTAAATGTATTAGTGACGGCTTAAAATAATAATAAAATATTATTTTTTTCAGAAAATTTGAATTTTCACCAGCGGCTCAATAAACACCAAATAATAGCAATTACATAGCTAGAATATGTATATTTAATTTTTATAATAAGATATTTGTATTTTGAGTTTTTACAGAAAACCCCTTTATTTCACCGATTTTTTTCGAAATTTCACCGAAACGATTTTCAAAGCGTTACAATCTTCCCCCCTTAAAGAAATTCGGTCCCCGAATTTAAATTCAAACTCCCCCAAATACTAGAACATCTAAGAAAACCCATCAAGTCGTCGGGGCTCCGAAATTATAAATACTTAAAACAAATCGTAGCGCAGCGCATGCGCTTGAAAAATGAGCATATAACTCAAATCAAAACTCCGTCAAGCATCCCGCAATCATCGGAGTCATGGAGAAGACATCAATGCCAAACCCAAATCAAAACCGATATGATATAACTCGAAACTATAAATGTAAATATCGAATCTATATCTGTAAGTATCTGAAGGAAATGCATACCAAATCTCTTTAAGTCGCTGTGCAACGCGTATAACACTGCACAGTGGCGGATGCCTGCCACAAGAAAATAACTATATACATATATACCTTCGTTTGAAATGTACGTTCCGCCGTTTTGGAAACAATTTAGAAGGGTCTCCTTGTTTTAAACATTTCGTGTCATATCAGACACGTAGGTAAATACTGAGGCTATAGCTCGCTTTTTGGAAATCCCTTCAATAACTATCAATGCATGCAAAATGTATTCAGGTACTGTCCTCTGACTAGTCCTGCTCGGTACGGAAACACATATCAATATCATAAAAACGTACCGCTCTATAAGAAATCAATCCCAAAATATGCACATGAATACTACGTGCGTCTGGTGCGCACGGAAATCAAAATCCATGAATGTGCCATACATGCGCACAGAAACAACATCTAAGTGCATCAGGTGTGCACGAAACATCTGTCGTAGGCAACATGTGTGCCTGACAGCAAAATCAGGTGCATCTGACATGCACGAAAAATCTCGAATTAGTGCATCTGGTGTGCACCAAATCGCATCTCGTAACAGGCGCCCAACAGGCGCTAAAAATCCAATCCGGTGCATAAAATGCACAAAACAAATGTCGAGCATCACCCTCGAAATCGAAATCCAGTGTATCCAAGTGCACAAAATACATGTCACTGCACTGCCAGCATATATAAACTATACAGAGTGCAGGAACCAAATCGCGTGCGTGCATACGCACAAAATCAACTCAACTGTTTAAAACCGTAAAATCACAAACATGTGAAACTAAAGCACGAAAACGATATCAAGTGCAACACTGTGCAAAGATCGTAAATCCTCAATCATCAAAATCAAATCATACGAATAAATCACCCAAAACATCGAAATCAATAATGGCGGAATAGTACTGCTCAAGCGCATCCTCTAAGAATCTCGGCCAACTGTCACGGTCACTAGTGGGACGTCTCGTCGATGATCATGAACTCTGGCCTGCTGGTGTGCGTAACATGATCACTCCTGGGTCCAAGTCTTCTCCGTAGATTACCAATCTCACAATCCATCGGCTCATCGGCCCTGTCAAGGCAGCATATCACTGGCGTCGGCCTCTGGCTCTCTGAATACACGTGACACATCTGATCCTGGGTGCAAGTATCATCGCTGCAGTATCCTGGAAGGAATCCTGCTCACGGTCTCTTCCATGTCTCGTCTCTGCCAACTGTCCGGAAGTCATTGCCCTTTCCTATATCTGCATCTTGCTCTGGAACGACTGCATACTCATCGCGACTCCTTCTGGAAGGTAAGTCCAAGTACCATGCCTCGGCATGCGCATCGCCTCTCTGATGTCGGCGGAGTGGAACGGCATCTCATCTAGATCTGGTGCGAACCTCTTATTCCACTTTTCTCTAATGTCGTCTGCTTTGGACTCGTCTCGTCGCGGCTGCATGGACTGAGCTCCAACGACTATCCTCGTACCTGGAGTCTCCCAAGAATGCATCTCACCACCTAGCATCCGATTGAAGTCGAACCATCCGATCGAGTCGTCAAAACCTCATAATCCCCCAAGAGCTCAACATCTTGGGCACAGTTTAATAGTATCGAGTACATACCACAGCATCGGTGGTCCAGCCGTAGAAGGGCAAACCCAAGCCTCACTAATGGCGCCGTAGAACTGCCGCAAACCCGAAGGTTCAAAGGCTTTCACACGGTCATTAAGTCGAGTTAGAGTTTCATTCTTCTAGAGAGACCATAGAATTGCCTGCATGTCTTTCCGACTACTTTAAACTTGGAATAATAGGTTTCTGACATTCGATCGTCTCTGTCGACTCCCAACGTCTTCGCGTGAAGTCGTCTCTAGCTGGAATCAATCTATCTGATGACCTCGCATCGGGGTAGGCGAACTATCCACATGTCCTAGTCATTCATCCTCGATGACTAGCGACCTTCTATCATCTCTTAGTACAACTCGTTCTGCAATAGCTCCAACATCTGGGGCGATATCTCGTCGTTCGCAGCAATAACTGGCTCGCTCATCTGCACGCAGAACAGTGCCTCGATCATCATGAATAAGCAATACGCCAACGATCATCAAAATCTGGTTGGCCTCTATCATTAGCTCAATCCTCTAATGTCGATCAGCACATCCGAGTAACCTCATAAAGGCGATCCGCCAAACGCTCGTGGCGCGGAAACACAGTCAAAAGACACCTCTCTACAATCCGGTGTCGCCGGAATCATGCCCTGGTCAGTCCTCGTTCGTGCCGAGCTCGTGCTGACCGCAACTCTAGCCGTAGCTCTCCCTGCCCGTAATCGTGGCAACAAAACCAAACTGGTACCGATGAGGCTAGATCAGGAAGGAATATAATACTGAACAAGGAAATGTACATCCTAAGGCTTCTTAAGTGGAGTGGCGTGTCGTAAATATGCCGCGGAACATACCAACGGTTCGTCACTCTACTTTAGTCACCTATTCCATCAACCAAGGGTCATCCTACGCTCCGAAGGTAAAACCTAACGCTCTGATACCAACTTTGTCACGACCCGAAAGTACGGAACATGACCGGCACTTAGACTACGAACGTCTCAAGGAGTACGTATGCTAAGTAAGCCGAAACCCAGAAATCCAAACCAAGAGAAGTAGTAGAGAATAGGAAGAACCATATCAAATCAACCTGTATGCAACATAATATACAACGCCTAAAGGCGAGGATCACAACAGAAATGGAACTCAACCAGCAAGAAACTCAAGAAATATAACATGCTACTCTATGGTCGAAAGAATAACATTACTGGTCTCTATCTCAAAAATACAATTTTGGTTGATGGAACTTCTAGATACAACTGAAATATAATATACAAGGTATAATGATGGGTAAGATACAATAAACCCACCTACTAGCAAGTCACCCGAAAAGAAACCGTGCCCGCAAAGCCGTAATGAAATCCGTACGGCAACACCTGCAAGAAACTGGGGCACAACGGGGGTGAGTTGCCAACTCGTGAGTAGAAAAAGATCTACGAACAGAAAATCGCATGAATAACGCAACCTAGGTCAATGATCATAATATATCCTCAAATATATGAATAACATGCAGCCTATAACAATGGCTAGGGTAATATCTAACCCGAGTGTGATCTTATGTGCCCGTGTCAGTGCCTCAGGTAGCAATATATCATATGAATGAGGTATGAATGCATGAAAACAGAATACATGTAAATGAAGAAACCGTTTTCATAAATTAGTGAGATTTCCTTTGTATTTTAAAAATGAGGTATCATAAATGAAATCAGCATCAACAGTGTCTAGCATCGACACAAAACATAAATCTCAATGTCTCAAAACCTCAGGCTCCGGCCATCCGGACTGGCCTGTATCATCAAATCTCAGTACCTCAATATCTCGAAATCTCAATGTCTCAATCTCAATATCTAGGGCGCCGTCATTCCAGACCGGCCCCTACCATCCATCTCAAGACCACGACGGTATCCTCCGGATATCCGACGCGTCGGGTAAAATCACCGGTAGGTAGTCTCCCCCTGCCAGGCTCATCGTCATCACCACGAGCTTCTTGCCCCGGGGTACCTTACCGGGTCCACCATGTACCCGAAACGGTTCATCCAACTCCTCGAATCGGGTCTCCAAATCTATCAGCAAACTCATGGTGGACGACTCATACATCATGGGAAAAACCGCGCTTTTTATTTAAAAAGAGAAAGAAGAAGTTTGTATATGTTTAACGGTTTTCCCCAAATCCAGAAAATCTCATGGAAATCCAATCCAAAACCTCAATAGCACGTAAAAAGTGAATATATGCATGAGAATCCATGAATGCGGCATAACAATGAATAACAGTATGCATGAGGTAGCAGGTAATAACTATAATGTCTAAACTAACATATAAGGCAAGTACACTAATATCATGTCTAAACTATTAGCTAACAGGCTATGTCAAGCAATAATATTTTCTAAGGTGTACGTGACATGGCAATTACCGATGAAGATGTGTGTGAGCCGGCAAGTAAGTGTACGTGGTACATACGCATCATCGGTAATGGTGCTGGTGTCCTAACCACAAGATATCAACAGTAGAATATGAAGCATAATATAAGCATGTGATGCGGAGCAAACAACAATAATGAGCGGGAGCTGAATACTAGACGCAACGATAATTGATCTGTTTTAACCTAATATAAGTCCTATAATGGTGCCTTTTGAAATAACAAGAATCGTGGGGTTTTGAAAATAGGGGCTACGGTGTTTTTAAGAAAAGATACATTTTTTGAAATATCCGTAGGATCCCTTAGGCTGTCTTTAAAAATACGCACGATTCGTAAGCTTTGAAATAGGTAGGAACCGAATCTAATCTAACAACTAACTAAACTAAAGGGCTACGCTATAAGCTAGACTACAGGTAAGGAAACCGCCTAACATCTGAGTCGATACATATACATACCTGTATATATATCAGTCGGTGATCCCGCCTCAATAATATCATATCCGATACCATATCTATAATCAGACATCCCAAGTCAAGAGTGCGGATCAATCATCAAGATATAGCTCGTACGTAAATCCTTCGTACGGCATCCCCAAATCTGGGTACGGGTCAATATCATATTCCTCACACTATTCCTTTGGTATCCTCTTTATCCAAGATCATAGTCTAGGGTACTGACCTATGTCTAGTACAATACTAATATCCTCAATATACTCATGATCCGACTACTGATCGACAATCTCATACAAACCGATATCGTCAGCACATATCATCATCAAGGGGTATACATCGCCCGATACGACCTAATATCAATATCCTAGCATATTATGCCTCATATCACGATCATATGTCGACCATTTATTTATAACACTATTCACCCGTATCGCCGCCGTAAGATCCGCTATAACACCAGGACGTACCTTAAGTACGAATCCTGCCATATCACCGAGATCGCAACCACAAACAAATCTCATCGACTCAGCTCAATCCCAAGTATCCTCCTCAAATCCGTATTTGAACACATAGTCCCATACCCATGTGAACATATAAATATATTCCCATACACGCACATATGAAATAAGGAATGTATGCAAGTATGTATATGTGTGTATGTGTAAGTGTAGTGCACCCACTACCTAAGGTTTCGTAACCATGCACCAATCCATCACCAATATCCATCTAAAATCATCAATAATAAATTCTAACAACATATCATAAATTGTTGGTGTGTATACGCATCCGTATACATCACCACGGACTGCGGGGGTGCTATACGCCATCCACCCGACTTCTCCCCGTAGATATAAATCTACTCACCTGGTCCTCGCTCACCGGTGCCGATGTCGCCACGCGCTTGCTTGTCGTCTCGAAGTCCACATGGGGTACCTACATATCATAACGCACCATATTGCATTAAAATCCGACTCATAACCAAAACGACGCACGAAACCCACATAGGTCAAAACCTAAGGTTGCTTTCACAAATCGACCTAAAAACCCTCGACGTCGGCGTACAAACGCCAAACCATCGAGAAAGCTCCCAGCACATTCATTTTTACAATTACAAGCAGTAATTATAATATAAAATAGCTTAAAATTCACAAAAACCCCAATTTCACTTAAAAAGTCATTTTTCCGAAAATCTAGCAAGCACAAATCACCGTTTTAGTACAGAACTCGATGTATAAACGAATCTAGCGGCCACAATATTGACTAAATATCTTAAATAAGTCATAAAAATAATTCCCATAATTTAATCTCATTAAATTTCATAAACTCCAAAATTCTAGTTTGCAAACATATCAATTTTTACACTTTTTAAAGTAAATTTCACAATTCATCCATTAAGCTTAGTTTTGCATATACAATAGTATTAAACCAAAATTTATAATGCTAATAATGTCATGAAACCTTAATCATATTTTAATTTAAACCATTTAATAAATTTCCAAAAACCTAGTTAGCAATTATATAATTAGCACTTTTAAATTAACAAATATGCAAACTAGCAACTTAAATTGGATTTAGCATAACATTAATATGTCAATTATATCACATAAACTAAATCTCACAACACAAAATACCAATTTAAAATCAAACCCCTCTCTTGAATTTTAAATCATGCACCTAAAACTAATTAAAAACCTAATTAAACAATTAATTAAGCTAACCTAAGCAATTAACAACACATTAAGCAAAAAGGTTAGAATTTATACCCAAATAATTTGAAGAACTCACAAGCACACTTAGCCTCCCAAATTGAAATCTAAATCCTTAAATCCATGCTATGGTAGCCAAGGGAAAATGGGTAGGAGGTGGATTATGATTTGGATTTTTGCTTGATTTTTTTGTGGATTTTTCAAGCATTTTTGAAGAACTTTTTTAAAGAGAAGGAGATGAAGAATGAAGGGCTGTTGGGGTTCAGATTTTGGCCAGAAAATGAGTGGGGGAGGAGAGAGAGGGAGGTGGAGAAAAATGGGGAGAAAGTCAAAGTCAATTCAAGGTCAAAAGTCTAACTAATTTATCCATTTTCTTTTCTTTTTTTTCATTTCTTTTCCTTTGAAATTCAAGTGGGGAAAAAAATGGGGGCTGCTGAATTTAGCTAAGGGGAGGAGTAAGTGGGGGTGTGTGGGTGTGGGTACGGGTGTGGGGTGATGAAAAATGATAAATACAATACCCCAAACATCCATTTACGCTAAAAAAAAGCCTTTTTTCTTCAATAATTTCTAAACCGTTTTGGCAAATGATTTCGTTCCAAAAACCACATGATAAATTTTTATTTAATGTTTTATGTTGCACAAAATTTGTTTCAACTCATTCCAATTTGTAATTTTCCCTAATTAAATGTATTAGTGACGGCTTAAAATAATAATAAAATAATATTTTTTTCAGAAAATTTGAATTTTCACCCGCGGGTCAATAAACACCAAATAATAGCAATTACATAGCTAGAATATGTATATTTAATTTTTATAATAAGATATTTGTATTTTGACTTTTTACAGAAAACCCCTTTATTTCACCGATTTTTTTCGAAATTTCACCGAAACGATTTTCAAAGCGTTACATTAAGAGTGGGATTCCTTTTCCCTCCAGAAACCCTAATCTACACGCATCACTGTCGTTCTAGTTTTAAATCTATTAAAGGATAGAAAGAGTAATTTTTAATTAATCATCCATAACTACTAAATCCTAATGAACCCTACAAGCCCACCTCTTATATAAACTTACATCCGTAGTTAATCTAGATCTATATTTTGCATTAGTGTTTAAACGTAGATCTAGATCCTACAACCATTCTTCAATATTCTTTATTCCTCCTCTCTCTTTCAACACATCTAATGTAAGATTAAAATATTCAACGTTTCCCTGAGGACGACCCATACTCACCTCGGTCTAGCTACGCGGGACACCGTTCTGATTGCGGTTAATTACTACTACTACACAAAATTACAGATAAATCAGTGTACTCTCCTAATCCTAGGAGCTCACTCAACTTGAGAGAAGGTAAAGGGGAAAAGACAACCTGAATAATCCTATTCGATTTCTCCTGAACTGGAAACCATTCTCGAACTGGAACAAGTTCTTTTGAGTTCGTATGTTACTATACGATGGTATATCCAATAAATTTGGATCTTCTTAGTGATACGGAATGTTCTGGAGAAATACAAAAGGTGAAGTAGGAGTGGCGATGATATACGCCCCTTCGTCGTGAATGATAGCAGTCGCAATTTCCTTTTCCCTCATTCTAATCCCTTTATATGTCATTTCTTATTACCTTCTGTACACCACACTTATGCTAATTGGTTTTCTTTCTTCCCTACCTTTCGGCACCAGCCTATGGTTTGGAAGAAGACAATCCAATAAGCGTAATAGGTGTACTCTCTTAAATACCAGGAGCCCTCGCAACCTGAGAAAAGGTAAAGGGAAAAGACAACTGAATAGTCCTATTCTATTTCTCCAGAACCAGAAACCATCCTCGACCTGAAACAAATTTCATCAAGTTCGTATCTAATTATACGATGGTCATATCCAATAAATGTGGATCTTCGTAGTGATACGGAATGTTCTAGAGAAATGGAAAGGGTAAAAGTAGGAGCAGCTAAGATATATGCGACCCGGACAATCTAAAAGCCAAAGTGTTTTAAGAAAGTTCGGTTAACTTGGTTAATGAGTTTTAGTTTAGGTCGGGTCAAGGTAGCTGCCAAAGAGAGAGAGAAAAGAAACACTCAGCGTGCACTCTAACCAAGATTAGATTGGTTATTTATTTATCTAATCAGTATGTCTCCCACTGTTTCCTCAAATTCTCTTCCAAACCCAAAAAAGAATTAGTCGGGATCATCTAAAATCATCTGAGGATTAACACCTACTCATCAGTAGGAATCGGGACCCAACTATCATCGCATGATAACTTGAAGGTGTTAGTTATATGTATGCCCTAGAGGCCATTACTGTACATTGGATGTATATTGTAGTGGATGCTGGGACATATATAGGGAGGACTTTCTTGCTCGACATGATAGTATGCTATCTGGTTACTCTTTACCTTAACGTGTATACTGATTGTCTCTCTGTTACATGTTGGTAAAGCCCTTAGGATGTGTACTTGACTACCTGGACTGTGATGCGGATCATACTAGTGGGGACATGGTAGTCCATAAGTACATCCTTCAAAGTCCCTAGTCGTGGGTGTATCGAGACGGGGCATCGATATACCAGAGTAGACTAGCGTGTACCTTCTCGACCCATACAGATGGGCGATGGATGATCCCATATCCATTAGTGTTTCACATCAGAGGAGATATACGGGTGCTCAGTAGAGACTGGGTACACTGGACGGACTCGCCGAGAACTCCCTGATGGTATTATACCTCACGTTAGATTGCAGTTCTCTGGTGACACTGGTACAGAGTAGTCTGTTGACCCGAGATCGTCATAGAGTCTTGTGTGGTTCCCACTGTGCTTTGATTTCCATCTTACCACGTCCAAGAGGGCGTGCAAAACGGTGGTTTTTGGGTACAGTCCCGAGTCACATGGAGGCAATGAGCGATAGGAGGGGATTCGTCTCTCCCGGTATAGGGAGTTGATGTTGCGCTGTGTTCGATTGGCTATAACAGGAAATCCCTGGCCAGGGTTGCTGAGATTTACTGGTAACTGTTACCAGTAGTTTCTCGAATTGTTATAGACCTCGTATCGACACGACTTATCGAGCTATTGGGGTCTGACGTTTACCACCCCTAGTCGAGATATGCGACATATCAGACGATCAGACCGGACTGTACGGTAGTGTTACTGGTTGGATTCACTGGAGTGTGAGCGGGCTTGCTCGTCGATCTTCAGATCGCTCAATACCCGGGTGGCCATTACGTTTAGCAGACCGCTTGCGGCTTGTGGGTGTTTGATATGATCATCATCTGCTGCCGGCGTATTGACGAGTCTTTAGAGTCCTACACAGAGGTTTCCTGGCTCAAGCGAAACGAAATAGGAGCGCATATGAGATATGTACGAGACCGAGAATAGTGCGTGTATGTGATACCGTATTCCATTCTCGCGATGAATGTATCGAATGGTTATATGCGATATAACCTAGTTATCGAATCAAAGGTTGATTCGATAAGCCGATACATTGAATACTAGTCGGTTATATGCGATATGACCGGATCGTTAAATCAAGTGTTGATTTAATGATTTATTGTATAATTATATATTTGATATATTACTTTCAATTAACTAGTATCGGTTCACTTTAAATGGATTTTCTCACTCGGGTGTGCGCATTGCATATGCGATATGATTTTGTGCACTTGCTTGTATCATGTTTGATGATACACGCAATACTTGGTTAAATGTATGTTTAAACCATAGTTAGTTAATGGTTAAGGGTTTTAAATGATTTATTTATTGTTTTATTTATTTTTGGCAAAAGGAAAATGGTGTCTTTATTTATTTCTTTTGTTGAAGTTTCTTGAACTTTTGAAAAGTCCACCATTTTTGTTTTATGCCAAACCCTAACCACTCACTAACTTTGGTCAACTCTCTACACTTAACTATGGTAAGTGTTATGATAAGTATTGATTTTTCTTTTGATTATTAATTAACTTATCATATCATTTCTTCTTCTTCTTCCTTGAACTCAAGAAGAAAAAGCTTTCTTCATCAATGGTGAATTGAGCAAATGAGCGAGAAATCCAAAACTAAAGTTTACCCACTTCCTATTTCTTCATCCTCTACCTCTTGCCAAGTAGTAGAGTGTGTTTCCTTCACAAGTTTTCAAAGATTTGGTGAAGGTGGAGCTCGATCTAGTGATGCTTCGACGTAGATCATCTTCGGCACGTCGTCGACGACCTAGCCCGTCCAGTCTCCGATGAAGCCGACGCTAGAGCCCGGATTCGATTTGGACAGCGGAGAGGACCTCATCTCGGAGCTATGGAGGTGGAGAACCGGATCTACAAAGGTTGTATTTCCGTATTCCTATAGTTAAGTGTTAACTAGTTTATAGTTTCGCCTAGAAATCTAGCCGACGATCCGTACATTAGGGTTTCTCGGCACCGAATTTTTGAAATTGGCATGGTAGATGCCTTTAGAGACCTCACTAGAGTGCCTACGAACCCTACAGTGGTATCAGAGCTACTAGGCATTGGATGTCGACCTATGGGGGGTTCTCACTGTATGACAGTGTGGCGAAGCATAGGCTCTTACCCCCAGGGTGTCCCGAGACCGGAAGGTGTTCCGGTGGGTTGTAGTCCTCGCGAGGGGGCATGCGTAAAAAGTAGTGGCTGAGGGACCCGTTGGTGCCACGGCGACCCCATTGGATGGGGTGGCTGCCTGACCTACAGTGGTATCAGAGCCTAGCTAGAGCCTTAGGCGAAGTCCAGACGGAATTTGAAGTCCGAACGACCCGAAAACCCAACCCTATATATGCTCTCTGTACAATTTTTAATTTCTGGGATTTTTCCAGATTAAAAGTTTCCAGAAAATTCAGCAGGTAATTTAATGAGTTACTGTGAAGCTCGTACAGCTAACTCCACTGTATAGGCGCGGAACCGCGGCCCCCACTATGGGATTAGCGGCGGTTCCGCGGCTACTTGTTTGAATTAGTGCACATGGCTTGCACAGTAAATCTTGTTTTTAAGTACTGAGTCTTCTGGAAAGTTTTAATATTTTCTCTATAGAAGAGTATTTTGGGGTGGTTTTGGGGTTTCGGAGTTTCGATCGGAATATCAAATTTTGTCTGTGTGGCTTTCCGGATAATTTTACAATATGTTAAAAAGTTCGACCGGATATAAATACCCAATTTTTCCCCTGTCGGGAAATTTCCAAGTGTTGGATCTTTCCGTAGTTTAACGACGTTCTAAGTAGTGCAAGTAACTCGATGGACCCTCTAGAAGACAACAAACCTTAACTCGATTATGTGACCGTCTTGAACTGCCCTTTGAACCTTCGGGTTTGGGGCAGTACGGCGTGCCACATGTGAGGCGTTGGCTTGACCCTTCTACGGCTGGACCGTTGGTACTGAGGCACGAACTGAATGTTGTTAGACTTATTTCATGTGTTGATCTGTATCGGGAAAAGTTGGGTGTTCGATTGTTCGATCGGAAAGTTTGACATTTTTCTATTTATCCGGAATGGGATACAATAATTGGAATTCACAATAAGTTATGAGATAATTGAATGAATGTTATAAACATAGCAGTTTAGTCTCACTTGATCGGTTGCCACGGAATTTTGATGTGATCAAAAGTCCGTCGCAATCACGTAGCGTACGCGGATACTCGCCGGGTAAACTTAATAGACAGCCTCACTCCATAGCCTCGACCAAGTGACTATAGGAGAACCCCGTCGCCGAAAGCATCCGTTCGGGTGCTTGCGGCAGCGGTGTTCCGCCTTGGTGCACTTCGTCGACGGTATCGGGGGTGCAGCCGTCTACTGAAGTTTGCAACGAGCATTCGATCAGGATGTCGGGAATCTTGTTGAATTACCCGACTTGGTATTGAAAAGAGTTTTCGATAATGAGACTAAAATGCGGGGTTTATAATTGTTAGGCATGCGATGTCTAAGTAATTCATTTGGTCAGGCATGCGATGTCTGAGGTGGTTGCGGATTCCAACTGTTGTAGTTTTACATTTTCTTTTCTGTGACCGTAAGTGTAATATGTGATATCGCCAGTTTCGTTGCTATATGTCAACGACAATTGGGATGGACATATTTACTTACGTTGATGACATGTGATGTTATGTGTTGCTGGATATGTTATATTGGATCGTCGTGTATGAATAGCCGGGGGTTTTTATGTGAGATGAGTGTTTTTCATTTTCATTCATGTAAAAACTTGTATGTAATATTCTTTTATTGGGGCACTTCCAGGTAGCGGAAGTTGTCACCTTTTGTATATTATTTACTTTTCCGCACTAGGATAGACCCAAGGAGGGGAGCACAAGTAACCGGGTTCTGGAGTCCAGTGGGAGACCAACTCGAGGAGTCGAGTCCGGGTCTCCTAACTCCAGAATTGGTAGGGTTGCTTGCCGCTCTCGTAGGGGTCTAGGGGTGTGGGTTTGGCTATTCATCGCGACCGTGGAATCCGTGTTTTATACTGGCTCGTATTGAAAACACGGACGTCCTAGTATATCCAATATTTCATATGATTCTTCTGCTGTGATATCTGTGATGCGATCATGTGATGTTCTGTGATAGATACTTTATATAGTATATACGATATATTATATAGTCGTTACTTATGTTTTACACCCGCGCTAGCCCTGCCCCGCTCTGCCGTTAGTTACCTAACCTAACGGTGCACGAGGGGACATCGAGGCGAATGCGGATGGCATAAGTGTACGTCGTATTTATCTGTGATGTTTAGGTACTTAAATGATGGGACTTCATTAATGAGATTAATGAAATAAAAGAAACCTAAGATGTTGTAGAATCGAATTTCAAAATAAAACAGGTAGCTACAGTTCTTGCTTTGCACAGCAGTATATATGATATATCCTGCACCTTATTCGATAGGGAAAGGACTGAGATCCCTTCACCGGGAGTGACTTCTTTAGCAATAACTGGCAGATGCTACACATTCGGTTTGTCTTTTGATTGCTTTTAAGAGTTTTTGCTTTGCACAGTGATATATATGATATATCCCGCTCCTCATTCGACGAGGAAAGGACCGACGATCCCTTCACCGGGAGTGACTCCTTTAGCAAAACTAGAAAAGCCTCAAAAACACTCCATTTCAAAATTCATTCGATCCTACAACGATATCAAGTTCATTACGCAATAGGTTTTCAGAAAAACCTGTCGTAGCCCTCCGTCATTTCAGATAAGTACTAGTTAGTATTCGTGCTGCGGTTGTTTGGCATGCGTCAAGGCGTAGTGTACGGTAGCTAACTAGTGCTTATCTGCTAGCATATGATGCGATTGGATTAGGGTATTCGTACGGCGTTGTTTGGCATGCGTCAAGGGTCGTGCGGGTGGGTTTAATTCAATCAGGAAATGACGGGTTGAACTTGACTAGCAGACTATGGGTTGTTTGGCATGTGTCAAGGTCATAGCGAGCTAGGGGCAAAATATTATCGGGAATTTCAAGTGTTGAAATTTGCAATGAGATTGCATACCTTCTATGAGATAGTTGGATCCCGATACCCGATGCGAGTAATTGTTACTCCTGGGAGAGTTTTATACATTACAATTAGCCGATCAAGTAGGTGTCTAGAAAGGTGTTTACGAGGTTACGCCTCTTGGAAAACGAGGTTTACATTAATTAGGTTCATGCGAAAGCACGGGGGACCTCCCTCAAAGTACCAACACTGGCCTGGCTGAAAGATTGGCGAACTTGTAGTGTGTAATTAATCCCGGCTAGTCTTTCCTTTTAGGGTTTGAAGGAAGATTTGATAAAAAGCAGTGGGAGCCATCCTGATTAGATAAAATAATAACCAATCTATTCTTGACAGAGCGCACGCCGAGTGTTTTCTTCTCTCTCTCTCCTGGTAGCGACCATATCACGCCTTAATCAAGATAATAATACGGATTATTGACCGAACCCGCTTGTTATACTGAGCTGGGGAACGTTGGTCCCGCTCCAACTTATAATTGTTATAAGACAGAGCAGGAAATTGGGGAATACCAGATTTCCCGTGCCGCCCAAACGAAAAGAGTGCATGATGATGCATCATTTTCGGGTGTGTTCATTATACATAACTGTTTCTCAGTATCCTCCGTATCCTGAGTATATGATACCGGATCAGGATCCCAGATATGTAAGATGTTACATAGGGCTACAAAATGGTAGAAAAACTGAGATCGGGTGATAAGTTTCATGAGGCAGAAAACGGGGCAAGAGTTGCAGCCAAGTCTGTCGGTCACTGTCACCCTGTATTACCGATACATTGATTCTGAACGAATGTTACTAGATACCGAACCTGATATACAAAATCATATCTGTCTCTTTATTAGTAAAGAAACGATAAAATTTTGTATTGTTGGATAATGTTTTGAACATTTCCTTTATCAAAAGATGATCGGTTCAGGCACGTTATCTAAAATCATTGATGTTCTAAATCAAATTACAGTTCTTAGTATATGGAACACACACAAGAGGAAGAGTTCAGAATTGAACCATTCCTTCTTGAGGTATTGTAGACTAGGTCAGATCAATGTGACCCGACTAGCTAGAGTTACATATAGATGCATATTTAAATTAGTTTGAATTTACATCTTGTGAAACTCGCCAGTCATGTCACAAAGATAAGATGACCACAACTCTGTTTATTGGAAACAGAGAAAGAGTTAATGAACTCTTGGGATGATACATGTTGATGTATGTAGGTCCCCTGTCTACACATACCAGGATTGGTTCTTTATACTTCATTACGTTCTCTGATGATCTCTTTAGATTCAGACCTATGTTCCTGTTGAAACACAAGTCCGAACCTTTTGAGATATTCACAGAATATAAGTTAGAAGTAGAGAACCAGAATACGGGTATAAGTATTATGTCCTTTGATGAGATCGAGGAGGAGAATACTTGAGCACGGAAATCCTGGACTATTTTAAAGGAGAATGAGATTCTCTCTCAGCATTACTCCTCCGTATACACCATTGCACGATGGTATGTCGGGGCGGAGCAGATACACCCTATTTGATATGGTGTGCTCTATGATGAGTAATACTGAGTTACCTTTTTCCTTAAGGGGTTATGCACTTGAGAAGCTGCATACCTATTGAATAGGGTTCGAATCAAATCAAAGCCTACCATTTCATATGTGATATGGAAAGGGAAGAGTCCATATCTTAAGTTAGTTAAGATTTGGGGTTGTCCGGCCTATGTCTAAAAGCAAAATCCGGACAAGCTCGAGGCAACGTCTGTTATGTAGAACTGGAAACGTTCCATCTATACAAACTGGAGTTGATGATTTGGTAGAACCGAAGGATTCAGTAGATTCCAACGAACCTCAGCCTCTCCGCCGATCTAGTAGGGTTCCTCACCCACCTGAGAGATACTTCGGTTTCTCTATGACAGTGGGAGCGAGGAATGCATCATGAGATGATGACCCAACTAGTTTCGAGCTGGCCATCAGGAGTATGACTCTGTAAGAATGGCTGGATGCTTAGCGATCTGAGATGGAATCCTTATACACCAACAAAGTATGGACTTTAGTTGCTATATCTGAAGGGTTAAATCCCCATCAGGAGCAAGTATATCTTGAGAAGATTACTTGGTGTACATAGAAAGGTTGAGACTTTCAAAGCTAGAATTGTTAAAGGTTTTCATCATCAACCAGGCGTGGATAGTGGTGAAACCTCTTCAAGTAGCTATGCTTAAGTCCATCCAGATCCTACTTGCCACGGCTACATACCATGACTACGATATCTGGTGGTTGGGTGTCATGACAGCTCTTCTAAAATGATGTTTTGGAAGAGAGTGTCTATAAGTACACAGCCAGAGGGCCTCGTAGACAGTGGGAGCAGCGGAAACGTGTGCAAGATGCTTTATAGGATAAAGCAGGCATCGCGGAGTTGGAACATCTGTTTTGATAAAGTAGTCAAAGAAGTTGACATCATCAAAATGGTAGATGAACCTTGTATAAACAAAAAGGTAGTAGGGAGTATGGTGATGATCCTCGTAGAGTACGTGGATGACATACTCATGATAGGGAGGAGTTTCCTATGCTGCGCTCGATCAATCTCCGCTTATCACAAAGATTCTCCGTGTAGGATCAAAATGATGCCTACTAAATCCTGGATTTTGGATCTATGAGATAGATCTAATTGGATGTTGCAATACTCACTAGTTGTAGTGAGATGGTATCAATCGATCCTCTGAAGAATCACTGGAAGGGTTCCAGAGTGATAAAGACGACTCAATGTCAGTCGCAGGCATTGTCTTTACCCTCAGTAAAGGGACGGTATGTTGGAAGAGTTCCAAGCTAGATACCGTGACATACTAGACGATAAAGGCAGGATACATCGCTACTTAAGATGCTACCAAAGAGGCTGTTTGGATATATAATGGTTCATGAGATGAACTATGTTCCTACCATTGTGTGACAATGGAGTTGTGGCTTATGCCAGGAACCCCCGTCCCATCAGTGATCCAGACATATTCTAAGGCAATATCACCTGATCATGGAGATGGTTGATCTCCAAGGTGATCGAGGCAAGGAGAGCAGACTCAGAGGATAACACGGCGGGTCTACTCACGAAGGCTTATTCCCAGAGAGAGAATTTTATGGGATGGTCGAGTATGAGATACTACAACCACTGCTACAGATGGCCCTAGTGCAAGTGGGAGATTGTTAGTTATATGTATGCCATAGAGGCCATTACTGTACATTGGATGGATATTGTAGTGGATGCTGGGACATATATAGGGAGGACTTTCTTGCTCGACATGATAGTATGCTATCTGGTTACTCTTTACCTTAACGTGTATACTGATTGTCTCTCTGTTACATGTTGGTAAAGCCCTTAGGATGTGTACTTGACTACCTGGACTGTGATGCGGATCATACTAGTGGGGACATGGTAGTCCATAAGTACATCCTTCAAAGTCCCTAGTCGTGGGTGTATCGAGACGGGCATCGATATACCAGAGTAGACTAGCGTGTACCTTCTCGACCCATACAGATGGGCGATGGATGATCCCATATCCATTGGTGTTTGACATCAGAGGAGATATACGGGTGCTCAGTAGAGACTGGGTACACTGGACGGACTCGCCGAGAACTCCCAGATGGTATTATACCTCACGTCAGATGGCAGTTCTCTAGTGATACTGGTACAGAGTAGTCTGTTGACCCGAGATCGTCATAGAGTCTTGTGTGGTTCCCACTGTGCTTTGATTTCCATCTTACCACGTCCAAGAGGGCGTGCAAAACGGTGGTTTTTGGGTACAGTCCCGAGTCACATGGAGGCAATGAGCGATAGGAGGGGATTCGTCTCTCCCGGTATAGGGAGTTGATGTTGCGCTGTGTTCGATTGGCTATAACAGGAAATCCCTGGCCAGGGTTGCTGAGATTTACTGGTAAGTGTTACCAGTAGTTTCTCGAATAGTTATAGACCTCGTATCGACACGACTTATCGAGCTATTGGGGTCTGACGTTTACCACCCCTAGGCGAGATATGCGACATATCAGACGATCAGACCGGACTGTACGGTAGTGTTACTGGTTGGATTCACTGGAGTGTGAGCGGGCTTGCTCGTCGATCTTCAGATCGCTCAATACCCGGGTGGCCGTTACGTTTAGCAGACCGCTTGCGGCTTGTGGGTGTTTGATATGATCATCATCTGCTGCCGGCGTATTGACGAGTCTTTAGAGTCCTACACAGAGGTTTCCTGGCTCAAGCGAAACGAAATAGGAGCGCATATGAGATATGTGCGGGACCGATAATAGTGCGCGAATGTGATACCGTATTCCATTCTCGTGATGAATGTATCGAATGGTTATATGCGATATAACCTAGTTATCGAATCAAAGGTTGATTCGATAAGCCGATACATTGAATACTAGTCGGTTATATGCGATATGACCGGATCGTTAAATCAAGTGTTGATTTAATGATTTATTGTATTATTATATATTTGATATATTACTTTGCATTAACTAGTATCGGTTCACTTTAAATGGATTTTCTCGCTCGGGTGTGCGCATTGCATATGCGATATGATTTTGTGCACTTGCTTGTATCATGTTTGATGATACATGCAATACTTTGTTAAATGTATGTTTAAACCATAGTTAGTTAATGGTTAAGGGTTTTAAATGATTTATTTATTGTTTTATTTATTTTTGGCAAAAGGAAAATGGTGGCTTTATTTATTTCTTTTGTTGAAGTTTCTTGAACTTTTGAAAAGTCCACCATTTTTGTTTTATGCCAAACCCTAACCACTCACTAACTTTGGTTAACTCTCTACCCTTAACTATGGTAAGTGTTATGATAAGTATTGATTTTTCTTTTGATTATTAATTAACTTATCATATCATTTCTTCTTCTTCTTCCTTGAACTCAAGAAGAAAAAGCTTTCTTCATCAATGGTGAATTGAGCAAATGAGTGAGAAATCCAAAACTAAAGTTTACCCACTTCCTATTTCTTCATCCTCTACCTCTTTCCAAGTAGTAGAGTGTGTTTCCTTCACAAGTTTTCAAAGACTTGGTGAAGGTGGAGCTCGATCTAGTGATGCTTCGACGTAGATCATCTTCGGCACGTCGTCGACGACCTAGCCCGTCCAGTCTCCGATGAAGCCGACGCTAGAGCCCGGATTCGATTTGGACAGCGGAGAGGACCACATCTCGGAGCTATGGAGGTGGAGAACCGGATCTACAAAGGTTGTATTTCCGTATTCCTATAGTTAAGTGTTAACTAGTTTATAGTTTCGCCTAGAAATCTAGCCGACGATCCGTACATTAGGGTTTTTCGGCACCGAATTTTTGAAATTGGCATGGTAGATGCCTTTAGAGACCTCACTAGAGTACCTAGGAACCCTACAGAAGGAATCCACTCAAGTTACCACACTCATAGGAAATGACGGAGGGCTATGGCTGGTTTTTGGCGAAAAACCTTTAACGTAATGAACTTGATCTCGTTGAAGGAACCGAGTGGTTTTATAAATATATAGTGGCGCAAACTTTTGCTAAAGTGGTCACTCCCTATAAAGGGATCTCAGCTCTTTCCTCGTAGAATGTGGTGCAGGATATTCCAAATTGAATACCACGATGCAAAGCAAAAGAATCGACTATAGTGATGTTGTTACGATGACACAAACTATCGCCCAAGGGGTCACTCCCGATGAAGAGATCTCGGCCCTTGCCTCGTCGAATGAGGTGCGGGATATTCCCAATCGAATATCACTGTGCAAAGCAAAAGAAAACGTCTATAATGTCTGTTTTTAAAAAACTTAGTTCCAACAACATCATATAGGTTTTTTTTTCCTTGCATTGATCAGAATCAACGCATTCCCATCAATTAAATATATCATACCAGATAAAGGAACAAAAAAATGATGTATGTATATGCCACCCGCATTCGCCACTGGGTCCCGTCATCACCTGTTAGGTTACTTAAATAACGACAGAGCGGGGACTGGACTAGCGCGGGTGCAAAACATATACAACATCTACTAGTATATATATATATAAATATATATAACAAACGTCCCAGGCATGATATAAAGCAACATCACAGAAGCAACACAGAGTGGTGGATAATCCAGGAGCCCCAGGTTTCACTTGAACCGCAAATGAGACTCGACGTTCCCTGTCATGTGGATAACCTGTGCAATGAAAACCTAGACCCCTACGAGTGAGGAAAGTTACTCGCCAATCCCAGAAGCGAGGCAACCCTAATCATCAACGTGAATGGGCCACCCAACAATTCACAGAATCCGGTAACTAGAGCACCCCTCCGTGGGTCAACCTATACCCCCTACGAGTGCGGCGAATAGCCCACCAATTCTAGAGTGAGGCCCCCTCCGTCTCAAAGCCATGAGATGCGAGCCCGTTTCCCTCTAGAACCCAGCTATTCGTGCACCCCGACGCTGAGTAATCCTAGTACAGAAAAGAAAATATATGTACAACGGTGACATTGACCTCAACCCGGTCGTGCCCCAAACAAATAATATACAAACAGGCAGAGACGGCAGTCCACATGTCGGACCCTCGTCCCGCAATATCAAATGTACAAATGAAACTAAACTGCAATACCATTGCACCACTGGCTATCCACTACGACGATCCAACCACAACCACAGTACAACACAGAACATCAACGTGAATGTCATGTTCGCAAACCCGTCTAAAAGACATATAGCAATTAGACGAGTTATACCGCTCTAATAACATTCACGGTCACAGATAGAAATGAATGTACTTTAAACATTTAAATAGTGTTAAAATATCGACTTCGAAAACACCCCGAAATGCCTCCAAACCAAAGATAACACTATATCCAAAACTGGGCAAAACAAACATTACCTAAAATCAAATATTCCCGAGTATAGAACACCCCAAAATTTCCAAGTCCAAACTCACAAACAAAACCGGCCAGACCGGATTTTAAAGCATTTTCGTCGGCTAGTTTGGTCATTTGGTGCTCGGATTTTGAGGGTATTCTAGTTGTCACATAGGTATTCTTTTGCAATTGTTTAAAAATCTTTTTGAAGACTAAAAAATTTCGACAGAAACTGGAAAATTCAGTGTATCGTTTCGGAGTTGTTTTAGTTTCGATACTTTAACATCGTCTAAACAAGTTAGATTAGGGTTAAAAGGTTGACTCTAATACCATGTTGGGTTACGGCAGCGCCCCGGCCATCAATCCGTATCCAAATGCGGAACAAAATTTTTCTAAACCGGCGCTACCGCAACCTCGAATACGGATCGACCATTAACCCTATATCTAGCAGGCTAACTAAAAGGAGTTTGGAATGTTATACCGAATGATCCGTGTCCTTCGGTCTTTAACATGCTTCCCAAGCTCCTATTGGCCACCATGATCTAGTTTGGTCTCCGGTCTCCCTCCATCGAAGATGATCCACCCGAGATTCTATGAATCGAGCTCCTACTTCATAACCGAAGTAACTAGGGTATCTAGTTTGCTAAACTAGATAGTCAAGATGATATAGAGTCTAATGAGGGATTAATTTGTCTCTAAACACCTAAGGTTTCTCAATACATGAGATGGTTAGGATGGAGGAAGAAGAAGAAGCCAAGAGAGATGAGAGTGTGAAGCTTGAGCAACTCAAGAAAGAGAATGGCATGTTGTGTTGTGAGAGAGGGAGTGGAATTATCAACTTAAGAAAAATATCTCAAGTGAACCAAAATATCCCTAGTCAAGCTTACATAAAATATCTCACACCACAATTAACCATTTAACCTAAATGGTTATAAAAAAAATATCAAGAATGCAAGAATAGTGTGGCATTAGTCACCCAATCAGTCACCCCATGAGTCACTAAATGAGTCACTAAATCAAGCATGCTTGAATTAAGCTAAGCACACTCATCTCTCACCTCAATTAACCATTTAACCTAAAATGGTTAATAAACAAAATGAGGTGTAATCTTCTAAAAACAATCTTGTAATAAATTACAAGAATGCCCCTCAACCGTATATACATACCCATATCCGTATTCTGAAAAATACGAATACAATGAGACGAAAATAATCCAACAATACAATACTAGGATCCGACTTAAACCAAATTCCACTAGTATTATCTGTCTGATTCATGATACGTGCACAAGTGCACGTATATGATCGAACCCTGCCGTGAAACCATACGGCCTCTACATCGTTTCGCCCAAAGCAGGGAAACCGTCTGTGTGGGACTTTACAGACTCGTCAATATGCTGGAAGTAGGTTTAACCACAAGCACGTCAGCGGCACTAGCTGTACGTAATGGCTACCCATGTATTGAGAGAAAGGAAGGCCGACGAGCAAACTCATCCTGACCCCTACTGAGCCTGTCCGTGATAATATCCGTACAGTACGATCTGTTCGTCTATGAGTATTGCATATTGAGTTTAGGGGGGTAGATAAAGTCAGCCCCCTAATAACACGACATTTAGTGTCGGTATGAAGCCCATCACAAACTAAGAAACTACTAATCCAAATCAGTAATTCTCGCTACCTTGATCAAGGATTTCTGGTGATGGCCACCCATGCACAACGCGACATGAACCCCCAATACCAGGAGAGACGAATCCCCGACGATCCGCTCACTGCCTCCATGTGGCTTGGGACTGTACCCAACTAAAACCTATTTGCACGACTCCTTTGAGTCGTGGTAGGGTAGTAATCAAAGCACAATAGGAACTCACACGAGACAAATGACGATCTCAGATTGACAGACTAATCTTTACACATGTCACCTGGGAACTGCTATCTGACAATAGGTATAATACCAACTAGCAGGTTCCCGGCGAGTCTGTCCAGTGTACTCATAACCCAATGAGCACCTGCATACTATCTTAGGTGAACAAACTAACACCAATGGCTTGTGAGACCGGCCACTGCCCCTCGTCGAGGTCTCGATCAGTATACACTAGTCTACTCTGGAGTATCAATGCTCAGTCTCGATACTCCCATGACTAGGGACATTTAAGGATGTGCTTATGGACCACCCAACTCCCACGTATATGATCCCCATCATAATGCTGGTAGTCAAGCATGAATCCTATGGGCTCTATCAACAATTAATAGTGAAGTATAATGCCACCTAAAGCATGTACATGATGATAGAGATAAACCAGATAGCATACTATCATCTTGAATAAGACTGTTCTACCGGTACAGGTCCTCCTTCAATCATCTAATCGCATGCCTGCGATTATAATAATTGACTAGAGGGCACTATAGCCAGCACAACGCGTGTCTATCAACGACACATCAACATCATGAAACCTGAGTGTCAAACATCGACACTCGAAACATCATGAAACCCGTGCCCAGCATCGACACGTAAATCCTCATATCTCAGACGCCGCATCCTCAGATCGGCCCTCATATCCATCTGATCTCATGACTCCAGTCGGTATCCTCTGGATAACCTCCGAGCCCAAACTATCATCGGTAGGTAGTGCATCCCCTGCCAGGATCATCATCTTCTCTATGATCTTCTTGCCCCGGGGTACCTTACCGGGTCCACTATGTACCCGCAGACGGTTCCTCCTCACTCCACGAATCGGGTATCACATAGCTCAGAACCGAGAAAACTCATGGTGGATACGAAATATCACATCACGAGAAACTGTATTTTTAAAACAATTCATAATTTCTTTTGAACTATAACCGCGGTTCTCAAATCCAGAGATCTCATGAAAACAGCTTCGCAAAGCATGTAACCATAAAGTACAGTATATGCAAACATAGAACAATACTGTAAGCATCTCAATATTATCATGTAAGCATGTCATGTGATAATTACATAACAATGAATGTAATTTACAGTTAAGAATAATACCGTGATATAGCAGTTCTATTGTGTAAGTGGCTTGGCAATTACCAATGATGAATGTGTGCGGCAAATCTGTGTAAGTGTAACATGCGCATCATCGGTAATAGTGCAGGTGTACTAGTAGACAAAGCCATATGCAGGTAAGTACTGGGAGCATAGTACGTATGTCACAGGGAAGAGATGCAATATAAGTATGAACGGTATAAGGTACACAGCTACACAAAAATTCATCAATATACACCATATCTATCAAGGAGTTTAGAAATCAATGATTCTCCGAATCAAGAAAATCCAAAAGTCGGCGATCCAGCCTTATAGTATCAGATGTGGCACTATCATCGATCATCATCATCAAGTCACTAGTGCAGATCAATCATCTGGTATATCTTATCGCGTACGGTAATCCATCATACTGTATCATCAAATAGATTAAGGATCTATCGTCTTATACATCAACAAGGGTACGGATCTATGGTCTCGTATACATATCATCTTTTATTCTCATTATAAATTTCGGCATAAGTATATGTGTATATATATCTCTTAGCATCCGTATATCGACATATCAAGCCAAGTCATCTTATTTCATCATATTCTCATTTGTGTGTGTGTGTGTGTGTGTGTAATCTCACATCATATATTGGCATATGAATATAATATGTATATTGCCTTGCATCCTTAAGCCAACACATCCGCTAATGTCATCATTCATCGTATCATCTCATACTAAATCCTTTGATCATATCCGTAAGTTCATAGCATAGGTTTCTCCAAAATGTATTCTATATATCGGTTTTCCATAACTATGGTTGCGGGGGTTCTATACGCCATCAACCAGACTTCCCTCGTATATATAGATCTACCCACATGCAACATCCTTGCTTAGTCGAAGATGATGAACTTCTTGATCCCCTTCGTAGTCTCAGATGTCCGCACGAAGGTACCTACAATCAATACGCATCGTAACGATATTAAAACCAAGTCAGAAAACCGATACGGCGCACGAAGTGCTCATAGGTTAGAACCTATAGCCCACGCATGAAAGAACAACCAATTAACCCTCTACGTTAACGTCCAAACTTCCAACGACCGAGTCCAAACTGAAATACCAAAGCCAAGTTTTTAGAAATCGGAAACACGAAATCAGCAACATGGAAAATCACTCCCGGATTCTACCTTAGGTCAAATTAAGATATTTTGCATATAGGGTAGGTCTACATATCCTATAACAGGGTTAGGGACAAAAAATCAACGAATTTTTCCATAATGTGGCCGCAAATTGCGGCCACAATGAATAAACCTGCGGCCTACAATAGGAGTTGGGGCCTCGGGTCTCTAGGGAAAAATCTATGTAGCCAACACGTCATACTATGTTGGGAACTTATTTTATGGTGCTCTCGGGTGACAACAGATCTTATAGAGTCATCAAAATTCCTTAAAAGTGTTAGTTATATGTATGCCATAGAGGCCATTACTGTACATATGATGTATATTGTAATGGATGCTTGGACATATATAGGGAGGACATTCATGCTCGACATAATAGTATGCTATCTGGTTGTACTTTATCTTAACATGTACTCTGATTGACTCTATGTTACATGTTGATAAAGCCCTTAGGATATGTACTCCACTACTGGGACTATGATGAGATCATACTAGTGGGTCCATAGCAGTCGACGAGTACATCCTATAACTATTCCCAGTCGAGGGTGTATCGAGACAGGGCATCGATACACCAGAGTAGACTAGCGTATACGCATCTTGACCCATATGATGGGCGGTGGATGATCCCATATCCATCGGTGTTTGACATCAAGGATGGTTTACGGGTGCTCAGCGGAGACTGGGTACACTGGACGGACTCGCCGAGAACTCCCAGATGGTATTATACCTCACGTTAGATGGTCGTTCTCTGGTGACACTGGTACAGATTAGTATGTAGACCCGAGATAGTCATAGAGTCTTGTGTGATTCCCACTGTGATTTGATTTCCATCATACCACGTCCAAGAGGGCGTGCAAAAAGGTGGCTTTTGGGTACAGTCCCGAATCTGTAACGTTTTGAAAATCGTTTCGGTGAAATTTCGAAAAATCGGTAAAATAAGGGGGTTTTCTGTAAAAAGTCAAAATACAAATATCTTATTATAAAAATTAAATATACATATTCTAGCTATGTAATTGCTATTATTTGGTGTTTATTGAGCCGCTGGTGAAATTTCAAATTTTCTGAAAAAAATATTATTTTATTATTATTTTAAGCCGTCACTAATACGTTTAATTAGGGAAAATTACAAATTGGAATGAGTTGAAACAAATTTTGTGCATCATAAAACATTAAATAAAATTTTATCATGTGGTTTTTGGAACGAAATCATTTGCCAAAACGGTTTAGAAATTATTGAGGAAAAAAGGCTTTTTTTAGCGTAAATGGATGTTTGGGGTATTGTATTTATCATTTTTCATCACCCCACCCCCGTACCCACACCCACACACCCCCACTTACTCCTCCCCATGGCTGAATTCAGCAGCCCCCATTTATTTTCCCCACTTGAATTTCAAAGGTAAGAAATGAAAGAAAAGAAAAGAAAATGGAGAAATGAGGTGGACCTTTGACCTTGAATTGACTTTGACTTCTTCCCCCACTTTCTCTACCTCCCTCTCTCTCCTCTCCCACTCCCATTCCAGCAGCCCCCCCTCCTACAGCAGCAGCAGCCCCCCCCCCCCAATTCCCTTCTCTTTTCTCTTCAAACTTCATAAAAAATTGCCTCAAATCCATCAAAAAAAAATCCCAAAACCCAAATCCGACTCCTACCCATTTTAGCTTAGCCCGTATAGCATGGATCCTTGTGAAAAGAGAGCATTTTGGAAGGCCATGGATGCTTGTGTATCTTCATATGTTTTGGGTATAATTCTAAACATTTTTGTTGCTTAATTTGTTACTAATTTCTTAAGCTAATTTAATTAAGTGTTAATTTGGATATGTGAGTTTAATTGCAAGTTTTGGAATTCAAGTTATGAATTTGAATGCAAGTTAGGGTTTTGTAAAATTGGTGTATGGTTGTGTGTTATATTTAGACTTTTTGTCATGTTAATACAAGATTAGTAGCTAGTGCTAATGGTTAGTTCAAAAAAAATTGTGTTAATGTGCTAATTTGCCTACTAGATTTTTGAAATTGGTTAAATACTTGGGATTAAAAATGTGTTTAGGTTTTTCATGACTTCATTAACTTTATTAAGTGTGGTTTAATGCTTTAGATCATGCAAATCTAAGCTAGATTGTAGTTTGTGTATTTTTGCTTTGAAATTGTTAAAAAGGGTATTTTTGTAAACTAGAATATTAGGGTTTTTGGAATTTAATGAGATTAAATTCCGGAAATTGTTTCTATGACTTATTTAAGATATTTAATAAGTATATTGGCCTCTACATTCATTTAAACATCCTGTTTTGTACAAAAACGGCGAATTGTGCTTGCTAGATTTTCGGAAAAATGACTTTTTAAGTAAAATTGAGGTTTTTGTGAGTTTTAACCTAGTTTATATTAAAATTAGTGTTTGTGAATGTGCAAATGAGTGTGATTGGATTTTTCTCGATGGTTTGACGTTTGTACATCGACATCGAGGGTTGGTTTGACTATTTTTGCATGTGTAGGCGATAGGTTTGGACCTATGCGTGATACGCGTGCCGATTTGATTTTCGTATGCCGTTTCGATTTCGAATTTAGTTTTAATGCAATATGGTGCGTTATGATATGTAGGTACCCCCATGTGGACTTCGAGACGACAAGCAAGCGCGTGGCGACGTCGGCACCGGCTAGCGAGAACCAGGTGAGTAGATTTATATCTACGAGGAGAAGTCGGGTGGATGGCGTATAGCACCCCCGCAGTCCGTGGTGATGTATACGGATGCGTATACACACCAACAATTTATGATATGTTGTTAGGATTTATTATTGATGATTTTAGATGGATATTGGTGTTGGATTGGTGCATGGTTACGAAACCTTAGATAGTGGGTGCACTACACTTACACATACACACATATACATACTTGCATACATTCCTTATTTCATATGTGCGTGTATGGGAATATATTTATGTGTTCACATGGGTATGGGTCTATGTGTTCATATACAGATTGAGGATGAAACTTGGGGTTGAGCTGAGTCGTTGAGATTTGATTTGAGGCCGTGAGATCGGTGATATAGCAGGGTTCGTATCTTAGATACGACATGACGTTGTAGCGGGTCCTGGACGTAGTTTTTACACACGTGCATGCATACTTAGGCGATATCAGTATTGTACTAGACGTAGATCAGTACCAGATCATGATATTGATAAAGAGGATACCGGGTAAATAGTATGATGAATGATTTTGACCCGTACCCAGAATTGGGGGATGCTGTACGACGGATTTACATACGAGCTATATCTTGATGATTGATCCGCACTCTTGACTTGGAATGTCTGATTATAGATATGGTATCGGATATGATATTATTGAGGCGGGATCACCGACTAATATATATACAGGTATGTATATGTATCGACTCAGATGATAGGCGATTTCCTTACCTGTAGTTCAGCTTGTTAGTTCAGCCGTATAGTTTAGTGTAGCTGTTAGATTATATTAGACTCCTACCTATTTCAAAAACTAACGAATCGTGGGTATTTTAAAAGACAGCCCAAGGGATCCTACGGATATTTCAAAAGACTCGTCTTTTCATAAAAACACCATAGCCCCTATTTTCAAAACCCCATGATTTGTGTTATTTCAAAAGGCACCATTTGTAGGATTTATATTAGATTATTACAGTTTAGTTATCGTTGTGTCTAGTATTCAGCTCCCGCTCATTTTTACTGTTCGCTCCACATCGCATACTTATATTATAATTTCTTATTGCATTATTAATAGCATGCTGTTAGGACACCAACACCATTACCGATGATGCGTATGTACCACGTACACCTACTTGCCGGCTCACACACATCTTCATCGGTAATTGCCATGTCACGTACACTTTAGAGAATATATTTGCTTGACTTAGCGTGTTAGTTAGTAGGTTGATATGATATTAGTGTACCTGGGTTATATGCCAGTTTAGACATTGTAGTTATTACTTGTCACTTCATGCATACTGTTATTCCATTGTTCATGCCTAGTTATTAATCATACATTGCAACTTGGTTATTGACACCATATACATTCATTAGCATTGACATATGCACTTGTGATGACTTCTTGAGATTTATGATATTTCTGGATTTCGGGGGAAAGCCGCAAAATTTCTAAACTCATTAACCTTTTAAAATATGTAAATTGCGGTTTTCTAGTGATGTAAGTGTCGTCCACCATGAGTTTGCTATGGTTTTCGAGATCCGTGTCGAGGAGTGGAGGAACCATCACGGGTACATGGTGGGCCCGGTATGGTACCCCGGGGCAAGATGAATGTGGTGTTGACGTTGAGCCTGGCAGGGGACAGATTACCTACCGGTGATATTACCCGACGCGTCGGATATCGGGAGGATACCGTCGTGGTCTTGAGATGGATGGTAGGGGCCGGTCTGGACTGACGGCGCCCTAGATATTGAGATTGAGACATTGATATTTCGAGACAGTGAGATTTATGTTTTGTGTCGATGCTAGACACTGTTGATACTGATTTCATTATGATACCTCTGTTTAAAAATACGAAGGAAATCTCACTAATTTATGAAAATAGTTCTTCATTTACATGTATTCTGTTTTCATGCATTCATACCTCATTCATATGATATATTGCTACCTGTGGCACTGACACGGGCACATGAGATTTCACTCGGTTAGATATTACCCTAGCCATTGTTATAGGCTGCTTGTTATGTATATTTTTTGAGGATATATTATGATCATTGACCTAGGTTGCGTTATTTATGCGATTTCTGTGCGTAGATGTTTTTCTATTCATGAGTTGGCAACTCCCCCCCGTTGTGCCCCAGTTTCTTGCAGGTTTTGCCGTACAGGTTTAATTACGGCTTTGCGGGCTCAGTTTCATTCTGGTGACTTGCTAGTAGGTGGGTTTTTCTTGTATCGTACCCATCATATTACCTTATATAATATTATTCCGTTGTATCTAGTAAATTCCATCAACCAAACATGCATTTATTGAGATAGAGACCAGTGTTGTTTATTCTTTCGACCTTAGAGTCGCTCGTTATATTTCCGGTGGTTTTGAGTTTCCTTTTGAATTTTGATCCTCGACGTTGGCGTTGTATATTATATTGCTTGTGTGGTTGTGACCGTCGATTGACGAAGAGCTAGCTCCCGCTTGGGGATGCCTTTTTCTTGATTTCGTATACTATTCATGTTGTATCCCGTTTGGGGGCCAGTATTTACAAAGGAGACTCTGCCGAAATTTTCAGTAAATTTTTGATGTTTTTAAAAACCGCATAATTCGGCTTATGCTATTGAAATTACTTGCTTTAAGCTGGTTTTTCCTGCACTCTACTACTTTTCTTGGTTTGGATTTCTGGGTTTTCGGTTTACTTAGATTACGTACGCCTCGAGACGTTCGTAGTTTAAGTGCCGGTCATGTTCCGTACTTTCGGGTCATGACAAAGTTGGTATCAGAGCGTTAGGTTTTACCTTCGGAGCGTAGGATGACTCTTGGTTGATGGAATAGGTGACTAAAATAGAGTGACGTACCGTTGGTATGTTCCGCGGCATATTTACGACACGCCACTCCACTTAAGAAGCCTTAGGATGTACATTTCCTTGTTCAGTATTATATTCCTTCCTGATCTAGCCTCATCGGTACCAGTTTGGTTTTGCTGCCATGATTACGGGCAGGGAGAGCTACGGCTAGAGTTGCGGTCAGCACGAGCTCGGCACGAACGAGGACTGACCAGGGCATGATTCCGGCGACACCCGATTATAGAGAGGTGTCTTTTGACTGTGTTTCCGCGCCACGAGCGTTTGGCGGATCGCCTTTATGAGGTTACTCGGATGTGCTAATCGACATTAGAGGATTGAGCTAATGATAGAGGCCAGCCAGATCTTGATGACCGTTGGTGTGTTGCTTATTCATGATGATCGAGGCACTGTTCGGCGTGCAGACGAGCGAGCCAGTTATTGCTGCGAACGACGAGGTATTGCCCCAGATGCTGGAGTTAGTGCAGAACGAGTTGTACTAAGAGATGATAGAAGGTCGCTAGTCATCGTGGATGAATGACTAGGACATGTGGATCGTTCGCCTAACCCGATGCGAGGTCATCAGATAGATTGATTCCTGCTAGAGACGACTTTATGTGGAGACGTTGGGAGTCGACAGAGACGATCGAATGTCAGAAACCTATTATTCTAAGTTTAAAGTAGTCGGAAAGACATGCAGGCAATTCTATGGTCCCTCTAGAAAAATGAAACCCTAACTCGACTTAATGACCGTGTGAAAGCCTTTGAACCTTCGGGTTTGCGGCAGTTCTACGGCGCCATTAGTGAGGCTTGGGTTTGCCCTTCTACGGCTGGACCACCGATGCTGTGGTATGTACTCGATACTATTAAACTGTGCCCAAGAGGTTGAGGTCTTGGGGGATTATGAGGTTTTGACGACTCGATCGGATGGCTCGACTTAATTCAGATGCTAGGTGGTGAGATGCATTCTTGGGAGACTCCAGATACGAGGATAGCCGTTGGAGCTCAGTCCATGCAGCCGCGACGAGACGAGTCCAAAGCAGAAGACATTAGAGAAAAGTGGAGTAAGAGGTTCGCACCAGATCTAGATGAGATGACGTTCCACTCCACCGACATCAGAGAGGCGATGCGCATGCCGAGGCATGGTACTTGGACTTACCTTCCATAAGGAGTCGCGATGAGTATGCAGTCGTTCCAGAGCAAGATGCAGATATAGGAAAGGACAATGACTTCCGGACAGTTGGCAAAGACGAGACATGGAAGAGACCGTGAGCAGGATTCCTTCCAGGACACTGCTGCAATGATACTTGCACCCAGGATCAGATGTGTCACGTGCATTCAGAGAGCCAGAGGCCGACGCTAGTGATATGCTGCCTTGACAGGGCTGATGAGTCGATGGATTGTGAGATTGGTAATCCACGGAGAAGACTTGGACCTAGGAGTGGTCATGTTACGCACACCAGCAGGCCAGAGTTCATGATCATCGACGAGACGTCCCACTAGTGACCGCGACAGTTGGCCTGAGATTCTTAGAGGATGCACTTGAGCGGTACTGTTCCGCCATTATTGATTTCGATGTTTTGGGTGATTTATTCGTATGATTTGATTTTGATGATTGAGGATTTACGATCTTTGCACAGTGTTGCACTTGATATCGTTTTCGTTCTTTAGTTTCACATGTTTGTGATTTTACGGTTTTAAACAGTTGAGTTGATTTTGTGCGTATGCACGCACGCGATTTGGTTCCTGCACTCTGTATAGTTTATATATGCTGGCAGTGCAGTGACATGTATTTTGTGCACTTGGATACACTGGATTTCGATTTCGAGGGTGATGCTCGACATTTGTTTTGTGCAATTTATGCACCGGATTGGATTTTTAGCGCCTGTTGGGCGCCTGTTACGAGATGCGATTTGGTGCACACCAGATGCACTAATTCGAGATTTTCCGTGCATGTTAGATGCACCTGATTTTGCTGTCAGGCACACACGTTGCCTACGACAGATGTTTCGTGCACACCCGATGCACTTAGATGTTGTTTCTGTGCGCATGTATGGCACATTCATGGATTTTGATTTCCGTGCGCACCAGACGCACGTAGCATTCATGTGCATATTTTGGGATTTATTTCGTATAGAGCAGTACGTTTTTATGATATTGCTATGTGTTTTCGTACTGAGCAGGACTAGTCAGAGGACAGTATCTGAATATATTTTGCATGCATTGATAGTTATTGAGGGGATTTCCAAAAAGCGAGCTATAGCCTCAGTATTTACCTACGTGTCTGATATGACACGAAATGTTTAAAACAAGGAGACCCTTCTAAATTGTTTCCAAAACGGTGGAACGTATATTTCAAACAAAGGTATATATGTATATAGTTATTTCCTTATGATAGACGTCCGCCACTGTGCAGTGTTATACGCGTGCACAACGACTTAAAGAGATTTGGCATGCATTTCCTTCAGATACTTACATATATAGATTCGATATTTACATGTATAGTTTCGAGTTATGTCATATTGGTTTTGATTTGGATTTGGCATTGATGTCTTCTCCATGACTCCGATGATTGCGGGATGCTTGACGGAGTTTCGATTTTATTTATATGCTCATTTTTCAAGCGCATGCGCTGCGCTACAATTTGTTTTATGTAGTTACAAATTCGGAGCCCGACGACTTGACGGTTTTTCTTAGATGTTTTAGTATTTGGGGGAGTTTGAATTTAAATTCGGGGACCGAATTTCTTTAAGGGGGGAAGATTGTAACGTTTTGAAAATCGTTTCGGTGAAATTTCGAAAAATCGGTAAAATAAGGGGGTTTTCTGTAAAAAGTCAAAATACAAATATCTTATTATAAAAATTAAATATACATATTCTAGCTATGTAATTGCTATTATTTGGTGTTTATTGAGCCGTTGGTGAAATTTCAAATTTTCTGAAAAAAATATTATTTTATTATTATTTTAAGCCGTCACTAATACATTTAATTAGGGAAAATTACAAATTGGAATGAGTTGAAACAAATTTTGTGCATCATAAAACATTAAATAAAATTTTATCATGTGGTTTTTGGAACGAAATCATTTGCCAAAACGGTTTAGAAATTATTGAGGAAAAAAGGCTTTTTTTTAGCGTAAATGGATGTTTGGGGTATTGTATTTATCATTTTCATCACCCCACACCCGTACTCACACCCACACACCCCCACTTACTCCTCCCCATGGCTGAATTCAGCAGCCCCCATTTATTTTCCCCACTTGAATTTCAATGGAAAGAAATGAAAGAAAAGAAAAGAAAATGGAGAAATGAGGTGGACCTTTGACCTTGAATTGACTTTGACTTCTTCCCCCACTTTCTCTACCTCCCTCTCTCTCCTCTCCCACTCCCATTCCAGCAGCCCCCCCTCCTACAGCAGCAGCAGCCCCCCCAATTCCCTTCTCTTTTCTCTTCAAACTTCATAAAAAATTGCCTCAAATCCATCAAAAAAAATCCCAAAACCCAAATCCGACTCCTAACCATTTTAGCTTAGCTCGTATAGCATGGATCCTTGTGAAAAGAGAGCATTTTGGAAGTCCATGGATGCTTGTGGATCTTCATATGTTTTGGGTATAATTCTAAACAATTTTGTTGCTTAATTTGTTACTAATTTCTTAAGCTAATTTAATTAAGTGTTAATTTGGATATGTGAGTTTAATTGCAAGTTTTGGAATTCAAGTTATGAATTTGAATGTAAGTTAGGATTTTGTAAAATTGGTGTATGGTTGTGTGTTATATTTAGGCTTTTTGTCTTGTTAATACAAGATTAGTAGCTAGTGCTAATGGTTAGTTCAAAAAAAAATTGTGTTAATGTGCTAATTTTCCTACTAGATTTTTGAAATTAGTTAAATACTTGGGATTAAAAATGTGTTTAGGTTTTTCATGACTTCATTAACTTTATTAAGTGTGGTTTAATGCTTTAGATCATGCAAATCTAAGCTAGATTGTAGTTTGTGCATTTTTGCTTTGAAATTGTTAAAACGGGTATTTTTGTAAACTAGAATATTAGGGTTTTTGGAATTTAATGAGATTAAATTCCGGAAATTGTTTCTATGACTTATTTAAGATATTTAATAAGTATATTGGCCGCTACATTCATTTAAACATCCTGTTTTGTACAAAAACGGCGAATTGTGCTTGCTAGATTTTCGGAAAAATGACTTTTTAAGTAAAATTGAGGTTTTTGTGAGTTTTAACCTAGTTTATATTAAAATTAGTGTTCTTGAATGTGCAAATGAGTGTGATTGGATTTTTCTCGATGGTTTGACGTTTGTACATCGACATCGAGGGTTGGTTTGACTATTCTTGCATGCGTAGGCGATAGGTTTTGACCTATGCGTGATACGCGTGCCGATTTGATTTTCGTATGCCGTTTCGATTTCGAATTTAGTTTTAATGCGATATGGTGCGTTATGATATGTAGGTACCCCCATGTGGACTTCGAGACGACAAGCAAGCGCGTGGCGACGTCGGCACCGGCTAGCGAGAACCAGGTGAGTAGATTTATATCTACGGGGAGAAGTCGGGTGGATGGCGTATAGCACCCCCGCAGTCCGTGGTGATGTATACGGATGCGTATACACACCAACAATTTATGATATGTTGTTAGGATTTATTATTGATGATTTTAGATGGATATTGGTGTTGGATTGGTGCATGGTTACGAAACCTTAGGTAGTGGGTGCACTACACTTATACATACACACATATACATACTTGCATACATTCCTTATTTCATATGTGCGCATATGGGAATATATTTATGTGTTCACATGGGTATGGGACTATGTGTTCACATACGGATTGAGGATGAAACATGGGGTTGAGCTGAGTCGATGAGATTTGATTTGAGGCCGTGAGATCGGTGATATAGCAGGGTTCGTATCTTAGATACGACATGACGTTGTAGCGGGTCCTGGACGTAGTTTTTACACACGTGCATGCATACTTAGGCGATATCAGTATTGTACTAGACGTAGATCAGTACCAGATCATGATATTGATAAAGAGGATACCGGGTAAATAGTATGATGAATGATTTTGACCCGTACCCAGAATTGGGGGATGCCGTACGACGGATTTACGTATGAGATATATCTTGATGATTGATCCGCACTCTTGACTTGGAATGTCTGATTATAGATATGGTATCGGATATGATATTATTGAGGCGGGATCACCGACTAATATATATACAGGTATGTATATGTATCGACTCAGATGATAGGCGGTTTCCTTACCTGTAGTTCATCTTGTTAGTTCAGCCGTATAGTTTAGTGTAGCTGTTAGATTAGATTAGACTCCTACCTATTTCAAAAACTAACGAATCGTGGGTATTTTAAAAGACAGCCCAAGGGATCCTACGGATATTTCAAAAGACTCGTCTTTTCATAAAAACACCGTAGCCCCTATTTTCAAAACCCCATGATTTGTGTTATTTCAAAAGGCACCATTTGTAGGATTTATATTAGATTATTACAGTTTAGTTATCGTTGTGTCTAGTATTCAGCTCCCGCTCATTTTTACTGTTCGCTCCGCATCGCATACTTATATTATAATTTCTTATTGCATTATTAATAGAATGCTGTTAGGACACCAGCACCATTACCGATGATGCGTATGTACCACGTACACCTACTTGCCGGCTCACACACATCTTCATCGGTAATTGCCATGTCACGTACACTTTAGAGAATATATTTGCTTGACTTAGTTTGTTAGTTAGTAGGTTGATATGATATTAGTGTACCTGGGTTATATGCCAGTTTAGACATTATAGTTATTACTTGTCACTTCATGCATACTGTTATTCCATTGTTCATGCCTAGTTATTAATCATACATTGCAACTTGGTTATTGACACCATATACATTCATTAGCATTGACATATGCACTTGTGATGACTTCTTGAGATTTATGATATTTCTGGATTTCGGGGGAAAGGCGCAAAATTTCTAAACTTATTAACCTTTTAAAATATGTAAATTGCGGTTTTCTAGTGATGTAAGTGTCGTCCACCATGAGTTTGCTGTGGTTTTCGAGATCCGTGTCGAGGAGTGGAGGAACCGTCACGGGTACATGGTGGGCCCGGTATGGTACCCCGGGGCAAGATGAATGTGGTGTTGACGTTGAGCCTGGCAGGGGACAAATTACCTACTGGTGATATTACCCGACGCGTCGGATATCCGGAGGATACCGTCGTGGTCTTGAGATGGATGGTAGGGGCCGGTCTGGACTGACGGCGCCCTAGATATTGAGATTGAGACATTGATATTTCGAGACAGTGAGATTTATGTTTTGTGTCGATGCTAGACACTGTTGATACTGATTTCATTATGATACCTCAGTTTAAAAATACGAAGGAAATCTCACTAATTTTTGAAAACAGTTCTTCATTTATATGTATTCTGTTTTCATGCATTCATACCTCATTCATATGATATATTGCTACCTGAGGTACTGACACGGGCACATGAGATTTCACTCGGTTAGATATTACCCTAGCCATTGTTATAGGCTGCTTGTTATGTATATTTTTTGAGGATATATTATGATCATTGACCTAGGTTGCGTTATTTATGCGATTTCTGTGCGTAGATGTTTTTCTATTCATGAGTTGGCAACTCACCCCCGTTGTGCCCCAGTTTCTTGCAGGTTTTGCCGTACAGGTTTAATTACGGCTTTGCGGGCTCAGTTTCATTCTGGTGACTTGCTAGTAGGTGGGTTTTTCTTGTATCGTACCCATCATATTACCTTATATAATATTATTCCGTTGTATCTAGTAAATTCCATCAACCAAACATGCATTTATTGAGATAGAGACCAGTGTTGTTTATTCTTTCGACCTTAGAGTCGCTCGTTATATTTCCGGTGGTTTTGAGTTTCCTTTTGAATTTTGATCCTCGTCGTTGGCGTTGTATATTATATTGCTTGTGTGGTTGTGACCGTCGATTGACGAAGAGCTAGCTCCCGCTTGGGGATGCCTTTTTCTTGATTTCGTATACTATTCATGTTGTATCCCGTTTGGGGGCCAGTATTTACAAAGGAGACTCTGTCGAAATTTTCAGTAAATTTTTGATGTTTTTAAAAACCGCATAATTCGGCTTATGCTATTGAAACTACTTGCTTTAAGCGGGTTTTTCCTGCACTCTACTACTTGTCATGGTTTGGATTTCTGGGTTTTCGGTTTACTTAGATTACGTACGCCTCGAGACGTTAGTAGTTTAAGTGCCGGTCATGTTCCGTACTTTCGGGTCATGACAGAATCACATGGAGGCAATGAGCGATAGGAGGGGATTCGTCTCTCCCGGTATAGGGAGTTGATGTTGCGCTGTGATCTATTGGCTATAACTGGAAATCCCTGGCCAGGGTTGCTGAGATTTACTGGTAAGTGTTATCAGTAGTTTCTCGAACTGTTATAGACCTCATATCGACACGACTTATCAAGCTGCTGGGGTCTGACGTTTACCACCCCTAGGCGAGATATGCGACATATCAGACAAAGAGACCGGACTGTACGAGAGTATTACTAATTGGATTCACGGGAGAAAGTACAGGCTTACTTGTTTATCTTCTGATCGCTCAATACCTGGGTGGCTGTTACGTTTAGCTGACCGCTTGCAGCTTGTGGGTGTTTGATATGATCATCACCTACTGCCGGCGTATTGACGATTCTTTAGAGTCCTACACAAAGGTTTCTTGACGTAGGAAAAACGGAGTAGGATTACATATATGATATTGCAAGACCGAGAACAATACGTGTATGTGATACCGTATTAGATTCTCGCGATATGAGATATCGGCCGGGTATATGTGATATAGCCGGGTCATCGGATCAAGTGTTGATTCGATGAACTGATACAGATTATATTAGTCGGTTATTTGTGAAATAGCCGGATTATCGGATCAAGTGTTGATTCGATAATTTAATGTATAATTATATATTTGATATATTAAATTACATTAACTGATATAAGCTCACTAAAAGATTCTTTTTCTTACTCGGGTAATACATTGATATATATGCGATATATGTTAATTGTATTATTTTATTTTGTTACAATAAATATTGTATATGTGATATATAATATTGTAACATGTTAGGGTTATTAATGCAACATGTTTAGTGGATATTAAACATGGTTAGGGTTTGATTTGGGTTAATCTTTTCTAGAAGGTTTTGTTTTGTTTTGTGCAAAGATATTTGTGTTGATATTTTGCATAGATATTTGTTTAACCCAACCAAACCTTTTAACCATGGTTCAATCTCTACAAGGGTTAGTTCTTCTAACTTATACCATGGTTGCATTTCTAACCTCACACTTGAGTTATTCATTATTCATCACAAAAGAGTTAGCTTCTTCTTTCTTCTTTCTTCTTCCTTCTTGCTTGAAAATCTTTCTAGCTTTTTGAGAGGTGATGAAAATGAGTGAGATTAAGAAAATAAATGAGAGCTAAAATCCTACTTCATCATCCTAATCTATCCTAGCCATTTAGATTATGGTGTTCACTTCATAAGATAGTGAGAGCTTGTGTTAAAGAAGCTTCAAGGTAGATCATCTTTGTTATCGAAGATCGGAAGCAAGCATGCATCTTTCTCTTCGTGGAACCTCTCTAGAGTCTGGGAACTCGATGATCGCAGCGAAGGGACCTCAACACGGAGCTTTAGAAGTGAGGACCGGACTACAAATGTTGTAATCCCAAACTCTTAGATGTTAAAGTGTTTAACATGCTTTGTTTCGCCTAATCTCCAGTTTAAAGATCTTGGTTAGGGTTGTTCGGCACGTCTAAATTTTAAATCGGGCAAGGTTGATGCCTTATAGAACCTTGTGAGAGTGCCTAGTAACCCTGTAGTGGTATCAGAGCCAAGCTAGAGCTTTAGGCGAAGTCTAGGCGAAGTTTAAAGTCCGATCAAACTCCAAATACCCGATAAAACCTAGTTTCTGGAAATTTTTTTAAAATGTTGATTTTTTCGTATTAAAAATACTCAGAAAAATAAGCAAGAATTAATGTGAAGTACGACACCCTGAATCCTCCACGTGACCGCGGAATCGCGGCCAAATCATGGGTTTGGCGGCGGTTCCGCGGCCAAACCATGGGTTTGGCGGCGGTTCCGCGGCCAACGTACGGAGTTAGGTATTAAAACTTCTATGTTATATTCTTGGGTATTTTTTATTGCCTTTGGGAATTTTTAATTATACTCAAGTGTTGAGTTTTCTGGGTTGTTTTAGGAACTCGTTGATTCGATCGGAAAGTTTAGCTTCGTTTAATTTTTTCCGGGTATTTTTGAACGTGTTAAAAAAGTTCGAACGGATATCAATAACTCACTTTTTCCCCTGCCGGAAAATTTCCAAGTGTTGGATTTTTCCGTAGTTTAAGAACGTTCTAAGTCGTGCAAGTAACGCGGTGGACCCTCTAGAAGAACACAAACCTTAACTCGATTATGTGACCGTATGGACCATCTCTGAACCTTAGGGTTTGGGGCAGTACGGCGTTGCCACATGTGGCGTTGGTTTGACCCTTCTACAGCTGGACCATTGGTACTGTGGCATGTGATGGATGTTTTTAAACTAATTTCAAGTGTTGAGAACTATTTGGGAAAACTTAGGTGTTTGATTATTCGATCGGAAAGTTTAACATTGTCTGTTTATCTAGATTGTGATACAATATTTGGAATCCACAAGTAGTTATGAGATAACTAATTTAAATGTTATAAATCTAGTAATTCAGTCTCAGTTGATCGGTTGTCATGGGATTTTGATGCGATCAAAAGTCCGTCGCAATCACGTAGCGTACGCGGATACTCGCCGGGTAAACTTAATAAACAGCCACACCCCATAGCCCCGACCAAGTGACTGTAGGAGAACCCCGTCGCCAAAAGCATCCGTTCGGGTGCTCGCGGCAGCGGTGTTCCACCTTAGTGCACTTCGTCGACGGCATCCGGGGGTGCGGCCGTCTACTAAAGTTTGCGACGAGCATTCGATCAGGATGTCGGGAATCTTGTTGAATTTCCCGACTTGACATTGAAAAGAGTTTTAGATATTGAGACTAAAATGCGCGGTTTATAATTGTTAGGCATGCGATGTCTAAGGAATTCATTTGGTTAGGCATGCGATGTCTAAGGAGGTTGCGGATTCCAACTGTTGTAGTTTTATACTTTCTTTTCTGTGACCGTAAGCGTAGTATGTGCTGTATCGCCGGCTTCGTTGCTATACATCAACGACAATCGGGATACGCATACTTGCTTACGTTGGTGATATGAGATATTATGTGTTGCTGTGATATGTTATATTGGATCGTCACGTTCTGAATAGCCGAGGGTTTTATGTGAGATGAGAGTTTTTCTTTTTCATTCATGTAAAATTCATTTGTATGTAATATTCTTTTATTGGGGCACTTCCGGGCTGAAGATGATGTCACCATTGTATATTATTTACTTTTTCGCATTAGGTAGACCCAAGGCGGGGAGCACAATTAACCGGGTTCCAGGGTCCCGTGGGAGACCATCTCGAGGAGTCGAGACCGGGTCTCGTAACCCTAGAATTGGCAGTGTTGCTTGCCGCTCTCGTAGGGGTCTAGGGATGTAGGTTTGGCTATTCATCGCGACCGTGGAATCCGCGTTTTATACAGGCTCGCATAAAACACGGAAATCCTAGAATATCCAATATTTCATATGTTATCTTCTGCTGCAATGTTCTGTGATGAGATCATATTACTGCCTGAGATAAATGTTTATATTATATTTATGAGATATATGTTATATTGCAGATTTCGTTTCAAATGTGATGCTTGTAAAGCATAATAAAATGGGACTTCATTAATGAGATTAATGAAATAAAAGAAACCTAAAGATGTTGTAGAAACTTGTCTAAAAAACAGATAGCTCTAGTTCTTGCTTTGCATAGCGGTGTTCCTTATAGTGTTAGTGTTTATGCTCTAGAAGGCCATTACTGTATCATACTAATTTGTATATTACTTAATGGAAGCTTGGGATATTCACATGTATATAACAGTCTTTCTAAACATGGTAGTATGCTACTTGGTTTTTCTATCTTAATATGTGAGTGTACGTATTGATAGAGCTCTTAGGATCTTGCTTGACTACCAGCGTTGTGATGGCAGTCACACTAGTGGGGGCTGGGTAGTCTACAAGCACATCCTTATTCAGGTCCCTGGTCGTTGGATTATCGAGACAGAGCATCGATACTCCGGAGTAGACTAGTGTGTACGCTTCTCATCCCAGTTGGGGAGATGGTCTGTCCCACAACCGTCAGTACGTCGTACTGGAGATAGTATACAGGTGCTCGTTAGGTTACGGGTACACCGGACAGGACTCACAGGGAACTGTTGGATGGTTTTATACCAGTCGTCAGTGAACAGTTCCCAGGTGACATGAGTACAGCATAGTCCGCAGACTTGACACTGCTACTTTGCCTCGAGTGTGTCCCACTGTTCTTAGATTGCTACCCTACCACGGCTCAAAGGAGTCGTGCAAACAGGTAGCAGTTGGGTGCAGTCCCGAGCACTTGGAGGCAGTGGCGGTTAGACAGGATTCGTCTATCCTGGTATTGGGAGTTGATATCGCGCTGTGTCAGAGAGCCATTACGCAAAGTCCCTGGCCAGGGCAAGCGAGATTTGCTGGTAGGTTCCAGTAGTTTCTCAGGGTGTAATGGGCTTTCCTCCGACACGACTTATACCGCTATTAGGGGACTGACGCTTGCCGCCCCCTAGGCCCGATATGCGATAATCTTGGACGAACGGACCGGACTGTATGGAGATTGTCACATCAGACTCAGTAGGAGTTCGGATGGGTTCCCTCATCGGCCTTCTTATCGACATCTACCTGGGGACCGTTACGTACAGCTAGTGCCGCTTGCGGTCTGTGGTTAAACCCACTGTCAGCGTAGTAGTCGAGTCTCTAGAGTCCCACACAGAGAGTTTCCCTACTCCAGGCGAAACGATATAGAGGTCGTATGGTTTTACGACAAGGGTTCGGACGCATACGTGCGTTTACGCGCGTACGACTTTCGGACAGTTTTTACCAGTCGGCTTTGGTTTAAGCCAGTTTCTGGTATCCGGTTATTGGATTTATACAGTCTAAAGTTTTTCCGTATTTTTGCGGAAAGGAGGGGCGTTCTCGTAATTGCACGAGAAGCTTCTAGAAGGTGGTGACTAAGGAGGTTTAGGTGGCATATGCAATGAATGTGATTAGTGAGTCATATGGATGATTCATCCATGTCATTAATGCATGATAAATGCTTAATGACTCATGGAGTGAATCATCACTAGATATTATCAAGCATGGTTGCTAAATTCATTTCTTATTCTTTTCTTGATAAAAGAAATGCTTGATATATATTATCATAACTCATTATTCTCACTTCATTATTATTATCATCTTCTCTTTCCTCAAGCTCTCCCTCTTCAAACCCTAATCCTCCCCTCTCATTTGTTGAGTACAAGGATTAGTTAGACTACTTAATCCATAACCCTCTCTATATTTCACCTAGCTTCTTTGATTAGCACTTAGAGAAGTTTAGTTGCCTCAAGTTTAGAGGCTAAGCTTGGAGTAAAGCTCTCGGGTGGATCGTCTACTACTTCGAGAAGGCCGAGGAGGAGGTGGAGTTCGCAAAGACGAAGGACACGATTCGTTAGGTATAATCCCTAAACATAGTAGCATAGAAACTCTATGTTTTAAGTTAGTTATCGTTTATCTTCGATTCAAGCGGTTAGTCGATGTTTGTTCACTAAACAAGTTCGTTTTTGAAAATTCCGCCTCCCCACAAGCATTGGGGTGTTTTACATCGACTTACATATAGAACATCCAGCACCTTATTCGATAAGGAAATAGCCGAGATCCCTTCACCGGGAGTGACCTCTTTAGCGAAACTAGCATATGCAACAAACACGGTTTGTTTTTTGATTGCTTATATAGTTTTTTCTTTGCATAGTGATATTTGTGAAATATCCTGCACCTTATTCGATGAGGAAAGAGCCGACGATCCCTTCACCGGGAGTGGCCTCTTTAGAAAAACTAGAAAAGGCCTCAAAAACATTCCAATTAAAATCACTGATTCTACAACGATATCAAGTTCATTACGCAAAGGGTTTTCTTAAAAACCTGTCGTAGCCCTCCGTCATTTCAGATAAGTACTACTTAGTATTCGTGCTGCGTTTGTTGACCTTAGCCAAGGCGTAGTGTGCGATAGCTAATTAGTGCTTATCTGTATAAGCATATGATGCGATTGAGTTAGGGTAGTCGTGCGACTTTGTTGACCTTAGCCAAGGATCGTGCGGGTGGGTTTAATTCAATCGGGAAATGACGGGTTGAACTTGGCTAGCACTTGTGATTTGTTGACCTTAGCCAAGGTCATAAGTTGCTAGGGGCAAATTATTATTGGAAATTTCAAGTGTTGAAATTTGCAATGAGATTGCATACCTTCTATGAGATAGTTGGATCCCGATACCCGCCGCGAGTAAGAGTTACTCCTGGGAGAGTTTTACACATTACAATTAGCCGGTCAAGTAGGTGTCTAGAAAGGTGTTAACGGGGTTACGCCCCTGGGAAAATGAGGTTTACTTTAATTAGGTCCGTGTGAAAGCACGGGGAACCTCCCTCAAAATACCGGCACTGGCCTGGCTGAAAGATTGGCGAACTTGTAAAGTGTAATTAATCCCGGCTAGTCTTTCCTTTTAGGGTTTGAAGGAAGATTTGACTAAAAACAGTGGGAGCCATCCTGATTAGATAAATTGATAACCAATCTAATCTTGTAAAAAGCGCACGCTGGGTGTTTTCTTCTCTCTCTCTCATGGTTGCGACTATTTCACGCCTTAATTAAGATAATAATACGGATGTATTGACCGATCCCGCTTGTTATACTGCACTAAGGAACGTTGGTCCCGTTCCAACTTATAATTGTTATAAGATAGAGCAGGAAATAGGGGATTACAAGAATTCCCGTACCTCCCAAACGAAGAAAGTACATGTTGATGCATCTTCTTCGGGTGTGTTCATTACATAGAATTGTTTCTCAAAATCCTTTACGTCCTGGGTATTTGATACCGGATCAGGATCCCACATATGTAATTTGTTACATGGGCTACAGATAGGTAGAGAACTGAGAACGGGTGATAAGTTTCATGAGATAAAAACGGTGCAAGTGCTGCAGCCAAGTCTGTTGGTAGTTATCACCCTGTATTACCAGAATACATTGATTCTGAACGAATGTTATTAGATACTGAACCTGATATACAACATCATATCGGTCTCTTTATTAGTAAAGAAGGATATAATTTTGTATTGTTGGATAATGTTTTGAACATTTCCTATATCAAGAGTTGATCGGTTCAGGCACGTTATCTAAGAGCATAGACGTTCTAAATCAAACCACAGTTCTTAACGTACAGAACACACACAAGAGGAGGAGTTCAGAAATGAACGAATCCTTCTTGAGGCATTATAGACTAGGTCATATCAATGCGAACCGACTAGCTGAAGTTACATAAAGATGCATATTTAAATTAGTTTGAATTTACATCTTGTGAAACTTGCCGGTCATGTCACAGAGATAAGATGACCACAACTCCGTTTATTGGAAACAGAGAAAGAGTTATTGAACTCTTGGGATTGATACATGCTGATGTATGAAGGCCCCCTGTCTACACATGCCAGGACCGATTCTTTGTACTTCATTACATTCACTGATGATCTCTCAAGATTCAGACATATGTTCCTGTTGAAACACAAGTCCGAAACTTTTGAGATAATCACAGAATATAAGTTAGAAGTAAAGAACCAAAAACGAGTATAAGTATTATGTCCTTTGATGAGATCAAGGAGGAGAATACTTGAGCACGGGATTCCTGGACTATTCTAAAGGAGAATGAGATTCTCTCTCAACATTACTCCTCCGTATACACCACAGCACGTTAGTGTATCGGGACGGAGCAATCACACCCTATTTGATATGGTGCGCTCTATGATGAGTACTACTGAGTTTCCTATTTCCTTTTGGGAGTTATGCACTTATGAAGCTGCATACCTATTGAATAGGGTTCCAATCAAATCAGTTGCCTACCACTTCATATGTGATATGGAATGGGAAGAGCCTATATCTTAAGTAAGTTAAGATTTGGGGTTGTCCGGTCTATGTCTAAAAGCAAAATCCGGACAAGCTCGAGGCAAAGTCAGTTCTGTGGAAGTTTTGTTGGATATCCCAAGCATTCGCAAGGGAATATCTTCTACCAAACCGAGGAACAAAAGATGTTTTGTTTCTCAGCATGCCACCTTTGTGAAAGGGAATTTCTTGTGAAGAAATTAGTGGTCATGAGGTAGAACTAGAAGGAGTTCCATCTATACAAACTGCAGCTGATGATTTGGTAAACCCGGAGGATTCAATAGTTTCCAACGAACCTCAGCCTCTCCGCCGATCTGGTAGGGTTCCTTATCCACCTGAGAGATTCTTCGGTTTCTCTATGACAGTGGGAGCAAGGATTGCATCATGAGATGATGACCCAACTATTTTCGAGCAGGCCATCAGGAGTGGGACTCTGTAAGAATGGCTGGATGCTTAGCGATCTGAGATGGAATCCTTGTACACCAACAATGTATGGACTTTGGTTGCTTTATCTGTAGGGTTAAATCCCCATCAGGATCAAGTATATCTTGAGAAGATTACTTGGTGTACATGGAAAAGTTGAGACTTTCAAAGCTATGCTTAAGTCCATCCAGATCCTACTTGCCACGGCTACATACCATGACTACGATATCTGGCGGTTGGGTGTCATGACTGCTTTTCTAAATAATGTTTTGGAAGAGAGCGTCTATAAGTACACAGCCAAAGGGCTTCGTAGATAGTGGGAGCAGCGGAAACGTGTACAAGATGTTTTATGCGATAAAGCAGGCATTGCGGAGTTGGAACGTCTGTTTTGATGTGGTAGTCAAATAGTTTGACTTCATCAAAATGATAGATGAACCTTGTATATACAAAAAGGTAGTAGGGAGTATGGTGGTGATCCTCATAGAGTACGTGGATGACATACTCTTGATAGGAAAGGAGTTTCCTATGCTACGCTCGGTCAATCACCGCTTATCACAAGTATTCTCCATATAGGATCAAGGTGATACCTCCTAAATCCTAGGTTTTATATCTATGAGATAGATCTAAATGGATGTTAGGATTCTCAATAGTTGTAGTGAGATGGTATCAATCGATCCTGGGAGAATCACTGGAAAGGTTCCAGGGAGATAAGGACGACTGAATGTCAGTCGCAGGCATTGTCTTTACCCTCAGTGGAGGGACGGTATGTTGGAAGGGTTCCAAGCTAGATACCGTGACATACTAGAAGATTAAAGGCTAGATACATCGTTACCAAGGATGTTACCAAAGAGGCAGTCTGGATATATATATATATATATATATATATATATATAAGTTCATGAGATGAACTTCGTTCCTACCATTGTGTGACAATGGAGTTGTGGCTTATGCCAAGGAACCCCCATCCCATCAGAAATCCAGATATAATTCTTTGGCACTATCATATGATCATGGAGATGGTTGATCTCCAGGGAGATTGAGGTTAGGAAAGCAGACACAGAGGACAACAGCGCGGATCCACTCACAAAGGCTTTTTTCCCAGTAGAGACTTTTATGGGATGGTTGAGTAAGAGATACTTCAACCACAGCTAATTGTTGGGTATGTGATACCACAACAGATGGCCCTAGTGCAAGTGGGAGATTGTTAGTTATATGTATGACCTAGAGGCCATTACTGTACATATGATGTATATTGTAATGGATGCTTGGACATATATAGGGAGGACTTTCTTGCTCGACATGATAGTATTCTATCTGGTTGTACTTTATCTTAACATGTACTCTGATTGTCTTTATGTTACATGTTGATAAAGCACTTAGGATATGTACTCGACTACTGGGACTATGATGAGATCATACTAGTGGGGCCACGGTAGTCGACGAGTACATCCTATAACTGTTCCTAGTCGAGGGTGTATCGAGACAGGGCATCGATACACCAGAGTAGACTAGCGTATACGGATCTTGACCCATATGATGGGCGATGGATGATCCCATATCCATCGGTGTTTGACATCAAGGATGGTGTACGGGTGCTCAGTGGAGAATAGGTACACTGGACGAACTCGCCGAGAACTCCCAGATGGTATTATACCTCACGTCAGATGGCAGTTCTCTGGTGACACTAGTACAGGTTAGTCTGTAGACCCGAGATCGCCATAGAGTCTTGTGTGATTCCCACTGTGCTTTGATTTCTATCATACCACGTCAAAGAGGGCATGCAAAAAGGTGGCTTTTGGGTACAGTCCCGAATCACATGGAGCAATGAGCGATAGGAGGGGATTCGTCTCTCCCGGTATAGGGAGTTGATGTTGCGCTGTGTTCGATTGGCTATAACTGGAAATCCCTGGCCAGGGTTGCTGAGATTTACTTGTAAGTGTTATCAGTAGTTTCTCGAACTGTTATAGACCTCATATCGACACGACTTATCAAGCTGCTGGGGTCTGACGTTTACCACCCCTAGGCGAGATATGCGACATATCAGACGAAGAGACCGGACTGTACGGGAGTGTTACTGATTGGATTCACGGGAGAAAGTACAGGCTTGCTTTTGATCTTCTGATCGCTCAATACCTGGGTGGCTGTTACGTTTAGCTGACCGCTTGCAGCTTGTGGGTGTTTGATATGATCATCACCTACTGCCGGTGTATTGACGATTCTTTAGAGTCCTACACAGAGGTTTCTTGACTCAGGAAAAACGGAGTAGGAGCACATATATGATATGTGCGGGACCGAGAACAATACGTGTATGTGATACCGTATTAGATTCTCGCGATATGAGATATCAGCCGGGTATATGTAATATAGCCGGGTCATCGGATCAAGTGTTGATTCGATGAACTGATACAGATTATATTAGTCGGTTATTTATGAAATAGCCGGATTATCGGATCAAGTGTTGATTCGATAATTTAATGTATAATTATATATTTGATATATTAAATTACATTAACTGATATAAGCTCACTAAAAGATTCTTTTTCTCAATCGGGTTATACATTGATATATATGCGATATATGTTAATTGTATTATTTTATTTTGTTACAATAAATATTGTATATGTGATATATAATATTGTAACATGTTTAGTAGAGATTAAACATGGTTAGGGTTTGATTTGGGTTAATCTTTTATAGAAGGTTTTGTTTTGTTTTGTGCAAAGATATTTGTGTTGATATTTTGCATAGATATTTGTTTAACCCAACCAAACCTTTTAACCATGGTTCAATCACTACAAGGGTTAGTTCTTCTAACTTATACCATGGTTGCATTTCTAACCTTACACTTGAGTTATTCATTATTCATCACAAAAGAGTTAGCTTCTTCTTTCTTCTTCCTTCTTGCTTGAAAAGCTTTCTAACTTTTTGAGAGGTGATGAAAATGAGTGAGATTAAGAAAATAAATGAGTGCTAAAATCCTACTTCACCATTCTAATCTATCCTAGCCATTTAGATTAGGGTGTTCACTTCATAAGATAGTGAGTGCTTGTGTTAAAGAAACTTCAAGGTAGATCATCTTTGTTATCGAAGATCGGAAGCAAGCATGCATCTTTCTCTTCGTGGAACCTCTCTAGAGTCCGGGAACTCGATGATCGCAGCGAAGGGACCTCAACACGGAGCTTTAGAAGTGAAGGACCAGACTACAAAGGTTGTAATCCCAAACTCTTAGATGATAAAGTGTTTAACATGCTTTGTTTCGCCTAATCTCTAGTTTAAAGATCGTGGTTAGGGTTGTTCGGCACGTCTTAATTTTAAATCGGGCATGGTTGATGCCTTATAGAACCTTGTGAGAGTGCCTAGTAACCCTGCAAAAAGCCGATATCGGGAAATTCAAAGTTCGTGTTTTGGGGTTCTAGTTTCAAGTTTAGCCACAATATCAGCATTAATGGCTTCGGGGTCACTAAATAGACCTCAATTACATCTCTTCTACTCAAATCACCCACTAAAGCATCCTAGAATTTTCCAATGTCACTAATCTTGCTTAAACGAACTCTTAACTTAATTAGGAGATGAAGAAACTAAATAATATGGAGGATGGTGAAAGTTTTACCTCTTGGAAGCAACTCAAGAAAAACCTTAGATGCGCCAAATTGCTCAAAGTTCTAACTTGATCCCACCTAAGGGTTTAGGATGAGGTGGTGGTCATTTTTTGTGAAGGTGAGGAGAGGTTTAGAGGTGGTTTTGGGGTGGTTTCATGGTGGCAGAGAAGGTGGAGGAAGGAGGAGGAGACGAAGATGAAGGAGCTGAAGAAAAAGGATGAAGTGAAGAAGTAAGGAATGGGAGCCATGGTTGACTATAGACCCCACTCTCTTTCTCTCTCTCTCTCTCTTCTCTGTCTCCCATGCCCTCTTGTCCCCTCTCAACAAACATCTTTTCATTTTCTTTTCTTTTTCCTCTCTCGTTTAAATAAAACCAATACCACAAATACAAATGAAAGAACAAGCAACAAAATATAATATATCATGGTGCACTAGCCATGGTTATCAAGAAGTTGGATTTGGCCTAATCATGATTAGTAGTGCAGTAATCAAGTTTAATATAAACTTGCATATAAATAATTGCATAATTATTTATAAAATGTACAAATCAAATAAATACCTTTATAATTAATAATTCATATTAATATCCAATTATTTTCCAAATATTGTTATTTAATTATACCATTTTACGAAAACCCCAAATTCATACTCGAATAGTTTTCGTGAAATATATTATTTTATTATTTAAATTCCAAAAATATTATTTTATATTTCTGAAATGTTACAATCTTCCCCTCTTAAATAAATTCGGTCCCCGAATTTAAATTTAAACCCCCAAATACTAAAACATTTCGATAATCGGTTCAAATCAACGGTGCTCCGAAATCATAGAATACACAGAAATACCACAGCGCACCGTGTGCGCATGAAAAAGAATACGAAACTCAAAATCGAAACTCCGTCAAGCGTCACACAATCATTGGAGTTATAATGGAGATGCAAATCTCGAAATCCACTGCGGAAATCCAAATATACTATAGTCAAAATCATAATACATATATAGTACGCATCCTTGTAAAACCATTTTAAAAGCTGAATAAAACACATGCAAAATCATTTCCAAATTGTCGTGCGATGCGTAATTCACGGCACAAGTGGCGGACCCTCATTTTGTAAAGAAATAGATATATGACTATATATATTTTGCTCAAAATATACGTCCCGCCCTTTTTGAAATATCCCAAAGGTTTTCTTCGTAAAAGTCGTGTCACTATGTGCACGTAGGAAAGAGCAAGACTATGGCTCCTATTTGGAAACCTCTTGGCAAACTTTTATGCATGCGAAAGTACTTAGGTACTGTCCTCAGATCAGTCCTGCTCGGCTACTATATAATATAGTACCTATCATGAATATATGATACTCATGAGTGAAATCAGCCTCAAAAGGCGTATCAAATATCACGTGTGTCTGGTGCGCACAGAAATCCAAATCAAATACAAGTGCCATGAATGTGCACAGAAGCAAAAACTAAGTGCAACAGGTATGCACGAAAGCCTCTGTCAAGTGCAACGGGTATGCACGGCAACAACATCAAGTGCATCTAGGGTGCACGAAAATCTCAACCAAGTGCAACTAACATGCACGAATAAAAATCTCGATCAACTGCATCCGGTGTGCATAAAACCGCATCCCATGCACCTAGTGTTCGCAAAAATCTAACTCAAGTGCGTCAGGTCCGCACAAAAATATCCAGTGTGCAGTAGAGTGGATGATAACGAACATCAAGTTCACATGGTGCACCAAAACATAAATCCAGTGCAACAAATGCACGAAAACAAATATCAGGTGCACTAGGTGCCTGAAAACTCCTCAATGTACCAAAAGCACATAAAAACAACACCGAGCGTACCAAGGTGTATAAAATCATAAATGTGTGCAACTGCGTGCACAAAATCCGTATCAATGCACTGCAAGCATATGTAAGCTATACCGAGTGCATATGTCAAGTCGAGTGCATACAACATGCATGAAATCAAATCGACAGTATCGAAATCCACAGATTCATAAATATGTGCAGCCAAGTCACAAAATCGATATCAAGTGCAATAGATATGCACAAATCATAAACCAACGTAATAGATGTATAAAACATAAATCAAGTGAAACAACTGTGCAGAAATAAAAATGTCCAGTGGGTGCAGCTACGGTGCACGAAAACAAATACCCTGAAACCAAATCATCAAAACTCAAGTCCAAGCGAATAAAGTGTGATACTCGGATCACTAAACACAAAACGCAATAACTGATATTGAGGTAAACCTTCTTCAATGTCGAAAAATGCTCGTGCGCCTAAAGCTAGCAGAGCAAGAACATCCACTTGCCTCCTGCTCACGGTCTGACGTCCTCTGTCTCTGGGTCCTTGTTTTTCTCTGTGGATTACTAATCCCACAATCTTTTTGCTCGTCGGCCCGGTTAGGTGTAGTGGCGGAAACAGTTCCGTTCTGGCACTGCTATGTTCATCTATTGGCCAATTAATATGACCACTAGTAAAGAGGCATGTTACTGATGGCGGCATCTGACCCTCTGAATACGCACGATACAACTGATCCTGGGTGCAAATTTTTATCGCTGCGGTGTCCTAGAAAGAACTTGCTTATGGTCTCTTCCGATCTCACCTATGCTGAACTGTATGGAGGTTGGCACTCTTTACTGAAATTCCTTTCCTCATTTCTGAACAGCTGCGTCCTTAGTGTAAGTCCGCGGCGGCGCCCCGGCCGTCGATCCGACGCCAGTAACGCGGAAACAAAAACTTTGCAAACTAGCAAACCGGCACCACCGCGCACTTTTCACCCGGATCGGGCCATTAACCTAACTACTAGCAAACTAGAAAAGAGTAGAGAAGTTATACCAAGCGATCTGTGTCCTTCGGTCTTCGTCTCCACTCCGATCTCCTCACGGAATCTCCATCCGTCACGTCCTCGTCGGAAAGGGCACCACGTAGCCGAATACTTTTACGGGCTCCCACCTCTAGACCGAGGCAACTCGAGCGCGAAGTTGGCTAGCCGACGCGTCCAAGATTTGTTGTAGGCTAGTGTAGAGTCTATGTCTCTTTGGTGTTTAGTTGCCATGGAGGATGGAGGTGGAGAATCAAAAGAACTTTGGAGAGTAGTGAGGGCTTTTGAAGCAAACCAAAAGAGATGATGATTTTCCCACAAAATGAATTCCTTTCTCTCTTTTTCCTCTAGGATGTGGACGGCCCCTCTCATGTAGTGGGTGGGAAAGAAAAGGATGAATCAATAACAAAATGAGAAAGGAAAAAGATAATGCAAGAATAAAGTCACACTCATCTCACAATTCAATCTTTTCATTTCCAATCTCAAAAAGGCAAAGGATGAGACCAAAAAGGAATCTCATGATGAATAAACTATCATGATGCCTCACACATGCAAGAAACCCCTCCACAAATGTTATTTGCAAATGTGCAAATAACCCCCTACATCGGAAAGTCCGGCCGCGAAGGAACAAAAGAAAACCGGCCGGAACGGAATGCAAACTGGCAACTTCAGAAAACTGATCCCATAATAAATTACAGGAAAACCCCGCTACTGCATATACATGCCCGCATTTGTATTCCCACCGAACACAGATGCAAAGAGACAAAACTACACGGTCTAATACTAGGATCCGGCTTAAGCCAAAACCGGCTAGTAAAAACCGTCCGATCACGATCCGTGCAATACCGCACGTATCTGATCGAACCCTGCCATATCTCCATACGGCCTCTACAGCGTTTCGCCCGAAACCTGAGTAACTGTGTGTGGTGGACTCTAAAGACTCGTCAATACTATGGCTGTGGATTTAACCACTAGCACGTCAGAGGTATTAGCCATACGTGACGGGCTACCAGCTATCGACCAAAAGGGACGTCGATGAGCGAACTCATCCTGACACCCTACTGAGCCTGTCAGTGACAATATCCGTACAGTCCGGTCTGTTCGTCTATGAGCATCGCATGGCGGGTCTAGGGGGTTGGTAAAAGTCAGACCCCCAAAAGCGGTACAAGTCGTGTCGGAGTGTAGCCCAGAACACCCTAAGATACTACTGGAATAGCTACCAGCAAATCTCCTGCCTTGGCCAAGGACTTTTCATGTTCTGGCTCTCCTAGACACAGCGCGACCTCACCCCCAATACCGGGAGAGACGAACCCCTGCAGATCCGCTCACTGCCTCCATGTGGCTCGGGACTGTACCCAACTAAAACCTGTTTGCACGACTCCTTTGAGCCATGGTAGGGTAGTAATCAAAGCACATTGGGAACTCACATGAGACAAATGACGATCTCAGGTCGATGAACTAACCTATACACATGTCACCGGGGAACTGCTATCTGACATCAGGTATAATCCCAACTAGCAGGTTCCCGGCGAGTCCTGTCCGGTGTACTCATAACCCAATGAGCACCTGTATACATCTTAGGTGAACCAACTGACTCCAGTGGCTTGTGAGACCGGCCACCTCCCCTCGTCGGGGTCTCGACTGTATACACTAGTCTACTCTGGAGAATCGATGCCCTGTCTCGAAACTCCAACGACTAGGGACCTTTTAAGGATGTGCTTATAGACCCCAGTTCCCATGTATATGATCGCCCTCATACTGCTGGTAGTCAAGCAAGAATCCTAGGGGCTCTATCAACGTGCAATAGAGACTCGTAAGTTCACCTAAAGCAGTACACGATGATAAAGATAAAGCAGATAGCATACTATCATCTTGAGTAAGACCGTCCTACTGGGACAGGTCCTCCCCTCAATCATTGCAATCACGTGCCTGTGATCCAATAATTGACTCTGAGGGCACTATCTCCAACAATCTCCCACTTGCACTCATGGCTAATTATTGCGATGTCGCATACTCACAGCCCGTGTGATACCGAACACCCAACTCCTCTACTAGTCAGTCTCACAAATCTCGTTTGCGAAACTATTGCGTTCGAGGAATAGCCTCAGTGAGTGGATCCGCTCTGGTGTTACTTTCTATGTCTCTCTATATCTCAAGTTCGCGGAGAAAGCCATCTCCCGAAATGAGCAATACCTGTCTTAGAATGTGTCTGGATATCTGATGGGACCTAGCTCATAAATGAACTCCAAATCCAAACTTCTTAGACTGTATCGTCAACTGAACTTAATCAGTATCCTGCGCCATGCCTTCCCTCAGTATCCACCTGAACCACCTATCCAAAATACTGCCCCTCGTCAGAGGGAAAACTATAACTCTGACAGCCACTCTGCCATCCATGTCACCTTGGAAGCCTGGAATGATAACTGTCTCCCGAAGGAGAATGCTGTTATCATATCCCTAGAACATACACTTATGTTCTAAAACTTCTTCCGACTGTTTCTCCAGAATTGGATTAACATCAACTTATTGCACCTACTGCAAGAACAACATCTGGTGTGGTACTTGACTTCTCATGATTGACTCAATTGCCTAAGCAAATGATCTGCCAATCATGCGTATCCCTCTCTCCTTTAGTCTGTAAGACACTTTTAGAGAGGGTGACTCCATTACCTGCAGGTACACTACCGTGCCAGGAGTCGTCCATTCTAAATACTCATAGAATGTTGTCTAAGTACCCTGATTGGGAAGCCACCCAAATCTAGATCTAAAACCATAGATCTAGTAACCAGAATGTATGATATAATATCCAAGTCCTGTGTGGAGAAACTAATGTGTGACGACCAAGGTATAACCGATCGTAGTATAGGAATATCACTTCCTACTCTGTGTATGTCATCAAATACCAGGACATCACACCCTACTGCCTTCTTAACATATCCATCCCCTATTCTGATGAAGTCAAACCTATGACTGTCACATCAGAAATAGATGATCCATCTCCGCTATATTTGCTTTAGTCTATAAATAGACATAAGCCAACTGACCACCAATGCTTCCGCTGCTCCCACTTACTACGACAACCCTCTGGCAGAGTCATATAGCCGTACACTTCTAAAGCTAGTTTAGAACGACGCTATACTCATCCTCCTGCCGGGTCTCACAGTCTGGAGCAACAACAATGGCAATTCTGGGTAAAAAAGAACCTCCCTGTCACCGTCCTTGAGGCTACCGAAGTACCTCTCGAGCTCCTGAGGTTACCCTCCATATCTGCGGAGTCGCCAATGGAATGTCAAACCAGATTGAATCTTTAGGTTCTTATCAAATCTTCAGTAATCGTTTGTGGTTCTGGAATCACTTCCAGTTCTACCATACTCCCACTACTGTTTTCTGAAAAAATCCATTTTTATTGAAACTGTGGCGAGTCAAGAACAATATCACTATTGATCTTCCAGATAGTAGAATATCAACCCTCGTCATAGCCCGGGTCAACCCACAAACAACCATTACAGAAATGTGCCTTGAGTCATCCAGTGTCTGGTTTTAAGCATAAGCACAGAAACAGAGGCATTGATTTAATTGAACCAGATTCAAATCATGCAGCTGTCTCCAGTGCATGTCAACTAAATGGATGGAGGCCGATCAGCATTACTCAACTTAGGAATACTTCCAATTATGAGTAACCTGAAAGAGAAGCAAGTTCTTTTAACCATTACTATCAACTGAATACCATATACAAGTATCTACATCTTCGATCACTTTGAAGAATCCCGATACTTGCAATACCTGGTTCTCTACTCTATTCTTATACCTATAACTTCTCAAAACTTTGACCTTGTGTTTCTACGAAACACCTGTCTGAGAACTAGAGAATTCATGATAAGTAAACAGAATATAGTACGAGGACCAACCCCGCTGTCCTAATAGACACTGGACTATACACAAAACTCTGTATAAGTCCGCTGAGTCTTACAGCTCATTCACTGTGTGTCGTAGGTCGAAAACTGTACTTATGGTTAAGAAGAATTACACCGCTGTTCAATGCTCCTTACCTAACTATCCACTGATATAGGTAAATGTCATAGACATAATTTCAAAAAGGTATATCTCATTCTATAAAAATAGACGTACAGATATATCAATTTGAAATTGGTGCATAACAACGGATATTCAAAACCAAATATTTGCCGACCGGCAAACAACCCAGGTGACTTCCTCAAATATCACTAATTACAACGAATCCCGATATAATGAGGATGATCACCTAATTCCCAATAACTTACTCCCACTCATCATCTGTAAAACCATACAGATGTGAGAATCCAACCTGGTAAATACATACCCTGGAGCAAGTGTCTAATTGGGAAATCAGTTTTCTTTTAACAGTACACAGTGAAACTGAAACATTGAAATGTTTCGACGGGGTACCCTGGTATTCTTAGTAATGCCTCTTCCATTATCCAGATTCACAACTGTAGCCGTATAATTCTTTGCCATCTCTCCAAATCCTTTTATATGTCTTTAGTCATTACCTTCTGTACACCCCTTTAGGCCAAAAGGTTTTCTTCCTTCCCTACCGTTCGGCACCAGCCTATGGTTTGGAAAAAGACTATCCAAAAAGCATAATGGGTGTACTGTCCTAGTCCTTAGGAGCACTCGCAACGCGAGACAAGGTGAAGATAAAAGACACCTGAATGAACTTTATTCCTATTTCTCCTGAACCAGGATCCATCCCCGAACTGGAACAAGTTCCTTTCGAGTTCGTATATAACTATACGATGGATTATCCAATAAACTTGGGATCTTCGTAGTGATACGGAGTGTCCTGGAGAAATACAAAGGTGATTTAGGATTGGCGAAGAAATACTTGGTTTGGTCAAGAATAGCAGTCGCAATTTACATTGCCCTCTTACTAATCCCTTTCTTTGTCTTTACATAATACCTTCTGTACACCGTTTAGGCTAATTGGTTTTCTTCATTCCCTACCGGTCGGCACCTGCCTATGGTTTGGAAGAAGATTGTCCAATTTGCGTAATAGGTGTACTATCTCCTAAACCAAGGAGTACTCGCAACCTGAGAGAAGGTGAAAGGAAAAGACAACTGAATAGACCTATTCGTTTTCTCCAGAACCAGAAACCATCCTCGAATTCCTTCGAGTTCGTATATAACCATACGATGGTTTTGTCCAATGGAAGTGGACGTTCGTAGTAATACGGGGTGTCCTGGATAAAAGGGTAAAAGTAGGAGTGGCAATGAGGTCTGTAACTCTGACAATCCAAAAGCCAGTGTTAAGAAGGTTCGGTCAACTTGGTCACTGAGTCATAGTCTAGGGTCGGGTCAATGGTCGCTGCCAAAGAGAGAGAGAAAAGAAACACTCAGCGTGCACTCTATCCTAGATCAGAATGGTTATCACTTTATCTAATCTGGAAACCTCCCACTGTAACGTCAAATTCTTCTCCAAACCTGAAAGAAAAATTAGCTGGGATCACCCGAGGAGTAAACCAACTCATCAGTGGGAATCGGGATCCAACTATCATTGCATGATAACGTGACGGAATCCGCTCACGCTATCACACTCCAGAAGATATGCGCATATCTGGCAAGTTTCAGTTCTTTTGAAACTCCCGATGTGGATTTTTGCCCCATGCTCTTATGACCTTGACGAAGGTCAACAAATCATAAGTCACATGTCAAGTTCTACCCGTCATTATCCAAGTTAATTTGAACCCACCCGTACAAGCCCTTGACGAAGGTCAACAAGGCTATACGATTGTCCCAAACCAACGCATCTGTCTATGCAGCACAAAGGCAACAAGCAGCTACCATACACTATGCCTTGACGAAGGCCAATAAACATAGCATGAATACTACGTGCTACCCGTCTGAAACGACGGAGGGCTACGAATGGTTTCTGGCGAAAACCTTTAACGTAATGAACTTGATATCGTTGAAGGAACCGGACAGCTTTTAAAAATATAGTGACGAAAACCTTTGCTAAAGAGGTCACTCCTGCTGTAGGGATCTCGACTCTTTCCCCGTAGAATGAGGTGCAGGATATTCCAACTGAATACCACGATGCAAAGCAAAAGTAATCGGCTATAGTGAAGTTATTGCCCTGACGCAAACTTCTGTCCAAGGGGTCACTCCCGATAAAGGGATCTCGGCCCTTGCCTCGTCGACTGAGGAGAAGCATATTCCAACTGAATACCACGATGCAAAACAAAAGAGAACGTCCTTGCAATAACAGCTTTTTGAAAAAGTGTTCCAACAACATCAGAATAGGTTTGTTTATCTTGCATTGATCCGAATCAACGCAGTCCCATCAATTGATCACACCAAAAAAGAACGAAAATAATAATGTACGTATATGCCATCCGCATTCGCCACTGGGTCCCGTCATCACCCGTTAGGTTACTTAACTAACGACAGTGCGGGGACTGGACTAGCGCGGATGCAAAACATATACAACATCTACTAGTATATATATAAAATATATAATTTTCGCTCAAGGCGTGATAAAATGCAACATCACAGAAATGTACAACATCACAGAACAATACAGATATCTGGGATCCCCGGGTTTCATAGAGCCGCTACTGAAACCCGACGTTCCCCTGGTCGTGTGGATAGCCTGTGCAATGAAATCCTAGACCCCTACGGGCGCGACAAGTTATCCGCCAAAACCTGAAGCGAGGCAGCCCCCTTCAGCAACGTGAATGGACCACCCAGCACTTCACGGAATCCGGTAACTTGGGCACCCTTCCTGGGTCAACCTATACCCCCTACGAGCGCGGCGAATAGCCCGCCAATTCTAGAGTAAAGCCCCCTCCGTCTCAACGCCATGAGATGCGGGGCTCGTTGCCCTTTAGAACCCGGCTATCCGTGCACCCCTCCTTGGGGTAATCCTAGTACAGAAAGTACAATATACATACAACGGGTACATCGACCGCAACCTGGTCGTGCCCCAAAATAATAATACAAACAGGCAGTGACGGCAGTCCACATGTCGGACGCTCGTCCCGCAATATCAAATGTACATATAAAACAAAACTGTACTAATATTGCATCCAGGCTATCCCCCACGACCAATCCGCAATATCACAGCAAAACACAGAACATCAACGTGAATGTCACGTTCACAAATCCGTCTAAAAGAGATATAGCAGATAGACTGGATTTACCGATCGAGTGACATTCACGGTCACAGATATAATGTAAATACTGTGAACTAGCATGTTTAGAACATCCGATCGAACAAATTTTATCAAGTGGGCCCCCAAGCATTACTGTAGCACATAAATAAAATCTAGGCCCAAAAGAATATACCAAAACCCATATTTCCAGACCAAAAGCCCGCTGCAAAAATTTGGTGCGTTGACAAGTCAAAAGCGCGGCGGAACCGCGGTCCAAGCATGGTTTGGCCGCGGTTCCGCGGCGGTATGGTGAGATCTCGCAACCAAATTTTCACAGATTGCTTATATTTCCATGCACAGTATTCTGCAACAACCTGAAAAAATTTTGGAGCCAAAAAAATTTCGACAGAAACTGTGAATTTTGAAACGCGGGTTTTGGAATTTTGTTCGATCGAGTTCTAAACATACTAGAGCAAGCTAGGCATGGTTAATGGCATGGCTCTGATACCAATGTAAGTCCGCGGCGGCGCCCCGGCCGTCGATCCGACGCCGGTAACGCGGAAACAAAAACTTTGCAAACTAGCAAACCGGCACCACCGCGCACTTTTCACCCGGATCGGGCCATTAACTTAGCTACTAGCAAACTAGAAAAGAGTAGAGAAGTTATACCAAGCGATCTGTGTCCTTCGGTCTTCGTCTCCACTCCGATCTCCTCTAGGAATCTCCATCCGCCACGTCCTCGTCGGAAAGGGCACCACGTAGCCGAATACTTTTACGGGCTCCCACCTCTGGACCGAGGCAACTCGTGTTGCGCCACGGCAGCGCCCCGGCCATCTATCCGAGGCCAAAATGCGGAATCAAAAATTTTCCTTACTTGGAAACTGGCGCTACCGCGGACAATATACCCGGATCGTTAACCACTAACCTATACTAGCTAACAAGAGATGAGAAGAGAAGTATACCGAGTGATCCGAGTCCTCCGGTCTTCTCGTCATCGTCCCGATCTCCCGCGGAAAGTCTAGTCTCCATATCGTTGCCTCCTCGCCGGAAGGGCGCCACATTGCCTGCGTCTTTTACGGGCTCCCGCTCAATACCGAGGCAACTCGGGCATGAAGCCGGCAAGTCGACATGCCCAAGATGTGCTGTAGAATGTAGTGTAGAAGATGCTTGTCTCTTTTTAGGGTAATGAAGTTGCCATTGGATGGAGGGAACTGATGAACAAAAGTGGAGATGAACTTTGGTGTATCCAAATGAGATGATAATTTTTCCACACTACAAATGAAATTCCCTCATCCCCTCCTCTAATGTGGCCGGCCAATATATGTGGGAAATGGTGGGAGGAATCAACAAAGGGAGGTGAGTGTAGGAGATAGAAAGAGGTGACCACATCCTAAAGCAAAAGAAACATCAACCATACTTTTCTCTCCATACCCTTTGAAATCTCATTAATGCAAAAATCATCATGAAAAAGCAAGGAGGGAAATCCTATCATAATGAATATATTTGCAAGAAACCCCCCTCCACAAATGTTATTTGCATAATTGCAAATAACCCCCTCCATCGGAAAAGTCCGGCCGGGAAAGAACAAAGGAAAACCGGCCGGAACGGAATGCAAGCTGGCAACTCCAGAAAACTGGTCCCGTAATAAATTACAGGAAAACCCCGATACTGTGCATACACACCCGCATCTGTATTCCGTCCGGATACAAATGCAAAGAGACAAAATCTACACTGTACTAAAACTAGGATCCGGCTTAAACCAAAGCCGGCTAGTAATATCCGTTCGATCCTGATCCGTGCAATACCGCACGTATCCGATCGAACCTTGCCATATATCTATACGGCCTAGTACTAACCGTCCGATCCTGATCCGTGCAATACCGCACGTATCTGATCGGACCCTGCCATATCTCCATACGGCCTCTACAGCGTTTCGCCCGAAAGCTTGAGTAACTGTAAGTGTGGTGGGCTCTAAAGACTCGTCAATACTATGGCTGTGGATTTAACCACTAGCACGTCAGAGGTATTAGCCAATACGTGACGGGCCACCAGCTATTGACCAAAAGGGACGTCGATGAGCGAACTCATCCTGACACCCTACTGAGCCTGTCAGTGACAATATCCGTACAGTCCGGTCCGTTCGTCTATGAGCATCGCATGTCGGGCCTAGGGGGTTGGTAAAAGTCAGACCCCCAAAAGCGGTACAAGTCGTGTCGGAGTATAGCCCAGAACGCCCTGAGATACTACTGGAATACCTACCAGTAAATCTCCTGCCTCGGCCGAGGGCTTTGCGTAATGGCTCTCCTAGACACAGCGCGACCTCACCCCCAATACCGGGAGAGACGAACCCCTGCAGATCCGCTCACTGCCTCCATGTGGCTCGGGACTGTACCCAACTAAAACCTGTTTGCACGACTCCTTTGAGCCGTGGTAGGGTAGTAATCAAAGCACAGTGGGAACTCACACGAGACAAATGACGATCTCAGGTCGATGAACTAACCTGTACACATGTCACCAGGGAACTGCTATCTGACGTCAGGTATAAGACCAACTAGCATGTTCCCGGCGAGTCCTGTCCGGTGTACTCATAACCCAATGAGCACCTGTATACATCTTAGGTGAACCAACTGACACCAGTGGCTTGTGAGACCGGCCACCGCCCCTCGTCGGGGTCTCGACTGTATACACTAGTCTACTAATGGAGTATCGATGCCCTGTCTCGAAACTCCTACGACTAGGGACCTTTTAAGGATGTGCTTATAGACTACCAGCTCCCACGTATATGATCGCCATCATACTGCTGGTAGTCCAGCAAGAATCCTAGGGCTCTATCAACGTGTAATAGCGACATGTCAGGTCACCTAAAACCGTACACGATGATAAAGATAAACCAGATAGCATACTATCATCTCGAGTAAGACTGTCCTACCGGGATAGGTCCTCCCTCAATCATTGCAATCACGTGCCTGTGATCCAATAATTGAATCTGAGGGCACTATCTCCAACAATCTCCCACTTGCACTCAAGGCTAATTATTGCGATGTCGCATACTCACAGCCCGTGTGATACCGAACACCCAACTCCTCTACTAGTCAGTCTCACAAAACCCGTTTGCGAAACTATTGCGTTCGAGGAATAGCCTCAGTGAGTGGATCCGTTGTGATGTTTCTTTCTATGTCTCTCTATATCTCAAGTTCGCAGAGAAAACCATCTCCCGAAAAGAGCAATACCAGTCTTAGAGTATGTCTGGATATCTGATGGGACCTAGCTCATAAATGAACTCCAAATCCAAACTTCTTAGACTGTATCGATAACTGAACTTAATCAGTACCCAGCGCCATGCCTCCCTCAGTATTGCCCTGGACCACCTGTCCAAAATACTGGACCCTCGTCAGAAGGAGAAACTATAACTCTGACAGCCACTCTGCCATCCATGTCACCTTGGAAGCCTGGAGTGATAACCGTCTCCTAAAAGAGGCTGTCGTTATCACATCCCTAGAACACGCACTTATGTCCTAAAACTGCTTCCGATTGTTTCTCCAGGATTGGATTAATATCATCTTATTGCATCTACTGCAAGAACAACATCTGGTGTGGTACTTGACATCTCATGATTGACTCAATTGCCTAAGCAAGTGATTTGTCAATCATGCGTATCCCTCTCCCTTTTAGTCTGTAAGACACCTTTAGAGAGGGTGACTCCATTACCTGCAGGTACACTACCATGCCAGGAGTCGTCCATTCTAAATACTCTTAGAATGCTGTCTAAGTACCCAGATTGGGAAACCACCCAAATCTAGATCTAAAAGCATAGATCTAGTAACCAGTATGTCAGATATTATGTCCAAGTCCCATGTGGAGAAACCACTGTGTGACGACCAAAGTATAACCGATCGTAGTATAGGAATATCACTTCCTACTCTGTGTATGTCATCCAAAAACCATGACATCACACCCTACTACCTTCTTAACAGATCCATCCCCTATTCTGATGAAGTCAAACCTATGATTGTCACATCAGAAATAGATGATCTATCTCCGCTGTAACTGCTTTAGTCTATAAAGAGACATAAGCCTGATGACCACCAATGCTTCCGCTGCTCCCACTGACTACGACAACCCTCTGCCAGAGTCATATAGACGTGCACTTCTAAAGCTAGTTTAGAACGACGCTATACTGATCCTCCTGCCGGGTCTCACAGTCTGGAACAACAGCAATGGTAAGTCTGGGTAAACAAGAACCTCCCTGCCACCGTCCTTAAGCATACCGAAGTACCTCTCGAGTGCCTGAGGTTACCCATCATATCTGCGGAGAGGCCAATGGAATGTCAAACCAGATTGAATCTTTAGGTTCCTTATCAAATCTTCAGTAATCATTTGCGGTTCTGGAATCACATCCAGTTCTACCATACTCCCACTACTGTTTTTGAAAAAATCCATTTTTAATAAAACTGTGGCGAGTCTAGAACAATATTTCTATTGATCTGCCAGATGGTAGAAAGTCAACCCTCGTCATAGCCTGGGTCAACCCACAAACGGCCATTACAGAAACGTGCTTTGAGTTGTCCAGTGTCTGGTTTTAATCATAAGCCGGACAACTCCCCGTACCTTAACAACGTTAAGATATGAACTGTTCTACATCCAATATAGAACCAGAGGCACTGATTTAATTTAACCAGATTCAAATCATGCAGCTGTCTCCAGTGCATGTCAACTAAATGGAAGGAGGCCGATCAGCGTTACTCAACTTAGGAATGCTTCCAATTATGAGTAACCTGAAAGAGAAGCAATTTCTCTTAATCATTACTATCAACTGAACACCATACACAAGTATCTACATCTTCGATCACTTTGAAGAATCCCGATACTTGCTACACCTGGTTCTCTACTCTATTCAAATACCTATAACTCCTCAAAACTTAGACCCTGTGTTAGTATGAGGACCAACCCCTATGTCCTACTGGACACTGGACAACATACAATACTCTGTATAAGTCCGCTGAGTCTAACAACTCATTCACTGTGCGTCGTAGGTTGAAAACTGTACTTATGGTTAAGAAGAATTACACCGCTGTTTAATGCTCCTTACCTAACCATCCACTGATATAGGTAAATGTCATCGACATAATATCAAAAGGTATATCTCACTCTATGAAAATAGACGTACAGATATATCAATTTGAAATTGGTGCACAACAGCGGATATTCAAAACCAAATATTTGCCGACCGGCAAACAGCCCAGATGATTTCCTCAAATATCACCGATTACAACGAATCCCGATATAATGAGGATGATCACCCTATTCCCAATAACTTACTCCCACTCATCATCTGTAAAACCATACAGATGTGAGAATCATACCTGGTAAATACATACCCTGTAGTAAGTATCTAATCGGGAAATCCGTTTTCTTTTAACATTACACAGTGAAACTGAAACATTGAAATGTTTCGGTGGGGTATTCTGGTATTCTTAGTAATGCCTCTTCCATTATCCAGATTCACAACTGTAACCGTATATCTCTTTGCCATCTGTCTAAATCCCTTTATATATCTTTAGTCATTACTGTCTGCACACCCCTTTAGGCCAAATGGTTTTCTTCCTTCCCTACCGTTCGGCACCAGCCTATGGTTTGGAAGAAGACTATCCAATAAGCATAAAAGGTGTACTGTCCTAATCCTAGGAGCACTCGCAAAGCGAGAGAAGGTGAAGATAAAAGACAACCGAATAAACCTTATTCCTATTTCTCCTGAACCAGAATCCATCCCCTAACTGGAACATGTTCCTTTCGAGTTCGTATATAACCATACGATGGAGTATCCAAATAAACTGTGGATCTTCGTAGTGATACGGAGTGTCCTGGAGAAATACAAAGGTGATTTAGGATTGGCGAAGAAATACTTGGTTCGGTCATGAATAGCAGTCGCAATTTACTTTGCCCTCTTACTAATCCCTTGCTTTGTCTTAACTTAATACCTTCTGTACACCATCGTTATGCTAATTGGTTTTCTTCATTCCCTACCGGTCGGCACCAGCCTAAGGTTTGGAATAAGACTATCCAATTTGCGTAATAGGTGTACTATCTCCTAAACCAAGGAGTACTCGCAATGAGAGAAGGTGAAAAGAAAAGACAACTGAATAATCCTATTCGTTTCCTCCAGAACCAGAAACCATCCTCGAAGTCCTTCGAGTTCGTATCTAACCATACGATGGTTTTGTCCAATGGATGTGGACGTTCGTAGTAATACGGGGTGTCCTGGAGAATAGGGTAAAAGTAGGAGTGGCAATGAGGTCTGCAACTCTGACAATCCAAAAGCCAGTGTTAAGAAGGTTCGGTCAACTTGGTCACTGAGTCATAGTCTTAGGGTCGGGTCAATGGTCGCTGCCAAAGAGAGAGAGAAAAGAAACACTCAGCGTGCACTCTAACCTAGATCAGAATGGTTATCACTTTGTCTAATCTGGAAACCTCTCACTGTACCTCAAATTCTCCTCCAAACCTGAAAGAAGAATTAGTCGGGGTCACCCGAGGAGTAAACTAACACATCAGTGGGAATCGGGATCCAACTATCATCGCATGATAACTTGACGGAATCCACTCAAGTCACCACACTCCAGAAGGTATGCGCATGCCTGGCAAGTTTCAGTTCTTTTGAAACTCCCGATGTGTGTTTTTACCCTTAGGACCCAAGTGACCTTGACTGGGCCAACATATCAAAGGGTCCTAGTCAAGTTCAACCCGTCATTATCTTGATTGCATTAGACCCACCCGCACGAATCCTTGACTGAGCCAAAATGACCGCACGACTGTCCTAACCAATCACATATCCATGCAACAGAAAAGCACTACATAGCTACCGAACACTACGCCACGGCTAAGCACGACATACGCAGCACGAATACTAAGTAATACTAATCTGAAATGACGGAGGGCTACGACTGGTTTTTGGCGAAAAACCTTTAACGTAATGAACTTGATATTGTTGAAGGAACTGCATAGCCTTTTATAAAAATATAGTGACGAAAACCTTTGCTAAAGAGGTCACTCCCGGTGAAGGGATCTCGGCTCTTTCCCCGTAGAATGAGGTGCAGGATATTCCAACTGAATACCACGATGCAAAGCAAAAGTAATCGGCTATAGTGAAGTTAATGCCCTGACGCAAACTTCTGTCCAAGGGGTCACTCCCGGTGAAGGGATTTCGGCCCTTGCCTCGTCGACTGAGGAGCAGGATATTCCAAATGAATACCACGATGCAAAACAAAAGTGAACGTCCTTGCAATAACAGCTTTTTGAAAAGTGTTCCAACAACATCAGAATAGGTTTGTTTATCTTGCATTGATCCGAATCAACGCAGTCCCATCAAATGATCACACCAATAAAGAACGAAAATAATGATGTACGTATATGCCATCCGCATTCGCCACTGGGTCCCGTCATCACCCGTTAGGTTACTTATCTAACGACAGAGCGGGGACTGGACTAGCGCGGATGTAAAACATATACAACATCTACTAATATATATACCAATATATTATATTCGCTCAAGGCGTGATAAGAAATGCAACATCACAGAAATGTACAGCATCACAGAACAATACAGATATCTGGGATCCCCGGGTTTCACAGAGCCGCTGCTGAAACCCGACGTTCCCCTGGTCGTGTGGATAGCCTGTGCAATGAAATCCTAGACCCCTACGGGCGCTGCAAGTCACCCGCCAAAACCTGAAGCGAGGCAGCCCCCTTCAGCACCGTGAATGGACCACCCAGCACTTCACGGAATCCGGTAACTTGGCCACCCCTCCTGGGTCAACCTGTACCCCCTACGAGTGCGGCGAATAGCCTACCAATCCTAGAGTGAAGCCCCCTCCGTCTCAATGCCATGAGATGCGGGCCCGTTGCCCTCTAGAACCCGGCTATTCGTGCACCCCTCCACGGGGTAATCCTAGTACAGAAAGTAAAATATACATACAACGGGTACATCGACCGCAATCAGGTCGTGCCCCAAAAGAATAATACAAACAGGCAGCGACGGCAGTCCACATGTCGGACGCTCATCCCGCAATATCAAATGTACATAAAACAAAAAAACTGTACTAGCATTGCATCCAGGCTATCCCCCACGACCGATCCGCAACAACACAGCATAAACATAGAACATCAACGTGAAAGTCACGTTCGCAAATCCGTCTAACCGGGCTATAGCAGTTAGACGGGATTTACCGATCAAGTGACATTCACGGTCGCAGATATAATGTAAATACTGTGAAATAATGTGTTTAAAATATCCGATCGATCAAACAATTAACAAGTGGGCCCCCAAGCAATACTGTAGCAGTCACAGAAAATCTGGGCCCAAATTTAATATCCCAAAACCCCTAAAATTAGCCCAAAAGCCCACTGGAAAATTTGGACACAATGAAGATACAAATGTGCGGCGGAACCGCGGCCCAAGGGGGGTTTGGCCGCGGTTCCGCGCTAGAGTTATCGACTGAATGTGTCGAAATTTTACAGCAGTCTTAGAACTTCTAGTACATTAGTTTTATAGAACCTGAAAAATTTTTTGAGACCAAATATTTTCAACAGAAACTGATGCTAGTGAAAATGCAGATTTTGGAATTTTGATCGATCGGAAATGCAAAACACATTAGAACAAGCTAGGCAAGGTTAATGGTGTGGCTCTGTTACCATGTTGCGCCACGGCAGCGCCCCGGCCGTCTATCCGAGGCCAAAATGCGGAATCAAAAAATTTCCTTACTTGGAAACTGGCGCTACCGCGGACAATATACCCGGATAGTTAACCATTAACCTATACTAGCTAACAAGAGATGAGAAGAGAAGTATACCGAGTGATCCGAGTCCTCCGGTCTTCTCGTCATCGTCCCGATCTCCCGCGGAAAGTCTAGTCTCCATATCGTCGCCTCCTCGCCGGAAGGGCACCACATTGCCTGCGTCTTTTACGGGCTCCCGCCTCAATACCGAGGCAACTCGGGCATGAAGCCGGCAAGTCGACATGCCCAAGATGTGCTGTAGAATGTAGTGTAGAAGATGCTTGTCTCTTTTTAGGGTAATGAAGTTGCCATTGGATGGAGGGAAGTAATGAACAAAAGTGGAGATGAACTTTGGTGTATCCAAATGAGATGATAATTTTCCCACACTACAAAATGAAATTCCCTCATCCCCTCCTCTAATGTGGCCGGCCAATATATGTGGGAAATGGTGGGAGGAATCAACAAAGGGAGGTGAGTGTAGGAGATAGAAAGAGGTGACCACATCCTAAAGCAAAAGAAACATCAACCATACTTTTCTCTCCATACCCTTTCAAATCTCATTAATGAAAAAATCATCATGAAAAAGCAAGGAGGCAAATCCTATCATAATGAATATATTTGCAAGAAACCCCCCTCCACAAATGTTATTTGCACAATTGCAAATAACCCCCTCCATCGGAAAAGTCCGGCCGGGAAAGAACAAAGGAAAACCGGCCGGAACGGAATGCAAGATGGCAACTCCAGAAAACTGGTCCCGTAATAAATTACAGGAAAACCCCGATACTGTGCATACACACCCGCATCTGTATTCCGTCCGGATACAAATGCAAAGAGACAAAATCTACACTGTACTAAAACTAGGATCCGGCTTAAACCAAAGCCGGCTAGTAATATCCGTTCGATCCTGATCCGTGCAATACCGCACGTATCCGATCGAACCTTGCCATATATCTATACGGCCTAGTACTAACCGTCCGATCCTGATCCGTGCAATACCGCACGTATCTGATCGGACCCTGCCATATCTCCATACGGCCTCTACAGCGTTTCGCCCGAAAGCTTGAGTAACTGTAAGTGTGGTGGACTCTAAAGACTCGTCAATACTATGGCTGTGGATTTAACCACTAGCACGTCAGAGGTATAAGCCAATACGTGACGGGCCACCAGCTATTGACCAAAAGGGACGTCGATGAGCGAACTCATCCTGACACCCTACTGAGCCTGTCAGTGACAATATCCGTACAGTCCGGTCCGTTCGTCTATGAGCATCGCATGTCGGGCCTAGGGGGTTGGTAAAAGTCAGACCCCCAAAAGCGGTACAAGTCGTGTCGGAGTGTAGCCCAGAACGCCCTGAGATACTACTGGAATACCTACCAGTAAATCTCCTGCCTCGGCCGAGGGCTTTGCGTAATGGCTCTCCTAGACACAGCGCGACCTCACCCCCAATACCGGGAGAGACGAACCCCTGCAGATCCGCTCACTGCCTCCATGTGGCTCGGGACTGTACCCAACTAAAACATGTTTGCACGACTCCTTTGAGCCGTGGTAGGGTAGTAATCAAAGCACAGTGGGAACTCACACGAGACAAATGACGATCTCAGGTCGATGAACTAACCTGTACACATGTCACCAGGGAACTGCTATCTGACGTCAGGTATAAGACCAACTAGCATGTTCCCGGCGAGTCCTGTCCGGTGTACTCATAACCCAATGAGCACCTGTATACATCTTAGGTGAACCAACTGACACCAGTGGCTTGTGAGACCGGCCACCGCCCCTCGTCGGGGTCTCGACTGTATACACTAGTCTACTAATGGAGTATCGATGCCCTGTCTCGAAACTCCTACGACTAGGGACCTTTTAAGGATGTGCTTATAGACTACCAGCTCCCACGTATATGATCGCCATCATACTGCTGGTAGTCAAGCAAGAATCCTAGGGGCTCTATCAACGTGTAATAGCGACATGTCAGGTCACCTAAAACAGTACACGATGATAAAGATAAACCAGATAGCATACTATCATCTCGAGTAAGACTGTCCTACCGGGATAGGTCCTCCCTCAATCATTGCAATCACGTGCCTGTGATCCAATAATTGACTCTGAGGGCACTATCTCCAACAACTCGGGCGCGAAGTTGGCTAACCGACGCGTCCAAGATTTGCTGTAGGCTACTGTAGAGTCTATGTCTCTTTGGGGTTTAGTTGCCATGGAGGATGGAGGTGGAGAATCAAAAGAACTTTGGAGAGTAGTGAGGGCTTTTGAAGCAAACCAAAAGAGATGATGATTTTCCCACAAAATAAATTCCTCTCTCTTTTTCCTCTAGGATGTGGCCGGCCCCTCTCATATAGTGGGTGGGAAAGAAAAGGATGAATCAATAACAAAATGAGAAAGGAAAAAGATAATGCAAGAATAAAGTCACACTCATCTCACAATTCAATCTTTTCATTTCCAATCTCAAAAAGGCAAAGGATGAGACCAAAAAGGAATCTCATGATGAATAAACTATCATGATGCCTCACACATGCAAGAAACCCCTCCACAAATGTTATTTGCAAATGTGCAAGTAACCCCCTTCATCAGAAAGTCCGGCCGTGAAGGAACAAAAGAAAACCGGCCGGAACGGAATGCAAACTGGCAACTTCAGAAAACTGATCCCGTAATAAATTACAGGAATACCCCGCTACTGCATATACATGCACGTATTTGTATTCCCACTGAACACAGATGCAAAGAGACAAAACTACACGGTCTAATACTAGGATCCGGCTTAAGACAAAACCGGCTAGTAAAAACCGTCCGATCACGATCCGTGCAATACCGCACGTATCTGATCGAACCCTGCCATATCTCCATACGGCCTCTATAGCGTTTCTCCCGAAACCTGAGTAACTGTGTGTGGTGGACACTAAAGACTCGTCAATACTATGGCTGTGGATTTAACCACTAGCACGTCAGAGGTATTAGCCATACGTGACAGGCTACCAGCTATCGACCAAAAGGGACGTCGATGAGCGAACTCATCCTGACACCCTACTGAGCCTGTCAGTGACAATATCCGTACAGTCCGGTCCGTTTGTCTATGAGCATCGCATGGCGGGCCTAGGGGGTTGGTAAAAGTCAGACCCCTAAAAGCGGTACAAGTCGTGTCGGAGTGTAGCCCAGAACACCCTGAGATACTACTGGAATACCTACCAGCAAATCTCCTGCCTTGGCCAAGGACTTTTCATGTTCTGGCTCTCCTAGACACAGCGCGACCTCACCCCCAATACCGGGAGAGACGAACCCCTGCAGATCCGCTCACTGCCTTCATGTGGCTCGGGACTGTACCCAACTAAAACCTGTTTGCACGACTCCTTTGAGCCGTGGTAGGATAGTAATCAAAGCACAGTGGGAAATCATACGAGACAAATGACGATCTCAGGTCGATGAACTAACCTGTACACATGTCACCAGGGAACTACTATATGACATTAGGTATAATCCCAACTAGCAGGTTCCCGGAGAGTCCTGTCCGGTGTACACATAACCCAATGAGCACATGTATACATCTTAGGTGAACCAACTGACACCAGTGGCTTGTGAGACCGGCCACCGCCCCTCGTCGGGGTCTCGACTGTATACACTAGTCTACTTTGGAGAATCGATGCCCTGTCTCGAAACTCCAACGACTAGGGACCTTTTAAGGATGTGCTTATAGACCCCAGCTCCCACGTATATGATCGCCCTCATACTGCTGGTAGTCAAGCAAGAATCCTAGGGGCTCTATCAACGTGCAATAGCGACTCGTAAGTTCACCTAAAGCAGTACACGGTGATAAAGATAAACCAGATAGCATACTATCATCTTGAGTAAGACTGTCCTACTGGGACAGGTCCTCCCCTCAATCATTGCAATCACGTGCCTGTGATCCAATAATTGACTCTGAGGGCACTATCTCCAACACTCAGTACGTCTTTCCTCTGGAATTTGGCCGCCTCTGCATTCATATCCATTCTTTGATTTCGACGGGGAGTAACAACAGCTCGTTAATATCTCGCACGAACCTCTTCTCCCACCAGTCTTCATTATCATCCATTTCGATGTCATATATTGTTGGCTACGTACTGCAATTCATTCTCGGCTATAGTTAATCCGGAGTCTCTCACAAGGACTCAAAGTTACGAACTCGGGTATCTTCACCACTCTGTGGAAGATATCTAGCCGATCACGTCTTCGGGAACTCGTCCTAAAATCGGAAGAATACGCTTCATTCGCCCGTTCTCGATCAACTCACAGCGCATCTGGGTGCGGTCCTTCTATCTAAAGTTGGTCAATTTCCTGAACTCGCATCGGAGCATCCAACGAATAATGTCCTCTCTAGATCGATTTACTCTAGATCTGAGTAAGATCCTGCAAACTGGAATTCTCCAACTCAACTGAGCCTGCATCGGCGCATCCAAATAGACGAATCATCTTAGTCGCTCTTATTCAAGATGGACTAGCGATCTTCTGTCGTATCCCTGCCTGTAAGCTCCTATGGTTTCAGCTTATAAAACTCTGGAGGCGGCATCCCGTCAATCACAGCAACGGCTGGTTCATCTGTCTGCACGGTAGACAACATCGTGATCTCTGGGTAGGCTGTACATCAACAGTCCTCTTAATATGGTAGCCTCTATCATTGGCCCAATCATTCAGTACAGATCCGAACGCTCGCCTGAAACGAGAGACCTCAACACAAACAATACACCGATATGTTCCTATATCACCAGAAGAATATCATGGTCAGTCCCCGTCCGTGAAGAGCTCGTTCTGACCACATCTCAGCCGCAGCTCTCTCTGTGCTCATAGCCATGGTGACAGGAATCTCAAGCAAATATCGATGAAGATAGCTCGAAGGAACAAATGGAATTGATAGGTTTGAAATGGAAATATGATCATTGGAAAGAATGGAATCAATGGGAGTATAATCATAGGAACGAATAGAAGCAAGGATATCAGGAAATGTACATCCTAAGGTCACTTATGCGGAGCAGCGTTTCGTAAGTATGCCGTGGACCATACACACGGTACGTCACTCTACTCAAGCTACATACTCCATCAACCAAGGTCAACCTATGAGATGAAATCTTGGGTCCCAAAAAAACCCTTAGTCAAGTCTAAGTTCTGTAAGGTCAAGCCTAAACTCGAACCAAGGTTAAACCTAATGCTTTGATACCAACTTTGTCACGACCCGAAATTTGGCATGTGATCGGCACTTAAATCATGCAATGTCTAAAGTCATAACGTAATTCAAGTAAGCCGAAGCCCAGAAATCTAAACCTTTTTGCGGAAAATAATGGAGGTGCAGGTTTGAAACATCGGCATAATGAAATTCAAGTCATCCTTTAAAATATAAGTTATGTCATATGAAAATACAACAGTTGGCAATCTATCTTTGAAAACATTTTCGTCCTTGAAAATTTGGGCAGCACCTCCCTTGTATATTTTGATCCAAAACCACACACATGCAAAATATAAGCATCCTCAAGTGGAAGCTAGCTCTTCGCCAATTGGCGAAATCACAACCATGCAATAATCATATATACGATGCCCCATGGTGATGATCAAACACAGAAAGAGAGTTAGTAAAGCAAGACATCATCCAGCTCAAATAGCGAACATACACCCATCTTGCTCTAAGTCTCGCAAATATATAAGTCTGTCTAAGTCTACAAAATATACAAGCTTTAACTAGATACAACGGAAATAATAGGTACATGAGTGGTCACGATCCAAATGTGTATCCCACCTACCAAAGCAAAACACTCTGAAGAAAGCTGTGTGCCAGCGATACCGCTACTGATCCATGCGGTCGAACCTACAAGAAAACTGTGGCACAACAGGGGTGGGTTGCCAACTCGTGAGTAGAAAATATCCGCAGGTAGAAAATTGAATAGACAACGATCCCAAGGTCCTATTGTATCTTGAAGGTAATACTATGGTATCCAGTGTGATCATGTATACACATGTGTACAACAACAATGTTGTGTCAGTAACAGTATATAATGATAGTCATATGAATATGTATGCATGTATGCATGTGTATCAAGCAACATGTGTACATCAACAACACATCAACATCATGAAACCTGAGTGTCCAAAATCGACACTCGAAACATCATGAAACCGGTGTCCAGTATTGACACGTAAATCCTCATATCTCAGGCGCCGCATCCTGAGATCGGCCCTCATATCCATCTGATCTCACGACTTCGGTCGGTATACTCCGGATAACCGCTGAGCCCAAACTATCACCGGTAGGTAGTGCAACCCCTTCCAGGTTCATCGTCTATTCTACGATCTTCTTGCCCCGGGGTACCTTACCGGGTCCACCATGTACCCGCAGACGATTCCTCCTCACTCCTCGAATTATGTATCACATAGCTCATAACCGAGAAAACTCATGGTGGACACGAAATATCACATCACGAGAAATCGAGTTTTTAAAATAATTCATAATTTCCTTTGTAATATAACCGCGGTTCTCAAATCCAGAGATATCATGAAAACAACATCGCAATGCATGTAACCATAAAGTATAGTATATGCAAACATAGAACAGTACTGTAAAAATCTCGAGTATTATCATGTAAGCATGTCATGTGATGATTACTGAACAATGAATGTACTTTACAATTAAGAATAATATCGTGATATAGTAGTTCTACTGTGTAAGTGGCATGGCAATTACCTATGATGAATGTGTGAGCCGACAAATCTGTGTAAGTATAACATGCGCATCATCGGTAATAGTACATGTGTACTAGTAGACAAATCCATATGCAGCTAAGTAGTGGGAGCATAGTACGTATGTCACAGGGAAAAGATGCAATCAAAGTATGAACGGTATAAGGTACACTGCTATACTTAAATTCATCAATATACACCATATCTATCAAGGAGTTTAGAAATCAATGATTTTCCGAATCAAGACAATCCAAAAGTCGGCGATCTTGCCTCATAGTATCAGATGTGGCGCTATCACCGAACATCATCATAAAGTCATGAGTGCAGATCAATCATCCGGTATATTTATCGCGTACGGTAATCCATCGTACTGTATCATCAAATAGATTAAGGATTTATCGTCTTATACGTCAACAAGGGTATAGATCTATGGTCTCGTATGTCATATCATACTTTATTCTCATTATAAATCTCGGCATAAGTATTTGTGTATATATATCGCCTAGCATCCGTATATCGACATATCAAGACAAGTCATCTTATTTCACTATATTCTCATTTATATGTGTGTGTGTGTATATATATATATATATATATATATATATATATTCACACACACACACATACACACACACACATAATCTCACATCATATATTGGCATATGAATATAATATGTATATTGCCTTGCATGCTCAAGCCAACATATCCACTAATATCATCATTCATCATATCATCTCATGCTAAATCCTTTTATCATATCCATAAGTTCATAGCATAGGTTTCTCCAAAATGTAGTCTATATATCGGTTTTCCATAACTATTGCTGCGGGGGTGCTATACGCCATCCACCCGACTTCCTCCGTAGATATAGATCTACTCACCTAAAATATCCTTACTTAGTCGAAGTCGATGAACTTCTTGATCTCCTTCTTCGTCTTAGAAGTCTACGCGAAGGTACCTACAATCAATACACATCGTAATGATATTAAAACCAAGTCCGAAAATCGATATGACACACGAAGTGCTCATAGGTTAGAACCTATAAGCCACGCATGTAAGAACAACAATTTAACTCTCTGTGTTGACGTCCAAACGTCCAATGACCGAGTCCAAACTGAAAAACCAAAACCAAGTTTTCAGAAATCGGAAACCCAAAATTAGCAACATGGAAAACCACTCACAGAATCTACCCTAGGTCAAATTAGGACATTTAGCATATAGGGTAGGCCTACATATCACATAACAAGGCCAGGGAAAAAAAAATCAACGAATTTCTCCATAATGTGGCCGCAAATTGCGGCCATTATGAATAAACATGCGCCCTGCAATAGGACTTGGGGCCTCGGGTCTCTGGGGAAAAATATATGTGGCCTGCACGTCTCACTGTGTTGGGAACTTATTTTATGGTGCTCTCATGTGACAGCAGATCTTATAGTGTCATCACAATTCCTCAAAAACCGATATCGGGAAAATTCTATGTTCGTGTTTTGGGGTTCTAGTTTAAAGTTTAGCCACAATATCAGCACTAATGGCTTGGGGTCACTAACTAAACCTCAATTACATCTCTACTACTCAAATCATCCACTAAAGAATCCAAGAATTTTCCAATGTCCCTAATCCTGCTTAAACGAACTCTAAACTTAACTAGGAGATGAAGAAACTAAATAATATGAAGGAGGTGAAAGTTTTACCTCTTAGAAGCAACTCAAGAAAAACCCTTGATGCTCCAAAATGCTCAAAGTTCTAACTTGATCCTACCCAATGGCGTCATATGAGGTGGTGGTCGTTTTTTGTTAAGGTGAGGTGAGGTTTTGAGGTGGTTTTAGTGGTGGTTTCATGGTGGCAGAGGAGGTGGAGGAAAGAGGAGGAGATGAAGATGAAGGAGTTAAAGAAATAGGATGAAGTGAAGAAGTAAGGAATGGGAGCCATGGTTGACTAAAGACCCCTCTCTCTCTCTCTCTCACTTCTCTGTCTCTCATTCCCTCTTGTCCCCTCTCAACCAACATCTTTTCTTTTTCTTTTCTTTTCTTTTTCCTCTCTCATTTAAATAAAACCAATACCACAAATACAAATGAAACAACATGCAACAAAATATAACATGTCATGGTACACTAGACATGGTTATCAAGAAGTTGGATTTGGCCTAATCATGATTTGTAGTGCACTAATCAAGTTTAATATAAACTTGCATATAAATAATTGCATAATTATTTACAAAATTTCCAAATCAAATAAATACCTTTATAATTAATAACTCATATTAATATCCAATTATTTTCCAAATATTGGTATTTAATTATACCATTTTATGAAAACCCTAAATTCATACTCGAATAGTTTTCGTAAAATATATTATTTTATTATTTAAATTCCAAAAATATTATTTTATATTTCCGAAATGTTACAATCTTCCCCCCTTAAATAAATTCGGTCCCCGAATTTAAATTTAAACCCCCAAATACTAAAACATTTCGATAATCAGTTCAAATCAACGGGGCTCCGAAATCATGGAATACACAGAAATACCACAGCGCACCGTGTGCGCATGAAAACGAGTGCGAAACTCAAAATCGAAACTCTGTCAAGCGTCACGCAATCATTGGAGTTATAATGGAGATGCAAATCTCAAAATCCACTGCTGAAATCCAAATATACTATAGTCAAAATCATAATACGTATATAGTACGCATCCTTGTAAAACCATTTTAAAAGCTGAATAAAACACATGCAAAATCTTTTCCATATTGCTGTGCGATGCGTAACTTACAGTACAAGTGGTGGAAGCTCATTTTGTAAAGAAATAGATATATGTCTATATATATTTTGCTCAAAATATACGTCTCGCCCTTTTTGAAATATCCCAAAGGTTTTCTACGTAAAAGTAGTGTCATTATGGGCACATTGGAAATATGGAGACTATAGCTCCTTTTTGAAAACCTCTTGGTAAAATTTTATGCATACGAAAGTACTCTGGTACTGTCCTCAGATCAGTCCTGCTCGTCTACTATATAATATAGTACCTATCATGAAAATATGATACCCATGAGTAAAATCAGCCACAAAAGGCGTATCCAATATCACGTGCGTCTGATGCGCACAGAAATCCAAATCAAATACAAGTGCCACGAATGTGCACAGAAGCAAAAACTAAGCGCAACAGGTGTGCACGAAAGCCTCTATCAAGTGCAATGGGTGTGCACGACAACAACATCAAGTGCATCTAGGGTGCACGAAAATCTCAACCAAGTGCAATTAACATCCACGAATAAAAATCTCGATCATGTGCATCCGGTGTGCACAATATCACATCCTATGCGCCCAGTGTTTGCAAAAATCTAACTCAAGTGCGTCAGGTCCACATAAAAACATCCAGTGTAGTAGAGTGCACGATAACGAAAGTCAAGTGCATACGGTGCACGAAAACATAAATCTAGTGGAAAAAATGCATGAAAACAAATATCAGGTGCACTAGGTGCCCGAAAACTCGTCAATGTACCAAAAGTGCATAAAAACAATACCGATCGTACCAAGGTGTATAAAATCATAAATGTGTGCAACTGCGTGTACAAAATCCGTATCAATACACTGCAAGTACATGTGAGCTGTACCGAGTGCATAAGTCAAGTCGAGTGCGTACAACATGCACAAAATCAAATCGACAGTATCGAAATCCACAGATTCATAAATATGTGCAGCCAAGGCACAAAACGATATCAAGTGCAATAAATATGCACAAATCATAAACCAACGTAACAGATGTATAAAACATAAATCAAGTGCAACAGCTGTGCACAAATGAAAATGTCCAGTGGGTGCAGCTACGTTGCACGAAAACAAATACCACGAAACCAAATCATCAAAACTAAAGTCTAAGTGAATAAAGTGTGATACTCGGATCACTAAACGCAAATCGCAATAACTGGCATTGAGGTACACCTCTTTCAATATCGAAAAATACCGGTGCGCCCAAAGCTAGCAGAGCAAGAACATCCACTTGACTCCTGCTCACGGTCTGACGTCCTCTGTCACTGCGTCCTTATTTTTCTCTGTAGATTACTAATACCACAATCTTTCTACTCGTCGGCCAGGTTAGGTGTAATGACGGAAACAGTTCCATTCTAGCACTCCTCTGATCATCTCTTGGCCAATTAACATGACCACTCATAAAGCAGCACGTTACTAATGGCGGCATCTGGCCCTCTGAATACGTGCGATACAACTGATCCTGGGTGCAAATCTTTATCGCTGCGGTGTCCTGGAAAGAACCTTCTTATGGTCTCTTCCGATCTCACCTATGCTGAACAGTACGGAGGTTGGCACTCTTTACTTAAATTCTTTTTCTCATTTCCGGACAGCTGCGTCCTCAGTGAAAGTATGCCTTAGCACCACTACTAGGTTTTTAGAAGCATCAAGTATACAATTTAAAAAAATCTAGTGTGCTATTGCATGCTATCCTAGAATCGAACTAGAGAATTAGGGTTTTTAAACTAGTAAACAAGCATTACACTAAGTGAACAAGGAATACAACTTTTGTAGACCGGTCATTCACTTCTAAAGCTCCAAGTAGTAGTCCCTTAGCTCCAACTAGTGGTCTCTCGAACTCTTCTTAGGCTCCATTAGGTAAAAGGAACAAGCTTGCTTAAGGATCTTCGAGGCCGAAGATGATCCACGTCGAGGAATCTTTAACTCAAGCTACCTCTTCACTAACTAAGAAATTAGTGAAGTAAACAGCCTATACTAAAGGGATAGTTTGGTATAGATTGATGAAGTGGGAATTTTGCTCACTTTAGAATTAATTTTCTCCTTTTCTTTCTTCACCACATAAAAAGCTAGAGAAGAAAAATGAGATGAAGAAGATGATCAAGTGATGAACCATAGCGGAAAAAAATATCTCAAATGATATTTGTAAAGACTTAACCATGGTTAAAGATAATAGTTGGGTTAATTAATATCTAGAGTAAAACAAAATTAGTGGATTTAGTCAAGGATTCTATATACTTCCACTAGCATCTTAAGCTATTCCATTTTCCACCTAATTTTAGTTTATCCCTTAATTATTAAATCACCCAAATTATCTTTAGTTTGGTATGAGTCTCATACACCCATATCCAATGTATCATCTAGCATGACACAAAAATATATGTAATATATATATATACAAATATATCTATATATACAAATATATATATATATTTATATATCACATAAATATATATATCAACATATATATACATCAAGAGAATAAATTCTTTAGTGAGCCAATATTAGTTAACATATATTAATATATCAAATATATAAATATATATCAAATTATTAAATCAACAATTGATTTAATAATCTGGCTATATCATATATAACCGACTAATATCATTTCTATGTATATCAAATATACATATAACAAATCATTGAATCAACACTTGATTCAATAATCCGGTTATATCACATATAATCTATATTGCGAGATTAGAATACGGTATCACATACACACATTCAATCTCGGTCCCGCACATATCACATATGTGCCCTACTTCATTTCGCTTGAGCTAGGAAACCTCTGTGTGGGACTCTAAATACTCGTCTATACGCAAGAAGTAGGTGATGATCACATCAGTCACCCACAAGCCGTCGGCGGTAATAGCTGGACGTAACGGCTATCCAGGTATTGAGTGAATAGAAGATCAACAAGAAAGCTTGTCCAAACTCCCATCAATCCTACAAGTAACACTACCATATAGTCTGGTCTCTTCGTCTGATATGTCGCATATCGAGTCTGGGGGTGGTAAACGTCAGACCCCAATAACTTGATAAATCATGCCGATGTGAAGCTCATAACGGGTCGAGAAACTACTGATAACACTTACCAGTAAATCTCATCATCAGCCCTGGCCAGGGACTTCCTGTTATAGCCAATCGAGCATAGCGCAATATCAACTCCCAATACCGGGAGAGACGAAACCCCTCCTATCGCTCATTGCCTCTATGTGACTCGGGACTGTACCCAAAATCCACCTGTTTGCATGACTCCTTTGAGCAGTGGTAGGGAGGAAATAAAAACACAGTGGGAACCACACAAGACTCTATGACGATCTCGGGTCTACAGACTAGCCTGTACCAGTGTCACCAGAGAACTGCTATCTGACGATAGGTATAATACCATCTAGGAGTTCTCGGCGAGTCCTATTCAGTGTACCCATTCTCCAATGAGCACCTGTGTACAATCTTTGATGTCAAACACCAACGGCTGTGGGATCAACCATCGCCCCATACAGGTTCAAGAAACGTACACATTAGTCTACTCTAGAATATCGATGCCCTGTCTCGATACACCCTCGACTAGGAACAATTAAAGGATGTACTTATGGACTACCCTGACCCAACTAGTATGATCTGCATCATAGTCCTGGTAGTCAAGTACACATCCCAAGGGCTTTATCAACATGTAACGGAGAGACAATATAATGATACAAGTGTATATGTTAAGATAAAGAACAACCAGATAGCATACTATTATGTCGAGTAAGAAAGTCCTTTCTCTCTATATCCAAGCATCTACTATAATATACAATCATGTACAATAATGGCCTCTAGGACATATATTTAACTAACACTCAGCATGGCTTTCCTCTGGAATTTGGCCGTATCCAACGCCTCTGCATTCATATCCATCCTTTGATTTCGACGGGGAGTAAAAACAGCTCTTTAATATCTCGGACGAACCCCTTGTCCCACCAGTCTTCATTATCATCCACTTCGATGTCATATATTGCTGGTTGCGTACTTTAATTCGTTCTCGGCTACAGTTAATCCGGAGTCTCTCACAAGGACTCAAAGTTACGAACACGGGTATTTTCACCACTCTGTGGAAGATATCTAGCCGATCACGTCCTCGGGAACTTGTCGAAACATCGGAGGAATACGCTTCATTCGTCCGTTCTCGATCAACTCACAACGCATCTGGGTGCGGTCCTTCTATCTGAAACTGGTCAACTTACTGATCTCGCATCGGAGAATCCAACTAATAATGTCCTCTTTAGATCAATTTACTCTAGATCTGAGTAAGATCCTGCAAACAGGAATTCTCCAACTCAACTGAGCCTGTGTCGGCACATCCAATTAGAAGAATCATCTTAGTCGCTCTTATTCAAAATGGACTAGCGATCTTATGTCACATCCCTACCTGTAAACTCCTGTGGTTTCAGCTTATAAAATACTGGAGGCGACATCCCGTCAATCACAACAACAGTTGGGTCATCTGTCTGCACGGTAGACAACATCGTGATCTCTGGGGTAGGCTGTACATCAACAGTCCTCTGAATCCGGCAGCCTCTATCAATGGCCCGATCATCCAGTACAAATCGAAACACTTTCCTCAAATGAGAGATCTCAACACAAACAATACACTGATACGTTCCAATGTCACCAGAAGAATATCATTGTCACGATCCGGAAAAAGCACATGACTGGCACTTGAATCACGTGAAGTCTATAGGACCCCACCAAATTCAAGTAAGCCAAAAGCCCAGAAGGTTTAGAAAAATAATGGAGGTGCAGTTTTGAAATAAGGTTTACTGAAATCAAACTTATTCTTATATATACATAAGTAGTAATATATCATAACACTTTATTTGTATCTAACTTGAAAACTCTTTTTTCGTTTGAAATTTGGGCAACACCTCCTTTGTAATTTTTAACCCAAAAATGAATAAAAGAAATAATATATAAGGCATCCCTAAGCGGGAGCTAGCTCTTCACCAATTGGCGGATACAACCACGCAAGGTAATGTAAATATACAATGCCGAAGGGCGAGGATCAAAACATAGAAATAAAGCGAGAAAACTAAGCATCATTAAGAAAATCCCAACAATAAAGAATACAAGAGCGTGACTCTAAGGCCGAAAGAATATACAAATCGTGGTCATCTAAGTCTACTAAATATACAAGTCTAGTTGATGGAGCTTTAACTAGATATAACAAATATAAAGTACATGTGCAACGGTGGTCATGATGCAAGTGAACCCACCTACCAAGAAATCATCCTAAAGAAATGATGTACCGGCAAGCCGCAACAGAACCTGTACGGCCGAACCTGCAAGAAAACTGTGGCACAACGGGGGTAAGTTGCCAACTCATGAGTAGAAGACATCACCGAGTAGAAATTGCATGTATGACGATCTCCTAGGTCATACAGTAACATACTCAGATATAACACTGAAACATCTATAGTGGCAAGGGTAATAATCTAAGCATAAGTGTAATACCAAGTACCCGTGTTAGTGCTTCAAGTAGCAACATGTTATATATATGATGTATGAATGCATCAAGAATTAAATCAGAATATATCTGTATGACAAAGCTGTGTTCTTTTCTTAGTAAGATTTTAGTATCAAAACTGGAGTATCATCAATGAAATCGACAGAAATCCGTTTCAAATATCGACACAAAATCCTCAAATCCTGCGCTCTGTCAGTCCGGATCGGCCCATATCATCCAATCTCACGACTACGGTCGGTATCCTCCGTGCCAAATATCACCGGTAGATAGTCTTCCCGTGCCAGGCTCATCGTCTACAACTCGAGCTTCTTGCCCCGGGATACCTTACCGGGCCCACCATGTACCCAAAATGGTTCATCCTACTTCTCGAATCGGGTCTCGAAAACCAACTCAATCAGGAAAACTCATGGTGGTTGCCATATACATCATATTACGAGAAAACCGCAACTTGCATTTTTAAAATGATAATGAGTTTATAAAATTCTTGCGGTTTTCCCCCAAATCCAGAAATCTCATGGAAAATACAAAATCCCAAAATCAAAAGTCAATAAGCAATGAATATCGGCATAAAGCCCACAATATTGCATAACATAATGAATATATAAATGCATGGGGTATCTAAGTAAGGAATGCAATATCCAAACTAGCATTTGAGAGCAAGCATACTAATAATATGTTGAAACTACCAGTTAGCAGGTTATACCAATGAAATGACATTTTATAAAATGTATGTGACATGGCAATTACCGATGATGATGTGTGTGTGAGCCGGAAAGCATGTGTATGTGGAACATACGCATCATCGGTAATGGTGCTGGTGTCCTAACAGACGAGATTCATAATAGCTAAAGAAACACATGTAATAAATATGCAATGTAATGAGAACAACATAAATATAACAGAAAAATGAATAGTAAACGTAACATTATAAATTATACATATATGTATACGAGTCATATAGTTTTAGTGTTTTGAAATAGCACGAATCGCGGTTTTTAGAAAAGTAGGGGCTACGGTGTTTTTGAGAAAATATATGTCCTTTGAAATATCCGTAGCATCGCTCGGGTTGTCCTTTGAAAATACTCATGATTCGTTAGTTTTGAAAATAGGTATAACTCGAGCCTAGTCTAGCCTCTATTTAACAACTAAGAGACTAAACTAAGGAACTAGTCGGAAGGATAAGAAAATCTACATATATTCCGAGTCGATATACCTAGTAGTCGACGATCCAGCCTCATAGCGTTATGTACTGTATAACACATAGTACGGAATCCTTGAGTCAAGAGTGTGGATCAATCATCTTATACGTCTCGTACGGTAATATCCATCGTACGACATCCTTAAAATCGAGGGTACGGGTCAAAAAAATACATAATATTATCATTCGTGCAATATCATGATCATGGGTACGGTTCTAAAGTCTCATACATTCAAATATTATCAACTCACATATAATTGTATGTATGAATACATATCGTCCAACGGTCCATTAAAATATCATATCATGACTCAATCACATATCAAAATCTCACGGTATCATGCCCGATCATATCGACTCATCTCCACATATCACATACTATCCTCATCACCCACTTGTGTATATGTGTATACACACATACATACACACACACACACACACATATACATACAAAATTAAGTGTGTGTGTGTGTGTCTACATATAACCTGCGATCCGCCACCAAGGTAATCATCCTATGGATAGGTCTTCCTAGATCGACCTAATTTAACCTACGGTCTTCTAAATACCCTATTTGCTAAGTATCCAAATATCGCATCCAAACTTACTAATATAGTAATACCCTATTCTACTGTTGCGGGGGTGCTATACGCCAACCACCCGACTTCCCTCGTAGATATACATCTACTCACCTTGATCCTTGCTTGCCAAAGTCGATGACGCCAAGCTCTCCTTGTCTTCCCGAAAATCCATATGAAGGTACCTACAATTCAACGCATATCGTATCGACATCAAAATCAAGTCCAGAAACCGATATGGCAAACAAAGCATACATAGGTTAGAACCTATGGACAACATATACAAGAATAACTAAACAACTCCCGACATTGACATACAAACGTCAAACGACCGAGTCAAAACTAAAATACCCAAAAACCAAGTTTCAAAAGTCGCAAAACATCGCCAGAAATCAAGTAAAACGACTCTAGATTCTTATTAATGTAAAATTAGACTTTTTTGCATATAGGGTAGGTCTAGTTATCTAAAACGTGAGCTACAGACCAAGTTTCAGACCCTAACTCAAAAATTTGGCCGCAAATTGCGGCCAAATCGAATAAAATGGCGGCTAAAATATGAAAGCTTGGGCTTGGACTTCTAGGATAGCTTCCTAGTGGTCTACATATCTCATTATATCTACAAAATATTTTTCAGGGTCTCCGGGTCATAGCAGATCCTAATAAGTCATTTCAATTCCCACAAAAACCCAATATCGGCAAATCTAAAGTTCAAGTCTTGGGGTTTATTTTCTGGTTTTGTCCAGCATTCTAACACTAGATGGGTTGTGGTCACTATCTAATCCTCAATTTCACCTTCACACATCAAGAAATCACCTAACTCTCAACTAAGAATTTTCAAATATCACCAAACCTTCACAAATTAACTCATAACTACACTAGAACATTAGAAACATTAAAAACTGAACTAAAGACATGGGTTTTACCTCATTTGGAAACTAAAGAAAAACCCTAGATGATCCCAAGTGCTCAAAGTCCAATCTTGATTCCACCAAGAAGTTTGTAGTGAGGTTGGGATAATTTTTATGAAGGGATTATGGGGTTTTTGGAAGGATTTTGGTGGTGGCCATGGGTGGCAGAGGAGGTGATAAAGGATGAGAGAGATGAAGGAAAAGAGGAATAATGAAGAAGGTAAATGAGGATATGAGGGAAATAAAAGAATGGCTCAAGACCTAGAAATCACCCCCCCCCCCCCCCGCCCCTCTCTCTCTCTCACCTTAACCATGGCTCATGGTCCACACCCTCTCTTATGAACTCTTTTTAAATAAAAAACAAAACCATTTTAAATTAAAAGAAGAATCCATTGTTCAAAACAAAATATAACTAAGTGTTATGCAACATGTTAAGTTGCATGCATAACACATAAACTAGATTAATGCATAATTAGTGAAATGCTAATCGAGTTTAGTATTAAATTCGTATACAAATAATCATATAATAATTTATAAAATGTCCAAATCAAGTAAACACTTTCAAAATTAATAATTCTTATAAATTTTCCAAATATTTTCCAAACTATCGGTATATAATTATACCATTTCATTAAAACTAATCTCCATACTTTAAAATATTGATAATACTTATTATTTTAATTATTTAAATTCCTAAAAATAATATTTTATTTTCTGAAATGTTACAATCATGGTCAGTCCCCGTCCGTGGCGAGCTCGTTCTGACCACATCTCAGCCGCAGCTCTCTCTGTGCTTATAGCCATGGTGACAAGAACCTCAAGCAAATATCGATAAAGATAGATCGAAGGAACGAATGGAATTGATAGGTCTGAAATGGAAATATGATCATAGGAAAGAATGGAATCAATGGGAGTATGATCATAGGAACAAATAGAAGCACGAATCTCCGGAAATGTACATCCTAAGGTCACTTAAGCGGAGCAGCGTTTCGTAAGTATGCCGTAGAACATACACATGGTACGTCACTCTACTAAAGCTACATACTCCATCAACCAAGATCAACCTATGAGATGAAATCTTAGGTCCCAAAACCCCCCTTATCAAGTCTATGTTCCGTAAGGTCAAGCCTAAACTCGAACCATGGTTAAACCTAACGCTTTGATACCAGCATTGTCACGACCCAAAATTTAGCACGTGACCGGCACTTAAATCATGCAACGTCTAAAGGAGTAACGCAATTCATGTAAGCCGAAGCCCGAAAATCTAAACCTTTTTGCGGAAAATAGTGAAGGTGCAGTTTTAAAATATCGGCATAATGAAATTCAAGCCATCCGTTAAAATATAATTTATGTGATAAGAAAATGCAACATTTGGCAATCTATCTTTGAAAGCATTTTCGTCCTTGAAAATTTAGGCAGCACCTCCCTTATATATTTTGATCCAAAACCACACACATGCAAAATATAGGCATCCCTAAGCGAGAGCTAGCTCTTCGCCAATTGGAGGAATCATAACCACACAATAAGCATATATACGATGCCCTACGGCGAAGATCAATCACAGAAAGAGAATACGTAAAGCAAGACATCATCTAACTCAAATAGCGAACATACACCCATCTTGCTCTAAGTCTCGCAAATATACAGGTCTGTTTAAGTCTACCAAATATACAAAGTCTAGTTTTGATTGATGGAGCTTTAAATAGATACAATAGAAATAATAGGTACAAGAGTGGTCACGATCCAAATGTGTATCCCACCTACCAAAGCAAAACACTCTGAAGAAAGCTGTGTGCCAGCGATACCGCTACCGATCCATATGGTCGAACATGTAAGAAAACTGTGAAACAACAGGGGTGAGTTTCCAACTCATGAGTAGAAAATATCCGCAGGTAGAAAATCGAATAGACAACGATCCCTAGGTCCTACTGTATCATGAAGGTAATACTATGGTATCTAGGGTGATTATGTATGCACATGTGTACAACAACAATGTCGTGCCAGTAACAGTATGTAATGTTAGTCATCTGAATATGTATATATATATATATATATATATATATGAATGTATACATGTATATCAAGCAACGTGTGTTCATCAATGACACATCAACATCATGAAACATGAGTTTCCAAAATCGACACTCGAAACAACATGAAACCCGTGTCCAGTATCGACACGTAAATCCTCATATCTCAGGCGCCGCTTCCTCAGATCGGCCCTCGAAGATCTCACGACTCCGGTCGGTATCCTCCGGATAACCGCTGAGCCCAAACTATCACCGGTAGGTAGTGCATCCCCTACCAGGCTCATCATCTACTCTACGATCTTCTTGCCCCGGATACCTTATCGGGTCCACCATGTACCCGCAGATGGTTCCTCCTCACTCCTCGAATTGGGTATCACATAGCTCAGAACCAAGAAAACTCATGGTGGACACAAAATATCACATCACGAGAAACCACGTTTTTAAAATAATTCATGATTTCCTTCGAAATATAATCGTGGTTCTCAAATCCAGAGATCTCATGAAAATAGCATCGTAATGCATGTAACCATAAAGTACAGTATATGCAAACATAGAACAGTATTGTAAACATCTCAAGTATTATCATGTAAGCATTGAAAGTGTTTCTTAGCACCACTACTAGGTTTCTAGAGACATCGAGTATGCAATTTTAAAAATCTAGTGGGCTAAGCTACACTAATCTAGAATCGAACTAGAGAATTAGGGTTTCAATGCATGTAAACAAACTTTACACTAAAAAGGAATACAACGTTTGTAGACCGGTCCTTCACTTCTAATGCTCCAAGTAGTAGTCCCTTAGCTCCAAGAAATGGTCCATCGTACTCTTCTTAGGCTCCACTTGGTGAAAGGAACAAGCTTGCTTAAAGATCTTCGAGACTGAAGATGATCCACCTTGAAGTTACTCTAACTCAAGCTACCTCTTCACTAATACAAGAATTAGTGAAGTAAACAACCTAATCTTATGTGCTAGATGAGAGTAGGTTGATGAAGTAGGAATTTTTTTCACTTTAGAAAACTCTTTCTCCTTTTCTTTTCTCACCTCATGAAAAGCTAGAGAGCAAGAATGGGATGAAGAAGATGAACTTGTGTTAACTTGAGTGAAGAAAATATCTCATAGATATTTGTAGAGAGTTAACCATGGCTAAAGATAATGGTTGGGTTATAAAATATCTAGAGTAAAACAAAAATTAATCGAATTAGTCAAGGCTTCTCTATGCTTTCACAAGCATCCAAGCCATGTCAATTTCCACAAAATTTTGAATTAACTCTTAATAAATTAAACCCCTTTATTATCTTTAGTTTTGTGTGAATCTCATACACCCATGTCCTATGTATCATCCACCATGACACAATATATAAATACATATAAATATATATCAAATATATATTAAATGCATTTAAAGGAGAAGAAATTCTTTAGTGAGCTAATATTAGTTAATATATATTAATATATCAAATATACAAATATATATCAAATTATTAAAGCAACACTTGATTTAATAATCCAGCTATATCATATATAACCGACTAATACCATGTATATCAATTTATCGAATCAACACTTGATTCAATAACCCGGTTATATCACATATAACCGACCGATATTATATATCGCGAGATTAGAATACGATATCACATACACGTATTTAATCAAGGTCCCGCACATATCACAAATGTGCTCTATTTCGTTTCGCTTGAGCTAGGAAACCTCTGTGTGGGACTCTAAAGACTCGTCAATACGCCAGCAGTAGGTAATGATCACATCAGTCACCCACAAGCCGTCAGTTGTACTAGCTGGACGTAACGGCTATCCAGGTATTGAGCGAATAGAAGATCAACAAGCAAACTTGTCCAAACTCCCCGCAAAGCCTATAAGTAACACAAACTGTACAGTCCGGTCTCTTCGTCTGATATGTCGCATATCAAGTCTAAGGGTGGAATCATTTGACCCCAGTAACTTGATAAGTCATGCCGTTGTGAGGCTTATAACGGTTCGAGAAACTGCTGATAATACTTACCCGTAAATCTCATCAGCCTTGGCCAGAGACTTGCTGTTATAGCCAATCGAGCATAGCGCAACATCAACCCCAATTCCGGGAGAGACGAAACCCTTCCTATCGCACATTGCCTCCATGTGACTCAGAACTGTATCCAAAATCCACCTGTTTGCACGACTCCTTAGAGCCGTGGTAGGGAAGAAATCAAAGCACAATGGGAACCACACAAGACTCTATGACATTCTTGGGTCTACAGACTAACATATGCAGGGTTCCCTTGTGTCGCCGCTGGGTTTCAGGAGGCATCGTCCATGCTATTTTCAAAAAATTGGCACGCTAAGGAACCCTAACGCTAGAATCTTAACTAGAGAATTAAACGAACAAGCATGTAAACATCTTTAGATCTAAGTGAACGCGGAATACAACCTTTGTAGACCGGTCATTAACTTCAATAGCTTCGTGTAGTAGTCCCTTCGCTCCAAGTAGTGATCTCCTGGACTCTAGTGAAGCTCCACAAGGTGAAATGAACAAGCTTGCTTGAAGTCTTCGAGGCCGAAGATGATCTATGTCGAGGAGACACTAACTCAAGCTACCACTTCACTAAGTGATGAACTAGTGAACAAGCAACCCAATCTAAATGTCTAGTAGAGAAGATGTTGATGAAGTAGGAATTTTGCTCGCTTTAGAAATAATTTTCTCACTAATTTTCTTCACCTCCCAAAAATCTAGAGAGCTCTTGGAAATCAGGAAGAAGATGAAGTGTTAATGGAATAAAATAAGTGAGAATAGCAACCATGGGTGAGTTGATATCATATACTAACTCATGTAGAGACTAAACTATGGCTAAACAATAATGGTTGGGTTAATAAATATCTTCAAGTATAACAAAACTAGTGGACTTGGTCAATGGTTCCACAAGCTTCTACAAGTTTCAACCATGTGACAATTTCCAACTAATTTGATTTATTTTAAATAAACAAAACTTTACATTATTATAAGCATGGTGTGAGTCTCATACACCTATGCAGCATGTGGCATCAAGCATGACACAAAAGATGTACATTAATATATATCACATATATACTAAGTGTACACTAGTGAGCAAAAGAAATGCTTAAGTGAGCTAATATTAGTTAATGTAAGATAATCTATCAAATATATAATTATACATCAAATTATTAAATCAACACTTGATTTAATAATTCGGCTATGTCACATACAACCGACTAATATCAAATGTATCAAATTGTCGATTCAAAACATGATTCGATAGCCCGGTTATATCACATATAACCGACCGATATCACATATCGCGAGAATAGAATACGGTATCACATACACGTATTAATCTCGGTCCCGCACATATCACATATGTGCTCCTACTTCGTTTCGCTTGAGCCAAGAAACCTTTGTGTAGGACTCTAAAGACTCATCAATACACCAGCAGTAGGTGGTGATCATATCAGTCACCCACAAGCCGCATGCGGTCTGCTAAACATAACGGCCACCCGGGTATTGAGCGATAAGAAGATCAACAAGAAAGCCTGCTCATACTCCTGTGAATCCAATCAGTAACACTACCGTACAGTCCGGTCTCTTCGTCAGATATGTCGCATATCTCAGCATGGGGGTGGTAGAACATCAGACCCCAATAGCCTGATAAGTCATGCCGATATGAGGTCCATAACGGTTCAAGAAACTACCTATAACACTTATCAGTAAATCTCAATAACCCTGGCCAGGGATTTCCTGTTATGGCCAATCGAGCATAGCGCAACATCAACCCCCAATACCGGGAGAGACGAATCCCCTCCTATCTCTCATTGCCTCCATGTGACTAGGGACTGTACCCAAAAACCACCGTTTTGCACGATCTCTTGAACGTGGTAAGGTGGAAATCAAACCACAGTAGGAATCACACAAGTCTCTATGATGATCTTTGGTCTACAGACTAATCTATACCAGTGTCACCAGAGAACTGCTATCTGACGATAGGTATAATACCATATAGGAGTTCTCGGAGAGTCCATTCAGTGTACCTAGTCTCCACCGAGTACCCGTAAACCATCTCTGATGTCAAACACCAATGTATGTGGGATCATCCATCGCCCATCATATGGGTCGAGAAGCGTATACGCTAGTCTACTCTGGAATATCGATGCCCCGTCTCGATACCCCCATGACTAAAAACATTTGTAGGATGTACTTACCGAATACCTCTGCCCCACTAGTATGATCTGCATCATAATCCTGGTAGTCAAGTACTCATCCTAAGGGCTTTATCAACATGTAATAGAGAGACAATAAGTGTACATGTTAAGATAAAGAGCAACCAGATAGCATACTATCGTGTCGAGCAAGAAAGTCCTCCCTATATATGTCCAAGCATCCACTACAATATACATCGTATGTACAGTAATGGTCTCTAGGGCATACATATTACTAACAATCTCCCACTTGCACTAAGGCCATTTATTGTAGTATCTCATACTCAACGCCCCATAAAAGTCTCTCTGGGGAAAAGCCTCTGTGAGTGGATCGGCCGTGTTATTCTTCGCGTCAATTCTCCTAACCTCGATCCTTTGGAGATCAACCATCTCCCTGATCAGGTGACACTGTCCTCAGAATATGGCTAGATCGCTGATGAGACCGATGTTCCTAGGCCAAAGCCAAAACTCCATTGTTGTCACACTAACAGTTATTGGACGCTCAATGGTAGGAACCATGTTCATCTCATGAAGAAGAAATATCCAGACAACCTCTTTGGTAGCATCGTTGGTAGCGATGTATTCAGCCTTTATCGTCTAGTATGCCACGGTATCTAGCATGGAACTCTTCCAACATACCGTCCCTCCACTGAGGGTATAGACAAAGCCTATGACTGACTTTCAGTCGACCGTATCACTCTGGAAGCCCGAATTTGTAAAGTACTCCTACTGGAGTTTACCGTTACCAAACCCCAAAAACATTTCTTCAGTGCTTCTCAAGTACTTAAGAATGTTCTTTACAACTGTCCAGTGATTCTCCCAAGATCCGATTGATTCCTAATCACTACACATAGTGAGTTAGCTACATCTGGTGTGGTACATAACGTCGCATACATGATAGAGCCTACTCCCAAAGCATAGGGTATCCCTTGCACGAGAGCTCTCTCCAAATCAGTCTTGTAAGACAACTTTTTGGAGAGAGTGATTCCTGAGTAAGTGGGCGAACCACCACGTTTAGAATCTTCCATACTAAACCCCTTTAGTATGGTGTTAATTTACCTGAATTTTGGACACTCCCAATATCCACTAAGATCTATCACCATAGATTATAATCCACAAGATGTAGTAGGTATCATCCAGATCTTCGATGGAGAATCCTCGTGATAAGAGGAGTTTGACCGAGTGTAGCATAGGAAACCATTTCTTATCAAGAGTATGTCATCTGTTGGAGATAGTGCCCTCAGAGTCAATTATTGGATCACAGGCATGTGATTCCAATGATTGCGGGAGGACCTATGCCGGTAGGACAATCTTACTCAAGATGATAGTATGCTATCTGGTTTATCTTTATCATCGTGTACTGCTTTAGGTGACATTAGATATCACTATTGCATGTTGGTAGAGCCCTTAGGATTCTTGCTTGACGGCCAGCAGTATGATGGCGATCATATACGTGGGAGCTGGGGTCTATAAGCACATCCTTAAAAGGTCCCTAGTCGTGGGAGTTTTCGATAAAGGGCATCGATACTCCAGAGTAGACTAGTGTATACAGTCGAGACCCCAACTAGGGGCGGTGGCCGGTCTCACAAGCCACTGGTGTCAGTTGGTTCACCTAAGATGTATACAGGTGCTCATTGGGTTATGAGTACACCAGACAGGACTCGCCGGGAACATGCTAGTTGGTATTATACCTGACGTCAGATAGCAGTTCCCTGGTGACATGTGTACAGGTTAGTTCATCGACCTGAGATCGTCATTTGTCTCGTGTGAGTTCCCACTGTACTTTGATTACTACCCTACCACGGCTCAAAGGAGTCGTGCAAACAGGTTTAGTTGGATACAGTCCCGAGCCACATGGAGGCAGTGAGCGGATCTACAGGGGTTCGTCTCTCCCGGTATTGGGGGTGAGGTCACGCTGTGTCTAGGAGAGTCATTACACGAAGTCCTTGGCCAAGGCAGGAGATTTACTGGTAGGTATTCTAGTAGTATCTCAGGGTGTTCAGGGCTACACTCCGACACGACTTGTACCGTTTTTGGGGGTCTGACTTTTACCAACCCCATAGGCCCGCCATGCGATGCTCATAGACGAACGGACCGGACTGTACAGATATTGTCACTGTAAGGCTCAGTAGGGTGTCAGGATGAGTTCGCTCATCAACGTCCTTTTTAGTCAATACCTGGTAGCCCGTTACGTATGGCTATTACCTCTGACGTGCTAGTGGTTAAATCCACAGCCAAAGTATTGATGAGTCTTTAGAGTCCCCCACAGAAAGTTTCTCAAGTTTTGGGTGAAACGCTGTAGAGGCCGTAGGGATATACGGCAGGGTTCGATCATATACGTGCTGTATTGCACGGATCATGATCGGACGGATAATACTAGCGGGATTTGGTTTAAGCCGGATCCTAGTATTTTACAGTGTAGATTTTGTCTCATTGCATTTGTATTCGGTCGCAATACAAATGCGGTTATGTATATACAGTCGTGGGGTTTTCCCGTAATTGATTACGGGATCGATTTTTTGAAGTTGCCAGTTTGCATTCCATTTCGGCCATTTTCGTTTGTTTCTTTCCTTGGCTGAATATTGATGGGAAGGGGTTATTTGCAAATGTGCAATTAATAACGGAGAAGACTTTTTGTGGCTCATGATGGTTCTTGTATATGATGATTTTTTGTGCATCATTACTTAGGTGATGGGTTTTGGTTTTGACTTTGTGGTGATCATTTCTTCTCATCATCACTCTTTTCTCTTCCTTGCATTATCCTCTCTCTCCCTACATACACACAAAGGCCCGAACACTTCTTGAGGGGCTGTCCAAATTTTTGGAGAAGGGATTTTATCTCATTTGCTTGCAAAAAATCATATAGCAATCACAAAAGTTCACTTCTTCTTCTTCCCTCCTTCAATGGCAACTTCACATAACCCCTTGAGACAAACCATTCTACACTTAGCCTACAGCATTCTTGGACACGTCGGCTCGCCAACTTCGTGCCCCATTTGCCTCAGTCCAGAGGTGGGAGCTCGTAAAAAGACCCGGCGATATGGTGCCCTTTCCGACGAGGAGATGAAGACCGGTGATTCCACGAGGAGATCGGGATGGAGGCCGAAGACCGAAGGACACGGATCGCTCGGTATAGCTTTCTACCCTTTCTTCAATTAGCTAGTAGTAGGTTAATGGCCCGATCCGGGTTTATAGTCCATCGTAGCGCCGGTTTCCAAGTAAAGAAAAGTTTTTGTTTCCGCATTTTGTCCTCGGACAGACGGCCGGGGTGCTACCGTGCACTTACATTGGTATCAGAGCCAGGCCATTAACCTAGTCTAGCTTGCTCTAACGTGTTTACAAGTTTGATCGAACGGATTTTCCAAAAACCCCATTTTCAAGTCCAGGTTTCTGTCGAATTTTTGCTGTGCTCAAAAAATTATTTGGTATATTGCAAAAATACATGCAGGGTTTTATAAGAATTCTGTGAAAATTTTGTCGGCTGAAATTACTGTAGAGCGGCGGATCTGCGGCCAAAACCACGTTTTGGTCGCGGACCCGCCGCCGTACTGTGGCCAAACTGCACCAAATTTCTACAGTGGGTTTCTGATATGGAAATAGGGTTTCTGGTATATTCTTTTTGGGCCCAGATTTATTTTGAGTGCTACAGTAGTGCTTGGGGCCCACTTCGGGAAATTTAGTCGATCAAAAATTTTAAACATGTTAGTTCATAGTATTTACATTATATCTGCGACCGTGAATGTCGTTTGATCGGTAAATCTTGTCTAACTGCTATAGCCCTTTTAGACGGATTTGCGAACGTGACATTCACGTTGATGTTCTGTGTTGTGCTGTGATGTTGCGGATTTGTCGTGGTGGATAGCCTGGATGGAATGTTAGTACAGTTTGGTTGTATATGTACATTTGATATTGCGGGGCGAGCGTCCGACATGTGGACTGCCGCCACTGCTTGTTTGTATATTATTCTTTTGGGGCACGACCGGGCTGAGGTCGATGTACCCGTTGTATATTTTACTTTCTGTACTAGGATTACCCCGCGGTGGGGTGCACGGATAGCCGGATTCTAGAGGGCAACGGGCCCGCATCTTATGGCGTTGAGAAGGAGGGGGCTTCATTCGAGAATTGGCGGGCTATTCACCGCACTCGTAGGGGGTACAGGTTGACCCAGGGAGGGTTGCCCAAGTTACCGGATTTCATGAAGTGCTGGGTGGTCCATTCACGTTGCTGAAGGGGGCTGCCTCGCTTCAGGTTTTGGCGGGTAACTTGCCGCGCCCGTAGGGGTCTAGGATTTCATTGCACAGGCTATCCACATGACCAGGGGAACGTCGGGTTTCAGTAGCGGCTCTATGAAACCCGGGGATCCCATATATCTGTATTGTTCTGTGATGGTTATTACATTTCTGTGATGTTGCATTTTATCACGCCTTGAGCGATTATTATATATTGATATATATACTAGTAGATGTTGTATATGTTTTGTATCCGCGCTAGTCCAGTCCCCGCTCTGTCGTTAGTTAAGTAACCTAACGGGTGATGACGGGACCCTGTGGAGAATGCGGATGGCATATACGTACATCATTATTTTCGTTCTTTATTGGTGTGATCAATAGATGGGACAGCATTGATTCGGATCAATGCAAGCTAAAACAAACCTATTCTGATGTTGTTAGAACATTTTTCAAAAAGCTGTTATTGCAAGGACGTTCTCTTTTGTTTTGCACAGTGGTATTCGGTTATGAATATCCAGCACCTCAGTCGACGAGGCAAGGGCCGAGATCCCTTCACCGAGAGTGACCCTTTGGACAGAAGTTTGCGTCAGGGAAATAGCTTCACTATAGTCGATTACTTTTGTTTTGCATCGTGGTATTCAGTTGGAATATCCTGCACCACATTCTACGGGGAAAGAGCCGAGATCCCTTCACCGGGAGTGACCTCTTTAGCAAAGGTTTTTCGTCACTATATTTTTTATAAAAAGCTATCCGGTTCCTTCAACGATATCAAGTTCATTACGTTAAAGGTTTTTCGCCAAAAACCATTCGTAGCCCTCCGTCATTTCAGAAAGGTAGCACTTAGTATTCATGCTATGTTTGTTGGCCTTAGTCAAGGCATAGTGTATGGTAGCTATTTGTTACTTTTCTGCAGCATAGATAGATGCGTTGGTTTGGGACAGTCGTACAGCCTTGTTGGCCCTAGTCAAGGGCTTGTACGGGTGGGTTCAAATTAACCTGGACAATGACGGGTAGAACTTGAAATGTGACTTATGATTTGTTGGCCTTAGTTAAGGTCATAAGAGCATGGGTAAAAATCACATCGGGAGTTTCTAAAGAAACTGAAACTTGCCAGATATGCGCATACCTTCTGGAGTGTGATAACGTGAGTGGATTCCATCACGTTATCATGCGATGATAGTTGGATCCCGATTCCCACTGATGAGTTGGTTTACTCCTCGGGTGATCCCGACTAATTCTTCTTTCAGGTTTGGAGGAGAATTTGAGGTTACAGTGGGAGGTTTCCAGATTAGATAAATTGGTAACCATTCTGATCTAGGTTAGAGTGCACGCTGAGTGTTTCTTTTCTCTCTCTCTTTGGCAGCGACCATGACCCAACCCTATACTTTAACTCAGTGACCAAGATTAACCGAACCTTCTTAAAACACTGGCATTTGGATTGTCAGAATTGCAAACCTCATTGCCACTCCTACTTTTACCCCTTTTTCCAGGACACCCCGTATTATTACGAACGTCCACTTCCATTCGATAAAACCATCGTATGGTTATATACGAACTCGAAGGAATTTATTCGAGGATGGTTTCCAGTTCTGGAGAAAACGAATAGGACTATTCAGTTGTCTTTTCCTTTTACATTCTCTCAGGTTGCGAGTGCTCCTTGGATTAGGACAGTACACCTGTTACGCTTATTGGATAGTCTTCTTCCAAACCATAGGCAGGTGCCGAACGGTAGGGAATGAAGAAAACCAATTAGCCTAAACGGTGTACATAAGGTATTAAGTAAAGACAAATAAAGGGATTAGTAAGAGGGCAAAGTAAATTGCGACTGCTATTCACGAACAAACCAAGTATTTCATCGCCAATCCTACATCACCTTTGTATTTCTCCAGAACACTCCGTATCACTACGAAGATCCACAGTTATTTTGGATATTCCATCGTATGGTTATATACGAACTTGAAAGGAACTTGTTCCAGTTCGGGGATGGATTCTGGTTCAGGAGAAATAGGAATAAGGTTTATTCGGTTGTCTTTTATCTTTGCCTTCTCTCGCATTACGAGTGCTCCTAGGATTAGGACAGTACACCTATTACGCTTATTGGATAGTCTTCTTCCAAACCATAGGCTGGTGCCGAACGGTAGGGAAGGAAGAAAACCATTTAGCCTAAGAGGGTGTACAGAAGGTAACGACTAAAGACATATAAAAGGATTTAGAGAGATGGCAAAGAAATATACGGTTACAGTTGTGAATCTGGATAATGGAAGAGGCATTACTAGGAATACCCGGTTACCCCTACGAAAAATTTCAATGTTTCAGTTTCACTGTGTGTTGTTAATAGAAAACTGATTTCCCAATTAGCCCTTGCTCCAGGATATGTATTTACCAGGTATGATTCTCACATGTGTATGGTTTTACAGATGATGAGTGGGAGCAAGTTGTTGGGAATTAGGTGATTATCTTCATTATATCGGAATTCGTTGTAATTGGTGATATTTGAGGAAATCACCTGGGTTGTTTGCCGGACGACGAATATTTGGTTTTGAATATCCGTTGCTATGCACCAATTTCAAATTGATATATCTGTAGTCTATTTTTATAGAGTGAGATATAACTTTTTGAAATTATGTCCATGACATTTACCTATATCAGTGGATGGTTAGGTAAGAAGCATTAAACAGCGGTATAATTCTTCTTAACCATAAGTACAGTTTTCAACCTACGATACACAGGGATTGAGTTATTAGACTCAAGGGACTTATACAGAGTATTGTATGTTGTCCAGTGTCCATCAGGACAGAGGGGTTGGTACTCGTACTATATTCTGTTTACTTATGACTTCTCTAGTTCTTAGACATGTGTTTCGTAGAAACACAAGGTCCAAGTTTTGAGAAGTTATAGGTATATGAATAAATTAGAGAACCAGGTGTTGCAAGTATCAGGATTCTTCAAGGTGATCGAAGATGTAGACACTTTTGTATGGTATTCAGTTGATAGTAATGATAAAGAGAACTTGCTTCTCTTTCAGGTTACTCATAATTGGAAGCACTCGTAAGTTGAGTAATGCTGATCGGCCTCCTTCCATTTAGTTGACATGCACTGGAGACAGTTGCATGATTTGAATCTGGTTCTAATTAAATTAGTGCTTCTATTTCTATATTGGATATAGAACAGTTCATATCTTAACGATGTTAAGGTACGGGAAGTTGTCCGGCATATGCTTAAAACCAGACTCTGGATAACTCAAGGCACGTTTCTGTAATGGCTGTTTGTGGGTTGACCCGGGCTATGACGAGTGTTGAATTTCTACCATCTGGAAGATCAATGGTGATATTGTTCTTGACTCGCCACAGTTTTAAAAGAAATGGATATATTTTTTTCAGAAAACAGTAGTGGGATTATGGTAGAACTGGAAGTGATTTCAGAACCGCAAACGATTACTGAAAATTTGATAAGAACCTAAAGATTCAATTTGGTTTGACATTCCATTGGCCACTTAGCAGATATGGTGGGTAATCTCAGGCACTCGAGAGGTACTCCGGTAGCCTCAAGGACGGTGACAGGGAGGTTCTTGTTTACCCAGACTTGCCATTGCTGTTGTTCCAGACTGTGAGACCCGGCAGGAGAATGAGTATAGCGTCGTTCTAAACGAGCTTTAGAAGTGCACGTGTATATGACTCTGCCAGAGGGTTGTCGTAGTCAGTGGGAGCAGCGGAAGCATAGTGGACAAGTAGCTTATGTCTATTTATGGACTGAAGCAGATATAGCGGAGATAGATCATCTATTTCTGATATGACAGTCATAGGTTTGACTTCATCAAAATAGGGGATGGATCTGTTAAGAAGGTAGTAGGGTGTGATGTCCTGGTATTTGGATGACATACACAGAGTAGGAAGTGAAATTCCTATACTACGATCGGTTATGCTTTGGTTGTCACACAGTGGTTTCTCCACAAAGGACATGGATATTACACCAGATATTCTGGTTACTAGATCTATGGTTTTAGATCTAAATTTGGGTAGTTTCCCAATCAGGGTACTTGGACAGCATTTTAATGGTATCTAGAATGGACGACTCCTGACACGGTAGTGTACCTGCAGGTGATGGAGTCACCTTCTCTAAAGGTGTCTTACAGACTAAAGGGGAGAGGGATGTGCATGATTGGATGATCACTTGCTTAGGAAAATGAGTCAATCATGAGATGTCATGTACCACACCAGATGTTGTTTTTGCAGTAGATGCAATAAGTTGATATTAATCCAATCCTGGAGAAACGGTCGGAAGCAGTTTTAGAACATAAGTGGATGTTCTAGGGATATGATAACGGCATCCTCCTTCGGGAGACAGTTATCATTCCAGGCTTCCAAGGTGACCTGGAAGACAGAGTGGCTATCAGAGTTAAAGTTTTCCCTCTGATGAGGGGCAGTATTTTGGACAGGTGGTCCAAGGGGATACCGAGGGAGGCATGGCGCAGGATACTAATTGGTTTGAGTTGACGATACAGTCTAAGAAGTTTGGATTTGGAGTTCATTTATGAACTAGGTCCCATCAGATATTCAGACATATTTTAATACAGGTATTGCTCATTACGGGAGATGGCTTTCTCCGCAAACTTGAGATAAAGAGAGAGATAGAAAGAAACATCAGAGAGGATCCACTCACTGAGGCTATTCCTCGAACGCAATAGTTTCGCAAACAGGCTTTGTGAGACTGATTAGTAGAGGAGTTGGGTGTTCGGTATCACACGGGCTGTGAGTATGCGACATCGCAATAATAAGCCTTGAGTGCAAGTGGGAGATTGTTGGAGATAGTGCCCTCAGTGTCAATTATTGGATCACAGGCACGTGATTCCAATGATTGAGGGATGACCTATGCCGGTAGGACAGTCTTACTCAAGATGATAGTATGCTATCTGGTTTATCTTTATCATCGTGTACTGCTTTAGGTGACATAACAGATCACTATTGCACGATGGTAGAGCCCTTAGGATTCTTGCTTGACGGCCAGCAGTATGATGGCGATCATATACGTGGGAGCTGGGGTCTATAAGCACATCCTTAAAAGGTCCCTAGTCGTGGGAGTTTTCGAGACAGGGCATCGATACTCCAGAGTAGACTAGTGTATACAGTCGAGACCCCGACGAGGGGCGGTGGCCGGTCTCACAAGCCACTGGTGTCAGTTGGTTCACCTAAGATGTATACAGGTGCTCATTGGGTTATGAGTACACCAGACAGGACTCGCCGGGAACATGCTAGTTGGTATTATACCTGACGTCAGATAGCAGTTCCCTGGTGACATGTGTACAGGTTAGTTCATCGACCTGAGATCGTCATTTGTCTCGTGTGAGTTCCCACTGTACTTTGATTACTACCCTACCACGGCTCAAAGGAGTCGTGCAAACAGGTTTAGTTGGATACAGTCCCGAGCCACATGGAGGCAGTGAGCGGATCAGCAGGGGTTCGTCTCTCCTGGTATTAGGGGTGAGGTCGCGCTGTGTCTAGGAGAGCCATTACACGAAGTCCTTGGCCAAGGCAGGAGATTTAATGGTAGGTATTCCAGTAGTATCTCAGGGTGTTCTGGGCTACACTCCGACACGACTTGTACCGCTTTTGGGGGTCTAACTTTTACCAACCCCCTAGGCCCGCCATGCGATGCTCATAGACGAACGGAACGGACTGTACGAATATTGTCACTGTAAGGCTCCGTAGGGTGTCAGGATGAGTTCGCTCATCGACGTCCCTTTTGGTCAATACCTGGTAGCCCGTTACGTATGGCTAATACCTCTGACGTGCTAGTGGTTAAATCCACAGCCAAAGTATTGACGAGTCTTTAGAGTCCCCCACAGAAAGTTTCTCAAGTTTCGGGCGAAACGCTATAGAGGCCGTAGGGATATATGGCAGGGTTCGATCATATATGTTCGGTATTGCACGGATCATGATCGGACGGATAATACTAGCGGGCTTTGGTTTAAGCCGGATCCTAGTATTATACAGTGTAGATTTTGTCTCATTGCATTTGTATTCGGTCGTAATACAAATGCGGGTATGTATATACAGTCGTGGGGTTTTCCTGTAATTGATTACGGGATCGATTTTTTGAAGTTGCTAGTTTGCATTCCGTTTCGGCCATTTTCCTTTGTTTCTTTCCTTGGCTGAATATTGATGGGAGGGGATTATTTGCAAATGTGCAATTAATAATGGAGAAGACTTTTTGTGGCTCATGATGGTTCTTGTATATGATGATTTTTTATGCATCATTACTTAGGTGATGGGTTTTGGTTTTGACTTTGTGGTGATCATTTCTTCTCATCATCACTCTTTTCTCTTCCTTGCATTATCCTCTCTATCCCTACACACACACAAAGGCCCGAACACTTCTTGAGGGGCTGTCCAAATTTTTGGAGAAGGGATTTTATCTCATTTTCTTGCAAAAAATCATATAGCCATCACAAAAGTTCACTTCTTCTTCTTCCCTCCTTCAATGGAAACTTCACATAACCCCTTGAGACAAACCATTCTACACTTAGCCTACAGCATTCTTGGACACGTCGGCTCACCAACTTCGTGCCCGAGTTGCCTCGGTCCAGAGGTGGGAGCCCGTAAAAAGACCCGGCGATGTGGTGCCCTTTCCGACGAGGAGATGAAGACCGGTGATTCCGCGAGGAGATCGGGATGGAGGCCGAAGACCGAAAGACACGGTCGATCGGTATAGCTTTCTACCCTTTCTTCAATTAGCTAGTAGAAGGTTAATGGCCCGATCCGGGTTTATAGTCCGCGGTAGCGCCGGTTTCCAAGTAAAGAAAATTTCTTGTTTTCGCATTTTGGCCTCGGACAGACGGCCGGGGCGCTACCGTGCACTTACATCATCTACGTACAATACGTGGAAGACAACCTTACTCTCTACAACCTTCTTGTATATACAAGATTCATCAACCTTTTTGATGAATTCAAACACTTTGACTGCCACATCAAAACAGATGTTCCAACTCCGCGATGTGTGCTTTAATCCTGATGGACTTAAGCATAGACACTGGAGAAAAGGTTTCATCATAAACCACACCTGGTTATTGACGAAAACCTTTTATTACAAGTCTAGCTTTGAAAGTCTCAACTTTTCCATCCACACTATGAATATTCTCATGATCCATTTGCTTCCAATGGGTTTTACCCCTTCAGGTGCAACATGCAAAGTCATACTTTGTTGGTGTACATGGATTCCATCACTGATTCCATAGCATCTAGCCATTTTACAGAGTCCCCACTTGTGATGGCCTGCCTGAACCTGGTTGGGTCATCATCTACCATGATGCAATCGTTGCTCCTACCGTCACCGAGGAAAACGTAGTATCTCTCAGGTGGATGAGGAACCCTACCAGATTCGCAGAGAGGCTGAGGTTCGTTGGAGACTATTGAATTTTTTTGTTCCACTAAATCATTAGTCCTAGTTTGTATAGCTGGAACTCCTTCCAGTTCTACCTCATGACCACTAATTTCTTCACAAGAAATCCTTTTTCTAAAAGGGTGGCATGTTGAGGAAAAAAATACCTTTTGCTCCTCAGTTTGGTAGAAGATATTCCCTCGCAAATGTTTGGGATATCCAACAAACATACAGAACTGACATTGCCTCAAGTTTGTCCGGATTTTGTCTTTCAACATAGGCCGGACAACCCCATATCTTAACTCGTTTAAGACATGGTCTCTTCCCATTCCATATCTCATATGGAGTGGTAGGCACTGATTTGGTTGGAACCCCATTCAATAGGTATGCAGCTTCTCAAGTGCATAGGACCAAAAGGAAACAGGTAACTCAGCAGTATTCATCATAGAGCGTGCCATATCTCATATGGTGCGATACCTCCGCCCCGATACACCGTTGTGTTGTGGTGTACTCGAATGAGTAAGCTGAGAGAGAATCACATTCTCCTTTAAATAATCCAGGAACTCCATGCCCAAGTATTCTCCTCCTCGATCACATCGAAGGACTATAATATTTCTACCTGTCTAGTTCTCAACTTCAAGCTTATATTTCTTGAATTTCTCAGAAGCTTCAGACTTGTGTTTCAACAGGAAAACATGTCCGAATCTTGAGAGATCGTTGATGAATGTAATGAAGTACAAAGAACCAACTCTGGCATTAGTAGACATAGGACCGTATACATCATCATGTATCAGTCCCAGAGTTTAGTAACTCTTTCTCTGTTTTCAATAAACGGAGTGTTGGTCATTTTACCTTTGAGACAAGACTAGCAAGTATCATAAGATGAAAATTAGAACATATTCTAATATTCAACCTTATGTAACTTAGCTAGTTGTGTCACATTTATATGACCTAGTCTACAATGCCACAAGAAGGATTCGTTCATTTCTGAACTATTCCTCTTGTGTGTGTTCTACATACTTTGAACTGTGGTTTGATTTAGAACGTATATGCTATTACATAACGTGCCTGATTCAATCAACTCTTGATTAAGGAAAATGTTCACAACATTATCCTTCAATACAAAATTATATCCTTCTTTAACTAAATAATGAAACTGATGTAATGTTGTATATTAGGTTCGGCATATAATAACATCTGTTCAGAATCAATGTATTTACTATTTGGTAATACAAGGCGATATTTGCCAACTGACTTGGCTGCAACAATTGCATCATTCTCTAACACTTAGAGACATATCACCCAATCCCAGTTCTCTACCTTTCTGTAGCCTATGTAACTCTTACATATATGGAATCCTGATCGGGTATCTCATACCTAGGACGTAGAGGATACTGAGAAACAGTTCTTGGTAACGAACACACCCGAAGAATATGCATCAACATGCTCTTTCCTCGATTGGGTCGCATGGAAATCCGGATATTCCCTTATTTCCTGCTCGGACTTATAACAATTATAAGATAGAGCGGAACCAACATTCCCCAGCTCAGCATACTAAGCAGGTTCGGTCAATACATCCATATTATTATCTTGATTAAGGCATGTTACGGTCGCTACCAGGAGAGAGATAGAAGAAAACACTCAGTGTATGCTCTTGCAAGATCAGATTGGTTATTATTTTATCTAATTAGGATGGCTCCCACAGTTTTTATCAAATCTTCCTTCAAACCCTAAAAGGTAAGACTAGCTGGGATTAATTACACCCTACAAGTTCACCAATCTTTCGGCCAGGCCAGTGTCGGTACTTTGAGGGAAGTTCCCCGTGCTTTCGCACGAACCTAATTAATAAACCTCATTTTCCCATCGGTGTAACCCCGTTAATACCTTTCTAGACACCTACTTGATCGACTAATTGTAATGTGTAAAACTCTTTCAGGAGTAACACTTACTCACAGTGGGTATCGGGATCCAACTATCTCATAGAAGGTATGCAATCTCATTGCAAATTTCAGCACTTGAAATTCCCGATAATACTCTGCCCGTAGAAACTTATGACCTTGACAGAGATCAACAAACCATAGTGCGCTACTCAAGTTCAACCCGCCATTTCATGATTGAATTAAACCCACCCGCACGACCGTTGACAGAGGTCAACAAGGTCGTACGACTACCCTAATCCAATCACATCATATGCTTTACAGATAAGCACTAATCAGCTACCGCACACTACGCCTTGACAGAGGTCAACAAACAGAGCATGAATACTAAATAGTCCTTATCTGAAATGACAGAGGGCTACGACAGGTTTTTAAGAAAACCCTTTAGGTAATGAACTTGATATCGTTGTAGAATCGAGTGATTTTGAAAATGAGTGTTTTTGTGGCTTTTGGTAGTTTTGTTAAAGAGGTCACTCCCGGTGAAGGGATCTCGGCTCTTTCCTCATCGAATGAGGTGCTGGATATTTCACAAATACCGAACTAAAAAAGCAATAAAAATCAAAACCGAGTGGGTTGTAGCATCTTCCAGTTTCGCTCTCACTCCCGGTGAAAGGATCTCAGCTCTTTCCTTATCGAATAAGGTGCTGGATACTCTACAAGGAATACCACTATGCAAAGCAAGAACTAGAGCTACCAGTTTTTAAAACAAGTTTCTACAATATCTTTAGGTTTCTTTTATTTCATTAATCTCATTAATGAAGTCCCATCAAATTATGCTTTCTAAGCATCATAGAAGAAACGAAAGCAGGAATATTTATTATATATTATATATATAATATAAGCATCCGTCTCAACATATAAAGTGATCACATCACAGAATATCAGCAGCAGAAGAACACATTTGAAATATTGGATATACTAGGAATTCCGTGTTTTAATTTAGCTAATAAAAAACGCGGATTCTACGGTCGCGATGAATAGCCAAACCCATATTCCTAGACCCCTACGAGAGCGGTAAGCAACCCTACCAATTCTAGAGTTAGGAGACCCGGACTCGACTCCTCGGGATGGTCTCCCACTGGACCCTAAAACCCGGTTACTTATGATCCCCGCCTTGGGTCTATCTTAATGCGGAAAAGTAAATAATATACATCAATGGTGACATCATCCTCGACCCGGAAGTGCCCCAATAAAAGAATATTACATACAAGTTTTTACATGAATGAAAATGAAAAACTCTCATCTCACATAAAAAAAACCCGGCTATTCAAAACACGACGATCTAATATAACATATCACAGCAACATAAAACATCACATGTCATCAACGTAAGTAAATATGTGTATCCCAATTGTCGTTGATGTATAGCAACGAAACCGGTGATACACCACATATTACACTTACGGTCGCAGAAAAGAAAGTAAAAAACTATAACAATTGGAATCTGCAACCACCTTAGACATCATAAACCCAATGTATCACATACTTTGGATTTCATTCCTAACAAAAGAATTCCTTAGACATCATAAACCCGGAATATCTCATATTCTGAATTTCATGCCTAACAATTATAAACCCCGCATTTTAGCCTCGATACTGAAAACACTTTTCAATAACCAGTCGGGTAATTCAACAAGATTCCCAATAACCTGATCGAAAGAATGCTCGTCGAAAATTTTAGTAGACGACCGCATCCCCCGATGCTGTCGACAAAGTGCACTTAGGTGGAACACCGCGGCCGTAAGCTCCCCAGAGGATGCTTTTGGCAATGGGGTTCTCCTACAGTCACTTGGTCGGGGTTTTGGGGCATGGCTATCTAGTAAGGTTACCCGGTGAGTATCTGCGTACACTACGTAATTGCGATGGACTTTTGGTCCACATCAAAATCGCGTGGCAACCGATCAAATGAGACTAACTTGCTAGATTTATAAAATTCAAATTAGTTTTCAAAGTACTAAATTTGTGGGTTCCAAATATTGTATCACAATCACAGATAGCTAGACGATGTTAAAATTTTCGATCGAATCAACAAACACCCAAAATTTCCCAAAGGGCTCAACACTTGAGCGGAGTTTAAAAAGTACCCAGAACATGCCACAGCACCTATGGACCAACCGTAGAAAGGTCAACCCTTGCCTCATCTTTGGCGCCGCGGAACGACCACAAACCCTAGGGTTTGGTGGTAGTTCCGACGGTCACAGAATCGAGTTAGGCTTTCGTTCTTCTAGAGGGTCCATAGAAAACACCTGCACGATTTTCTGAAAATTTTAAACTTGGAAAATTTCCAATGATGGAAAAAATAGGTTATTGATATCCGTTCGAACTTTTTAACGTCGTCTAAAGTTACCCGAAATGATGTTAGAATTAGTATTACGAAACACTCCGAATTGCGTTTGCACAAAGATAAGATCACAAGTAATTTTAGAAAAAACAAGCAACACCTGAAAGACCAAAACCCAAAGAGTGCAACACCACAAGAAAACGAAGCCAGAACAATTCTACAAAACCGGCCAGGCCGTATTTTAACTGAATGTGGCCGGCCATTTTCCGGCGAGAGGGGTTCTTTTTCCTGTGGTGTTCATGTAACATTCTGTAGTTGCTTAAAATTTTTTTAGACAATCTGAAAATTTCGACAAAAACTGGGTTTTAGTTTTAGGTGTTTCGGAGTTGTTTCGGTTTCGTAATCCTACAAATATCATCTAATTCTTTAACATGTCTCCGATACTGCTGCAGGGTTCCCTTTTGTCGCGGCTGGGTTTCGGGAGGCATCGTCCATGCCATTTTTAAAAAATTGGCGCGCTAAGGAACCTTAACGCTAGAATCTTAACTAGAGAATTAGACGAACAAGCATGTATACATCTTTACATCTAAGTGAATGAGAAATACAACCTTTATAGACCGGTCCTTCACTTTAATAGCTCCGTGTAGTAGTCCATTCACTCTAAGTAGTGATCTCCCGGACTCTAGTGAAGCTCCACAAGGTGAAATGAACAAGCTTGCTTGAAGTCTTCGAGGTCGAAGATGATCTACGTCGAGGAGACACTAACTCAAGCTACCTCTTCACTAAGTGATGAACTAGTGAAGAAACATCCCAATCTAAATGGCTAGTAGAGAAGTGGTTGATGAAGTAGGAATTTTGCTCACTTTAGAAATAATTTTCTCACTAATTTTCTTCACCTCCCAAAAATCTAGAGAGCTCTTAGAGATGAGGAAGAAGATGAAGTGTGAATGGAATAAAATGAGTCAGTATAGCAACCATGGGTGAGTTGGTATCATATACTAACTCATGTAGAGACTAAACCATGGCTAAACAATAGTGGTTGGGTTAATAAATATCTTCAAGTAAAACAAAACTAGTGGACTTGGTCAATGGTTATACAGGCTTCTACAAGTTTCAACCATGTGACAATTTCCAACTAATTTGATTTACTTTAAATAAACAAAACCTTAAATTATTATAAGCATGGTGTGAGTCTCATACACACATGGAGCATGTGGCATCAAGCATGACACAAAAGATGTACATTAATATATCACATATATAATAAGTGTACACTAGTGAGAAAAAGAAATGCTTAAGTGAGCTAATATTAGTTAATGTAAGATAATATATCAAATATATAATTATACATCAAATTATTAAATCAACACTTAATTTAATAATCTGGCACTATCACATACAACTGACTAATATCAAATGTATCAACTTGTCAAATCAACACTTGATTCGATAGCCCGGTTATATCACATATAACCGATCGATATCACATATCGCGAGAATAGAATACGGTATCACATACGCGTTTTAATCTCGGTCTCGCACATATCACATATGTGCTTCTACTTCGTTTCGCTTGAGCCAGGAAACCTCTGTGTAGGTGTAACACCTTAGAATGCGATTAGTGGTTAATTATGCGTTAATGCGGGTTTTAGTAAAAAGTTTACCAAAACGGTTTTCAAATATTTTATAAAAATTAATGAATATTTTATTAAAATTTAATTTGGGCTTGCACACCCATGTGCATGATAACCTAGGGCTAATTTGGGGTTAAACCATGTTATGTAGCCATGGTATATTAACCCACTTCATTAGGATGATATGAAGTTAATTAAGTATATTAGTTTTCAAAATTTAAATATAATTAGTTTCTTTTGGGGTTGACTTGTGAGAATTGAGGGGGGAGAGAGGGCATGATGAGCATGAGAAAGAATGTTTGGTAATTAATTAGGAGAGAAAGAGAGTCATGGTTGACTCCCATCCTCTCAATTGTTTTTCATAAAAAAACACTCAATTCCTCACACCTCGCACTCTCTCTCCCTCTCATTTTCTGTTGCAGCAGCAGCAGCAGAAACATCAGCTCCTCCCCCTTCTTCTTTTCTTCTTCCGCTCTTTTCCTTCTTCTCCATTCATTGAAGCTCCAATTCCTATCAAAAAAACCCATCATTCTTCACAAAATCTCATGCTAAAGCACCCCAAAACCCTTCCTTGCTGATCCTTGAGGCAAAGTCGTCAAGTTTGAGCCACACCTAGACCTACTTGAGGTATAAAGTTAACCTCAACTTCCATTTTTACTAAACTTATAGTTATTAGCTTAATTTAGTGTTTAAGCTAATTTTAGTGCTAGTTTTGTGATTTAAGTGGAGTTTAGGCCAAGTTAGGGTTTTTATGGCTAATGTAGCTTAACTAAGTGTTGTTGGTGTCATCTAATCGAAGTTTTGCACCAGATTTCACTAAAATACCATATAGTATTAATTTGATGTTAATTAGTGATTTAGTTAAGATTTGGGTTCATATTGAGATCTGCTTTTGACCCGGGTGCTTCAGGGAAAAGTTGAGTTTACTGAAGCATGTTCACTTGACCTAGACCACACACACGGAGCACGAAACCCCAATTCCCATCCCAGGCCAAAGAAAAATTCATTTTGGCCGCAAATTGCGGCCAGAGGGTTGAGTTAGGTGTCGGGGCTTCTTCTGTAGGTGTCTGCTAGGTTTTGTAGGTGTTTGGTATATACAACTTTTCCTATTTCCACTCTAGTCAAAATCTGGAACCAAATACCTTGTTTTCAATAATTTTAAACTATCTCGACACGTGCGTTATGTGAGTGGGTTTAGTGTTTGCTGCATATCACAGCGTGTCGGGGTGGTCTCAGGCGATGCACGCACGTTTTGGTGTTTCGGGTGCACGCGCGTTTAACTTGTGATGCTAGTTTCTCGTGTGATCTTGTTATCGCGTTTTTGCAAGATTTTAGCCTTATGAATGTTTCTTGTGTAAATTCTAGATTCGCAGGAGAGTACTTCGGACGCCGCAAAGAAGGGGAAGCAGCTAGTCGGCTACACTTAGCACGAGATCACTTTGAATAGATTTAACATCTACGGGAAAATCGCCCGTATGGCGTTATACGTCAGGGGTTGCTAGGATGTTGTAGCGACATATTATATTTATATATATATATATATATATATATATATATATAGGTTGTGCATATGTATCATTGTTGCATACCCCTCTCTAGTTGCATATGGACATAGTAGTTACGAGACACCGCACTGTTACTAACGGTTCATGCTGCACGAGCACTAATTATATGCTATACACACACCGTTAGTAATTGCCATGACACTCGCACTATATAATTGCTATGGACCATACATCGTTTTGATTACTCATCATTGATGATTAGACATGATTGCTCTTTTGTATGCATACATTTTGCGTATCTACCTACTTACATTTCCACACTTGCTTATGCATACATCCCTGCGTACACCCATACTTGTTATAGATGCATCCATAGATGACGTAGATTTGGTTTGGAGATTTGGGAACCGCCTGACGTATTTTTAAAACTGTATTTATTTAAAGGAGCGATTTTCCCTTGATATACACATGTTACAGCTTTATGTTGCATACGTCGCATTGTATGGATTTACGCATTGAGTTTGGATTTCATGTGATTTCTAGATTTGAGAACCGTGGTATTATTTTAAGAAAGCATGCACTGTTTTGAAAACCTGGTTTCTCTTGATATGATATTTTAGTGCGTCCACCATGAGTTTTCTCGGTTCTGAGAGCTTGTGTGAGTATACCCGATTCGAGGAGTGGTAGGCACCGTCTGCGGGTATATGGTGGACCCGGTATGGTACCCGGGGCAAGAAGACTCGTATAGATAGACGGTGAGCCCAGCGGAGGGACTACTACCTACCGGTGATAGTATGGAGCCTGACGGATATCCGGAGGATACCGTCTGGGGGTTATGACATGAGATACATATTGAGGGCCGATCTGGTATGCGGCGCCTGAGAGATGAGGATTTGCGTGTCGATGCTTGACACGAATATTTCATGATATTTTGAGTGCCGATGTTGGGCACTCCTGTTCCATGAGATTTACAGGATATGAGGGCCGGATAGAGTGACGTCGCCTGAGTTATCGGGATTTTGGGGTGTTTCTGGTAGACACCGGGGTTTTTCCACGATGATGATTCGTGTAGATGATATTTTATCCCATGCTCAGCATTCATTGTTATGCATTGCGCCATATAGTCGTAGTAACTGATGGAGTACTTTGCATGATTATTGCATATCCAGCTACCATATTGATGTTATCAGTTTTCACATGTTAGAGCATCGCAGTACGTGCATACTTGCGATTACCTTTATATGTTATCTACAATTCATGAGTTGGCAACTCACCTCCGTTGTGCCACAGTGTTTGCAGGTAGATCCTTAGAGTAGTTGCGGCAGGGCTACATCATTGTATCTTTTGTTGCGGCTACCGCTACAGTTGGCGTGCGAGCCATTTTTCTTATTGGTGGGTTCTGCGGTTATCCGTTTATATTTCATTTTACACTTCATTGTATCTAGTACTCTCTATCTACCAGTTATGTATTGACTTAGAGACCAGTCGTGAGGACGATTTATTATATATTTTGTGACTCTGGGTGTCGAGCTCGTGTGAGCCGACTTTCATTTATGCAGTTTTATCTCTTTAATGCTGTTTTTCACTTATATTGTTCATTCTTCGCTACGGTGTCGTATACTATTATTGTGGTGGTTGTTTCCGCCTTTGGGCGTGATTTCTCCCGTTTAGGGATGCTTTATTCTTATTGTATGTCATTTTACTTATATCATGTCTTGTACCCGATTTCGGGGCTAGTTTTTACAAAGGAGGTGCTGCCGAAATTTTTAAGAAAATAACTCAAACTTTAAAGATTTTTACTCGAGTTCTCTAAATGTTTTAAAGTAATGTTTTCAACACTCACTACTTTTAATGGTTTTGATTTCTGGGTTTCGGCTTACTTAATCGCGTTACGCCTATAGACGTTACGTAGTTATGTGCCGAACATTGGGTCGTGACAAAGTTGGTATCAGAGCATAGGTTTTACCTTTCGGAGTGTAGGATGACCTTGGTATGATGGAGTAGATAGCTGAAACAGAGTGGCGTAGAGTGTGTATTTTCCGCGGCATACTCACGACACGGTACTTCGCCTAAGTGACCTTAGAACCTATTGGTTGAAATTCCTTCGTAATTATATACAATCTTGTGATTCGATTTCCGTATTCTTATCGAATCTTGTTTCATTTCCAGCCATTATGCCGCCGAAGACAACGAGGGCACAGAGAGTGGCCGCGGGAGCCGAGATTCGAGTTTACTTGTCTGAGACGAGGACTGACCCGGGCAGTACACCCATTGTACCAGAGCAGACTGTTCCCCCTTCGACAGACTAGATCGCTATGCTAGGGGCCGGTATGCAGGAGATGCGCCAGATGATGGGGTCGTTAGTTGAGGCCCTTCGAGCGCAGAGACAGGAGGTAGTTCCACCCGTTGCGGGGACCGTGATGGTACCTACAGTGCAGGAAGTTGCACCTCCAGCCACAGAGGTTATCACTGTATCGCTATAAGAGTTTATGAGGCTGAAGCCTCCGGTCTTCACAGACACCGATGCAGCCGAGGACCCGCAGTCATTTATCGATAGCATGGCCAGGATATGTCATTCACTGAGATGCTCCGATGGGAGATGGGTAGAGTTCGCGAGCTTTCGTCTGGAGGGTCTTGTGCAAAAGTGGTGCGAGTCGGTAGAGAAGGGCAGAGTAGCAGGTCTTCCTCCTATGACCTGGACTGAGTTCGTGTAACACCTTAGTATGTGTTTAGTGGCTAATTATATTTTAATATATGGTTTTCAATAAAAAGTTTACCAAATTGATTTTTTAAATACTTTATCCTATTTAATGAATATTTTAATAGATTTTTCCTAGACTTGCACACACTTGTGCATGTTAACTAGGGTTGTAATTTGGGGTTTAGCCATGATTTGCAAACATGGTGAGCTAACCATTTTGCCTAATCTAGTTTTATAATTGTATTAAGTGTTTTGGGTTTTAACCTTGTATGGTTGTTTTTCTAAAATAAAATGAAAAATGATTTTCTTTGGTTGACCATGAGAAAGAGAGAGAGATGAGCATGGTGCTACATGGTTTAGGCCATGCCTCATTTAATGAGGGAAGAGAAACAGAAGGGAGGGGTTTTTGCCTTTCTCTCATTTCTTAATTCTCACTCTCATTTCACTCATTCTCTCACTTTCACACACACACACACACACCCCTTCAGCTGAGGCAGCACCAGCAGAAACATCAGCATCAGCAGCAAGCAACTTCAGCAGCAGACAGCAACAGCATCAGCAGATAGCGACATCAGCAGCAGAAGCCCAGCACCTGCAGCAACCTCTCATCTCCTCCATCGACTCCTTCTCCTGCTTCCTAGGATCCATTGGGGTATATTTTATGAACTCGATTCCCTTTTTGCTTAGCTTGTATGTAGAATTAGCGTCGGTTTGCGATTTAAGTTAGCTCTTGTGCTATTTATGGTGATTTATGTGGACTTTTGATTAAGTGTTGATCGTGTTGGTTAACCCTGCCTATTTAAGTGTTATTAGGGTCACTTTAACTTAGATTTAACCCATATTTCACTAAAATACCATAGGATTTCCATTTTGTGCAAAATTGGTGTTTTTAAGCGACATTGTGGATTTCTGTGATCTGCTTTTGACCCGAACCCTTCAGGATAAAATTGAGAAGACTGGAGCATGTACACTAAGTATAGACCCCACTACCAGAGCATGAGCCCTAACTCCTACCTTTGGCCGCCAATTAAAACATTCTGGCTGCAAATTGCGGCCAGGAAGGAGAATTGGGTGTTGGGGTCTTGGCTAGGGTAGTCTGCAGTGTTTTCTAGTGTTTTGGCATGTGTAGTTTTGTATTATTTTACCTATAGCAAAATCTGGGACCATATATCGATTTGCTAGTTCATTTTAGTTGCGTGATACGCGCGATACGTGAGTGGGTTCTGTGATCCAGCGTGTCGCGGCGTATCGGATAGTTTTAGACGCGTATATACACGTTTCGGCGTACCGTGCACACGCGCGTTTAGTTCGCGACGCGAGTTTCTCGTTTAGTGTTGATATCGCGTTTTGCAAGATATTTTTCTTATATATGGATTTCTTGTGTAAATTCCAGGTTCGCAGGCGGGTACATCGGACGCAGCCACGAAAGGGAAGTAGGTGGTCGGCTACGTGTAGCACGCGACCAAGTGAATAGATTTAACATCTATAGGGGAATCGCCCGCATGGCATTATGCGTCTGGGCTAGGAATGTTAATACCTGTCTCATCTTCCAGGTTATATTTAGAATTGTGCATTCACCCTATTACTTAGATGTTGTTGTATTGTGACTAGTAGTCGTAGGACACTGCACATAGTATTGACGGTTCATGTTGCACGAGCACGGATTGTATGCTATACACACACCGTCAATAATTGCCATATCACACACAAACCACTTATAGATATTATATAGCTTGGTTAGGGACTTACGACATCGATTTATATTACTTAACACTTTTGATATTTAGGTACAGATATACCTTACTCACATATTCCATTCATACCTGGGGGGTATACTACATCAGTTCTTATAGGTAGATACCTATACCTTGCTACACCTGTATGTTACACATGTATTCAGTTACAGCTACATATTTACCTTTACTGATGTTACTTAGCGGTTTTTCCTTTTATATGCTTACATCTTAGTTTTGTCGCACATATTGTATTCATGGATTTGCGCATTCTTATATGGATTTTCATGATATTTTCTGGATTTGGGAACCGCGGGAGTTCATGAAATTATGCATTAACTGAAAAACCCGATTTCCTTGATATGATATTTGCGCATCCACCATGAGTTTTATCGGTTCTGATTTATATATATACCCCTACGAGAAGGCGTCGAGGCCGTAGAGGGTACATGGTGGGGCCCGGAGGTACCCCGGGGCAAGAAAGGGATGTCGATGTACCACGCCGATGAGCCCGTCAGGGGAACCATACCATCAGGTGACAGTACCAATGACTCCATGGTAATCAAGGGTATACCGTTGGGAGACATGTACGTATTGATACGTGAAAAGACGAGGGTCAGAGATAGGCACTCGTGCTTTTCGGGATAGCGTATGATACGTACCTATCATGATGCTAGTCTTGGTGACAGCATCTGATAGATCAGTATTTCTGTGTCGATGCTTGGCACATTGGTTTTATGATATTTCTAATTACTTGTGTATATATAGCAGTGGGTTAGGACGCTGTTATATATACCCTTACACCAATATTAGTGGAGTGGGACGCTAATATATGTGTATTGAACCCATCATTTTTATTATGCAAATATATTTAGGATGTTAGAATGTTACTTGAGAATTGACATTTGGGATATATGTGATTCATTTGAGATTGGATATTGGATATATACGAGACTCGCTTGATTTTGTACATTCGGGATATAGGAGATTTATTCGATATTGTACATTGAGGAGATGTGAGACTTATATGATATGAGAGCCGATTGGGGGATGATATGAGGAATTGGGATTTGAGTGTCTTGATGGATTGTGATCCTACTACGATGTCAGGATTCCGTGGAAATGACATATTTCACTCCATACCTCACATTTATCTGTTTTGCACTGTTTCATGTATTAGTAGTACATGTTAGTGTACCCTTCATGATTGTTGCATATCTACATTCTCATATCACTATTACATGATTATTGCATACTATTGTCATATCATTATTGCTTCATATATTTGTTGTACCTGCTAGTGTACTTCCATTATTACTGCATTGATATGACCTGTCATTACTGAAATTGCATATCTTAGATTCACGCTGTACGTGCATACTTGCGATTACCTGCATATGTTATTTACTATTCACGAGTTGGGAACTCACTCCCGTTGTGCCACAGCTGTTTTGCAGGGTGTTTCCCCACAGTAGTCGAGGCAAGCTATTCATCTATCATCTTTTGCTACAGATACCGCATCAGCACACAGTGTGCTATTTTGCTTAGGTGGGTTTTGGTGGTTACCTGTATTTTGTATTTTATATTGATGTATCCTTGTACACTCCATCTACTGTTATTTTATTGACTTAGAGACTTGGTGAGGACGATATTGTATATTATTTGTGGATTTGTTGTCTTTTATACAGTTTCCTTTCTATTGTCTTTATTTCTTCGCTACGGCGTCGTATATTTGTTGTGATTATTGTTTTCCGCCTTTGGACGTGTATTTGCTCCCGTTTGGGATGCTTCTTATCTATTTATGTTGTACCCATTTTTTGGGGCTAGTTTTTACAAAGGGGATGCTGCCAAAATTTTAAAGATTGAAAGTTGGACTTTTAAAGAATTTGGGTTGTGAATTCAAATGTTTCAAAAACTCTTATTATCTTTTCTTGTCTTTTTTAATGGTTTAGATTTCTGGGTTTTGGCTTTCTTTTACTACGTTACGTCTTTAATCGTTGCGTTGTATTAGGGCCGTCACGTGGCAATTTCGGGTCGTGTCAAAGTTGGTATCAGAGCGCTAGGTTTTACCTTTCGGAGTGTAGGATGACCTTGGTATGATGGAGTAGGTAGCTTAAGCAGAGTAACGTAGTGTTTGTATGTTTGCAGCATACCCACGATGCGGTACTTCGCCTAAAGTGACCTAAGTACAAATTGCTTGAAATTCCTTCCTTGATGATTCATATCCTTGTGATTCTATTTCCGTGTTCTTATCGAATCTTATCTCTATTTATAGCCTTGCCGCCGATGACTATGGGGACTCAGAGAGATGTAGCGAAGGCCGAGGTCAGAGTTGGTTCGGGTGAGATGAGCACTGACCAGGATGGCACTCTAGTTGCACAGGTGCAGACAGATCAGCCATCGAGGGATCAGCTCGCTAGGCTTGTGGTCGAGATGCAGGACTTGCGCCAGACGATGAGTTCATTTGTTGAGACCGTTCGAGTGCTACGACAGGAGGTTGTCACCCCTGTTACTCAGTTGTTCTTTGGGATCAGCATGCAGCAGTCAGTCACCTACATAGCACCAGTGGATGCAGCTCCAGTTGACGAGGCATATATTCCAGAGACTCGGAGGGTTCCAGGATAGAGGAGGACTCGTACCAGTGTACCAGCCCAGAGACAGTGGTTTAGTCATCGAGACAGATTTCGTGGCCGTCGTGGGAGTAGCAGAGGCTTAGGACGAGGACAGCCATCCAGCTCTCATCCCCAGGAGGGTCAGCAGTCAGCACGTGGATGTTTTTGATGCGGAAGCCTTCAGCACCTCATCAAGGATTGTTTCTTGGTACCGCGTCAGGGTCGTACTCGGAGAGGTCGTGGACGTGGAAGGTTTGCTCAAAGGGGTCAGTCTAGTAGAGGAGGAGTTCAGTCAGTTGCGGGTAGGGGGCAGACACAGGAGTTTGCTTCTACTCATCGGGACGCGCAGGCGTCCAATTCAGAGTTTTCAGGTATCCTTAATTCTTATGTTCTTTTGATGTATTTGTTTGTTTTTCCACACTTGTGCCGTGGTTGGGACGAGAGTTGTGTTGAGTAGATTAGCCGTTTGTTGTGTTAACTTCTGTCAGCGATTCTTTTGTTGCGCGACACGTATTTCAGTTGTGTGCCAATCGGATAGGAGATAGAGATTTGTCCGTCGTTTTGGTCCTTCTAGAGATGTTGGATTTGACGTTCTCCTGGGCATGGACTGGTTAGCTTCGTGCTAGGCGTCTGTGGACTACCGTAAGAAAACAGTTAGGTTTTGTTTTCCCGGCGAGTCAGTTATTGTTGTACAGGTGGATAGTTGTGCCGCCTCTCACAGCTAGAATTCAGCCTGTTTTGCTAGTCGGCTTTTGAGGTGATGTCGTGGATTCTTGACATTCATTCGTGATACCATAGCCATAGTTGGTTTGTTGGACCGGGTTCCTTTCGTGCGAGAGTTTTCCGACGTTGTTCCAGAGGAGCCGGCGAAGCTTAGAGAGCTTAAGGACCAGCTGCAGAGTAGTTGTTTGGGGAGTTTTGTGCGTCTGAGTGTTTCGCTTTTGGAAGCTCCTATATCTGTTCGTCAAGAAGAAAGACGGCAGTTTGAGGTTGTGTATCGACGGACCGTCAATTGAACCGGCTTACGGCGCGGATAGGTATCCTTTACCTCGCATTGACGATTTCTTCGATCAGCTCCACAGTGCAAGACATTTTCTAAGTTGTTTGGGATCAGGTCATCATTGTTGCGGGTTCGTAGTGATGACATTCCGAAGACTGCCTTGTGCGTGCTACGGGCTTTGTGTGTATTAGTGAGTCATTGGATGCACCAATGCCCTAGCCGCATTCGTAGATGTGATGAACCAGATTTCTTCAGGCCGTTCCTCGACCAGTTATTGTTGTGTTATTTACGACATTCTGGTCTATTTAATGTGTCTTGAGGAACAGGAGTAGCACTTGATGATTTGTTTTGCAGGTGTTGGGAGAGCCCCAGCGGTTTGCTAAATTCTCGGAGTGTTTCTTCAGGCTTGGTTGTGTTGACTCCTAGGTCTTGTAGTTACGGGAGATGGTTTTTTATGGTTCCGAGGAAGATCGTGGTCGTACAGCTTAGGCCCAGACTTGTGAGCAGGACGGAGGTCCGTAGACTTTTGGGCTTAGCAGGTTTATACCGCCATTTCGTGCAGGATTTCTAGTGTGGTGTTGCACCATTGACTGAATTGACCGGAATAGAGGTTTCTTTTCTTTGAACTGATGCATGTGTGCGGAGTTTTTGGCAGTTGAAGATTCGGTTAACAACTGCATCAGTTCATTCTTTGCTTTCTGGTTCGGGCGACCTTGTGGTTTAACTGTAATGTTTCTTGAGTGGGGCTCGAGTGTGTACTGAGGTGACACTATAGAGTTATCGCTTTTGCTTCCCGACATTGGGAGAAGTACGAGAAGGATACCCCACTCATGATCTGGAGATGGCCGCGGTGGTTTTGCGTTGGAGATTTGGAGACACTATTTGTTCGAGAGTCGTGTCAGATTTTCACGGGCCACCAGAGCTAATGTACATCTTCCTGCAGCAGATTTTTATTGTTGTGATAGTCTTCTATAGATTTACGGTTCTTGTGCGATCGTTGAGTACAGCTTAAGTTCGTCTCTACGGAGGGGACAGCTTGCTCATGTCCGCGCCCAACCACTTTTCCTCAATCGCTTTCGCGAGACACTGCCCGCCGATGCTCGTTCGTCAGTAATACTTGAGCATACTCGGCTGGGTAATGATTTGGAGTCCTTGATTTGTTACACGGTTGTGCTAAGTTAGGGACGCGTTTGTGTACCTGATATTATCGGGTAAAGACGTGAAATCCTAGAGCAAGCACATCAGTCAACTCTCTGTATTCATTCAAGTTCCACCAGCATTGACGTGACTTGTGAGATAGTTATGGGTGGGCAGAGATGTAAAGAAAAGTTTTGGGTTTCGTTTCAGGATGCCTGTCTTGTTGTGTGTTTGGGTTGAGCATCTGAGACCGGCTGGAGAGTTGCAACTTTAACGGTTCCGAAATGGGAGTGGGAGCAGATCTCCACGAACTTCGTTATGGTGTCTACCCAGGTTTAGTCAAGGTGTGACTCCTTTCGGATTCTTGTCGTTCGGTTTTACTCAGTTTGCTCTGTTGTTCTTTGTTAAGTTTGTGTGTATGTGTTATTGTTTTCGGCAGTTGGGATCGTCACTTGCCATCGTTAGGATACTTCTTTGATAGCAGTTATCAGGGAGCGTTCCAATTGGCAACCTTTAGGTTTAGGGGTTAGGTCATGTCGATCACCATTCTGTTGTTTTTCGGACTCTGCGTAAGTAGGATTTTGGACCCCGGCTAGTCTAGAGACTTCGGAGATGATCCGGTTGTTTCAGGTTAGGATGAGAGTAGCCCTGTGCAAACAGAGGTCTTATGCCGACTGTGTTGGTCGTAGACTTATGTGCGTAGTGGCAAATCATGTATTCCAGCGGATTTTTTCGATAAATGACGTGTTGAGTTTTGGGAAGCTTATCCCAGGATTGTAGGTCCTTTCGAGATCCCATAAGAGGGTTAGTTTCGTTGCCTTTAATTTGTCACTTTCTCCCAGATTATTGAATATTCATCCCGTATTCCTTGTGTTGATACTTTACAATTACCTTCATGACCCTTCTCACATGATTTGGCACCAGACCCTTTGGCTTGGACGCGATCGTTTCGCTTACCGGCAGCCATTTGTGTTAATGGCCCGGCAGGTGGAGAAACGTCGGTCAAGGGTCTTTCCATCTGTGAAGGGCTTTCTTGGATGTAGCCGTATAGAGAGGTAATCACTTGGGGGGCTGTGAGCGAGATTTGAGAGTTGTAATCTTCTCCCTGAAGGTACGCGTAGCAGTATATTTTTAAATTCGGAGACGAATTTCTTTTAAGGGGGGAAGATTGTAACACCTTAGGATGTGTTTAGGGCTAATTATATTTTAATATATCGTTTGTAATAAAAAGTTTACCAAATTGATTTTATAAATACTTTATCCTATTTAATGAATATTTTATTAGATTTTTCCTAGACTTGCACACACTTGTGCATGTTAACTAGGGTTGTAATTTGGGGTTTAGCCATGATTAGCAAACATGGTGAGCTAACCATTTTCCCTAATCTAGTTTTATAATTGTATTAAGTGTTTTGGGTTTTAACCTTGTATGGTTGTTTTTTTAAAATAAAATGAAAAATGATTTTCTTTGGTTGACCATGAGAAAGAGAGAGAGAGATGAGCATGGTGCTACATGGTTTAGGCCATGACTCATTTAATGAGGGAAGAGAAAGAGAAGGGAGGTTTTTTTTCCTTTCTCTTATTTATTAATTCTCACTCTCATTTCACTCATTCTCTCACTCTCTCACACACACACACACACCCCTTCAGCTGAGGCAGCAGCAGCACCAGCAGAAACATCAGCATCAGCAGCAAGCAGCTTCAGCAGCAGACAGCAACAGCATCAGCAGATAGCAACAGCAGCAGCAGAAGCCCAACAACTACAGTAACCTCTCATCTCCTCCATCCACTCCTTCTCCTGCCTCCTAGGATCCATTGGGGTATATTTTCTGAACTCGATTCCCTTTTTGCTTAGCTTGTATGTAGAATTAGTGTCGGTTTACGATTTAAGTTAGCTTTTGTCCTATTTATGGTGATTTATGTGGACTTTTGATTAAGTGTTGATTAAGTGTTGGTTAACCCTGCCTATTTAAGTGTTATTAGGGTCACTTTAACTGAGATTTAACCCAGATTTCATTAAAATACCATAGGGTTTCCATTTTGTGCAAAATTGGTGTTTTTAAGCGACATTGTCGATTTCTGTGATCTGCTTTTGACCCAGACCCTTCAGGATAAAATTGAGAAGACTGGAGCATGTACACTAAGTATAGACCACACTACCAGAGCACGAGCCCCTAACTCCTACCTTTGGCCGCCAATTAAAACATTCTGGCCGCAAATTGCGGCCAGGAAGGAGAATTGGGTGTTGGGGTCTTGGCTTGGGTAATCTGCAGTGTTTTCTAGTGTTTTGGCATGTGTAGTTTTGTATTATTTTACCTGTAGCAAAATCTGGGACCATATATCGATTTGCTAGTTCGTTTTAGTTGCGCGATACGCGCGATACGTGAGTGGGTTCTGTGATCCAGCGTGTCGCGGCGTATCGGTTAGTTTTAGACGCGTATATACACGTTTCGGCGTACCGTGCACACTCGCATTTAGTTCGCGACGCGAGTTTCTCGTTTAGTGTCGGTATCGCGGTTTGCGAGATATTTTGCTTATATATGGATTTCTTGTGTAAATTCCAGGTTCGCAGGAGGGTACGTCGGACCCAGCCACGAAAGGGAAGCAGGTGGTCGGCTACGTGTAGCACGCGACCAAGTGAGTAGATTTAACATCTACAGGGGAATCGCCCGCATGGCGTTATGCGTCTGGGCTAGGAATGTTAATACCTGTCGCATCTTCTACGTTATATTTAGAATTGTGCATTCACCCTATTACTTAGATGTTGTTGTATTGTGACTAGTACCGTAGGATACTGCACATATTATTGACGGTTCATGTTGCACGAGCACGGATTGTATGCTACACACATCGTCAATAATTGCCATGTCACACACAAACCACTTATAGATATTATATTGCTTGGTTAGGGACTTACAACATCGATTTATATTACTTATCACTTTTGACATTTAGCTACAGATATACCTTACTCACATATTCCACTCATACCCGGGGGGTATACTACATAAGTTCTTATAGGTAGATACTTATACCTTGCAACACCTGTATGTTACACATGTATTCAGTTACAGCTACATATTTACCTTTACTGATGTTACTTAGCGGTTTTTCCTTTTATATGCTTACATCTCAATTATGTCGCACATATTGTATTCATGGATTTGCGCATTCTTAGATGGATTTTTCATGATGTTTTCTGGATTTGGGAACCGCGGGAGTTCATGAAATTATGCATTAATTGAAAAACCCGGTTTCCTTGATATGATATTTGCGCATCCACCATGAGTTTTATCGGTTCTGATTAATATATATACCCTTACGAGGAGGCGTCAAGGCCGTAGAGGGTACATGGTGGGGCCCGAAGGTATCCCGGGGCCAGAAAGGGATGTCGATGTATCACGCCGATGAGCCCGTCAGGGGTACCATACCATCCGGTGACAGTACCAATGACTCGACGGTAATCAAGGGGATACCGTTGGGAGTCATGTACGTATTGATACGTGAAAAGACGAGGGTCATAGCTAGGCACTCGTGCTTTTCGGGATAGCATATGATACGTACCTATCAGGATGCTAGTCTTGGTGACAGCATCTGATAGATCAGTATTTCTGTGTCGATGCTTGGCACATTGGTTTTATGATATTTCTAATTACTTGTGTATATATAACAGCGGGTTAGGACACTGTTATATATACCCTTACACCAATATTAGTGGAGTGGGACGCTAGTTTATGTGTATTGACCCCATCATTTTTATTATGCAAATATATTTAGGATGTTAGAATGTTACTTGAGAATTGACATTTGAGATATAGGTGATTCATTTGAGATTGGATATTGGATATATACGAGACTCGCTTGATTTTGTACATTCGGGATATAGGGGATTTATTCGATATTGTAAATTGAGGAGATGTGAGACTTATATGATATGAGAGCCGATTGGGGGCTGATTTGAGGAATTGGGATTTGAGTGTCTTGATGGATTGTGATCCTACCACGATGTCAGGATTCCATGGAAATGACATATTTCACTCCATACCTCACATTTATCTGTTTTGCACTGTTTCATGTATTAGTTGTACCTGTTAGTGTACCCTTCATGATTGTTGCATATCTACATTCTCATATCACTATTGCATGATTATTGCATACTATTGTCATATCATTATTGCTTCATATATTTGTTGTACCTGCTAGTGTACTTTCATTATTACTGCATTGATATGACCTGTCATTACTGAAATTGCATATCTTAGATTCACGCTGTACGTGCATACTTGTGATTACCTGCATATGTTATTTACTATTCACGAGTTGGCAACCCACCCCCGTTGTGCCACAGTTGTTTTGCAGGGTGTTTCCCCAGAGTGTCGATGCAGGCTATTCATCTATCATCTTTTGCTACAGATACCGCATCGGCTCACAGTGTGCTATTTTGCTTAGGTGGGTTTTGGTGGTTATCTGTATTTTGTATTGTATATTGATGTATCCTTGTACTCTCCATCTACTATTATTTTGTTGACTTAGAGACTTGGTGAGGACGATATTGTATATTATTTGTGGATTTGTTGTCTTTTATACAGTTTCCTTTCTATTGTCTTTATTTCTTCGCTACGGCGTCGTATATTTGTTTTGATTATTGTTTTCCGCCTTTGGGCGTGTATTTGCTCCCGTTTGGGATGCTTCTTATCTATTTATGTTGTACCCATTTTGGGGCTAGTTTTTACAAAAGGGGTTCTGCCAAAATTTTAAAGAAAAAAAGTTGGACTTTTAAAGAATTTGGGTTGTGAATTCAAATGTTTCAAAAACTCTTATTATCTTTTCTTGTCTTTTTAATGGTTTAGATTTCTGGGTTTTGGCTTTCTTTTACTGTGTTACATCTTTTGGCGTTGCGTAGTATTAGGGCCGTCACGTGCCAATTTCGTGTCGTGACAGTTCGTGACGGTGTTTCTAGCCCGTTTCCTTCCACAGAGTGTCAGGGATGCTCGAGTGCGCAGGTTAGAGTCATTACGCCAGACGCCGGATAAGACGGTGGCAGAGTATGATGTGCAGTTCACCGAGCTATATATTTATGCCCCATATTTAGCACCTACTGAGGAGATGCGAGTCAAGAGATTTGTTCGAGACCTGCTTACCCCGCTGTTTCTTGCGATCAGCGCACAATATTGCGAGACCTATGCAGAAGCTGTAGATGCAGCCCTATTAGTCGAGGAGCGTCTTGCTAAGACTTCGGTAGTTCCGGAAGCGAAGAGGGTCCATACTGATATGTCAGCACAGGGACAGCCGTTTAGACGCCGCGACAGTTTCCGTTCAGATAGTAGAGGCTTAGGACGAGGCCAGTTGTTCAGCTCTTATTCCAAGGTGGGTCAGAAGTCGTCGCGTGGATGTTTTGGGTGTGGCAGTCCCCATCACCGCATCAGAGATTATACCGAGATACGCCAGAGGGAGACAGCCGTACCGCAGGTCACTTTACCACCTTCTCCATCTCAGAGAGCTTTGCCTCTTGAACCTGCTATTGCTCCGTGTCAGACTTATGCACAGATAGGTCGTGGCCGCGGAGGGTTCGTTCAGAAAGGATGGGGTGACTGAGGCATAGGACAGCCAGTTGCCGGCAGGGGACAGCCAGTCGCAGGTGGAGGGAAGGCACGGGTATTCACCTTGACGCATCAGGACGTGCAGGCTTCCAATGCAGTGGTCTCAGGTACTTTTTCAGTATGTTCTGTTGACGCACACGTGTTGTTTGGTCCAGGATCCACGCACTCGTACGTTTCCACACACTTCGTGCCGAGTTTGGGTAGAGAGTCTGGTTTGCTTGATCAGCCGCTTGTTGTGACCACTCCTGTAGGCGAGTCATTTATTGCTAGACACGTGTTCCGGTCATGTATTGTCCGTATAGGTGAGAGAGAGCTGTCCGTCGACTTGATCCTTCTTGAGATGTTGGACTTTGACGTTCTCCTAGGCATGGACTGGTTAGCCATGTGTTATGCATCTGTGGACTGCCGCGAGAAGACAGTTAGGTTTTGTTTTCCCGGCGAGTCGGTTTTTATGGTGCAGGGGGGCCGTGGTGCCGCCCCTCACAGTTTGATTTCGTCTCTTCACGCTGGACAGCTTTTGAGGAAGGGATGGCAGGGATTTCTAGCCTATGTTTGCGGTAATAGAGCTGCAGAGGTTCCTTTGGACTAGATCCTGATTGTTAGTGAGTTCCTTGATGTTTTCCCTGATGAGCTGCCTGGGCTACCGCCTGAGCGCGATATTGTTTTCTGCATTGACTTGATTCCCGGCACAGGACCTATTTCCATACCGCCTTATCGGATGGCCCCGGAGGAGGTTAGAGAGTTGAAGGGTCAGTTGCAAGATTTGCTGGATAAAGGGCTTATTCGACCTTGTGTGTCTCTTTGGGGTGCTCCTGTCCTGTTCGTCAAGAAGAAGGATGGCAGTTCGCGCTTTTGTATTGATTACCGCCAGCTGAACAGGGTTACCGTACGGAACAGATATCCCTTACCACGTATCGATGACTTGTTCGACAAGCTTCAGGGTGCGAGATACTTTTCGAGGATTGACTTCCGATCAGGCTACCATCAGTTGCGAGTCCGGCAGGAGGATATTCCGAGGATGGCTTTTCGCACGCGTTACGGCCACTATGAGTTTTTGGTGATGTCGTTCGGACTCACCAACACCCTAGCAACATTTATGGACTTGATGAACCGCGTGTTTAGGCCGTATCTTGATCAGTTCATCATCTTATTCATCGATGATATCTTAGTGTACTCCAGGAGACGAGAGGAGCACGAGTAGCACTTGCGTATTACGTTGCAGACCTTGATGGAGCATCAGTTGTTCGCTAAATTCTCCAAGTGCGCATTATGGCTCAACAGTGTAGACTTCATGGGTCACGTGGTGACGAGAGATGGCATATGTGTGGACCCGAAAAAGATCGAGGCCGTTTAGCATTGGCCCAGACCAACATCAGTTACAGAGATCCGCAGCTTCATAGGACTGGCCGGCTAGTACCGACGATTTGTTCAGGACTTCTCCTGTATCGCTGCATCGTTGACCGGGTTGACCCGGAAGGGAGTTCCTTTTGTTTGGACGTAGGCATGCGAGCATGCTTTCAGCAGTTACAGACTCGTTTGACTACGGCGCCTATGTTATCATTGCATTCGGGATCGGGCGGATTTGTGGTTTATTGTAACGCGTCTCGGGTGGGGCTACGGTACGTATTAATGCAGCACGACAGGGTTATCGTTTACGCTTCTCGGCAGCTGAAGAAAACCGAACAGAACTACCCCGCCCATGATTTAGAGATGGCTGCAGTGGTGTTTGCACTCAAGATCTGGATACATTACCTATACGGAAAGTTGTGCCAGATATTCACGGACCACAAGAGATTGAAGTACATATTTCAGCAGCAAGACCTGAATCTGAGACATGGCCGTTGGATGGAGCTAGTGAAGGACAACGATTGCGAGATCCTTTATCATCCGGGCAAGGCGAATGTAGTGGTGGATGCTTTGAGTCGGAGGCCCGGAGGTAGTCTATCTTGTTTGAGCGCAGTGCAGAGGCAGTCGTCGGCAGATTGGCAGATTCTATGCGACAGCCGAGTGCAGTTCGAGTTTACTCCAACCGGAGGACAGCTTGCGCATATCCGTGCACATCCACAGTTGCTTGACCGTATCCATGAGGCGCAGCCCAGTGATGACCGTCTTTCAGAGATCAGGGAGCAAATTAATCAGGGCAGAGACTCCGAGTTCGTGATCGCTGATCAGGGGATACTGCGATTTGGGACTCGACTATGCGTACCAGATTCTGAGGGACTGAGGCGTGAGATTCTCGAGGAGGCGCATCGATCGGTGTACAGTGTTCATCTAGGTTCCACCAAGATGTACCAGGATCTAAGAGATGTTTACTGGTAGGAAGGAATGAAGAGGGACGTCACAGACTTCGTGTCGAGATGCCTGACTTGTCAGCAAGTCAAGGCCGAGCACCAGAGGCCAGCGGGAGAGTTGTAGCCTTGAAGGGATGCTAAGCACGCTCACAAGGTTCTACGAGGCATCAACCATGCCCGATTAAAAAATTAGCCATGCCGAACAACCCAAAACCGGATCTTTAAACTAGAGTTTATGCGAAAACTAACATGTTAAACTCTTTAACACTAAGTGAGAGGGATTACAACCTTTGTAGATCCGGTCCTTCACTTCTTAAGCTCCGTGTTGAGGTCCTTTCGTTGCGATCATCATGTTCCGGACTCTCGAGAGGCTTCACGAAGAGAAAGATGCAATCTTGCTTCCGATCTTCGATAACAAAGATGATCTACCTTGAAGTTTCATTAACACAAGCTAACACTCACTAAATGAAGTGAACACTCTCGTCTAAAGGGCAAGGATAGATGAGAATGATGAAGTAGGATTTTTGCTCTCTTTTATTTTCTTATTCTCACTCATTTTCATCACTTAGCAAAAAGCTAGAAAGCTTTTTCCAAGAAGGAACTCAAGGAAAAAGATGATAGATTCCTTTTGTGATGAACAATGAATTATTGTAGTGGTTACAAATCTAACCAAGGGTTAAGCATGAAGGAGTTAACCCTTGTAAAGAATTAACTAGAGTTAATGGTTTGGATTGGGTTAACATAATATCTTCACAAAATATCATGCAAAACATAAAGTCAAAGCTTCATGAAGCTTCGTGGAAGCTTCATGCCAAAGCTAACCCTAATCCAAACTCTAACCAAGTTTAAACCCTAAACCATTGTTAAATTTGTAACCCTTACATGTTACAATATTATATATTACATATACAATATATTTTGTAAAAAAATAAAATAATACAATTAACATATATCGCATATATATCAATGTATTACCCGAGTAAGAAAAAGAATCTTTTAGTGAGCTAATATTAGTTAATGTAATTTAATATATCATATATATTATTATACATTAAATTATCGAATCAACACTTGATCCGACAATCCGGCTATATCGCATATAACCGACTAATACGATGACCCGGCCATATAACATATAGCCGGCCGATATCTCATATCGCGAGAATCCAATACGGTATCACATATCGCATTATCCTCGGTACCGCACATATCACATATGTGCTCCTACTCCGTTTTGCCTGAGCCAAGAAACCTCTGTGTAGGACTCTAAAGAATAGTCAATACGCCGGTAGTAGGTGATGATTATATCAAACACCCACAAGCTGCAAGCGGTCAGCTAAACGTAACAACCACCCAGGTATTGAGCGCTCAGAAGATCAACAAGCAAGCCTGTACATTCTCCTGTGAATCCAATCAGTAACACTCCCGTACAGTCCGGTCTCGTCGTCTGATATGTCGCATATCTCGCCTAGGGGTGGTAAAACGTCAGACCCCATTAGCTTGATAAGTCTTGTCGATATGAGGTCTATAACAGTTTGAGAAACTACTGATAACAGTAAATTTCTGCAACCCTGGCCAGGGATTTCCGGTTATAGCCAATCGAACACAGCACAACATCAACTCCCTATACCGGGAGAGACGAATCCCCTCCTATCACTCATTGCCTCCATGTGATTCGGGACTGTACCCAAAAGCCACCTCTTTGGACGCCCTCTTGGACGCGGTATGATGGAAATCAAAGCACAGTGGGAATCACACAAGACTCTATGACGATCTCGGATCAACAGACTACTCTGTACCAGTGTCACCGGAGAACTGCCATCTGACGTGAGGTATAATACCATCTGGGAGTTCTCGGCAAGTCCGTCCAGTATACCCAGTCTCTACTGAGCACCCGTACACCATCCTTGATGTCAAACACCGATGGATATGGGATCATCCATCGTCCATCATATGGGTCAAGATGCATATACGCTAGTCTACTCTGGTGCATCGATACCCTGTCTCGATACACCCTCGACTAGGAACAGTTATAGGATGTACTCGCTGACTACCGTGGCCCCACTAGTATGATCTCATCATAGTCCCAGTAGTCGAGTACATATCCTAAGGGCTTTATCAACATGTAACATAAAGACAATCAGAGTATATGTTAAGATAAAGTACAACCAGATAGCATACTATCATGTCGAGCAAGAAAGTCCTCCCTGTAAGTCCACGGTAGCGCCCCGGCCGTCTAACAGACGCTAAATGCGGAACAAAAACTTTTACGACTGGCGCTATCTCGTACTATAACCCGGATCTGCCATTAAAGCTAAACTAACAAATTACAAAGTGGGTAGAAATGTTTTACCGAACGATCCGAGTCCTTCGGTCTTCAACCATCATCCCACGCTTTGTTGCGGCTGCTCCGATCTCCTGAATCTCCAGTCTTCTCGTCCAGGTGGCACCACGTCGACGGATCTTTAAACGGGCTCCCGCCTCTGAATCGAGGCAACTCGGTCGTCAAGTTTGCTAAAAGAGATGACCAAGATGATGTAGAGAATGAGTAGAACACTTTGTCTCGTTACGTCCAAAGCTATGGACGAACGGTTAATGAAGTTACCTATTGGAATCGGGTGAAATGAGAAATGAGACTATCTAATTTCCATGAGTCCAAAACAATATCAATCTTTTTTCCAGGCAACCATCATCATCCTTTTTTCTTGATGAAGGAATGGCCAGCCACTTATAGAGGCAAGGGGGGTGAGTGTAGGTGGAGGGAGAGTGACCAAAACCATAAATGATATGAATGAATCATCTAAAACCTAGTATGAACACATTTAATGCATACATTGAACCTTCTAACCTAGTCATCAAGCATTAATTGCACAATAAATGCACTAATGACTCGCTAGCATAATCACCTCATCTAGAAGCTTCTATAAACTTCCACACTCATTTCAAAAAAAGATAAATCCGTTTTTAACCGAACGTTAAAGACGGGCGATAGAAAACTGGAAACTGGCAACTTCCAAAAGCGATCCCGAAATGAATTTCAGGATAACCCCGTAACAGTATAAACATACCCGCATTTGTATTACGACCGAATACAAATGCAACTGAGACAAAGATATTATATCTACACAGTATAATACTCGGATCCGGCTTAAACCAAAGCCGACCAGTATTATCTGCCCTAAAAATGACACGTGCGAAAACGCACGTGCATTTTCCGAACCCTGCCATAAAACCATACGGCTTCTACAACGTTTCGACCGAACATGGGAAAGTGTCTGTGGGGGACTCTAATGACTCATCAACACACTGGCACTGGGTATAACCACAAGCACATCAGAGGTACAAGCTGTACGTAACGGTTGCCTATGTATTGATTGGAAGGGAAGCTGATGAGCGAACTCATCTAGAAACCCTACTAAGCCTGACAGTGACAATATCCGTACAGTCTGGTCCATTCATCTATGAGTATCGCATATAGGGCCTAGGGGGCCGGTAAACGTCAGACCCCCAATAGCTGTATAAGTCGTGTCAGAGAGTAGCCCAGAACACTCTGAGATACTGCTGGAATACCTTCCAGTAAATCTCGATTACCCTGGCCAGGGATTTCGTGTAATGGCTCTCCTAAACACTGCTTGATCTCACCCCCAATACCGGGAGAGACGAATCCCCGACGATCTGCTCACTGCTTCCATGTGGCTCGGGACTGTACCCAAAATATACCTGTTTGCACGACTCCTTTGACCTGTGGTAGGGTATAAATCAAAGTACAGTAGGAACTCACACGAGACAAATGACGACCTCAGGTCGATGAACTAACCTAGACACATGTCACCAGGGAACTGCTATCTGACGCTAGGTATAATAACAACCAGCAAGTTCCCGGCGAGTCCTGTCCGGTGTACTCATAGCCCAATGAGCACCTGTATACATCTTAAGTGAACCAACTAACACCAATGGCTTGTGAGACCGGCCACCGCCCCTCGTCGGGGTCTCGAATGTATACACTAGTCTACTCTGGAGTATCGATGCCCTGTCTCGAAACTCCCTCGACTAGGGACACTTTAAGGATGTGCTTATAGACCCCATCTCCTATATATATGATCGCCATCAAACTGCTGGCAGTCAAGCAAGAATCCTATGGGCTTTATCAACATATACATGATGATAAAGACAAACCAGATAGCATACTATCATCTCGAGTAAGATTGTTCTATCGGTATAAGTCCTCCCTCAATCATTGCAATCACGTACCTGCGATCCAATAATTGACTTAGAGGGCACTATATCCAAGAATCTCCCACTTGCACTTAAGGCTAATTATTGCGATGTCGCATACTCACAACCCGTGTGCTACCGAACATCCAACTCCTCTACTAATCAGTTTCACAAAGCCCGTTTGTAAAACTATTGTGTTCGAGAAATAGCCTTAGTGAGTGGATCCGCCTTGATGTTTCTTTCTATATCTCTCTTAACCTCAAGTTCGCAGAGAACGCCATCTCCCGAATCGAGTAATACCTGTCTTAGAATATGTCTGGATATCTGATAGGACCTAGTTCATAAATGAACTACAAATCCAAACATCTTAGACTGTATTGATAACTGAACCTAATCAGTATCCAGCACCATGCCTCCCAAAGTATCCTCTTGGACCGACTGTCCATAATATTGTCCCTCATCAGATGAAAAACAATAACTCTGACAATCACTCTGTCTTGCATGTTACCTTTGAAGCCTGGAATGATAACCGTCTCCACAAGGAGGCTGCTATTATTAAATCCATAGAACATCCATTTATGTTCTAAAACTGCTTCCTTATGTTTCTTCAGGATTGTATTAATATAAACTTATCGCGTCTAGTGCAAAAACAACATCTGGTGTGGTACTTGACATCTCACGATTGACTCAATTGCCTAAGCAAGTGATCTGCCAATCATATACATCCCTCTCCCCTTTAGTCTGTAAGACACCTTTAGAGAGGGTGACTCCATCACCTGCAGGTACACCACCATGCTAGGAGTCATCTATTCTAAAATACTATTAGAATATTGTCAAAGTACCCATATTGGGAAGCTACCCAAATCTAGATCTAAAACCATAGATCTAGTTACCAGAATGTCAGATATTATACCCATATCCTTTGTGGAGAAACAACTGTGTGACGACCACAGTACAACCGATCGTAGTATAGGAATTTTACTTCCTACTCTGTGTATGTCAACCAAATACCAGGACATCACACCCTACTACCTTCTTAACAGATCCATCCTCTATTCTGATGAAGTCAAAAGCCATGACTATCATATCAAAATTAGAAGGTCTTTCTCCGCTTTAGCTACTCAAGCCTATAAATAGACATAAGCTACTTGCCCACTATGCCTCCGCTGCTCCCACTGACTACGACAACCCTCTGGCAGAATAATATGTACGTACACTTTTAAAACTAGTTTAGAACGACGCTATACTTATCCTTCTGCCGGGTCTCATAGTCTGGAACAACAGTAGTGTCAAGTCTAGGTAAACAAGAACCTCTCTGTCACCGTCCTTGAGGCTACCGGAGTACCTCTTGAGTGTCTGAGGTTACCCACCATATCTGCGGAGTGGCTATTGGAATATCAAACCTGATTGAATATATAGGTCCTATTAAATTTTCCGTAATCGTTTGCGGTTCTGGAATCACTTCCAGTTCTACCATACTCCCACTACTGTTTTCTGAAAAAATCCATTTTATTAAAACTGTGGCGAGTCAAGAACAATATCACTATTGATAGATGGTAGAAAATCAACCCTCGTCAAAGCTAGGGTCAACCCACAAACTGCCATTACAGAAACGTGCCTTGAGTTATCCAGTGTCTGGTTTTAAGCATAAGCTGGACAACTCCCCTTACCTTAACATCGTTAAGATATGATCCATTCTATATCCAATATAGAAACTTTGGCACATATTTAATTGGAACCAGATTTAAATCATGCAGCTATCTCCAGTGCATATCAACTTAATGGAGAGAGGCTAATCAGCATTACTCAACTTAGGAATCCATCCAATTATGAGTAACCAGAAAGAGAAAAAAGTTTCTCAAAACCATTCCTATCAACTGAATACCAATCACAAGAATCTACATCTTCGATTTCTTTGAAGAATCTCGATAATTGCGACAAATGGTTCTCTACTTTATTCCTATACCCACAACTTCTCAATGCCTAGACATTGTATTTCTACGAAACACTTGTCTAAAAACTAGAGAAGTTACAAGTAAATAGAATATAGTACGAGGACCAACCCCTTTGTCCTGATGGACACTGGACAACATACAATACTCTGTATAAGTCCGCTGATTTTAATAACTCAAAACCTGTGCGTCGTAGGTTGAAAACTGTCCTCAGGCGATTTCATCAAATATCACCAATTACAACGAATTCCGATATAATGAGGATGATTCCCTAATTCCCAATAACTCACTCCCACTCATCATCTGCAAAACCATACAGATGTGATGATCATACCTGGTAAATACATACCCTGGAGTAAGTATCTAATCGGGAAATTGGTTTTCCATTAACAATGCACTGAAACAAAAAAAATGTTTCGTAGGGGTATCCTGGTATTCTTTAGTAATGCCTCTTCCATAATCCAAATCATGACTTTAACCGTATATTTCGCTGCCATCTTTCCAATTCCCTTTATTTGTCTTTATTCGTTACCTTCTGTACACCAACATTAGGCTAAATGGTTTTCTTCCTTCCCTACCGTTCGGCACCAGCCTATGGTTTGGAAGAAGACTATCCAGTAAGAAAAATAGGTGTACTCTCCTAATCCTAGGAGTACTCGCAACTTGAGAGAAGGTGATGATAACTGAATAAACCTTATTCCTTTTTCTCCTGAACCAGAATCAATCCTCAAAAAAATATCCTTCGAGTTCGTATATAACCATACGACGAATTTATCCAATGGAATTGGATGTTCGTAGTGATACGGGTTGTTCTGGAGAAATTAAAGGTGAAGTAGGAGTGGCGATGAAATACGTGGTTTGGTCATGAATGTGAATAGTCGCAATTTACTTTGCCCTCTTTCTAATTCCTTTATCTTGTCTTAACATATTACCTTCTGCACACCCTACTTAGGCTAATTGGTTTTCTTCATTCCCTACCTTTCGGCACCTGCCTATGGTTTAGAATAAGACTATCCAATAAGCGTAATGGGTGTACTCTCCTAAACTAAGGAGCCCTCGCAACCTGAGAGAAGGTGATAATAAAAGACAACTGAATAAACCAATTCTATTTCTCCTGAACCTGGATCCATCCTCGAAGAAGTCCCTTCGAGTTCGTATATAACCATACGATGGATCTATCCAATGGAAGTGGATGTCCGTAGTAATACGGGGTGTTCTGAGAAATACAAAGGGTAAAAGAAGGAGCTGCAATGACTTATGCAAATAGACAATCCAAAAGTCAGTATATTAAGAAGGTTCGGTCAACTTGGTCACTGAGTTATAGTCTAGGGTCGGTCAAAGGTCGCTACCAAAGAGAGAGAGAAAAGAAACACTCTGCATGCACTCTAACCTAAATCAGAATGGTTATCACTTTATCTAATTAGGAAACCTCCCATTGTAATATCAAATTCTCCTCCAAAATAGAAAGAAGAATCAATCGGGATCACTCGAAGAGTAAACCAACTCATCAGTGGGAATCGGGATCCAACTCTCATTGCATGATAACGTGAAGGAATCCACTCATGTTATCATACTCCAGAAGGTATGCTCAAGTTTTGCAAGTTTCCTGTATGTTTGAAACTCCCGATATAATTTTTATCCCATGCTCTTATGACCTTGACGTAGGCCAACAAATCATAAGCCTCATGTCAAGTTCTACCCGTCATTGTCCTGATTAATTTAGGTCATCGTACATGCCCTTGGCATAGGCCAACAAGGCTGTACGTCTGTCCTAAACTAATGCATCTATCTATACAACAAATGAATACCCAGTAGCTACCAAACACTATGCCTTGACGTAGGCCAACAAATATAGCTTGAATACTACTGACCATCCATAAGAAATGACGGAGGATTACGGCTGGTTTTTGGCGAAAAACCTTTAACGTAATGAACTTGATCTCGTTGAAGGAACCTGATAGCTTTTTATTAAAATATAGTGGCGAAAACGTTTTTCTAAAGAAGTCATTCCCGGTGAAGGGATCTCGGTTCTTTCCTCGTGGAATGAGGTGCAGGATATTCCAACTGAATACCACATGCAAAGCAACTTGTAATCGACTATATTGAAGTTATTACCCTGACGCAAACTTCTGCCCAAGGGGTCACTCCCGGTGAAGGGATCTCGGCCCTTGCCTCGTCGAATGAGGTGCAAGATATTCTAACTGAATACCGCTACGCATAACAAAAGGAAACATCTTTGTAATAACTCCCTTTTAAAATTTGTTCCAACAACATAAAATATAGGTTTGTTTTATCCTTGCATTGATAAGAATCAATGCAGTCCCATCAATCAATCACACCAGAAAAGAACGAAAATAAAATGTACGTATATGCCATCCGCATTCGTCACTGGGTCCCGTCTTCACTCGTTAGGTTACCTAACTAACGACAGAGCGGGGACAGGGCTAGCGCGGGTGCAAAATATATACAACATCTAATAGTATATATACTAATATACAATAATCGCTCCACGCGTGATAATATGCAACATTACAGAAAAGTAATAAGCATCACAGAACAATACAGATAAACTGGGATCCCCGGGTTTCACAGAGCCGCTCCTGGAAACCCGACGTTCCCCTGGTCGTGTGGATAGCCTGTGCAATGAAACCTAGACCCCTACGGGTGCGGCAAGCTGCCCGCCAAAACCTGAAACGAAGAGCCCCTACAGCAAAATGAATGGACCACCCGGCACTTCACGGAATCCGGTAACTTGAGCTCCCCTCCTTGGGTCAACCTGTACCCCCTACGAGTGCGGCGAATAGTCTGCAAATTCTAGAGTGAGGCCCCTCAAAGCCATGAGATACGGACCCGTTGCCCTCCAGAACCCGGCTATCCGTGCACTCCATCGCGGGGTAAACCTAGTACAGAAATAAAAATATGTACAACGGGTACATCGACCTCAGCCCGGTCGTGCCCCAAAAGAATATTATACAAACAGGCAATGACGGTAGTCCACAAGTCGGACACTCGCCCCGCAATATCAAATGTACAAATAAATCCAAACAACACTATCATTGCACACTGCTATCCACCACGATAAATCCGCAACATCACAGCACAACACAGAACATCAACGCGAATGTCACGTTCGCAAACCCGTTTAAAAGAACTATAGCAATCAGACACGGTTTACCGATCAAATGACATTCCTGGTCGGAGATATAATGTAAATACTGTAAACTAACACGTTTAAATTTCGATCGAAAAAATTTCCTGAAGTGGGCCCCACGTACATCTGTTGTACAGTAATAAAAACTGGGCCCAAAAGAACAGTTCCAGAAACAACAATTTCCCATGTAGAAGCTACAGAAGAAATATGGCCCACTGACTCACCAAGACGGCCGCGCTACAGCGGCCAAAGCATGGCTTTGGTGGCGGATCCGCGGCCGTACGGTCGGATCAGTGGATCGAATTTCTTCTGTTTTCTAATAAAAGCCTGCACGATTTTCTGGTATAGTCAAAATGATTTTTAGAGCAGTTTACAAATCAACAGAAACTTTAACACATGAAATTGCGATTTTGAAAATTCCGCTCGATCGATATTTTAAACGCGTTAGCACAAGTTAGTAAAGCTTAATGGTGAGGCTCTGATACCACTGCAAGTCCACGGTAGCGCCCCGGCCGTCTAACAGACGCCAAATGTGGAACAAAAACTTTTACGACTGGCACTATCGCGTACTATAACCCGGATCTGCCATTAAAGCTAAACTAACAAATTACAAAGTGGGTAGAAATGTTATACCGAACGATCCGAGTCCTTCGGTCTTCAACCATCATCCCACGCTTTGTTGCGGCTGCTCCGATCTCCTGAATCTCCAGTCTTCTCGTCCAGGTAGCACGACGTCGACGGATCTTTAAACGGGCTCCCGCCTCTGAACCGAGGCAACTCGGTCGTCAAGTTTGCTAAAAGAGACGACCAAGATGATGTAGAGAATGAGGAGAACACTTTGTCTCGTTACGTCCAAAGCTATGGACGAACGGTTAATGAAGTTGCCTATTAGAATCGGGTGAAATGAGAAATGAGACTATCTAATTTCCATGAGTCCAAAACAATATCAATCATTTTTCCAAGCAACCATCATCATCCTTTTTTCTTGATGAAGGAATGGCCGGCCACTTATAGAGGCAAGGTGGGGTGAGTGTAGGAGGAGGGAGAGTGACCAAAACCGTAAATGATATGAATGAATCATCTAACACCTAGTATGAACACATTTAATGCATACATTGAACCTTCTAACCTAGTCATCAAGCATTAATTGCACAATAAATGCACTAATGACTCACTAGCCTAATCACCTCATCTAGAAGCTTCTAGAAATTTCCACACTCATCTCAAAAAAAGATAAATCCATTTTTAACCGAACGTTAAAGACGGGCGATACAAAACTGGAAACTGGTAACTTCAAAAAGCGATCCCGAAACGAATTTCAGGATAACCCCGTAACAATATAAACATACCCGCATTTGTATTACGACTGAATACAAATGCAACTGAGACAAAGATATTATATCTACACAGTATAATACTCGGATCCGGCTTAAACCAAAGCCGACCGGTATTATCTGCCCGAAAAATGACACGTGCGAAAACGCACGTGCATTTTCCGAACCCTGCCATAAAACCATACGGCTTCTACAACGTTTCGCCCGAACTTGGGAAAGTGTCTGTGGGGGACTCTAATGACTCATCAACACACCGACACTGGGTATAACCACTAGCACGTCAGAGGTACAAGCTGTACGTAACGGTTGCCTATGTATTGATTGGAAAGGAAGCTGACGAGCGAACTTATCTAGAAACCCTACTGAGCCTGACAGTGACAATATCCGTACAGTCCTGTCCATTCATCTATGGGTATCACATATAGGGCCTAGGGGGCCGGTAAACGTCAGACCCCCAATAGCTGTATAAGTCGTGTCAGAGAGCAGCCCAGTACACTCTGAGATACTGCTGGAATACCTTCCAATAAATCTCGATTACCCTGGCCAGGGATTTCGTGTAATGGCTCTCCTAAACACTGCGCGATCTCACCCCCAATACCGGGAGAGACGAATCCCCGACGATCTGCTCACTGCCTCCATGTGGCTCAGGACTGTACCCAAAATATACCTGTTTGCACGACTCCTTTGACCTGTGGTAGGGTATAAATCAAAGTACAGTGGGAACTCACACGAGACAAATGACGACCTCAGGTCGATGAACTAACCTAGACACATGTCACCAGGGAACTGCTATCTGACGCTAGGTATAATACCAACCAGCAAGTTTCCGGCGAGTCCTGTCCGGTGTACTCATAGCCCAATGAGCACCTGTATACATCTTAAGTGAACCAACCAACACCAATGGCTTGTGAGACCGGCCACCGCCCCTCGTCGGGGTCTCGAATGTATACACTAGTCTACTCTGGAGTATCGATGCCCTGTCTCGAAACTCCCTCGACTAGGGACACTTTAAGGATGTGCTTATAGACCCCATCTCCCATATATATGATCGCCATCATACTGCTGGCAGTCAAGCAAGAATCCTATGGGCTTTATCAACATATACATGATGATAAAGAGCATACTATCATCTCGAGTAAGACCGTTCTATCGGTATAGGTCATCCCTCAATCATTGCAATCACGTACCTGCGATCCAATAATTGACTTAGAGGGCACTATATCCAACACTCCCTATATATGTCCAAGCATTCATTACAATATGCATCGTATTTACAGTAATGGCCTCTAGTGCATACATATAAATAACAATCTCCCACTTGCACTAGGGCCATCTGTTGTGGTATCACATACCCAACAATTAGCTGCGGTTGAAGTGTCTCATACTCAACCATCCCATAAAAGTCTCTACTGGGAAAAAGGCCTTTATGAGTGTGTAACATTTCAAAAAAATAAAATATTATTTTGGGAAAATTCTGGACAAAAAATTATGTAAATTCTAGAATATGTTATTTAGTGGTAATTGTGTTTAATGTAGGGTTTTTGGTAAAAAGTTTACCAAAACGGCTTTTAAATATTTTATCTGGTTTTATGAATATTTTATTGGAATTTTATCTGGACTGCACACACTTGTGCATGATAGCTTAGGTTAGTCTAGGGTTACCATATTTAGATGAGCATGGTGGGTTAACCATGTTTAGCCAACCATGATGGGTAAACCATTTGGTTAAGATAATTGGGGTTAATTAAGGGTCTTTAGCTTTGTTTAAAGGTGGTTAGGATGGGGATTGACTTGTGTAGGGAGAGAGTGAGCCATGATGGCTTATGCAAGCTAGCATGTTTTAGGAAAGAGAGAGAATGGTGGCTTAAAGAAAATGTCACACCCCATTTCATTTCAAAACTTTTGCTTCCCTCTCACACTCACATCTCTCTCTCACACCTACACTCACAGCAGCACAACTTCAGCCCCCATATCAACACATCAGCAGCTACATCAGCCACAAAACAGCCCCCCTACATCAGCTGCTACATCAGGTACCTTCAGCAGCCCAAACCCATCCTAACAACATCCCCCACTATCAACAACATCAACACACACATACCAATACCTCAACTGCTGCAGCAGCAGCTGATGTAACACATCAGCCACCTACAAAAGCTACATCAGCTGCTGAAACCATACATCAGCCCAACACTTCAGCCACCATCAACAAATTTCAGCCCCAATTGCATCAGCATCTGCAGCAACAGCAGTAACATCATTTAAAACAACCCCACACCCTCATCACACCACACACTATCACTAAAACAACCACAACAAAACATCAGCCACAGCAGTAGATGCTGCAACAACAACAAAAAGGAAAATAGCAAGCAGCAGCAGCCTGATGCAACAACAGCAACAACAACAAGGGAAAACAGCCCAAGGAGAAGCTCAGCATGCAGCACAGTCCTTCCTCCTTCTTTCATCCTCCCTTCTCCTTCATCCTAGGACCCCCTTGAGGTATAATCTCACAACCCAACTCCTATCTTGCCAAGTTCTGGCTATATAGCTGAAATTTAGTGTTATTATGTGGTTTAGTGCTAGTTTAGGTAAATTTGAGTGAGATTTGGCCAAGGGAAGGTTGTGATGGTTGGTATAGCCCTATTAGGTGTATTTGAGACCAGATTAACCAAGATTACCCCAGATTCCCTGTTAGTTACCTGAATGTTTCGACTTGGCGAATTTTATCGATTTTTGTCGACTTTGTGGCCTTTCTAGAAACTGCTATCAACCCGGACCTCCTAAAATAAAATTGACTTGGCAGTGAGATGTGCAGGCTGGTAGAAACCAACACCCAAAGTCCTATCCCCAACCACCTTCCTATGGCCGCAGATATATTCCCCCTGGCCGCAATTTGCGGCCAGAGCAGTAGGGAACCCCCTCATTTTTTGTGCACGGCTCTTTTACCTGTAAACTTGACCCTGGGTATGTCTAGTTTTGACTGATTCCAGTTAGGGTAGAATATGGGTTGATTTTCTTGAGTTGGCGCGTGATTTACGACTTGTTTTCGTATGGATTTTGGTATTCGATGATTCGTGACTGTCGGGTGGCGTTTGAACGCCAACGGCAGCAGGTTGTTGGCTGTGTTTGCACGCAAGGCTACAGGTTTTTACCTATGAGCGTAGCGCGTACCATTTTGGTTTCCGGCATGGATTTCATGTGTTTTAGCGTGTGATATCCTTGTAGGTACCCCACGTGGCGTCAAAGTGTTGGAGATGCAAATGGCGACATCGGCACCGACACGCATAAAGAAAAGTGAGTAGATTTATATCTACGGGGAGAAGTCGGGTCGATGGCGTATAGCACCCCCGCAGTCTGTGGTGATGTATACGGATGCGTATACACACTTACAAATATTATATGTTATTTGTGATTCATGATGATGTTAAGATGGATATTGGTGTGTTGGATTGGTGAAATGTTACGAAACCCTAGGTAGTGGGTGCACTACACATACATATACACACATACATACTTGCATACATCCTTATTTCATATGTGGTTATGGGATTCTATATAAATATGTATTCACGTGGGTATGGGACTATGTGTTCACATACGGATTTGAGGATGATACTTGGGTTTGAGATGAGTCGATGATATTTGATCCGAGATTATGATATCGGTGATATGGTAAAATTCATATTTGAGATACATCTTGATGCTTTAGCGGATTTAGGATGATGATGCCATAGGAATAGTGATATATATATATATATATATAAAATGGTTGACATGTGATTACGTTACGAGATATGACATGATATGATATGACAAGATTAGTATGATAGGCCGCCTTGGGCGATGTATACTCCTTGAGATGATATGTGCTGATGATATCGATTCATACGAGACTGTTGATCAGTAGTCAGATCATGATGATAGTGATGATGTTAGCTTGTACTAGACGTAGGTCAGTACCCAGATTATGATATTTGATATAGAGAAATACCCGATGAGTGATATGACGAATGTGATATTGACCCGTACCCAGATTTGGGGATGTCGTACGACGAATTTACGTACGAGCTATATTTTGATATTTGATCCGCACTCTTGACTTGGGAATAACCGATTATAGGGATATGGTACCGGATGTGATATTATCGAGGTAGGATCACCGACTATATATATTTATATGTATCGACTTAGAGGTTAGGCGGTTTCCCTTACCTACTGTTAGCTTTAGCTCAGCCTTATAGTGGTGTAGCTATATGACTCTTATGAAATTAGATGCAGTTTAGCTATCATTGTGTTTAGTATTCAGCTCCCGCACATTATTATTGTTGCTCCGCATCGCATACTTATTGTGATTCATATTCTATTGTTGATATCATGCTATTAGGACACCAGCACCATTACCGATGATGCGTATGTACCACGTACACTTACTTGCCAGCTCACACACATCTTCATCGGTAATTGCCATGTCACTACACAGTAGTATTATTGCAGCAGGATATGACCCTTGTATGTGCATACTATTATTCCATGTTGCATGATATACTGTTATACTTGCACTTCATTGATATGTCACATACATCATGTTTTCTGATTATGCGCATTGAGATATGTTGTTTCTATGATATTCTGGATTTGGGAACCGTGGATATTTCAAAGAGATTATGTAATTGTTTTAAAAAACCCGGTTACCCTTGATATGATATTTCAGTGCGTCCACCATGTGTTTTCTCGGTGCTGAGAGCGACATGTGAAACCCGATTCGAGGAGGCGGATGAGGCCGATTGCGGGTACATGGTGGGCCCACTGCGGTATCAAGGGGTAAGAAGATCGCAGGAGATGGCGTTGAGCCTGGCAGGGGAGCACTACCGACCGGTGATTTTACCCGAGGCGTCGGATATCCGAAGGATACCTTCGTGGTCTTGAGATTGATGGTAGGGGCCGGTCTGGATTGACGGAGCCCTAGATAGTGAGACTTATCAGAGGCCTTTAGATATTAAGATTGAGGCTATGTTTCTGTGCCGATGCTGGGCACTGGGTTCATGATGTTTTTCCATGATTTTGACTATATCCTCATATTTACATACATGATGCTTATTGTCATTGGGTGACTCGTGGACGGGATCCACCTATATACAGACATTCATCACATACAGACTTTGATTACATTGATCATACTTTTCATGCTGTCACGACCCAAAGTTCGGCCCGTGACCGACACTTAACCACGTAACGTCTACAGGCGTAACGCGACTAAGTAAGCCGAAACCCAGAAATCAAAACCATTTTAAATATAGAGTGTTAAAACATTTTAGTAGAAGCATTTGTAAAATTTTTAGAAAACCTTAAGTAATTTAGTAGAAATCCTTTTTAGTTCAAGAGTTATATTTTAATAATTTTGGCAACATTTCCTTTATAAAAATTTGTCCCGCAAGTCGGGTAAAAGGCAAGGTGTAGTAGAAGTAACATGTGAAATGAATAGAGCATCACAATATGATATACGACGCCGTACCGAAGAATGAGCAGTAAAGCAAAGACAAATATCATAAAAGATAAGACTGCATAAATAAAGTTGGCTCACAGCGAGCTCGACACCAGAGTACAAAATAACATACATCGCCCTCACAACTGTCTCTAAGTCAATACATGAAGGTAGATGGAGAATACTAGATACATCAATATACAACTGAAAGGTAAACAGATACCGTACAAAACCCACCTAATAGCAAAAGGGCTAACACGCCTCAGTAATGGTATCTGTGTCAAAAGATGCGGTAAACAGCCAGCCGCGACTACTCCAAAGGGCAACCTGCAAGCATTGTGGCACAACGGGGGTGAGTTTCTAACTCGTGAATAATAGATAACATATAAAGGTAATTGCGAGTATGCACGTGCTGCGATACTCTAACCTATGCCAACGGATAAACATCTATATGATGAACTGGATGCTCAATATCATGCAACAAGTGCGATCTAATAATCATCTGTATGTGATGAGCAAGATATGCGATAATCTGGCATGGCGATGCAATCTAACAACCCTATATATATGATGAGCAAGGTATGCAATGATATGCAAGCATGTGTACTCTATCAGGTATACTAGCTACAGGATGAGATGTCAAGTACTGAATGCTGAGTATGGAAAGGAATAATATCTACACGGAATATTAATGTGGAAAATAACTGGTGTCTATCAATACACCAAAACCCAGTACAACTCAAGCGCCGTCATCCACATCGGTCCTCAAATCCTGTAATCTCATAAAATCGGGAGTGCCCATCACCGGCACTCAAAATATCGTAAAGTCAGCCGTGTCCAGCATCGACACGCAAATCCTCCAATATGGGGCGTCCGTCCATCGGATCTGCCCACGGGCTCCGTCTGCGGAATCGGCCCTCGGCCCCGGCAGTACGCGTCATCCCGTATCCATTAATCGACTCTGGACAGTATCCTCCGGATAACCGCCAGGTCCAACCAATCACCGGTAGGTAGTAGTCCCTCTGCCGGGCTCACCGTTTAACAATACGAGTCTTCTCGCCCCGGGGTACCGTACCGGGTCCACCATGTACCCGCAATCGGTGCCTACCTCTCCTCAAATCGGGTATACTCACACAAGCTCTCTGGAACTGAGAAAACTCATGGAGGACGCACTAAAATATCATATCAAGGAAAACCGGGTTTTTAAACAGTGCGTATTTTCTTAAAATAGTACTCCGGTTCCCAAATCCAGAAATCACATAAATCAAATCCAATGCGTAAATCCATGCAATGTGTCGTATGACACTACGAGTAAAAGAAAGGGAGAACCGCTCTTTTTAAAAGATCCAGTTTTGAAAATATCGTTTGCGGTCCCTTAGTTTTAAATCAAGTCAATATCATCCATGTATGTAACATATGAATGTGGGTATAGGTATGGATGTGCGAATGGATAAGTACGCAAAGTGAATATAGCAATGTACATGTGCACTAATGTAGACATATGATGTATATGTGCCCAAGTATGAACATATGTGATGTATATGGCACAAGTATAGATATGTGATCTATATGTGCCCAAGTATGAATATATGTGATGTATGTGGCACAAGTATGGATATGCGATGTATATGTGCCAAGTATGAATATATGTGATGTATGTGGCACAAGTATGGATATGTGATGTATATGTGCCCAAGTATGAATATATGTGATGTATATGGCACAAGTATGGATACGTGATGTATATGTGCCCAAGTATAAAGATATGTGATGTATATGGCACAAGTATGGATATATGATGTATATGTGCCCAAGTATGAATATATGTGATGTATATGGAACAAGTATAGATATGTGATGTATATGATATGAATATACATGTGATAGTATGCGGCAAATCATGACAACGTCAAATAAGAAGAATCAATATGATATGCGGTTTATAGCAATCCTATAATGTGAGTGTCATGGCAATCACTAACGGTGTGAGTGTAGCATATAAATCGTGCTCGTGCAACTTGGACCGTTAGTGACAGTGCAGTGTTCTATACTACCAGTATATCTATATGGACACTCATGACTACAACTCCTATTACGCCCTGACGCTTAACGCCATACGGGCGATTTCCCCGTAGATGTTAAATCTACTCACCTGGTCGCGTGCTAAGTATAGCCGACCACCTGCTTCCCTTTCGTGGCGACGTCTGACGTACCCGCCTGTGAACCTGGAATTTACACAAGGAATCCAATTATATAAGTAAGAATCTCGCAAAACGCGATATCGAAACAAAATGAGAAACTCGCGTCGCGAATCAACGCGCGTTTGTGCGATACGCTGAAACGTGTGTGCACGCGTCTACGACTCATCCCGATACGCCGCGATACGCTGAATCACAGAACCCCCTCGCATATCGCGCGTATCGCGCAAACTAAAAACACCAGAAAATGATATATCTTCCCAGATTCTACCCAGGTTAAAATATTACAAATCTATATATACCATGGACCTACAAAATGTAGCAGACACCCACCCTAAAAACCCTAGCTCCTATCTTCCTGGTCTGGCCGCAATTTGCGGCCAGAATGATTTTTTTGGCGGCTAAAGGTTGGAGTGGTGGGGTCGGGCTCTGGTGGTGGGGTCAGGGTGTCACTAGTAGGCTATGGTCCACTCAATTTTATTCTGAACTCACTGGGGTAACAGCAGATTTTAAAAAGCTAAGATTTTGCTTTAAAACGTCAAATTTTTCACAATTTGAAAACTTAGGGTAATTTTGTGCAATCTGGGGTTTACCTAGGTTCACAAGGCCCTAACAACACTTAATTAACTTAGTCTAGCCAAAACTAACCTTACTTAAGCAAGGATCACACTAATCACCACAAATATCACTAAAAACACACCATCTAGCGCTAACAACTACCAATTTACACTAATTAAGCTAAACCGACACACAAGTCTATCGTACAAGCAAGTGGAGCTCAGAGGTTATACCTCACTTGACCCTACGAGGCTGGGTCAGGGGAAGAAGAGAAGAAGAAGAAGTTGCTACTGCTGTTGCTGCTCCAGATGCTGTTGTTGTTGCTGTTGTTACTGCTACTGCTGATGCTGCTGCTTGTTGTTGCTGTTGGTGTTGTTATTGCTGATGTTGCTGTTGTTGATGTCGTTGATGTTGTTGATGTTGTTGATGTGGTGTTGGGGCTGCTGCTATATGTGTTGCTGCTGCTGCTACATGTGTTGCTGCTGCTGCTGCAAGGAGATGCTGCTGCTTGGTGTTCCTGCTGCTGGGGCTGAAGCTGATGTTGTTGCTTCAGCTGTGTTTGTGTGAGTGAGAGAGTGAAAGAGTGAGAAAATGAGAGTGTGTGATGCAACAAAAGAAATGATAATGCATAAGGTCAAGCCCCCATTTCTCTCTCTTTTGCCACATTAAATGCAAGCATGGGCTTGCCATGATGCACTCTCTCTCTTTCTCATTAAATGCAAGCATGGCTTAGCCATGATGCCTTCTCTCTCTCTCAAGTCAACCAAAATACATTTTAAATCCCTTTTCATAAAAAAAAATACCCTAAAAAAATCATTTTAACTTAATAATAGGGGGGTTAATCTACCATGTTTGTTAAACATGGTTTAACCCAAATTCTAACCCTAGTTTACATGCACAAGTTTGTGCAAGCCTAGGAAAATTCAGGAAAAATATTTATTAAATTTGAAAAATTATTTGAAAACCAATTTGGTAAACTTTTTATTAAAGTTCACATATTAAAATATAATTAGCCACTAAACACATCCTAGGGTGTTACAATCTTCCCCCCTTAAAGAAATTCGTCCCCGAATTTAAAATATAAAGCAACGCATACCTTCAAAGAGATGAGGGAACTTCTTCCGCATCTCGCCCTCGGCCTCCCAAGTGATCTCTTCACCATTCGGGCTGCGCCAAAGCACCTTCTCTGATGGCTAGACCCTCGATCTGAGTTTCTTCACCTGCCGGTCCAATATCACGACTGGCTGCTCGGTGAACGTAAGATCGCGCTCGAGCTGAACGGTCTGATGCTGAATCATGTGTGAAGGGTCATGTAGGTATCTGCGAAGCATCGACACGTGGATTACGGGGTGAACATCTGGGAAGTCGGGTAGAAGAGCCAAACGATAAGCTACCGCGCCCACACGCTCGAGGATCTCGAAGGGACCTATGAACCTGGGGCTAAGCTTCCCCTTCCGTCCAAACCTCATCACTCCCTTCATCGGAGAGACCCTCAGAAACACGTGATCGCCAACTATGAACTCTAATCTGCGGTGGCGCCTGTCAGCATACGATCTCTGCCTGCTCTGAGCTGTCCTCATCCTGTCTCGAATCAGCTGTATCTTCTCAGTCGTCTCCTGTACGATCTGTGGCCCCAAAATACTGCCCTCGCTGAGCTCTGTCCAACAGACGGGCGATCTACATCTTCTCCCATACAAAGCCTCGAAAGGTGCCATCTGAATAGTATCCTGGAAACTATTGTTGTAGGAGAACTCTATCAAGGGTAAATGATGATCCCAGCTACCACCAAAGTCTAAAACGCAAGCTCGGAGCATGTCCTCGAGAGTCTGAATAGTCCGCTCTGACTGGCCATCGGTCTGCGGATGAAACGCTGTGCTAAAACTCAAGCGGGTGCCCAAAGCCTCCTGAAGCCTCTGCCATAGTTGGCTGGTAAACTGGGTGCCTCTGTCGGACACAATACATGTCGGGACTCCATGCAGTCGTACTATCTCGTCGATGTAAATCTGGGCATACTGAGCAAATCCGAAAGTCGTCTTCACTGGCAGGAAGTGAGCCACTTTCGTCAAACGATCCACGATCACCCAAATGGAGTCATACCCTCTCCTAGTCCTGGGTAGACCGACAACGAAATCCATCGAAATCTGTTCCCATTTCCACTCCGGAATGGGTAACGGCTGTAGCTCTCCCGCCGGCCTCTGGTGCTCGGCCTTGCCTTGCTGACAAGTCAGGTATCTAGACACGAAATCTGCAATGTCCCTCTTCTTTCCGTTCCACCAGTAAACATCTCTCATATCATGGTACATCTTGGTGGAACCCGGATGAACGCTGTATGTCGATCTATGCGCCTCCTCAAGAATCTCTCGCCGCAGTCCCTCAGCATCTGGTACGCACAGTCTAGTCCCAAATCGCAGTGTCCCCTGATCATCGATCACGAACTCGGAAAATTTGCCCTCTCCAATCTGTGTCATGATCTCTGAACATCGGTCATCACTGTGATGTGCCTCATATATACGGTCAAGCAACTGTGGGCGTGCGCGAACATGCGCAAGCTGTCCCCCGATCGGCGTGAACTCGAACTGCACTCGGCCGTCGCATAATATCTGCTAATCTGCCGACGACTGCCTCTGCACTGCGCTCAAACAAGATAGACTACCCCCGGGCCTCCTGCTCAAAGCATCTGCCACTACATTAGCCTTGCCCGGGTGATACAAGATCTCACAATCGTAATCCTTCACTAACTCCATCCATCGGCGCTGTCGGAGATTCAGGTCCCGCTGCTGAAATATATACTTTAAACTCTTGTGATCAGTGAATATCTGGCACGACTCGCCATAGAGGTAATGTTGCCAGATCTTAAGTGCAAAGACCACTGCGGCCATCTCCAAATCGTGGGTAGGGTAGTTCTGTTCATGTCTCTTCAACTGCCGCGAAGCATACACGATCACCCTGTCATGCTGCATCAATACGCACCCTAGCCCCACTCGCGAAGCGTCACAATAGACTGGAAAGCCGCCTGATCCTGAAGGCAACGATAACACCGGCGCTGTAGTCAAACAAGTCCGTAGCTGCTGGAAACTGTGCTCGCACTCCTCCGTCCAATCGAAAGAAACTCCCTTCCGGGTCAATCTGGTCAAGGGTGCAGCAATGCTGGAGAAATCCTATACAAATCGCCTATAGTAGCCAGCCAATCCTAGAAAACTGCGTATCTCAGTAACGGATGTAGGCCTGTACCAACTCTGAACGGCCTCAATCTTCCTCGGGTCTACACATATACCATCCCGTGTAATCACGTGACCCAAGAAGTCTACACTGTCCAGCCAAAACGCGCACTTAGAGAATTTTGCATAAAGCTGGTGCTCCTTCAAAGTCTGCAGTGTGATCCGCAGGTGCTGCTTGTGCTCCTCTCTGCTCCGGGAATACACCAAGATGTCGTCAATGAATACGATGATGAACAAGTCAAGGTACGGCCTGAATATACGGTTCATCAAGTCCATGAATGCTGCTGGGGCGTTGGTGAGTCCGAACGACATCACCAAAAACTCATAATGGCCGTAGCGCGTGCGGAAAGCTGTCCTCGGTACATCCTCCTGTCGAACTCGCAGCTGATGATAGCCTGATCGTAAATCGATCCTCGAAAAATACCCTGCCCCCTGAAGCTGGTCGAACAAGTCGTCGATGCGTGGCAACGGATATCTGTTCCGCACGGTCACCCGGTTCAGCTGTCGGTAGTCGATACACAAACGTAAGCTTCCGTCCTTCTTCTTGACAAACAGGACCGGAGCACCCCATGGAGAAACACTGGGTCGAATAAGTACCTTGTCCAGCAAATCTTGCAACTGACTCTTCAACTCACTAAGCTCCGCCGGGGCCATCCGATAAGGCGGTATAGAAATAGGCCCCGTGCCGGGAATCAGATCAATACAGAAGGCAATATCGCGCTCAGGCGGTAGCCCAGGAAGCTCTTCAGGGAACAGATCAGTGAACTCACATACAATCGGAACCTAGTCCAATGGAACATCTGTAGCTCTAGTATCACAAACATAGGCTAGAAATCCCTGACATCCCTTCCTCAATAGCTGCCCAGCGCGAAGAGAAGAAATCAAAATGTGAGGGGCGGCACCACGGTCCCCCTGCACGACAAAAGCCGACTCGCCGGGAAAACAAAATCTCACTGTCTTCTCGCGGCAGTCCACAGACGCATAGCACGTGGCTAACCAATCCATGCCCAAAAGAACGTCGAAGTCCAACATCTCAAGAAGGATCAAGTCGACAGGCAGATCTCTCTCGCCAATACAGACAACACAGGATCGGAACACGTGCCTAGCAACAAACGACTCTCCCACTGGAGTGATCACAACAAGCGGCTGATCAAGCAGACCGGACTCTTTACCCAAACTCGGCACGAAGTGTGTGGATACGTACGAGTGCGTGGATCCGGGATCGAACAATACGTGTGCATCAACAGAACATACTGATAAGATACCTTAGACCACCGCATTGGACGCCTGCGCGTCATGATGCGTCAAAGCGAAAACGCATTCCTGTCCTCCACCTGCAACTGGTGGTCCCCTACTAGCAACCGGCTGTACTCTGCCGGTGGCTGTCTGTCCTCTGCCTCGACCGCCTCGCCCTCTAGGAACAAACCCTCCGCGACCATGGCCTCCCTGTGCATGGGTCTGACGCGGAGCAACTGTGGGTACAACAGGTAACGCCCTCTGGGGTGGAGAAGGTGGAAGTGTGACATGCGGTATGGCTGGATCCCTCCTTCATGTCTCGGTACAATCTCTGACGCGGTGACGAAGACTACCACATCCAAAACATCCACGAGACAACTGCTGACCCTCCTGGGGGTATGAGCTAAACATCTGACCTCGCCCCGAGTCTCTGCCACCTGTACGACGTCTATCACGGCGTCTGAATGGATGTCTCTGAGCTGCTGTATCAGTACGAACCCTCTTCGGCCCTAGAACTACCGAAGTCTCTGCAAGGCGCTCCTCAACCAATAGGACTGCGTCTACCGCTGCGACATAGGTCTCATAATGCTGGAAGCTGATCGCAAGGAACAGCGGGGTAAGCACGAACCCTCTTCGGCCCTAGAACTACCGAAGTCTCTGCAAGGCGCTCCTCAACCAATAGGACTGCGTCTACCGCTGCGACATAGGTCTCATAATGCTGGGAGCTGATCGCAAGGAACAGCGGGGTAAGCAAGCCTCGGACAAATCTCTTGACTCGCATCTCCTCAGTAGCCACTAGGTACGGAGCATAAACTGATAGCTCGGTGAACAGCACATCGTACTCTGCCACTGTCATCTCTGGCGTCTGGCGCGAGGACTCAAATCTGCGTGCTCGGGCATCCCTAACACTCTGTGGAAGGAAGCGGGCAAGGAACACCGTCACGAACTCTGTCCAGGACATAGGAAGAAGACCTGCTGCTCTACCCTTCTCAACTGATTCGCACCATTTCTGCGTAAGACCTTCCAGGCAAAAGCTCGCGAACTCGACCCATCTCGCATCTGTGGGAACGGCATATCCGGGCCATCCTATCAATGAAAGACTGCGGGTCCTCGGCTGCATCTGTGCCTGTGAAGACCGGAGGCTTCAGCCTCATGAACTCTGATAGCGATACTGTAATCACCTCCGTGGCTGCAGGGGCAACTGGCTGTATGGTCGGTACCATCGCGGTCCCTGCGACTGGTGGGGGTACCTCTGGTCGCTGCGCTCGGAGCGTCTCAACTAGCGATCCTATCATCTGGCGCATCTCCTGCATGCTGGATCCCACCGTCTAGCGCATCTCCTGCATACCAGCCCCTAGCATGGCGATCTGATCTGTCATAGGAGGAACAGTCCGCTCGGGTACAACGGGTGCACTGCCCGGATCGGTCCTCGTCTCGGACGAGTCAACACGAATCTCGAACCTCACGGTCGCTCTCTGCGCCCTAGTAGTCTTTGGCGGCATAGTGGCTGAAAAGGAAAGTATGATTCGATAAGGATACGGAAATTGAATCGCAAGAATGTATGCAATAATGAAGGAATTTCAACCAATAAGTCCTAAGGTTGCTTAGGCGGAGTACCGTGTCGTGAGTATGCCGCGAAACATACGCACGCTACACCACTCTGCTGCAGCTACCTACTCTATCATACCAAGGTCATCCTACACTCTGAAGGTAAAACCTACGCTCTGATAACAACTTTGTCACGACCCAAATTTCGGCCCGTGACCGGAACTTAACCACGTAACGTCTACAGGCGTAACGCGGCTAAGTAAGCCGAAATCCAGAAAACAAAACCATTTTAAATATAGAGTGTTAAAACATTTTAGTAGAAGCATTTGTAAAATGTTTAGAAAACCTTAAGTAATTTAGTAGAAATCCTTTTTAGTACAAGAGTTATATTTTAATAATTTTGGCAACATTCCCTTTATAAAAATTTGTCCCGCAAGTCGGGTAAAAAGCAAGTTGTAGTAGAAGTAACATGTGAAATAAATAGAGCATCACAATATGATATACGACGCCATAGCGAAGAATGAGCAGTAAAGCAAAGACAAATATCATAAAAGATAAGACTGCATAAATAAAGTCGGCTCACAGCGAGCTCGACACCAGAGTACAAAATAACATGCATCGCCCTCACAACTGTCTCTAAATCAATACATGAAGGTAGATGGAGAATACTAGATACATCAATATACAACTGAAAGGTAAACAGATACCGTACAAAACCCACCTAATAGCAAAAGGGCTAACACGCCTCAGTAATGGTATCTGTGTCAAAAGATGCGGTAAACAGCCAGCCGCGACTACTCCAAAGGGCAACCTGTAAGCACTGTGGCACAGCGGGGGTGAGTTGCCAACTCGTGAATAGTAGATAACATATAAAGGTAATCGTAAGTATGCACGTGCTGCGATACTCTAACCTATGCCAACGGATAAACATTTATATGATGAACTGGATACTCAATATCATGCAACAAGTGCGATCTAATAATCATCTCTAAGTGATGAGCAAGATATGTGATAATCAGGCATGGCGATGCAATCTAACAACCCTATATATATGATGAGCAGGGTACGCAATGATATGCAAGCATGTGTACTCTATTAGGTATACTAGCTACAGGATGAGATGTCAAGTACTGAATGCTGAGTATGGAAAGGAATAATATCTACGCAGAATATCAACGTGGAAAATAACTGGTGTCTATCAATACACCAAAACCCAGTACAACTCAAGTGCCGTCATCCACATCGGTCCTCAAATTGTGTAATCTTATAAAATCGGGAGTGCCCATCACCGGCACTCAAAATATCATAAAGTCAGCCGTGTCCAGCATCGACACGCAAATCCTCCAATATGGGGCGTCCATCCATCGGATCTGCCCACGGGCTCCGTCTGCGGAATCGGCCCTCGGCCCGGGCAGTACGCGTCGTCCCGTATCCATCAATCGACTCTGGTCAGTATCCTCCGGATAACCGCGAGGTCCAACCAATCACCGGTTGGTAGTAGTCCCTCCGTCGGGCTCACCGTCTAACAATACGAGTCTTCTCTCCCCGGGGTACCGTACCGGGTCCAACATGTACCTGCAATCGGTGCCGACCTCTCCTCGAATCGGGTATACTCACACAAGCTCTCTGGAACTGAGAAAACTCATGGTGGACGCACTAAAATATCATATCAAGGGAAACCGGGTTTTTAAACAGTGCGTATTTTCTTATAATAGTACTCCGGTTCCCAAATCTAGAAATCACATAAATCAAATCCAATGCGTAAATCCATGCAATGTGTCGTATGACACTACGAGTAAAAGAAAGGGAGAACCGCTCTTTTTAAAAGATCCGGTTTTGAAAATATCGTTTGCGGTCCCTTAGTTTTAAATCAAGTCAATATCATCCATGTATGTAACATATGAATGTGGGTATAGGTATGGATGTGCGAATGGATAAGTACGCAAAGTGAATATAGCAATGTACATGTGCACTAATGTAGACATATGATGTATATGTGCCAAAGTATGAACATATGTGATGTATATGGCACAAGTATAGATATGTGATGTATATGCGCCCAAGTATGAATATATGTGATGTATGTGGCACAAGTATGGATATGCGATGTATATGTGCCCAAGTATGAATATATGTGATGTATGTGGCACAAGTATGGATATGTAATGTATATATGCCCAAGTATGAAGATATGTGATGTATATGGCACAAGTATGGATATGTGCCCAAGTATGAATATATGTGATGTATATGGCACAAGTATAGATATGTGATATTTATGATATGAATATACATGTGATAGTATGCGGCAAATCATGACAACGTCAAATGAGCAGAAACAATATGATATGCGGTTTATAGCAATCCTATAATGTGAGTGTCATGGCAATCACTAACGGTGTGAGTGTAGCATATAAATCGTGCTCGTGCAACTTGGATCGTTAGTGACAGTGCAGTGTTCTATACTACCAGTATATCTATATGGACACTCATGACTACAAATCCTATTACGCCCTGACGCTTAACGCCATACGGGCGATTTCCCCGTAGATGTTAAATCTACTCACCTGGTCGCGTGCTAAGTATAGCCGACCACCTGCTTCCCTTTCCTGGCGACGTCTGACGTACCCGCCTGTGAACCTGGAATTTACACAAGGAATCCAATTATATAAGCAAGAATCTCGCAAAACGCGATATCGAAACAAAACGAGAAACTCGTGTCGCGAATCAACGAGCGTGTGTGCGATACGCTGAAACGTGTGTGCACGCGTCTATGACTCATCCCGACACACCGCGATACGCTGAATCACAGAACCCCCTCGCATATCGCGCGTATCGCGCAAACTGAAAACACCAGAAAACGATATATCGTCCCAGATTCTACCCAAGTTAAAATATTACAAATCTATATATACCATGGACCTACAAAAAGTAGCAGACACCCACCCTAAAAACCCTAGCGCCTATCTCCCTGGTCTGGCCGCAATTTGCGGCCAGAATGAATTTTTTGGCGGCCAAAGGTTGGAGTGGTGGGGTCGGGCTCTGGTGGTGGGTTCAGGGTGTCACTAGTAGGTTATGGTCCACTCAATTTTATTCTGGACTCACTGGGGTAACAGCAGATTTTAAAAAGCTATGATTTTGCTTTAAAACGTCAAATTTTGCACAATTTTAAAACTTAGGGTACTTTTGTGCAATCTGGGGTTTACCTAGGTTCACAAGGCCCTAAAAACACTTAATTAACTTAGTCTAGCCAAAACTAACCTTACTTAAGCAAGGATCACACTAATCACCACAAATATCACTAAAAACACACCATCTAGCGCTAACAACTACCAATTTACACTAATTAAGATAAACCGACATAGAAGTCTATCGTACAAGCAAGTGGAGCTCAGAGTTTATACCTCACTTGACCCTACGAGGCTGGGTCAGGGGAAGAAGAGAAGAATAAGAAGCTGCTACTGCTGTTGCTCCTCCAGATGCTGTTGTTGTTGCTGTTTTTACTGCTACTGCTGATGCTGCTGCTTGTTGTTGCTGTTAGTGTTGTTATTGCTGATGTTGTTGTTGTTGATGTTGTTGATGTTGTTGATGTGGTGTTGGGGCTGCTGCTACATGTGTTGTTGCTGCTGCTGCAAGGAGCTGCTGCTGTTGCTTGGTGAAGCTGATGCTGGGGCTGAATCTGATGCTGGGGCTGAAGCTGATGCAGGGGCTTCAGCTGTGTGTGTGTGAGTGAGAGAGTGAAAGAGTGAGAAAATGAGAGTGTGTGATGCAACAAAAGAAATGATAATGCACATGGTCAAGCCCCCATTTCTCTCTCTTTTGCCACATTAAATGCAAGCATGGGCTTGCCATGATGCACTCTCTCTCTCTCTCTCATTTAATGCAAGCATGGCTTAGCCATGATGCCTTCTCTCTCTCTCAAGTCAACCAAAATACATTTTAAATCCCTTTTCATTAAAAAAAAATACCCTAAAAAAATTATTTTCACTTAATAATAGGGGGGTTAATCTACCATGGTTGTTAAACATGGTTTAACCCAAATTCTAACCCTAGTTTACATGCACAAGTTTGTGCAAGCCTAGGAAAATTCTGGAAAAATATTTATTAAATTTGAAAAATTATTTGAAAACCAATTTGGTAAAATTTTTATTAAAGTTCACATATTAAAATATAATTAACCACTAAACACATCCTAGGATGTTACACATGCATTCATACATCATTCATATGATACATTGCTACCTGCGGCACTGACATTGACACGGGCACATGGGATTACATTTGGGTTAGATAGTTACCCTAGCCATTGTTATAGCTTGCTGGTTATATATTTGAGGATTATATATTCTGATCGTATGACCTAGGATTGCATCATACATGCGATTTTCTGTTCGTCGATCTTTTTCTATTCACGAGTTGGCAACTCACCCCCGTTGTGCCCCAGTTTCTTGCAGGTGTTGCCGAATGGGTTACATTACGGCTTTGCGGGCACAGCTTCTTTCAGGTGACTTGCTAGTAGGTGGGTTATTTGTATCGTACCCATCATTATACGTTGTATATTATATTTCAGTTGTTTCTAGAAGTTCCATCAACCAAACATGTACTTATTTGAGATAAAGACCGGTGGTGTTTTTCTTTCGACCTTAGAGTCGCACGTTATATTTCTCTGGGTTTCATGCTGTTGAGTTCCCTTTTCTGTTGTGATCCTCGCCTTTAGGCGTTGTATATTATGTTGCAAACTGGTTGATTTACATATGGTTTTTCCTACACTCTACTACTTTTCTTGGTTTGGATTTCTGGGCTCGGCTTACTTAGAGCACGTACGCCTTGAGACGTTCATAGCCTAAGTGTCGGTCATGTTCCGTACTTTCGGGTCGTGACAGAGTGGATCCGCGCTGTTGTCCTCTGTGTCTACTCTCCTAACCTCGATCTCCCTGGAGATCAACCATCTCCATGATCAGGTGATACTGCCTAAGAATTATATCTGGATTTCTGATGGGACGGGGGTTCTTTGGAAAAAGCCACAACTCCATTGTCACACAATGGTAGGAACGAAGTTCATCTCATGAACTTATATATCCAGACTGCCTCTTTGGAAGCATCCTTGGTAACGATGTATCTTGCCTTTAATCGTCTAGTAAGTCACGGTATCTAACTTGGAACTCTTCCAACATACCATCCCTCCATTGAGGGTAAAGACAATGCCTGCGACTGACTTTCAGTCGTCCTTATCACCCTGGAACCTTTCCAGTGATTCTCCCCAGGATCGATTAATACCATCTCACTACAACTAGTGAGTATCCTAACATCCAATTAGATCTATCTCATAGATCCAAAAACCCAGGATTTAGGAGGTATCATTTTGATCCTATATGGAGAATCCTTGTGATAAGCGGAGATTGACCAAGTGTAGCATAGGAAACTCCTTCCCTATCAAGAGTATGTCATCCACGTACTCTACGAGGATCACCACCATACTCCCTACTACCCATTTTGTATATACAAGGTTCATCTACCATTTTGATGAAGTCAAACTCTTTGACTACCACATCAAAACAGATGTTCCAACTCCGCGATGCCTGTTTTATCACATAAAACATCTTGCACACATTTCCGCTGCTCCCACTGTGTACGAAGCCCTCTGGCTGTGTACTTATAGACGCTCTCTTCTAAAACATCATTTAGAAAAGCAGTCATGACACCCAACCACCAGATATCGTAGTCATGGTATGTAGCCGTGACAAGTAGGATCTGGATGGACTTAAGCATAGCTTTGAAAGTCTCAACTTTTTCATGTACACCAAGTAATCTTCTCGAGATATACTTGCTCCTGATGGGGATTTAACCCTTCAGTTAAAGCAACCAAAGTCCATACTTTGTTGGTGTATAAGGATTCCATCTCATATCACTAAGCATCCAGCCATTCTTACAGAGTCCCACTCCTGATGGCCAGCTTGAAATAAGTTGGGTCATCATCTCATGATGCAATCCTCGCTCCCACTGTCATAGAGAAACCGAAGTATCTCTCAGGTGGGCGAGGAACCCTACTAGATCGGCGGAGAGGCTGAGGTTCGTTGGAAACTATTGAATCCTTCGGTTCTACCAAATCATCTGCTGTAGTTTGTATAGCTAGAACTCCTTCCAGTTCTACCTCATGACCACTAATTTCTTCACAAGAAATTCCCTTTGACAAAGGTGGCATGTTGAGAAACAAAACATCTTTTGTTCCTCGGTTTGGTAGAAGATATTCCCTTGCGTATGCTTGGGATATCCAACAAACTTCCACAGATCTGATTTTGCCTCGAGCTTGTCCGGATTTTGCTTTTTAGACATAGGCCGGACAACCCTAAATCTTCCTTCATACCCTAAAAGGAAAGACTAGCCGGGATTAATTACACGCTACAAGTTCGCTAATTTTTCAGCCAGGCCAGTGTCGGTACTTTGAGAGAGGTCCCCCGTGCTTTCGCACGAACCTAATTAAAGTAAACCTCGTTTTCCCAGGGGCGTAACCCCGTTAACACCTTTCTAGACACCTACTTGATCGGCTAATTGTAATGTGTAAAACTCTCCCAGGAGTAACTCTTACTCGCAGCGGGTATCGGGATCCAACTATCTCATAGAATGTATGCAATCTCATTGCAAATTTCAACACTTGAAATTCCCAATAATATTTTACTCCTAGCGTCCTATGACCTTGACGGAGTTCAACAAACCATAGGCTACTAGTCAAGTTCAATCCGTCATTTCCTGATTGAATTAAACCCACCCGCACGACCCTTGACGGAGGTCAACAAGGCCGCACGACTACCCTAATCCAATCTGTATCATGTGCATAAGCAGATAAATACTAATCAGCTACCGCACACTACGCCTTGATAGAGGTCAACAAATGTAGCACGAATACTAAGTAGGACTTATCTGAAATGACGGAGGGCTACGACAGGTTTTTAAGAAAACCCTTTGCGTAATGAACTTGATATCGTTGTAGAAACGAGTGATTTTAAATGGAGTGTTTTTTAGGCTTTTCTAGTTTTTCTAAAGGGGTCACTCCCGGTGAAGGGATCGTCGGCCCTTTCCTCATCGAATAAGGTGCAGGGTATATCATATATACCGCTGTACAAAGCAAGAACTATAGAAGCAATAAAAAGACAAACCGAGTTTATAGCATCTGCTAGTTTCGCTAAAGAGGTCACTCCCGGTGAAGGGATCTCGGCTCTCTCCTTATCGAATAAGGTGCTGGATGTTCTACAAGGAGCACCGCTATGCAAAGCAAGAATTAGAGCTACCAGTTTTTAAACAAGTTTCTACAACATCTTTAGGTTTCTTTTATTTCATTAATCTCATTAATGAAGTCCCATTTTATTATGCTTCACAAGCAACAGATATGAAATGAAATAAACAATATATAATATATATCTCATATATATAATATAAACATTCGTCTCAGGCAGTAATATGATCTCATCACAGAACATTGCAGCAGAAGAACATATATGAAATATTGGATATACTAGTACGTCCGTGTTTTCAATACGAGCCTGTATAAAACACGGATTCCACAGTCGTGATGAATAGCCAAACCCACATCCCTAGACCCCTACGAGAGCGGCAAGTAACACTGCCAATTCTAGGGTTAGGAGACCCGGTCTCGACTCCTCGAGATGGTCTCCCACTGGACCCTAAAACCCGGTTACTTGTGCTCCCCGCCTTGGGTCTACCAAATGCGGAAAAGTAAATAATATACAATGGTGACATCATCCTCATCCCGGAAGTGCCCTAATAAAAGAATATTACATATAAATGAATTTTACATGAATGAAAAACAAAAACTCTCATCTCACATAAAAACCCCGGCTATTCAAAACGCGACGATCCAATATAACATATCACAGCAACACATAATATCTCATATCATCAACGTAAGCAAGTATGCGTATCCCGATTGTCGTTGATGTATAGCAACGAAGCCGGCGATACACCACATACTACGCTTACGGTCACAGAAAAGAAAGTGTAAAACTACAACAGTTGGAATCCGCAACCTCTTTAGACATCGCATGCCTAACCAAATGAATTCCTTAGACATCGCATGCCTAACAATTATAATCCCCGCATTTTTGTCTCATTATCGAAAACTCTTTTCAATATCAAGTCGAGCAATTCAACAAGATTCCCGACATCCTCATCGAATGCTCGTCGCAAACTTTAGTAAACTGCCGCACCCCCGGATGCCGTCGACGAAGTGCACTAAGGCGGAACACCGCTGCTGCGAGCACCCAAACGGATGCTTTTGGCGACGGGGTTCTCCTACAGTCACTTGGTCGGGGCTATGGGGCATGGTTGTCTATTAAGTTTACCCGGCGAGTATCCGTGTACGCTACGTGATTGCGAAGGACTTTTGATCGCATCAAAATCCCGTGGCGACCGATCATCTGAGACTGAACTGCTAGATTTATAATATTCAAATTAGTTATCTCATAACTACCTGTGGATTCCAAATATTGTATCACATTCCAGATAAAAAGTCAGTGTTAAACTTTCCGATCGAATAATCAAACACCCAAGATTTCCCCAATATATCTCAACACTTGAAATCAGTTTAAAAACATCCATCACATGCCACAGTACCAATGGTCCAGCCGTAGAAGGGTCAAGCCAACGCCTCACATGTGGCACGCTCTACTGCCACAAACCCTAAGGTTCAGAGGCAGTTCAAGACGGTCACATAATCGAGTTAAGGTTTGTTGTCTTCTAGAGGGTCCACCGTGTTACTTGCACGACTTAGAAAGTTTCAAACTCAAGAAAAAATCCAACTTTTGAAAAAAATTCCGACTGGGGATAAAGTGAGTTATTGATATTCGTTCGAACTTTTTAACAGTTTCTAAAATTATCCAGAAAAAAAATTAAACGAAGTTAAATTATCCGATCAAATCAACGAGTCCCCAATACAACCCTAGAAAACTCAACACTTGAGTGGAATTAAAAAATTCTCAGAAAAAAATGACAAGAAAGGACCAAAGAATAAATATATGATGTTTCAGGGACTAATTCAAAATTTTGGCCGCGTAACCTCGGCCAAGCCCTTGGTTTGGCCGCGGTTCCGCGGTCATATAATTGAGTTAATAAACAGTACTTCACAGTAATTCTTAGTTTTTCCTGCTTTATTTTATGAGAATTTTTAATACAGAAAAAATCAACTTTTTGAAAATTTTCCAGAGAAGGGTTCAAATTAGGGTTTCGGGGTTCCATCGGACTTTAAACTTCGTCTAGACTTCGCCTAAAGCTCTAGCTTGGCTCTGATACCACTGTAGTGATGCTAGGCACGCTCATAAGGTTCTACGAGGCATCAACCATGCCCGATTAAAAAATTAGCCGTGTCGAACAACCCAAAACCGGATCTTTAAACTAGAGTTTATGCGAAAACTAACATGTTAAACTCTTTAACACTAAGTGAGAGGGATTACAACCTTTATTGATCCGGTCCTTCACTTTTTAAGCTCTGTGTTGGGGTCCCTTCGCTGCGATCATCGTGTTCCAGACTCTCGAGAGGCTTCATGAAGAGAAAGATGCAGTCTTGCTTCCGATCTTCGATAATAAAGATGATCTACCTAGAAGTTTCATTAACACAAGCTAACACTCACTAAATGAAGTGAACATTCTCATCTAAAGGGCAAGGACAGATGAGAATGATGAAGTAGGATTTTTGCTCTCTTTTATTTTCTTATTCTCACTCATTTTCATCACTTAGCAAAAAGCTAGAAAGCTTTTTCCAAGAAGGAACTCAAGGAAGAAGATGATAGATTCCTTTTGTGATGAACAATGAATTATTGTAGTAGTTACGAATCTAACCAAGGGTTAAGCATGAAGGAGTTAACCTTTTTAGGGAATTAACTAGAGTTAATGGTTTGGATTGGGTTAACATAATATCTTCACAAAATATCAAGCAAAACACAAAGTCAAAGCTTCATGGAAGCTTCATGCAAAAGCTAACCCTAATCCAAACCCTAACCAAGTTTAAACCCTAAACCATTGTTAAATTTGTAACCCTTACATGTTACAATATTATATATCACATATACAATATATTTTGTAACAAAATAAAATAATACAATTAACATATATAGCATATATATCAATGTATTACCTGAGTGAGAAAAAGAATCATTTAGTGAGCTAATATTAGTTAATGTAGTTTAATATATCATATATATTATTATACATTAAATTATCGAATCAACACTTGATCCGACAATCCGGCTATATCGCATATAACCGACTAATACGATGACCCGGCTATATCACATATAGCCGGCCGATATCTCATATCGCAAGAATCCAAAACGGTATCACATATCACATTATCCTCGGTCCCGCACATATCACATATGTGCTCCTACTCCGTTTTGCCTGAGCCAAGAAACCTCTTTGTAGGACTCTAAAGAATCGTCAATATGCCGGCAGTAAGTGATGATCATATCAAACACCCACAAGCTGCAAGCGGTCACTAAACGTAACAGCCACCCAGGTATTGAGTGCTCAGAAGATCAACAAGCAAGCCTATACATTCTCCTGTGAATCCAATCAGTAACACTCCCGTACAGTCCGGTCTCGTCGTCTGATATGTCGCATATCTCGCCTAGGGGTGGTAAAATATCAGACCCCAGTAGCTTGATAAGTCTTGTCGATATGAGGTCTATAACATTTCGAGAAACTACTGATAACACTTACCAGGAAATCTCAGCAACCCTGGCCAGGGATTTCCGGTTATAGCCAAGCGAACACAGCACAACATCAACTCCCTATACCGGGAGAGACGAATCCCCTCCTATCGCTCATTGCCTCCATGTGATTCGGGACTGTACCCAGAAGCCACCTTTTTGCACGCCCTTTTGGACGTGGTATGATGGAAATCATAGCACAATAGGAATCACACAAGACTCTATGACGATCTCGGGTCCACAGACTACTCTGTACCAGTGTCACCGGAGAACTGCCATCTGACGTGAGGCATAATACCATCTAGGAGTTCTCGGCGAGTCCGTCCAGTGTACCCATTCTCTACTGAGCACCCGTACACCATCCTTGATATCAAACACCGATGGATATGGTATCATCCATCGCCCATCATATGGGTCAAGATGCGTATACGCTAGTCTACTCTGGTGCATCGATGCCCTGTCTCGATACACCCTTGACTAGGAACAGTTATAGGATGTACTCGCCGACTACCATGGCCCCACTAGTATGATCTCATCATAGTCCCAGTAGTCGAGTACATATCCTAAAGGCTTTATCAACATGTAACATAGAGACAATCAGAGTACATGTTAAGATAAAGTACAACCACATAGCATACTATCATGTCGAGCAAGAAAGTCCTCCCTATATATGTCCAAGCATTCATTACAATATACATCGTATGTACAGTAATGGCCTCTAGGGCATACATATAACTAATAAGCCTTTGCCCATTCCGGAGTGGAAATGGGAGCAGATTTCTATGGACTTCATTGTGGGTCTACCCAGGACTAGTCGAGGGTACGACTCCATTTGGGTGATCGTGGATCGATTGACAAAAGCGGCTCACTTCCTGCCGGTGAAGACCACTTTTGGATTTGCTCAGTATGCCCAGCTATAAATCGACGAGATTGTATGATTGCATGGTGTCTATACTTCTATCGTGTCCGACCGAGGCATCTAGTTCACCAGCCGACTATGGCAGAGACTTCAGGAGGCGTTGGGAACCCGATTGAGTTTCAACATGGCATTTCATCCGCAGACCGACGGCCAGTCAGAGCGGACTGTTCAGACTCTTGAGGAAATGCTCCAAGCGTGCGTTTTAGATTTCGGTGGTAGCTGGGATCATCATTTACCCTTAGTGGAGTTCTCCTACAACAACAGCTTCCAGGATACCATTCAGATGGCACCATTTGAGGCTCTATATGGGAGGAGATGTAGATCGCCCGTCTGTTGGACAGAGCTCAGCGAGAACAATATTTTGTGTAGGGTTTCTTAGCACGCTCACAAGGTTCTACGAGGCATCAACCATGCCCGATTAAAAATTTAGCCGTGCCGAACAACCCAAAGCCGGATCTTTAAACTAGAGATTAGGCGAAAACAAGCATGTTAAACTCTTTAACACTAAGTGAGAGGGATTACAACCTTTGTAGATCCGGTCCTTCACTTCTTAAGCTCCGTGTTTAGGTCCCTTCGCTGTGATCATCGTGTTCCGGACTCTCGAGAGGCTTCACGAAGAGAAAGATGCAGTATTGCTTCCGATCTTCGATAACAAAGATGATCTACCTTGAAGTTTCATTAACACAAGCTAACACTCACTAAACAAAGTGAACACTCTCATCTAAAGGGCAAGCGTAGATGAGGATGATGAAGTAGGATTTTTGCTCTCATTTGTTTTCATATTCTCTCTCACTTTCATCACTTAGCAAAAAGCTAGAAAGCTTTTTCCAAGAAGGAACTCAAGGAAAAAGATGATAGAATCATTTTGTGATGAATAATGAATTATTGTAGTGGTTACAAATCTAACCAAGGGTTAAGCATGAAGGAGTTAACCCTTGTAGAGAATTAACTAGAGTTAATGGTTTGGATTGGGTTAACATAATATCTTCATAAAATATCAAGCAAAACACAACGTCAAAGCTTCATGAAGCTTCATGGAAGCTTCATGAAGCTTCATGGAAGCTTCATGAAGCTTCATGGAAGCTTCAAGCAAAAGCTAACCCTAATCCAAACCCTAACCAAGTTTAAACCCTAAACCATTGTTAAATTTTTAACCCTAACATGTTACAATATTATATATCACATATACAATATATTTTGTAACAATAGAAAATAATACAATTAACATATATCGCATATATATCAATGTATTGTCCCGTGAGAAAATGAATCTTTTAGTGAGCTAATATTAGTTAATTTAATTTAATATGTCATATATATTATTATACATTAAATTATCGAATCAACACTTGATCCGACAATCCGGATATATCGCATATAACCGACTAATACGATGACCCGGCTATATCACATATATCCGGCCGATATCTCATATCGCGAGAATCCAATACGGTATCACATACCGCATTATCCTCGGTCCCGCACATATCACATATGTGCTCCTACTTCGTTTTGCCTGAGCCAAGAAACCTCTGTGTAGGACTCTAAAGAATCGTCAATACGCCGGCAGTAGGCGATGATCATATCAAACACCTACAAGTTGCAAGCGGTCAGCTAAACTTAACAGCCACCCAGGTATTGAGCGCTCAGAAGATCAACAAGCAAGCCTGTACATTCTCCTATGAATCCAATCAGTAACACTCCCGTACAGTCCGGTCTCGTCGTCTGATATGTCGCATATCACGCCTAGGGGTGGTAAACGTCAGACCCCAGTAGCTCGATAAGTCGTGTCGATTTAAGGTCTATAACAGTTCGAGAAACTACTGATAACACTTACCAGTAAATCTCAGCAACCCTGGCCAAGGATTTCCGATTATAGCCAATCGAACACAGCACAACATTAACTCCCTATACCGGGAGAGACGAATCCCCTCCTATCGCTCATTGCCTCCATGTGATTCGGGACTGTACCCAAAAGCCACCTTTTGCACGCCCTCTTGGACGTGGTATGATGGAAATCAAAGCACAGTGGGAATCACACAAGACTCTATGACGATCTCGGGTCCACAGACTACTCTGTACTAGTGTCACCGGAGAACTGCCATCTGACGTGAGGTATAATACCATCTGGGAGTTCTCGGCGAGTCCGTCCAGTGTACCCAGTCTCCACTGAGCACCCATACACCATCCTTGATGTCAAACACCGATGGATATGGGATCATCCATCGCCCATCATATTGGTCAAGATGCGTATACGATTGTCTACTCTGGTGTATCGATGCCCTGTCTCGATACAACCTCGACTAGGAAAAGTTATAGGATGTACTCGTCGACTACCGTGGCCCCACTAGTATGATCTCATCGTAGTCCCAGTAGTCGAGTACATATCCTAAGGGCTTTATCAACATGTAACATAAAGACAATCAGAGTACATGTTAAGATAAAGTACAACCAGATAGCATACTATCATGTCGAGCAAGAAAGTCCTCCCTATATATGTCCTGGCATCCACTACAATATACATCGTATGTACAGTAATGGCCTCTAGGGCATACATATAACTAACAATCTCCTACTTGCACTAGGGCCATCTGTTGTAGTATCACATACCCAACAATTAGCTGCGGTTGAAGTATCTCATACTCAACCATCCCATAAAAGTCTCTACTGGGAAAAAGGCCTTTGTGAGTGGATCCGTGCTGTTGTCCTCTGTGTCTACTCTCCTAACCTCGATCTCCCTGGAGATCAACTATCTCCATGATCGGGTGATACTGCCTAAGAATTATATCTGAATTTCAGATGGGACGGGGGGTTCCTTAGCAAAAGCCACAACTCCATTGTCAAACAATGGTAGGAACGAAGTTCATCTCAGGAACTTATATATATCCAGACTGCCTCTTTGGTAGCATCCTTGGTAATGATGTATCTTGCCTTTAATCGTCTAGTAAGTCACGATATCTAGCTTGGAACTCTTCCAACATACCGTCCCTCCACTGAGGGTAAAGACAATGCATGCGACTGACTTTCATTCATCCTTATCACCCTGGAACCTTTCCAGTGATTCTCCCCAGGTTCGATTGATACCATCTCACTATAACTAGTGAGAATCCTAACATCCAATTAGATCTATCTCATAGATCCAAAACTCAGGATTTAGTAGGTATCACTTTGATCCTATATGGAGAATCCTTGTGATAAGCGGAGATTGACCGATCGTAGCATAGGAAACTCCTTCCCTATCAAGAGTATGCCATCCACGTACTCTACGAGGATCACCACCATACTCCCTACTACCTTTTTGTATATACAAGGTTCATCTACCATTTTGATGAAGTCAAACTCTTTGACTACCATATCAAAACAGATGTTCTAACTCCGCGATGCCTGTTTTATCACATAAAACATCTTGCACACGTTTCCGCTGCTCCCACTATCTACGAAGCCCTCTGGCTGTGTACTTATAGACGTTCTCTTCTAAAACATCATTTAGAAAAGCAGTCATGACACCCAACCACCAGATATCGTAGTCATGGAATGTAGCCGAGGCAAGTAGGATCTGGATGGACTTAAGCATTGCTTTGAAAGTCTCAACTTTTCCATGTACACCAAGTAATCTTCTCAAGATATACTCGCTCATGATGGGGATTTAACCCTTCAGATAAAGCAACCAAAGTCCATACTTTGTTGGTGTATAAGGATTCCATCTCAGATCGATAAGCATCCAGCCATTCTTACAAAGTCACACTCCTGATGGCCTGCTCGAAACTAGTTGGGTGATCATCTCATGATGCAATCCTCGCTCCCACTGTCATAGAGAAACCGAAGTATCTCTCAGGTGGGTGAGGAACCCTACTAGATCGGCGGAGAGGCTGAGGTTCGTTGGAAACTATTGAATCCTTTGGTTCTACCAAATCATCTGCTGTAGTTTGTATAGATGGAACTCCTTCCAGTTCTACCTCATGACCACTAATTTCTTCACAAGAAATTCCCTTTCACAAAGGTGGCATGTTGAGAAACAAAACATCTTTTGCTCCTCTGTTTGGTAGAAGATATTCCCTTGCGAATGCCTGGGATATCCAACAAACTTCCACAGAACTGACTTTGCCTCGAGCTTGTCCGGATTATGCTTTTAGACATAGGCTTGACAACCCCAAATCATAACAAACTTAAGATATGGGCTCTTCCCATTCCATATCACATATGAAGTGGTAGGTAACTGATTTGATTTGAACCCTATTCAATAGGTATGCAACTTCTTAAGTGCATAACTCCCAAAAGGAAATAGGAAACTCCGTAGTACTCATCATAGAGCACACCATATCATATAGGGTGCTATTGGTCCGCCCCGATATACCATCGTGCTATGGTGTATATGGAGGAGTAATGCTGAGAGAGAATCTCATTCTCCTTTAGAATAGTCCAGGAACTCCATGCTCAAGTATTCTCCTCCCTGATCTCATCAAAGGACATAATACTTATACCCGTTGTTGGTTCTCTACTTCTAATTTATATTCTGTGAATATCTCAAAAGCTTCGGACTTATGTTTCGGTAGGAAGATATGTCTGAATCTTGAGACATCATCAGTGAACATAATGAAGTACAAAGAACCGGTCTTGGCATGTGTAGACAGGGGACCTTCATACATCATCATGTATCAATCCCAAGAGTTCACTAACTCTTTCTCTGTTTCCAATAAACAGAGCTATGGTCATCTTATCTTTGTGACATGACCGGCAAGTTTCACAAGATGTAAATTCAAACAGATTTAAATATGCATCTAAATGTAACTTAGCTAGTCGGGTCGCATTGATATGACCTAGTCTACAATGCCTCAAGAATGATTCATTCATTTCTGAACTCTTCCTCTCGTGTGTGTTCTATATACTAAGAACTGTAGTTTGATTTAGAACGTCAATGCTTTTAGATAATGTGCCTGATCCGATCAACTCTTGATATAGGAAATGTTCAAAACATTATCCAACAATACAAAATTATATCCTTCCTTTATAAATAAAGAGACTGATATGATGTTGTATATCAGGTTCGGTATCTAATAACATTCGTTCAGAATCAATGTATTCTGGTAATACAGGGTAATAGTGACCAACAGGCTTGGCTGCAACACTTGCACCGTTTTCTGTCCCGTGAAAGTTATCACCCGTTCTCAGTTCTCTACCTTTCTGCAGCCCATGTAACAGATTACATATGCGGGATCCTGATCCGGTATCTCATACCTAGGACGTAAAGGATACTGAGAAACAGTTCTCTGTAATGAACACACCCGAAGAAGATGCATCAGCATGCACTTTCTTCGTTCAGGCGGCACGGGAAATCTGGTATTCCCCAATTTCCTGCTCTGTCTTATAACAATTATAAGTTGGAGTGGGACCAACGTTCCCCAGCTCAGTATAACAAGCGGGTTCGGTCAATACATCCGTATTATTATCTTGATTAAGGCATGATATGGTCGCTACCAGGAGAGAGAGAGAAGAAAACACTCAGCGTATGCTCTTGCAAGATTAGATTGGTTATCTAATATATCTAATCAGGATGTCTCCCACTGTTTTAGTCAAATCTTCCTTCAAACCCTAAAAGGAGAGACTAGCCGAGATTAATTACATGCTACAAGTTTACTAATCTTTCAGCCAGGCCAGTGTCCGGACTTTGAGGGAGGTCCCCCGTGCTTTCGCACGAACCTAATTAAAGTAAACCTCGTTTTCCCAGGGGCGTAACCCCGTTAACACCTTTCTAGACACCTACTTGATCGGCTAATTGTAATGTGTAAAACTCTCCCAGGAGTAACTCTTACTCGCAGCGGGTATCGGGATCCAACTATCTCATAGAAGGTATGCAATCTCATCGCAAATTTCAACACTTGAAATTCCCGATAATATTTTACCTCTAGCGTCCTATGACCTTGACGAAGGCAAAACTACCCATAGTCCGCTAGTCAAGTTCAACCCGTCATTTCCTGATTGAATTAAACCCACCCTCACGACCCTTGACGAAGGCCAAACTAAGACATACGAATACCCTAATCCAATCGCATCGTATGCTAGCAGATAAGCATTAGTTAGATACCATACACTACGCCTTGACGAAGGCCAAACTACCACAGCACGAATACTAAGTAGGACTTATCTGAAATGACGGAGGGCTACGACAGGTTTTTAAGAAAAACCCATTGCGTAATGAACTTGATATCGTTGTAGAATCGAGTGATTTTAAACGGAGTGTTTTTGAGGCTTTTCTAGTTTTGCTAAAGGAGTCACTCCCAGTGAAGGGATCGTCGGCCCTTTCCTTATCGAATAAGGTGCAGGGTATATCATATATACCGCTGTGCAAACCAAGAACTATAGAAGCAATCAAAAGACAAACCGAGTTTGTAGCATCTGCTAGTTTCACAAAAGTGGTCACTCCCGGTGAAGGGATCTCGGCTTTTTCCTTATCGAATAAGGTGTTGGATGTTCTACAAGGAACACCGCTATGCAAAGCAAGAACTAGAGCTACCAGTTTTTAAACAAGTTTCTACAACATCTTTAGGTTTCTTTTATTTCAATAATCTCATTAATGAAGTCCCATTTTAATATGCTTCACAAGCATCAGATATGAAACGAAATCAACAATATACAATATATATCTCATATATATAATATAAACATTCGTCTCAGGCAGTAATATGATCTCATCACAGAACATTGCAGCAGAAGAACATATATGAAATATTGGATATACTAGGATGTCCTTGTTTTTAATACGAGCCAGTATAAAACACGGATTCCACGGTCGCGATGAATAGACAAACCCACATCCCTAGACCCCTACGAGAGCGGGAAGCAACACTGCCAAATCTAGGGTTAGGAGACCCGGTCTCGACTCCTCGAGATGGTCTCCCACTGGACCCCAGAACCCGGTTACTTGTGCTCCCCGCCTTAGGTCTACCTAATGCGGAAAAGTAAATAATATACAATGATGACATCATCCTCAGCCCGGACGTGCCCTAATAAAAGAATATTACATACATATGAATTTTACATGAAAGAAAAAGAAAAAAAAACTCTAATCTCACATAAAAACCCCGGCTATTCAAACGCGACGATCCAATATAACATATCACAGCAACACATAATATCACATATCATCAACGTAAGTAAATATGCGTATCCCAATTGTCGTTGATGTATAGCAACGAAACCGGCGATACACCACATATTACACTTACGGTCGCAGAAAAGAAAGTGTAAAACTACAATAGTTGGAATCCGCAACCTCCTCAGACATCGCATGCGTAACCAAATGAATTCCTTAGACATCACATGCCTAACAATGATAAACCCCGCATTTTAGTCTCATTATCGAAAACTCTTTTCAATATCAAGTCGGGCAATTCAACAAGATTCCCGAAATCCTGATCGAATGCTCATCGCAAACTTTAGTAGACGGCCGTACCCCCGGATGCCGTCGACGAAGTGCACTAAGGTGGAACACCGCTATCGTGAGCACCCGAACGGATGCTTTTAGCGACGGGGTTCTCCTACAGTCACTTGGTCGGGGCTATAGGGTGTGACTGTCTATTAAGTTTACCCGGCGAGTATCCGCTTACGCTACGTGATTGCGACGGACTTTTGATCGCATCAAAATCCCATGGCAACCAATCATTTGATACTAAACTGCTAGATTTATAACATTAAAATTAGTTATCTCATAACTATATGTGGATTCCAAATATTGTATCACATTCCAGATAAATAGACAATGTTAAACTTTCCGATCGAATAATCAAACATCCAAGTTTTCTCAAATAGTTCTCAACACTTGAAATTAGTTTAAAAACATCCATCATATGCCACAGTACCAATGGTCCAGCAGTAGAAGGGTCAAGCCAACACCTCACATGTGGCACGCCGTACTGCAACAAACCTTAAGGTTTAGAGGCAGTTCAAGACGGTCACATAATCGAGTTAAGGTTTGTTGTCTTCTAGAGGGTCCACCGCGTTACTTGCACGACTTAGAATGTTCTTAAACTACGGAAAAATCCAACGCTTGGAAATTTTCCGGCAGGGGAAAAAGTGAGTTATTGATATCCGTTCGAACTTTTTAACACATTCTAAAAATTACCCGGACAAAATAAAAAAAGTTAAATTATCCGATCAAATCAACGAGTCCCCAATACAACCCTAGAAAACTCAACATTTGAGTGGACTTAAAAATTCCCAGGAAAAAATGACAAGAAAGGACCTAAGAATAAATACCTGAAATACCAGGGACCAAATCTAAATTTTGGCCGCGGAACCGCCGCCAAACCCTTGATTTGGCCGCGGTTCCACGGTCATTTGAGCGCATTAATTGTCCGTACTTCACAGTAATTCTTAGTTTTTCCTGCTTAATTTTCTGAGCATTTTTAATTCATAAAAAATCACATTTTTGAAAAATATCTAGAGAGGGGTTCAAATTAGGGTTTCGGTGTTCGATCGGACTTTAAACTTCGTCTAGACATTGCCTAAAGCTCTAGCTTGGCTCTGATACCACTGTAGGGTTGCTAGGCACGCTCACAAGGTTCTACGAGGCATCAACCATGCCCGATTAAAAATTTAGCCGTGCCGAACAACCCAAAGCCGTATCTTTAAACTAGAGATTAGGCGAAAACAAGCATGTTAAACTCTTTAACACTAAGTGAGAGGGATTATAACCTTTGTAGATCCAGTCTTTCACTTCTTAAGCTCCGTGTTGAGGTCCCTTCGCTGCGATCATCGTGTTCCTGACTCTCGAGAGGCTTCACGAAGAGAAAGATGCAGTCTTGCTTCCGATCTTCGATAACAAAGATGATCTACCTTGAAGTTTTATTAACACAAGCTAACACTCACTAAATGAAGTGAACACTATCATCTAAAGGGCAAGGGTAGATGAGGATGATGAAGTAGGATTTTTGCTCTCATTTGATTTCATATTCTCACTCACTTTCATCACTTAGCAAAAAGCTAGAAAGCTTTTTCCAAGAAGGAACTCAAGGAAGAAGATGATAGAATCCTTTTGTGATGAATAATGAATTATTGTAGTGGTTACAAATCTAACCAAGGGTTAAGCGTGAAGGAGTTAACCCTTGTAGAGAATTAACTAGAGTTAATGGTTTGGATTGGGTTAACATAATATCTTCACAAAATATCAAGCAAAACACAAAGTCAAAGCTTCAAGAAGCTTCATGGAAGCTTCATGCAAAAGCTAACCCTAATCCAAACCCTAACCAAGTTTAAACCCTAAACCATTGTTAAATTTGTAAGCCTAACATGTTACAATATTATATATCACATATACAATATATTTTGTAACAATAGAAAATAATACAATTAACATATATCGCATATATATCAATGTATTATCCCGTGAGAAAATGAATCTTTTAGTGAGCTAATATTAGTTAATGTAATTTAATATATCATATATATTATTATACATTAAATTATCGAATCAACACTTGATCCGACAATCCGGTTATATCGCATATAACCGACTAATACGATGACCCGGCTATATCACATATACCCTGCCGATATCTCATATCGCGAGAATCCAATACGTTATCACATACCGCATTATCCTCGGTCCCGCACATATCACATATGTGCTCCTGCTTCGTTTTTACTGAGCCAAGAAACCTCTGTGTAAGACTCTAAAGAATCGGTAATACGCCGGCAGTAGGTGATGATCATATCAAACACCCACAAGCTGCAAGCGGTCAGCTAAACGTAACAGCCACCCAGGTATTGAGCGCTCAGAAGATCAACAAGCAAGCCTGTACATTCTCCTATGAATCCAATCAGTAACACTCCCGTACAGTCTGGTCTCGTCGTCTGATATGTCGCATATCTCTCCTAGGGGTGGTAAACGTCAGACCCCAGTAGCTCGATAAGTCGTGTCGATTTGAGGTCTATAACAGTTCGAGAAACTACTGATAACACTTACCAGTAAATCTCAGCAACCCTGGCCAGGGATTTCCGATTATAGCCAATCGAACACAGCACAACATCAACTCCCTATACCGGGAGAGACGAATCCCCTCCTATCGCTCATTGCCTCCATGTGATTCGGGACTGTACCCAAAAGCCACCTTTTTGCACGCCCTCTTGGACGTGGTATGATGGAAATCAAAGCACAGTGGGAATCACACAAGACTTTATGATGATCTCGGGTCAACAGACTACTCTGTACCAGTGTCACCGGAGAACTGCCATCTGACGTGAGGTATAATACCATCTGGGAGTTCTCGGCGAGTCCGTCCAGTGTACCCAGTTTCCACTGAGCACCCGTACACCATCCTTGATGTCAAACACCGATGGATATGGGATCATCCATCGCCCATCATATGGGTCAAGATGCGTATACGCTAGTCTACTCTGGTGTATCGATGCCCTGTCTCGATACACCCTCGACTAGGATCAGTTATAGAATGTACTCGTCGACTACCGTGGCCCCACTAGTATGATCTCATCATAGTCCCAGTAGTCGAGTACATATCCTAAGTGCTTAATCAACATGTAACATAGAGACAATCAGAGTACATGTTAAGATAAAGTACAACCAGATAGCATACTATCATGTCGAGCAAGAAAGTCCTCCCTATATATGTCCTAGCATCCACTACAATATACATCGTATGTACAGTAATGGCCTCTAGGGCATACATATAACTAACATTTTGGGGTCACAGATCGTACAGGAGACGACCGAGAAAATACAATTGATTCGAGATCGGATGAGAGCGGCCCAGAGCAGGCAGAAATCATATGCTGACAGACGCCGTCGCAGAAAAAAGTTCGCAGTTGGCGATCATATTTTTCTGAGGGTCTCTACGATGAAGGGCGTTATGAGATTTGGGCGAAAAGGGAAGTTTAGTCCCAGATTTTTGGGCCCCTTCGGGATCCTCGAGCATGTCGGCGCAGTTGCATATCGTTTGGCTCTTCCACCCAGCTTTCCGAACGTTCACCCCGTATTCCATGTGTCGATACTTCGCAGATATCATCATGACCCTTCTCACATGATTCAGCATCAGACCGTTCAGCTTGAGCGCGATCTTTCGTTCACCGAGCAGCCAGTAGTGATATTGGATCGGCAGGTGAAGAAACTTCAATCAGAAGTCTTGCTATCTGTGAAGGTTCTTTAGCGCAGCCCGAATGGTGAAGAGGTCACTTGGGGGGCCGAGGGCGAGATGCAGAATAAATTCCCTCATCTCTTTGAAGGTACGCGTAGCTATATTTTTTAAATTCGGCGACGAATTTTCGTTAAGGGGGAAGATTGTAACACCTTAGAATGCGATTAGTGATTAATTATGCGTTAATACGGGTTTTAGTAAAAAGTTTACCAAAACTGTTTTCAAATATTTTATAAAAATTAATGAATATTTTATTGGAATTTAATTTGGGCTTGCACACACATGTGCATGATAACCTAGGGCTAATTTTGGGTTAAACCATGTTATGTAGCCATGGTATATTAACCCACTTCATTAGGATGATATGAAGTTAACTAAGTATATTAGTTTTCAAAATTTAAATATAATTAGTTTCTTTTGGGGTTGACTTGTGAGAATTGAGGAGAGAGAGAGGGCATGATGAGCATGAGAAAGCATGCTTGGTAATTAATGTGGAAAGAGTGAGAGGCATGGTTGACTCCCACCCTCTCAATTGTTTTTTAAAAAAAAACACTCAATTCCTCACACCTCACGCTCTCTCTCCCTCTCATTTTCTGTTGCAGCAGCAGAAACATCAGCTCCTCCCCCTTCTTCTTTTCTTCTTCCTCTCTTTTCCTTCTTCTCCATTCATTCAAGCTCCAATCCCTATCAAAAAAATCCATCTTTCTTCACAAAATCTTTTGCTAAAGCATCCCAAAACCCTTCCTTGCTGATCCTTGAGGCAAAGTCGTCTAGTTTGAGCCACACCTAGACCTACTTGAGGTATAAAGTTAACCTCAACTTTCATTTTTACTAAACTTGTAGTTATTAGCATAATTTAGTGTTTAAGCTAATTTTAGTGCTAATTTTGTGATTTAAGTGGAGTTTAGGCCAAGTTAGGGTTTTTATGGCTAATGTAGCTTAACTAAGCGTTGTTGGTGTCATCTAATCTATGTTTTGCACCAGATTTCACTAAAATACCATATTGTATTAATTTGATGTTATGTAGTGATTTAGTTAAGATTTGGGTTCATTTTTAGATCTGCTTTTGACCCGGTTGCTTCAAGGAAAAGTTGAGTTTACTGAAGCATGTTCACTAGACCTAGACCACACACACGGAGCATGAAACCCCAATTCCCACCCCAGGCCGCAGAAAAATTCATTCTGGAAGCAAATTGCGGCCAGAGGGTTGAGTTAGGTGTCGGGGCTTCTTCTGTAGGTGTCTACTAGGTTTTGTAGGTGTTTGGTATATACAATTTTTCCTATTTCCATTCTAATCAAAATCTGGAACCAAATACCTTGTTTTCAATACTTTTAAACTTGCGCGACACGTGCGTTATGTGAGTGGGTTTAATGTTTTCTGTATATCACAGTGTGTCTGGGTGGTCTCAGGCGATGCACGCACGTTTTGGTGTTTCGGGTGCATGCGCGTTTAACTTGCGACGCTAGTTTCTCGTGTGATCTTGTTATCGCGTTTTTGCAAGATTTTAGCCTTATGAATGTTGCTTATGTAAATTCTAAGTTCGCAGGCGAGTACTTCGGACGCCGCAAAGAAGGGGAAACAGGTAGTCGGATACACTTAGCACGAGATCACTGTGATTAGATTTAACATCTACGGGAAAATCGCCCGTATGGCGTTATGCCTAAGGGTTTGCTCGGATGTTGTAGACACATATTTTATATATATATATATATACATATATATATATATATATATATAGGTTGTGCATATGTATCATTGTTGCATACCCCTCTCTAGTTGCATATGGACATAGTAGTTATGAGACACTGCACTGCTACTAACGGTTCATACTGCACGAGCACTAATTGTATGCTCCACACACACCGTTAGTAATGAAAGGTTTCCTAAAGTACCACTACAAGGGTTTGGAGGCAACACACATGCCATATTAAAAAATTGGAGCTAAAGAAACTATCTTAAGGATCATGCTAGAAAAATATAAGGTAACATAACTTTAACAATAACACAAGTAGTAAAAGCCAGGGTTTTTGAGAGTACAACCTTTGTAGCTCCCTGCACTAGACTCCTTGGCTATTTGAGAGTTGGAAAAAGGTTCACTTGAGATCCTCTAGGTCCACGACGATCCACCCAGAGTCCTCTTTGTCCAAGCTTGAAGCTCCACTAGATCAGGAGAAGAAGTAGAAGCTAACACTCTAGACTAATGGGCAAGACTAGTGTAGTGATGTGGTTTGTTTTCTCACTTCAAAACCCTAACTTGATGACTCTTTTGCTCACTTGAGAAAACTAGAGAGCAAGAGAGCAAGGAGGAAGAAGATGATGGCTTGTAAAAACTCAAGATAATGATAAGCATAACAATAAAAATGAGAAATGAAAATATATATATTTTCACTTTCTCATTCTTAACCATAGTTATAAAATATCTAGATATTTGTTTTGGATCAAAAATGACCATAGAAAATGAATCATGGTTAAACCAAAGGGTTAGTGCATGAATAAAATAATAAACCATGATAACAATTTCCATTTCCATTTTTCTTTTCCAAATAAATAATATCTATATATTTATATATATATGGTGTGAGTCTTATATTGCCGCCATCCACTATATCAACAACCATGATAGAATTAAGTATGCATGTATGTGTGCATGCACATCAATATGTGCATGAATGAGAATAAATGCATACATGCATGCATACAACAAAAAAGACAAGAAAGGGTTTAAAGTGAGAAACTAATGGTCAATGATAAATCAACACTTGATTTAGCAAACCGGTCATATCACATACGACCCGACCAAAAGCAAACTGCTCGATTAATATACGGTATCTCATACGCGCATTTTAACCGGGTCCACGCGCATATCTCATATGCGCACCACATCATTTCGCCTGGAATAGGCAACTCCATTGTGGGACTCTAAGACTCGTCAATACGCCGGCAGTGGTTGATGATCATATCAAGCACCCCCAAGCCGCAAGCGGTCAGCTAAACGTAACGTCCACCCGGGTATTCAGCGATCAGAAGAAAACAAGCGAACCTGTCACAACTCCCGTCGACCCAACCGGCAACACTACTGTACAGTCCGGTCTCTTCGTCAGATATGCTGCATATCGAGAATAGGGATGGTAACGTCGACCCCAATAACTCAATAAGTCGTGCCGATGAATGGTCTATTACAGATCGAGAAACTACTGATAACACTTATCAGTAAATCTCAACAGCCCTGGCCAGGGACTTACTGATATAGACAATTGAGCACAGCACAGCATCAACTCCCAATACCGGGAGAGACGAAATCCCTCCTATCGCTCATCGCCTTCGTGTGTCTCGGGACTGCACCCAACGGCCACCTGTTTGCACGACTCAGTAGAGCCGTGGTAGGGTGGTAACCAAAGTACAGTGGGAAAACACACAAGACTCTATGAAGATCTCGGGTCTACAGACTAACCTGTACCAGTGTCACCTGAGAACTGCTATCCGATGATAGAGATAATTCCATATAGGAGTTCTCGGTGAGTCCGTCCAGTGTATCCAGTCACCACTGAGCACCCGTATACGATCTCGATGTCAAACATCGATGAATGTGGGAACATCCATCGCCCATCATATGAGTCTAGTATCATATACGCTAGTCTACTCTGGTATATCGATGCCCCGTCTCGATACACCTACGACTAGGGACTTTTCAGGATATGCTTATAAACTGCAGATGTCCTACTAATATGATCTCCATCATAATCACAGTAGTCAAGCCTATATCCTCAGGGCTTTATCAACATGTATGAATGAATAAAAACATGATTAAGTCAACATGTCAGATAAAGAAGAACCAGATAGCATACTATCATGTCAAGCAAGAATGTACAAAGAATATATATATATATATATATATACACACACACATGTATAAATACATCCACTATCATATAATGGCCTCTAGGGCATACATATATCCAACAATCTCCCACTTGCACTAAGGCCAGTTATTGGCGTATCTCATACCCAACATCTCAAAAAGTCGCTCATGCTGCGGCTGAGGGAGGGCCTTGGTGAGTGGATCCGCGACGTTATTCTTTGTGTCTACTCTCCTAATCTCGATTTCGCGGCGATCTACAATCTCCCGGATCAAATGAAAGCGCCTCAGGATGTGTCTGGATCGCTGATAGGACCTAGGCTCCTTGGCTAACGCCATAGCCCCATTATTATCACAATACAATGGTATTGGATCAATAATGGTTGGAACTACTCCTAGCTCTGAGATGAACTTCTTCATCCAGACGGCTTCCTTGGCGACATCATTTGCAGCAATGTACTCAGCCTCCATCGTAGAGTCTGCAACGGTATCCTGTATGGAACTCTTCCAACTTACCTCCCCTCCATTAAGGGTAAATACAAACCCGGAGATAGATTTGTTGACGTCCTTATCGCTCTGGAAGCTCGAATCGGTAAAGGCCTCCATTTGGAGATCTTCATTACCATACACCAAGAACAATTCTTTAGTCCTTCGCAAGTACTTAAGAATGTTCTTCACAGCTATCCAGTGATTCTCCCCTGGGTTGGATTGATACCTGCTTACAACACTAAATGCATATGCTACATCTGGGCGTGTACATAACAACGAATACATTATAGATCCTACTGCCGAAGCATAGGGTATAATGCTCATGCGAGCTCTCTCTTCATCGGTCTTTGGGCAAGAGTCCTTAGAGAGAGTGACCCCATGGCAAGCGGGTAAGGCACCCCGCTTGGAGTCTTCCATACTAAACCTTTTTAGGATAGTGTTGATGTACCTGGTTTAGGACAATCCCAATAACCTCTTGGATCTATCCCTATAGATCCTTATGCCCAGAATGTATGTGGCATCACCCAGGTCCTTCATGGAGAACCTTAGTGATAAGAAAAATTTGACCGACTGTAGCATAGGAATATCATTTCCTATCAGAAGAATGTTATCCACATACAATACGAGGAATGTGATAGCTCTCCCTATAGCCTTCTTATAAACACAAGGTTCATCTGGATTTTTGATGAAATCAAACTCTTTGATAACATCATCGAAACAGATGTTCCAACTCTGTGATGCCTGCTTTAACCCATTAATTGATTTAAGCAATCTACATGCTTTCCCGCTGCTCCCACTGTCAATGAAGCCCTCTGGCTGATCCATATAAACGCATTCTTCTAAATCTCCATTTAGAAATGTCGTTTTAACGTCCATCTGCCAGATTTCATAGTCGTAGTGAGCAGCAATAGCAAGTAGGATCTGAATGGATTTAAGCATGGCTACGGGAGAAAAAGTCTCGTCATAGTCCAAACCTGGTCTTTGACGAAAACCCTTCGCCACAATTCTTGACTTATAGGTCTCTACCTGCCCATCTACACCAATCATTCTTTTAAAGATCCATTTGCACCCCACAGGTTTTACCCCAGGGGGTACAACGTCCAAAGTCCATACTTTGTTGGTGTACATAGACTCCATTTCGGATCTCATGGCATCCAGCCACTTCACAGAGTCTCCACTCGTGATAGCTTGCTGAAAGCTGGTAGGATCATCATCCTCCATGATGCAGTCTTCTCTGTCACCATCAATGAGAAAACCGTAGTACCTCTTCGGTGGGCAAGAAGTCCTACCAGACCTACGGAGTGGCCGAGGTTCCTCAGTTTCTATTGCAACAGCCGGTTCAACCAAGTCGTCATTTGTAATTTGTGTCTCTAGAATCTCTTCTAGATCCACCACATTGCCAGCAGTTTCATTTGTGAAAAACTCTTTTTCTAAGAATGTGGCATGCTGAGAAACAAACACCTTTTGTTCCTCCTTGTGGTAGAAAAGATATCCATAAGAATTCCTGGATATCCCACAAAGTTACACATGACCGACCGTGTCTCGAGTTTGTCCGGATTCTGCTTTTTAACATAGGTCGGGCAACCCCAAATCTTAATTCTCTTAAGTGATGGTCTCTTCCCATGCCATATCTCATATGACGTGGTAGATACGGTTTTGGTTGGGACCCAGTTCAGTAGAAACGCTGCAGTCTCCAATGCATGCCTCCAAAATGAGACGGGTAACTCAGCATCACTCATCATGGAACAGATCATATCTAATAGGGTCCGATTCCGTCGTTCTGACACACCGTTGTGCTGTGTTGTGTAAGGAGGAGTGAGCTGAGAGAGAATCCCATTCTCTTTTAGGAAGTTTGCAAATTCTGTACTGAGATACTCTCCACCTCGATTTGATCGAAGCATTTTGATACTCAAGCCGGTTTGTTTTTCTACTTCTTGTTTATATTCAGTGAATTTCTCGAAACCTTCGGATTTGTGCTTTAATAAAAATACATGACCGAATCTTGAGAAATCATCAGTGAATGTAATGAAGTATGGAAAAACCGCCTCTAGCCTGTGTAGACATTGGCCCGCATACATCACTATGTATGAGGCCTAAGAGCTTAGTGGCTCTTTCTCCGTGTCCTTTATACGGAGTTTTGGTCATTTTACCCTTGATACAAGACTGGCAAGTTGCATAAGATTTATATTCAAAAGGATTCAAATATCCATCTTTGTGTAACTTGTTTAGTCTTGTTTCGTTAATATGACCAAGTCTACAGTGCCAAAGAAAAGCTTCATTTATTTCTGAAAGTTTTCTTTTATTAGTGTGTTGTATGCTGAAAACTGTGTGTTGATTTAGGACGTATATCCCGTTATTAAGCGTACCATACCCAACCAACATTTGATTCAGGTGAATGTTCAAAACATTATTCTGCAATACAAAATTATATCCTTCGTTGTCTAACAAGGAAACGGATATTATATTACAATGTATACAAGGTACATAATAACATGGGTTCAAAACCAATATACACCCAGATGGCAACCCCAAGTGATACTCTCCCACTGCAACTGTATGTACATTAGAACCATTTCCAACGCGGAGAGTATGGTCACCTGTCTTCAAAACCTTGCTATTTCTCAGCCCCTGCATAGAATTGCAAATGTGAGAACCTGAACCGGTATCTAATACCCAGGAAGCAGAGTTTATTGAAAAACAGTTTTCTGTCACAAACACACCTAAAGCGGAACAATCCCCATGCTTCTTCTTGAGATTCAAGTACTCCGTGCAGTTGCGCTTCCAATGTCCTGTTTTTTGGCAGTGATAACATTTCCCTTTCCCCGATTCTCCAGCTTTGGACTTGTCCTTCCCCTTAACCTTTTTAACTCCTCCCCTAGGATTGGTGGGCTTCTTCTTCATATTTCCCTTGGCCTTAGCCTTTGGGCGAGAAGAGGAAGATTTCCCAACACTCAAAGCGGGATTTTTCACTGATTTCAGTGTGCTCTCTGCACTCCTTAACATATTAAGGAGTTCAGGTTGTTCCTTCTCCATGTTGTGCATGTTGAACTTAACTATAAATTGAGCAAAGGTGGAGGGGAGGGACTGCAGAATAATATCCGTATATTGTTCATTGTCCATTGTCCATCCAAGGTCCTCAAGCTCTTCTATGAGATCTATGATCTTCAGAACTTGGTCTCCTACTGGTGTGCCAGGGGCCATTCGCATCTTGATGCTTCGTATCGTAATACGCGGGATTGCTCTCCATACAACTCCTTTGTATGGAGGAATATGGCGTGAACGTCCATATTCTCGTGCTGCTTTTGATGTGTGTTATCCATCGATGCAAGCGCGAGGCATTTGGCCGTGGCACAGTCAGCGTCCCATGTCTTGCGGACTTCAATATCCGCAACTGAGGATTTTGGAACTGGGACGGGCGGGGCTAGAGCCATGAGGACATATGATACCTTATCATAAGTCAAGGCAATGTTAAGATTCCTCAGCCAGTCTTTATAATTGGTCCCATTCAGTTTGTTTTTATCTAGTAGAAGCTTGAGTTTTGTCATTGGTATCTGCCATTAAGAGAGAGAAAATAATACACTCAGCGAAAGCTCTTGCAAAGATCAGATTGGTTATTATCTTATCTGATCGATATCTCCCACTGCTTTAATCAAGTTTTTCTTTCAAACCTTAAAAAGAAAACTAGCCAGGATTAATTACAGTCTACAACTTCGCTAACCGTTCAGCCAGGCCAGTATCGGTACTTGAGGGAGGTTCCCCGTGCTTTCGCACGGACCTAATTAAAGTAAACCTCGTCTTCCCAGAGGCGTAGCCCCATTAAAACCTTTCTAGACACCTAATGGGTTAGCTAATTGTAAACTGCAAAACTCTCCTGGGAGCAACTATTGCCCACAGTGGGATCGGGATCCAACCATCATATGGAAGGTATGCAATCTCATTGCAAATTTCAACTATTGAAATTCCCGATGTGGTTTTTACCGCTAGTACTCATGACCTTGGCTATGGTCAACAAATCACAAGCACTAGTCAAGTTCAACCCGTCATTTCTTGATTAATTAGACCCATTCACATGACCCTTGGCTAAGGTCAACAAAGTCACATGCCCGTCCCAATTAATCTGCATCATATGCATTGTAGGAAGACATCACTTAGCTACCGTACACTACGCCTTGGCTAAGGTCAACAAACGTAGCACGAATACTAAGTAATATACTTCCTAAAATGACGGAGGGTTGCGGATGATTTTTAAGAAAATCTTTAACGCTTTGAACTTGATATCGTTGTAGAATCAAATGGTTTTCAAAATGAGTGACTTGAGCTCCTCAGTTTTGAAATGTAGCTTTTTCATAAAGAGCCGAGTGGTTTTCAAATCCGATTCTACAACATCTTTTTAGGTTTATTTTATTTACATTAATCATATTAATGTAGCCCCATCATTTAAGTCCTTAAGCCAATCACAGAAAAGAAACGAAAATACAACGTACACTTATGCCATCCGCATTCGCCGCAATGTTCCGTTATGCACTGTTAGGTTACTTAACTAACGGCATACCGGGACGGGACTAGCGCGGGTGTAAAACATAAGCAACGTCTACTATATATCTCATATATAATATATCATTCGTCTCAGATATCACATCACAGTATACAGGCAGCAGAAACACAGATATGATAATATAGGATATACTAGGACGTCTGTATTTAGTATTTAGCCAATAATAGAAAATACGGATTCCACAGTCGCGATGAATAGCCAAGCCCACACCCCTAGACCCCTACGAGAGCGGCAAGCGACCCTACCAATTCTGGAGTTTAGGAGTCCCGGTCTCGACTCCTCGAGATGGCATCCCACTGAACCCCAGAACCCGATCACTTGTGCTCCCCTCCTTGGGTCTCTCCTAATGCGGAAAAATAAATAATATACAAGACTGGTGACATCAACCTCAACCCGGAAGTGCCCCAAATAAAAGAATATTACATTACATTTGAATTTTACATGAATGAAAAGAAAACTCTCATCTCACATGAAACCCCCCGGCTATTCAATCACGACAATCCTACATATCAAATCTCAGTAACACATAATATCACATATCATCAACGTAAGTATGCGTACCCCGATTGTCGTTGATGTATAGCAATGAAACCGGCGATATGCGACATACTACACTTACGGTCACAGAGAAATAAAATGAAAAACTACAACAATTGGAATCGTAACCGCCTTTAGACAATACAAACCCGGAATATCACATATACAAGATTTCTTGCCTAACAATGTAAAGCTCGAATTTCGGTCTCACCCATGAAAACACCTTTTCAAAACAAGCCGGATAATTCGACAAGATTTCCGATTGTTGCCGAGACCGAACTGCTAGATTTACACGTAACAAAAAAAATTTGTAGATTCCAATTATTGTATCAAATATTAATAAACTAGGCGACGTTAAAACATTCGATCGAACGATTGAACACCCAAAGACTTCTCAGAAAGCTCAACACCTGAGCAGATTTAAAAAATACCAGTAACTACACAAAATACATACGGGACTGCACAACAAAATAAGGCCCATGACCCACCTACTGCGCCGCGGAACCACCGCAGGAAGGCCACTATGGCCGCGGTTCCGCGGTCGTACGGATGAGTTAGGGCATCGTTTTTCTGGTGGGTCCATAAAATACCCTGCTGAATTTTTTAAGTATTTTTAATTTGAAAAAATCCAGGTTCTATAAAAATTTCTAGAGACCATCCCCCAGGTGTCGTGTTTCGTTCGTTCGAGGTTTTTAACATCGTCTAGGTTACCCTAGGGTTCTGGCTTGGCTCTGATACCATGAAAGGTTTCCTATAGTACCACTACAAGAGTTTGGAGGCAACACACATGCCATATTAAAAAATTGGTGCTAAAGAAACTATCTTAAGGATCATGCTAGAAAAATATAAGGTAACATAACTTTAACAATAACACAAGTAGTAAAAGCTAGGGGTTTTGAGAGTACAACCTTTGTAGCTCCCTACGCTAGACTCCTTGGCTACTTGAGAGTTGGAAAAAGGTTCACTTGAGATTCTCTAGGTCCACGACGATCCACCCGGAGTCCTCTTTCTCCATGCTTGAAGCTCCACTAGATCAAGAGAAGAAGTAGAAGCTAACACTCTAGACTAATGGGCAAGACTAGTGTAGAATGGTGATGTGATTTGTTTTCTCACTTCAAAACCCTAACTTTTTGACTCTTTTGCTCACTTGAGAAAACTAGAGAGCAAGAGAGAAAGGAGGAAGAAGATGATGGCTTGTAAAAACTCAAGATAATGATAAGAATAACAATAAAAATGAGAAATGAAAATATATATATTTTCACTTTCTCATTCTTAACCATAGTTATAAAATATATAGATATTTGTTTTGGATCAAAAATGACCATAGAAAATGAATCATGGTTAAACCAAAGGGTTAGTGCATGAATAAAATAATAAACCATGATAACAATTTCCATTTCCATTTTTCTTTTCCAAATAAATAATATCTATATATTTATATATATATGGTGTGCGTCTTATATTGCTACCATCCACTATATCAACAACCATGATAGAATTATGTATGCATGTATGTGTGCATGCACATCAATATGTGCATGAATGAGAATAAATGCATACATGCATTCATACAACAAAAAGACAAGAAAGGGTTTAAAGTGAGAAACTAATGGTCAATGATAAATCAACACTTGATTTAGCAAACCGGTCATATCACATATGACCCGACCAAAAGCAAACCGCCCGATTAATATACGGTATCTCATACGCGCATTTTAACCGGGTCCACGCGCATATCTCATATGCGCACCACATCGTTTCGCCTGGATTAGGCAACTCCATTGTGGGACTCTAAGACTCGTCAATACGCCGGCAGTGGTTGATGATCATATCAAGCACCCCCAAGCCGCAAGTGGTCAGCTAAACGTAACGGCCACCCGGGTACTGAGCGATCAGAAGAAAACAAGCGAACCTGTCACAACTCCCATCGAGCCAACCGGCAACACTACCGTACAATCCGGTATCTTCGTCAGATATGCTGCATATCGAGTCTAGGGATGGTAACGTCGTCCCCAATAACTCAATAAGTCGTGCCGATGAATGGTCTATAACAGATCGAGAAACTACTGATAACACTTATCAGTAAATCTCAATAGCCCTGGCTAGAGACTTACTGATATAGCCAATCGAGCACAGCACAGCATCAACTCCCAATACCGGGAGAGACGAAACCCCTCCTATCGCTCATCGCCTTCGTGTGTCTCTGGACTGTACCCAACGGCCACCTGTTTGCACGACTCAGTAGAGCCGTGGTAGGGTGGTAATCAAAGTACAGTGGGAGAACACACAAGACTCTATGACGATCTCGGGTCTACAGACTAACCTGTACCAGTGTCACCTGAGAAGTGCTATCGGACGATAGATATAATTCCATATATGAGTTCTCGGTGAGTCCGTCCAGTGTACCCAGTCACCACTGAGCACCCGTATACGATCTCGATGTCAAACATCGATGAATGTGGGAACATCCATCGCCCATCATATGGGTCTAGGATCATATACGCTAGTCTACTCTGTTATATCGATGCCCCGTCTCGATACACCTATGACTAGGGACTTTTCAGGATATGCTTATAAACTACAATGTCCCACTAGTATGATCTCCATCATAATCACAGTAGTCAAGTCTATATCCTCATGGCTTTATCGACATGTATGAATGAATAAAAACATGATCAAGTCAACATGTCAGATAAAGAAGAATCAGATAGCATATTGTCATGTCGAGCAAGAATGTACATAGAATATATATATATATATATATATATATATATATATATACATATACACATGTATAAATACATCCACTGTCATATAATGGCCTCTAGGGCATACATATATCCAACAATTAATTGCCATGACACTCGCACTATAGAATTGCTATGAACCATACATCGTTTTGATTACCTCATCATTGATGATTAGACATGATTGATCCTTTGTATGCATACATTTTGCGTATCTACCTACTTACATTTCCACACTTGCTTATGCATACATCCCTGCGTACACCCATACTTGTTATAGCTGCATCCCTAGATGACGTAGATTTGATTTGGAGATTTGGGAACCGCATGACGTATTTTTAAAACTTTATTTATTTAAAGGAGCGGTTTTCCCTTGATATGCACATGTTACAGCTTTATGTTGCATACGTCACATTGTATGGATTTACGCATTGAGTTTGGATTTCATGTGATTTCTGGATTTGAGAACCGTGGTATTATTTTAAGAAAGCATGCACTATTTTGAAAACCCGGATTCTCTTGATATGATATTTTAGTGCGTCCACCATGAGTTTTTTCGGTTCTGAGAGCTTGTGTGGGTATACCCGATTCGAGGAGTGGTAGGCACCGTCTGCGGATACATGGTGGACCCGGTATGGTACCCCCGGACAAGAAGACTCGTATAGATAGACGGTGTGCCCAGCGGAGGGACTACTACCTACCGGTGATAGTATGGAGCCCGACGGATATCCAGAGGATACCGTCTGGGGGTTATGACATGAGATACATATTGAGGGCCGATCTGGTATGTGGAGCCTCAGAGATGAGGATTTGCGTGTCGATGCTGGACATGAGTATTTCATGATATTTTGAGTGCCGATGTTGGGCACTCTTGTTCCATGAGATTTACAGGATATGAGGGCCGGATAGAGTGACGGCGCCTGAGTTATCGGGATTTCGGGGTGTTTTTGGTAGACACCGGGGTTTTTCCACGATGATGATTCGTTTAGATGATATTTTATCCCATGCCCAGCATTCATTGTTATGCATTGCATCATATAGTCGTAGTACCTGATGGAGTACTTTGCATGATTATTGCATATCCAGTTACCATATTGATGTTATCAGTTTTCACATGTTAGAGCATCGCAGTACGTGCATACTTACGATTACCTTTATATGTTATCTATTATTCACGAGTTGGCAACTCACCCCCGTTGTGCCACAGTGTTTGCAGGTAGACCCTCGGAGTAGTTGCGGCAGGGTTACATCACTGTATCTTTTGTTGCGGATACCGCTACAGTTGGCGTGCGAGCCATTTTGCTTATTGGTGGGATCTGCGATTATCCGTTTATATTTCATTGTACACTTCATTGTATCTAGTACTCTCTATCTACCAGTTATGTATTCACTTAGAGACCAGTCGTGTGAACGATTTTGTATATATTTTGTGACTCTGGGTATCGAGCTCGTGTGAGTCAACTTTCATTTAAGCAGTTTTATCTCTTTTTTTGCTGTTTTTTCACTTATATTGTTCATTCTTCGTTACGGCGGCGTATACTATTATTGTGGTGGTTGTTTCCGCCGTTGGACGTGATTGCTCCCGTTTGGGGATACTTTATTCTTATTGTATGTCATTTTACTTATATCATGTCTTGTACCCGATTTCGGAGCTAGTTTTTACAAAGGAGGTGCTGCCAAAATTTTTAAGAAAATAACTCAAACTTTAAAGATTTTTACTCGAGTTCTCTAGATGTTTTAAACCAATGTTTTCAACACTCACTACTTTTAATGGTTTTGATTTCTGGGTTTCGGCTTACTTAGTCGCGTTATTCTTGTAGACGTTACGTTGTTAAGTGCCGGTCACGGGCCGAACTTTAGGTCGTGATAGTAGGACTCTAAAGACTCGTCAATATGATGGCAGTAGGTGGTGATCATATCAGTCACCCATAAGCCGCAAGCGGTCTGCTAAACGTAACATCCACCCGATTATTGAGCTATCAAAAGATCAACAAGAAAGCCTGCTCATACTCCTGCGAATCCAATCAGTAACACTACCGTACAGTCCGGTCTCTTCGTCAGATATGTCGCATATCTCAGCCTGGGGGTGGTAGAATGTCAGACCCCAATAGCCTGATAAGTCATGCCGATGTGAGGTCCATAACGGTTCGAGAAACTACTGATAACACTTACCAGTAAATCTCAACAACCCTGGCCAGCGATTTCCTGTTATGGCCAATCGAGCATAGTGCAACATCAACCTCCAATACCAGGAGAGATGAATCCCCTCCTATCGCTCATTGCCTCCATGTGACTCGGGACTGTACCCAAAAACCACCGTTTTGCATGATCTCTTGAACGTGGTAAGGTAGAAATCAAGGCACAGTGGGAATCACACAAGACTCTATGACGATCTCGGGTCTACAGACTAACCTGTACCAGCGTCACCAGAGAACTTCTATCTGACGATAGGTATAATAACATCTAGGAGTTCTCGGCGAGTCCGTTCAGTGTATCCAGTCTCCAATGAGCACCCGTATACCATCTCTGATGTCAAAAACCAATGGATATGGGATCATCCATCGCCCATCATATGGGTCGAGAAGCATATACGCAAGTCTACTCTGGAATATCGATGCCCTGTCTCGATACTCCTACGATTAGGAACATTTGAAGGATGTACTTACCGACTACCTCTGCCCCACTAGTATGATCTGCATTATAATCCTGGTAGTCAAGTACTTATCTTAAGGGCTTTATCAACATGTAATAGAGAGACAATAAGTGTACATGTTAAGATAAAGAGCAACCGGATAGCATACTATCATGTCGAGCAAGAAAGTCCTCCATATATATGACCAAGCGTCCACTACAATATACATCGTATATACAGTAATGGCCTCTAGAGCATACATATTACTAACAACATGTACCAGTATCACCAGAGAACTGCTATATAACGATATGTATAATACCAACTAGGAGTTCTCGGCGAGTCCTGTTCGGTGTACCCATTCTCTAATGAGCACCTGTGTACAATCTTTGATGTGAAACACCAATGGATGTGGGATCAACCATCGCCCCATACAGGGTCAAGCAACGTACACACTAGTCTACTCTGGAATATCGATGCCCTGTCTCGATATTCCCTCGACTAGGAACGGTTAAAGGATGTGCATCATAGTCCTGGTAGTTAACCTAACATCCTAAGGGCTTTATCAACATGTATTAGAGAGAAAGTATAATAATACTAGTGTACATGTTAAGATAAACAGCAAGCGGATAGCTTACTATCATGTCGAGTAAGAAAGTCCTCCATATATATATATGTCCAAGCATCCACTATAATATACAATAATGTACAATAATGGCATCTAGGGAATACATATGACCAACAATCTCCCTCTTGCACTAAGGCCAGTTGTTGTAGTATCTCATACTCAACATCCCAAAAATTCTCTCAAATTGCGTCTGGGGGAGGGCCTTCGTGAGTGGATCCGCTGTGTTATCCTTCGTGTCAACTCTCCTGACATTGATCTCCCGGCGATCAACTATCTCCCGAATCAAGTGATACCGCTAAGAATATGTCTAGATCGCTGATGGGACCGGGGTTCCTTGGCCAAAACCACAGCTCTATTGTTATCACAATACAAAGGTATTGGATGCTCAATGGATGGAACCACACCAAGTTCAGCTATGAACGTCTTCATCCAGACAGCCTCTTTGGAGGCATCGTTGGCAGCGATGTATTCAGCCTCCATCGTTGAGTCTGCCACAGTATCTTTCTCAGAACTTTTCCAACATACCGCCCCTCCATTGAGGGTGAAGACAAAACCCGAGACCGACTTACTATCGTCCTTATCACTCTGGAAGCTGGAATCGGTAAAGGACTCGACCTGGAGTTCTCCATTACCAAACACCAAGAACATTTCTTTAGTCCTTCTCAAGTACTTAAGAATGTTCTTCACAGCTGTCCAGTGTTTCTCCCAAGGATCTGATTGATACCTACTTACCACACTAAGTGCGTAAGCTACATCCGGTCTGGTACATAACATCGCATACATGATAGACCCGACTGCTGAAGCATAGGGTATCTCTTGCATGCGAGCCCTTTCCAAATCAGTCTTGGGAGACATCTCTTTGGAGAGTGTGATTCCAGAACAAGCGGGTAAATTACCATGCTTAGAATCTTCCATACTAAACCTCTTTAGTATGGTGTCAATGTACCTGGACTGGGACAATCCCAACATCCACTTAGATCTATCTTTATAGATCTTAATCCACAGGATGTAGGAGGCATCACCCAGATCTTTCATGGAGAAACTTTGTGATAAGAAGAGCTTGACCGAGTGTAGCATAGGAACATCATTTCCTATCAAGAGTATGTCATCCCCGTACAATATGAGGAAGACAATCTTACTCTCTACTATCTTCTTGTATATACAAGGTTCATCTACGTTTTTGATGAAGTCAAACTCTTTAACTGCCACATCAAAACAGATGTTCCAGCTCCGCGATGCCTGCTTTAATCTATAGATTGATTTAAGAAGCTTGCACATCTTTCCGCTGCTCCCACTATCTACAAAACTCTCTGGCTGAGTCATGTACACACTCTCTTCTATATCACCATTTAGAAAAGTGATCTTGACATCCAACTGCTAGATTTCGTAGTCATGGTATGCAGCGATGGCAAGTAGGATCCGGATGGACTTAAGCATAGCTACAGGAGAAAATGTTTCATCATAATCGATACCTGGTCGTTGACGAAAACCTTTTGCTACAAGTCTAGCTTTGAAAGTCTCAACCTTTCCATCTCACCAAGTTTCTTCTTAAAGATACACTTGCTCCCGATGGTTTTTACCCCTTCAGGAGCAACTTCCAAAGTCCATACTTTGTTGGTGTACATGGTGTTAGTTATATGTATTCCCTAGATGCCATTACTGTACATGTGATGTATATAGTAGTGGATGCTTGGACATATATAGGGAGGACTTTCTTGCTCGACATGATAGTATGCTATCTGGTTGCCTTTTATCTTAACATGTGGACTTGTATTTGTTTACTGTCTTGCTCTCACATGTTGATAAAGACCTTAGGATATATACTTGACTACTAGGACTATGATGCAGATCATACTAGTAGGTCCAGTGTAGTCAACGAGTACATCCTATAACTGTTCCTAGTCGAGGGAGTATCAAGACAGGACATCGATACTCCAGAGTAGACCAGCGTATACGCATCTTGACCCATATGATGGGCGATGGATGATCACATATCTATCGGTGTTTGACATCAAAGATGGTGTACGGGTGCTCAGTGGAGACTGGGTACATTGAACGGACTCGCTGAGAACTCCTAGATGGTATTATACCTATCGTCGGATAGCAGTTCTCTGGTGACACTGGTACAGGTTAGTCTGTAGACCCGAGATCGTTATAGAGTCTTGGGTGATTCCCACTGTGCTTTGATTTCCACCTTACCACGTTCAAGAGAACGTGCAAAATGGTGGCTTTTGGGTACAGTCCCGTATCACATGAAGGCAATGAGCGATAGGAGGGGTTTCGTCTCTCCCGGTATAGGGAGTTGATGTTGTGCTATGCTCGATTAGCCATAACAGGAAATACCTGGCCAGGATTGTTGATATCTACTGGTAAGAGTTATCAGTAGTTTCTCGAACCGTTATTAACCTTGCATCGGCATGACTTATCAGGCTATTGGGGTCTTACGTTATACCACCCCCAGGCCGTGATATGCAACATATCAGACGAAGAGACTAGACTGTACGGTAGTATTACTGATTGGATTCACAGGACTACGAGCAGGCTTGCTTGTTGATCTTCTGATCGCTCAATACCCGGGTGGCCGTTATGTTTAGCAGACCGCTTGCGGCTTGTGGGTGTTTGATATGATCATCACCTACTGCCGGCGTATTGACGAGTGTTTAGAGTCCTACACAGAGGTTTCCTGGCTCAAGCGAAATGGAGTATGAGCGCATATGTGATATGTGCGGGACCGAGATTAATACGATATGAGATACCGTATTCTATTCTCGCGATATAAGATATCGGTCGGTTATATATGATATAGCCGGGTTATCGGATCAAGTGTTGATTCGATAAGTTGATTCGTATAATATTAGTCGGTTGTATATGATATAGCCGGATTATTAAATCAAGAGTTGATTTAATAATTTAATGTATAATTATATATTTGATATATTACATTACATTAACTAATATTAGCTCACTTAAGTATTCATTTTTCTCACTTGATGATACATTGATATATATGTGATATATGTTAAATGTATTGTTTTCTTTTTGCACACTTATTATATATGTGATATATATTAGTGTGTCATGCTAAGTTACACATGCAACATGTATGTATGAGACTTATACCATGCTAGGGTTAAGCTAGGGTTTTATTTATTCTAAGCTAATTCAAACATTTGGTTTAAGTCATGGTAGATATTTTGTGCAAACAAGATAACTATTGACCAAGTCAACTTGTTTGTCTAGCTTAGGATATTTATTTAACCCAACCTTTAACCTTAATGTATGGTTTATTCTCTACAATGGTTAGGCATGATATTTTGTGACCATGGTCGCATTTGTAACCTCATGAGATCTCTTTCATTCATCACTTGCTTCATCTTTTTCTTTCTCTCAAGCTTTCTAGCTTCAATGGAAAGTGATGATTTCTTGTGAAAAAATGATTTCTAAAGTGAGCAAAATTCCTACTTCAACATCCTCTACTACTTTCCATTTAGTATAGGGTGTTTGCTACACTAATTCCATGATTAGTGAAGAGATAGCTTGGGTTGGTGTCTCCTCGACGTAGATCCTCTTCGGCCTCGAAGTCTTCGAAGAAAGCATGTTCGTTTCTTCAAGGGAGCCTCTCTAGAGTCTGGAGTTCACGATCGCAGCGAAGGGGACTACTACACGGAGCTATTGAAGTGAAGGACCGGTCTACAAAGGTTGTATACCTTGCCCACTTCTTATGCAAAGTTGTTTGCATTACATTCCGTACGATTTGTAGTAAACGATTCTATGTTTAGGGTTAGCTAGAACGACAAAATTTTGATTTGGCATAGACGATGCCTCCCGAAACCTTGCTGCCGTACTAGGCAACCCTGTACATGGATTCCATCTCAGATCGCATGGCATCCATCCATTTCACAGAGTCCCCACTTGAGATGGCCTGCTCGAAACTAGTTGGGTCACAATCTTCCATGATGCAATCCTCGCTCCCACCGTCTACGAGAAAACCATAGTATCTCTCAGGTGGGTGAGGAACCTTACTAGATCTGCGGAGTGGCTAAGGTTCGTCGGGGACTACTGAATCCTCCGGTTCTACCAAATTATCAGTCGTAGTTTGTGTAGCTGGAACATCTTCCAATTCTACCTCATTACCACTAATTTCTTTCAAAAAAAATTCCTTTTCTAAAAAGGTGGCATGCAGAGAAACAAACACCTTTCTTCCTCGATGCGGTAGAAGATATACCCTCGTGAATGTTTGGGATATCCAACAAACTTGCACAGAACTGACCTTGCCTCGAGTTTATCCGGATTTTGTGTTTTCACATATACTGTACAACTCCATATCTTAACATATTTAAGACATGGTCTCTTTCCTTTGCATATCTCATATGGAGTGGTAGGCTCGGATTTGGTGGGAACCATATTCAATAGGTCTGCATCTGTCTCAAGTGCATAACTCCAAAAGGAAATAGGTAACTCAGCAGTACTCATCATAAAGCGCACCATATCTAATAGGGTGCGATTCCTCCGCTCCGATACACCGTTGTGATATGGTGTATATGGAGGAGTAAGGTGAGAGATAATCCCATTCTCTTTTAAATAATTCAGGAACTCTGTGCTTAAGTATTCTCCTTCCCGATCAGATCGAAGTATTTTAATACTTTTACCTATTTGGTTCTCTACTTCGCACTTATATTTCTTGAATTTCTCAAAAGCTTCAGACTTATGTTTCAACAGGAACACATGTCCGTATCTTGAGAGATCGTCAGTGAATGTAATAAAATATGAGAAACCATTCCTGGCATGTGTAGATATTGTTAGTGTTTATGCCCTAGAAGGACATTACTGTATCATACTAGTTTGTATATTACTTAATGGAAGCTTGGGATATTCACATGTATATAACAGTCTTGCTAAACATGGTAGTATGCTACTTGGTTTTTCTATCTTAATATGTGAGTGTACGTATTGATAGAGCTCTTAGGATCTTGCTTGACTACCAGTGTTGTGATGGCAGTCACACTAGTGGGGGCTGGGTAGTCTACAAGCACATTCTTATTCAGGTCCCTAGTCGTTGGATTATCGAGACAGAGCATCGATACTCCGGAGTAGACTAGTGTGTACGCTTCTCATCCCAGTTGGGGAGATGGTCTGTCCCACAGCCGTCAGTACGTTGTACTGGAGATAGTATACAGGTGCTCGTTAGGTTACGGGTACACCGGACAGGACTCACAGGGAACTGTTGGTTGGTTTTATACCAGTCGTCAGTGAAAAGTTCCCAGGTGACATGAGTACAGCATAGTCCGCAGACTTGACACTGCTACTTCGCCTCGAGTGTGTCCCACTGTTCTTAGATTGCTACCCTACCACGGCTCAAAGGAGTCGTGCAAACAGGTAGCAGTTGGGTGCAGTCCCGAGCACTTGGAGGCAGTGGCGGTTAGACAGGATTCGTCTCTCCCGGTATTGGGAGTTGATATCGCGCTGTGTCAGAGAGGCATTACGCAAAGTCCCTGGCCAGGGCAAGCGAGATTTGCTGGTAGGTTCCAGTAGTTTCTCAGGGTGTAATGGGCTTCCCTCCGACACGACTTATACCGCTATTAGGGGACAGACGCTTGCCGCCCCCTAGGCCGGATATGCGATAGTCTAAGATGAACGGACCGGACTGTATGGAGATTGTCACATCAGACTCAGTAGGAGTTCGGATGGGTTTCCTCATCGGCCTTCTTATCGACAACTACCTGGGGACCGTTACGTACAGCTAGTGCCGCTTGCGGTCTGTGGTTAAACCCACTGCCAGCGTAGTAGTCGAGTCTCTAGAGTCCCACACAGAGAGTTTTCTATTCCAGGTGAAACGATATAGAGGTCGTATGGTTTTACGACAAGGGTTCGGACGCATACGTGCGTTTACGCGCGTACGACTTTCGGACAGTTTTTACCAGTCGGCTTTGGTTTAAGCCAGTTACTGGTATCCGGTTATTGGATTTTTACAGTCTAAAGTTTTTCCGTATTTTTGCGGATTGGAGGGGCGTTCTCGTAATTGTGCGAGAAGCTTCTAGAAGTGGTGACTAAGGAGGTTTAGGTGTCATATGCAATGAATGAGATTAGTGAGTCATGAGGGTGATTCATTCATGTCATTAAAGCACAATAAATGCTTAATGACTCATGATAATGAATCACCATTAGATATTTGTGAAGCATGCTTATTCATCATGTATTATTCTTTTCTTCATAAAAGAGAATGCTTCATATTTATTATGATACTCAATAATCTCATCTCATTATTATCTACACATTCTCTCTCCTCAAGCTCTCTCTCTTCAAAAGACTAATCCTCCCCTCTCATGAGTTGAGTACAAGGGTTAGTAAGACTAAACAATCCATAACCATCACTCTATCTCAATCTATCTTCTTTGATTAGCAATCCAAGAAGGTTAGTTGCCTTAAGTTTAGAGGCTAAGCTTGGAGTTTTGCTCTCGGGTGGATCGTCTACTACTTCGAGAAGGCCGAGGAGAACAAGGAGTTCGTAAATACGAAGGAGTTGGTTCATTAGGTATAATCCCTAAACACAGTAGTTTAGAAACACTTTGTGTTTGGTTATTTATAGTTTAGCTTCGATTCAAGCGGTTAGTCGATGTTCGTTCACTAAATAAGTTCGTTTTTGAAAATTCCGCCTCCCCACAAGTATTGGGGTGTAGTACATCGACTTACAGTGGTATCAGTGCCTAGCTAAACAATAAATAACTTAATTGCAAATTTGTACGAATTTCGAACGGAAAAACGAAGCCGGAAAACACTAAAAATATCAAGTTTCTGTCGATTTTAAAATGATGTCCAAAAATTTTTCAGGGAAGTTCAGAAAGCTTGAAAAGACACCAGAAGAACACCCAAGAAATTTAGGCTCCTGAATCGGCAACGCGGCCGCGGAACCGCGGCGGATCGGACCGATCCGCCGTGCTTCCGCCGCCGAGTTGCCGAGTCAGGAACTCAAATTTCCTGTGTTGCTTCTCTGTGGTATTTGGGATTTTCTGGAATATTTAATATTTGCTCAGGTTTCAGTTTTACAGAGCAGTATTGGAGCAATATTAATGGTGTTTAATCGATCGAAATTGTACAGTATTTGCATATTGGATTATATCTGTGATTGATAAATGTGTTCGTAAACCTCCCCTAACTGCTAGTATGTCGGTTGGCAGGGGGTTGCATATTTCTGTAATGGTTATATCTGTTTGTGCATATAAACTGTATTGGACTGTTGTGGTGTATAGCCGGGGTTTTGAAATGGGTTATTATTAAATTCATTTGTTGTAAATGTAATTTGTTGTAATATTATTTTGCGGGGCACATCCAGGATGCGGTTGTAGCCACCGTTGTATTATTTCATTTTACTGTTTTTGCTCCTAGGACAGATCCAAGGTGGGGTACACAAACTGCCGGGCGGGTAGTTTGCCGTACCCGTAGGGATCTTGGGTGGGGTAACGGCTATTCATCACAACTGTGTAATCTGTCTTTTCTTGCAGGCTCAAAAGAAATACAGATTGCTTGCAAATCCAATAAAGTTTATCTGTGTTCTGGAATGTATATCATTGCGTCAGACGAATGTAAAATATCTATATATATTGTAGCTATTTTAGACGTCACTAATGTTTTACACCCGCGCTAGCCCAGTCCCCGCTCTGTCGTTAGTTAAGTAACCTAACGGGTGATAACGGGACCCAGTGGCGAATGCAGGTGGCATAAAAGGACGTCATATTTTCGTTGTTTTCTGCAATGATAGGTTAATGATGGGACGCATTATCTATAATGCAAAGAAAAATAAACCAAAGTTTTAATCGTTGGAACAATTTAAAAGAAACCACTCGGTTAATTTTAAAAACAGATATTTTTAAATGCGGAGCTTTAACCACTCCTTTTAAAAGCTATCAGGTTCCTTCGGTTATATCAAGTTCACTACGTTCACGGTTTCGCCAAAACCATTCGTAGCCCTCCGTCATTTCATCTGGGTATTCAGTAGTATTCAAGCTATGTATTTTGACCTAACGCCAAGGCATAGTGTTTGGTAGCTGCTGGATATTCATTTGTTGCATAGATAGATGAGTTAGTTTGGGACAGTCGTATTATCATTTTGGCCGAACGTCAAGGATATATACGGATGGGTTCAAATTGACAAGATAATGATGGGTAGAACTTGACATGTGACTTATGACATTTTGACATAACGCCAAGGTCATAAGAGCATGGGGCAAAAACTTATATCGGGAATTTCTAAAGAAACTGAAATTTGCAAAGAGATGCATACCATTTTGAGTTTGATGAATGTTGGTAGCATTCCTACAACATTATCAGACGATGATATTTGGATCCCGATCCTACTGTGAGTATATGCTACTTATCAGGATATTCGTCACTTAACGATCAATGCTATAAACCTAGTAGGTGTCCAGAAAAGTGTCAGCGGGGTTATGCCCCCAGAGAAAAGAGGTTATTTAATTAAGGAACTTCGCGAAAGCGTTGGAAAACCTCCCTCGAAGTATCGACACCAGCCTGGCTGAACGGTTAAGCAAGTATTGTACGGTGAGAATAGTCCTGGCTAATTCTTCTTTTATGGTTTGAGGAAGGATTCGAGAAACAGTGGGAGCCATCCAGTTTAGATAAACTAAAAACCACTCTAAACTTGCAAGAGCATCATGCTAAAGAGTTTTCTTCTCTCTCTCCTAATTGCAGCGACCCTGAAAATGACAGGACTTAAGTTACTTTTAGAGAAAAATATACTGACAGGGCCAAACTATAAAGATTGGCTGCGGAATGTCAAAATGGCTTTGAACTATGACAAACTGGGGTACATCCTCACCGCTACGGCACCTGCTGTCCCTGGTCCCAAATCCAGTAATGCGGATAAGGAAATCCGCAAAACCTGGGATTTAGATTGCGCGAAAGCCAAGTGCATCGTGCTTGCCTCGATGAACAATGAACATCAGAGGAGGCACGAGGATATGGACCTTGATGGCATATTTCTCCATACAAAGGAACTTTATGGAGAGCAATCTCGTATAGCAAGATACGAGACCTCTAAGAACTTGTTTCGAGCGAGGTTGGCTGTCGGGTCATCGGTAGGAGAACATGTCCTAAAGATGATCGGCTATATAGAAGAGCTCGCAGACCTTGGGACGAATTTGGATAATGAGCTCTATACAGACCTTATTCTCCAGTCCCTTCCTCACACCTACGCCCAGTTTATCCTGAACTTCAACATTCAAAGAAAAGAAGTTGAACTTCCGGAACTCCTGAACATGTTAAGGAGTGCAGAGGGCACCTTGAAGAATTCAAGGGAAACACCCGCTATGTTTGTTGGCGGTACATCTTCTTCCGGGTCCAAGGCAAAGGCCAAAGGAAGGAAGAAGAAGGCCGCACCCAGACCTAGAGGAGGTGTTAGTAAGGTGGGAGGGAAGGGAAAGAAAAAGTTTGCGGTACCGGTAGTTGGCCAGGATGAGTGCTTCCATTGTCACAGGAAAGGGCACTGGAAGAAGGATTGCAAGGCGTGGAACGCCAAGAACCAGGAACCGAAGCAAGCTGTGGCTTCGACTTCAGGTGTGTTTGTAATTGAGAATTGTCTGTCGATCAACTCTACTTCCTGGGTATTGGATACCGGATCAGGATCTCATATTTGCAATTCATTGCAGGCACCGAGAAACCGTAGAGTGCTGAAGGAAGGTGATATGACCCTAAAGGTTGCTAACGGAGCTAGCGTGGGAGCTGCGTCCGTCGAGGATTATCACCTAGGATTGACGAGTGGACACATTTTGGTTTTACATAACTGTTATTTTGTACCAAGCTTAACGTGTAATATCATATCAGTTTCCTTGTTATCAAATAAAGGTTATGATTTCACGTTTGTAAGAGATGTTGTCAACATCCACCTAAATCATGGTTTGATTGGGTCAGGTACACTAAATAACGGCATATATGTTTTAAACCAACTCCAAATTTTCAATGTCCAGAACACACTAAAAAGAAAGTCTCCAGATTTAAATAAAGCTTTCTTATGGCATTGTAGACTGGGTCACATCAATGAGAGAAGGTTGACTAAGTTGCATAGAGAAGGATATTTGGACTCGTTCGAATATCAATCTTATGACACTTGTCAATCTTGTCTCAAAGGAAAGATGACAAAGACTCCATTCACTGGACAAGGAGTACGAGCGAGCGAGCTCTTAGGACTCATACACAGCGATGTATGTGGTCCAATGTCTACACATGCGAGAGGTGGTTTTTCCTATTTCATTACTTTCACGGATGATTACTCAAGATACGGATTCATTTATCTGATGAAACATAAATCCGAGGCTTTTGAGAAATTCCAAGAGTATAAGAATGAAGTAGAAAACCAAACCGGCAAAAGTATCAAGACACTTAGATCTGATCGAGGTGGTGAATACTTGAGTGTCGTGTTCCTAGGTTACCTAAAAGAGAAAGGAATTCTCTCTCAGCTTACTCCTCCGTACACTCCACAGCATAACGGTGTATCGGAGAGACGGAATCGAACCCTATTGGATATGGTACGATCCATGATGAGTAATGCTGAGTTATCGCGATCTTTCTGGGGTCATGCGCTAGAATCAGCGGCATATCTTTTGAACATGGTACCTACCAAGACTGTGCCTACCACTCCATATCAGATGTGGAGCGGGAAGAAACCCCATCTACAGTATATAAAGATTTGGGGATGTCCAGCTTTTGTTAAAAAGCAGCATGTGGACAAGCTCGAGGCACGATCAGTAAAGTGTAAGTTTGTGGGATATCCAAAGCACTCCAGGGGATATCTATTCTATTACGCAGAGGAACAAAAGGTGTTTGTTTCTCGTAATGCCCATTTTCTAGAACATCAGTTTTTAGAAAAGGAATCAAGTGGGAGCGAAATAGAACTGGAAGAAATTCCAGAACCACAAACTGCTACTGAAAGTTTGGTAGAACCGGAAGTTCAAGAAGAACAGGACATTCCCGCACCCCTCCGCAGGAGTAGTAAGCCGTCTCATCCGCCTGAGAGATACTACGGTTTTCTCATAGACGGGGATAGAGAGGATTGCATCATAGAAGATGATGAACCTACTAACTTCCAGCAGGCCATCCAGAGCGGCGACTCGGTACGATGGCTAGATGCAATGCGGACCGAAATGGAGTCCATGTACACCAACAAAGTATGGACTTTGGACTTTGCTCCAGATGGGGTAAAACCCATAGGAAGCAAATGGATCTTCAAGAAAAAGATTGGTGTAGATGGACAGGTGGAAACCTATAAGGCTAGACATGTTGCAAAGGGTTTTCGTCAAAGACCTGGTTTGGACTATGACGAAACTTTTTCTCCAGTGGCTATGCTCAAATCCATTCGGGTCCTTCTTGCTATTGCTGCCTTCCATGATTATGAAATCTGGCAGATGGACGTAAAGACGGCTTTTCTGAATGGAAATTTAGAAGAGGGCGTCTATATGGATCAACCAGAGGGTTTCAATCAGAGTGGGAGCAGCGGGAAAGTATGCAAGCTGCTTAAGTCCATTTATGGACGAAAGCAGGCATCGCGGAGTTGGATCATCTGTTTTGATGAGACAGTCAAAGAATATGACTTTATCAAAAATCCAGATGAACCGTGCATATATAGTAAAGTTGTAGCCAGAAGTGTAGTATTCCTCGTCTTGTACGTGGATGACATTCTATTGATAGGAAATGACATTCCTATGCTACAATCTGTCAAAGGATTCTTGTCACACAGGTTCTCCATGAAAGACCTGGGTGATGCCTCTTACATTCTGGGGATCCGGATCTATCGTGATAGATCCAAGAGGATGTTGGGACTTTCGCAGTCCAGGTATATCGACACTGTACTGAAAAAATTCAGTATGGAAGATTCTAAGCGCGGTAATCTACCGGCTTGTCACGGAATCACCCTCTCCAAAGAGATGTCTCCCAAGACTGATTTGGAAAGGGAACGCATGTCTATTATACCCTATGCTTCTGCGGTAGGCTCTATAATGTATGCGATGTTGTGTACCAGACAAGATGTAGCTTACGCACTGAGCATGGTGAGCCGGTATCAGTCAGACCCAGGGGAGAAACACTGGATAGCAGTAAAGAACATTCTCAAGTACCTGAGGAGGACTAAGGAGATGTTCTTGGTTTACGGCGGAAAAGACCTCAGGTTGGAGGCCTTTGCTGATTCCGGCTTCCAGAGTGATAAGGACGATTCCAAGTCCATGTCGGGTTATGTCTTTACCCTCAATGGAGGGGCGGTGTGCTGGAAGAGCTCCAAGCAGGACACCGTTGCTGACTCGACGATGGAAGCGAAGTATATAGCTGCTTGCGATGCCGCAAAAGAAGCAGTCTGGATGAAGAAGTTCCTAACAGAACTTCAGGTGGTTCCTACCATAGTTGATCCAATACCTATGTATTGCGACAACAACGGAGCTATAGCTTTAGCAAAGGAACCAAGGTCCCATCAGATGTCCAGACACATCTTAAGGTGGTATCACCTGATCAGGGAGATCATTGATCGTCAGGAGATCGAGGTTCGGAGAGTTGCTTCAGAAGAGAACATTGCTGATCCATTCACGAAGGCCCTACCTCAGACGCAGTTCGAGAGGCTACTCGAGATCATTGGTCTTCGATATGCCAGTACATGGCCCTAGTGCAAGTGGGAGATTGTTAGTGTTTATGCCCTAGAAGGCCGTTACTGTATCATACTAGTTTGTATATTACTTAATGGAAGCTTGGGATATTCACATGTATATAACAGTCTTGCTAAACATGGTAGTATGCTACTTGGTTTTTCTATCTTAATATGTGAGTGTACGTATTGATAGAGCTCTTAGGATATTGCTTGACTACCAGCGTTGTGATGGCAGTCACACTAGTGGAGGCTGGGTAGTCTACAAGCACATCCTTATTCAGGTCCCTAGTCGTTGGATTATCGAGACAGAGCATCGATACTCCGGAGTAGACTAGTGTGTACGCTTCTCATCCCAGTTGGGGAGATGGTCTGTCCCACAGCCGTCAGTACGTTGTACTGGAGATAGTATACAGGTGCTCGTTAGGTTACGGGTACACCGAACAGGACTCACAGGGAACTTTTGGTTGGTTTTATACCAGTCGTCAGTGAACAGTTCCCAGGTGACATGAGTACAACATAGTCCGCAGACTTGACACTGCAACTTCGCCTCGAGTGTGTCCCACTGTTCTTAGATTGCTACCCTACCACGGCTCAAAGGAGTCGTGCAAACAGGTAGCAGTTGGGTGCAGTCCCGAGCACTTGGAGGCAGTGGCGGTTAGACAGGATTCGTCTCTCCCGGTATTGGGAGTTGATATCGCGCTGTGTCAGAGAGCCATTACGCAAAGTCCCTGGCCAGGGCAAGCGAGATTTGCTAGTAGGTTCCAGTAGTTTCTCAGGGTGTAATGGGCTTCCCTCCGACACGACTTATACCGCTATTAGGGGACTGACGCTTGCCGTCCCCTAGGCCGGATATGCGATAGTCTAAGACGAACGAACCGGACTGTATGGAGATTGTCACATCAGACTCAGTAGGAGTTCGGATGGGTTTCCTCATCGGCCTTCTTATCGACAACTACCTGGGGACCGTTACGTACAGCTAGTGCCGCTTGCGGTCTATGGTTAAACCCACTGCCAGCGTAGTAGTCGAGTCTCTACAGTCCCACACAGAGAGTTTCCTATTCCAGGCGAAACGATATAGAGGTCGTATGGTTTTACGACAAGGGTTCGGACGCATACGTGCGTTTACGCGCGTACGACTTTCGGACAGTTTTTACCAGTCGGCTTTGGTTTAAGCCAGTTACTGGTATCCGGTTATTTGATTTTTACAGTCTAAAGTTTTTCCGTATTTTTGCGGATTGGAGGGGCGTTCTCGTAATTGTGCGAGAAGCTTCTAGAAGTGGTGACTAAGGAGATTTAGGTGTCATATGCAATGAATGAGATTAGTGAGTCATGAGGGTGATTCATTCATGTCATTAAAGCACAATAAATGCTTAATGACTCATGATAATGAATCACCATTAGATATTTGTGAAGCATGCTTATTCATCATGTATTATTCTTTTCTTCATAAAAGAGAATGCTTCATATTTATTATGATACTCAATAATCTCATCTCATTATTGTCTAAACATTCTCTCTCCTCAAGCTCTCTCCCTTCAAAAGACTAATCCTCCCCTCTCATGAGTTGAGTACAAGGGTTAGTAAGACTAAACAATCCATAACCATCACTCTATCTCAATCTATCTTCTTTGATTAGCAATCCAAGAAGGTTAGTTGCCTCATGTTTAGAGGCTAAGCTTGGAGTTTTGCTCTCGGGTGGATCGTCTACTACTTCGAGAAGGCCGAGGAGAACAAGGAGTTCGTAAAGACGAAGGAGTTGGTTCATTAGGTATAATCCCTAAACACAGTAGTTTAGAAACACTTTGTGTTTGGTTATTTATAGTTTAGCTTCGATTCAAGCGGTTAGTCGATGTTCGTCACTAAACAAGTTCGTTTTTGAAAATTCCGCCTCCCCACAAGTATTGGGGTGTAGTACATCGACTTATATTTCTTGAATTTCTCAAAAGCTTCAGACTTATGTTTCAACAGGAACACATGTCCGTATCTTGAGAGATCGTCAGTGAATGTAATAAAATATGAGAAACCATTCCTGGCATATGTAGACATAAGACCGCATACATCACTATGTATCAGTCCCAAGAGTTCAGTAGCTCTTTCTCCGTGTCCAGTAAACAGAGTTTTGGTCATTTTTCTTTTGAGACATGACTGACAAGTTTCATAAGATGTAAATTTGAACGGATTCAAATATCCATCTTTGTGCAACTTAGCTAGTCTTGTCGCATTGATATGACTGAGTCTATAATGCCACAAGAAGGTTTCGTTCATTTCTGAACTTTTCCTCCTGTGTGTGTTCTGTATACTTAGAACTGTAGTTTGATTCATAACGTATATACCGTTATATAACATACCAAACCCAATCAACACTTGATTTAGGAAAAATGTTCATAACAATATCCTCTACTAGAAAGTTATATCCTTCTTTATCTAATAAAAAAATGATATTTGTTAGTTATATGTATGCGCTAGAGGCCATTATTGTACATATGATGTATATTATAGTGGATGCTTGGACATATATAGAGAGGACTTTCTTGCTCGACATGATAGTATGCTATCTGGTTGCTCTTTGTCTTAACATGTAGACTTGTATTGTTATACTGTCTTGCTCTCACATGTTGATAAAGCCCATAGGATGTGTACTAGACTACCAGGACTATGATGGAGATCATGCTAGTGGGGCCAGGGTAGTCCACAAGTTCCTTATTTAATTGTTCCTAATCGTGGGTGTATCGAGACAGGGCATCGATATTCAAGAGTAGACTAGCGTATACGCTTCTTGACCCATATGATGGGCGATGGATTATCCCACATCCATTAGTGTTTGACATCAGAGAAAGTATATGGGTGCTCAGTGTTAGTTATGTATATGCCCTAAAGGCCATTGTTGTACATATGATGTATATTATAGTGGATGCTTGGATATATATAGAGAGGACTTTCTGGCTCGATATGATAGTATGCTATCTGGTTTAACTTTGTCTAAACATGTTGACTTGTATTGGTTTACTGTCTTGCTCTCACATGTTGATAAAGCCCTTGGGATATGTACTTGACTACTAGGACTACGATGTGGATCATACTAGTGGGCCAGGGTAGTCAACGAGTACATCCTATAATTGTTCCAAGTCGAGGGTGTATCGAAACAGGGCATCGATACTCCAGAGTAGACTAGCGTATACGCATCTTGACCCATATGATGGGCAATGGATGATCCCATATCCATTGGTGTTTGACATCAAAGATGGTACATGGGGGCTCAGTGGAGACTGGGTACACTGAACGGACTCGTCGAGAACTCCTAGATGGTATTATACCTATCGTCAGATATCAGTTCTCTGGTGACACTGGTACAGGTTAGTCTGTAGACCCTAGATCGTCATAGAGTCTTGTGTGATTCCTACCGTGCTTTGATTTCCACCTTACCACGTTCATGAGAACGTGCAAAACGGTGGCTTTTGGGTACAGTCCCGAATCACATGGAGGCAATGAGCGATAGGAGGGATTTCGTCTCTCCTGGTATTGGGAGTTGATGTTGCGCTGTGTTCGATTGGCTATAACTGGAAGTCCCTGGCCAGGGCTGATATGGAGATCTACTGGTAAGTGTTATTAGTATTTTCTCGACCCGTTATGAGCCTCACATCGATACGACTTATCTGTTACTGGGGTCTGACGTTTACCACCCCTAGACTGGATATGCGACATATCAGACGAAGAGATCGGACTGTACGGGAGTGTTACTGATTGGATTCACAGGAGTGTGTACAGTCTTTCTTGTTGATTTTCTGATAACTCAATACACGTGTGGCTGTTACGTTTAGCTGAACAGCTTGTGGGTGTTTGATATGATCATCACCTACTGCCGGCATATTGACGAGTCTTTAGAGTCCTACACAGAGGTTTCCTGGCTCAGGAGAAACGGAGTAGGAGCACATATGTGATATGTGCGGGACCGAGATTAATACGATATGTGATACCGTATTCTATTATCGCGAATTGTGATATCGGCTGGTTATATATGATATAGCCGGGTTATCGGATCAAGTGTTGATTCGATAAAATGATACATATTATATTAGTCGGTTATATGTAATATAGCCGGATTATTAAATCAAGTGTTGATTTAATAATTTAATGTAGAATTATATATTATATATATTAAACTACATTAACTAATATATGCTCACTTACATATTTTCATTTTCTCACTTTGGATACATTTAACATATATGTGATATATGTTTATTGTATTCTTTTCCTTTGTTACATTAAATATTATATATGTGATATATAATATTGTGACATTCTAGGTTATACATGCAACTAGGGTGTATGAGACATACACCAAGCTATTGATAATTGTGGGTTTATATTTATTTAAGGTAATTCAAAAATGAGGTGGATTTTGGACAAATTCATGAAGCTTGTGGAAGCTTGTGGATGCATTGACAAAGTCTACTATTTTTGTTTTACTTAAGATATTTATTAACCTAACCCTTATCAATTAACATATGGTTTAGTCTCTACAAAAGTTTGTGAGACATACACTCACCCATGGTTTCATTTCTAACATCATCACAATTCATTCTCACTTGAGCTACTTCTTCTTCTTCTTCATTGATTTCTCTCTCTTGATTTTCTTCAAGTGATGAAAAATAGTAAGAATTAAATTACTAAAGTGAGAAAAATTCCTACATCATCATCCTCTTCTATGCTAGCCATATAGATTAGTGTGTTAGCTTCACTAATCCATGATTAGTGAAGAGATAGCTTGGGTTTGTGATTTCTTAAGGTAGATCATCTTGGATTGTGAAGACTACAAGCAAGGATGCCTCATTCACCTTATGGGGCCTCTCTAGAGTCCGGGAGCATGATGATCGCAGCGAAGGGACCTTAACTCGGAGCTTTATAAGTGAAGGAGAGGACTAAAAAGGTTGTAATCCCTAATCACATGGTAGTAAAGAGTTTACTTGTTGTTTCTAACGCTAATTCTCTAGTAAAGATACTTGCTTAGGTCGTTTGGCACTTGAAAATTTAAAATACGGCATGTTTGATGCCTTTTAGAACCATGTTCTAGTGCCTAAGAACCTTACAGTGGTATCAGAGCCTAGCTAGAACATTAGACGTTGCGTAGGCGAAATTAAAAGTCCGAACGAACTCCGAATAACCAAATTTTCTCACTTTCTGGAATTTTTTTCAAAAGTTGAAATTTTTCATATTAAAAATAGTCAGAAAATCATGCAGGTATTTCTATGAACCCTCTTGAAGAACGAGTCCCTAACTCGCTTTAGTGACCGCGGAACCGCGGCCAAAACAAGGTTTTGGCAGCGGTTCCGCGGCGCCACTAAGGAGGCAAGAGACGGCACTTCAACGGTTGGTCCATTGGTACTGGAGCATGATTCTGGGAATTTTTAATAGTGCTTAAGTGTTGAGCTCTCTAGGAATTTTGGTAATTCGTTGATTCGATCGAATTGTTTAACGTCGTCTAGCTTTCTGAAATGTCATACAATAATTGGAATCTACAAATTTGTTTGTTGCGTGTAAATCTAACATTTCGGTCTCGGTTGTAATCGGAAATCTTGTTGAATTATCCGACTTATTTTGAAAAGTGTTTTCATGGGTAAGACCTAAATGCGAGCTTTACATTGTTAGGCATGAATTCTTGGATATGTGATATCCCGGGTTTGTGTTGTCTAAGGGCAGTTACGATTCCAATTGTTGTAGTTTTTCGTTTTTCTTTTCTGCGACCTTAAGTGTAATATATGGTGTATCGCTGGTTTCGTTGCTATATGTCAACGACAATTGGGATATGCATATTTACTTACGTTGATGACACGTGATGTTATGTGTTGATGTGATATGTTATATTGAATCGTCGTGATTTGAATAGCCGGGGGTTTTATGTGAGATGAGAGTTTTTTATTTTCATTCATTTAATATTCTTTTATTGGGGGCACTTCCGGGTTGAGGATGATGTCACCATTATATATTATTTACTTTTCCGCATTAGGATAGACCCATGGTGTGGAGCAAAAGTAACCGGGTTCTAGGGTCCAGTGGGAGGCCATCTCGAGGAGTCGAGACGGGGTCTCCTAACCCTAGAATTGGGAGGGTTACTTGCTACTCTCGTAGAGGTCTAGGGATGTGGTTTTGGCTATTCATCACGACCATGGAATCCGTGTTTTATACAGGCTCAAAATAAAATACGGACCTCCTGGTATATCCAATATTTCATATGTTATCTTCTGCTGCTGATATTCTGTGATGTGATCATTCTATATGCATCAGACGAATGCTTTATTATTGTATATATATGATATATAATAAACTTTGCTTATGTTTTACACCCCCGCTAGTCCCGCCTCGCTATACCGCTAGTTAAGTAACCTAATGGTGCATTACGGGACACTGTGGCGAATGCGGATGGCATAAGCGTACGTTGTATTTTCGTTTTTTCTATGATGCTTAGGAAGCATAAATGATAGGACTTAGTTAATGAGATTAATGAAAGAAAAGAAAGCTAAAAGATGTAGTAGAATCAAATTTATAAAAAGGGTAGCTCTAGTTTTTGCTTTGCATAGCGGTATTCCTTGTAGAATATCCAGCACCTTATTCGATAAGGGAAAAGCCGAGATCCATTCACCGAGAGTGACCTCTTTAGCGAAACTAGAAGATGCTACAACTCACTCGGTTTTGTTTTTGATTGCTTCTATAATTTTTGCTTTGCATAGCGGTATTTGTGAAATATCCTGCACCTTATTCGATAAGAAAAGAGCCGAGATCCCTTCACCGGGAGTGACCACTTTAGCGAAACTAGTAAAACCCTCGAAAACACTCATTTTCAAAATCACTTGTTTCTACAACGATATCAAGTTCATTACGCAAAAGGATTTTTGAAAAACATGTCGTAGCCCTCCGTCATTTCAGATGAGTTCTACTTAGTATTCGTGCTGCGTTTGTTGATCTCCGTCAAGGCGTAGTGTGCGGTAGCTGACTAGTATTTATCTGCTGCATATGATGTGATTGTTTTTAGGGTAGTCGTACGACCTTTTTGACCTCCGTCAAGGATCGTGCGGGTGGGTTTAATTCAATCAGGAAATGACGGGTTGAACTTGACTACTAGCCTATGGTTTGTTGACCTCCATCAAGGTCATAGGACGCTAGGGGCAGAATATTATCGGGAATTTCAAGTGTTGAAATTTGCAATGAGATTGCATACCTTTTATGAGATTGTTGGATCCTGATACCCACTGTGAGTAAGAGTTACTCCTGGGAGAGTTTTACACATGACAATTAGCCGATCAAGTAGGCGTTTAGAAAGGTGTTAACGGGGTTATGCCTCTGGGAAAAAGAGGTTTATTTTAATTAGGTCCGTGCGAAAGCACGAGGAACCTCCCTCAAAGTACCAACACTGGCCTGGCTATAAGATTGGCGAACTTGTAAGTTGCAATTAATCACGGCTAGTCTTACCTTTTAGGGTTTGAAGGAAGATTTGATGAAAACAGTGGGAGCCATCCTGATTAGATAAGATAATAACCAATCTAATCTTGCAAGAGCATACGCTAAAGTGTTTTCTTCTCTCTCTCTCTCTCTCTCCAGATAGAGACCATGTCAGGCTTTAATCAAGATAATAATATGGATGTATTGACCAAACCCGCATGTTATACTTAGCAGGGGAACGTTAGTTCCGTTCTTTCTTATAATTGTTATAAGACTGAGCAGGGAATATGGACATATCCGGATTCCCACGCCGCCCAAACGAAGAATAAGCATGTTAATGCATCTTCTTCGGGTGTGTTAGTTATCGAGAACTGTTTCTGAGTTCACTCTACGTCCTGGGTAATAGTGTTGGATATAGTGCCCTCAGAGTCAATTATTGGATCACAAGCACGTGATTGCAATGATTGAAAGAGGACCTATGCCGGTGGGACGATCTTACTCGAGATGATAGTATGCTATCTGGTTTATCTTTATCATCGTGTACAGCTTTAGGTAACCTTGCAGATCACTATTACACATTGATAGAGCCCTCAGGATTTTTGCTTGACTACCAGCAGTATGATGGCGATCATATATGTGGGAGCTGTGGTCTATAAGCACATGTTTAAAGTGGTCCCTAGTCGTGGGAGTTTCGAGACAGGGCATCGATACACCATTAGTAGACTAGTGTATACAGTCGAGACCCGGACGAGGGGCGGTGGCCGGTCTCACAAGCTATTGGTGTCAGTTAGATCACCTAAGATGTATACAGGTGCTCATTGGGTTATGAGTGCACCGGACATGACTCGCCGGGAACATGCTAGTTGGTATTATACCTGACGTCCGATAGCAGTTCCCTGGTGACATGTGTACAGGTTAGTTCATCGACCTGAGATCGTCATTTGTCTCCTGTGAGTTACCACTGTGCTTTGATTACTACCCTACCACGGCTCAAAAGAGTCGTGCAAACAGGTTTTAGTTGGGTACAGTTCCGAGCCACATGGAGGCAGTGAGCGGATCGGCAGGGCTTTCGTCTCTCCCGGTATTGGGGTTGAGATCGCGCTGTGTCTAGGAGAGCCATTACATGAATTCCTTGGCCAAGGCAGGAGATTTACTGGTAGGTATTCCAGTAGTATCTCAGGGTGTTCTGGGTTACACTCCGACACGACTTGTACCGCTTTTGGGGGTCTGACTTTTACCAACCCCCGAGCCCGCCATGCGATGCTCACAGACGAACGGACCGGACTATACGGATATTTTCACTGATAGGCTCAGTGGGGTGTCAGGATGAGTTCGCTCATCGACCTCCCTTTTGGTCAATACCTGGTAGCCCGTTACGTACAGCTAGTACCTCTGACGTGCTAGTGGTTAAATCCACAGCCAAAGTATTGACGTGTCTTTAGAGTCCCCCACAGACAGTTTTCAAGTTTCGGGCGAAACGTTGTAGATGTCGTATGATATATGGCAGGGTTTGATCATATACGTGCAGTCCTGCTGTCACGACCCGAAAGAACACGTGACTGGCCCTTGAAACATATGAAGCCTATAGGACTCCATCTGATCCAAGTAAGCCAAAAGCCCAGAAATCTAAAACCATTTTTAAGAATAAGTAAAGAAAACTGGTTTTAAAGAAGTGAAGAAATACAGGTTTGAAATCAAGGTTTTTAAACAACTAAGCCGAATATGCATTTAAAAACAGTACAGTCTTTTCTAAAAATTTCGGTAGAGTTTCCTTTGTAAAACGGGCCCCGAATGGGGTACAACATTGATAACAATATAAACAATGATAGGGCATTCCCAAGCGGGAGCTAGCTCTTCGTCAATCGACGGTCACAACCACACAATGAAATGATAATATACAACGCCAAGTGGCGAGGATCAAATCCAAAAGAAAGCTCAAAAGCAACAAGGAAATCCGTAATACAACTAAGCGCGACTCTAAGGTCGAATAATATAACACTGTCTCTAAGTCTGAAAGAATATACGAGTTTTGGTTGATGGACAATTTCTAGATACAATGAATAAAATAAATACAATGGTGGTTCTTGATGCGAAAGAATCCACCTACCAAAAGCAATTCACCCGCAAGAAGGTAATGTGCCAGAAATACCGCAAAGAAACCTGTACGGCAGAACCTGCAAGAACTGTGGCACAACGGGGGTGAGTTGCCAACTCGTGAATAGAAACATCTACAAGCAGAAACCGAATACAAGACATAATCCTATGTCAATACGATCAGTAGAAAATCCTCAATATAAAGCATGCAGCCTATAGCAAGGCTAGGGTAAATATCTAACCCGAGAGCAATCTCATGTGTCAGTGTCAGTGCCTCAGATAACAATATAGCATATGAATGAGATATGAATGCGTGAAAACAGAATACATTCACTTGAAACAACTGTTTTCATACTTTAGTGAGATTTCCCCTGTATTTTAAAAATCAGGTACCACAATGAAATCAGCATAAAACTGTGCCTAGCATCGGCACAAACGAAATCCCAATATCCTGATATCTCAAGGTCTCAGCCACAATATCCAGGGCGCCGTCAGTCCAGACCGGCCCCTACCATAAATCTCAGACCACGACGGTATCCTCCGGATATCCGACGCGTCGGGTAAAATCACCGGTAGGTAATACTCCCCTGCCAGGCTCAACGTCATCACCACATTCCTCTTGCCCCGGGGTACCGTACCGGGTCCACCATGTACCCGAAACGGTTCATCCGTCTCCTCGAATCGGGTTTCTAAATCCATCAGCAAACTCATGGTGGACGACTCATACATCATGGAAAAACCGCACTTTTTATTTTAAAAGAGAGAATATGTTTATTTGTGTTTTTGCGGTTTTCCTCCAAATCCAGAAAATCTCATAGAAATCCAAATCCAAACTTCAATAGCATGCAAAATAGTGAATATATGCATGAGAATCCATGAATGCGGCATAACAATGAATAATAGTATGCATGAAGTAGCAGGTAGTAACTACAATGTCTAATCTAGCATTTAAGGCGAGTACACTTACAACCTGTCTAAATTATTAGCTAACAACCTATATCAATGCAATAGTATTTCTAAAGTGTACGTGGCATGGCAATTACCGATGAAGATGTGTGTGAGCCGGCAAGTAAGTGTACGTGGTGCATACGCATCATCAGTAATGGTGCTGGTGTCCTATCAGCATGATATTAATACTGGAGTATGAAACATAGTATAGAAATGCGATGCAAAGCGAACCACAAAAAGGGAGTGGGAGCTGAAACTCTGATCGTAACTAAAACTAATCTGCATTAATCTAACATAAGTCCTACAGTTGGTGCCTTTTGAAATAACACGAATCATGGGGTTTTGAAAATAGGGACTACGGTGTTTTTATGAAAAGATACGTCGTTTTTGAAATATCCGTAGATTCCCTTGAGCTGTCTTTAAAAATGCCCACGATTCGTTAGTTTTTGAAATAGGTAAGAAGTTTAATCTACTCTAACAACTACACTAACTATACGGCTGAACTACAGGTAAGGAAACCGCCTAACATCTGAGTCGATATATATAAATATATAAAAGTCGGTGATCCCGCCTCAATGTCATATCGTAAGATATCCTCGAGTTATGAGTGCGGATCTATCATCAATATCGGCTCGTACTGTAAATCATCGTACGGCATCCCCAATAGCTGGGTAAGGTTCAACATCTCACTGTCTCATCACATAATAGGTATCACTATCATCAGATCAAAAGTCTGGGGTACTACTCTATGTCTAGTACAAACGATACCATCAATGAAGTAAGCATGCGGGGGTAAACACATATCCCAATCCCGCAAGAATCACATTTCGTATCCCAAATACGAATCATATCAAATCACCGATCTCGCGGCACAAAGCCCACATCATCGACTCATCTCCAAAGTCATCCCATAGCATCAAACACGGTGCAAGTACAAGAAACACACAAGTGTATACGTGTGGGTGCAAATCTATCCTATGGTTCGCAACTAGGAGCTATGCTGGTTATTTCTACCCCTAACTAACCATAACACATTATAACTATCACACACATAAATATACTACATAGTACTAATTACGGACTGCGGGGGTGCTATACGCCATCCACCCGACTTCCCCCTGTAGATATAATCTACTCACCTGGTCTTCGCTTTCTGAAATCGATGACGCCATGCTCTTTCACCTCGGAATCCTTACGAGGTTACCTAGAATAATAAACAGTCGCAAAACGTATTAATATCAAAGCAGAAAACCGATACAGCGCACGGTGTGCTCATAAGTTGGAACCTATGGCCCAAACATGCAAATCCAACACTTAACCCCTGTTGTCGATGTATGAACACCCGACAACCAAATACAAATCCAAACACCAAGAAAGTGCATTTAAAAATACGGAAAACACCGCCTAAAACACCCCAAAATGCCTCCAGATTTTCCCCAGATGACCATTTGCCAAAACTATATATATAAGGGGTCTAATCTAGTGCTAAATGAGCCCTGGAACAAAAATGGAACCATTCCCCTCTACTCTGGCCGCAAATTGCGGCCAGAAAGATGAATTTGGCGGCCACGGTTTGGAGTTAGGGGCTCGGGTCTTGGTGGTAGCTTCCTAGGTGCCTGCACGACTCACTGTCAGCTCAATTTTATTTTTGGTGCCCCCGGGTTGCTCCAGATTCCAGAACACCTTCACAGATTTCACAAACCGACATGAAAAGTTCCATAATTCCGTATTTTTTTTGGATTTCCAGTGGGATTGGCCTGGGTTTCTAGTCAATATAGGGTCTAAGGTCACTTTTTAAACTCAATTGCAAGGTCAAAACTCAACATTATCCTAATCTCCTCTAATCTTGCCCAAAGTGCACTAATTCACCCGATATCGATATGAAACTTGCATAGGGTATATGAAATGCTAAAACTAAGACAATGGTTCAGAAATTACCTCAATTGGAAACCCAAGAATTTTCTTGAGTTGCTCCAAGTGGCCACAATCCAAGCTTTCTAGGTCCATCTTGAAGATCTCGGGCTCGTGCACGTTTTTAATGAAACCGACATGGGATTTTGGTGTAGTTTTGGAGATGTTTTTGGGCTTTGAAGTGGGGAGGATGATGGAGGGGAGGCAGCAGCAGCAAGAGGAGAAGGAGGAGGGAAGAAAATGATGGGAGAAGAATGGTTAAGGGTAGAAGTCAAAGGTCCCCTCTCTCTCTCACCTACCCTCATTCCCTTTTCTTTTTCTTTTTCCTTTTTCCCTTATCTTTTAAATCCAAAACCTTCTCACATAAATAGAAAACCCAATTGATAAATCATGACAAGGAAAATGCACAAGTGTAGAAAAAAGTGATATGTGCAAGTTTTGCACAAAATTGCCAAAAAACCCGATTAGCGATTTTAATTGCGATTAGCACTAAATTAGTGTCAAAATGATCACAACAACTTAAAAATGTCATAATTCCAATAATTAACCCATTTTAGAATTTTCCATAATTTTTCATAAATTTTCCTATTTATTTGCATTTAATATTAAAATAATCAATAAAATAATATTAAATTATAAAAATTCCCAAAATTAATATTTTATATTTTTGAAGATGTTACAATCTACCCTCCTTAAAGAAATTCGGTCCCCGAATTTAAATTTAAAACCCCAAGTACTAAAACATTTCGATACAAATCCCAAGTCGTCGGGGCTCCGAAATAATCAACACATAGAACGTCACAGCGCAATGCATGCGCAAAGGTACTGAGCAGATAACTCAAAACAACACTCCATCAAGCATCCCGCAATCATCGGAGTCAGGGTAAAAACACAATGTCAAATCCAATACAAAATCGATATGATATGGATCAGAACTACACATGTAGACATCCAATCTATACATGTAAATAGCTGATGCAAAAGCATGCCAAATCTTTTTTTTTTTTGTCGCTGTGCGATGCACCTAACACTGCACAGTGGCGGACGTTTTTCATAAGAAAATAACCATATAGGTATATATATATCTTTTGTTTAATAAGCACGTTCCGCCATTTTGAAAACGATCAGAAGGGTTCCCTTGTTTTTAAAACGTTTCGTGTCATATCGGACACGTAAGTATATACTGAGACTATAGCTCGCTCTTTGGAAATCCCTTCAAACTATCAATGCATGCAAAATATATCCAGGTACCGTCCACTGACTAGTCCTGCTCAGTATGAAAACAAATATCCGACATCATAAAAGTGCACTGCTCCAGAAGGGATAAATTCCAAAAATGCACGTAACACAATCCTGTGCGTCTGGTGCGCACGGAAATCAAAAATCCAAATATGTGCTAAACAGGTGCACAAAACAGCATCTAGGTGCAACGGGTGTGCACGAAACATCTGTCATAGGCAATGTATGTGCCTGACAGCCAAAAATCCGGTGCATCTGACATGCACGAAGAAATCTCGATTTAGTGCATCGGGTGTGCACCCAAATCGTATATCAAAACACTAAAGGTGCATGAAAACCATGCTGGAAGTGCAAATCAAATCACTGCATACGGTAGGCATGAAATCTCAATCAATCTCTCAAAGGTAATAGCTAGGCGCAAAATATATAAATATCCAGTGGGTGCATGAAACAAATATCATGAAACTCAATCATCAAAACTAAATCATGCAACAGAACGCCCAAAAATACCGAAATCCAACATGACGGATACGTGATGACCGAATCACAAAATCACAAATCATAATTACCGTCGTCGGTAGCTCCTCCTTCAAGGTCGAGAAGGAGTCGGTGCAATCCACTGCTAGCAGCGCAGGATATCTACCTGCCTCTTGCTCACGGCCTGGTGTCTTCTGACTCTCTGGGTCCTTATCTTCTCTGCGGATTACCTATCACGCGGTTAATCGGCTCATCGGCCCTGTCAGGTGTGCTAACGGGGACGATTCCGTGCTGGCACTTCTCTGGTCACCTCTCGGTCAAACCTCACGACCACTCGTAAGGCAGCAAAATACTGACGTCGGCCTCTGACTCTCTGAATGCCCGTCACACATCTGATCCTGGGTGCAAACATCATTGCAGCAATATCCTGGAAGGAATCCTGCTCAAGGTCTCTTCCAATCATGCCTATGCCGATCTGTACAGAGGCTAGCTCTCCTGTATAACCTCTTCTCGCTCAAAGGGCATCTGTGTCCTCAGTACAACATTTCTCGGAAGCCGGTCGCCTCCCAACGTCTCTGTAAGCATATCAGGTCTCTAGTCTCGACGGGAAGCAATGACAGCTCGTCAGTGTCTCACACGAACCTCTTGTTTCACCTGTCTCTATCGTCGTCTTGCGACGTCACGTTTCTATCTGCGCACTGCAATGTTATCAGCTCTGACCCATCTGAAGTCTCTCGCACGGACTCGAAATCGCGTATTCTGTAGCTTCATCATCCTGTAGAAGCTGTCTGGTCGAACAGGTCCTCGGGAACACGTCCCTACCATCGGAGGAAAACTCATCACTCGTCCGTCCTTGATCAATTCACAACGCATCTGGGTAAGTTCCTTTATCCGAACTTGGTCAACTACCTCGTCGACAATGCCGAACTCTGGCCTGCTGGGTGTGCGCAACCATGACCACTCCTGGTCTAGGTTTGCTCGTATCGTTCTCCAAAAAAGGTCCTGTCGAGGTTCTTTTCTCAAATCTCAATCCTGCCGAAGAGCCCGGACGTCATCATCCAATGCTGAAGCTAAAGCTTATTCCGGAATGGCTGCATACTCATCGCGCTTCTTTCTGGAAGATATATCCATATACCATGCCTCTGGGTGAGTATCACATCTCTAATGTCAGCGGAGTGGGACGTCATTTCGTCGAAACCTCTTGCGAACTCTTTTCTTCACTCTGCGTCAATGCCGACTGATTCGGGCTCGCCTCATCATGGCTACACGAACTGCGCTCCGACGGCTATCCTCGTATCTGGAGTCTCCCAAGCAGTGTCCCATCACGATATCCGAAAGAATGTCGAACCATCCGATCGACTCGTCAGATCCTCATAATCCCCCAAGAGCTCACATCTCGGGTACAGTTTAATAGTATCGAGTACATGCCACAGCGTCGGTGGTCCAGCCGTAGAAGGGCAAACCCAAGCCTCACTAATGGCGCCGCGGAACCGCCGTAAACCCTAAGGTTCAAAGGCTGTCACACGGTCATTAAGTCGAGTTAGGGTTTCATTCTTCTAGAGGGTCCATAGAATCACCTGCATGTCTTTCCGTATACTTTAAACTTGGAAAATGGCTCCTGACTTTCGATCGTCTCAATCGACTCTCAACGAACCTGCGTGAAGTCGTCTCTAGCTGGAAACAATCCACCTGATATCCTCGCATCAAGGTAAGCGAACTCACCACACGTCCTATTCATTCATCCTCGGTGACTAGCGACTCGCTATCATCTCTCTAAGTACATGCTCATGCTGCAGTAGCTCCAATCACCTGGGCGATATCTCACCATTCGCAGCAACAACTGGCTCAAATGCCTGTACGCCGAACAACGCCTCAATCCTCCAGGAAAGGCAACACAATGGCGGTCGTCTCTGAATCGGTCTGCTCTAGATCTGAGTAAGATTCTCCACACTGGAAATCTTCAACTCATCTGGGCCCGCTCTGGCGCAAAATCGGACGAATCACCTTCGTCTCTCAAACCGGGTAGACTAGCTATCATCTGTCGCATCTGCCTGAAAGCTCCGGCAATCTCAGCTCGTAAGCCCCGAAAGCAACATCCTGTCAATCTCAGCAACAGCTGGTCCATCTGTCTGCACGGTAGGCGACATCACAATCTCTGAGGTATGCTGTACATCAACAGTCCTCTCTCAACTGGCAGCTCTAACAATGGCCCGATCATCCGGTGCAAGACCAAGCACCCGCCTCCACTAGAGGTCACAATCACCAACACTAACTTGAGACGTTCCCATGTCACCGGAAAACATAATGGTCGGCCCTCGTACCAACGAGCTCACACCGGCCGTAACCCTAGCAGTAGCCCAAACTGCGCTCAAACACGGTGACAGGAACCTCAATCGAGTATCACAAGAGCACATCAATGGCAAGAAAGGAAACAACAGATCCAGAGTGGATACATGATCATAGGAAGGAACAGCATCAATGAAGGTATGATCATGAAACTAATAAAATCGGGGATCTCAAATGGATGTATAATCCTGGATATGAAGAGAATCACTGATCTCGAAAGAAATGTACATCATATGGTTCCTTAAGCGGAGTGGCGTGTCGTAAGTATGCCGCGGAACATACCAACGGTACGTCACTCTACTTTAGTCACCTATTCCATCAACCAAGGGTCATCCTAAAACGACGAAAGTTCGGGTTTACACCCCCTCGACCAAGTCTAAGTTCCGTAAGGTCAAGCTTAAGTTCCGTATATAAACAACTTCCTAGGCTCCACATAGTCAAACTTAGACTCGAACCAAGGTCAACCTGGCTCTGATACCAACTTTGTCACGACCCGAAAGAACACGTGACTGGCCCTTGAAACATATGAAGCCTATAGGACTCCATCTGATCCAAGTAAGCCAAAAGCCCAGAAATCTAAAACCATTTTTAAGAATAAGTAAAGAAAACTGGTTTTAAAGAAGTGAAGAAATACAGGTTTGAAATCAAGGTTTTTAAACAACTAAGCCGAATATGCATTTAAAAACAGTACAGTCTTTTCTAAAAATTTCGGTAGAGTTTCCTTTGTAAAACGGGCCCCGAATGGGGTACAACATGGATAACACTATAAACAATGATAGGGCATTCCCAAGCGGGAGCTAGCTCTTCGTCAATCGACGGTCACAACCACACAATGAAATGATAATATACAACGCCAAGTGGCGAGGATCAAATCCAAAAGAAAGCTCAAAAGCAACAAGGAAATCCGTAATACAACTAAGCGCGACTCTAAGGTCGAATAATATAACGCTGTCTCTAAGTCTGAAAGAATATACGAGTTTTGGTTGATGGACAATTTCTAGATACAATGAATAAAATAAATACAATGGTGGTTCTTGATGCGAAAGAATCCACCTACCAAAAGCAATTCACCCGCAAGAAGGTAATGTGCCAGAAATACCGCAAAGAAACCTGTACGGCAGAACCTGCAAGAACTGTGGCACAACGGGGGTGAGTTGCCAACTCGTGAATAGAAACATCTACAAGCAGAAACCGAATACAAGACATAATCCTATGTCAATACGATCAGTAGAAAATCCTCAATATAAAGCATGCAGCCTATAGCAAGGCTAGGGTAAATATCTAACCCGAGAGCAATCTCATGTGTCAGTGTCAGTGCCTCAGATAACAATATAGCATATGAATGAGATATGAATGCGTGAAAACAGAATACATTCACTTGAAACAACTGTTTTCATACTTTAGTGAGATTTCCCCTGTATTTTAAAAATCAGGTACCACAATGAAATCAGCATAAAACTGTGCCTAGCATCGGCACAAACGAAATCCCAATATCCTGATATCTCAAGGTCTCAGCCACAATATCCAGGGCGCCGTCAGTCCAGACCGGCCCCTACCATAAATCTCAGACCACGACGGTATCCTCCGGATATCCGACGCGTCGGGTAAAATCACCGGTAGGTAATACTCCCCTGCCAGGCTCAACGTCATCACCACATTCCTCTTGCCCCGGGGTACCGTACCGGGTCCACCATGTACCCGAAACGGTTCATCCGTCTCCTCGAATCGGGTTTCCAAATCCATCAGCAAACTCATGGTGGACGACTCATACATCATGGAAAAACCGCACTTTTTATTTTAAAAGAGAGAATATGTTTATTTGTGTTTTTGCGGTTTTCCTCCAAATCCAGAAAATCTCATAGAAATCCAAATCCAAACTTCAATAGCATGCAAAATAGTGAATATATGCATGAGAATCCATGAATGCGGCATAACAATGAATAATAGTATGCATGAAGTAGCAGGTAGTAACTACAATGTCTAATCTAGCATTTAAGGCGAGTACACTTACAACCTGTCTAAATTATTAGCTAACAACCTATATTAATGCAATAGTATTTCTAAAGTGTACGTGGCATGGCAATTACCGATGAAGATGTGTGTGAGCCGGCAAGTAAGTGTACGTGGTGCATACGCATCATCGGTAATGGTGCTGGTGTCCTATCAGCATGATATTAATACTGGAGTATGAAACATAGTATAGAAATGCGATGCAAAGCGAACCACAAAAAGGGAGTAGGAGCTGAAACTCTGATCGTAACTAAAACTAATCTGCATTAATCTAACATAAGTCCTACAATTGGTGCCTTTTGAAATAACACGAATCATGGGGTTTTGAAAATAGGGGCTACGGTGTTTTTATGAAAAGATACGTCGTTTTTGAAATATCCGTAGATTCCCTTGAGCTGTCTTTAAAAATGCCCACGATTCGTTAGTTTTTGAAATAGGTAAGAAGTTTAATCTACTCTAACAACTACACTAACTATACGGCTGAACTACAGGTAAGGAAACCGCCTAACATCTGAGTCGATATATATAAATATATAAAAGTCGGTGATCCCGCCTCAATGTCATATCGTAAGATATCCTCGAGTTATGAGTGCGGATCTATCATCAATATCGTCTCGTACGGTAAATCATCGTACGGCATCCCCAATAGCTGGGTAAGGTTCAACATCTCACTGTCTCATCACATAATAGGTATCACTATCATCAGATCAAAAGTCTGGGGTACTACTCTATGTCTAGTACAAACGATACCATCAATGAAGTAAGCATGCGGGGGTAAACACATATCCCAATCCCGCAAGAATCACATTTCGTATCCCAAATACGAATCATATCAAATCACCGATCTCGCGGCACAAAGCCCACATCATCGACTCATCTCCAAAGTCATCCCATAGCATCAAACACGGTGCAAGTACAAGAAACACACAAGTGTATACGTGTGGGTGCAAATCTATCCTATGGTTCGCAACTAGGAGCTATGCTGGTTATTTCTACCCCTAACTAACCATAACACATTATAACTATCACACACATAAATATACTACATAGTACTAATTACGGACTGCGGGGGTGCTATACGCCATCCACCCGACTTCCCCCTGTAGATATAATCTACTCACCTGGTCTTCGCTTTCTGAAATCGATGACGCCATGCTCTTTCACCTCGGAATCCTTACGAGGTTACCTAGAATAATAAACAGTCGCAAAACGTATTAATATCAAAGCAGAAAACCGATACAGCGCACGGTGTGCTCATAAGTTGGAACCTATGGCCCAAACATGCAAATCCAACACTTAACCCCTGTTGTCGATGTATGAACACCCGACAACCAAATACAAATCCAAACACCAAGAAAGTGCATTTAAAAATACGGAAAACACCGCCTAAAACACCCCAAAATGCCTCCAGATTTTCCCCAGATGACCATTTGCCAAAACTATATATATAAGGGGTCTAATCTAGTGCTAAATGAGCCCTGGAACAAAAATGGAACCATTCCCCTCTACTCTGGCCGCAAATTGCGGCCAGAAAGATGAATTTGGCGGCCACGGTTTGGAGTTAGGGGCTCGGGTCTTGGTGGTAGCTTCCTAGGTGCCTGCACGACTCACTGTCAGCTCAATTTTATTTTTGGTGCCCCCGGGTTGCTCCAGATTCCAGAACACCTTCACAGATTTCACAAACCGACATGAAAAGTTCCATAATTCCGTATTTTTTTTGGATTTCCAGTGGGATTGGCCTGGGTTTCTAGTCAATATAGGGTCTAAGGTCACTTTTTAAACTCAATTGCAAGGTCAAAACTCAACATTATCCTAATCTCCTCTAATCTTGCCCAAAGTGCACTAATTCACCCGATATCGATATGAAACTTGCATAGGGTATATGAAATGCTAAAACTAAGACAATGGTTCAGAAATTTCCTCAATTGGCAACCCAAGAATTTTCTTGAGTTGCTCCAAGTGGCCACAATCCAAGCTTTCTAGGTCCATCTTGAAGATCTCGGGCTCGTGCACGTTTTTAATGAAACCGACATGGGATTTTGGTGTAGTTTTGGAGATGTTTTTGGGCTTTGAAGTGGGGAGGATGATGGAGGGGAGGCAGCAGCAGCAAGAGGAGAAGGAGGAGGGAAGAAAATGATGGGAGAAGAATGGTTAAGGGTAGAAGTCAAAGGTCCCCTCTCTCTCTCACCTACCCTCATTCCCTTTTCTTTTTCTTTTTCCTTTTTCCCTTATCTTTTAAATCCAAAACCTTCTCACATAAATAGAAAACCCAATTGATAAATCATGACAAGGAAAATGCACAAGTGTAGAAAAAAGTGATATGTGCAAGTTTTGCACAAAATTGCCAAAAAACCCGATTAGCGATTTTAATTGCGATTAGCACTAAATTAGTGTCAAAATGATCACAACAACTTAAAAATGTCATAATTCCAATAATTAACCCATTTTAGAATTTTCCATAATTTTTCATAATTTTTCCTATTTATTTGCATTTAATATTAAAATAATCAATAAAATAATATTAAATTATAAAAATTCCCAAAATTAATATTTTATATTTTTGAAGATGTTACACCTGCATGGATCATGATCGGACGAATCATACTAGTGGGCTTTGGTTTAAGCCGGATCCTAGTATTAGATTTGTTGGATTACTTTCGTCTCATCGCATTCGCATTCGGTCGGAATGCGGATGCAGGTATGTATATACAGGTGAGGGGTATCCTTGTGACCTGTCACGAGTTTACTTTAGATGTTGCCGTATCTTTTTATTATTGCAAACATTTGGATTAATGTTTGCATATGGAAATTATGAGCTAGAAATCATCATGAGGTGCATTTATTGTGACACATGCAACCTAGTGACTCATGGTCTCTTTTATTGTGCATATATCACATTTTGTGATGGATTTGAGTGATGAAATGAGAGGAAGAGAGAGAAAGGCAGCCATATCCCTTTGGGTTTGCTCTTGTATTATTCATTCTTGCTCTCATTTTTATCATAGCAACATAACACAAAATGGCTCCTCTTCTTCTTCTTCCTCTAGCTCACAACCTCCATTAATGGCATCATCTCTAACCTCCATTCATACACTCTCATGTGATGAGAATCAATGGATGCTCGAGAAAAAGTGATCACACACATTCTCTACATCACCTTGAACACGTCGGCTAGCGAATTTCGTGCCCGAGTTGCTTCGGACGAAGCGGTAGCCCGTAAAAAGACTCGAAGATGTGGTGCCCTTTCCGATGAGGACATCGAGACCGGAGATGCCGCGAGGAGCTTGGGATGGTGGCCAAAGACCGAAGGACACGGATCGATCGTTATAGCCTTTCTATCCCTTCTCTAGTTTGCTAGTTGTAGGTTAATGGTTCGATCCGGATTTAAAGTATATGATAGCGCCGGTTTCTAGTTTTGAAAAAGTTTTCGTTTCCGCATTTTGGCCTCGGACAAACGGCCGGGGCGCTACCGTAGACTTGCATGGTATCAGAGCCACACCATTAACCTTTACTAGCTTGTTCTAGCATGTTTAGGACTTCGATCGGATGAAATTTCCAAAAACTGCATTTCCAATTCTGAGTTTCTGTCGAAACTTTTTTGTCGTCAAAAAATTATTTTGAGTATTGCAGAAAATCAGGCAGGCTTTTTAAAGAAATCTGAGAAAAATTGTTTCACTGATTCCACTGTAGCAGTGCGGAACCGCGGCCGTACCCACGTTTTGGCCGCGGTTCCGCCGCCGTACTGTAGCCTCAGACCACCAATTTTCCTACAGTGTTTTCTGACTTGGAAATGGGGTTTCTGGTAATTTTGGTTTTGGCCCGGATTATTTTGAGTACTGGGAATTGTACTTGGGGCCCACTTCGGGAAATTTTGTCGAACGAAAATTTTAAACATGTTAGTTCACAGTATTTACATTATATCTGCAACCGTGAATGTCATTTGATCGGTAAATCTTGTCTAATTGCTATAGCCCTTTTAGACGGATTTGCGAACGTGACATTCACGTTGATGTTATGTGTTGTGCTGTGATGTTGCGGATTTGTCGTGGTGGATAACCTGGATGCAATGGTAGTACAGTTTGGTTGTATTTGTACATTTGATATTGCGAGGAGAGCATCCGATATGTGGACTGTCGTCACTGCCTGTATGTATATTATTCTTTTGGGGAACGACCGGGCTGAGGTCGATGTACCCATTGTATATATATTTTACTTTCTGTACTAGGATTACCCCGCGGTGGGGTGCACGGATAGCCAGGTTCTAGAGGGCAACAGGTCCGCATCTCATGGCTTTGAGACGGAGGGGGCTTCACTCTAGAATTGGAGGGCTATTCTCCGCCCTCGTAGGGGGTACAGGTTGACCCAAGGAGGGGTGCTCAAGTTACCGGATTCGGTAAAGTGCTGGGTGGTCATTCACGTTGTTGAAGGGGGCTGCCTCGCTTCAGGTTTTGGCGGGTAACTTGCCGCGCCTGTAGGGGTCTAAGATTTAATTGCACAGGCTATCCACACGACCAGGGGAACGTCGGGTTTCAGTAGCGGCTCTATGAAACCCGGGGATCCCAGGTTATCTGTATTGTTCTGTGATGCTTATTACATTTCTGTGATGTTGCATTTTATCACGCCATGAGCGAATATTATATTTTGATATATATGCTAGTAGATGCTGTATATGTTTTACACCCGCGCTAGTCCAGTCCCCGCTCTGTTGTTAGTTAAGTAACCTAACGGGTGATGACGGGACCCAGTGGCGAATGCGGATGGCATATACATACATCGTATTTTCGTTCTTTTATGGTGTGATTAATTGATGGGACTGCATTGATTCGGATCAATGCAAGCTAAACAAACCTATTCTAATGTTGTTGGAACATTTTTCAAAAAGCTGTATTGCAAGGACGTTCTATTTTGTTTTGCACAGTGGTATTCGGTTATGAATATCCAGCACCTCAGTTGACGAGGCAAGGGCCGATATCCCTTCACCGGGAGTGACCCCTTGGACAGAAGTTTGCGTCAGGGTAATAACTTCACTATAGCCGATTGCCTTTTTACTTTGCGTTGCGGTATTCAGTTGGAATATCCTGCACCTCATTCTACGGGGAAAGAGCCGAGATCCCTTCACCGGGAGTGACCTCTTTAGCAAAGGTTTTCTCCACTATATTTTTATAAAAAGCTATCCGGTTCCTTCAACGATATCAAGTTCATTACGTTAAAGGTTTTTCGCCAAAAACCAGCCGTAGCCCTCCGTCATTTCAGATTAGTATTGCTTAGTATTCGCGCTACGTTTGTCGTTGCTATTTGCCGAGGCGTAGTGTGCGGTAGCTCTGTAATGCTTTTCTGTCGCATGGATATGTGGATTGGTTAGGACAGTCATATGACTTTGTTGATTATTCGTCAAGGGTCGTGCGGGTGGGTTTAACGCAATCAAGATAATGACGGGTTGAACTTGACTAGGACCTTTTGATTTGTTGATTATTCGTCAAGGTCACTTGGGTCCTAGGGGTAAAAAATCATATCGGGAGTTTCTAAAGAAACTGAAACTTTCCAGGCATGCGCATACCTTCTGGAGTGTGGTGACTTGAGTAGATTCCATCAGGTTATCATGCGATGATAATTGGATCCCGATTCCCACTGATGAGTTGGTTTACTCCTCGGGTGATCCCGACTAATTCTTCTTTCAGGTTTGGAGGAGAATTTAAGGTTACAGTGGGAGATTTCCTGATTAGATAAAGTGATAACCATTCTTATCTAGGTTAGAGTGCACGCTGAGTGTTTCTTTTCTCTCTCTCTTTGGCAGCGACCATGACCCTACCCTTGACTATGACTCAGTGACCAGATTAACCGAACCTTCTTAAAACACTGGCTTTTAGATTGTCTGAGTTGCATGCCTCATTGCCACTCCTACTTTTACCCTTTTCTCCAGAACACCCCGTATTACTACGAACATCCACTTCCATTGGATAAAACCATCGTATGGTTATATACGAACTTGAATGAACTTGTTCCAGATTCGAGGATAGTTTCTGGTTCTGGAGAAAATGAATAGGACTATTCAGTTGTCTTTTCCTTTTACCTTCTCTTAGGTTGCTAGTGATCCTTGGATTAGGAGAGTACACCTATTACGCTTATTGGATAATCTTCTTCCAAACCATAGGGAGGTGCCGAACGGTAGGGAATGAAGAAAACCAATTAGCCTAACGATGGTGTACAAAAGGTAATAAGTTAAGACAAATAAAGGGATTAGTAAGAGGGCAAAGTAAATTTCGACTGCTATTCACGACCAAACCAAGTATTTATTCGCCAATCCTACATCACCTTTGTATTTCTCCAGAACACTCCGTATCACCACGAAGATCCACAGTTTATTGGATACTCCATCGTATGGTTATATACGAACTCGAAGGAACTTGTTCCAGTTTGGGGATGGATTCTGGTTCAGGAGAAATAGGAATAAGGTTTTATTCAGTTGTCTTTTATCTTCACCTTCTCTCAGGTTATGAGTACTCCTAGGATTAGGAGAGTACACCCATTATGCTTATTGGATAGTCTTCTTCCAAACCATAGGCTGGTGCCGAACAGTAGGGAAGGAAGAAAACCATTTAGCCTAAAGGGGTGTACAAAAGGTAATGACTAAAGACATATAAAGGGATTTGGAGAGATGGCAAAGAAATATACGGTTATAGTTGTGAATTTGATAATGGAAGAGGCATTACTAGGAATACCCGGATACCCCTTCGAAACATTTATATGTTTCAGTTTCACTGTGTATTGTTAAAAGAAAACTGATTTCCCAATTAGTCCTTGCTCCAGGGTATGTATTTACCGGGTTTGATTCTCACATCTGTATGGTTTTACAGATGATGAGTCGGAGTAAGTTATTGGGAATTGAGTGATCATCCTCATTATATCGGGATTCGTTGTAATTGGTGATATTTGAGGAAATTGCCTGAGTTGTTTGCCGGGCGGCAAATATTTGGTTTTGAATATCCGTTGTTATGCACCAATTTCAAATTCATATATCTGTACGTTTATTTTTATAAAGTGAGATATAACTTTTTGAAATAATGTCTATGACATTTACCTATATCAGTGGATGGTTAAGCAAGGAGCATTAAACAACGGTGTAATTCTTCTTAACCATAAGTACAGTTTTCAACCTACGACACACAGCGAATGAGTTATTAGACTCAGGGGACTTATACAGAGTATTGTATTTTTTCCAGTGTCCATAAGGACAGAGGGGTTGGTACTCGTACTATATTTTGTTTACTTGCGACTTCTCTAGTTCTTAAACATGTGTTTCGTAGAAATACAAGGTCTAAATTTTGAGAAGTTATAGGTATAAGAATAAAGTAGAGAACCAGGCATTGCAAGTATCAGGGTTCTTCAAGGTGATCGAAGATGTAGATACTTGTGTATGGTATTCAGTTAATACTAATAATTAAGAGAACTTTCTTCTCTTTCAGGTTACTCTTATCTGGATGTATTCCTAAGTTGAGTAATGCAGATTGGCCTCTCTCCATTTAGTTGACATGCACTGGAAACAACTGCATGATTTGAATCTGGATCCAATTAAATCAGTGCCTCTGTTTCTATATTGGATATAGAACGGTTCATATCTTAACGATGTTAAGGTACTGGGAGTTGTCTGGCTTATGCTTAAAACCAGACTCTGGATAACTCAAGGCATGTTTCTGTAATGGCTGTTTGTGGGTTGACCCGAGCTATGACGAGGATTGACTTTCTACCATCTGGATGATCAATAGTGATATTTGTTAGTTATGTATATGCCCTAGAGGCTATTGTTGTACATATGATGTATATTATAATGGATGCTTGGTTATATATAGAGATGACTTTCTTGCTCTCCATGATAGTATGCTATTTGGTTTCACTTTATCTTAACATGTTGACATGTATTGGTTTACTGTTTTACTCTCACATGTTGATAAAGCCCTTAGGACTTGTACTCGACTACTGGGACTATGATGAGATCATACTAGTGGGGCCGCGGTAGTCGATGAGTACATCCTATAACTGTTCCTAGTCGAGGGTATATCGAGACAGGGCATCGATACACCAGAGTAGACTAGCGTATACACATCTTGACCCATATGATGGGTGATGGATGATCCCATATCCATCGGTGTTTGACATCAGAGATGGTGTACGGGTGCTCAGTGGAGACTGGGTACACTGGACGGACTCGCCGAGAACTCCCAGATGGTGATATACCACACGTCAGATGGCAGTTCTTCGGTGACATTGGTACAGGGTAGTCTGTAGACCCGAGATCGTCATAGAGTCTTGTGTGATTCCCACTGTGCTTTGATTTCCACCTTACCACGTCCAAGAGGGCGTGCAAAACGGTGGCTTTTGGGTACAGTCCCGAATCACATGGAGGCAATGAGCGATAGGAGGGGATTCGTCTCTCCCGGTATAGGGAGTTGATGTTGTGCTGTGTTCGATTGGCTATAACTGGAAGTCCCTGGCCAGGGCTGATATGGAGATTTACTGGTAAGTGTTACTAGTAGTTTCTCGACCCGTTATGAGCCATACATCGACACGACTTATCGGTTACTGGGGTCTGACGTTTACCACCCCTAGACTTGATATGCGACATATCAGACGAACAGACCGGACTGTACGGGAGAGTTACTGATTGGATTCACAGGAGAACGCACAGGCTAGCTTGTCGATCTTCTGATCGCTCAATACCTGGGTAGCTGTTACGTTTAGCTGACCGCTTGCAGCTTGTGGGTGTTTGATTTGATCATCACCTGCTACCGGCGTATTGACGATTCTTTAGAGTCCTACACAGAGGTTTCTTGGCTCAGGCGAAACAGAGTAGTGGCACATATGTGATATGCGCAGGAGCGAGAATAATGCGATATGGGATACCGTATTATATTCCCGCGATTTATGGATATGAATCGGGTCATCGGATCAAGTGTTGATTCGATGAATCGGTACATGATATATTAGCCGGTTATATTCGATATAGCCGGATCGTCGGATCAAGTGTTGATTCGATGATTTAATATATAATAATATATATGATATATTATTATATTAACCAATATTGGCTTACTTTATTATTTCATTTTCTCAGTGGATGATACATTGATATATATGCGATATATGTTAATTGTATTATTTTCTTTTGTTGCAAATATATAATATATATATGATATATATTATTGTGACATGATATGATTAATTTTTATACATGTTTAAGGATGATTAATTGAGGTTAGGGTTTGATTAGGTTTAGATGCTTCAAGTTCCTTCTAGAAGCAATTTTCTTTTGTCATTTGTAAAGATATTTTGTGATGACATATTATTAACTTAACCAAACCCTAACTCTAGTTGTTTCTCTACTTGTTCTCATCCAATCATCCTTGACCATGGTTAATAATTCAATCATATGTTTATATTTCTATTCATCACAAAAGAAAATGATTATCATTATCTTTTGATTATCCATTATCTTCTTCTTCTTCTCTCTTGAAGAAGCTCTCTTGAAAATTCTTATGTGATGAAATAAAATGAGAAAATGATATTAAAAGAAAGCAAAATCACTACTCTCTCATCCTCATCTCATCTAGCCCATGTGATTAGGGTGTTCTTCTCTTTTGAGTGAGAAAGCTTGAGTCGAAGCAACTTCAAGGTAGATCATCGGAGATTTGGATTACGACAAGCTAGAATGGATCATTCGAGTCATGGAGCCTCTCATGAGTCCGAGAGATCGTGGATCGCGGCAAAGGGACTTCTACTCGGAGCTTGTGAAGTGAAGGAGCGGACTACAAAGGTTGTAATCCCTCACACTTAGATAAAAGTTATCATCTTGCATATAAAACCCTAATAATCTAGCAAAGATCCCGGCTTTGGGTTGTTCGGCACGTCTAAAATTTAATCCGGGCATGTTTGATGCCTTTTGAACCTTCACAAGAGTGCCTAGGAACCCTACAGTGGTATCAGAGCCCATGCTAGAGCATTAGGCGATGTGTTTACGAAGTTAAAACTCCGATTGAACCCGAAACGGACAAAATAGACCCCTCTCTGGAAATTTTTTAAATTTTGGGATTTTTCTGAATTAAAAATATGTAAAAAAATCAGTAGGCAATTATAAGAATTACCATAAAATCCGAGCCTCTAATTCTACCAAACAGCGGCGGAAGCGCGGCGCAAGCATGGCTTGCCCGGCACTTCCGCGGCTGAACAGTAAGATCAGGACACGTGGCTTCATGGTAATTCCCGTAGGTACTTGCTGACCATTCTGGATATTTTTATTATGTTCCAGGTGTTTAAAATTCTGGGGTTTGTTTTGTAATAGTAGACTCGATCGGAATATTTAAGTTCGTATTTCTTTCCGGATATTTAGAAACTGTTAAACTGGTTGAACGGATATCATTAACCCACTTTATTCCGACACGGCAAACTTTCAAGCGTTGAATTTTTATTGGGTTTAAATCTTTCGGAAAATTGTACAAGTTAAGCGGTGGACCCTCTAGCAGACAACAAACCTTAACTCGATTATGTGACCGTCTTGAACTGCCTTTTGAACCTTCGGGTTTGGGGCAGTACGGCGTGCCACATGTGAGGCGTTGGCTTGGCCCTTCTACGGCTGGATCACTGGTACTGTGACATATTCTGGGATTATTTGAACTCCGCTCAAGAGTTGAGCACTTCGGGAAATTTTGGGTGTTTGATTATCTGTTCAAATAGTTTAATACCGTATATTTATCTGGAATGTGATACAATATGTGGAATTCATAGAGTTAGGCATGAAATACGAAGTATGTGATATTTCGGATTTACGATGTCTAAAGTGATTGTGGATTCCAAATATTGTAGTTTTACACTTTCTTTTCTGTGACCGTAAGCGTAGTATGTGGTGTATAGCCGGCTTCGTTGCTATACATCAACGACAATCGGGATACGCATACTTGCTTACGTTGATGATATGAGATATTATGTGTTGCTGTGATATGTTATATTGGATCGTCGCGATCAGAATAGCCGGGGGTTTTATGTGAGATGAGGGTTTTTTATTTTCATTCATGTAAAATTCATTTGTAATGTAATATTCTTTTATTTGGGGCACTTCCAGGATGCGGTTGCTGTCACCAGTGTATATTATTTACTTTTCCGCATTAGGTAGACCCAAGGAGGGGAGCACAAGTAACCGGGTTCTAGGGTCCAGTGGGAGGCCATCTCGAGAAGTCGAGACCGGGTCTCCTAACCCTTGAATTGCCAGAGTTACTTGCCGCTCTCGTAGGGGTCTTGGGATGTGGGTTTGGCTATTCGTCGCGACCGTGGAATCCGTGTTTTATACAGGCTCGTATTGAAAACACGGACGTCTTAGTATATCCAGTATTTCATATATGTTCTTCTGCTGCAATGTTCTGTGATGAGATCATATTACTGCCTGAGACGAATGCTTATACTATATATATATGCTGATATATAAATATTACTGCTTTCGTTTCTTCTGTGATGCTTAGGAAGCATAAGCTGATGGGATTTTTATTAATGAGATTAATAAAAGAAAAGAAACCTAAAGATGTTGTAGAATCAAAAACTTTATAAAAAGGGGTAGCTACAGTTTTGCTTTGCACAGTGATATATACGATATATCCTGCACCTTATTCGATGAGGAAAGGACCGAGATCCCTTCACCGGGAGTGACTCCTTTAGCGAAACTGGCAGATGCTACAAAACGCGGTTTGTCTTTTGATTGCTTTAAGTGTTTTGCTTTGCACAGCGGTATATATGATATATCCCGCACTTTATTCGATGAGGAAAGGGCCGACGATCCCTTCACCGGGAGTGACCCCTTTAGCGAAACTAAGAAAAGCCTCAAAAACACTCCTTTTCAAAAACTACATGATTCTACGACGATATCAAGTTCATTACGCTCAGGGTTTTTCTGAAAAACCTGCGTAACCCTCCGTCATTTCAGATAAGTAATATTTAGTATTCGTGCTACGGTAGTTTGGCATGCGTCAAGGCGTAGCGTACGGTAGCTGATTATTACTTATCTGCAGCATGAGATGCAATTGGATTAGGGTATTCGTGCGGCGTTGTTTGGCATGCGTCAAGGGTCGTACGGGTGGGTTTAATTCAATCACGAAATGTACGGGTTGAACTTGACTAGTGGACTATGGGTTGTTTGGCATGCGTCAAGGTCATAGCACACTAGGGGTAAAAGCTTTATCGGGAATTTCAAGCGTTGAAATTTGCAATGAGATTGCATACCTCCTATGAGATAGTTGGATCCTGATACCCACTGCGAGTAAGAGTTACTCCTGGGAGAGTTTTACACAGGACAATTAGTCATTCAAGTAGGTGTCTAGAAAAGTGTTAACGAGGTTACGCCTCTGGGAAAACGAGGTTTACTAATTAGGTCCGTGCGAAAGCACGGGGAACCTCCCTCAAAGTACCGACACTGATCTGGCTGAAAGATTGACGAAATTGTAGGGTGTAATTAATCCCGGCTAATCTTACCTTTTAGGGTTTTAAGGTAGATTTGATAAAAACAGTGGGAGACATCCTGATTAGATAAGATAATAACCAATCTAATCTTGCAAGAGCATACGCTAAAGTGTTTTCTTCTCTCTCTCTCCAGGTAGCGACCATTTCAGGCCATAATCAAGATAATAATATGGATGTATTGACTGAACCTGATTATTGTACTGAGCAAGGGAACGTCAGACCCGTTCTTTCTTATAAGAGTTATAAGACTGAACAGGAAATAGGAGAATATCTGGATTCTCACGCCGCCCAAAAGAACATGCATGTTGATGCATCTTCTTCAGGTGTGTTAGTTATTGAGAACTGTTTCTCAGTTCACCCTACGTCCTGGTTATTAGATACCGGATCAGGATCCCACATATGTAAACAGTTACATGGGCTACGTAAAGGTAGAGAACTGGGAAAAGGTGATCATTCCGTTCAAGTAGGGAACGGTGCAAGTATTGTAGCCAAAGCAGTTGGCGAATATCACCTTGTATTACCAAGTCGTAATACACTGATTCTAAATGAATGATATTATATACCGAACATGATGTGCAACATTATATCAGTTTCTTTATTGAGTAAAGAGGGATATAATTTTGTAGTACAGGATAATGTTATGAACATATTCCTAGATCAAAAGTTGATTGCATCAGGCTCGTTACATAATGGTATATTCATTCTAAATCAGAATACAGTTCTAAATATACAAAACACACACAAGAGGAAAAGTTCAGATATGAACGAATCCTACTTGTGGCATTGTAGACTTGGTCATATCAATGCGACACGACTGGCTAAGTTACATAGGGATGGTTATTTGAATCCGTTCGAATTATCATCTTATGATACTTGCCATTCATGTCTCAAAGGAAAAATGACCAAAGCCCCGTTTAGTGGACACGGAGAAAGAGTTACCGAACTCTTAGGACTGATACATAGTGATGTATGCGGTCCCATGTCTACGCATGCCAGGAACGGTTCTTCCTACTTCATTACATTCACTGACGATCTCTCTAGATTCGGACATGTATTCCTGATGAAACACAAGTCTGAAGCTCTTGAGAAATTCAGAGAATATAAACACGAAGTAGAGAACCAAACGGGCAAAAGTATTAAGATTCTTCGATCTGATCGAGGAGGTGAATACTTAAGCGGTGAATTCCTAGATTATCTAAAAGAGAATGGGATTCTCTCTCAGCGTACTCCTCCTTATACACCACAGCATAACGGTGTATCTGAGCCGAGGAATCGCACCCTATTAGATATGGTGCGCTCGATGATGAGTACAGCTGAGTTACCTATTTCCTTCTGGAGGTATGCGCTTGAGACAGCCATAGACCTATTGAATAGAGTTCCTACCAAATCTGTGCCTACCACTCCATATGAGATATGGAAAGGGAAGAGACCACATCTTAATTATATTAAGATATGGGGTTGTCCGGCCTATGTCAAAAGACAAAATCCGGACAAACTCGAGGCAAGATCAGTCTTATGTAAGTTTGTAAGATATCCCAGAAATTCACAAGGGTATATCTTCTACCACCCCGAGGAACAAAAGGTGTTTGTTTCTCGACATGCTACTTTCTTAGAAAAAGGTTTTCTTATGAAACAGAATAGTAGTATTGAGGTAGAACTGGAAGAGGTTCCAGTAACACAAACTATAACAGAAGACTTGGTTGAACCAGAGGATTCAGTAGTACCCGACGAACCCCAGCCTCTCCGCCGATCTAGTAGGGTTTCTCATCCACCTGAGAGATACTATGGTTTTCTCATTGATGGTGGAAGCGAGGATTGCATCATGGATGATGATGAACCGACTAGTTTCGAGCAGGCCATCACGAGTGGTGACTCTGTGAAATGGCTGGATGCAATGCGATCTGAGATGGAATCCATGTACACCAACAAAGTATGGATTTTAGAAAATGCTCCTGAAGGGGTAAAACCCATTGGGAGCAAGTGGATTTTTAAAAAGAAATTTGGTGTAGATGGAAAAGTTGAGACTTTCAAAGCTAGACTTGTACCAAAGGGTTTTCGTCAACGTCCAGGTGTAGATTATGACGAAACCTTTTCTCCAGTAGCTATGCTTAAGTCCATCCGGATCTTGCTTGCCATTGCTGCATATCATGACTACGAAATCTGGCAAATGGATGTTAAGACCGCCTTTCTAAACGGTGATTTAGAAGAGTGCGTGTACATGACTCAGCCAGAGGGCTTCGTAGATAGTGGGAGCAGCGGAAAGGTGTGCAAGCTGCTTAAATCCATTTATGGGTTAAAGCAAGCATCGCGGAGTTGGAACATCTGTTTTGATGTTGTAGTCAAAGAGTTTGACTTCATCAAAAATATAGATGAACCTTGTATCTATAAGAAAGTAGCAGAGGGTAAGGTTGTCTTCCTCGTATTGTACGTGGATGACATACTCTTGATAGGAAATGATATTCCTATGCTGCAATCAGTCAAGCTCATCTTATCACAGAGATTCTCAATGAAAGATCTAGGTGATGCCTCCTGCATATTGGGAATCATGATCTATAGAGATAGATCTAAACGGATACTGGGATTGTCCCAATCCAGGTACATTGACACCATACTAAAGAGGTTTAGTATGGAAGAATCCAAGCGTGGGAATCAGCCCACGATATCTGGACTCACTCTCTCCAAAGAGATGTCTCCCAAGACTGATTTGGAGAGAGCTCGCATGCAAGGGATACCCTACGCTTCGGCAGTAGGCTCTATCATGTATGCGATGCTATGTACCAGACCCGATGTAGCATACTCACTAAGTGTAGTGAGTCGGTATCAAGCAGATCCTGGAGAGAGTCATTGGACAGCAGTGAAGAACATTCTCAAGTACTTACGAAGGACTAAGGAGATGTTCTTGGTGTATGGTAATGGAGAACTCCAGGTGGAGTCCTTTACCGATTCCAGCTTCCAAAGTGATAAGGACGACTCTAAGTCGCATTCGGGTTTTGTCTTTACCCTCAATGGAGGGGCGGTATGTTGGAAGAGTTCTAAACAGGATACCGTTGCAGACTCAACGATGGAGGCTGAATACATCGCTGCCAACGATGCTGCCAAAGAGGCTGTCTGGATCAAGAAGTTCATTAGTGAACTTGGTGTGGTTCCATCGATTGAGCATCCAATACCTCTGTATTGCGATAACAATGGAGCTGTGGCGTTAGCCAAGGAACCCAGGTCCCATCAGAAGTCCAGACATATTCTGAGGCGGTATCACCTAATCACGGAGATAGTTGATCGCCGGGAGATCGAGGTCAGGAGAGTAGATACGAAGGACAACACTGCGGATCCATTCACGAAGGCTATTCCCCAGATACAGTTTGAGAGATTATTCGGGATGCTAGGTATGAGATACTACTGTAAGTGCACGGCGGCGCCCCGGCCGTCAACCCGACGGCCAAACGCGGAAACGGTGGTAAACTTTTAATTTTGCGGACTTTGCAAACCGACACCACCGCGCACTAAACCCCGGATCGTGACCATTAAACTAGTTCTAGCAACTAGAATACGGGTTAGAGATATATACCGACGATCCAAGTCCTCCGGTCTTCATCTCCGCTCCGATCTCCTCGCGGGATCTCCATCCATCTCCTCCTCGTCGGAAAGGGCACCACGAAGCCGGGTACTTTTACGGGCTCCCGCCTCTATACCGAGGCAACTCGGGCACGAAGCCGGCTACTCGACGTGTCCAAGATATGCTGTAGGAAGTGTAGTGTAGAGGCTACTTGTCTCTTTGGGGTTTGTTGCCTTTGGATGGAGGAATGAGGATTGAACTTTGGAGGGAAATGAAGCTACCAAATTTTGCAAGGAAATGAGATGAACAAATGAAGCATCAAAAATGAACTCTCATTTTTCCTCTCCTCACAATGTGTGGCCGGCCATGATGCTTTTGGAGAATGGTGGAGATGTATATAAATTGCAAGAGGGAGGTAAGTGTAGGAGAAACAAAAGAGGTGACCACAACATCAACCATACCCTTTCCTCCATACCCTTTCCTATTCAATCAAATCTCAAAAAGCAAAAGCATGGTGGAAAAAGATATGAAAGCTATCATATCAAACAATATGCAAAGAAACCCCCTCCACAAATGTAATTTGCAAAACTGCAAATTACCCCCTCCATCGGAAAAGTCCGGCCGGGAAAGAACAAAGGAAAACCGGCCGGAACGGAATGCAAACTGGCAACTCCAGAAAACTGGTCCCGTAATAAATTACAGGAAAACCCTATATTGTGCATACACACCCGCATCTGTATTCCGTCCGGATACAAATGCAATGAGACAAAATCTACACTGTACTAAACTAGGACCGGCTTAAAACAAAGCCGGCTAGTAATATCCGTTCGATCCTGATCCGTGCAATACCGCACGTATCTGATCGAACCCTGCCATATACCTATACGGCTACTAGTACAAACTGTCCGATCCTGATCCGTGCAATACCGCACGTATCTGATCGGACCCTGCCATATCTCCATACGGCCTCTACAGCATTTCGCCCGAAAGCTTGAGTAACTGAAAGTGTGGTGGACTCTAAAGACTCGTCAATACTATGGCTGTGGATTTAACCACTAGCACGTCAGAGGTATAAGCCAATACGTGACGGGCCACCAGCTATTGACTAAAAGGGACGTCGATGAGGAAGCTCACCCCGACACCCAACTGAGCCTGTCAGTGACAATATCCGTACAGTCCGGTCCGTTCGTCTATGAGCATCGCATGGCGGGCCTAGGGGGTTGGTAAAAGTCAGACCCCCAAAAGCGGTACAAGTCGTGTCGGAGTGTAGCCCAGAACACCCTGAGATACTACTGGAATACCTACCAGTAAATCTCCTGCCTTGGCCAAGGTCTTTGTGTAATGGCTCTCCTAGACACAGCGCGACCTCACCCCCAATACCGGGAGAGACGAAACCCCCGAAGATCCGCTCACTGCCTCCATGTGGCTCGGGACTGTACCCAACTAAAACCTGTTTGCACGACTCCTTTGAGCCATGGTAGGGTAGTAATCAAAGTACAGTGGGAACTCACACGAGACAAATGACGATCCCCAGGTCGATGAACTAACCTGCACACATGTCACCAGGGAACTGCCATCTGACGTCTGGTATATGACCAACTAGCATGTTCCCGGCGAGTCCTGTCCGGTGTACTCATAACCCAATGAGCACCTGTATACATCTTAGGTGAACCAACTGACACCAGTGGCTTGTGAGACCGGCCACCGCCCCTCGTCGGGGTCTCGACTGTATACACTAGTCTACTCTGGAGAATCGATGCCCTATCTCGAGACTCCTACGACTAGGGACCATTTAAGGATGTGCTTGTAGACCCCAGCTCCCACTTATATGATCGCCCTCATACTGCTGGTGGTCAAGCAAGAATCCTAGGGGCTCTATCAACGTGCAATAGCGACATGTCAGGTCACCTAAAGCAGTACACGATGATAAAGGTAAACCAGATAGCATACTATCATCTCGAGTAAGACTGTCCTACCGGGATAGGTCCTCCCTCAATCATTGCAATCACGTGCCTGTGATCCAATAATTGACTCTGAGGGCACTATCTCCAACAATCTCCCACTTGCACTCAAGGCTAATTATTGCGATGTCGCATACTCACAGCCCGTGCGATACCGAACACCCAACTCCTCTACTAGTCAGTCTCACAAAAACCGTTTGTGAAACTATTGCGTTCGAGGAATAGCCTCAGCGAGTGGATCCGCCTTGATGTATCTTTCTATGTCTCTCTATATCTCAAGTTCGCGGAGAAAGCCATCTCCCGAAATGAGCAATACCTGCCTTAGAATGTCTGGATGTCTGACGGGACGTAGCTCATAATTGAACTCCAAATCCAAACTTCTTAGACTGTATCTTCAACTGAACTTAATCAGTATCCTGCGCCATGCACCCTCAGTATTGCCTTGGACCATCCGTCCAAAATACTGCCCCTCGTCAGAGGGAAAAACTATAACTCTGACAACCTCCTTGTCGTCCAGGTCACCTTGGAAGCCTGGAATGATAACCGTCTCCTAAAAGAGGCAGCCGTTATCATATCCCTAGAACAGCCACTTATGTTCTAAAACTGCTTCCGACTGTTTCTCCAGGATTGGATCAATATCAACTTATTGCATCTAGTGCAAGAACAACATCTGGTGTGGTACTTGACATCTCATGATTGACTCAATTGCCTGAGCAAGTGATCTGCCAATCATGCACGTCCCTCTCCCCTTTAGTCTATAAGACACCTTTAGAGAGGGTGACTCCATTACCTGCAGGTACACTACCGTGCCAGGAGTCGTCCATTCTAAATACTCTTAGAATGCTGTCAAAGTACCCTGATTGGGAAACCACCCAAATCTAGATCTAAAACCATAGATCTAGTAACCAGTATGTCTAATATAATGTCCAAGTCCTTTGTGGAGAAACCACTGTGTGACGACCAAAGTATAACCGATTGTAGTATAGGAGTTTCTTTTCCTACTCTGTGTATGTCATCCAAATACCAGGATATCACACCCTACTACCTTCTCAACAGATCCATCCCCTATTCTGATGAAGTCAAACCCATGACTGTCACGTCAGAAATAGATGATCTATCTCCGCCACATCTGCTTTAGTCTATAAATAGACATAAGCTACCTGTCCACCAATGCTTCCGCTGCTCCCACTGACTACGACAACCCTCTGGCAGAGTCATATAGACGTACACTTCTAAAGCAAGTTTAGAATGACGCTATACTCATCCTCCTGCCGGGTCTCGCAGCTTGGAACAACAACAATGGCAAGTGTGGGTAAACAAGAACTTCCCTGTCACCGTCCTTGAGGCTACCGAAGTACCTCCCGGGTGCCTGAAGTTACCCACCTTATCTGCGGAGTGGCCAATGGAATGTCAAAACAGATTGAATCTTTAGGTTCCTTATCAAATCTTCAGTAATCGTTTGCGGTTCTGGAATTACTTCCAGTTCTACCATACTCCCACTGCTGTTTTTGAAAAAATCCATTTTTAATAAAACTGTGGCGAGTCTAGAACAATATTGCTATTGTTCATCCAGATGGTAGAAAATCAACCCACGTCATAGCCTGGGTCAACCCACAAACAGCCATTACAGAAACGTGCCTTGAGTTGTCCAGTGTCTGGTTTTAAGCATAAGCCGGACAACTCCCCGTACCTTAACAACGTTAAGATATGAACTGTTCTACATCCAATATAGAACCAGAGGCACTGATTTAATTGAACCAGATTCAAATCATGCAGCTTTCTCCAGTGCATGTTAACTAAATGGAAGGAGGTCGATCAGCGTTACTCAACTTAGGAATACTTCCAATTATGAGTAACCTGAAAGAGAAGTAATTTCTCTTTATCATTACTATTAACTGAATACCATACACAAGTATCTACATCTTCGATCACTTTGAAGAATCCCGATACTTGCTATACCTGGTTCTCTACTCTATTCAAATACCTATAACTCCTCAAAACTTAGACCCTGTGTTTCTACGAAA